>SMMW01000617.1:2925000-5377500 GCA_004794655.1 Marisa cornuarietis | reverse complement strand
TACCATAGGTCGGACTTCGAGTGATCTACACTGTTTTTATCAATTCACAAGATAAAATGAAATAGTCAATAACACTGCATCCTGAAGTAGATATGTAGGTGTAGCCACCAGAAAATGGTCCGTCGTACATACCATTAGCGATAAACAAATCAAACTCACTGCACACTTGCAGTAGATAAGAACCAAAGGGATTAGTAGTGGGATCGTCAGAAAAACGGCGAACATTGTTTAGAATTCTAGAATATAATCTTCTAGCATCGAGATCCCGTTGGAGAGTCCACCGGAGGGTTATACACACCTAGCAAGATTATATCAGTTTCATTTTGAAGAAGTGTTTTTGAAATGCGTACTGCAATCATGTTATCGTACTCGATTTTTAGCTGTTGCACATATTGCATGATATCTTTTTTAACAAGCAGAATAACACCACCGGACAGTCGTCCAGTTCCTTTAGATAATTTCATAGCTGGAGAAATAAACATTTTATGGTTAGGAAAAAGGTTAAGTGGAACGGTAGAACAAAATGTCTCAACCAGGAGGCTGAAGTGAAAGTTTTCAATGTAGCTTAATGAGTCTAATCTAAACAATCTCTCAATATTGTATGCAAGGAACTTCAAACAGCTAGTTGTTGTTGCAGTCAGCGGATTACTTTTGTCATTACTGCTAACCTTAGTGTTTTCGTTACCTGTAACAGTAGCAGCACAAGAAGGGGCCGGGCCGTATCCCTAGTATCGTCGAGTCGGAGGATTAAAGTTCTGACCATTTCGAGTTTGCGTTCTGGTGGAATGCCCCAGAAACGGCAGAGTAACTCAGAGTGGAAAGTTTGTAGGCTTTACGGTCCACGACTGGTAGCCAGTGAAGAGAGCGAATGATAGGTGATATATGTTCATATTTAGATGGTTGCAGAGGTGAGCAGAGTTATTCTGGATCCTTTGAAGTTTGTCAAGAAGATACTTGGGGGATTCCAGCTAAAAAGAATTACAATAGTCCATCCTCAATAGCACAAAGGCACAGATTAGTTTTAGTTGCATCAGTTGTGAGATGATGACGAATGGCACTGATCCTACGAAGTTCAAGGTAGGCAATTCTGCAGACATGAGAAATATGCTGATAAAAAGTCAAATTCTGATCGAGAATGACACCCAAGCTGCGAACAGAAGTAGAGAAAGGAATAATTGAGTTGCTTATAGACACAGATTGAAGTGGAGAAGGATGACAGATATTTCTTTGGACAAGTAAGTAGCAGTTCAGTCTTATCGTCATTCAGTTGTAGTCAGTTTTGGAGCATCCAGGACTTTATTTCATCTAAGCATTTCTGTGTCCGTGTCAGAAGTCCAATGTGTTCAGTAAGTGGAGCTGACTGATAAGGTTGTGTATCATCAGCATAATTCACATGTAATATGGTATGGCGTCACATAAGATCTGACAGAGGGGAGGTATATACCACAACAAGTATTTTCCCTAATACAGATCCCTGGGGGACACTATATCTCGGGACAGAAGCATCTGAGTAAGCACCATTCACACACACACACACACACACACACACACACACACACACACACACACACACACACACACACACACACACAGAGTCTGGGATCGGTCCATGAGATAGGATCGAAACCAGGACAAAGCAAGATCATGAATACCAAAAGACTGCTGAAGTCTATGTAAATGTTTAGAATGATCTACAGTATCAAATGAAGCTGACAAGTCTAAGAACACAAGAAATGACTTGTCATCGTCAGCACTGAGGAGTAGATCATTCACAACTTTAAGAAGAGCAGATTCAGTACCATGGCCTTTTCTATAAGCCGAATGATTTCCTAAAATGTCTTCCTTTGATACGGTTTTAATTACAAACTAGAAAGTTGACTTTTCAAATTTTGTTAAAAATGTTATTTTAATAGAAGGGTACCGTGTTTCCCAAAAATAAAGACTGGGTCCTTTTCATGGTCTTTTCTTAATTCTTACTGCGAAAGAGGCATTAGAGCTTATTTTCTAATGCAGTCATTTCATTTTCTTAACTCCACTTTTACAGATGCGCAGGACCGGTTCTGCCTATTAAAGGTCAACTCGCTTGGAACATTATTTCTTTATGATCGGGTTAAGTTGGTTTTAAAATAATAATTCCCAAAATATGAGTAGATAATGATCCATAATTTTAAAGATATAAGCCTTCAAACATCGCATTCTCACCTGCAACTAGGAAGTTGGGAAAATATTATACTCTCCTATACTGAAGAGTTCACTCATGTGATCGAAGTATTTGTAACAGTGAGTGTGGATGTCTTCAAATCAAATGAAGACACATCGCTCAGGTTGTCGTGTTCAAGAAGAGATTTTGTTCGCCTAAAAAATGAAACAGCTGAATTTGGAATACAGCCATACAGATTGGAACTTTATTTAGAAGCTTCGAATTAAGTTAAAAAACAATTAAATGGTCCAAACTGAATTAATTCAACAGACTGGTAAGTCAGTCAGATCAAAATTTAATGGGCAACAATAGTTACAACTGACTGCTGATAAGGATTTTTTTACAATTAAAAATATAATGATAGTTTGAAACATGTTTATCGATGTAAAAACATTTCTTCTTCATTTAGCTGCATGCACAATTTTTAATTTACTTACTGATACTCGATCGCACGTGTTCCCGTTTAAGCTCCTTATGATATGTTTATCACCCTCAATTCTTTCTTTCCTTTCTTTAGCTGTTTCGATCACGAACATCAATGGTGCCCTCACACTGTCAGTTGTTTTGAGCATTATGCTGGATAAAGATACGACTGATGATGAAGTGTTTGTGACTGTCACACGATGTTATTTGTAGACCAGATCCGGTTTAGAAACCGTCAATGTTGCCTATCTGGTGCTTGATCTACCAACAGTCGTAGTTGGTTCTAACATCTCGTGTTTTTTTATAGCACTTTTTTATGACTGGATAACAATCGATTTTGAAATGTTTTGAGCAAATTCAGGGGTACGGTGTGTCCACTGGCGTTTGCTGCCATTATCTTTAGGATTTCATTCATGAGTACAAACTAACTCCCTCTGAGTGTCGAAGAGAACATTCAGCAACAGCACAATGTGTCCTGGTCAGTTTTCTTTTACCGAGGATCGCATCTTTTCTCTTCGACTTATGCTAGTGTAAACGGCGCTATTTTTAAAAATACGTTGGTTTAGTCACTTCCTGTTTTCTCGACAAATCCAGGTGTGCTTTAGAGAAAAAATATTAACATAAAATCTTTCATGCCTCTCTGTCATAAAAGACCACCGGAACATGTTTTTTGTGATACTTTATGCTTTGTGTCCAGCAATTTTCGCTGAGCGGTCGCGTTGTCTTTTAAGCGAACTAGGCAGTCGCCTAGAGCACAGTCATGGAGGGGGCTCAAAAATGGCCTGCTTTTTTTAAAGATGAATAATTTCATTGAATGACATTTGCATGACACCTTCACTCCGGTTGTAGGTTGACCACGAAGCTAGTTTCTAAATAATGTATTACAGGAAAACCCCATTATTACAGGGTCTACTTGCACAACATGTTTCTACACCTTAACTCTTTCATGCCACAGTTGCTAGAATCCTGTAGACACTCCGTGCCGCACGATTTTCCCCACTTTTCAAAAAATTATAAAAAATTAACTACACATTTTCAAAGCTTTTTTAAAAATAAGAAATCGCTGTTCAAACCAGTTTTTCGTTTCCGTCCGCACATTTTTTGTGCAGCACGTCTAAATGGCGTATGAGCGATTTTTGAAGAATAAAGTTTCTAGATTTCCTTCTTTAAATCAGTTTTAAAATTAGAAATGTGTCATGCAACTGGCCCCAAGGCACATTTGCAATGACCAGCTAACCAGTGAGGAAGTAGAGGGCGGAGTGGTGTCGCTAACCTCAGGGATAGTAGGTACCTGTGATGGTCGGAGACTCGTAACTAAAGCCTTAACTACACTCTCGACTACTCCGCCATCCACGCCGACATAACCTGTGCACGACCCACTTTCACTAAATTGCTAATTAAGAACTTTACACTGACTCGAGCCCCCAGCGCACACCCCCAATAAACAAACACAATGCAATTTAGTGAGAACACAATAATTGTTGATAATAATGTCGAGAATTACACCAATCATTAACACAATGTACGAAAAATGTAAATACGAATGTAAATTCCTTATCCTGGCTAATTGCCTAGGGCCCCCCCGATGGATCACCACCTTGTCGCGGTCGGGGGGCTTGTGTGTCTCGATGACCCTAAGAGCTATGCCGACAGGAGCGTCAGCTCCTAGCAGGGTCACCCATGTCGGACAGGTCGAAGGGTAGAGACCAGACAAAGAGTGATCCATGAGTGCTGAAGTCGGAGGTGGTGGGCCACAAGGCGCACTCTGAAACAACCACTCCACCACGCAACACTGCCTATATGACACTTGGAGACAGAATTGACAGAAATTGCCTAGGGTGTCCCATTAATTCTATCTTCCTACTGCTAATCTAGATAACTAGTGAGTCATAGGACCCTATCATTCACTACGCACAAATCATACTCCTCACTCGTTCGCGCATGCACTCGCCCGCCCTATACATCACACATTCACACGCCACTTAGCTTTGTTGCCACGTGGAATAAAATGGTCTCTGATGGCACACAATCGTCCTTTGTTGGTTTGAACAAATGTCTTTGCTACACGGTGGGCCCTCCCGATGCATCGCAGAAGAGATGTTGGTCTGTCGACCGTTGGTCTCCCTCGTCTGGAACCTCGCACCACATGCCACATAATTTGGTAGGCATGCAAGTATCTATGTGTACATGATGCACGCCTGAAATTAAAAAAAAGCAGACGCGGTTTTTCTCGTCAAAAGGTAGTTCTTATTAATCAAAGACGGAGAGGAAATTCTCGAAAAAGGTTTAATTTTAATAAGCCATTCTTTGACACTTCTGGGTTCTGACACTTCTGGTCAAAAACCACTTTTCTACTCCTTTTTAAGTAGCAAACATGTAGTCAGTGCGGTTTTAGTTGTTAGTTTGTCTGTAAGATGAGAAAGAGAGAAAAGAATGAATGAAAGAACTTGTCACAGTGCTAGGTGGAAAGGTATCACAGTTAATAACAAGCTATTCAGGCGCGCGTGCACACACCCAGCCCCCCCACCACTCTCTCTCTATCTCTCAGTCACAGATAAAAGTATTTGTAGCCGGATGTTTGTCAGTGAGCGTTCGAGTACAAATGCGTTGTTTACTTGCATATATAATTGACTGTTCCTGTTAGAGTGTGCATGTATCGGATGCTCTTCTTGGTAATAATCGTGCTGACTATTATTTTCTTCCGGTTATAGAACAGGATTTTCTTAATGAGATGGCTCTAAGGACGATAGCAACGGTGCCTCTCATGCATGTGCTTGAGGTCATAACCTCGAAGATAATTTCCCAGAAGTTTCAGTTTCCCCAAATTTCTACAAACCGGTTCTCAAATCCGCTTGGTCAACGCTATAAGTACTTGACAGACGAAACACCCAGCACATGGCTTACAGTATCGTCGTACTAGAGTTGGACTTGACAGAAACAGACAACTGATTTCGACAGTTGTTTTCTTTCTTTCAGCACAGAGTAAGTCCTCTTTCTTTTGTTTATTGTGTTCAGAAAGACGCGTCTTCACTAGTAACCAAAGACTCTCAGACTTTTAAAGTCTCTCTCTCTCTAAAACTTTGACAGATTCTAACACCCTTTGTGGAGCTTTGCTCTTGAAGCAACAAAGAATCAGTCTCTATAGAACGTATTATTATAGAATGGTTCCTTCACGTGGTTCGGTGTTTGTTGTTTTATGTCAGCATGTACCTCTAATAATACATATTGTGATAATACACACGTCTTTGATGCTGATATCATGATTTATACCTTGATTTACATTTTCATGGTCTTACGTTTCTTTCACCCAGCAGGGACAGATCAGCTGGCTCCAGGTCGGTCCACAGATATGAGGCTGTCCGTGTCTGTCCTCATCTTCACCTGGGGTGAGCATGCTTTCTTATTAAACGTAAAGGCCGACACCTCACGGACATTTTACTTATCATCACATGCTCGGAGTGACAGGTTAAGTCATGGTTCAAGGTTACTGTGTGTTTCTTGCCTTGTGGCAAATAAATGACTGACGTCTAGTTTCGGGATTTGGGAAGGACTACACTACAGTTTGTTTGTTTGTTTTTTTGTGCACGATTGCCTTGAAACATCAATTATTCCGAACGTTCCCTAAGCTCCGCCTGCTGCTCTTTTAACTTTATTTGTTCAAATGCTCCCCCAAATGTTTGGAACCTCCAGCTTCAGAATCAAGAACAGCCAGTTACCGGGCGATTTACTTCATATTTATATTTCTAAAATCATACATTTGTGAAATTAAATGCTAGTTTATAGTATAAACCAGAGTAACTATGGCCAATATATTTGTTGAAAGGCTACAACTATAAATATACCGATGGAACATCTACAAAGAAAATCGTGCAATTCGTTTTCACTTCAACAATTTTAAAAGTTTCATAAACTCCATGAATAATCCTGAATATAGTGTACAATCTAAATACTTCGACTAAGACAACTTGAATAATAACAATTTATATATATATACAACTTTAACCTATTTACATATATCCTTTGACATCATCAAAGGACTTTTATATTTACTAAACGATTCACGACCCTTCCTTCAGGTGTCTTGTTTGCTAGCTTGGAATGGATCCCACTGAGTTCTGCAGGAGCTGAAACAGTGACAAAATGTAAGGGAGGCAGCCTGGTGTTAAATAAACCAAGCTCTGAATACGGCGCTCATCATATTTTCGTGTATCGCAATGGGGAAACGGTAGCCGCTACCTCCGTGCCGGCTGATGGAGATCTGCAGGTACAATTATTTCCCAAACAATTCCAAGACAAAATATATTTGTTCTTGGATCCTACAAACTGCTGTATAAATATTTTTCGAACAAATAGAGAGTTTGAGATTAATCAATGGCGATGTAAATAGTGAAGAACTCACACGTGGACACACATACACACACGCGCGCGCGTCAAAACCAAGCACAGACAATCATGCACTGACATACTGGAGTTCGTTGTATTCACTGAATTTCGTTTTCTTAGGGCCGCCTTCTCGTGCATTCTGACACAAGTGTCATGTTGACCAACCTGACGTCAGATGACCTTGGGCTATACCGCGTGGAGATCAAGATGTCCGAGGACAAGACCAAAGAACACAGTTTGAGACTCGTGGTCGGAGGTGAGAACAGAAACTCATGGAAAGACAGAAGGACTGATGGAGAATAAAGAAAGTGTGTGGCTGACTGAGTCTTTCCTTGACCAGCTGGTCAATGACTATGTTACAAAGCAACTGAAAGTTTAAGAAATTGTTGACGTAATTTGTCTTCATTAAGAGTTAACACTCATGATGAGTTTAAACGAGTGGTTTATATAGAAAGACACGTGCACCTTAACTGGATGAATCCGATTAAAATTTAGAGCGGTTTTGTTGAGCCGTAAACAATGACTACATAGTCTTTTTGAACACACATATGTCCTTTTAGTGTGTAATTATTTGATACATGACAGTTGTATCCAGTACGCATGCGTTTTCCTATTCTCGTGAATCTCCCCCCAGACTAAGAATGGTTCTCTGTCAAATATAGTTTCCGCTCATCGCAAAAAACACGTGTAAACTTGTAAACTTGAAGTTTACTTTGGTTTTGCAGAACCGCCTGAGACTATTGACGGCAAGCTGTTTGTCTTATCTAAGTCGATCGAAGCTGCCTTCGTTAGTCTAAAATGTGGTAAATTCACCTCGCTGGGCTACCCTCCAGTGTCAGTCGTATGGAAGGTGAGTGAAGGCCCTTTGTATTAGGACGGTGTGAATGGTGAAAACCATCAACGGGTTTGTTTGTTTGTTTCTTTCCTTTTTTATTGAGAATTTTTGATGTGAGCGATCGAAAGATAAGGAGAGAGAAAAACAAACAAACATAGAGGATGGCCGACACCAGTTAGCATTTAGTGACTTTTATTGCTCGTAACAGTATAAGTGGCAAAATATGATAAGCAGAACATTTGCAGATTCAAATATTGAATCATCATCATCATAATCGCTCTAAAAATTGTAATGAACATCACCATCAAGCAGACAAAACTCTCGAGCAGTAAGGCGCTAGACGAGTCTTTGTTGTTATTTGGATGCTAATGAACGTTATTCTGTCTGTATTATTTATGTAATGCTAGAAAAAGTTTTCCAATCCGTTCCTCTGTTCCAGAAACTGCTATGGTAAAGTTCAGTTAATTAGAATTTTCCAGAATTCTATCAATAAGCCTTTTAAACTAATTTCTGGGATCCAGCGTCTGTAGCACTACCTTTTGTTCCAGGATCCCTCAGGACAATTGCTAGCCAGTACTGGATTCTCAGAACAGTACTTTACATTGAAGTTACCTGTAAATGTTGCTAAGTCTGGAAACTACTGTTGTCAGCTGGACTGCGGTGGACCCAACTATTGTTGCTTGGACAACATGTCCCCACTCAGGAAGTGTGCACAGGTTGATGTACAAACCGGCAGCGAAGACAAACAGGAACCAAGGGAAGTGGCACCTTGCGATTTGACCAGACTTGAACAGCGAGTCTCGGAGATGGACATGATTCTTCAAGAACTGAATGTCACCAGCCTTTTACAGCGAGTCTCGGAGGTTGACGTCCTGGTACGAGATTTGAAAAGTGATGTGTGTGAGGACTGCAGTCAGAGCAGTGTGGCTGCGATGGCTCACTTGGTTCATCGCCAAGCTAAGTGTGACCAGCTGGACAATTTCATTGACCGACTAGATTCCTCAGATAATAAATTTGAAAACGAACACAAAAAACTCACAAAAACCATACAATATATGCAAGTTCAGCTAGATTCCATAACTCAGACCATGGCAGATGTACTAGATGGTCTCATGACAATGAATGACTCCCTTGTCGATCACCAAATCCTGTCTAACCAAACGATTGTGACTATGGAAACGACACTGCAGACTGCTTTGTCACAACACCAGGTATCGAGAATAAACGACTGGATGTCAAAAGAAGCAGACTTTTCTAGTCAGGTGACAGAAGCCCTGACGACCGTTAGCCTGAGAGGTGAGCAAGACGATCTTTATACAGTTTTAAGAATTTGTGAAGATATGACCACAAACAATGCAAATTTAACTATTTACCGGATAAAAAGGATGGACCAATGAGTACATTTCTTTTTATTTCAAATATTATGCATTTATAATTTTCATCCTGTTTTCACAGTATTAAAAACAAAACAAAAACAAAAACAACAACAAAAAAAGCAAAAAGAAACAAATGAAAGTTGGGCCCTAGAAGAGTGTGGTATTTAACACCTAACCCCCGACAACCTAAAGTAAGACTACGGGATAACATTTACTTAAAAAAAAATCTTTTTGTATTTAATAATCGGAAGCACTGTCGTCAAATAGGTGTATATACTGTAGTTGCTTGACCTCAATGGTGTGTTTTACAGGGAGGTGCCCAACAGCCAAGGGGTATGCGCTGTACAGCAGCGACTGTCTGAAGATGTACACCACCAAGCAAAACTACACCGACGCAAAAAATCGCTGCGAAGCTGACGGGACTCATCTCTTTGATATGAAGTCTCGAGTAGTGAACGGGGAATCCTTCAAGATGCTCATAAATAGTATGTTGCAGATCGGCTCATTACTTATTTCGGTTAACATTTTTTAACGTTTATGTCTTAGCCTTTTGACATTCTTCGACAGTTCTAGAATACGTTGGTTTGTAACGTGTAGAGTTTCTCTTTGGGATTTACAGTAACCTACTGAATGAAGAATAAACCAAGATGGAAGCCATGATTGTTTTAAAAGAAAGTCGCTGCTATGTGTTTGTACAGAGACCCGTGCAGGTGGATTCAACATTACACGTGCTTGGTCTGGAGCAACCTATCGGAGGAGCGCGAGAGTTTTTGTCTGGAGTGATGGAACCATGGTGTCTTCTCAACTGTGGGCTAAAGGAGAGCCGAATGACGCAGGTAGAAAAGAAGACTGCGTTGAGGTCTACACGGATGAAATCGCCCTTAATGATTATTTGTGTGCTGCTAAAGTTGCATTTATCTGTCAGGCGGACTGACCAGGTCAGTGAAGAACAAGGAAAGCGATTTGCGAGTGTAAGTGAGTTTTTTTATTTCTTCAATCGGATCCAAATAAGAATTCTAATCTAAATGACAATACTTTCATGATGTGCATGGATGAAGCACATACACGTGTTAAAATGTCTGCTTCTAATGCCAGTAAGGGGTAAATAGAATATCTTTATCATAAAAACAGTGATAATAAATTTATTATCCCTGTAAAAATGGTGGGACCCGCCAGCTCCATTCACAGTATAATGCAAAGACAAATACAATATACAACATTTGTACTAGAAATCGTTAATAAACGAACCCTTAATTGCGTCTGCTCGGTTTTCGCTGATTTTTTAGTATTTTTATAAGGGTTGGGGGCTGTGGATTTTTGCTTGCTTGGTTAGTTCATCTATTTTATTAATTAGATATACTAAATAGCTTAAACTCTTTATTTACGACTGTCTCACGCGCCATTTCTGTCATTTCTCACATTTTCAATGTATTGGAAATATAATTAAAACTAAATCAATAATGTTTCATCATGTTACATATTTCTATGTTGGTTTTTATTTAATGCTCTTTCCATGTATTTTAACATTCTTTTATCTTTTTTATCGCACTGAAGACAGGCAAGGACATGGCAACTACACTAAAAACTATTTCCTCACTGTGTGCACCATATGAAGTAAAGCTGTTCACAGAATATCTTTTTCTGTAAAGATCATAATACTTAAGTGCACTACTTTTATATAAATAATGAAGTATTAAATACCACGCTTTCAAATGTCAAACGGTGTTTATTTCCTGAATTTTAAGCTGGATGGGGATATAGTGTGCATGCGTGCGTGCGAGCGGGCGTGCGTGCGTGTGTGTGTGTGTGTGTGTGTGTGTGTGTGTGTGTGTGTGTGTGTGTGTGTGTGTGTGTGTGTGTTCATCCCGAGCATTCTTCGTAATTACTCGCGCTTCATCTTATAGATTTTAACGAGAACAACCCGACCATTACAACTGAGATTCGAATCAAGTGAAACCTGGTACCAAACATGTAATGTTCCTCCTTATCAAGAGCTAAGTGTCTAAATAACTTTTCCAGTGTTAAAAATAAGCTGATTTATGTCCTTCACCCAAACGAACTTCTCCAGGTGTCACGTTGTCACAGTTAGCTCAGTGACGTCAGTCTTGCTGTGGTTTTTGTCAGCTTCAGGCTGGAGGCTGACTACATTTAAACCCCAAACAACGAGCTAATGGCTTCACTTAACTCACGCAAACGTCTAGTTTATTTTGCGACAAGTTTTTGTTTTCCATTCAGCCTCATCCACGTCTGGAGAAAAAAATGGGTTTTTGTGACAATTTTGGAGTTCAGGGAAAAGTTAACTGCACAAATATTTGTGTTCGCGTCTTTTTCAGGGAGTCGATTTTAAAATATACGAACCAGATTGTGAAAATCAGAGATTTTTTTTTCTTAGACTTCTTTTTTTCTTCCTATTGCCTCTCAGTGCTCGAGCATGCGCACGCCCGATGGAGAGAGGGAGGGAGAGAGTGTGAGTGAGAGAGAGAGAGAACTCGAACTCGAACATTTTATTGACTTGGGGCCATTTCAGCCATTG
This sequence comes from Marisa cornuarietis, assembly GCA_004794655.1. Lineage (NCBI taxonomy): Eukaryota > Metazoa > Mollusca > Gastropoda > Architaenioglossa > Ampullariidae > Marisa > Marisa cornuarietis. The sequence continues at coordinate 5,365,750 of SMMW01000617.1, read as the reverse complement.
TCACTCAAGGTGAGCATATAGGGTTCATCCTCTCATACATACAGTCACCTATCCATTCATACCCATCCCGTCGTACACTTTAAAGACATGCACTGTACAGTAGTCCTCTCACACACCCACTCATCCTAACACCTCTTCATTTATACCCTCTCATCCCTACCCTACATAGACACATCGTATGTACACATACATTATGGCAACTTTCAGATGTCAATATTATCAATCAAAAAGGGTATTTTTCGAGCAGAGAGCATCCATATACAGAGGGTATCAATCAGACTTCACATAATATCAACTTCGCTTATCTCCCTTCTTCTCCTTAAACATTTATGAATATACCATGCCAATTGTCGTATTCTTCCTGCGTTCTCGGATGATAGTATCTGCACAAGATATTGTTTTTTATTGTGTTGTGAGACTTGCTGGAGATATTTGGGTCGAAGGTCTACATATCTGGGACATTGAAAAAGGACATGGGTTTCATCCTCTATATAATTTGTACAGAAAGGGCATTTGTTTGTGTTTTCTGTCCTTTGTTGTATAAAACGATTTTTATGGGTATTTATCTCGCTCACACCTAGCCGAAAGCGTACTAAAACATCCCTGAAAATTTTAATGTTTACATAGTCAAAGTATAGCTCTGGTACGAGAGTGGATTTGTACGATCTGTATAACTGGTACCGTTCACTATTCCTCATGTTGGCCACCCACGTTTGCTGGGTGACATCTATCACTCTACGTTTGAGAGTAGCGAGAAACATTTTATCGTCTCCTACTCCTTGGTTTACCCATACCAGATTAAAACCCATAGATCCTAGGGCTACTCTCACTTTTGTTACCCAGTTTGTTTTGCCTTTTGCATCTAGATTAAATAGTAATTGGTATGCTTGTTTGGGTATGCGGTTGATGGGCATTTTTGTCACTCGGAGCCAGAATTTAATTGTTCTCAAATAGCAACTGACGATGAGCGGATACCTTCCAAGTTCGCCATATATCATCTCTGATGGAGTAAGTATGGGGACATTCAAAAACTTCTTACATGCGTAAAGGTGTACCTTTTCCACAGGACTATTGTCATGGAGAAGTCCCCATACTTCAGATGCATATAGAAGGGTTGGTTGTACTACTGCGTCGAAGAGTTTAAAAAGTCTGTCTACTCATGTTGTCAATGTTTTTAAGGCTCTAACTATGTCAAACGTAGCATTTTTCCCTTTTACCGCTAACTGCTTAGCCCCTTGGAACGAGCTCATGGTTGTTGTAAAAGTAAAGCCTAGGTACACGTAGCTGTTAACTACTTCTAGGGCTGTTTCTCCTATGGACCACTTTTCCCGTCTTCCCAAGAAACCTCCCTTCCTAAAGACCATTACCTTAGTCTTGCTACTGTTAATTTCTAGTCCTAGCTTCTGGCATGACTTAGCGAGGCAGTTTAGCTGGTTTTGAAGACCAGGTGGTGTGCTTGATAAGAGTACCAAGTCGTCTGCAAACATCAGAATGAACAGTTCAACTAGACCGGGGCAAAGCTGAATACCGTGTTTACCTTCGGTAGACAACGCATCGGCTATTTCATTCATAATAATAGAAAAAAGGGTTGGGCTAGCTACACACCCCTGTCGGAGGCCGCGGAGACAGTGAAAGGACTCAGTAAGTTCCGTTTTTGTCCGTATGCGTGCCTTCAGGGAGTCATACATCGCCATTACTGCTCTGGTGAAAAATCCGGATACTCCGCATTTAATTAATGCTCTCAATAGGGTTTCGTGTTGGACTGAGTCGTAGGCCATCTTTAAATCCACAAAGCATGTGTAAAGTTTAGCTGGTTTACTAAGGTATTTCTGGACAATAGCATATAACGAGAATATGTGGTCAGTTGTAGAGTACCCCTTTCTAAATCCTGCTTGTGATTCAGGGATAATCTTGTTTTCTTCCAGCCATTCATACAGCCTAGTGTTCAGGATTGAAGTATAACATTTACCAATCACACTCAGTAGCGAGATTCCTCTATAGTTACTGGGGGACTCTCGGTCTCCTTTTTTGAAGACTGGTACAATGATAGCTTCTTTCCATAGGTCGGGACATTTCCCGTTTACAAACATATTATTGAAGTATTTAGTCAGAAAGGCCAATACGTGTTCTTCGGCAACTTTTAACATTTCTGCCAAAATGTTATCTACACCACATGCCTTCCCAGAGTTCAGGCCCCTGATTGCTGAGCGCACCTCGTCTTCGCTTATAGTTTCATCTAATGCGTCTACTCCGGACAATTGGTCAGCATCAGAGAGGTTTAAACTGGGAGAGCTCACAGTATTTGATTTAAAAACTTCAGTAAAGTGGTTCATCCATTCATTTGCAGAAATTTTTTCGCTAGCTGATTTCCTGACTTTTTTGTTAAGACATGAGTTAACTTCTGCCCAGAAGAGCTTAGGATTATTTATTTGTTGTGACAATCGCTCTGCTTTCGTCTTTTTGAAATTTTTCTTTTTCTCCCTGATTATTCTCTGATACTGACGTCTTGCTTCCACGTACTGTGTTCGGTACTGGTCCGATATATTTCGCCTCAACTTGCGTAGGTAACACTTGGCGAGTTTCTTGGCTTCTACACACTCATGGTCAAACCATTCTGCATCTTTTTTACGATCTCCTACAAAGATTCTTTTCTTCATGCATGTCGCAGCCGACTGAAGGCAGTTCACAAAAATCCCCATGGCATTGTTCGGGTCCTGTTCTATTTCACAACTTGCACGTGCTAGCTTCTCTTGGGCTTCCCCTGTACTCAGTGCAGCTAAAAATAGATCTTTGTCCTTGTCCCACACTACTTTCTCTATGTACCTCCCCTCTGCACGTGCATCAGCTCGGTCTGTCCGCGTCACGCTTACCGTCAACACGACTGGCAGGTGGTCTGACTCTACTCTATTTTCAACTTTCAGCGACAAAAATATGCCTTCCTCGCACAGATCGTTTGATGCACAAAAGTAATCTAGCAAACTGGACCCAGCCTGTGAAATAAAGGTCATGCTACTATCTGCATCGAAAAAGCTACAGCCATTAAGAATAGAGCATTCATACAACTGGAGAGAGAGAGAGGGAGGGAGAATTTGAGAAAGTATTTCAATATGACATACTTACAGTTATTCACTTATTTGTACACATTATATGCATGCATATATACCAAACCCAGAGGTCAATAGCTAGGTATCGAAAGCAGGCTTTCTCTTCCGGAAAAAAGTTCGCCTGACATGCCTGATGTAAAGAGCAATGAAAACGGTCAACGCCCACATGACGTGTAAATATATAAGACCCGGGGGAAGAATATGTAGCGCATCGGTGGTCTAGTAGTAGAATACTCGTCCGCATTCATCAAGTGTGACATTTGTACGATTCAAAACCAAGATGACATCGTATGGAAAAAAATGTATATGCATATTCGCGCGTGTGCATGTGAAAGTTAAGGCGAGTTTCGGCGTAATACGACATTTATTTATTAGAGCGGGAGCATTGTTTACTTTACACACTTGCCGACCCGATCTAAAAACTTGCTTAAGGGGAGTAATCTGGCTGAAGCATCTAGTTTGCGTGATAAGCCTGGATTGCCTCCCTTACCTCTTGCGCAATTGCAGCAACGACCTCACCACTTTCATATTGCTTGTCGCTATTTTTGTATTTTTCGAGGTTTTCTTATATTCACAAACTCACTAGAAAGTCTGTTACCCTTTTTATTGTTACAATTAAAAGAATTTAGAGAAAAAGTCAGCAGTGTTCTTCCTAGGATTCTCAAGAAAACAAATCCAGGCCGGGGAGACTTCAGAACTCAGCGAGAACTCCTTGAATACTTCACAGAAAACAAGAGAAAAAAGCGCCAAATAATCTTAATCAAACAGCCACGAAGAAGAAGAAGAAGCAGCGACAGGATTCCAAGCAAGCATTGTGATTCTTGATTCGAGTTGTGTCGTATTGCTACAGAAACAAAGCGTGTACTTTGCACTCAGTGCGGAAACGGAATGCGGGATATCGTACTTAACTCGCTCAGAGAGGTCAGGTCAGCAAAGTACAAAGCTGCAATGCTGAAATAGCTCTCTTAATGGAGAGAGGACACACACATTGTGACAACACTGTGTAAATGTGTTCCCGTGTGTGTGTGTGTGTGTGTGTGTGTGTGTGTGTGTGAGAGAGAGAGAGATAGTGTGTGCGAGAGATAGTGTGTGTGTGTGTGTGAGAGAGAGAGATAGTGTGTGTGTGTGTGTGTGTGAGAGAGAGAGAGATTGTGTGTGCGTGTGTGTGAGAGAGATAGTGTGTGTGTGTGTGTGTGTGTGTTTGTGTAAGAGAGAGATAGTGTGTGTGTGTGAGAGAGAGAGATTGTGTGTGTGTGTGTGTGTGAGAGAGAGAGATTGTGTGTGTGTGTGTGTGTGAGAGAGAGATTGTGTGTGTGTGTGAGTGAGAGAGAGAGCTTGTGTGTGTGAGAGATAGAGAGTGTGTGTGTGTGTGTGTGTGGGTGGGTGCGCGCGCGTGCAGGTTAATGTTTACACGTGTAAACTCTGCCAGTGAGGGCTTGCACGTGCTCAGTGCTGCCATGTTCACCATGACTTTGTAGTAAGCAAACTGAGAAACTCCTTGCTAGGCGATAGTGATGTACAAATAAAATTAAATGAATAGATAACAAGTGATATTTTTTTATTTCATTATCAACTCACTTCGAATTGAATACCAGTTTAGTCGTCATTAACGGCCAGGCATCCTCTCGAACGCCTAAAGCTGTGAGTCATCATCTAACTGACCTTGAGAAATGACATTGACATTAATCTGACACTGATGATGCTTCAATACTGTGCAGTGTATTTAAAGTAAACACAAGTTTGATGACATTATAAACACATGCCATACACCGCACATCACGCTACACGTGGGAGACAAGGTCCGAAAGTTGTGAGGGGGACATTGTAGCGGGGTATTTTCAAGGAAGTCGGATTGCTGAGGAACAGGGCGTGCACAAATCTTTTTCCTTTAACTTTATTTTATTAAAAACCAGAATTTTATATAAGCAAATCTTGTAAAGCTAATTTTTACAATAATCCCTCTCTCTTTCTCTCTCTCTCTCTCTCACACACACGGAGCAACCATTAGTACTGTGCTAGAGAGTACTTGCTAAAACTTTTGACATTTAATATACAGTATATATGTTAGTTGATTATTGTATATGGGTGATTGTGAACCTACATCTTTACCATATACACGTATGTCAATCACAGTTATTGTCGCTATATTTCATAATGCACCACCTAGTGTACTTTATAACGCCTGAAATACTAAAAAATAATAACCGTGAACCTGTTGGTGGAATCTACAAATTGTCAAAATTGTCTCTTTTCCACTCAGTCTCCCCCTTTCTCCCCCTCTCTCTCTCTTTCACACACACACACACACACATTCCGTTCAACGAAGAGTAACTTTCCTATTCTGAGCGTGCATAAATCATGAGAACAAATTGCACCCTAGTAGTACTTTAAGAGGTTAATAAAATCAGACTGGTTCTAGACATTAAATGGGGGAAATTTACAATGTGAAGATTCCTGGACATTAACTAATGTTTCCTTGAAAATAGTATGGTTCTGGAAAGGGGTGGTTTGTGAAGACAGATGTGCTGAAGTGATTTTAGTTTACAGAATACAGAATAAAAGATGTTCTCAGTCTGTCTGTCTGTCTTTCTCTCTCTCTCACACACACACACACACACACACACACACACACACACACACACACACACACACACACACACACACACACACACACACACACACACACACATACACACACCGAATAAAAATGATTTAAAAAGCCACAAACCGTTGAGCACATGACTGAGTCATACAACAGAGCGGAAGGAGATGTCATGAACTCGAAGATCATTGCGCACCATTTTTCGGTTGCCGGGGAATTCACTACAAGGTTGTTCTGACTAGACGCTCCACGATCTCGTCGGTTGGATTTGGGCTGGATAACAACATCAGACCACGATTTGACTTAAAGAAAGCAAACAGTAAGTCGGATCCTTTATACCTTTCTCACCTGCTGTTTATTGTGTTTGGAAAGACGGTTTTGCAACAAGTAACCAGAAAACCTCAGAGTTTTAAACGAGACAACACAAGCGTTTTAGCATCCTCTACTTTTTGCTCGTGTCACTACACAACTACTCGTCTCTCTCTCGTCTACGGATAGAGTTTTAAAGGCGAAGGTCTGTCAAACAAATGAAACATTTGAAGCCGCTCGTTGATGAAGTGGCAAACATTACCTGTGAATAATAGTACATGTTTTTATGTTCATTACTGCAGTATAGTATGTTGTCAAGTGTATTCAAAGACTTTAAATCAGATGGAGATGTGCATGCAAGACAGTCTTGAGTCACACAGTTACTGTCTGAAATTTCAATAGATAAATACGAGTGTAGCTCTGAGACGTACTGTGTAAAGAAAAACTAGAAAAATGGATTCTTCAGTTCCGCGAAAGTAGTCTGTTGTCCATCTAATTTAACATCTTTGTTGTATTTAACCGTCCGTGTGTTTTTTTTTCTTTTTGACGATGTCTTTAGTTTTCTTTGCCCCGCAGAGATCGGCTGGTTGGCAAAGAGAGAGAGAGTGGTCAGCAGACATGAAGCTGACCTGGGCTGTCATCACTTTTATCTGGGGTGAGTAGACATCCTGGTTATAATTAAGAAATGAGAACTCAAGGGCGTGCAGTTAGCTGATTAACACGTGCACTAATGAGCAGTTGGTTAGGTATCTGGGCCTTTCTCGCCGGTTGTGAACAATAGACTACAATGTAGTATTAATTTTCTCCGTTGTATTATTTTGTGAATGAATACAATACCGTAATCTTTCTTGCAGTTGACAAAACCCCCCAATAATTATTCCAGTAACACGTATTGCTACAGTAGTAACTATTAATTGCGTATTGTTTAACTGTTACACCGAATATGCGGAGCCAGTAATCTCAAGATCAAGTGAGCACTTACTTTTCCTTTACAAAGGAATGCAGCTGGATATATAAATATATAGAGAGCATGTAGCCAAATTATTATAATATTGTTGAGAGATTATAAATGTGAGATAGAACCAATTTAAGTATGTATTAACACCCTATTTCTGCACTTAAAATGCTTTTGAAATGAAAATTTGCGAAACTCCCTGCAGGCTGTTTGTCCACAAGGACGGAAGGAATCACTCTGACTGCTAGTGGGGCAGAAGCAGAAATACTGACGAAGTGTAAGGGAGACAGTTTGGTGTTAAATGAACCAAGTCCTGACAAGGGAGCCCATCATGTTTTTGTGTATCGCAATGACGAAACGGTAGCCAGTACGTCCGTGTCGGCGGCTGGACAAATGAAGGTAACAGTCTTGTCAAATATATCTCCAAGACAGTTGAAAGTTATTAATTCTTAAATCCTGCACAGTGTAGTCAGTAGAAAATAAGTTTTATTAAAGAAATACACAGACAGAAGATAGACACACACATACATACACACGCGAGCAAAGAAACGAACACAGAAAATCATGCACTGACATACTGCAGTTCGTAGTATTCATTTAATTTCGTTCTCTTAGGGCCGCCTTCTCGTGCATTCTGACACAAGTGTCATGTTGACCAACCTGACATCAAATGATCTTGGGCGATACCGGGTGGAGGTCAAGCTATCCGATGAAACAACAGAAGAGTACAGCGTGAGCCTCGTGATTGGAGGTGAGAATAGAAACTCATAGAAAGACAGAATGACTGATGGAGAGATAAGGACAGTGTATGGCTGACCGAGTTTTTCCTTGACCGGGTGGCCAATGTTACAAAGCAAGTAAGAAACTAGGAAATTGTTGAAATAATTTGTCGTCAATCATAAGTGTTTACACTCATACTGAGCTTAAAAAAGTGATTAAAAAGAAAGACACATGCTCCTCAGTCAAGTAAATCCATTTAAAATGAGAACTGTTTTATTAAAACACATACAATGTCCAAATGTCTGTTGTACACATGAAGTCCTTTTTTTTTGTTTATTCGTAGTACGACAAATGTATCAAGTAAGCATGCTTTTTCCTGTTCTCGTGACTCTCTTACCGGACTGAGAACTTTTCTCTGTCAAGTATCGCTCGTCTCGTTCTGCAAAGAAAAGAAGTGTAAACCTGTAAACCCGAAATTTACTTTGGTTGTGCAGAGCCGCCGCAGACCATCGACGGCAACTTGTTTGTCTCATCTGACTCGACGGAAACATCCTTCGTTAGTCTGAAATGTGGTCAATTTACCTCCCTGGGCTACCCTCCAGTGTCAGTCATATGGAAGGTGAGTGAAGACCCTTTCTACTAGCACGGTTTAAGTGGGAAAATCACCGACGTTTTATTATAGAAATTGTAATGTGAGAAAACGAGAGATGGGTATGGGAGAGAGAGAGAAACATCATAGGGGAGAGAATGACTGACACATATCATCATTCTATATTCAGTAAGTTTCATTGTCCATAAAGGTATGTGACAAAAACGGAATGAGTGGATCATCATCATCATCATCATCATCATCATCATCATCATCATCATCATCATCATCATCATCATCATCATCATCATCATCATCATCATCATCATCAAGCAGACAAAAAAAACTCTAGAGCAGTAATGGGCTAGATGTGGCTTTGTCTTAGTTTGTACTACTATTGAAAGTATTGTCACATGTATTATTTTATGTAATGTTAGCCAATATTTTCCATTCCGTCCCTCTGGTCCAGCCACCAATACAGGATTGGTTGTCATGGGTTCAGATTTCGTCTCGTCTACTCTGTTCTTTCTCAGCATACCTGCTGCTTTACTGTGATATAGCATTAGTTGCTGGCTCGCCGTAAAAATATCAATTCCCCAACCTCCACTCCCTGTCTGGTCCACCACCTGTGATAGTAGTGCTCGATTTGAGGGAACGATTTAGCTAAAGACTCTTCACACTACCACTGTCACTAACGTCTTCTTTATTCTTCAAAAAATGTGTATAAATACTTTAGATAATGGCTCTAAACCATCCTTTATTTTGATTTTTTAAAATTCTCTAAGGGTTTCAGCCTATAATTCTGAGTGCTGTGCATATTTCTTTTTCAAAATCCTCAGACCTTGAAGCATAATTTTAGCATCGGCTGGGTTTCCTATTCTGCCTGTGTGTCAGTCTCTCGCTACTAATACACATTGTTACTTGTTTGACGGTCGGATGTTGTCAGTTATAAAAATGACAGCACACTCACGTATTGGGCATTCAGACAAGGGAATATTATCATCTCGCTCATTCTTTTTCCCAGGATCCAACCAATGAGCATTTTAAGCTGATTTCTTGGATCCGGCTTCTATAACATTCTTTTTTGTTTTAGGATCCCACAGGGCAGATGCTAGCCAGTACCGGATTCTCAGAACAGTACTTTACATTGAGGTTACCTGTAAATGTTGCTAAGTCTGGAAACTACTGTTGTCAGCTGGATTGCGTTGGACCCAACTATTGTTGCTTGGACGACATGTCCCCACTCAGGAAGTGTGCGCAGATTGATTTACTGACCGGCAGAGAAGACAAACAGGAACCAAGGGAAGTAACACCTTGCGATTTGACCAGACTTGAACAGCGAGTCTCGGAGATGGACGTGATTCTTCGAGAACTGAATGTCACCAGCCTTTTACAGCGAGTCTCGGAGGTTGACGTCTTGGTACGAGAATTGAAAAGTGAGAAGGCGGGTGAGGACTGCAGTCAGAGCAGTGTGGCTGCGATGGCTCACCTGGTTCATCGCCAAGCTAAGTGTGACCAGCTGGACAGTTTCATTGACCGACTGGGTTCCGCGGAAAAGAAATTTGAGAACGACATTGAAGGTGTCGACAGGATTGTAACATATATGCTAGATCAGCTAGACTCCATGAATCAGACAATGACAAACCTTCAAAATGGCGTCGGGAAGGATTCATTCCTGGACAATCATCAGTTAACAACTAATACAAGCTATCAGCTTGAGGACTACATAAGCAGAATGGATGTCACAGAAAAGAAATTTCAAAGTGACATGGAGGATGCACTGTCAAAGCTGAAGCAGGTTGATGATCAGATAGCAAAGGTGGATGAGAGAATAGCGAAGCTGGATGGCTGGATGTCAAAAGCAGATGAGTATCATAATCTGATAACTAGAAATTTAACTTCTCTCAGCCACGACGTAAGAGATTTGAAAACAGAAATGGAAAACTCAGAAATTAAAAGTCAGGCTAAAGTCTTTCTTAATCGCTTCAGCAATTTAGATAAAACTCTTAATGACCACCGCCTACAGTGCGACAAAGAAACGATGAATATAAACACAACTCTTCAGAACGGATTGTCCAGACTGAAACTGATTGATGACCGAATATCGAAACTTGATGACCGCATGTCAAAAGTTGATGATTGGAGGTCGAAGGCATCAGACTATCAAAGTCAAATGACAAGAAACCTCACGAACATTGGTCAAGATGTAGTAGCTCTCAAGACGACCACTGATCATGGAGTCTCGACAACAAACAGCAAAGTAGCATCAGTGGAGAAGGACCTCTATGCTCACATAAATCGTTGCAATCCATCGTGTTGGGACTTTAATGCCTTGAAAGGTGAGTAGAAGAAGCCACCTTACAAATATATTGCAATGGAATGGCCAAAGTACAGACTATACTCAATTTGCATTTATAATTAGCTGCCTGAAGGTATTTAATAAACTTAGATTTTAGACCTAACTGTCATGTGCTGTTGATCTTTTAATGGATTTATTGATTTCTTAAAAACTGATAATTAACTTTTTATTTTCTTGATGTTTTCGTAAACTTCATCTTTTCATATATATATATATATATTTCGTTCGTTCGTCCATCGTAAGCCAAAAATGACCATGACTTAATATATATATATATATCAGGGTTTAGTGTTGGTTGTGAGGCCAAGCCGGGTCCGAAAGTCTCCCACATGTGGAGCAAATGTGAGAAGGTTGGTGGAGGAGGTGGCAGGGAGGACACCCTGGCCTTGGGTGGAGCTCGTCTCTGTTTCGCTGTCATGACGCGTATGGCCACAGCATCATGGGTTCCCTGGGTGAGGGTGCTGTGCCAGGAAAGTCAGAGCAATGGCCTCCCTGTTTGCAGTATCGATGCCAGACACTTTGAGGGTGGCTTTTGTCTTTGTGATATGATTTTGCACTCCAGATGTGCGCTTGCCCTGACACAAGAGCAGCTGCTTCGGATTTTCGACTGTCAGACATACTGAGCTGTCCGACTTTTCTAGCTTGCGATTTCAGCAGAAGGGTGTGTGGATGCTGAGAATGCATGAACGCTTAAAGATTTCTGTGTCGGGTATCTTATCCTGCAATCGCACGTGAAGCCGAGGGCAAAGGCAGCTCGTGTGGAACTGGTTGAGCTGTTTGGCGTGTCTAATGGACGTGGTCCAGGTCTAACTGGCGTTGAGTAGACTGAGCAAATCTACTGCAGTGTAGACTGTCAGCTTGTTGGCAATGTGGAGACAACTACGGTCCCATAAGTTTCTGCAAAGCTTGCCATAGGCAGCACTTGGTTTGGCTACTCTGTTTAATATATATGTATTACATGTTAAATAAATGTGTGTATTACCTGTGTTTTCTATATATATATATATATAAATATGAAGGTCTGTTGTTCAGAACACTTACTGTCCTCTAATGACTAAAGGATTTTCGCCCAGGCTGCCCAGAACAGAAGGGCTATCATCTGTTTGGCAAACGTTGTTTGAAGCTGTACACCCACAAACAAACCTTCACTGAGGCGAAATGGCGCTGCGAGGCCGATGGAGCCCATCTCGTCCATTTAAAGTCACGTGATATCGACCTCCCGCCATTTCTATTACTCATGGCTGCAAATGGTACGTTACATATGACTTTTTGTCTTTGCTACGTTTTGAAAACACATACATACATACATACATACATACATACATACATACATACATACATACATACAAGGCTCAGTACTCAGTACTTTATTCATGTGACGTATGGCTGTTTTTATAAGCAAATATATTGCCTGCCATTACTCCCTTCTTCTGTTTAATATTAAAGTACAAGTGCTGTGACAAGGTAAACAAACGCTATTTTCTTTGTAAGAAACTGTACCGACAATCCCAGGAAAGATACAATTCCACGTTTTCAGAAAGAATGTAAACTAATTGTATTCTTCTACAGGGCGACAGGAAAGTAAAAAACACTCTGACGCTATGTGGATTGGAGCGAGTGACATTCTGACTGAGGGACGCTTTCAGTGGAGTGATGGAACCGAACTGCCGACTGACTCCGACCTCTGGGACAAAAAAGAGCCGAACAATAAGCGCAACGAGGACTGCGTGCATGCTCTTTACCGGCCAGATGTCGTCATCAATGATGAAGACTGCTCCAGTAAAAACGACTTTGTTTGTCAGAGAGACCTTTAGTTCGCTACATAATCAAGTATATTTGTGTGCAGTTAGTGCTAACAACATGAGCTGCTTTTATCATCGTCGTCGTCGTTGTCGTCGTTCAAGGTTAGCTCCCTTCCTTCCGGATGTTTCTTCGTCTATTGACATCTATTTACGTGGGTAGCCCTCACACGGGGTGGGGGGGGACATGTGTCTCATAATTCTCAAGTTTCCTCGTTCTCCACCACCATTATAATTGCATGTTGGTTAAAGCACTGTCTTGTGAGGTACGCCAACCCGTGAAACCACTTTGCCAATGTGCAGATGTTACCTGTTAATCCATTTTTTAACAGCGGATTGGCTCTCACACCGCTGGCCTGTCTAGTATCAACTCTGAAAATACACAGATTAAAAAGAAATCAAACACTGCAGAAAAAGGGTGCTTGATTTCTTGTTACTGTTCTTACTCTTCTATGTATACTTATCTTTACGTTTTGTGTATAATATTATCTTTATCCCTAATGAGTTTCCATAGCCTGCTTTGCTGGGAAAAGAAATTTCCATTGTAACATTTGAATTGTTTTTGAACCATAATAATATTATTGTTTAACTTTTTTATATGGATGAATAATAAAATATTATTATTAAATATCCTTGCTTTAATAACGACCTGCACATGAATATGACAGTTCTTTAGAGAAATGAATTGTGGTAATCGCAGTGACCTTCATCATTATATTGAAGAGTTTGGAAAGAAGATTTCAATATGTTCTTGTGTCAAGAACGAGGGTCTCACTCTCTCAAGACAATTGGATATTCTTTCTACAAATGAACATAGGTATTGCCTTATTCCAAACGATTTAAGTTATCCATTCACTGGAGAAAAGCAAGATGACTGGTACTCAACTCAGTAAACCAAACTCAACAAAACATTCAAAATCGTTTACACTGTTTAAAAAAATTAATCAATTCATTGTTGATTTTTTTAATTGGTGTTTTACGCCGAGCCAGCAATTAAGGCTATATCACGGCAAGGCAGTCAGCCCTGTAAACAAATGCCACATGCAGAGAAAGAACAGTGTGCCCGAGACGAGAACTGAACCCAGGACAGCCAACCTTCACTGTATTGGTGACAGGCGCTAACCGTTGCGCCACCGGACCGCCTATTGATTGTTGAACAACCAGCGATCGTCAGCTGTGTCAGAACACAATTAGTTACCTGGGTCAATTCTTCTATTTCTGTTACACAATTTACCACATTCATAATGAGTCGTCAGTTGTTTCACATTTTAATCACTAACTGTCCAGGTCCTGCCCTAAACGTCCAGCAAGCTATACTGTTAAATGTATACCCACAGTACTTTTTGTTTGTCTAATGTTCTCTGTTTCCGAATAGAACCAGTGTGGTAGGACACAGTGGAGACTGAGGCACTCACTGTCACTAACATCCCATGTCCTGGTGCTCGAGTGTCAGGAGGAAGAAGAGGTTCAAGCGTTGCAGGGCGAGGAAACTATCACCAACCCTTCCAGCAGCTAAAGTATTCCACGAATGTGGTCACCCAAGGTGAAGAACTTCTTCTGTAGTTAGAGGCATGGATGCGACACGAGAAAAAGAGATTCCCTTGAAGATGGAGTCGGCCAATGTATTGGGTCATCAAAGGTCTAGTACTCCTTTTGTCGTTTGACTCGGAGAGATGATGCCTGTCTGAGACCACAGCAGCGGTACAGTAGCCAGAGACTTGGTAAAGGTACAATTCCTTACAAAGAAGGCTCACATCTTTGCTAAATTCTGTTTTAATAATAATCATCCACTGCGATCACAAGAATTTGATTATACAAAGAAAAATATGTATATATATATATATATATCATCAGAATTATTCATTTTACATGTATTGTTACGCTCTCTCGAATTCTTTTTCCTCCTCTATATCTCTCTCGCTGTCTCTCTCTATTTTTTACACACACACACACACACACACACACACACACACACACACACACACACACACACACACACACACATTCTCTCTCCCCTCCCCCCCCATTTAGCTCACACGCTTGCTCAATGACACGCAGAAGAAAGTAAGAAAGATAGACTGAAGGAAAGAAAGAAATCTTTGATTTTGAACATCCGGTTTGTCTCTACTACTAGCTGAGAGAGATGCAAAAAACTCAAAGTGCCACAGAAACCTCCCTTTTTTCTCCAGACGTGGAAGGAGCTGAAAACAGACACTTGTCTCAAAATAAACTAGATGTTTGCATGAGGTAAGGGAAGCCATTAACTTGTTGTTTGGGACTTAAGTACGTGTAGTCGGTCTCCAGCCTGAAGCTGACAAAAACCACAGCAACACCGACGTCACGGAGCTAATTTTGAACACGTGACATCTGGGGAAGTTCGTTTGGGTGAAGGACATTATATCAGCTGATTTTTAAAGACTAACCCGAGTGCTCAGTGAAATCGATGGAAATAGAATATTAAGTATCGCAAAAACATATTCCGGTGGTATTTTATGACGAAGAGACACGAGAAATATCATATTAATGTTTTTCTCTTAATCACACCTGAATTTATCAAGAAAGCTGGAAGTGACGAAAAGGCGGCATTTCTAAAAAAAATAGGGTTGTCTGCATGAGCTGAATTCGGAAAAAGAAAACAGACCAGGATACAATGTGCTGTTGCTTGGTGTTCTCTTACATACTCGTATGGAACATTGTAATTTCCTAAAGATACTGGCTACCAAAGGCAGTGGATGAAATCTGTTATAAGAATTGCATCGACCGGGAATCGAACCCGGGTCACCCGCGTGGCAGGCGAGTATTCTACCACTAGACCACCGATGCGTCACACAGAAGCTCAGACGAGTATCAGATATTTTGTGTACACGTCGTTCGCGCAAACAGTTTCCATTCTTTGTACAGTTAATGAGGTCACACGTTTTCTAGTAAAGTAAAAGTCTGCTTTCAAACTTATCTATCCTCTGTACATTAGGTTCATAGGCTTGGCCATTTACATATATGCGATGCATACTAATAAGTGCATATGTAGTATTAATAAAAAGGCAAAGGTCGGGCATTGAATCAGCGCGCTCTAACCACTCGGTTATCCTCCTCCTCCTCCTCCTCATCCTCATCATAAAAAACGACTGTTTGCCAGCTACTGATGCTGTTTCTGTTCCTTATACCACTGCAACTGTGATTCTGAGTAACAAAAGTTTTGCTGAGAGAGGGGTGAGCAGTACTCAGGATCGACGGAGGTTATTGCAGACGATTTGCTCGGCTACAGGATATTTTTTCTTGATGGGCGGAAGGGGGTGGCTGTGTTAGGAGAGGGGAGGAAAGTCACTCATCGATCCTGTGTGTCCGAAATAGAGACAACCCCGAAAATAGCAGTCATTGACAGCTTAGCACGGAAATACAGGATGAAACAGAACCATTTTCACCAAAAATCGGTGTGTGAGTTAAAGAAAGAAAGAAATGAGGGAATTGTACACGGGATTACAGGGATGGGAGGAGGATGATGAAAAGGAGAAGACGAAGAAAGAGTTAAAAGAGAAAAACGTAGATCCTTTTAGACAAAAAGCAGCTAATAAGGGATGCGTATCATTTGAAATAAGCACACACGTACACTCAAACTTACATATAAACTTATATAAACTAATATAACATGGCCTCTTTCTCTCTCTCTCTCACACACACACACACACACACACACACACACACACACACACACACAGGTTATACGCATGTGCACCATTCAGCTTGTACTGCACATGCTCATCACACTGTACAGTACAATCAATAGCCTCACCACAGTCTATACATCACAATCAGTTTGTTCTTTTTTTAGTTACATAATCATAGAAATTTCTCAAATTCCCCTAATCCTACCACAAATTACCACACCCTTCTTCATCATGCTACTGATTGGAAAATGCTAAGTACGTACAAAATATTATTCATCCAGATGATATAAGAGTGTATAAAACTGTTACTATGTGTGTATTCTGAGTGTGTGCCTTAGTACATGTGGCAGTGAATGTGGTTTATTTGATATCATATTTCATTATTACGATACTTTTTCTAAATTACGATGAATATTTTATGACCATGATTAATGTACTAGTTGAACCATCTTCTACCAGCTTCTTAAAACCCCCTGAAGCAGGAAAGAACCAGAGAAACTGTTATTCAATATTATTTAAATAATCGATTGTTTGAAAACTGGGCTGGTGCGAAATTGTTAGCCAGAGCCCTTTGAAATATATTTAAAAACATTTTCGTGTTAAATTCTCGAGTCCTTGCAATAGATAAATATACAGTGCTGTTTGGATGTAGTCAACCAGGAAGCCGTGCTCTGGGTTGTTTTTCTGCGCACGTGCATTTTCTTTAAGTCAACTGCAAAAAAAAAGAAAAAAAAAGAAAAGAAAGAAAAAGCTAAAGTAGACCCATGATATTTACCAAACTCAGTCAGCTGGCTGGCTTCCTCTGGAGTCTAGAGTCTTGTCTACACATTCGCACTCAATACGGCAGCTGCTCCTATGTCATTTCATCTGGAAGGCTTCCAAACAATTTGGACCTCAATTTGAGCTCGTCAATAAATCAGGAGGAAAAAAAACTTTCTCGTGTTTGCCATCGTGGTCAGGTCGTTAACTGAGGCATTATAAGACAGCATCGTGTGTCAGTGTGGAATATCGCTGTAAGAGAAAGGAGACAGGATACTGGAGGGCAGGAAAGGGTGGGGAGAGGGTAGGGAAGAAAAGAGAAATGAGGAGGAAGAAGAAATAAGTGTCACGTTAGTGCTGAACAGAATAATTTATATGTTTAGATCGATATTCTAAGAAAGAGTTTTTCTGAACAAAATTTTTTTTTTAATGAGGATGAAAAGTTGTTAATGCACGTGTTCGTTCAGTACTCATCGCTCTTTGCAGGACAAGCGTTTTTTTTTAAATCTCGCTTTTTTTTTCCTAGGACCAACCTCATAATGCATGTGAGTAAGAAAGAGGGTGTGTGTGTGTGTGTGTGTGTGTGTGTGTGTGTTTGTTAGTACGCATGCGTTTGTGTTGTAAAAAAGGCCCAGTATAATAAAAAAATGAGGCATCAGTCAACGACAGTCAGGCATTTAAAACCGAAGAACATAGTAACAAAACGCTTAAATGATACACATATTTTAATCAAAAAGCTTATTTTCAGGACACGGATCACAAATGTAACAATATAACAATAACAACGCCTTTCAAGAACAAAACTCAACCTTGTGGTCAAAGTTTAGAAAAGCTAATACAAAATGAAGAGCAGAGAAGCTACAAACAAACTTAGACAAGCGAAATCATTAAGTGTCATCTCGATGATACGTTTAAACGATGTTTGGTGTTGTCTTGATACTCATTTACAAGACTGCACAAGCCGCACACTGTTACACAGATACATAGTTCTGCCAGTAATCTTTCTGAAGTTCAAAAGACTCCAATATTTGCGTAATTAAGACTGAGTTATTACTGGCCCATGAGGTGTAGATGCTTTGGTTTATGGAGATGTTGCGTGCCCTGCTGCACACCCATCGAAGCATTACTACTACTGGCCACGGGAAGTCTGATTAGGCAGATCTTTCGGGCAGATTAGTTATGTTCGGTGGACGTGCTACCCGAAGATTCAGATATCTAATGGCTTCTACTCACTACACGTGGATCTTAGTGGACAAGGAAAGTGAGTTGTTTTCACAAATTCCGTGTGTAAAATTCCTGAATAAGATCAATTTCCAAAGAAAGAAAGAAAGAAAGAAAGAAAGAAAGAAAGAAAGAAAGAAAGAAAGAAAGAAAGAAAGAAAGAAAGAAAGAAAGAAAGAAAGAAAGAAAGAAAGAAAGAAAGAAATTTTAAGGTCGTTAAAGTCACTATCTTCCCTATAGAAGTATAGATGAAAGGCTAAATCTTGACCACCACTTCTTATAATGTTTCCGTGATGTAGGTCCATCAAGTGTCAGTTCAAACATCTTTTTTTATGAAGGATGTTGATAAGATAAACACTTAATAAACTCTTCAATAATTCTGCTTGAAATGAAATTCAAATTTCAAATTTCATTCTGAATGAAATCTAAGGTAGTGCTAAGCAAATGCAAAATAACAGCCGATAACGAATCTCACGTCATATGCAGTCCATACAAAAGTTATTCAGTAAACTTTAGGCACAAACGTTATAACGAAACACTGAATCAAAAAATCGCCGATGTTATAAACCACGACAACACTTTATGGTAGTATGAATATGTCAAAATTATTAGTAAAATCTTCATCAGACTTGTTTCATACACAACGTGAACATAACAATGTGCAAAGGAGCTATTTAATCAGAAGTGAAAAAGTAGAGTGTGAAAGGCAATAGTTTGTTTTAAACATGTTTAAAAAATGCTTTCATTTTAAGAGGAAAGCTTTAAAACGGATCGTTCATATTTTACAATTGATATTCCCCAAATTTATGAAAAAAACATTTTAAATCAATTTCTTTACAACATGTGAGATAGTCTAAGATCCAATCTGAACACTTTATCTGAAGAAAAAAATTACTTTGTGAAAACGCTCTGCTTGAGGCTACACTTAAGGCAGGTTTTTGGAACAACAGCAACAAACAAACAAACGTTGCTTAACAACACCACTTGACCCCTTGACCTTTTTTTGACCATGAAGTGCCAACTCC
Source organism: Marisa cornuarietis (assembly GCA_004794655.1). NCBI lineage: Eukaryota > Metazoa > Mollusca > Gastropoda > Architaenioglossa > Ampullariidae > Marisa > Marisa cornuarietis. The sequence goes on along the minus strand of SMMW01000617.1, from coordinate 5,346,643 downwards.
ACCCTCAAAACCATTCATTCGTAACTTCTAGTCTCACGACCACGCCGACAAACGCTTCACAAAGTTTTACTTTGTTCACATCGTAAATAAACAGAGTTGATGTGTGTATATCATTATTTTCCCATTTTTATTTCATCTGCTTTTAGCAAATGTCGTTAATAATCTCGACGTTTTTCAGATGCTGTACTGTTATCGTCTTGAATAAAATAGTACATTTAAAATCAGGCCTAAATTATGTGTATCGTAATTTAATATGTGCCCTCTGAAAAAAGCCATTTTGTGTGTCACTTATTTTAAATGATGAAGCCACAATATTAATAAAGTATAAGCAATCGGTAGTGTTCAATAGAAATAATTTGATAACAGTATATCACAAGATAAAATACTTCTGATGTTAATTTATTCTACTTGTTTTTTTCTTTCCATCGTCAGGGCTACATAATGCATAGCTGCTGCGAAATGAAAGACTACTTTAACAGTAAAATGGTAGCAGAGTTTGATTATATTATCTGCCTGTTATCAACTTTATTCGGATCGGCGTAGAAAGTAAAAGCGACAGCGCATAAAAATGCATTCCCATGTTTTATTATACAAAGACAGTTTGTTGACACATGACTGCTTATGTGATTGTAGCTCAAGAGTTCTACACAAGACGAAAGCATCAAGTCAGTATTAGTATCAACACATAGCCGTGGACCAAATATTTGACAAAGTACTGTGCGAAAGCTCAGTCTGCGTGAGAGAAACACGTGAAACTGTCTAGCTAGAACATGTAAATGTGTCGCGGGATTCACTAGCTTCTAAAGATGCCAATGAAAGCCGTATTTACAGTCAAGCAAACAATTTAGAATGTAATATTTCGAGATAAATGATCAATACCAGCGCTTGAAACCGTTGGGTCGAGTTGGCATTGACTACATCCTAGGCTTCTAAGTACATACTCGTACGTAGTTATAAAAACGAAAAGGTGTAATACTAGTCAGTAGATTTCGACAACCGATATACACTTGGATGATAAAAGTTGACATATTACAAAACTTTGTCAAGCGCAGTTCATGAAGCAAGGTCAAAATATCGTTAAGGAAACAACTAGGGTTTTGTCTCTTGAAGTAGAAAACTAGTGGTTAAGACTATATCAGCGATGAAAGAAAAGAATCAAAAAATAAAAAATGTAACGAAGGAAAGAAGAAAGATCGATAAATGGAAGGAAATAATAATAATAATAATAATAATAATAATAATAATAATAATAATAATAATAATAGATGGTTTATCAATTATTTATCCCGCTTGACAAGTGACTGTATGCTAAACCATAAAAAGAAGAGAAAACATTAAATGAAATGAAAAGAGAAGTGAAAGAACAAAAAACAAAAAAAGGATGTATACATGTAAAGATGACCCAAACTCAAGGAATTCTCTAACGCCCTTCTCCTTTTCTCAAAAATGGAGAAAATTACATTGATATATAGGCATTGGGCTAATTCGTGACACAATCTTGGCATGCTTGAAGTGTCTCTTCTTCACACACCTTATTAGTTCAGAATCTAAAACGAATTCACGTTCCTTCCCACTCAGGTCACTGTACAGAGTCCAGGAGGAATGATTTCAGCTGTCAAAGCAAAACCCGGCGCACAAAGAGTCACGAAAGATTTTTACGGCGTTCTCTGATTTCTTAGATTCACCCTGTGACCCTTATTTCTTTTCTCTAGGATTGTCTAAGCTTTTTGCTTTTGATTCTTTCTCTCAGGCTTCATGTCTATAATTCAGCGACCGTTTGCTATTGACGCATTCTGTCTTTATGTCCATGTAAAAAATGAGAAAAAAGTAATAAAACCTCACTAAAACCCTATTCTCTCCCTTGCACGCTACATGCTGTGCCCGAATAACATTCTTTATGCCGTAATGTCCTCCTGCGGCGACTTTTTATTTCCACATAACTGGCCTTCACACGCGCGTCCATATAACTCAACAAAATTTATAACCGTGTGCTGAGCCAGGGATTTATTCTCTTGGGGGAAAGGGTCCACGTACAACAGTCCTTTTGAAAAAAGAAAGAAAGAAAGAGAGGCAACTCTGCCACGCTTCCTGTTCAGGCCAGAACGATGACCGCGCACATGAGGTATATGAGGAAAAAGACGAAGAACAGCAGACGATCCAGAACAAGGCCGACGAGGCGCCATTCGTTGATCACTTCGGTGCGTGAGTCCTGCAGGTGCGCTCTCGCCGTCAGAAGGTGGAGCTGTCGGCTGACTTCCTCGACCTCGCGCTCTAGCCTGGGGCTACTGCGCATGTCCATGGCGGCCGGCTGGTCCCGTCGGTCGTTGGTGACGGAGGAGGTGGTGAGGGACGTCTTGGGTTGGTCCAGTCCGCGCATGGAGATGGTTTCCAGGTCGTTGAGCAGGTAGTATGTGTCGGAACCGAGGCACACGAGGCGTTTCAGGCTCCGCAGGAAGATCTGCAAAATATATATATATATATATATATTGGTGTCTGAATGGTCTTAAGATGAATAAAAGCTAAGCGTACAAATTCACTTCCATACCGTTTAGATGAGTGGACGTTCTTCAGATTGGATCAGAAAGTTGCAATAAAAATAAATGTATCCAATTCCGATGTTATGCGACTTTATATATAATTTATCGCACTGGGGTTGGTTCTTTAGCAAGACCATGCTTTTGGTTCAATGTTCAACACTTTATTGCACACATCTTAATTCTTTTTTTTTTTTTTTTCAAGTTTGTTGATGATGACACAGTAGTTTCTTTTACAAACATTTTATTTTTACTCAGAAATCGAAGTTCGTAATGATACGTTGTCTGACCTGTGCCCTTTGCAGATTTCATTGGTCATAACCTTTGATAACGTAAGTAATTAGTTGATAATTTCTGCTAAGTAACAGATTCAGACTGAATGCAACTTTGCGATTTTACACAAACTCCAGTTTTCGTATATTGGCTGCTTAACGTACCCAGCGAATGGTGTCTGGAACTTTTCCTCTGCGTGGGGCTCTGCTGTGGAGGTTGAGGACAACCATGGAGGAGAGCAGGGCGAGAACGCTCCATAGCAACGACAAAGTGTAGAAGAGACCTGGAGACAGGACGTGGACAACACACATGTCACGATTTCGAAAGTACATCTGATTCAAATAATGACCAATACAACAAAGCCGATTAAAGCAAGAATAATAACTCATCATAGCCATCTTAGTGATTATAACTCTAGAAGTTTTATATGGAGTAGGAATATATTGACAAAGTCCACCTCCTTTGAGACTTTATTAAAACAATATATACATATATTTTTTTTTCCAGAGAGGACGTGTGTTTCAAACGTATATTTGTAAGACTTGTTCTTTTTAGCCCAAAGTGTACCAACACCAGCAAGAGGCGTTTCTCGGCGACAAACTCATCACTGACCTATGGCTGGCAGTTCAGCGTGTGCGTTAGGCAGTACATCTTGAAGCTTAAGGATGAGCAGCAACAACAGCGCCATCAAGATAGAACCTGCAGTGGAGTGAGTCTCGCCGTTAGTAACGGGTACATTTGCTGAGATCAAAACGTCACCTTTCTATCCTTTCGTAAGACAAAGAAACGGAGGGTCAAACAAGAAGATAGATATAGAAAGAAAGAAAGGAGAGAACAAAGAAATGAGCAAAAATAAAGGAAGCACAGAACAGTATCTAGCTAAAGGTTTTAAGTTCATTGATTAGTGGTATTTGTGTGTTGGGGGGTGGAGGGGTGGAGGGTAGGAGTAGTCAGTATATCTCGGTTAAGTTCCAACTTCGGACGTCTCCGACGGCGTGAGCAGGACTCACCCAGCGTAATGCGTTCGGAGGAGTCTGGCGGAAGCAGCATGTGGAAGGGCACCAGCAGACCAATCAAAAGTGCAGGAATGACGAACACGTGCACGTAAAAGAGTGGATTACGTCGCAGTGTCAGGGTTACGATAAAATCCGGGTAGTTTTCCGGACAGCAGGAATAAACTTTACTTCGGATTTCTGCTGCACGCTTAACCACCTTCCACTCATTGTTCATCTGAAGCAAGTGCAAGTGGCTGGATGTGAATCGATCAAATCTATTATTATTATTATTACTAGTAAAATAACAAGTCATCGTGTCTTCGTGTATAAATAAAATGTTTATAAGGCATAGTCAACAGGCTGCTCTCATTAAAATAACTTTTATCAGGAAAAAACTAAGATATTTACCTAGCACCGTACATCACCAAAGACAATGCTAAAAATCGCTTTACAAAGAAGATAACATTTAAAGTAAGCTAATGAAATCCGATAAGTAGCAGACAGTGCCGACTTCTATCCATTTATTCCAATACTAATACCGCTACTACTAACACACACACACACACACACACACACACACACACACACACAAACACACTATGTTCTCAAGAACCATAGATCTACGTAGGTCAATAGGAAGCCTGCGGATCCCTGTCGACCCCGTTACCTCCCGGTCAAAATCTGAAGCCACTGAGATGATAGGGTCATCAGTTCCAGAGTCCAGTGGTAGTGGTGACTCAAAAACAAATTAAAATGAAGTCCAGTGACAGAACAAGACATCAGAAGAGACAAAAAGATAGACAGCCGTCTCCTCAAGTTGTTACTCATCAGTTCTCGAGTCCTTCAGGGTACCTCGAATCGGAGTTTCACAAACTGCAGGTTTGTAACCACCATTGTCTCGCTGAATCACTGAACGTGTTGCTTCTAAGCACATTGCTTATCCAAAGTCAGGCGAAGTAACCCTTCCTGAAAAAAATGTCTCCCGCGGACTACTCACAGTCACAATATGACTGGTCATGATGTCACCATTGAAGGCAAGGCGGCTAGGAGTTCATTTACGCTGTTTGGATTTTATTTTTATGGTTGTCATTACTGCAAGTCATGTTCAAGAGAAAATAATGTTGTAGTGATAGGTTTGTAAACACTATTACTAAATATAAATTTTAAATACTGTGAGCGCTGATGTCTTGCGCAGGTGATTTAAACTATGCTCTGCTCACTAATCACAACACGCCGACTAGGACTTTCATAAAAGACCTGTCTTAACAGGTGTAATCGAGAAATGTATCTCTTCTTCATCTTCATTTATTAGCCAAGACATTCAGCTAGTCATCTTTCGACTGTGCGTATTTTGGAATCAGACTTACCGCCTCGGACTCGACTTTGAAAGCAGCTTCCGAGTTGTTCCCCCAAAGGTTGAGGTTGAGCTCATCGCCATGATGGGTCCAGCTGGCGAAGTACAGTGCGCACTGCTGCTCGTCAAACGGGAAAGTGTGCAGATCGACGCGACAGATGGTGCGCAGGCGCAGAGGTGTATACCACGTAATGTGACCAGAAGCGAACACCGACACACTGGTGTCTGCGAAGCTCTTGTCACTGTCCAGGCTGCGGGCAAAGCAGAAATGAAACCGCTCAACTTCACCAAAAGGGTAAAAACAAAAAATTCGCACAAATGAAGTCAAATTCATTTTTTTCTCAGTCAGGTATTTTTCTGTTATGACAAGATACTACGTGTATTTCCAAAAATATGAACCAGTAAACCTCCTTTGTCCGTTTTATGTAGAAAAGTCTTCAAACAGACATCCCCGTATGGGCGCATTTATGACGTCATATTGGGCGTTGATGACGTAGCTTTAGTCGTTAAAACGCCTGGTTGCCGTAGGCTTCTTACTCTCTACCTGACTGTAGGCTTCCGGACAAGATTGTATTTAACAAATTTTACTTCTCTTTAAGAATGTTGATTTTTTTAAAGCCTGCATCTCACAACAGGAAAGCGTTTCTTTCCTCAGATTTGGTCTTTTGGATTTTCTCCACGACACTCAGGTCACGAGACTAAACTAAAGAGTTAAACACGTGGTTTTACTCTCCTGACGGTCTATAAGTGGAAGATTCAGAGAAATAGAAATGAAAAGTGGATGGTCCTAGGGGCTCAAAGTGGAATACAGGGGAAAGAAAACAATTAGCAGTTCAAGCACCATCCCCGCAGCATTACTGTGTAGGTTTGGGATCAGGGTTAGGTGTTAATGATTAGTCAACAGGAATGTAGAATTAGTCACCACGATCGGACTGACTGAAACTGTCTAAAGCCGAAATACTTTTCCCCACAACAATCAGTCTGATAAGAGTTTTACTCTTTGACATTTTCATTGTGTGTGCGAGAGACTGTCCATTTTATTAAGCATCTAAAATAGCAGTTATCTAAAGGTCTGACCATTTACCGCTGCCGAACAGTTGGGCTTGATGAGAGGCAAAAATTATTACTGCTGTCTACTTCTCCAAGAAAAAAACTGTTGGATTTAAAAGGAAGTAAATGTTCCTAGCTTGAAATTTAACTCTTATATTGCTTTAGGATGAATTAAGGCGGACACAAGGCCTTTTATTCTAATAAGAAAGTGAGGTAGTTGTTTATTGGGCGACTGTCTCTTAAACCTGTAACACAACTGTCACGTCAGGTTAGAGTAGCAAGCACTTCCGAGTAAATGCTGGCCACCCATCAGTGTAGTCAAGCTGCGATAGCGGAGCTTCCACTAGGCCTACCTGTTATATGGAACAATGTCAGGCTTCCACACTTTGCTGGAAGGCACTCTGACATCAGTGACGCCGGCGAACTGAGTATAGTTCCACTCCAGGCGGAAGTCGTGCCACGACTGCATGATCATGGCGTACGTCTCCAAGACCTCGTCCTCTTCGTTCTGCAAAACATTTTTTTCCCTCGTGTTCTCCATCAATCATCGCTCATCAATCACTCATAAATCACTCATCATCATCATCATCATCATCATCATCATCATCATCATCATCATCATCATGATGGCCGCAAGCACTGACTGACTGACAGAAAGCTCCAACGCAAACGGAATGGAGACAGACAAAGTCATGGTAACTAGAAACGGCAAAGCAGAGAGATCTACACCAACGGTTTACAGGTTGAGGAGGCAAACATGGCAGCGCCACCATATAGATCGACATAATTTACAGCTTCTGCAAAAGTCCCTTGGGGCAATGTCGTCGATAGTTTGAGCAAGTTTGGCAAAGTTGTCTGTGAAGGTAACAGGAAACCCGTTGTTGGGGGGCAAACGTTCGGAACATTGGAGCGTTTTCAACATGTTAAGATTAGTTCAGACTTGCTTGAAAATATGCTGCCCAGAGTATGACTGGGCAAGAGGGATTTGGGGGCTTTTTCAGGATGTGACACTGCGGTACCGCCCCCGGTAGGGAAGGGCCTCAAGGCTTAGGTCCTTACTTTGAATCTCTTCTCACTGACTCGCTGACCCACTTACAAAATAAAAATTTTGTTTTTGTTTAACTATTTTATTTTATACACGTTTCTGAACACTAGAGAGTGTGGCACTCTGTTGATCATAGGAGTGGAGTTTGGGGGTTTACTTTTACTACACTCAGTGTCTTACCCATGTCATCTTATGATGAGCTTTATTGTCTGGCTGAGGAACTGTTTGGTAACCAGTGGAGCAGAAAACTATATTTTGTAATAGCCAATTAACCTTAAAGACAGCCTGCTCGAAAAGCTTTTCCTTGGTTTTTATATCTCATATCAATATTTTCCGTTTCTCCTATGTAAATAGTAAATAGGATATGCCACTTATTTTTTACAATCGGCAGTGTTGCTTTTATTTTAAGTTAGTCATGGCAGTGTGTGTATGTGTTTGTTTGTTTGTTTGTTTGTTTGTTTGTTTGTTTGTGTCTCTCTCTCTCTCTGTGCTCTTAAGTTTCGCAGTCCAAGTCATACTTTTGCCTATTTGCAAGCAATATTGACCAAACGTTGAATATTCCAAAAGTTATCCACAAAACAAAAAGGTGTTTAAGACCTTCACCTAAAACTTTGTCAAACTTTGTCCAACGACATCGCTACACATCGTTCAGCACTCGGCCAGTTCACTGTATTAAGCAGCACCAGGTATAGAACACCACAGCATATGAATAGCATGACATAGCAATAGTATAGCAATAGCATGACATAGCAATAGTACAGCAATAGCATGACATAGCAATAGTATAGCAATAGTATGACCTAGCAATAGTATCGCAATAGCATGGCATAGCAATAGTATTGCAATAACATACCAGCTCTAGGATGTTGAGAAGATCCAAACCGATGGACACTTGGATCGCCTCCGTGTGTTTGAAGTACGGTCGAACATTTAGGTCATAATTTTGGAAAAGACTCTTGAGTAAGCTTTGCTCCGCATCCAGAGTTGCGTACTCGGTTGTGTTCCATGCATATCCTTCTGCAACGAGAATAAACACTCATCCTTAAGCTGGATGGCGATGTAATCACAATACAAAAGTTTTGTAAATAAATCCTCTAGATGCAAACCTTTAACTAACGAACTTTCAAAAGATGCAAACATGAACATGAAGTTCAAATTCAATAAATAGGAGCCAGATAGAAGAATTGTGGCGGAATTTCAAATTACGCGGCAGATCGGTTGAATAGCTTGCCGGTTGGTGGCAGCAAACACAGAGTAGTCGTCGTTCATTTGATCTTAGTCAAGTGAGGCTGTTTTAGCAACAAGGGGTTGTCTTCCCACTTGTGTACCCCCTTTTTGTGTCAATATTTTGTATGTTAAACCCATGATGTCTGGTAGTAATCATACCAGTATTGACGATCTCGCTTGCTTAGAAACTGAAGAAAATGACAATGGAGACTACACCGAAAAGAAAGAGTGGAACAAGGCGAAAAAAACTGTTTCAATCCAGCTTACCTACTACATGAATAAATCCACCATTGGTACAATTAGAAATAACAAAGAAGAAATTAAGAAACGTGTAAAACATGAAAAATGGATTCTGACCAGAACGTATCTGCGGGTCGATGTCTGGCTTTACGTCAACAAAATATATGAGAACTTTGCTAGTTTGTAGAGATTCCAAAAACCCTTAAAATCGGTTTCTCATAAAGGGGAAGTTACGAATGCCAATACGAATGGGTGTGACAAAAGGTGTTCCTTCAATATGTCCACAGCAGTCGTGGTTGTGAAAAGATGAAAGAGAAATCAGAAATGGTCTTCAGCAACTTCCTAAGAATAAGAAAGAAATTGGAAGAAACTGGAGCTTGGTCTTAAAAAAAAGTCACTTCGCAAAAGAAAAAAAGAATAGCTGAAAGAACCTGAGGGTTTTCAGATGTAGTTAATGGCAAAGGGATTTTCTCTACTCCAGAAGGCTCTGGTAGTTTATAAATCACAGGACCCGAATGGTACACGAAGGTTGCAGCAGCTGTTCTAGCTTACAAGGAAATTTGAAATTTTTTCTTTAATTAGGAGTAACATTTGTTTAACTTTTAAAAACATTTTTTAGTGTAAAATAGATGTAGCATATTCTTTATACTTTATAACCCATGATCCTATCGTTTTAAAGCACCTAACAATGGCGAAAAAAATCCATTAACTTTTAAGATAATTTTCTTATTACGGTAGCTGTAGGTCTTAATACACAAGCTAGCGGAAAGTGAAACAGGTGTTGAAAGCTCAAAAGCTGGGTTATGATGCTGTTTGTTAGACTTGCAACATTCTTAATATGCGAATCCACTCTCGGAAGGGAAATAGTATCTAAAGGACTAGCTGTGTTCAAGCTAATGTTCATTTGATACCCTACAAAACATGTATAAACATATTTTTTTAAAACCTGAGTAAATTAAAAGAAATATCCTTGTTGGCGGACTTCCAGGTGCCCGACCTTGCCACAGATCAGCAAAGGGCAAAGAAGACCGTTTCCTCCACCCATCCACCCATAACTGCCAGGCCATATCATGTGACTAGATCTGTTGCATTTGGTATAAACAAGCGTTCTTGCCTTCTGTCTCATACTCTACAAATTATTAATCGATGATCGATAATAAAAAAAGTTGTATTTGTTTCAGGGAAACATGTCTGTCAGTACATTTATAGTTCGCATCTCAGCTCAGACTTCACACGTATTTCAGTATCTTGTTTCACTCGAATTAGTTATTATGGTATCAAAGTACAATAAACTTTCCCCACTCTTTTAAGACTTGTTGAAACCCAACACATTCAGGTCGTAACTTTGAGGGGTCGTAGTAAGGTAATCGACTAGCTCGCTTTCGTTGCACTAATCATGACTTCAAACACCTATAATTTGCAGGTCATTTATTTAAATGTTTAAAATAAAGCTATTAAAACCATAACCATATGCTTTTCTTTTGTAGTTTTTATGCTTTCGCTCCAGCGGTAATCTCCTCCTTCTGGTTTCCATGATGTTATCAGTCGATATGTACTCATTGCATAAACATTGGCTTTCTGATGAGTTTCTGAAATGTATCCCCGACTTTTGATCTTCAGGGATCTCCCTTTGCCTAATACTTCAGAGATAGGTTTTCATCTTTATTCTTTTCATCGTCGGCTGTGGTAACTCAGAGGCGTTACATAAGCGAACTTTATTATGATTATGATATTTATTTTATTATCAAAAGTAGTAGTTATAGAAGTATCCTACACGTATTTTTTCGTCAAATTCCTTCCTAAGACATATCTGGGAAAGAAATATTTTTGAGGTCAGAACCTACCAGTACCGGCGCAGATGTTGCTCTTGTCGTAACGACAGTGTCTGGCAATACGGCCGCCATAATGTCAGGGTGTCAAGGTCACAACAACGTTCAAAACATAGTAAAAACGAAGAAGAAACTTAGGATGTGGAAGTTTGAAGGTACAACAACAAAACAACAACAGAAATAAAAGAAAACGAACATCACAACAAGATCAAGAAGTACAAGAAGAAGAACAATGGAGATATCTCTCTCTCTCTCTCTTTGTTGATAGCAAAGACAAATATTTTTTTGTGTGCGTAATGGGGAGAGCACTCCTGTACAGAGCTCATGTTACATAACTCCAACACAGCAGCCTTAATGTCCAGACCAGCAGACTTTCGATTCCAAGGTCTCAAGAACCCATCGACAAAAACACTGCTAACGACCCTAGACGTGATCTATTGGCTGCTTCGGAGACAAGCCGTCTAACAGGTTTTCCCAGGATCAACGAAGTCCTGCTGTTCCTGACCTCCTCGTGAAAATGAAGACAGACAGACAGACAGACGAGGTTTTATGTCTGACCAGACGGTTTCCTATACCTCTGGGCGACTATCTCGCCTTCTTATTTAATTAGTGATTCCTTGATCAGGTCCTTTAACGAGTGTTTCCACAAGGTCAAAGTGCAACGCTCCCGTTGTCTGTGAACTACGGCTTAAGTTAAATTGTTCCCCTGAAAAATTCCGAGTGGCAGTAGAAAATGCTGTGTTAGATAATTAAGTTGCCTTTTCCTAGTACTGCGCGCGATCCTTTTTTTTCTTTTTTTTCGTTTATTTATTTATTTATTTATTTTGTGTTTTTTTGGAGAGGAAAATGGTAAAGAAAAGGATTGGGTGGTGAAGGGATGTGTGTTTTTAATATCTTTGACTTTAGCAAACTGTGTCAAGGGTACGGGAGAGCAGGAAAGAGTACGTATGTGCGCGTGCGTGCGCACCCACTTACTTGCACGTGCTGCTGCATTTGTGCATAGGTGTACAATGCCAGAAAGTTACAGGAAAGAAATTAAAGGTGACGGGGATAACAAAAGCAAATGACAACAAGAAAACAGTAAGCATTAAAATAGATAACATTATTAACATACATATATACATACACTTATTTTTTTCAATACGTGGACAGCCACGTATACTTCTACATATATAGATGCAGACATCTATTAGTGCATATTATCAAACATATTTTTAGGATAAGCCGAGTGGTGAGAGCTCTGGCGTCCGAGCCTCGGAGCCTGGAGGCGCGCTGGTTCGATACTCCGGTGGCGCAGCGACCCATCTGTCGGGAATGGTATCTGACTTCATGGAGTCTAGGGGACAGGTAAGGCAGCGCGTAGGAGAGGGAAAAAAGCAGCCCACGAACGAAGTTTAGTCTCTAACACCTCAACCTTTTTTAACCCATAAAAAGAAGAGGGGTGCGTAAAAGATCATTCTCTCTTTTTCACATATAATTTTACACGCAAATACAGAGACATCCTATATCGATACAGATAGGCTTACACACGTGCTACATGGGAATATGCACTGAAAGCCATTCTATGGAGGAGTTATGAAATGGTATTGTGTCAAAATCATTTTCAAGGATAAATTGTAAGCATAATACATTTTATAGATCATACAGATTTTTGATGGTAAGCCATCACAACTCAGTTTCGTTCATATAAACATGAATGCTGGAACTCAAGAAGTATTGTTTCTCTTAAACTACAAGAGCCATGTGTGTTTGTGGAAAATCTACGTCTGAACAAAATTATGCATGCTTATTTCTTTAAACATGAAAATATTATTATCGTTGCGAAGATGTTGCGTTGGCTTTCTTAAACATTTGTATTACTACAGTTAGACTATGGCAACGAATTAGGAGGACAAAAATTTGTACTTCCAGAAAAGCAGCACGTCAACAACGTCAATAATAGCAACAACAGCAACAACCGAAAGGAATGGTAAGCAAGAAAACACATTTTTGCCAGCTTCTTTGTCTGCAAGGATGTCTGAAATGTCATTAGAGACGTTACGAGGCAACAAAGAAAGAAGAGGAACCGTATTAACGTCTGCAGCCGATGTGCGTACGAGGCTCGGATCATTTTACGTCAGAAGACAAGTTCTCGCCGTTGCCATCGATCAGCTGCCAGCCCTGATTCCAGTGACCTCGCGAAACCAACGGCTGTCAAAAGAGGTTGCAGACACTTATAAGAATTACTTTTTTTCTTTTCCCTGGTATTAGCTTATTATTATTATTATTTTTACTATTTTTTGTTGAATTCTCTCTGAAAACTTTTTTTGAAAACATTTTTGTGGTTATTTTGTGCTAAGGTTCAGAATGAGTTTGCGTCATCGTTAAGTTCCTTGTTCCAGTCAGTTGGCACGTTCTTTCTCCTTTTTCTACATTCCCCTAGCCTAAGAATTTATGTAGAAGTGAAATTGCAGTAGGAACATAGTGATGTTCACCGTTTTTACGGTCATCACCAATCATACACTTGCAGATGTCAATACACAAAAAGGGATATAGAAAATTTCTTACCTTGTGCCCATGGATGTGAGTGTTTTCCTCTCCCCCCCCCCCGCACACACACACACACACACACACTCACGTACACCATACACCACCCACATATTTCAGTTCTACCCTTAACTGCGTGTATAGACAAACACACACACACATATGAAAGCACACACACACACACACATACACACACTGCCGCCCATAGAAAGCAAAGAGACGCATGACTTTCCGTTCTAACTTGTGTCATATCAGGGAGATAAAGACACGGACGCGTGTTGGCATTAAGGCGTTTGCCGAATTTAATTTTTGTTGAATACATTGTGGATAGAACCCAAACTACTTTGATAATTAAGATGATCAGAATGTGGTTGATGAGTTGATTAGGTTGGTGATGGTATAACAGCGATCGTTGTAAAAGGAGACAACGACGACGTATTTGTATAAAATTCGGGTTAATGACGAACCGTTACTAACAAGGTCTATACCAAGTAGCTCTCTATCCTTTTATCATTGCTATGTCTTGGCTATCACAGCAAACGTAGTTGTACTGCATGCTATGTCCATGACACGATTCTAGAAACACCAGGACCTAGTAGCAAGCATTCTGTTTTAATAGTAAATGGAGAGCAACATTCGTGATGTAACATAAAGCTTTTTCCAAGACAGTGAAGAAATACTTGAACATTTTTGTCTCAGAACTAACCGACTTTCATCAAGAAATCAATCTGAAGAGACAGTTAAGGCCACCTAGTTTAGATCAAAGAGAGCAGGAAAGTCGTATGAAACAGATTTCAAAGTCCAAGCCAGTGCTCTCTAGTACCTCCCCAGATTTGTGCTCAAGTCTTGTGTTTTTACTTTCCAGAATTTAAAAAAAGGCTACAGCATTTGAAAGGCACAATTAAGCTGATATTTTTTAAGGCGATCAAACTGCAGAATGATCACGCACAGACCTGAAGGCTACTGACGGGCTCGGTGACAAGATGAACAGGTGTATCTCTACATTTATCTCAACGTTTATGACGCTGTAAGTCCTGGAGGCACGTGCACTCTTGACAGCAAGTGATAAAGTGTACAAAATTACATTTTGATAACCGAGGGCAGATGTATGTTTTTTGCGAGTACTTTTCTTTCTCCTCCTAATTGCCTTCCTGCCTTTTTATTTGTTTATCTACTTGCTATTTGTAAATCACGCTAGCTCACCTGTGCGCATCAGCACGCGCGTGCAAATGTGGACGCATCGAGAAAAAAGTCGTATTTTAGACGATATTTGAATTTTTTTCCACTTAATTATCATGTCATGTGATAATGCACCCAATATATGACAATATGTCACCGACTACAAAGACGGAAAGGTTCATAAAGTTCGTGCACTCTCATGTCACATAAAAGAAGTTCCACTGATTACAGTTCCTGCGAACTGCTGCACACAGACTATCGACTTTCATGAGCTAATCTTTCCATCGTCGAACGGTCTCAAGGGGATCAAAGCTATTACCATGTATTACCAATTAAAGAAAGGAACAAAGAAAAAATTCTTTAAGAAACACACCAACTGTCTTTTATGTTCTGATAGGTTTTAGGGGAAAAAGTGTAAATGGGTTTGGAAGATTTTGGTTCGTTTTGAGGTCTCTCGGAAAATGGAAGTGACGTGCGCTAGGAGATAGCGAATGAGAATTCAGCAAATCTAAAGTGAAATGGGGTTTTGTTAAAGTTCATCTGGTGTATTTGAGATATTTTTACGTGAATATTGTTGTCTTAGATGAGGAGCATTTCTAAAACTAATATCAAACTACTTTGAAAAAAGAATCCGATAGAAAACATACGTTCTAAGGTGGATGTGAAGCGAGACATGTAGCGCTACGAACATGCTCCTTACTCGTATGAGTATGCGCTACACCAATCTTGCGCTTATTATTATTATTTACCTGACCTCTTTCAACAAAAATAAGAGTTTGCACGCATTTGTCCTTTGTCCGTGAAAACAATGCATTCGGTGTGCATTGTCTACAAAAAAACTCAATTATGTGTTTTATTTGTAAATACTAATAGATTGCATCCTATGCCACGATTATCCCTGTGGAAACTTTGTATGATCTTACAGTTTGCGTCAATCTTTGAAAGGACTGAAGACAGTAATGACATCTACGCACGCACGCACGCACATACATACATACATACACGTTCTTGCAAAAATACACGCCCACATATATAAATACCTACACACATAAGTCGTATGCGTAAATATAACAAAAGACTTTCTTCTTTCTTCTTTAGTCCTGCATATACAAGAGATATCGGTTCCTATACAAGCTAGTGTTTTTCTCTATGCAGCTGTACAGTATGTAAAGAGATCTCGACTTCTAAGCCATTATTGCTGTGCGTGCAGATATAAGAGGAGAAATCGCGGGTCGTGTGTAAGCCAGTCTTCTTTCAAATATAAAACAAAACGTGCGCACTGTCTGTGAGTGCTTTTTGTATATTTCTCTCTTCTTCCATTTTTTTCTTACCACAGACTAGATGAGACGTAAACAAGGAGGATTTATGATTGTATGTTCACATTTATTGTCACATTCCAGTCTGGTCGCGAACTGAGTCAAGCCATTACAAATTCTCTGTCGTGTATTAAGGCCACACGACGGCACGTTCCATTCCCTATGGCGTCCGAAGTGCAAAACAAACAAACAAAAACCTATGACAAAGTAAAAGCACAGAGAGTCAGAAAGAAAGATAAAAAACTGCTCAACGATTTTTTTCTAATGGAGTTTTTTTTTTTAAATGGCACTTTTATAATGGTCTGGGACAAGAAATAGCGAAAGACAGTATGGCTGGTACTGGCTGTGACGTTAAACACGTGATAACACGCACACATATACATCACGCATATGCACGAGCACACGTACAAACGCACAGAAACACACACACACACACACACACACACACACACACACACACAGAAGGACCAATATACAGATCTGGATACACACATCACACAAACATACATGCACATACGGACACACATACACACAATTTCCCTTCATTACAGATTTACACACACGCACGCACACACACAAGTTCACTTCATTACAGATCTACACACAAGCACGCACGCACGCACGCACGCACACACACACACACACACACACACAAGACCCATACGTCAGTGCATACCACGCAGATCCCTCATCAGACGTTATAATTACAGGACATTACCGGATTACCTTACATATCACGACAAGAAAAGCCCGGTGACAGTTGCACCGCCGTAGAACCTTCGCTGCGGATCGCATAAGTGCACCTTCCGGGCACGGGAGGGGCAAGCGCCGTACCGTAGAAGGAGGGAATGTGGAAGGGTAGACGGGAGGGTGATGAAGTTCAGGGAAGGAAGTTGCACGGGAGCCTGGGGGGAGGGGGAAGAAGGCCAAGGGTTAGGGTAGGGTGACTCGAGACTCGGTGCATTTGATTACCTTAATGGACGCGAGCGCCGCGCTGTCATAAAATCAATTCGCTGAGAAGGGACTTGACGGCCAGCTGCTAGGGGAGGTAACCGCAACAGACCCTTCGCACCCATTCTTCTCGACGGAAGTAGACGATTTTGTCGTTCATTTTGTCCTCACCGCATGCTGCTTGCCTGGTGAACATGCAGCATCACAGACGGACATTTTCTAAGTTCACACGCACCGTTTCTGATGCCTGGAGGCATGTTGCCCGTGTATGTCGGTCAGGAAGAGCGACCAGAAGGCGTTTCGCAAGCAGCGGCGTCTCCAACTTCACATTGTGGACTTTCAGCAGTCTAGAGGGAGGAAGCTAGTCGGTGTCATTCAATGTCTTCATCTGTCTACGGTTTTGCTGATCCATTTCGCTACAAATGCATTCGATTATCATTCTTCTCAGAACATTAGACATAGCCAAACGTTTTACAAGTGCACTGGAGATCATTGCCTCTGACGGAATCATTCCAATGAACACATTTTGAAGATTTCTTTATCAACGTTTACCTAGCGTGATAGAAGATACCAAAAAAAAAAAAAGCCGAAGACAAAGAAATAAAGAAAGAAGAAATGTTTGACCTTGGTAATATTGATATCCATTCATTGGACGGAGCCGACATCTCACCAACGACTGTTGTTCCCATCAAATCTCAAATTTCCAATTCCAACCACCCGTGTTCATTACAAATCTCGTTTGCTCACCATTAAACTCAGACAGTCGCGGTAATTCCCTATAGTCATCGCAACAACATTGTCAGTATCGCAAATCCCCTGTAAATAAGAAAACCGTCTCGCCGAATACGTTGAATAACTGAAAATGACTTGTAGACACTGAAAAATCTCATGCAAACACTAAAAAAATACCACGCAGACCGTCCTGTCTGCTCACTTACCGACTACGACAAGCAGAAGCAGGATTAGCTGTCGGAATGAAATGGCGGCGAATGGCGTCCAACCTTCAGCCATTTTTCTGTTCTGGGTTCGGTTCTAGGCTGGCGAGAACGGCAGCTGGCTCCTCTGACAGTGGCCTCGTCAGCTGTAGCACCTGCAACAGTCAGGTCTGCGAGGTGGATTGAGGTCCTTGAGAACATGGCAGTGAACAAGAGTAATCCATTTACAGCACTGCTTAATGTTGTCCTTATTTAAACCGTGAACCGGACACGCCGTCCAGACTTTGGCAAAGTTGTACGTGATAGTGATATTGAATTTGACATATCTGATACGTGTGTCATGTTTACAGTTTTAAGGCTGCAGCAGAGACAGAGACGTTGCTGCAGAAGATCATCTTAAGCAGGCGTTAGGATACCCTACTTCTAAAACGCCCCTTTGAAAATGCAGTTTACTGTTGTCAGTGAAGTAACCTTAAGAAGCATATTATCAACTTTTAACAGACCATATAGGAATCACACACGCACGCACACACAGGCACAAACACACACACACACACACTCTCACATACACTCACACAAACACAGACAGGAACAAACACACACACACATTCTCTCTCTCTCTCTCTCACACACACACGCACTCTCACATACACTCACACAGACAGAAACAGGAACAATCACACACACACACACATTCTCTCTCACACACACGCACACACACACGCACATACGCACACACTTTGTCTCTCTCTTTCACACACACACACACGCTCACACACACACGCACACACACACACACTTTGTCTCTCTCTTTCACACACACACACACACACGCACACACTTTGTCTCTCTCTTTCACACACACACACACGCTCACACACACGCACACACACATACGCACACACTTTGTCTCTCTCTTTCACACACACACACACACACACACGCACACACTTTGTCTCTCTCTTTCACACACACACACACGCTCACACACACACACGCACACACACACACGCACACACACACACACACGCACACACTTTGTCTCACTCTTTCAAACGCGCGCTCTTATAGACTATCATATCAAGTGTAGTTTCCAGTCTTCTGTCCAGGTTTCAGTGGTTGGCGAGTAGCGAGAGGAAAAGATGTACAGACTAAAGAATGTAGATCAGATGATCTACGTAGCAAACTACAGAGCTGAAACAAGTAAAATTAAGATAAAACAATTTCAATGCACACAAATCGAAATTAATTATGCAAGATTGTGCATAATTTACACTGTTAAAGACAAAGATTCTGGAAAAAATGATTACATAGTATGTTACACATGATTTAGTATTCATCTGTCTTCCTTCTCAAGAGACGAAACAATGCATCTTCAGTCAAACGATAAGTACATGATGACCACACATTAATTGCTTATGCCTGACGGTTAATCTTCATTTATTATATTAATATAATAACTGTATTCCTACATTTGGACAGAACGATATTGTTCATTCTTATATGTTGGTTTGTGTATTCTGCTATGCTTTGTTAATATTAAGCTTGAGCCTTCCCCAAATGATAATCAAGAGATCAATGATATTAAAGGCATCAAGTGTCTTTCTCTTTCTCTCTCTCTCCCTCGTCTCTCTGTCACAGGGGACCCTCCCAAGCTGCGTAACTGCGTTACTATAATTTTGCTCTGTGTTCTACCTCGCTCTTTTTACACTTTTTTTCCTTTACAGCCAGTAACATAACATTGAGAATAAACATTAATTAAAAGTAAGTATGTTTAGGAGCAACATACATGAACATGAAATTCGTTGAACAAAAACAATATTCCTGCTCATCGTGATAAAGATCACAAAAAGGTTGTTGATTTGCATCATTAAGGACCTTGCTCAAGCCCCCCTCGCGTACATACACGCACACACAGGTGTGTGTGTGTGTGTGTGTGTGTGTGTGTGTGTGTGTGTGTGTGCGTTTGCAAAACTTTCCACTTAGAATGAAAGTAAAACAAAGTTGTCATGATCAGTTGCACATTCTCGTCGGAAATATCACACAGCGTAAACAAAGACAGCCGAAGCGACGAAGAGTAAATAAATTAGCAAATAATCCGACTTCTCGCTCCGATCAATATCAGCTCCGTTTTCCTGCTCCACTCAGTCGCTCCTCCCGGCCAAAGACTAGTGTAGTGCACCCCTCCTCCTCCTCCCCCCCCCATGTCTGCCTGCTGACTGCCACACCGAACTTACAGACCGTCAATACGCAATTTTCGTTTTGTTGCGGCGGCAGCGGCGGCGTCGATTGTCAGATGGCAGACGAGAAGGCAAGGATGCTGCCTTGACCTTTAAGGGCCCTTAAGTATATCCGGGGTCAAAAGGTGACCGGCAGACCCACCGGTTGTACGCGCGGTGCCGACCACTACACTCGCGTGTCTGAGGGAAAAAAACACTCAGTGGTGCAAGCCTGTGGCAAGAGACAGGCGTCATATTCATATTTTCTAGGGGGTTTTTTTCCTCGTAGTTTTGTTTACTTCTTATAATGGATAATCAGCATCAATAGAACCAGAAACATAAACAGCAATATTAACATCATCAACAACAAAAACAACAACAGAACAGTGTCACATTTTTGTTTAGGTTTTTCCTTATTACAGAAGTTTTGCTCTTATTTTATAAATTTAAATTCAGAAAATGGCAAAAAAAGATAATTTGATTTCTTCGTTTGCACAGGGCTGGAAACTAGTTCATCAAAGATATAAAGATTCACTGCCGGCCAGCATGTATAAGATTGCACTGGACTTACAGCAAAAAATGTTCAATGAGGAAAAACGTGAGATCAGATTGTGAAGGGATACATGTAGTTAAGACCGTGGACTTTTGACTTTGATTTTAATTAGGCAAAGTTTGCTGGTATCGATAGACTGGTTTGTCAAATTTCCTAAATCTGCCACTAGCGTCGAGGTCAGGCGATTTGGGAAGGCTGGAAGTGAAAAGTGGACAGGAGAGAAGAATCTGAATTTGATTTTTTTTTTTTTTTTTGAGTAGGCCTTCGACCCATTTCAAAGAGATAAAACCAACTGAATAAAGTATGTATACCAAGTTACATATCGACGCATTGAATAGAAAAATATCAATTAAAAATGTGTACCTCGATCGCCTATGAGATGTAATGGACGACTCTGACAGATGAAATCTTACTAACATTAACTAATAAAAGGACACACGATATTGAACATAGTTTTAGGAATATACTTTTTTCTCAAGTCACCGTATCTTGGAGAAAAAGAACAAAGTTTTATTCCGATTCAGTAACACGTGGACAAAAGGAAGATGGCAGAGCCATAACATTTTCACTAGGGTTTATAAAAAACGCAAACCAAGTGGTTGAAAAGCTGAACGGAAAACGATTCAAGGTATTTTGGACCCTTACGTGTTGAACATCGTTCACATATGTACATAAAGAGAAAGGCGATTTGAATAGCTAGTCAGTACATTTTTTTAAAGATCATCAACTGAAGCTTTAGCTGTAGTATTTTCATACCAGTCTTGATGTCCAGAATCAATACGACTTTAATTAATGCTCAGTATGATTCTTTGGTAATGTATCAACAAATAGAGAATAAAAAAGGACTAAACATCTCACCCTGTTTTACCGTCTAGGAGAGAAGAAAGAAATCGTAACTAACTTTTGGCCAAATAACATCCTGCAAACATCAAAAAGCGTTTATCCTTTTCTCTGGAACCCCTTTTGAAACTTTCCGCAACTACACAATCTAACGGCTTTTGGAAATATGTAAAGGTTATACAAAGCATTTCATTATACAGTGATTTGTTATAAACCATAGCCTCCATAACATATATGTGTGATATATAACATAATATAAAATCAGCCTACAACTCCTCGCTGATCTGATTTTCTTCAATCCGTTTAAAACTCTTTGGTTTAAGATATATTTGTGCAACTTACCGCTTACTTATAACAATGAAAGAAAACAGTAGAGGACGAGGGAGAGAAAGATTCACAGACTCTAATGCACCTAAGCCTTTATAGTAGCCAATCAGTACTTATTGACATTAGTAAATATTCAAATATCTGAGCGAAAGAGTCCAGTTCTCCTGAAACGAAATCAGTTTTTATCAGGGGAATTTTATCAGGGGAATCTTTCAAATCTGCACTGAAAACGCACCTCTTCCTTGAGCATTACTCCTAACACAGTCCACACAATGCTAGTTCTTCTTAACCCCGCCCCCTTCCCTCTTGCTACTTTACCCATCTTTCTCGCAAGATCACTATATTTTTCTGTTCCTGTTACTTGATGCCTTTTGTTTTCTGTTTCGTCAGTACTGTCGTTTTCTTTCGTCCCCTTTGTTCTGTATCTACTTAGTCCACGTCTCTTCCTCGTTTTAAGCGCTAAGAGCATGCTCTCTATGAGTGTGAATATGCGCTATAAAAATCTTCACTATTATTATTATTATTATGTTTCGCTTTTTCATGGCAGAGTTACTGGGGTGCAGTCAGGTATAGTTAACAGTATAGCTTCAAACTATTTGAGGAAAAATATTGCAGTTTGCGGCTGTGCTGGCGTGTGATTACTGTGTCTGTTTCCCATTAAGATTTATATGCGTGCACACAAATGCATAATTACTTCCCTACATGATTAGATCGACATCGCAGAACGCTGGCACTGAGCCAGAAATATCTGTCCTGGACGTTCAGTCTTTCGTGTGCAACGCATGAGCTCCTATCTACACGGGGGAAATCCCCCTTCTCCTCCTCCTCCTCGTCTTCATCATCATCTAAATTTCTATCCTGACGTCTTATAAATTGTCGATGGAGGGGAACTGTCCTTTGTTTAAGTCTGAGATGGCTATCCTGATCTAGAATACATACCGTTAAATTTTCTTTGTCATATGAATAGATTCTCTTAAAGCAATAAGAGCTTATTCATTACAAGCATGACACATTTTTGTCTAGCCACCAATTTAGCGCTGTGTAAACTTCTATTGAGTTTAGATGGAATTCGTAAAGTAACCTTTTTTATTTTGCACGTCTTTTTAATTTTTTTCCCATGTTCTCCCGCACAATTTAAGTGCCATGGGGAGTAAGGCATCTTGGAAGAAACAGGGAGACAGCAGTTTTTTGAGAGCAGTTGTGTAAGGAAACTGCGCAATTACATCGGCAGGTTTCTTCCAGTTTGTGGCGGGAGTCTCCCTGTTATCGCCCCTCCCTGTCGAAGTCTGAAACCCAGAAGCATCGGAGCCACACGATGTCCTGACGCCAGGAATATTGACGAGGAAGAGTTTCGTATCTAGCACACTGACATAAAAGCAACTGTAAACGGAGAGAAATAGAGAGAGAAAAATAAAGGAAGAGAAACGGAGGGAGAGAAATAGAGAGAGAAACTTTGACATTTAACACTCGACTTCGGTGTCACTGGCTTATTAGTCATGGCAAGAAGTAAGATCAAACATAATCTGAGCATGTATACCAACAGCGTATGTAACGTGTATAAATGAAAAAGGACATTTTCTTTACTTTGAAACCCGAGAAAATATTTATGACTATAAGGCACCAAGATTTAAGTATGATTGTGTGTATTTATTGTTCTGCTAGAGGGACCTGGCTTCCTGACACAAGACTGCGAGCATAAAAACACGCATATTTAACCATATTAATACTTTTATATTTGTAACACACACACACACACACACACACACACACACACACACACACACACACACACACAGAAAGAGAGGGTGATAGAGGCGCTCGTGAATACCCAATACTATGACCCATTGCACAACATTTTGTAGAGATTACAGAAAGAGAGAAATAACCCAAAGATGAAAAGGTAAAGAAGGAACCAAAGAAACAAGACAGAATGTTTTTGTCTGCTTGTCCTCCTGTATGACTTTGTGCATTTATATATCTTTTTAAAATACGTATTAGCGTATTTTGCCGGCAGGCTCTCACATACTTCCAAATGCTCCATTAAAGCCGAGAAATTAAAAAAAAAAACCCTCATAAACTATATACGATAATCCATTCAGTTTATCAGCCGCATTGTTTCCTCGAAGTCTGCGTTGGACGAAGCAGACTTGGTTTGTCACGTGTGGTAAATGTCCAGCTTTGCCGTGATGCAGCATTTTGACTCGGAGTATGTCTCCAGCCTCCCCTCCCGCCACACACCTCACTCGTGCAGGTCATCCCCCTTGCACTTTTGTCAGGTCAGGATGGCAGAAATCAAGAGCAGCTTTCTTGACAACTTCCACGTGCTCCTCATTATTGCGTTCGATTGAAATGCTGTCCATGTCAAAACCACACAAAGCATGAATATCGACTTACATACTAGTGTGCTGTGTCAGTGTGTTGTTCCTGTTACAGAACCATTATTATTATTATTATTATTAAACCAATTGCAACAAGAACAGAAAAAGTTCATCGTCTTATCGGCAGTGCTCGAAATTTAACGACATTCATAGAAATTCATCCACATTCCTTTTATCTTTCTGTCCATGGCTAGGCATGGCTTTGCTGTCTGGGACTCTGTACCACAGGCACATTATTTACATCACGAGCAAAACATTTACAAAGCATTCACACAACATTCACAGACCGTTTACAGAGCATCCCCAAACCGTTTACAGAACCTCAGCAGACCATTTACAGAACATCCACAGGCCGTTTACAGACCATTCACAGACCGTTTACAGAATATTCACAGACTATTTACACATCATGTGATCTTACAAAGGCATCCTGACACATAAAAACACATTTCTTTTTCATTTGTTTTGACCGCTCGCATAAACGCCGACGATTAAATTTCGTCCTTAAAGTTTTGTTTACCTCCCCAAATACATTCTCCACATTGTGTGTCCTCGTGTTTTGCCAGAAAGAAAACGGTCCAAAGATTTTGCATTGCACAAAGGACAGATGAGATACATACTGAAGAAGAAGAAGCGACGATAGCTGCTCAAAAGTAGGCAATGCTTAACGTTATCCATAGACTGGATTGTCAAATTCCCAACATCTGCCACTAGAGCCGAGGTGATTTGGGAAGGGGAAAGTGGAGAGGAGAAGAAAGAAGAAGAGACCAGGACCCGGAAAGACGCGGCTTCAGCGAGATCTCATCAATCTGCCTGTTCTCCTCCAGTCCCTAACACCTTGCTGATTCTGCCTGGCGCCAGGCATCTGTTTATCAGTCTATCTCATTTTCTCTCTCTCTATGTAACTGTGTAACTGTGTGACTGTGTGACATTACCTGCTTGTTCGTCGTTCTCAAAAGAGAAACAAACCCCAAGCAAAAGATAAAAGAAAAAACGATCAGGAGTGATAAGCCTACGAACATTGCTTTTCACAAAGAGTAATTGCTATTCCTAATGATTTAATGATTTGTAAACTCTTGGCTACTAAGACTTATAAGCATTTCTTTAATGAAACCGAAAAAATAATGTATTATGTCAGTATTTTATTGAAAATAATTTCTATGACAACGAGTAAAAACAAATGACATAAGACTTTGGATTCAGATAAAGGAAAAGTCTATCACAAAAGTCCCCCGTTTTTTCGTTTCTGAAGAAGCAAGTTTGCTGCTCTTTCCATGATTTGTAACGGTGTTCCCCATGTATGTAGCCACTTCCGGTCGTAGAGTAGCGTCACTTTGCTTTGTCGACACGATCAAGAATTCCATATAGCGAGCTCGTGAAGTGCACTTCCGGTTTTCCCCTCCATATTTTCTGGAAACCCCAGTACTACCAGTGTACGAGAATTATAAGTAATAACTGCAGGCAAGTCGAGCTGATTTTAGCGATAATAATAATAATAATAATAATAATAATAAATAATAATAATAGAACATTTGTATAGCGCCTTTTTCCAGCATTAGCCAGACTGAAGGCGCTTAAAATATAAACACACAGACATGAGAATAATGATTGTCTGAAAACAAAGAGTTCCTTGTGTTTTCAAAGTGAATGCCGTCTGCATAGATGATGCACAACAGCTCAGTTAAGCTACCAGCTGCAGCTGAGATTTGTAGTCGTAGTATCAGTCACCATAACCCGTATATGTGTTCAAAATCTGCTGCTTCACTTTTGACATACAAAGTGAGCGTTCACATACATTGAAAACCCAAGAAAAGACGTGTTTCTCATTGTTTCATCTCTGTCATCAAGAGATTAAAAGGTCTAGTGGGGTGCAATTTGGTTTTCTAATGGCTGACTAAAGTGCAGGACACTATTTTCTCCATAACTGTGTAAAATATCTACCTACCGTCCTCAAGACAGACGCGTACAAACGTCAAGCACGGAAAAAGGTACACAACACAGACATCATGAATATTTTTATATCATTCAATAGTACCGAGACTATATCAAAATTATGTATATCTGTGTACAAACGTGATATCAGATGTTTTACCTCCCTATGTGCATGATGATGCGAAGAGGCTTGTATCTCAAGAACTAAAGTCACCCACTTTGTGCGCTAATTGTTAATGGTATTAGAAACCAAAATTTTACTCCAGTAAATCTTTAAAGAAAACTACATCATTGCAGTCATAATGTCAATGGCATAAACGCCAGAAATGCTTCATTACATTATTAATAACAACAGAGAAAGTGAAGAGAAGGAAAAATGGCGGGGGTGAGAAAAATAATTGAGGACGAATAAAGAGGAAATAATACACAACATTTAAAACAAAATCGGCCATTGTTCTCCAGGATCATTTCGAGGACTCGAATCTCAACCATCCCCTCCTCGGTGCAGCTAGGTGTAATGTGGTAAAACATTTATAATGTAACTTGTAATTTAAGCTACGAGATTTCCACTTCAGGGCTTGTGCCGATTGTGTATACACAGACCCTTCACTCTCAAAAACTTTATTTTTCTGAGAAAAAAGGAAAAGTGTGAAGGAGAGCAGGATAGCTCAGTTATCTCCCAATAAATGCGCGGCCCTATAATTTTGCATCCAGCAGTATACAGGGCCAATGAAGCTGGTGGAACAGCGTTCAGGAAAGGGTTCTCTGCTGCCTACGACTGAAATAACGAAGCCAAGAAGCATTTCTGTACAAAACACTAATTGTGGCAGAGAGCAATCAAACTGGAGGGGGTCAAGAGGCCGGCTGGCTGGCATGCGAGTGGAAACCCGTGACAGTTTGAGAAGCCAGAGGTCTAAAGACAGGAAGACTTGACAGACAAGGACAAGGGCACGAGACAAACACAGACATGGATACGAATCGAGACATAGAAAAGTAGATAATTATATATATGTATATATCGAGATTGAGAGAGAGAGAGAGAGGGAAAGCGAAAGAGAGAGAGAGATCACGCTTCGCAGCCAGTTGATGTTAGGCAGATTTTTCGTAGATGGGGAATGGTTTTTTTGCGGTCTGACATGCGGTTCGATCGCCATGTCAAAGCCAAAAGATTTTCAGGAATAGTGTTTTGCTGGAATTGCCTTGTCCTGCCTTTGCAGAGTAAATATGAGAGAGAGAGAGAGAGAAAGAAAAGAGAGAGAGATAAAGCTCCGGAAGTTTTAAGAAAACGCTCAATCTTGAGCAGTTGCCAAGTTGTTGATGTGCAAAAACCTGGTACATGTTGTGAGTGTGCGTGTATATGTGTGTGCGCATGTGTATGCGTGCGTGCGTGCGTTTGTGTGTGTGTGTGTGTATGTGTGTGTCCATGTGTGTGCCTGTGTGTGTGTGAGTGCGTATTTACGAGCTTTTATACATGCATGTATAAAATGACTACTTGACTGTTTCTGTGCGTTTTAACACGAGATTATACATCTGACAATGTTTGTAGTTTTCATTTGTCTGTTTCTTTAGGTCTGTTTTTCTTATAGATCTATCTATCTGTAGTTTTCTTTTCTCTGTCTGTCCGTCTGTCTGTTTGCCTGTCTAGCTCATTTGAGTTTCTGTGTGCTTGTGTGCATGTATGTTATGTATATGTGTGCACATCTGCGTTTGTGTGTTTGTATATCTGTTTATGTATATGCATATGCTTCTGTGTGTGTGTGTGTGTGTGTGTGTGTGTGTGTGTGTCCTCCCGTTGGTAGTGTCTGAGTCTTTCTTTCCATGTACATCCGCTTCCTAGGTACCAGCGACGAAAGACAGAAATACAAAGCGAATACAAATAAAAATTACAGATGATACAAAAGAATGACAGAGAAACCAGTGAGCTATCGGCTTACATTGATGCCTACTTGCCAAAGTCCAGCTCATTTTCTCAATGCTTTTGTTTTTATTTACAGCAAGAAAAAGTGTGACTTACCTGTCAGTGGCGCCCGGTGTGAATGGAGGCAATACAAGAGTCAAAGGCGGTCACAGGGGTCATTAGCTCCGTGTGTGTGTGTGTCTACGTCACTGCCCCGACTGTGTTGGTCAGACTGCCCCTGGAAACGATCTCCTTGCAGCTGACCGCCCGACCGAAGACTGCGCTGGCATGTGCTTCTCCCCCCCGAGTGCAGGTCGCCCAGGCGGCGCGCTTTTGCGAGGAGCGAATGGAGGCAGTTGGTGAGCAGAGACCAAGACGCCAAGGCTGGCGCGTGCATAGCGCGTGCTTTGAGAGTCGCAGGCTGCTCTCTTTCTCTCTCTCGTTCTCTCAAAGACTGTTTTAATCGGTCAGCCACTCTACTGCACTGCCAAGCTTGCGTTGATTGCTGACAGGCGCATTCCAAAGATTAGCATGTCCTCGAAGTGACAGAAAGAAAGAAAAGAAAGATAGAACAGAATAAGAAAGATAGAAAGAAAGAAAGAAAGAAAGAAAGAAAGAAAGAAAGAAAGAAAGAAAGAAAGAAAGAAAGAAAGAAAGAAAGAAACCAACGAACAAACAAACAAACGAACGAACCAACCAACCAACCAACCAACCAACAAACAAACAAACAAACAAACAAACAACCCTATAAAGTCTAGAAAAGAAAGACGGTAAAATGTTCGTCGACGAAAGCTTCGAAAATAAAAACTTCTTGGCACATCCACTACTGAGATCGGTATTTGCTTCTAAGCTTCAAAATCAAAAACAATCCTTTAACTCCTTAAGTATACTATTATTTTATAGTGATAGCATATACGTCCTATAGAATACACAGCACCGAATGGGAAGAAATTTGATGAGCCTTATCCCTACCTATATATATATATATATGACTGCTTCGATCATATTCCTTATGCCTCGATAAAAACTGGGTCAAATGTTCGTTACAGATGAAGGTTTTACTTAAAAGGTCACCGTACTGTGTTGATAAGAAATTATTGGGGAAGAAAACTCATTATTGTGTTAGACTTTCAACAGGAAGGTTTCATATTTTCCAGGCTCTTGTATGCTGGTCGTGCTTCGATGACATGAACTGAAAGTCAATACATTCCCAGTTTATCTACCATATGTGAGCACACAACAAAGAAGAAGAAATTTTTAGAAAAATAAAACAAGAAAATGTCGGCGATTTTTGATTCTCTTAGTATTTAGCAAAATCTTTGGCTCACAGTGAATAAATAGTTTTTGCAATTTTCCGTAACGTCTCTAATATTTCCTTGAAATTTACATGGAAGTAAAAGATGGCAGTGACGGGGTACTTAACATGGACGTGACATCAAGGAGCATACAGTCATGTGGATCAGGACTACGTATACGTCAATAGGGGACCGTATATACGACGGTTGTTTTCCCATCAATTTATAATGGAGCTCGACAACTTCCATCACCTAATGACGTCGTAACCGCCGTAACCTCACAGTGCTGACGTCGTTGTGGCGATGGTGGAGTCAACAAACATTCTGCTCTGCCAGCCGCAGAAAAGTATAGTACATCCAATTATATGTGTATATAATACATACTAATAATATATAATAATAATGCATGCATTCAATGACCCATTATATAAAATACGATAATAATATATAATATTAATGTGAAATTTTAACGCGCAGCATCACGACCAAGACAGATCGCACTCTCTGCGCAGACCAGTAATGATAAATGAAAGATAACAGACAGTGGACGGTGAGATAGTATAGACACACTGAACAACATAAAGATGAGGTACAAGAGTAGAACGTAAAGCAATGGATGAAGGTATGAAGGGATATAGATACTGTAAACAGTGTGAGATGGAGTCATTGCATGATGGTTAGCATGACAGACAGTATTGCAAGTGAGTTAGGGATAGTAATTCAGGCATAGTACTTTGTGAAATGATATGCTTTTCAGAGAACTTTTGAATGTAGCCTTTGAGTCAGAGTGGCGAATGTGTTGTGGACGAGAGTTCCACTGCTTAGCAGCACAGTGGGAGGACGTTCGCTGTCCGTTACCGTCTTTGTTGAAGGGAGGGAAAGAATCTGATGAGAAGCGAAGGTTTCTGGCAGGCGTGTGGACAGACAAGATTTCAGTAAAGTAGTGGGAGAAAGAGCCTTCAAAGAATCTATAGCATAGAGCTGACAGCTCGTTGGCTTGTTAGCTTTAATTGGTAGCCAGTGAAAAGAGTGAAGAAGTGGTGTAACATGTTCAGATTTGCGAGTCCGGAAAACAGATGAGCAGCTGAGTTCTGGACTTTCTGAAGCTTATCAATGAGGTAGTGTGGACAGCCGCCAAGAAGATAGTTTCAGTTGTCTATTTTAAACAAAACAAATGAGCAGATGAGAATTTTGGTGGTTGAGATGAACAGAGAATGGCAAATGAAACTGCTCTTCCGGAGCTCATAATACGCAGAACGACAAATGTGAGAAACATGTTTATCAAGAGACATGTCAGCAGACAGTAGTAACCTATGTTACATCTTTAAGTAACAAAAGTAACATCGGCATCGACTAACCGAACAGAGACAGGCAATAAAGGGTAAACTCTGGCTCTCCTCTGTGAAAAAAATATAAGCTTCTGTTTTTTCGTCATTTAGTTTTACCTTGTTGTGGGTCATCCATAGTCTAATATCTAAAATACAGTCTTGGATGCTCTGGATAGCAGTGTGTGCCTGAGAAAGACATAGTATGCAGCTGAGTGTTATCAGCAAAGGATTTATCAGATATAGATTGAGAGTAGCAAGTGGCTTCGTGTACATTATAAAGAGGATGGGACTGGTGGAGACACGCAGTCATCCACTATAACTGACTGAGTCCTATCCAAGATATATATGACTGGAACCAGATGAGTCGGGAGTCTGAGATGCCGTAAAGAGCACTGAGTCTATGAATGAGAGTAGTGTGATCTATAGTATCAAAGGCAGCAGACAGGTAAGAAATGCGATGTCACCTCTACCCACAGCAGATAAAATGACATTGGTCACCTTAAGCAGAGCAGTCTTAGCAGACTGTGATGTAGAAATCAAAATTCCAGAGTTAAGATAGGATTAGAGTTGCTTGAGAACTACTTTCTCAAGGATTTGGAAAGAAATGGCAAGTTTGAGACTGGGTGGTAATTGGTAGCACGTTGATGTCAAGGGAATGTTTTTTTAAACAGCGGTTTCACTAAGGCTGTTTTGAACGTAGATAGGAAGATGCCAGAGGACAAGCTATCATTACTATCTCTGTGAGAACAGGAAGTAGGACGTCAAGACAGTCTACAAGTAGTAGGGTGGGAACTGGGTCCAATGGACAAGATGTGGGTTTTGACTGGTACCGCGATTGGCTGAAAGAAAGCAAAGGAGCACTTTGGCCTTGCCAGATCATCAACAATATAATACTATACACAATATATGATAACGATAATAAACAATTCTGTTTGTTAACACACTGTGATTATCGCGTGACGAAATAACATTTCTGAGAACCTTTCTCTGTCCTTACGCCACACATGACTGCGCTTATCGAATATTGTTGTTTTTTTTCCTAATCAGTGAATTATTCACATGAGCTAACTCAGCTGTATTCTTTTTATTTGCAGTAAAAAGTCCAGACGAAAGACGTGATACAGAATTACAAAGTGTCTGGAGTTGCTGCACTACCTTGTAGGCTCAGAAGGCTGATTATCTCTTAAAGAAGTAAACAAGGGCTTCTTCCTCTGATACTTATCATCCTCCCTATTGCGTTTGTCTTCTTCCTTGTCGCCGTCTGCTTATTCTTCATTCTCATCGATTTGTTCATTTTTATGTCTCTCGGTCATTCCTGCGCAGGAGATTTAGATTGCAGCGGCCGGTTGCAAGAGCGATTTTTTTGTTTTAGACATAAAAGTGTCCGCAAATATTAGAGGGTGAACGGGCTCTACAGTCACTTTTATGTATGGACTAGGAGAGAGAATTACTCGTGCAACCCGGCCCAGATCCATTCTTGCACTGCAAGCAGCCGTCAGTCGGGACTCTGGTGTATTAGAGCATCATCGACGTTAGGCACCAGACGACAAAGTGCACATAACGCAAGAGATCGATCCTCCTTGTGGAGGAAAAGTCTTTTGTGTGGCATCACCAGTGTCGCCCGCCGTTAGGGTCAAGGCCATCTTCCAGTCTTCTCCGTGCATCCATAGGCAGTGCTTTCTCAGCTTCGCTTTCCAAACTTCCAATCTTTTATGTCCAGAATCGATTAGCCTAACACTCTGTATCCACTCAGATGGGGAGAAAATCTCGGTGGTTGATGTTGTCAGCGCGAGCCAGGCCTGCTTCAGCTGCAGCCAGACATCAATCAGACCGCCGAGACCTCGGTTGATGGAGAAGACGATGTTATACGATGGCGTGTGGCGGTTGCAATGTGGGAAGTGATGTCGAATGTGACGTAATGTGCGGAGAGGGATGAGTTATTTGGCGGGCGTGGAATGTAGCGTGACGTATGGTGTGCGCGATGTGTGATGCGACGTGCGGCGTACGCGCATTGTGACGTAATGAACGACCTGTGTGACGTGTGACGTGGTGTTATGTGCACGGAGCGTGACCCGATGTGCAACGTCTAGAATGTGAGGTAGCATGCAAAGAATGCGAAGTGGCGTGTGTGTGTTAGAGAGACATGGTTGTGACGTAGTGAATATCATAATATGCTTGTGGATGAATTTTCTAGGTAATCCTCAATTCCTACTTGTTTTCTATGAAACAATTATTTATCTGCATCATTTTGAGGTATTCTGGTTGGTGAAAGAACAAATAACCTTAATAAGAGTAAACACAAAACTTTCACTCACCAAGTCATTTCATAAAAGGAATAAACAAGACACTTTAAAAAACATAAATACTAGATCACACACTATCCACAAAAGTGAAAAAGGGATATATATATATATATATATATCATAGGGTGGACTTAGACCAGTTTATCAGCATGTAACATTTAAAAAAAATTATGCCCGGTCTTAACGGAGTAATAAAAAAGAGTCGCCGTCTGCCAAATGCATTTTGCTTTGAATCGTACGCTGATGCTAAAACACTTTGAGTTGTTTAAATGTTTTATTTAACCTGATTATATTTTAATGACTGTTCTAGCTTTTACTTACGCAATGACTGTATTGCAATAGTCAGCGTTGTAAATGACCATGCATGCTTAGAAGTCTGCTATTAAAAGGGAAAGAACACCTTTTTTGCTACGGAATGGCTTGATGGAGTTACTGTTCTTGAACTTGCGCTGTCCTTAGTCCTGTGAATTGTATGATGGTAAATTCCGACAACTCTTCCTACAAAGAGGATTCTTCTCTTCTTATAATTCCTTTTCACCCCCAGTGTAGCATAGGGATTACAGTCCAAATATTTTTGTTCAATGGATTTATTATCATTAAGAAAACGTATGTAGCAAAAAAAAAAAAAAAATAAATAAATAAAAAAATAAAACTTCAGAGCTAGCATCAGTCAACACAGTAGAGATGATGATGTTCGCATTTCCTCGTGAGGAGGTGAACCAAGTGCGCTGTGCTCACAGAGAGACTTTCGTTATTTGTTAGTCATGCTTGTCTTTATCGTTGTTGTTACTCTTAGAGCACCAACTGGATGTTTGGTATCAGCCCAATTGATAAAAAATGTACTTTACACCTCACGTGGCAATGCACAATCTGATCGCAACCCGATATGAGCCAGGTATGTACGGCCACTGATAGGCTTTGCTGCTGAATGTTCTCAAAAAATATTCCTGTTCTTCAGTACACTGAATAATGTGACTACAATTGTCTAAACCATATGAAAACCGCCAATTGAGAAACCACCAATCATTAGAATGTGTTCACATTGACAAACTGCCACAGATAAATCCACAAAATCAGACGACAAGATGAAAACTGAAGATTTCCTTTTAAAAGTCAATCAAATACTATGCGTAATTTTCATGTCTGAAGGTGAGTACCTCAGAAAAAAGATCCGAACGACGATCTGCTTAGTGTTTCCAAGCTGACATATCAAGCAAAAGCAAAAATGAAAGTACAGTCTTCTTTTGGGACAGAGAAAAGGAAACTTATCAGAAGCATAATGCTGACTGTGTTCACATCTTCCGCTATACAATTAACAATCAAAAAGTATAACTGAAACTGTAACCTTCACGAGAAGCAGATAAGAAAAAAAATACTATCAGAAACAAATGATTGCGCATGTTCAAAGTATCCGCCCCTGTTCGACCTTTAATTTCCCTCACATCTGCATACAGTCTAGTCTTTTTTAGCGAAGGTTGCTGGTCGGACTTAGTTCTTGCTGCAAAAATCATATTTCCCACCAAAATGTAATTGCGGTATTACATCCGAGTTTTCAAATAGAAGATGGCGACTGGGCGATATCAAACCTCAGACTCCGGGGAGGTGCGTTTGTCGTGCAGTCTGTGCATGGAGTCCTATCGTGGCCGTACCCCAAAGTTGCTGCCCTGCTTTCACACCTTCTGTCTGCCGTGTCTGGAAAACTTGGTCAGTGCAGCATCTTCCATAAAATCGTTCGCAGACGAAACAGGCGCAGGCTGCGAGGACAAAAAAGGTGGAGATGAGTGTAAGAAGGAAAGAATAGGTAAACAAGAAAACGAAGTCAGAGAGGAGGTTAGTGTCCCAGAAGAGGAAGAAAGCAAAACAAGGACCTTCATGTGTCCGACGTGCCGTGTCTCCGTTGTTGTCCCGGAAGGTGGAGTAAGTCAGTTTCAGGTGAGTCACTAACGGACAAAAGGACATAAAGGAATAGACTGGAGATGTTATGATTTATGTTTCATTTGTTAATATTTATAAGTTCTGTAAGAATGAGATTCCTATCTTCAGCTGAAGAATTCGTTCAGGTGAGTCGGTTTCAGGTGAGTTGGCATGAGACCATTTGAGACGAGCAAGCGTACAATGAGAGTTTTAGGTGAATCAATTCCAGGTCAGTCAACAAAAAGCCATGCCCAGATTTAATGATGTATTTGCAACAACGAGTTCTTGAAGCTGATTCTAGACTGACGTTTCGTTCAGCGTTATTTAAAGCATTGTGACTAAAAGTGATGTCGAATCATATATGCAAAAAAATATATACAGATTTATTAGAGGCTTATGGAATGCATAGCCACTCACCATAAAACTATTTTTATTAAATATTTAGGTAAATTTCATGACATAATTGCCACTTTTTAATTTAAAGAAATTAAAAACGAATAATTCATTTAATCGATGTAAAAGAAACTAGTGCATCACAAAGATAAACAACTAGATTGTAAAGATTGGAATATCTTTCAGACCAACTTCTACGTGGACTTTATTGACTCGTCAGACCTAACTCTACCTGTGGAGTGTGACACCTGCGAGGACGGCAGCCGCGAGAGAGCGACCCACGAGTGTGGAGACTGTCGTCACAAGATGTGTTCTCGATGCAGTCGTCTGCACGCCATGTTTGTCAAAGGTCATCGCGTGCGAAACCTTGATATCGGTGATGTTAACGTGTCTCCTACCCCCAGAATGGTGAAGACAAGAGAGTGCCCGAGTCACGCTGGCCAATCGCTGTGCTTCCATTGTCGTCAGTGTGACGTCAGCATCTGCCTGCACTGTAAGCTGACGTCACACGAAGGTCACACTACGGAAGATTTTATGGCGGCAGTTGTGCGAGCAAAGGGAGAAGTGACCAGACTTATCGTGACTGCCAACCAGCAGGTGAGTGTTTGCGATAAAAAGATTATAGGAAATTAAAGGATCAAATAACATCTCTAAAATTAATGTTTTTTTAATTCCCGTAAAATATAAAAACAGGTCGCCACTTTGTGTGCTACTTGTGTCTAGATTCAAGTACTGGAGGCTGTACTGGGTCGTCTTGAGCGAGACTCGCTCGAGTTATCCCGCCAGAAACAGGAAATGACGTCAAACGTGACTTCCAAATACGAAGCGTTGGTGGCGTGGGCGACTCGTGCACGTGACGAGGCGCTGGAGGAGATGGAGTGCGTGCAACGTGCAGCGCTGAAGGAGATGGAGGCCGAGCGGATTGTGGCGCGAGACACCAAACAGCTGCTGTCTCGCCTCGTGACGCGTGCGACCTCTTCCTGTCACACCGACGCCGACGCCGACATCGTTCTGCACAAGTCGGAGCTGCAGGCGGCGCTGCTGGATGACGACGCGCTCACCCGATACCGTCAGCGAGGGAACAAGGAGGGTCACGTGACCTTCTTCACCTGCAGGTCAGACGAGAAGGCCGTGCAGCTGGACCAGGTGCGAGACTTCGTGGGCAGACAGGAGGGACAGGAACAGGACAAGGAGGACAAAATGGCAGTGATGTCAATGAGGGAACTCTCAGAGAGGGCTATGGCGATGACTAGATCACTGGAAGATTTAAAGATCAACACGACGACGATGATACGTAAGAAGAACAAATGTTGTTAAAGTCAGAATTTTTATTAGATTTTTTTTATGTAAGGCAGCGAGGGAGAGGAGATGGGCACCGCCCTCCTATAAAGCTGGCCCCGAAAAAAACGAGGTCTCTAATACCTCACCCCTCCCCCCCCCCAGCGACCCGAAAAAGGTTAGGGGATGACCTTAGTCTGTGATTATGATATTCTGATGCTATAATATATGAGGGATCGACCGACATCTTATGCAAAAAATAACTCTTAGTTAAGTTGTTAATGTATTGCTCTACTACACCGCAAATCAGAAGACTGAGCTCATGACAACAATTAATTTCTCCACTTTGTTTCTTTTTAAAGATACAAACTTGTGAAGCTTGATTGTCTGCGGAGTATTGTGTATGTAGTCTCATCCGTCCCACTGGCTGTTATTAATGTCTGTGTATAGTGTTTGAAGGATTTTACATCGAGAATTTCATGGTTGTCAGAAACACTTTGAGGAATATTATCCTAAATTAAGCTTTTTTCCAGTCGTTAATGTGTTACATAAATGCATAATAAATGCATACATTAAACAATCACACACATACACACAAGCAAGCACATAGACAAGCACGCTTGAAGTTTTAACTTAAAAAAACATATCTTACTGCTGACAAAAATAAAGTGTTTTACTTGTTTTTTTCCTGACAGAAAATGCGACAAGACTGGTTTCATTTAGAGTACGTCTGAATGCAAATATTGCTGTGACAGCAGGAAACCCTGTAATATTCAACGTGGTGGATTTCAACGAAGGCGGAGGCTATGATACAACCACTGGTGTCTTCACGGCGCCAGTCAATGGAACT
The DNA here is from genome assembly GCA_004794655.1 of Marisa cornuarietis. Taxonomy (NCBI): domain Eukaryota; kingdom Metazoa; phylum Mollusca; class Gastropoda; order Architaenioglossa; family Ampullariidae; genus Marisa; species Marisa cornuarietis. The sequence continues at coordinate 5,309,682 of SMMW01000617.1, read as the reverse complement.
TACGTCTTTATTGCTAATTTGTTTGACGCTAACCATGGAAGTGGCTATAACTACTGCTCTATCTCCATAGACAGTAAGATTATGAATTATATGAATGTTTCAAACTGCGTGGGCATGATCCACGACATTGTCAGCCTTAAGACCGACCAGAAAGTGTCACTAGTACCAAACACACCGTTCACATTACACAGTAATGAGATCCAGACATTTTACACTGGTGCTCTGTTGTGCGCCAGCCCAAGCACTGAATGACATCAATAAACACACATAAGGAGCCAGCATCGAGAGTCTGGCGATATAACATCGCTGTAAAGAGAGAAACTGTTTAGAACAATTTATGTGTCACCATACCACCGCTAATACGTTTATGAAGGAAAGCATCAACATCGAAGAAAAGACAAAAATGGTGAAATGCATCAACAGAAGAAAAATACAAACAACCTGTTTTCGCAGGTGAAGACAGTAGATTAGAGTGTTGTTGACTCTATCACTGGCTGTAAGTCTCTAACTATCATCAGGCGGCTTAGTTTAATTAAATAGTTTCACGGGTGGAGGATTTAAACAGCGAAAGTCTCAGCGATATCCAGAACGTTGCTATGGATACAACATCAGACAGTGATTTAAAGAGATTGTCTGCATCGCCTTCCTCCAGTTTCTCCTTGCTTGTGGTCCTCGCTATTTCTTAGGAAACGTCACCTAAGGAATAGAGCCTTTTCCTTTCAATGTGATGTAGAATGTAGCGAAGCTCATCTTGTTACACTATTTTTGCACTTATTCGTTTGAAATTATTTGTTATTAATGAAATGTATATAGAAGTTCACATTTACTGATCTTAACAGTGAGAGACAAATAAACAGCAAACTTTCTTACATTCTAATGAGGTAATCATTATTGTGTAATCATTGCACATATTATTATAGTGTTAACGTTTTCATCTTTAACTCCAACCCTTCTTCATAACAAGAAAATGTTTTTACTCTTTACAATAACAGTCGGTGCTGAGCATCATTATGAGTAATAACTAAGTCTCTATTCTTATACGACTGGGATAAATAATCTTTAGTTTTCTTTTACCCATTTAAAGTTTAGCCCAAACAAAATATTTTATTGTATTGAGGCCTAACAATTCATGGAACCCGAAAATTGTATTATCTTTGGTCAATGCATAAAGCAGATCGTACAATTTGTTGTTGACAGGGTTACAAAGCTACACGCTGTTACTTGTGTCTCAAACAATGTTCATAACCGCTTTTGCACCAGCGTATTAATCTTTGAAACATGTGACATCACCGATGTCTGCTTAGGCCACAGTAGAGTGCCAGCGACAGTGAACCTTTGTCACAACAACCTGTTGAGTTTTACAGCGACAGAAATTTCGACCTCATTTCGTGAGGCATCTGACAATCCGATGATTAAATATTTTATGTAAACATTCCTCAGCTATTTTGCCAGAGTTGTTAGACTGACGATCCCTAAGGCATGTTCAATATATGATTTGAGAATTAAAATGATTTGATGATATAGATTCATATACCTACCTTGATTTTATATTCATTTAAAATATTTTTATGTGTCACCATACCACCGCTAGTACGTATATTTAGAAAAAAAAATTTTTTCAGAAAATATATTTTCACAAATAATGTTTATTGTTTTCTTTATATCTATTTTCCTTTTGTCATGTGAAATGTTACTGTATAAAAATGATTGTTGGATATACCGTGACCCTTAGATAAGGGAAATAACTTGTCCTACGTGCGATTTTATGATTTTGAAATTACTGTTCTCGGTTGACTTTTCCCCTCATTGATTCTTGTCATTTGTTAAATTCTTATGATTTAATACTAATTTACGATACACTGATGAATATATCTTTAGTCTTAGTTAAATTTTAAATACAAGTATTAAACACGTTGACATAAATAAAAGCAAATGCAGCAAATCAATGACTGACAGTTTTAAAAGCTTGAGAATGGAAGAAAGGATTAATAATACTTACAACATTTAAAGAAATTGTCACATTGACATTTGGACCTGTAATAGTTAAGTGGCAAATTGCCACCAAAGGTCTTTCGTTAACAGGACGTTTTTAAGAAAAACATTGGCCAGCTATTTCGTTGTCTCTTGATTAACGTATTTTAGTTTTTAATTCTCTTTTTAACACACATGTACTATGCGTTTTTCAGGCTATTTAGTCTCGCTGCATGTGTCGAGTAATTCACCACAAATAGACATTGTTGAAAGGCAGGTGCACGTTTGGGAGCACGAATTGGTTCATTGTCGAGAACACCAACGTTACAAATGGAACAATTGACAACCAATGTTCAGCATTTGCATGAAACATGAGTTATTTTTCCATTTCACTAATTCGTTTAATGAATGGTACCAGTCGTTGTGGGGAACACATGGATATATGCGGCAGCTGACAATGCCCGCCACTCACGCTTGTCTTGGGCGATATTGAGCAGGTCCTGCACAAGTTCTTCAAGTTCGTAAGGGAGCTCTTCCTCTGGCCACCGAAGTTTCGACCAACCTCGAAAGTTCCTTAAACAACAGTGCCGTGCGTTTGCCGCTTGACAGTTGCAAGTAGGCGTTTCTGGTGTCCTCTGTGTGGCAGCCATGATTTGTACAAAATCATTGGTTTTATGTTCTTTGCACGTGATTTACAGCAGCCTCCCCAGGCACTTGTTCGATGAAGTCGTTGGTAACCCTTTTTATTTTTACGCCCTAGCACTTTCACAGCTGTTGCCGTTAACCTTGCCAGCGAGAGTGTCGATATCACAATCCCCAAAGCTCAGTGCGACGAATTTACCTCCAACTTTGGTCTTGAAGACATCCTTAGCTTTTCTGGTCTTGGACCTTCTCCAAACAAAAGTGAATTCTGGGATTGTTTGTCATCTTCTCCTTCAAGCTTATTAAGCAAGGTCATTGTCACTGCATATGAATATGTTTTCGTCTTAACCTTGCTGATGCTATTTTTGAAGCATCTAGACAGCAAGATAACGTCGATGGACCATCTGGCGAGTTCCACGATGCATTTTTTGATTTCTTGTGGGAGTCTAAGATATTGGCTAAAGTGAGTCAATGGCTCTTCGCAAATACTGTGGCCCCTTTCGTTGATTTCGCTAAGGCCAAATTTATACTCCGTTTCTTCCCATTGCTTGTAGGCCAAAGGAGAGGTGACCAGACTTATCGTGGCTGCGAACCAGCAGGTCAGTTAGTTAGATAACATCGTCAGAAAATGTCTGTTTCTGAATTAATTGTTTATGCCTGCATACGGGTTCAATATTTTTGTTATGTGTCTAGATCCAAGTCCTAGAAGCTGTGCTGGGTCGTCTGGAGCGAGAATCACTGGAGTTATCTCGCCAGAAACAGGAAGTGGCGTCATGCATCACATCACGATACGACATCAGACGACAAAGCCGTGCATCTGGACCAGGTGCGAGACGTCGTGGGCAGACAGGAGGGACAGGACCAGGACCAGGTGGTTGTGATGACAATGAGCGAACTCTCAGAAAAAGCTACGGGGATGATAAAGTCATTGGAGGATTTCGAGTTGAGCATGACTACGATGATACGTAAGTAGAACGATTCAGATTTCTGTTGGGATGTTTGGATAGTTTATATATTATGATTCTCATTTAAATGCAAATGTAAGCAACATAAATGCCACTAATTAATATTATGCTGCATTAGGTTGTGGATTTAAATGTTCTTTTGGAAAATACTCATACGAGAACAATAAAATATGTCGCGCATGTAATGACTTTTTATTACATAGATCTAAACTTTATCATGTACTTTAAATCAATGTTTTCAGTGATTTTCATGTGTTGTCATAGTAACTGAGAGATCTTGGAGAGCTGTAGAAATGGCCAAGGAAATGGATAGTTAGATAATGAACATGATCGCGTTAATACGTCACAAGAGCAAGTCCTTTAAAATCCCGATTCCTTATTGAAATGTGTAGATAGTTTTTACAGATTATCAGATGTAAAGGTTGTTAATGCTGCTTTGTGTCTATGTACCGTATCTTATAAATAAAGCAAAATGTGGCGGTGTATGTTTTTATGTGTGTGTGTGTGTGTGTCAGAGAGAGAGAGAGAGAGAGAAACGACAAATAACAAATCCTTATCTACGAGGGGAACAACCAGACTAAACCATGATGAGACCATGTCTCATCGTTGGTGAGCGGGGGGGGGGGGAGTTAATCTAGGTCTTGGCAAAGGACCCCTTCACGGTAAATGCATGGACTTTACTCCTGTTGGACACCAATAAAAGTCTTGACAAGTCCTCTCGAGTTGCCTTCTCCAGAAACGAACTGCGCAGGCGGCCGACGCCATCTATGCTAACCACTTTTCCTGAGCGATGGGAATTGCTAGGCGGAGCTCATCCCTCTCCTAGCTCCCATTGTCTTCATCCAACTACGTTTTAGGATCTCCGTAGGCACTCATGGAGCTGCCGTACGGGGTCGGTGTGTCCCTCGAAAGGGGCGAGGGGACTGTTGGTACTGTCATAGGGCCGCTGTTTGGGATGGGTGAGCTAAATCCCCATACCCTTTGTGATGGAGTAGGGTGGGTAGGATACAATCCTCCCTCCTGTCGAACGTGCTTACCTCAAGAAAACGCCCGATCTCCATACACACCGTACTTTACGTGTGCACTTCCCAACAAACTCACCGTCCGTCGCCACCACCGGCCGGACGATCAAGTTTGGACCTCTTCAGGCCCAGCGACGCCACCTCGTCAATCCGATGCTCTCCCACCACCGTTCATAAGATGTAACGACGGGCGGTGTGTACAAAGAGCAGGGACGTAGTCAACGCGAGTTAATGACTCTCGTTTACTAGGAATTCCACGTTAACGTGGGCGGTTTCAGACATCGATCCCTACCACGAAGGAGATTCAAAGGGTTTCCCACTCTTTTCAGAGAAGGAACATATTGATTCCTTCATTGTAGCCCGCGTGCGGCCCCAGACATCTAAGGGCATCACAGACCTGTTTTCGCTCAATCACATGCGGCTTGTCTTTCGCTACTTGTCCCTCTATGAAGTTAGAACCGACGCGTGAAGAAACGGTGAACTATTTAGCAGGCTAGAGTCTCGTTCGTTATCGGAATTAACCAGACAAATCGCTCCACCAACTAAGAACGGCCATGCACCACCACCCACCGAATCAAACGCAAATCAAACAAGCAAATGCAAATGTTGATCTAAGAAAATATAATCCTAAAATACTTTATTAATACAAAGAAAGGCACTATAATAAAACAAGAAAGAAAAAAATTATTATTAAGACATTGGGTTAGAGAACCCTGAGGCAATGGGGCGAGTCAGTGACGAAGGACTGCCAGGACCGCCTACTGTCGCCGTGGAAATCAAAGGGCTACGTGACCAGGACTTGCACTACCTATGAGAGGTAGACACTAAGGTAGTCAGAAGTCGTCTTTTCTCAAGGAACGTCTATTGGGGGTGTTCGTTCGGCGTCTGTACGTGGCATTACATTGGAGTGTTACAGAGCTCGAATCTGTGTCGCCGGGAGAGCAGTCGTCGCTCTCTGACGTGTTTGGCAGATCGAGCGAGGAGGACGACGGACAGTCATCAGTCAGAAATTCAACAGTGTGTCGTGACAGTCGGAAGAAGTATTGGTCTCCACCTAACAACCAGCGTGGACTCACAAAAAAGCTGTAATAGAGCTATGTTGGTGCGCTTGCGAGAGTGAGTGGTAGTTTTAGAGAGAGGTAACAGCATTGTAACACCGGAAGTACGTTTTAGCTTGGATAATACTGCCCCCCCCAGAGGAGTCCATTTGATTGTATGCATTGTTTAGATGTTTTGTGGTAAATAAATCTTTCATTATTATTATAATACGTTAAATCGCACGTCGTTGAGTCTTGTGTTCGAGGAACAGCAGGGGTGGGAGCTCGAGAGCCAAGTAGTGATTATCGTGTGTATGGTTCCCCTGCAGGGTTATGTTGACGTTGACGTAGCTAGTGCCAACGTGCCCGGTTCCCCGGGGCCAGTATTCTTGTTCTGGCTGAGAAACCAGGAATACCGCAACAACCCCATAAGTAATATCATTTCTACATGCGCAGCATTTTAAGCCTGACAATGAATTAGTACGAGTTAAACATTTCTCAAATTCATTGCATTGTATATATAGCTTGCTAAACAACATGTAATAGTAAGTTGGTTAACTGAAATGTATTGAACAAATGAGGAAGGGATTGGGTAGCGCCAAAATTTGGGAAAGATGAAATTTTCCTGTAATCTAGTATACTGTATACAATAAGAGATGTAATTTAGTTTCTTCATTGTTTTTACAGAAGGGACAGTTTTGACTAATGCTTGAGTCTCGGTTTAGGGCACTTTAGGTTAGTAACACCTAGTTTAATTTTGACTAGGGCATTTAGAGTCTTTAAATAGGAAGACTGAGAGTGACAGCTTTTAAGAACAACGATAAGGATAAAAGCGGTCATTACTATTTAGCCTCTCACTCTCTTCTTGCTTCTAACAATCTATCAATCTTTGCTTAAATTCTTTTAAAAAATTAGCATTTCCCACACTCTGCTCCGATACAAAACCAAAACATATTTGTACGAAACCTTCGTTAACAGGAAGTTTTGAAGACAAACATCGGCCAGCTATTTGTTGTCTCTTAACCAACTCATTTTAATTATTTTCATTTCTCGTTTTAATACACCTGTGCTATGGGTTTTTATGCCTATTTAGTCTGGCTGCCTGATTAGAGTAATTTACTACAGACAAATGATGTTGAAAGGCAGATGCGCGTTTGGTAGCGCGAATTCGTTGATTGTTGAGAAAACCAACGTGACAAAGGCCTTGAAGTTATCTGCTGGTACCTGCTATCAAATCGATGTCGTGTCCAAAGCGAACGTTTCAGATCAGACTTCCTTCGATGGAAGAGTAATGGTTGTAGAGGATTTCATGCATAATGTTCCCAAGAAATAGGTTGGGCAGCGCAGGTGCAAGGGACCACCACTGATGGACGCCTGAAATCGGGTGAAAGAAAACTACCTGTTGGTTATTTAAAAGCACAACGCTTGTTGAGCTCATATCCATCTTTTCAATTACTTGGACGAAACGCTCTCCGACGCCGAATTATCGCATCATATGCTATAGCTTCCATTTTTTTTGGAAGTGGTATAACTAGTCACTCCCTCCATTCTTTGAGGAATTCTTTACATTTCCAGACTCATTGGCACAGAAAGGCAAAGGACTTGGTTGTTTTATCTCAACCCTGCTTGAGCAGCGTAGCTGGGACGGTGCCCAACGCAAGGTGATTTTCCTCCTTTTACATTGCATATTGCTTTTTCGACCTCTTCCCGTAGGACTGCTAGGTCTGCATGTTTTCTGGTTCTGGTCCTCTTGTTTTGAAGGATGTTACCTTCTGTCCAGCTAGGAGCAAAACAGGTCTTTGAAATACTGACAATCAGTACAACAGTGCTCTCTGTGAACATGTTGCTGTCGCTTTCTTTGATCACTAAGGTCTGGTATCGACCTGTCTTAGTGAGGTTCTTTAGTTATTGTGAGAGCTTTTTGCTGTCACCCTGTGACATTCCCTCTTCTATGGTCAGGCAGTGACCTTCGATCTAGTTCTCACTGTCTGCTTTTCTGATGACACAATTCACTTCTTTGTACTTTAATGATGGTTTGGGCTTGTTTTTTTTAATCTCTTCAAGGTCCTCCTTTGGACACAGAGATCTAGGATGTCGTTGGTGACCCACTTAATTTAACGTCCTAGCACTTCCACGACTGTTGACAGTAGCTACCCATTAATGTTGCCATGTTCAGTTCGGCGATTTCACCTCCATCCTATTTCTTGAAGATTTTCGCAGCTTTCTGGGTCTTGCAGTTTCAAAGTGAATTCTGAAAATGTTTGACAGGCGCTTCATGCTAAGCTTCACCTTCAGGCTTTTATAAAACAAGGTCATGGTCGCTGCCTATGGAAATGTCTTCGCCTTGACCTTTTTTATGCTGAATTTGAAGCATCTAAACAGCAAGATAAAATTGATTTGATTATGGATCTGGTCAGTTCCAAGCTACATTCCTCGATTTCTTGTGGGAGTGTAGGGTATTGGCCAAGGTGAGTTAATGGCTCTTTGTGTCTGATACCCCTGTGATGGTCAGAACCGTAAAGACGTAGTTTATTAACTCGGTTATGAAACTCCCTCATTGATAAAGACCCTAGCAAAGTATTGCTCACGCTGACCCGTATTACGTGTTCAGTAGGGCGTTATGAAGGTTACTTTAGTTAGCTCCCCTCCCTATGACCTGACATAGTGATGACGATTGGCGTACACGGCAGCGCGCGTGCTAAGCGACGGAAAGGTGTGGGAGGGGCCGTTGGCACCTGCGACTTATCAAGAGTACTTACTAGCAGAACTGGGCTGAGCGCATGTCTGTGAACATAAATCGACTGCCCCATGAGGGACGCAATGTAGCAAGTGTGACTGTTGACACCGGGTGTGCAGCGTTCCCCTTAATCTTGAGTAGCGAGTCTTCTCAGAAAAGTGTCACTGCGCATGTCTAGGTCTGCTGGTAGTCGCCGCAAGGAAATTTACATTTTCCTTACTCGCGCTGCTCCCGCATAGTTGTGGTTACACTTGATAGAAAGCCTACCGGACAATACGGAATTCCGAACAATCGTTTCATTTGCATCGCTTTGTTGTATAAAGTGTTACAAGTGAACAGTATCTAAACTACATCAAAATGGCGTCGGAACATTACAACCGGGGCTCTGATCTGCGTTTGTCCTGCAGTCTGTGCATGGAGTCCTATCGTGGTCGTACTCCCAAGCTGCTGCCGTGTTTTCACACCTTCTGCCTGCCGTGTCTGGAGAACATCGCCGACACCGAAACGTCCAAGAAATCTGTTTCATACACAGACGACATTCCAGTCAAAGAGATGAAAAAAACATGTGAAGAAGACAAGCAGACCAATGATGATTCTGAGAAGAAAACAAATCCTGAACAAAAGAAAGAAGACGAAGATGATGATACTAATGAGGAGGAAGTAGAGAAGAAAGTGACATTTCAGTGTCCTACATGCCGTGTCTCCGTTCCTGTCCCTGCAGGTGGAGTGACTCAGTTTCAGGTGAGTCACACAAAGGCACAAACGTCTACCTTGTCGGTTTGGGTGCTTTTCTCAGGTTTCTAAGTGTTATGCTGATATCACACGTTAGCAGTTGAATGTACGAAGATGGTAACCAAGTGTTAGTGTGAGATTCTGCAGCAAAGAATTGATCAAGGAATTTCCAGAATCTGATCCTTATAGTTGTTGTGGCAAAAACTTGATAACATTTGACCAAACCCTTACTAAGTTAAATCTTGTTTTATTTACGCTCGTCCTTCTAGCCACTTTCTATCTCTCTCTCTCTCTCTTGTTTGCTTTCGTTTCCTTTTCGCCGAAAGAGGTTAATGTGTTTTTAAAAGCTAGTCATTTTATTGTAGAAACGTACAACATCCTTTCAAGTTACATAATAAGACGAAATAAAAGAGCTTCTTCTTACATTGTTTGTCTGGACTCAGTAGGTTTGGTGAGGGAAAGAAACAAGTGTTTGCATTATGTTTATAAGTGTGATGCAACCTGAGTGTCTGAACAATGTATGGAGTGTTTAACCTACTTTCAGTTTCTGTTTGGAAAGACAGCAACTGTAGACAAGCACAGAGGATAACGAGCAAAATATTCGTACTTTACTGAATTACGAGAAGAAGTCCTTTGCGTTTGCAGAGCACACTGTCAACAGCACCTTGTACAGCCATCACCTAATGTGTCAATCATTTCTCTCATTGCACGTATTCCATGCTTATATACATGTACTCTTGCATTGTGATTACTGAGTTGCTAAAAGACACTGATGTTAATGGCATTTTTTGAACTCTTGTCAAATTGCCCAACACAGCAGACACAAACATCTTCCCTGACTTTGAATCCTATTCGAGGAACTATAGTTATTCCCAAAGCTCCAAAAGGATCATTGCAAATCTCAGGAACCTTTTTTCTTCTTATTTTTACATTGTTTTGCAGTTAATCATAAAGTGTGACCAAACATATGAGGTGAAAGGATTACCTTTTGGTGCACACATTTAATTAATATTTAACTGACATAAAACAGATCATTATCGAGTCACAAAAGGGTCTTCGTAACAAAAATAGGAAAGCGTTTGTCAGGGAATAGAGAATGCATGAGTGTAAAATGCTGAAGCACTAGTGAGAGGCATTCTTAAAGGTACAGGTGCAGGTCAAGGTTATCGATGACGTGATAGTAAAATCTTACGCAGGAAACTTTCTCTGGAAAGAAAATAAATGACTTAACTAAATCATATAAATTGTTGTAATTACAATATTAAATAATGAATAGAATGAATCCTGAAGAGCTTGTTCGGAATTTAAAGGATTGTGATAAAGCTCTAGAGAGTAAGTAGATCAAGTCTACTTCTTACCTATTTCAGACAAATTTCTACGTGAACTTTGATGACGAACCCGACGCCAATCTTGATCTACCTGTGGAGTGTGACACCTGTGAGGATGGCAGCCGCGAGAGAGCGACCCACGAGTGTGGAGACTGTCGTCACAAGATGTGTTCTCGATGCAGTCGTCTGTACGCCATCCATGCCCAAGGTCATCGCGTGCGACCTCTCGATGCCAGTGCTGTCGGCAAGTCTACCTCCAGAATGGTGAAGCCAAGAGAGTGCCCGAGTCACGCTGGCCAATCGCTGTGCTTTCACTGTCGTCAGTGTGACGTCAGCATCTGCCTGCACTGTAAGCTGACGTCACACGAAGGTCACACTACGGAAGATTTTATGGCGGCAGTTGTGCGAGCAAAGAGAGAGGTGACCAGACTTATCGTGACTGCCAACCAGCAGGTGAGTGTTTGCGATAAAAAGATTATAAGAAACTAAAAGATCAAATAACATCTCTAAAATTAATCTTACTTTCATTCCCGTAAAATTTAAGAACAGGTCGCCACTTTGTGTGCTACTTGTGTCTAGATTCAAGTACTGGAGGCTGTACTGGGTCGTCTTGAGAGAGACTCGCTCGAGTTATCCCGCCAGAAACAGGAAATGACGTCAAACGTGACTTCCAAATACGAAGCGTTGGTGGCGTGGGCGACTCGTGCACGTGACGAGGCGCTGGAGGAGATGGAGTATGTGCAGCGGGCAGCGCTGAAGGAGATGGATGTCGAGCGGATTGTGGCGCGAGACACCAAACAGCTGCTGTCTCGCCTCGTGACGCGTGCGACCTCTTCCTGTCACACCGACGCCGACGCCGACATCGTTCTGCACAAATCAGAGCTGCAGGCGGCGCTGCTGGATGACGACGCGCTCACCCGATACCGTCAGCGAGGGAACAAGTAGGGCCACGTGACCTTCTTCACCTGCAGGTCAGACGAGAAGGCCGTGCAGCTGGACCAGGTGCGAGACTTCATGGGCAGACAGGATGGACAGGACCAGGACAAGGAGGATAAAATGGCAGTGATGTCAATGAGAAAACTCTCAGAGAGGGCTACGGCGATGACTAGATCACTGGAAGATCTAAAGATCAACACGACAACGACGATACGTAAGAGGAACAAATGTTAAAGTCAGAATTTTTATTAGATTTTTTTATGTAAGGCAGCGAGCGAGAGGAGATGGGCACCGCCCTCATATAAAGCTGGCACCGAAAAAAACGAGGTCTCTAATACCTCACCCCTTCCCCCCAGCGAACCAAAAAAGGTTAGGGGATGACCTTAGACTGTGATTATGATATTCTTATGCTATAATATATGAGCGATCGACCGATAACTTATGCAAAAACTAACTCTTAGTTAAGTTGTTAATGTATTTCTCTACTACACCGCAAATCACAAGACTGAGCTCATTACAATATTCAATTTCTCCACTTATCTTCTTTTTTAAAGATAAAAACTCGCGAAGCTTGATTATTTGCGGATTATTGTGTATGTAGTCTCATCTGTCCCACTGGCTGTTATTAATGTCTGAAGGCTTTTACATCGAGAATTTCGTGGTTGTCAGAAACACTTTGAGGAATATTATCCTGAATTAAACTCTTTCCAGTCGTTAATGTGTTACATAAATACATAATAAATGCATACATTAAACAATCACACACATACACACAAGCAAGCATATACACAAGCACACTTGAAGTTTTAACTAAGAAAAAGCATATCTTACTGCTGACAAAAATAAAGTGTTTTACTTGTTGTTTTTTTTTTGCTAACAGAAAATGCGACACGACTGGTTTCATTTAGAGTACGTCTGAATGCAAATATTGATGTGACAGCAGGAAACCCTGTAATATTCAACGTGGTGGATTTCAACGAAGGCGGAGGCTATGATACAACCACTGGTGTCTTCACGGCGCCAGTCAATGGAACTTACGTCTTTATGGCTAATTTGTATAACACTGACCATGCAAGTGGCTATAGCTACTGCTCTCTCTCCATAGACAGTAAGATAATGAGTTATATGAATGTTTCAAACCAGGTGGGGATGATCCACGACATTGTCAGCCTTAAGACCGGCCAGAATGTGTCACTAGTACCAAACACGCCGTTCACATTATGCAACAATGAGGAATACACATTTTACACTGGTGCTCTGCTGTGCGCCAACCCAAGCACTGACTGACATTAATAAACACACATAATGAGCCAGCATCGAGATTCTGGCGATGTAACATCGCTGTAAAGAGAGAAACCGTTTAGAACAATTTATGTGTCACCATACCACCGCTAATACGTTTATGAATAAAAGCATCCAGATCAAAGAAAAGACAAAAATGGTGAAATGCATTAACAAAGGAAAAATACAGCCAACCAGTTTTCGCAGGTGAAGATATAGTAGGTTAGAGTGTTGTTGACTCTATCACTGGCTGTGAGTCTCTAAATACCATCAGGGGCTTAGTTTAATTAAATAGTTTCACGGATGGAGGATTTAAACATCGAAAGTCTCAGCGATGTCCAAAAGGTTGCTGTGGATACAACATCAGACAGTAACTTAGATGACCTAGAAAATTTTTCCTTGCTTGTGGTCCTCGCTATTTCTTAGGAAACGTCACCTAAGGACTAGAACTATTTCCTTTCAATGTGATGTCAAAAGTAGCGAAGCTCATCTTGTTACACTATTTTTTCACTGATTCGTTTGAAATTATTTGTTATTAGTGAAATGTATATAGAAGTTCACATTTACTGATCTTAACGGTGAGATACAAATAAGCGTGAGCACAAACAGCAAACTCAGTTACATTCTAATGAGGTAATCTTTATATGTAATCATTGCACATATTATTATACTGTTAATTATTTCGTATTTAGTTCTAACCCTTCTACATAACAATAACATGTTTTTTTACTCTTTACAATGACAGTCGGTGCTGAGCATCATTATGAGTAATAACTAAGCCTCTATTCTTATACGACTGGGCTAAATAATCGTTATTTTTCTTTTACCCATTTAAATTTTAGCCCACACAAAATATTTTATTGTATTTAGGGCTTACAATTCATGGAACCCGAAAATTGTATTACCTGTGGCCTGTAGAAAGGTGTTTTACCCTTCAATGGATAAACTGGATCGTACAATTTCCCAGTTGTTGACAGGGTTACAAAGCTACCCGCTGTTACTCGTGTCTCAAACAATGTTCATAACCGCTTTTGCGCCAGCGTAATAATCTTTGAAACATGTGACATCACCGATGTCTGGTTAGGCCACCGTGAGTGCCAGCGACAGTGAACCATTGTCACAACAACCTGCTGAGTTTTACAGCGACAGAAATTTCGACCTCATTTCGTGAGGCATCCGATGATTAAATATTTTATATAAACATGGCTCAGCTATTTTGCCAGAGTTCTTAGACAGACGATCACTAAGGCATGTCAAATAGATGATTTGAGAATTAAAATGATTTAATGATATAGATTCATATACCGACCTTGATTTTATATTCATTTAAAATATTTTTATATGTAACCATACCACCGCTAGTACGTATATTTAGAAAAGAATATATATTTTCAGAAAATATATTTTCACAAATAATGTTTATTGTTTTCTTTATATCTGGTTTCCTTTTGTCATATAAAATGTTACTGTATAAAAATGATTGTTGTATATACCGTGACCCTTGGATAAGGGAAATAACTTGTCCTACAGGCGATTTTATGATTTTGAAATTGTTGTTCTTGGTCGACTTTCCCACTCATTGATTCTTGTTATTTCTTAAATTCTTATGATTTAATACTAATTTACGATACACGAATGAATGTATCTTTAGTCTTAGTGGAAGTTTAAATACAAGTATTAAACACATTGACATAAATAAAAGCAAATGCAGCAAATCAATGACTGACAGTTTTAAAAGCTTGAGAATGGAAGAAAGGATTAATAATACTTACAACATTTAAAGAAATTGTTACATTGACATTTGGACCTGTAATAGTTAAGTGGAAAATTGCCACCAAAGGTCTTTCGTTAACAGGAAGTTTTCAAGAAAAACATCAGCCAGCTATTTCGTTGTCTCTTGATTAACTCATTTTAGTTTTTAATTCTCTTTTTAACACACATGTACTATGCGTTTTTCAGGCTATTTAGTCTCGCTGCATGTGTCGAGTAATTTACCACAAATACATAAAGGATGTTGAAAGGCAGGTGCACGTTTGGGAGCACGGATTGGTTCATTGTCGAGAACACCAACGTGACAAATGGAACAATTGACAACCAATGTTCAGCATTTGCATGAAACATGAGTTATTTTTCCATTTCACTAATTCGTTTAATGAATGGTACCAGTCGTTGTGGGGAACACATGGATATATGCGGCAGCTGACAATGCCCGCCACTCACGCTTGTCTTGGGCGATATTGAGCAGGTCCTGCACAAGTTCTTCAAGTTCGTAAGGAAGCTCTTCCTCTGGCCACCGAAGTTTCGACCAACCTCGAAAGTTCCTTAAACAACAGTGCCGTGCGTTTGCCGCTTGACAGTTGCAAGTAGGCGTTTCTGGTGTCCTCTGAGAGCAGCCATGATTTGTACAAAATCATTGGTTTTATGTTCTTTGCACGTGATTTACAGCAGCCTCCCCAGGCACTTGTTCGATGATGTCGTTGGTAACCCTTTTTATTTTTACGCCCTAGCACTTTCACAGCTGTTGCCGTTAACCTTTGCCAGCGAGAGTGTCGATATCACAATCCCCAAAGCTCAGTGCGACGAATTTACCTCCAACTTTGGTCTTGAAGACATCCTTAGCTTTTCTGGTCTTGGACCTTCTCCAAACAAAAGTGAATTCTGGGATTGTTTGTCATCTTCTCCTTCAAGCTTATTAAGCAAGGTCATTGTCACTGCATATGAATATGTTTTCGTCTTAACCTTGCTGATGCTAGTTTTGAAGCATCTAGACAGCAAGATAACGTCGATGGACCATCTGGCGAGTTCCACGACATTGTCAGCCTTAAGACCAGCCAGAAAGTGTCAATAGTACCAAACACGCCATTTACATTATACGATAATGAGACCTACACATTTTACACTGGTGCTTTGCTGTGCGCCACCACAAACACTGAATGACATTAATAATGAGCCAGCATCGATGTTTTGGCGATGTAACATCGCTGTAAAGAGAGAACAATAACATTTATGTGTCACCATTCCACCACTAGTATAGGAAGAAAAGCATCGATAAGATGTAACTGAACATCAAAGAGAAGACAAAAATGGTGAAATACACTAATAAAGGAAAGACCCAAACAACCAGCTTTCGCAGGTATAGATATTAGATTTGAGTGTTGTTTACTCTAGCTCTGGCTTTAAGTCTCTAAATATCATCAGTTTAATTAAATAGTTTCACGGGCGATGTCCAAAACATTGCTGTGGATACAACATCAGACAGTGATTTACAGAGATTGTCTGCATCGACTTACTCCTAGACAATCTCCCTGCTTGTGGTCCTCGCTAGTTCCTGGGAAACGACACCTAAGGAATAAAGCCTTTTCCTTTAATGTGATGTAGAATGTAGCGAAGCTAATTTTTTTTTTACACTTCTTTCGCCCTGATTTGTTTTATTAAATTATTTTTTATCAGTGAAATGCATATAGAAGTTCACATTTACTGATCTTGACAGTGAGAGACAAATAAATAAGAGAGCAAACAGCAAAGTTTCTTACATTCTAATGAGGTAATCATTTATGTTTAATCATCGCACATATTATTAAAATTTTAATTTTTACATCTTTAACTGTAACTCTTCTTCATAGCAACAAAATGTTTTTACTCTTTGCAATGAAAGTTGATGCTGAACACTATTATGAATAATAACTAAGTCTCTGTTCTTATACGACTGGGCTAAATAATCGTTATTTTACTTTTACCCCATTTAACTTAAGTCGACAAAAAATATTTTATTGTATTTAGGGCTAACAATGAATGGAGCCCGAAAATTGTATTACCTGTGATCTGTAGAAAGACATGTTTTACCCTTCAATGTATAACCCAGATCGAACAACTTCTCTGTTGCTGACAGGATTATAAAGCTAACTGCTGTTACTCGTTTCTCAAACAATGTTCATAATCCCATTTGCTCCGTGGAATTAATCTTTAAAACATGTAACATCACCGATGTTTACTTATGTCACACGTAGAGTGCCAGCTACAGTGAGCCATTGTCACAACAACCTGTTGAGTTTTACAGCGACAGAAATTTTGACCTCATTTCGTGAGGCATCTGACAATCCGATGCTGAATTAAATATTTTATATAAACATTGCTCAGCTATTTTTCCAGATTTCTTAGACTGACGATCCGTAAGGCAAGTTAAATATTTGTGTTGAGAATTAAAATGATTTGATAATATAGATTCATATACCTACCTTGATTTTATATTCATTCAAAGAAAATTAACAGAATGCCTATATTGTCTGAAATCATGTTTATTGTTTCTCTTCATATTTGGTTTCCTTTTGTCATATGAAATGACTGTTGGAAATACCGTGACCCTTTGCCAGGACATTAACTGTCAATAGACGCAGAAGAAAATGGATGTCACATTCAGTCTTGTGTGTTTGTCAAGTACGCTGTAAATAATACTTTGTGTAGCCATAACCTGAAGTATCTAGCACTTCTTGTATTTTTATACACACTAACAGCTATACATCGGAAGCGATAAGCGGGTCAATGGCTAAGATCTTAAGTGACGTCATCAACCATTAACTATAGTAATTAAAATATACAATGTATTTTTTCTGGAAAACGCAATATTTTATGAATTCACAGGCGAAGCAAAGTTTCATTTTATGAGGTAGCTTATAAAATTATAAGCGACATAAAATTTTAAGATTTGATAGAACTGTGCAGTTGCGTCAATCGCTTTAATTTGTGTCTACTCTAAATGCAACACCAATGTTTTCTCCATTACTCTCCATGAATGTAACTGTACGAACTTATTTCGTTAAAAGAAGAAAAATTGGATAAATAAGGAGTAAGTACCATTGACCTATTTCAAAACAATTTCTACGTGGACTTTGATGATGAACCTGACACCAGTCTTGGTCTACCTGTAGAGTGTGACACGTGTGAGGACGGGAGCCGCGATAGAGCGACACACGAGTGTGGAGACTGTCATCACAAGATGTGTTCAAAATGCAGTCGTCTGCACGCCATGTTTGTCAAAGGTCATCACGTGCGACCTCTTGATGCCCGTGATGTTAACGTGTCTCCTACTCCCAGAGTGGTGAAGACAAGAGAGTGCCCGAGTCACGCGGGCCAATCGCCGTGCTTCCATTGTCGTCAGTGTGACGTCGGCATCTACCTTCACTGTAAGCTGACGTCACACGAAGGTTACACTGCGGAAGACTTCATGGCGGCTGTCATACGAGCCAAAGGAGAGATGACCAGAAGTTTAGAACAATTTATGTGTCACCATACCACCGCTAGTACGAATATGAATAAAAGCATCAACATAAAAAAAGACAAAAATGGTGAAATGCATGACCAAAGGAAAAATACAAACAACAAGTTTTCGCATGTGAAGACAGTAGATTACAGCGTTGTTTACTCTGCCACTGTCTGTAAGTCTCTTAATATCGTCAGACGGTTTAGTTTAAGTTCGTAGAATAGACAGTATTGTCGCCTTGTAGACTAGGGAATATTATCGACTCGCTGACTAGAAAAGATTTCTCCTTTTCCCCTCCCTGTCTCTCTCTCTCTCTCTTTCTTTGACTACTGTAATAGTGCATTGTGGGGTATACCTGCTCCGTAGTTGGATCGACTCCAAAGAGTTCAAAACACAGCCGCCAGGATTGTCACCCTGCAAAGTTGTCCACTGAGCACATCACCCCTATCCTACAGAGCCTTCACTGGCTCCCAGTGAACAAGCGCATTGACCACAAAGTGCTTTCGGTTTGTTCCTCCCTACCAGCCGTCACGTGGTCTGCGCTCTGGCTCCCAGTAACGCTTCTGTCTCCCTGCAGTGGAAGACACAAACAAGAAGCGCACTGGAGCCAGGGCCTTCAAAAACGCGGCACCTAAACTGTGGAATGCTCTGCCATCGTGACTGCCCACCATCACCTCACCAACCACGTTTCGAAAAAGACTGAAGACCCATCTGTTTATTTAAGATGGACTTAAACTTAAACAACCAAGCAACACTTCTGTCTTTATTATTTTTTTTTTTTTTACTTTCCTGGTGTTTTATCTATTTATTTACTTTATATTTCATCTTATTTTTATTTATCTTGTTTTTGCTGCGCAATGAGCATTCTTCTGAATGGATACCTGCGCATTACAAATGGACATCATCATCATCATTATCATCATCATCATCATCATCATCATCTTTGTCTCTCTCTCTCTCTCTTTCTTTGTTTCCTTAATTAATTCGCTCTACTTTTCTTTCTTATTTCCTGTGCATGTAGAGACAGACACACTCACTAGCACACATGTGTGCATAAATTCACGCAGACTCACACTAGGAGAAGTAAGTGTAGAGTCGATTGTGGGGCAAACAGAGGAGCAAAACGCGTTTTAATCGCTTTGTGTGTTGTACCTGTTGCTTGACCGGTTCAAATGTATTTTCTCACCTGCCCTGTTTCTAAGGAACCTAAAGCCTTGTGACAAACATCCGGATGTGAGGAGATGCCTGTGATGTGAAGTTTATGTTTGTACCCACGTGACTGCGGTACTTTTAGACAGTGTCCTGCTGTGTTTACTGTTTTGTTCCAGAGCCTGTTATGTTTTCAGGGAAAAGTTTTTAAATAACTTTGAAGCTAAGATTTCACTCTATGTTTAATTATCTGACATTTTTGTTACTGTTTTTCGTTGTATGTACATATACACAAAACATTCTGTATCAACAAAGTCAACTTGAATATAAGAAGATTTTATTATTCTTGAATGGGAGTTTGAAGCTCAGACATTTGAGCAGCTTTAAGACAGTCAGGCAAGAAACAGGCTTCAGAGCTTGTTGCTAATAGCGACCATCTCGTGAGACTGGGACGAGGTCACGTGACGTTGAGGAGTTCACTTATTGGCGCCCTATAGATGTTGCCTGCACTGTTCACACCCCACACCACCTGGTCGTTCTGCTCGATCATACTTAGTGCTCCGCTTAGCTTTACCCAGTTCGTTCCTGTAAGACAGAGACATTGTGCTGTACACGAACAACAACAAGTGATGATGAATGACTATGTAGGCAGTTGACTATTAACGTGGCGAATGACCTCACTAGCTCACAGACTGATGTACTATAAACAAAAAGTGCAATCATAATACCAGCGCCAAGTGGTTTCACAATACCAGCACTAACTGTGATCATTGTATTCGCAGTTTTAATTAAAAAATTTTGCTGTAATTTTCTTCCCCGCAAACACCAACAATAGTATAACCAAAGTACTAATGAGACTGTAGCATAGTAAGACCTTTTTAGTGTAATATGTTTGTCATTATGACATGTTGTTTCATCTGACACTCGCCAGATATATATATATATATGATACAGCGTGATCTATTGCGATATGGCCACTTTTATCAATTTGTATTTACATGACACACCATAATTATCTGAGATATCAGCTGTTTGTTATCGCGAGTTAATAACTGGTTGCTATCATCGCTATTGTAAGGTTTGGCGATGACGTGACATCGCTGTTTCTGTTTTGGGGGATGTCTTTTGGGGGATGTCACCGTGGCTATTCCTGGGGAAAACTGTGAACTGAATCAAGGTTTCTTCAGGCCCATGCGACAAACTAAACTATTTGAAAGACTTAGGCTAAAAATGAAATATAATCTAAACAAATACTACAACAGGTCTACAAAAACAATTCATAATTATTCTCATTATTTTATTGCGGTCTACGTGCGACTTTGTCTCTACCTCGCGGAGTGTAACTGCTGATGCCGGTTCTTTGGAAAATCTCGTTCTGCCTGCTGACACCAAATACTCCTCCGGAACCGGAGGTGATGTACATAAGCTTTCCTGGAATATTGGTCCATCCAGTTCCCTCCTTGTTGGCCCCACGACCGTACGTGCCGTCACGGAAATAAATGTCGTCGTTGCCGGTGACGCCCCACACACCCGACGGTCCTGCGGAAATCTGCGTCAAGGCCCCAGGCACGGCTTGCCAGCCAGTCCCAGCTGGTTTGTCATTGCTGATGCCGGTTCTAAACCAGATCTGTCGGATTATTTAGCCTTAAGTTAGAGTCGCCTGTCATTTGTCTGCTAATCTGCTGTTAAATCACAGCCATTCAATATTGTTCATATATATTAAATATATTAATCCTGGTGAAAATATCTTCGACCGTGTCCGAAAAAGCGGGACTCTGTGTGTGTGTGTGTGTGTGTGTGTGTGTGTGTGTGTGTGTGTGTGTGTGTGTGTGTGTAAGAGAGAGAAAGAGTGTGTACGCGCGCAAGATACAAGCGCATACACACGTGATATCAAAAGTAGCCACTGTGGTTGTTACAGGACAGACAACTCTCTATAAAATACCATACCGCGTTTGCAGAGTCAACTCCCCAAATGGCGCCGTTGGGTGAAAGACTGACGTGCTTCAGTGAACCGTCCACTTTAACCCAGGCCGTTCCTGCTGGCTCAGATGGTGAGATGCCGGTTCTGTACCAGATCAGATCATCATGGCTGACCCCCATAACAAACTCTTTACCGACATCGATCTGCTTGAGACCTCCAGCAATGGTCTTCCAACCTGTGCCGCGCTGACCGGGCTTCTTGTAGGTACCCTGGCACAGTCAAGACACCGCAAACTAAGATAATGGCGACTCCTTTGTTGTGCACACACGCATACACACACACACACACACACACACACACATGTGAGCCTGTGAGAAATATGTTTACAATTAGAAATGACTTGTGTAGCAGACCCCTGGCATTAATATAAAGCGCTTGTAGTGTGATTTGAAGAAGGAAGGACGCCATGCATACAAACACATTTACTTACACTAGTATAAAATTAGCTTCTTACATGTTTACTCTTTCTGGAATGACATGTCGCTAATTGTTACTTGTACAGAGAGGAGTATGGGAGCTCCAAGACTGAAACCCACGACATTCTTCAACCAACCCCTCAGCGGACAACATATCTATATATATATATGTGTGTGTGTGTGTGTGTGTGTGTGTGTGTGTGTGTGTGTGTGTGTGTGTGTGTGTGTGTGTGTGTGTGTGTGTGTCCCTCAGACTAACAAAACATTAAGCAGCCCCAACGATGTGAAATAAGATAAAAACTGTATCAATCGCTGGTTACCGTGAAGTTGGATGCCTCACCTCACGATAGAAGATTTGATCCCCTCCACTGACCCCCCACACTCCTGTCCCGCCGACTGACACGTGCTTCAAGCTGCCCGCCACTTGCGTCCACCCTTGGCTGTAGCCTGAAGATGCCAGAGCCAGAAGCCACAACACCAGCAACATTCCCATCACGCTGTGCTGTTTGGAGAGGTCATAATACTTTTCTTAACAGTAGTAACACATTAAAACAGTTAAAATGAACAGCTGTGTCATAGTTCACACATTAGGCTGGACAAATAGAGCAACAACAAAGACAACAACATATGGTCACAGGAGTTTTGGCTACTGTGCAGCAAAACAATGGAACTCTCTCCCTTTCCATATCCGCCACCTTCCTACAGCTGAATCCTTCAAATCTGCACTGAAAACGCACCTCTTCCTTGAGCATCATTCCTAACACAGTCCACACAATGCTCATCCTTCTCCGCTGATTGCTACTTTCCTACTCGTCTTCCTCTACAAAATCACGATATTCTCAGTCTTTGTTACTTGTTTCCTCTTTCCATCCTCCATATTTGTCTTCTATTCGTCTTCAATACTGTTTATTAGCTTTATCTTGCTTGAGCATGGATTTCATTAGACTGAATCTCTCCAAACAAATACTAACCTTTTTAATTTAACTCCTTGTTCAAACTACTGATAGCAGTTTATTAATTTGACTAGTCTACTTTGTGTTTTAACTAGACGAGTAAGATAATGACCAGACAAACCTGTCGTGTGTAAGTGATGCGGGCTCAGTGTCTCACCTGTCCCACAGATGCTGATTACAGTCGTGCGTGTTGGTCGAGTCGATTGGCGGTACCGTGAGATGGTCAAGGGCCGCAATATATACACTTAGCGGGACTACACTCCTCGGACTGATTGGAGAGTTCAC
Source organism: Marisa cornuarietis (assembly GCA_004794655.1). Taxonomy (NCBI): domain Eukaryota; kingdom Metazoa; phylum Mollusca; class Gastropoda; order Architaenioglossa; family Ampullariidae; genus Marisa; species Marisa cornuarietis. Next base: position 5,286,990 of record SMMW01000617.1, on the reverse strand, counting down.
CATAGATGATTTGACAAGATAAGTGAGTGAACGTTGACGTTTGGATAAGCACAGCACGCAGTCACGGAAGTGTGTGATTTGTCTTCTAAACACGAGAAGGGATGGAGATATCAATCAAATGAGGAATCGATGAGGTCGGAGCAGGTGATGCTAGGGACAAAAGCAGGTGCACAATCTCATAGACACACATCACTAGACACACAATGTTCTAGGCACACATCACTAAACACTCCCTCACATGCAAGCTAGAGAACATAAATACATTTCCCAAGACCCTTGAGAAATACAAACAGGGAACTCGTGATTTACACAAGTGATAGATATCAATATACAGATTCAAATAAATAGTTTTAAGATAATATCTGTACGATATCTCATTATTACTTATTAAGGAGTAATGCTCAAGGAAGAGGTGCAGTTTCAGAGCAGACATGAAGGATTCAATTGTAGGAAGGTGGCGGATTGGTAGGGGAGAGAGATTCATTTTAACTAAAAATTCTGTGACCATATGTTGTTGTTCTGGTGAAAGAAATGGTTAGGATACGGTCATCAGACTAAGACCAGAGTTGTCTGTCTGGGATGAAAGGGAAGAGAAGTTCACAGAAATAGGACAGGATCCAGCAAAGAAACTCAAGCACATCTCAGACAGTTTGTAACAGGGTGCGAGAACAGACGGGTACTACCATTGGGTATCCAGTGGCGAAAACCAAGGAGAGGAGTAGCGTCTTCCTGTTTCTTTGCTCTAAGCACCAGACGGAGTTGTGTACTTTCTGGAGTTTGTGAAGAAGGTATACAGGGCAGCCGGCAAGCAAGCCGAGAAAACAACAAACACAGAGACAAGAGAGTTGGTAGCACGTGTAGAGAGAATGTGGCGTAACTTGGACTAAAACCTGTGTCTAACTAATGCCTGTGTCTAATTAAAGCCTGTGTATGAAAAAAACCTGTGTATAACTAAAACCTGTGTATAATTAAAACATGTGTATGACTAAAACCTGTGTATAATTAAAAACTGTGTATAATTAAAACCTGTGTCTAACTAAAGCCTGTATAACTAAAACCTGTATGTAATTAAAAACTTAAACCCTTGTCTAACTAATACCTGTGTCTAACGAAAACCTGTGTATGACTAAAACACGTGTATAATTAAAACCTGTGTCTAACTAAAGCCTGTGTATGATTAAAAACTTTGTCTGACTAATGCCTGTGTCTAATTAAAACCTGTGTATGACTAAAACCTGTGTCTAACTAAAACCTGTGTATGACTAAAACACGTGTATAATTAAAACCTGTGTCTAACTAATACCTGTGTCTAACAAAACCTAAAACCTGTGTATAACTAAAACCTGTGTATAATTAAAACTAAACCCCTTGTCTAACTAATACCTGTGTCTAACGAAAACCTGTGTATGACTAAAATATGTGTATGACTAAAACACGTGTATAATTAAAACCTGTGTATGACTAAAACCTGTGTATGACTAATACCTGTGCATAATGAAAACATGTGTATGACTAATACCTGTGTATAATTAAAAACTGTGTATAATTAAAACCTGTGTCTAACTAAAGCCTGTATAATTAAAACCTGTGTATAATTAAAAACTGTGTATAATTAAAACTTGTGTCTAACTAAAGCCTGTATAACTAAAACCTGTGTCTAACTAAAACCTGTGTATCGCTAAAACCTGTGTATAATTAAAACATGTATATGACTAATACCTGTGTATAATTTAAACCTGTGTCTAACTAAAGCCTGTATAATTAAAACCTGTGTCTAACCAAAACCTGTGTATAATTAAAACCATTCTGTGCTCACCCCTCGCAATGAAACATTCGTGGCTGTGAGGTGGGACTGGCAGGCTCGTGGGCCGAGTTTCTTTTGTTAAACCCCAAGTTTTTCGTTCTAAACATCGCCTTTGGTTGATGGGCATGAGGGGGTTACAAACATTAATCTTACAACCAAGATCTTAAATAGTAAAGTGGGCTGTTCAGACCAAACACTAAGTCGATCGACCCTTGAGCCCGGTGATTTAAGAATGGTGTTATAGAAGTTACATGCAGCCTGGCCGTGTTGTCCACTTCTTACTCTTGTTAACTCTGAATGTGACTGTAGTCAGCAGTCTTAGTATCAACTGCTGGCTGATTGAGGTGAAAGCTTTGCACTGCCCCCCTCTCTCCTCCGTATTTAATACACATGGCTGAAGACGTGTTTGTGATACAGGAATGTGACACCTGTTGTATGAACAGGTAAAGTAACTGACACTTTCAGCTGTTGGACATAGTCATTAATTATTTGTCTTCTGCTTTTGATGTTCAGGCGTAAAACCCACAGACAGCTGTGCAGTTATACACATTAAGCCTTTCTCTAGACTCACTCAGGTGTTGCGAACATAATGAAAGTTGATTGTCACCGCCCAGAGGTGGTGATGGTCCTACCAGCGCATCTGTCTCTTTAGCAGCTGCTGTCTATTGTCACGGATGTTGAGGATGAGAGTACATCACGGATGTCACACACCATGCAATAGCGAAACTGAGGCTCACAACAAGGAGAACATTGGCGCCTGAGACTCTTCCTTCGTCAACAATCGAGCACATTTTTGAAGATATTGATGAAAACCGTCCTGTCCTCTACTCCCTGTATCAGCCAAATCATCGCTGTTTACATCTGCCTCCCCTCCCCTTTCTTGTCTTCCCTGGTCTCTCTCTCTCTCTGTGACTCCCCTCCCATTGTGAGCCAAGGCATAGACTTTAGAGAAAGAAGGACAGCCATCTTAGCGCGCTTGTAGTGGGCCAGCGCTGGCTCAACTCGCGTCCGCTGTATACTCGCCGATACCATTGACAGCCAGCTTCCGCTCTCTTTGTCGTGTATCCGCGAGTACATCATGGAAAGCTTTGATATTGAAGAAATCCTCTTAGTATACTTTAATATATATTTTAATACATGAATCATAATGTACAATATCTCCGCTCAAACACAGCGTTGTATCGTAGTATTTGTATTTATTTGAAAGTCAAATTAATAGTATTGTCAACAAGCTCTCGCTCTCTGGCTCATTGTCTGAGTGATACAGAGAGCGGTTTGTAGCGAGTTTGTCGTTTCTTAAATATTAATTGAGACTAAGGCCCTGAAGAACATGCCTTCAACTCTATTTATTTTGTAACACATTTAAATCCTTATTTATTGATTTTTTAACGATGTTGTTATAAAACACATTCACATTAAGATTATGTTCTAAAGTGATTGCCCTCCAAGAGACCTTTTTGCAGGACACAAATACTTTTACCTGCAAAGGTTTTCAGATACTCCGAAAGGCATCCGAAAGTGATTCCCACGCTGGTGGAGTAGCTCTTTTAATTCACTCAGATATTCTTTTCAGCCCCATCCCCCTTTCCACCCCATTACAAGCTGTGGCAGCCAGAATATCCCTCAAGAAAACCATCACAGTATGTAGTGCATATCTCCCCCTTTCAATTAGCGTTTCTCGTCAACACCTGGAGGATCTTCAACAGCTTCCTTCCCCTGTACTCCTCTTGGGGATTTTAATGGACATCATCCCCTGTGGGGTGGGGATGTCAGTGACTCACGTGGTGAACTTTTATCAGGCTTTTTTAATGATATTGACTTATGTGTGATGAATGATGGTCGTCCAACTTTTTATCGACCCCATAATGCATCTACAACTGCAATAGACCTTTCAGTATGTGATCCCACACTCACAGTTGACTTCAACTGGCATGTATGGGATGATCTTTGTGGAAGTGACCACTACACTATCATCTTTTCCTCTATCTCAATCAATACAGTCACACAGGAAGACCACTGGAATTTAGCACGGGCAAATTGGAACTCTTTTAAAACACTCTGTGAGTCAATGCTGTCTCCCACAGAACTATTTATCTCACCTGTGAATGAGGTCTCAAATAAAAAAGACTCCACAACCTCTACAAGTCGCCCAATGGAAAGTTTCTCCTTAACACTACTGGAGATTATGAACAAAAGCATTCCTCGTTACAGCCACCACAGGAGGCTCCCCAAAGTTCCCTGGTTTAATGAGGATTGCCGAAAGGCAATACAAAATAGGAAAAAGGCACAGCGAACAGTTTTTCGATCTCCCACCCCCGAAAATGTTCTAAATTTCAAACGCCTTCGAGCACAGGCCCGTCACATCTGTAAACAACAAAGAAGGCTCTCTTGGCAACATTTTGCTTCCTCACTGACAAACCGTACTCCATCCCGACAGGTATGGTCAGCTATAAAAAAAACTAAAAGGAAAAATATCAATAGAGCGGTTGGACACCTGAGAGCCGAAAAAAATTTGCTTACTGATCATCGAGAAATTGCAAACCAACTGGGCTCCACTTTTGAAATGACAACCTCGTCTTCACAATATTCCACAGCTTTTCAGCAAAACAAGGCAGGCAAAGAACTAACAAAATGTAACTTTCAATCGGACAACTTGGAATCCTACAACACTGATTTCTCTATGTCTGAACTTAAACAAGCACTTTCAAAGTGCTCCCACTCGGCCCCAGGACCAGACAGTATCTCATACCAAATCATAACCAAACTCCCAGAATCATCTTTGAGGACATTATTGCAGATTTTCAACCATATTTGGAATACAGGAAACCTTCCTTTCGCTTGGCATGAGGCTATAATAGTTTCTATACCAAAACCAGGAAATGATCCCTCAGATCCAAACAGTTACCGTCCAATTGCTTTAATAAACTGTTTCTGTAAGGTACTAGAAAGGATGGTAAATTCACGATTGATTTGGGTGTTAGAATCCCAGAATCTTCTTTCCAGCATTCAGTGTGGTTTTCGGAAAAATTGTAGTACTACAGATCAAATGGTCAGATTTGAAACGTTTATAAAGGACGCCTTTATTAAAAAAAAGAGCATGTCATAGGAGTATTCTTCGACCTAGAAAGAGCCTATGACACAGTGTGGAGGCAAGGTATTTTGTTGGACCTATTTTCTCTAGGCTTTCGAGGCCGACTACCAATTTTCATCAAAAACTTTCTAACATGTCGTGTGTTTAGAGTCCGTATACAAAGTACCTTTTCAAACACCCATGAACAGCAGGTGAGAGTCCCTCAAAGAAGTATCTTGTCACCTATATTGTTCTGTATTAAAATAGATGGCATCCTGAAGTCTATTCCCAAAAATATGGCTGCCTCGCTATATGTAGATGATTTTGCACTTTGTATACGAGGAAAGTTTCTACCTGGTCTGGAGAGACAATTACAGTTATGTGTAAACCACATCTCAAAATGGGTATTAGAAAACGGTTTCAAATTTTCTCCCTCAAAATCTGTGTGCATTCACTTTACAAAATTAAGAGGTCCTTTTCCTGAACCTTCTATTCATGTAAATGGAACAGCACTCAAGGTAGTGGAAGAGGTCCATTTCTTGGGTGTTATTTTTGATCGTAAACTCTCTTTTCAGAACCACATCCGTCATCTTCAGGCTTCTTGTCTGAAGGCTCTAGATATATTGAGAGTGATAAGTAACACAAACTGGGGTGCAGACCAAATCACTTTACTCCGTTTGTATCGTTCCCTAGTGCGTTCAAAATTAGATTACCGATGCATAGTCTATGGATCAGGACATCATACCTAAAAAGGCTAGACACTGTGCACCATCACGGGCTGAGAATTTGTCTTGGAGCTTTCAGAACTACTCCAATACACAGTCTATATGCAGAGGCAGGTGAACCCCCTCTAGAGTTACGCCGACTAAAACTAATGTTGTCCTATGTCTCGAAACGTCGAGCTCTGCCCCAAAACCCTGCTTTCCACTCAGTTTTCTCCGTTCAGTTTCTGGAGAAATACAGAGCACGTGAACATGAACAAAAACCTCTACCCATACGAGCTCACCCCCATCTTCAGAAATTAGGAATGGACCCCCAAAAAACAGCACCAATTACACTGACTAGAACACCACCATGGCTACTTCCCACACCTGAAATTCGTGTTGACCTCTCTAACAAAAAAAAAAAGGTGAAACCCCTAACATAGTCTATCAGCAGCTTTTCAGAGAAATAATCACAGACTATCCTGACTTTTGTCACATATACACTGATGGATCCAAATATACTGAAAAAGAAACTGTAGCAGCTGCAGCAGTGCCGATGGACATTTCCACACCACCGCTGACAGCTCGCTTGGAAGGTCATAGCTCCATTTTTTCTGCAGAGTTAAAAGCCCTTCTACTTGCGCTGCAGTATATCCATACATCTAAAGAGAAAAACTTCTTAGTTATTTCAGACTCTTTGTCATCCCTACTTGCACTTCACTCTCAACGTTTAGATCACCCACTACTGGTTAAATTCTTTGAACTTCTATCATTACTACAAAATAACAATTTTGACATTATCTTTATTTGGGTTCCTGGCCATGCAAATATTCCAGGAAACACTAAAGCTGATGAGGCAGCAAAAAAGGCCCTTCAGCAATCACTTAAGGTCCATACAACATTTGCTTCAGACTGGTACCCGTCTGTTAAAGTGTATATCTCACAACTTTGGCAGCTTCACTGGGACTCCATGAAGCACAACAAACTTCATGCTATTTTTCCAAAACTAGCAGACTGTATAACACAAGAATTCCTAAACCGACGAGAAAAAGTGGTTATAAATAGACTAAAAGCTGGTAACTCATTTATCACTCACCGATTTTTGCTTGCAGGAGAAAACTCCCCACTTTGTCCTTGATGTAAAGACCCCCTAACCATAGAACATTTGCTCATCTCCTGTTCAAAACTCGCTACAATTCGTCAAAACTATTTTACAGCACAGACTCTTGCTGACCTTTTTGCCAAACACTCTTCCAAATCAATCCTGGCATATGTAAAGTCCATTCGAATGTTTCACCTGATATGATTGAACTTATATGTTTAAAAAACTGTTATTTTGTAAAACTAAGAAAAGAGAAATCTATAGACTTGTACAATTACTTTATATCAACCTTTGAATAGTCATGTACATTGCTTTTGCCATGAGATAGCCATAGTTGCTGACTTGGCATAAAACAACAACTAACTAACTAATGTATTTTTTAATGATTTATTGCTAAATTGGGTTTGAATTTAAGTAATCCTATTCATGTTAATCATGTCATTTACTTCTTAATTCTTCTTTTATCTTCTGTTGGCTATAACATATTAAATATTATAATAGGTTATTTATTCTATTCTCTCTCACTCTCTCTCACACACACACACACACACACACACACACACACACACACACACACTCACTCACTCACTAATACGAACCATATCCAGCACTCAGTACTTTCAAGGCACCACTGCTGGATATTAAATGTTGCTATTATACTAGGTGATTAATAGTTCGATTATTTTTACATCTTTTGATCTGGTACAGCAATAGTCATAACCACTGGAAAGTCGAATTATTCATTTTCCCAGTCTTGATTTTCTCGTCGACGTATGCTGAAAAATGATAAGCCTTTGTGTCGACTTTTGCATGCCGGGCAGCCTGAAAACGCACAGCTAGTGCCTGGCATGTCAAATTAACTACAACAATAGCTCTGAGACGCACTGTGTAAGCGAAACCAGAAAAGGCGATGGGATAGAAAAGCCAGCGGATGCGCGTCGCAAGTTATTTGTTCCCGCGCTTGAGTCGCTAGTCTTTCTTTCTCTAAAGTCTATGACCTATTTCAGACCAATTTCTACGTGGACTTAGATGATAAACCTGACACCAGTTTTGATCTACCTGTAGAGTGTGACACGTGTGAGGACGGCAGCCGCGAGACAGCGACACACGAGTGTGGAGACTGTCATCACAAGATGTGTTCAAAATGCAGTCGTCTGCACGCCGTGTTTCTCAAAGGCCATCGCGTGCGACCTCTTGATGTCCGTGATGCTAACGTGTCTCCTACCCCCAGTGTCGTGAAGACAAGAGCGTTCCCGAGTCACGTGGGCCAATCGCTGTGCTTCCATTGCCGTCAGTGTGACGTCACCATCTGCCTGCACTGTAAGCTGACGTCACAGGAAGGTCACAGTACGGAAGACTTCATGGCGGCTGTCATACGAGCCAAAGGAGAGGTGACCAGACTTATCGTGGCTGCGAACCAGCAGGTCAGTAAGTTAGATAACATCGTCAGACAATGTCTGTCTCTGAATTAATTATTTATGCCTGCACACAGTTTCCATATTTTTATGTTATGTGTCTAGATCCAAGTGCTAGAAGCTGTGCTGGGTCGTCTGGAGCGAGATTCACTGGAGTTATCTCGCCCAAAACAGGAAATGATGTCATGCATGACATCACGATACGAAGCGTTGGTGGCGTGGGCGACTCGTGCACGTGACGAGGCGCTGAAGGAGATGGAGTGTGTGCAGCGTGAAGCGCTGAAGGAGATGGAGGCCGAGCGGATTGTGGCGCGAGACACCAAAGAGCTGCTGTCTCACCTCGTGACTCGTGCGACCTCTTCCTGTCACACCGACGCCGACGCCGACATCGTTCTGCACAAATCAGAGCTGCAGGCTGCGCTGCTGGACGACGACGCGCTCACCCAATACCGTCAACGGGGAAGCAAGGAGGGTCACGTGACCTTTTTCTCGTACAGGTCAGACAACAAGGCCGTGCATCTGGACCAGGTGCGAGACTTCGTTGGCAGACAGGAGCGACAAGAAGAAGATGAGCAGGACAAGATGGCAGTGATGTCAGTGAGAGAACTTTCGGAGAGAGCTGTGGCAGTGACCAAGTTAGTGAGGGTCTTGGAGACAAACATGAAGACGATGATTCGTAAGCAGACAGAATTTTATATACTGATGTTAATTTGTTTTGATATTGGATTAGTCACATTATACTTCTGGTTACTTTGAAACAGCATCCTTCGTTGAAAGCCAGCCATTTTAAGTAACTCAAATATTACGTGAATACACAATTTTTTATTTAGCATGATGTTTATACAATTACAAAATTCTTGAAAAGAAAAATATATTATGTAGTTGCTTTTGTGGAGATATGCACCGCAATTACGAGGGAATAATAAATAATTAAATTTCCTTAACAACAGGTCAAATATTCCTAAACATGTTTGCTTTGTTACAACGTTAATGAGTTAAATGGTGCATCGTGGTGTTTTCCTTTCCTATCATTTGTAATGCATATATTAAATTAGATATGTATATATCATGGATTTAAATCGACGCCGCGCAAACATCTATGCACAGCCATCCAAACACGTGCACACACCACCTGATGTTTTTACTCCCCTCCGTCTGTAACTATCTCATAAGCAAGTTCTTATTATTCTGTTACAGAGCATGCGACACAATGTGTGTTCTTCAGAGTACGAAGAAGTGAAAACCTTGCTGTGTCAGCAATAAATCTTGTGATATTCGACGTGGTGGACTTCAACGAAGGCGGAGGCTATGACACAACCACTGGTGTCTTCACAGTCCCCGTGAATGGAACTTACGTCTTTATTGCTAACGTGTTTATAAATATGAATACTGGCTATGGCTACTGTTCGTTGTCTGTAGACGGTAAGCTTATGAATTTTATGAACATCGTAAACAACGTTGGCATGCTGCACGACATTGTAAGCCTGAAGGCTGGCCAGAAAGTGTCATTAGTGCCAAACGCCTCATACACAATAAACTATAATCAGGAATACACATATTTCACTGGTGCTTTGCTGTCCCTCGGCATAAGCATTGAATGACGTCACTACATATGTACAGGGTGGGCTACTTAAAGGTGGTCCTCCTTGTCCGAGCGTATTACAGGAGGCGGCCTACTTGTCAGTGGCTCATCCTTTATCATGTGCACGCCATTTTTCTATGAAGGAGGGAATGTTTATACCAACAAGTTATATATATTACCAATTTTATATAAAAGGAATTTATCATTCTGCTATTAGCTCTCTAGAAGCTTGTATTAGTGATGTCAAGGGCTGGATGGTAAAAAACAAGCTTAAACTAAATGATGATAAAACGGAAGCCCTCTTGTGCATTAGAAGAAGACATCAACCTTCACTAGTCAGTCTGCCCAATCACATCAAGGTGGGCGACAGCAACATCACCTTCACGTCATCTGTTAGGAATCTGGGATTTATTGTCACCGCAGATAAACATGTTACAGCTGTCTGTCAGTCTGCCTACTATGAGCTCCGTAAGATCAGTGCCATCCGTCACTTTCTCTCTACACGTGCCACCAACACTCTTGTCTGTGCGTTCGTTCTTTCACGACTTGACTACTGCAACTCCTTGCTGGCAGGCTGCCCCTCATCCCTCATTCAGAAACTCCAGAAAGTAAAGAACTCCGCTGCACGTCTGGTACTTAGAGCAAGGAAACGGGACCATGTCACTCCTCTCCTTCGTTTCCTACACTGGCTACCCGTCCGTTCTCGCATCCAGTACAAACTGTCTGTGCTGTGTTTTAATTTCTTTGCTGGCTCCTGTCCTGACTATTTCTCTGAACTTCTCATCCCTTACTCTCCGGCCAGTCAACTCCGCTCTTCCTCTGACAAACGTACTCTGACTGTTCCTGTCACCAGTACAACAACATATGGTCACAGGACTTTTGGCTACTGTGCTGCAAAACAATGGAACTCTCTTCCTTTCCATATCCGCCACCTTCCTACAATTGAATCCTTCAAATCTGCACTGAAAACGCACCTCTTCCTTGAGCACTACAATGCTAGTCCTTACCCCCCCCTTCCCTCTTGCTACTTTACCCATCACTATTTTCTCTGTTCCTGTTACTTGATGCCTTTTGTTATCTGTTTTTGTCAGTACTCTCGTTTTCTTTCGTCCCCTGTGTTCTGTATCTATTTAGTCCACGTCTCTTCCCCGTTTTAAGCGCTAAGAGCATACACTCTACGAGTGTGAATATGCGCTATAAAAATCTTCACTATTATTATATGAAAGATGAACCCATTTACTCTGCAACTCGAAGATCGAAGACGATAATAGACTTAAAATTTCGACTTCGCCATTATCTCAAATTTGTCGTCTTGATCGCGTTATTAAAAAGAGCTTTTAGAAGTGTTTGAATAATATTTATTTCGAGAGAGGAGAGGAGCATAAACATGAACAGGAAGTGTCAATATCTAGTAGCATCTGAAACTCAGTTTCAGTCAGTAGCAATATCATCAGTAAGATGAGAAACCTTTCTCTTGGGATTGACTTTTAAACAAGAGATATATTGGTTTCAGACCTGAGTCTTTAGAGCTGGAAAATGTCTGTTTTCTTCCCGTCCTTACTTCATCTAAGATCGTTCAAGCTGAGTAGCAATATGGGGTCATTTTTCCTGTTTCATTGTACTATTTATTCATTTCATTCGTTTTTCAGAAATTTATATTTCTGAAGGAGTACATAGTTTGTTCTTGACGACGAGAATAAAATAAGTATACATGTAAGACAATATTATCCTATGCTAAGCATACTTCACAACAGTATTGTTTTTAATTATCTACTGTATTTTTATTTCTTAAATTTGTAGCGCGTGCCCGAGACGAGAGCTGAACCCAGGACAGCCAACCTTCACTGTATTAGTGATAGGCGCTATGGTTAGGTCATAGGGACAGAACTGTTTAGTTCCAAATTGTAAGAATTTCAATACTTCAGTATTCAACTAATGAATGTAACAATTCTCCATCTTAGTTTTGGTAGCATCGTGTAGTAACTGAGTATTAACCATTTTATCTCACATATCATTCTTGAGTTAACTTACACTTAGATGACACAATGCCTTAAAATGCATATCATTAATATCTTCTGTATTCAATTCTTTCAAAAATATTTTAATAGCTAATTATTGTGTAATGCTAAATTTCTCTTCTCGATGCTTCTTTTATGTTCCTTATTCTGGAAGCTAATATGTTTTATGTACTCGTTATTATTAAATACTGTGCATATACATGAGTTAGTATTACATAAAAGGGCTAAATATTGTGTCATCATAACTTTAAATAGCTCCCACAGTTAAGAATTTTTGCTTTGCAACAATATTCACAGCTCCATTTAATCGGGTTTTGAACCAGCGCGCTCTCAGTTCGGACGCCATCGATCTAACCTCTCGGCTATGCACTTCCCCTATTTAGTAGTAACTGCGCTCGATTAGCTCTTATGCAACGCTTCGATTACCTGAACGAGAATCTCTTTGATGTTGAATAATATGTCATCATAACTTTCAATAATTACCCAGTTAGGAGTTGTTGCTTTGCAACAATATTTAGCGATGTAACATGAAATATCTCTCTATCGATATTTCCTAAAACAAGAAATAGTAAACAACATAATAATGTATTACATCTACTTGTAGAAAATTGCTGCTGGAGCCTGGAGATTGAAATAAAGTTACATCACATCACTTAAAAATCTTCCTGGTTGTTGTTTACTGAATGAACGCTCGTTACAATTCTTCCACAAAGTGCGGGATTGATGTCCACACTACAGAAGACCAAATTGAAGGCACGAATTGGGTTTTTTCAAATAATACACATATTTTATCCAGTTTCAATTGTTGATCAACAGATAGCTTACGAGAATGTACCATCAGGATATCTACAAGAGCAGTACATTTAAAAAAAAAAGGATTTTCCATGACAAATGATAATTTTAAAAATATTATTATTCATGGAACATTTCCCGCAAACATAATAGCTATTTTGATATACTGAACGGAATGAAGACCACTTCTTTTAGTTAGTATTTGACTGCCTTGCATCTGAAAGAAAATGACGCTGTTGCGTTTGGCGAAAACATGCAATGGCTTGAATAAGGGAGACAACATCTGACAAATACAATTTTAAACGTTTCAAGGTTACTGTTCTTGCTCCAATCGCCACCTCCGTGTTTTACCTTTAGCTCATATACAACAGTTGAAGTACAATGCCACAGAGAAAATCTAACCTAGATGCAGAAATGCAGCTATTCCACATCTGACAGTTTCTAATTCGTTTCCTTGCAGCTCTTTAAGAAAAGATTAAAGATACTGACAACAGTCAATAAATTATCGCATCAAAATTAGGAACTTAAATAATTGAGTGCTAAATTACTGCCTTAGCATTTGTTGATGGACAGTTTTAAAGATTTCTCTAACCAGTGTGTTGTCTCTAAACTGACTTTTGACATTCACAGTTTTGTTTTACCTTGACCTACTTCAAACATCTACTCACCTTTTTATGCGTATGGTCAGCGGGACAGTGAAAAACGAGTAATGAGCCTCGTGCCCCAGTGCATTTTTCGTTTTCATGTCCTGGCACCATTACCGAACAGCCATGGGCCATTTGACAAAAGAAAAAAACAGAAATGGTAGACAGCAAGAAAAGCAACAGAATAGTTGAATGTTCACCGTTTGGGTTCCGATTTCGCTTATCTAATATAAGCAACATTTTAGGACAGAGTAGGAGATTGATTTTTATCTAATACAATATGGCTACTTGGCGACATCACATACTATAGAGCTCTGATGGCCAGAATTGCACATCTTTCTGCTTATATTGTACAGAGTATTTCGAAGCAGATGGCGACAAGAACCGAAAGTATGGCCTTCACATTCATGAAGCTGGTGTCTAGGGGCCGGGACTTAAAGACCAACCTGAACGGTTTTCGAAGTTTTCATATATCGGTAGATATATGCGATATAAACTTTACCTGTAAATTTTAGCCTCCAAAACCCTTCCATTAATTAATTATCCGCTACGATTCGCACTTACGATCAACAAGCGCCGCTAGCAGTGTACTACGTCACACTAGTGCACCATTCACAGCATTGCCAGCCGATCACACCAATCAGAGAGAGAGAAAATGAGCGACAGATCGGGTTCTGGGACGCTGAAAGTCTGCATTTCTCGTGGTTCTGAAAAAACTGCTACTTTAGCACGAGAGTAGCAGACTTTAACGTCCGAATAGTCCCAACTGTCGCTCACTCTCTCGCTCTCTGTTTGGTGTTGGCTGTCAATGTTGTGAATGGTGCACTACTGTGACGTAGTAACTGTTAACGGCGCTCGTTGATCGCAGGTGCGAATCGCGTACTTTGCTAGCAGATAATTAATTAACGGATGGGTTTTGGAGGCTGAAATTTACAGGTTAGGCTCATATCGCCTATATCTATGGATATCTGCAAAAAAACATAAATCATTCAAGTTGGTCTTTAAAGCTGCTCAGGTCAGCACGCGCACATGTTACTGTGTATTCTTCTGTGTTTTATCAATCTAAGACTTTCCTTCTGTAAGAATATTTCTGGAAATTGTACATCAAACATATAGCATTCATGACAAATAATGTAAAACATTTTGAGTAAAGATATGGAAGATTTTACTCCTGTTTGAAATCGAGTCTGTTGCAGACGATTTATTTCACGACGTGAACTGTTAGTGCACTTAACAGAGAGAATCTGCAAGGGTACTGAACATGATATAGGAAAATACTGATTTTAACAGCGTACCTTTTAGTACTTCTAAGCAATATTAATGCTTACTTTCTGCCCTGCTTGCCTGGGCGTTGCTGCTTCGTTGTTACTGCTCGCTTCCTAGATTGTTGTTTTCTACTCAATTCATCGGCTCGTTAACGTTCGGTGACAACACACGGACATAGTGGAGTCACTTTTAAGCAACTCTGATCTGGTCCACACCAACACACAAGACTGAATTTTTTTTTTCTGTGACAACAATGATGTTGTGATTCTGTGTCAAAGTATGTCATTTTAACATTTCACTATTTTAGTTGTTAATATATTTTGCATCCCACACCAGGCCTTTTTATTCTATTTTTAGACATACTTTCTGCGTCGACGATTTATTTCGCGACGTGAACTGTTAGTGTACCTAACAGAGAGGATCTCCAAGGGATGTATAAAAATATTGATTTGAACGCCGTACTTTTGAGTATTTCAAGGCAATTTACTTACTTTCTGCCTTGGTTGCCTGGGTGTTGCTGCTTCGTTGTTACTACTTGCTTTCTAGATTGTTGCTTTCTATTCAATTCATGGGCTCGTTCAGGTTCAGTGACAACACACAGACATAGCGGAGTCACTTTTAAACAACTCTGATCTGATCCACACAACTGCAAAAGACTGAACATTTTTTCTCTGTGACAACAATAATGTTGTGATTCTGTATCAAAGAATGTCATTTTAGCATTTCACTATTTTAGTTCTTACTATTTTTAACATCCCACACCAGGCCTTTTTATTCTATTTTTAGACCGTCCCTCTGCGAGGAACTTGTTTCCCGGCCAGCCATTGGTTGGTCCAGTTACGCGGGCAGACGAGACGTGATGCGACGTAGCGCAAGTTCGCTGATATCTAAGGTCAGCAAACAAAAGAAAGAACTGGTGGGTTTGAAAGGACCTCGATCATATAGTATTTGCGAGTGAGTCAAACTTCGGGACAGGGAAGGAAATTGGAAAGGTTTTCATTAAAAAATGGCGACTAGACGACATTACAGCCCGGACTTGCGTTTGTCGTGCAGTCTGTGCATGGAGTCCTATCGTGGTCGTGCCCCCAAGCTACTGCCGTGTTTTCACACCTTCTGTCTGCCGTGTCTGGAGAACCTTGTCATCACTGCAACGTCCAAGAAATCGGCTTCATACACAGACGACAATGCAGTCCAGGACCTGAAAGAAACAACCGAAGAGGACAAGCAGACCGAAGATGATTCTGAAAAGAAAACGACAAAATATGAGCAAGAGAAAGAATACGGTGATGATAATACTTTAGAGAAAGATGGAAAGGAGAGAAGAGTGACATTTCAGTGCCCTACATGTCGTGTCCTTGTTCATGTCCCTGCAGGTGGAGTGAACCAGTTTCAGGTGAGTCAAGTAAAAGCACAAATGTCCACCTTGTCGGTTTAAATGCTACTTTCGGTTTTTCAGGTTTCTACGTGTTACGCTGCAACCACACGTACGTTAGCAATAAGACGTATAAAGGTTGCAACAAAGAAATAGTCTGAGAGTCTGGAATACAGATTTCGTCAATATCCATCGAAAGATTTTCAGAATCTTGTCCTGAAATTTTGAATCAGAATCTTGTTATGGCGAACACCCGATAGCGTTTTATCAAACATCTACTAAATTAAGTATTATTTCTTCCTTCATTCTCACTCCCTTATCTTTTTCTTCTCTCTAGATATAAATGAAATATCTATTATGATTTCATGTTTTATTCTCTCTCTCTATATATATATATATATCAACTTATCGTATGCTTTAGATTTTGTTCTCCTTCAGGGACTTCTGTGTTTTTAAAACTAAGCATTTTATTGTAGACGCTTACAAAATCCTTACAAATTACAAAATGAGACAAAATAAAGGAGAAAACCCAAACTACTTTTTATACAGTTGCACGATGCCCTCGTTTGGAAAGCAGCAAGTAATTGCATTTACTGCACCTCTCTGAGTAGCTGAGTAGCGTATAGAGAACTCAACCTACTTTCTGTTTCGGTTTAGCAGAACACCAACTGTCAATACGCACAGAAGATAACGGGTATCATATTCATTTTACCGAATTACGAGTAGCAATCTGATGTGTTTGCCAAGTACACTGTAAATAACACCGTGTGCGGCCCTTACGTAGCGCCTCTATCACTTCGCTCATTTCTCTTATTTCTAGTTTATAAACTGCTCATTGTGAATTTTAAATTTCTCACAGGCATGGATGTTGATGGTATATTTCTAGCTTATGTACTGTTCATTAAGAATATTGATGTGCTCACAGGCATGGATGTTGATGGTATATTTCTAGGACTTGTAACGTTACCCAACATTGCAGACAAAATGTCCCCGTTGACTTTGAATCCTATTACAGGTACTAACATTAACTAAAAACATAACCCTTATCTTATACACTCTTATTAAAAATAACAAAGTTATAAATAACTTTTCCAACTCATGTGATTGGTAGTACTTTATTTTATCAAACTTTTGCATTTACATGATGATTGCTTAAAGGAGGATGTCACAAACCTGCTGTTTTTTTTTTAACTGAGAAAGGGATGGGAAATGGGGAAGGAGGGAGAGGTGCGAAAGTGAGCGATCGGCGTGTGTTTCGGCTTGCGAGTCCTGAGATGGCTGACAGTTTAATTAAGGGCTGTTGAAAGGATGGGATGGAAAGAGTAGAGAAGACTAAAAAGAGCGTTTTGTTGTGCTTTTGATTTTATACAATACAATACCACTTTATTTATCCCCAAGGGCAATTCCAAATAGTGCTCGTACTAGCAGTAATACATGCATGATATTCGTGTGCTGGTCTCCTCCTTGACGGGAGCGGGGAACGTGACAGTCTCCTCGGTGTCTTTGAAAGTCCTGACCAGAGTATGAGTACAAGTCTTGACCAGACTTTTATTTGTGTAACAAGTCCTGACCAGACTTTTAGAGTAAAATTTGTTTTTGGGTTTGTTTTATTCGTTCTTCTGGCTATCTACTGCGTGTCCGTTGGCTGTTCGGGGTTGGAACGTACCTAGATTCGGAAAGAACAGCGCCAGGACCAGAGACAGTTGTGTGTGGCTTGTGTTTTGTTCTCTTCTGGAGAGACTGGTTTCGCGGAGGACTGCGCCTTCAGGAGTGAAGGAACATTGGACTCTTGACTGGAGATGGAACTGTGAATGAACATATTGGATTCCTGACTTGAAAGGGAACTGGGTCTGGGTGTTTGCCTTGAATTTAGATTTTAGCTTTTGTTAATTATTATTTCTTCTTTCAATACATTTATCTTTATATTTAACTGTTGTTATGTTATGATCTCGTCTGAAAGTCCCTGTAGAGTGCACTTGACAGAGGATTTGGATTTATTTTATATTTCGTAGCGTTCCTTACATTGTAAACCAAATCTATCCTAAAATTAGGCATTTATTTATTGGAGGCAGGTATGGAGTGGTGGAGAATACGTGGTTTGACCCAAATCGTCAGGTTTACGTGAACGTCCACCTCCCCTCTCGGGTTGTCTTTACACACCAACAACTATACACCAGATGCGGATAAACGGGACATTCAGTGGCTTCAATAAGTAAAATTGGGGTCTAGCAACACCTGCTTTTCTTTTTTTTTAATTACTAAAAATTTATCATGCATTTTTGTTCTATACTAATGCACTCCATATTATATCGATTCGGCTCATACATCATAGAGGCGACTTGAAATTTCAATATTTGATAGAACTGTGCAATTCCGTCGATGGCTTTAATTTGTTTCTGCTCTAAATGCGACAGTAATGCTTTTCTGTTGCTATGAATAATAGGTTACCAAATTTAAAAAAACAAAAAGTGGATGGAGAAAACAAGTAGACCAAGTGTACTTATCACATTTCAGACCAATTTCTACGTGGACTTTGATGACGAACCTGACAACAGTCTTTTTCTACCTGTGGAGTGTGACACGTGTGAGGAAGGCAACCGCGAGGCAGCGACACACGAGTGCGGAGACTGTCGTCACAAAATGTGTTCCCGATGCAGTCGTCTGCACGCCGTGTTTCTCAAAGGCCATTGTGTGCGACCTCTTGATGCCCGTGATGTTAACGTGTCTTCTGCCTCCAGAGTGGTGAAGACAAGAGAGTGCCCGAGTCACGCGGGCCAATCGCTATGCTTCCATTGCCGTCAGTGTGACGTCAGCATCTGCCTGCACTGTAAGCTGACGTCACACGAAGGTCACATTACGGAAGATTTCATGGCGGCTGTCACGCGAGCCAAAGGAGAAGTGACTAGACTTATCGTGACTGCAAACCAGCAGGTCAGTCAGTTACATAACATCGTAAGAATATGGTCAAACTGTCTCTGAATTTGATATTCTTACTTGCAGACAGGTTTTATATTTTTATGTCTTGTGTCTAGATCCAAGTGCTAGAAGCTGTGCTGGGTCGTCTGGAGCGAGACTCGCTCGAGTTATCCCGCCAGAAACAGGAAATGACGTCAAACGTGATTGCCAAATACGAAGCGTTGATGGCGTGGGCGACTCGTGCACGTGACGAGGCGCTGGAGGAGATGGAGTGTGTGAATCGTTCAGCGCTGAAGGAGATGGAGGCCGAGCGGATTGTGGCACGAGACACCAAACAGCTGCTGTCTCGCCTCGTGACGCGTGCGACCTCTTCCTGTCACACCGACGCCGACATCGTTCTGCACAAATCAGAGCTGCAGGCGGCGCTGCTGGACGACGACGCGCTCACCCAATACCGTCAGCGAGGTAGCAAGGAAGGTCACGTGAGCTTCTTCACGTGCAGGTCAGACGACAAGGCCGTGCAGCTGGACCAGGTGCGAGACTTTGTGGGCAGACAGGAGGGACAGGCCCAGGACATGGAGGACAAGATGAAGGTGATGTCAGTGAGAGAACTCTCACAATCAGCAGTGTCGATGTCCAGGTCATTGGAGGAGTTGAAAACTACCACCATTATACGTAAGAGGAGTGACTGATGTTAGTCAGATTTATTTTTCGATGCTTGGAAAGTTCTGACACTTTTAAGCAATAACAGCTTTAAAAAAATCAGTAGAAAGGCATATTTTATGTAAACTGTTTATTCGACGTGTATTTTATGTTTTGAACGCATTGTTGTAATACTCGAGAGTAAAACCTAGGTAAAAAGTCTGAAGCGGAGGTCTTCCTAGTAATTTGTGTATTTGGTACATACTTGCATTCAAAGATACGTACATAGATGTAAAATGTTCTACACTTTGAAGAAAATTTCTGTTTTTCTTTTTTTTCCTGACAGAGAATGCACCGAAACTTGTTTCTTTTAGAGTTCGGCGGAGTACACAGATTATTGTGTTACCAGGAAATCCTGTGATTTTCGACGTGATTGAGTCCAACGAAGGAGGAAGCTATGATGCAACAACTGGTGTCTTCACGGTCCCTGTCAGTGGAACTTACATCTTTATGGCTAACTTGTATCAGAACTATTCAACTGGTTATGGCTACTGTTCTTTGTCTGTAGACGGTAAGATTATAAATTATATGAATGTTTCAAACAGCGTTGGCATGATCCACGACACTCTAAACCTCAAGGCAGGACAGAAAGTGTCACTAGTACCAAGCCAGCAGTTCACATTAAACAGTAATGAGGAATACACATTTTACACTGGTGCTCTGCTGTGTGCCAACCCAAGTACTGAATGACCTCACTAAATGCAAATAATGGGCCAGCTTCGATTTTCAGGCGACGTGACATCTCTATGAAGAAAGAAAAGAAATTGAACAACAAAATCTATATATCACCATGTCACCAGAAGTATATAAAGAAAAATATTGAGAAAATACAATTCAATATAAAAAAATGGGGAAAATGCCTTAACAAACGAAATATCAGAGCGATCTATAGCTTTCGCGCATGTAGATATTAGATTTGAGTGTTGCTTTTTCTAGCACTGGGTGTAAGCAGCGGTCGAAATATGTTTTCATACGTGTTAATTAAACTAAATAGCCTGAAGCTTGGGGACACTGGAAGTGGATTTTAATAGCAAAAGACTGTGTGGCTTCCAGAATGTTTTTGTAGATAGGACAGTGATTTATAGAGAGTGTCTGCATCATATCACTCCTAGATAATACTTCTTTACTTCCTGTTCTAGCTATTTCCAAGAAAATGTTACCTAAAAATTGAAATGTTTTCCTGTATTCTTTTTAGAGTTTGCGTTCTTAGTGAAATTTGTGTGAAAGTGTACATTTTCTGATCTTCACAGTGAAAGAAAAATAATTTTGACCTCAAGCAGTGTGTGGTGGGAGCGCTTGTTTGCGGCAACATGTATCGCTGATTGTGCTTTGAACCCTTCACCTTGCACCCGTTCCCCTTTCAGCCGCTACGTTTTATAGGGATAGATATCTACACTTCTTATGGACAGGCAACGGACACTGCTCAACTGTTTCACGCAAAAAATAGTTTTGAGACATAAGATCCTTAAGGCGAGTAAAATATAAAATCAGAAACTGATTTTCGCAAAGATTAGCAATAACAATTTTAATTATTTTACAATACAGATGTTTATTCAAAACAAAAAATGTCTATTTTGTCTGGATTTAGGAATCGTTTTTCACTTAATATCTGAGTGCTTTGTATCGTGTGTAATGTAAGAAAATGACCGTTAGCAGTGCTGTAACCTTTGGGAAATAAATCCATTGGCTTGGATAAGGGAGACAACCTTTGTCCTATACAATTTTATGTTTCAAGATTACTGTTCTTGGTAAATTTACTCCATTTGTTTTTTTTTTAAAGAGATTCTCACTTTTTAAACTCTTCATGTATAAATTAATAATCTGAGATAAACTAATGAAGGTATCTTTGTCTTAAGTTCAAAACCAGTACTTTAAGTACAATATCACAAAGAAAACTAAATGCAGTTAATGACTGACATTTTTAATTAGACGCAACTCTGGAAGGAGAGAAGGATTAAAGATACTGACAACAGTCTAATAAATTATTACATCAACATTAGGACCTGAATATTTAAGTGACAACTGATCGCCGTAGTCATTCGTTGACGGTAAGTTTTCAAGTCAAACACTTGCCGACCAGTTGTCTCTTAAAAAGTTTTTGCAACATCTTTTTTTTTTTGCCTTGACCTACTTCAAACAGATATCAGCCTATTAAACTGAAGGCAAGCAGAACAATTAAACACGATTAATGAGCCTTGTGTCACAGCGCACTTTTTTTCATCTGCTGGCAACATTGCTGAGTAGCTGTGGGTTATCTGAGAAAAAAAGAAAAAAATGACTGACAATCACGAAAGCAAGAGAATCGTTGACCACACCTTTCTTGTTCAGATAATGCTTACATATAAGCAACATCTGAGGACAGGGTTGGAGAGTACAATATGGCGACTTGGGGACATCACATCTGCTACTCTAATTTGCGATTCTCCTGCAGTCTGTGGAGCAGTCCGCACCTAATCCATACAACCGAGGAGAAGTGTTAGTTTACGCGTAGTACTTTGTTTTCTTGTATTTCGGAACATTGAGAGGACGCACTCGGCTATAAAATCAGTTCGCTGTTTGTTTTGTCAGGCAATAAAAAGTTTCGCCTTACAGACATCGATGACCGTTTACAGTATACAAGTAAATATTTTTATCGGTGCAGACTGGTAAAGACCAACCTGAATGGTAGATACAGGCGATATTAACCTAACCTGTAAATTTTAGCCTCCAAAACCCATCCGTTAATTAATTATCCGCTACGATTCGCACTTACGATCAACAAGCGTCGCTAACAGTGTACTACGTCACAGTAGTGCACCATTCACAACACTGGCAGCAGTCAACACCAAACAGAGAGAAGGAGAGTGAGCGACAGCTCGGGTTATTCGGACGCTGAAAGTCTGTATTTCTCGTGCTTTTGAAAAACTGCTACTTTAGCACGAGAAAAGCAGACTTTAACGTCCGAATAATCCCAACTGCTACTCTCTCTCTCTCTCTGTTTCAATGTTGTGAATGGTGCACTAGTGTGACGTAGTACACTGTTAACGGCGCTCGTTGATCGCAGGTGCGAATCGCGTACTTTGCGAGCGGATAATTAATTAACGGATAGGTTTTGGAGGCTGTATTTTACAGGTTAGGTTTATATCGCCTATATCTACCGATATCTGCAAAAAACGCAAACCATTCCGGTTGGTCTTTAAAATTTTCATCTGAAATCTTTTATTAGTCCAAATGAAGAACACAAGGGAAAGAATGCAAAATGGCGATGAAAGAAAAGGCTTTGCTTACTGTATAGCATTCCGTAGGACGTTAGCCTGCAATATGATATACACAGCATGTGTCGCCAAGCACAATGCCGCTAATATAATAGAACACCACACGTGGTTCATGTATTACTAACAGTTTTAAGTTTGCTTTGTCACGACTCCGAAGAGAAGGAAGAAAAGAGAATCGAAAGTTAAAACACCCAATACAACATCCAAAAACAAAATCAAGTACTACATGAATACCATAGCCAAGTATAACATTAAATACAGCATGAAGTAGAGTTATCTGACCATTTACACCCACAAAGTACTAATGTGCGTTACGTTTATGTATGTCTAAGCTGATGACGATCCGAATCTTTGTCCTAAAGTACAGTTGGTGGGAAAATGCCAAACTGCATTCGTAAGTCGTGCTCATAGACTTAAACATTTGAGTTTTCTGTCACGGAGCTTTTAAAGACTACTTGCATAGCATTCAATAAGGGATCCAACTTAAATCGCAGAAAAATAATTATTTCTGATCAATTTAATAAAAGCTTCTTCAAATCAAATGTTCAAAAACCGCATGCAGACACTAAAATCTTGTAATAGAAATATCATAAAGAAGGTTGAATGCTGCTCTGCAGTCAAATGACAGCGTCGTGCACGTGAGAATACGGCTTATAAATCAGACTTTTGTCACTGACTGTTACTATGTGGGCGCAGTTAATTTTCCCATGTGTATTATTATTGTTAATAAAATGTAAATACGTTTCAAAAGTCTAAGAGAATTTCCTGTACTTTTTTTTTAATTTGATGGTTTCAAACATTGCATTTTTATCTTATAATTACAACTGACTGCTGCTGAGGATTTTTTTACAATTAAAACTATAATGATAGTTTGAAACATGTTTATCGATGTAAATGATTTCTTTCTCATTTAGCTGCATGCAAAATTTTCTATACTTGCAAGTGTTCCCGTTTAAGCTCCTTATAATATGTTTATCACCTTCAATTTTTTTTTCTTTTGTAGCTGTTTCAAGCTCACACACATCATTGGTGCCCTCACACTGTCAGTTGTTTTTAGCATTATGATACGACTGATGATGATGTGTTTGTGACTGTCACACGATGTTACTTGTAGACCACACGGTGTAGAAACTGTCGATGTTACATATCTGATCCTTGATCTACCAGCAGTCGTAGTTGGCTTAAACATCTCGTGCCTTTGTATAGTAAGCACTGCTGTAGGAATAAGATTTTTTCGTTTTACTGAAAGTCCAAGACTTGCTTGAACTGTATAAGTGACTGGATAACAATCGATTTTGAAATGTTTTGAGGAAATTCTTAAAAAGTACATCGCTTCTGGAGTTACTTCAGAGCAAAGATGTCGATCTGTGGAAACAATGGAATATCGGATAAATCAAATTCCGAGGAATTAAATATACTGACATAAATCCCGAACTGCAGGAAGCAGTGCAATGAAAAACATTGTGAATATTCGTACGTGTGGTAGCACAATAGATTTCTAAAGAGTTAAAGAGATAGGGTTAATTTTGTTCTTGGCATTAAAACTTACTTCTTTTGTGAAGATCTCCAGAAATTGGTGGTCTCCTGTTTGTCGACGTTTTCCCTCCACGTCTTATCACCTTTGTTTTTGTAGTTTACGAAACCGTGATGCTCCCACTTCTACTCAAACGCACTAGGGCCACTCTCTAGTGGGTAAGCGCGCAATAAATTATTATTATTATTATTATTATTATTATTATTATTATTATTATTATTATTTCCGCTAAACCAAAAATTTTTGGAGTTTACACTGAAATCTGCAGTCGCTAAGCAGCGTGGAAAAAATAGTCTGCTCTCAGCTAGACACATGACACGACCTTAAAAAATAATCTGAGCTTAGGAGAATATTGCCTGAGGGACAGACGGTAAAAAAATGTCGCTTAGTGTCCTTCAGACCGATGGTTGTGCGTCGCCCCGAAACATTGCACATGGAGTCGCCTCTGCATGGAGAATGGCATTAACGTGACGTGGAGTACTGCCAAACCAATCAGAAGACAGACATGTCATGACCTTTTGTTTTGGTAGAGCTGCTATTCGATTGACAGTGTAGGCAAGGTCGATACAGACATTTTCATCTACGACCTTGACCAAGGAAATATGTAATAGAAATATGTAAACAGTGGGCAACGCAATCAATCGATGCAGGTATACGTCAGCAAGAAATAATATGATAAAAGAAACTTCAGATATGCTAGGTTATGTCTGCTCAATGTTTTCCTAACAAGCTGAAGCAACACTAAAGCTCACTTCCACCTACACATGTCTATATTCTCAAACTATCTTCACATTGGGGACCTTACGTAAGTATGTCAAATACGACTTTGTAGCACTGACACCTATCAAGAAGGCACTTTACATAGGAAAAAAGTAAGTTCTGAAATAGTGTATTAATGAGTTCCTGTACTCTGCAAATATGCTCGTGATTCAGAAATGTGTGGTGCACGCTGTTTGCTGTGAATGACCAGTTGAGACACTGAACCGAGACAATAATAGACTGGGTTGACAACACGATAGCCAGACGGGATTAAGACAGCTTCACACGTTGGAATAAAAGTCTCGATTCGACCCCCGACCCATTTCCCCCATTCACTGAATCTAATTATACTTTGTCTGCAATGTATGAAAACAGTTTTTATTGTGAGTTTGTCGTGATAAAAAGCTTGCGAGTGAGACACGAAAAAAGCGTCGTAAGTGTGCTGGTGACTCCAAGAAATGCGTGTTCCACTGCGCATGCTCACGGCTGTCATCCAACGTGACCTGTCTTTCTCGGAACGTGTCTATACGGTGAATTGTTTTTACAAAACTCGCGGAGGCGAGACGTCTCAACAGCAGCATTTGGCCCAGGTTGTTGCATCAGGTATCACAAATAGACCAAAAGCAGTTGCAGGTGAATTTCTGCTTTCAAGATGGCGACTGGCATGGAATCCAATATGCGCTTATCTTGCAGTCTGTGCAAGCAGCCCTTTCGTGGCCGTGAGCCCAAGCTGCTGCCTTGCTCACACACTTTCTGCCTGCTGTGTCTGGAGAGAATCACCGCACCAAAAGTAAAGACACAATCTGCAGTACATGAAAGCGACGACGAGGAAGAGAAGTCAACGAGTGTCGACGAACCTAATCAGGCGAGATCAGAAAATGAATATTCGAGCGAGGGGAGCAGTGTTGAATCCATTGATCCAGACGACAACTCAGAGGTCTTTGAGTGTCCAACCTGTCGAGCCTTCATTGTGGTCCCATTAGATGGCGTGCGTGAGTTTAAGGTGAGAGCTCAAACTTCAGATGAAGGTAGAGGCAGGATTAATGGCTTCAGCTGCTGCGTGATTTTACAGAATTATAGGTACTGTATATTGCGTGCTAAACTTATAGAAACCTCCAGTGGTTTTTTTCGCACCAATGTAAGCAAAAGTCTATGAAAAGGCAATCAAAGCACGTAGAACCTTATTGCACAGTACAGTGATACATAATTACATTGTTACAGATTTTTGCTAGCAATAATTTGTTCCCCAAAATCATGTCATTTCACTTAAAAAAAACAAGTACGTTAAATTCTTTGTACGACGAGATATACTTACATGGCCAGCTTGAAGATTTTCTTATAACTGCTAGACAAGACACAGAAGAAGTCTACACAAATGATTTATTGTCATTATTTTCAGACCAATTATTTCGTCGATATTGATGATTCGCCACCTGTCACCGAACCTGTCATGTGCGACACCTGTGAGGAGAAGACAGCGACACACGAGTGTGGAGACTGTCGTCGCAAGATGTGTGCTCAGTGCTGTTGTCTCCACGCCATGCATGCCAAAGGTCATCATATGCGATATCTTCAACCTAGTGCTGTCGGCGAGTCCAGCCCCACAGTCGTGAAGACAAATGAGTGACCGAGACACGCTGGCCAATGGCTGTGCTTCTACTGTCGTCAGTGTGCTGCCAGCATCTGCCTGCAATGTAAGCTGACGTCACACGAAGGTCACGCCATGGTTGACACCAAGGCGCTTCTTACACGACCCAAGGGAGAAATGACCAGAACTATCGCCACTGCAAACCAACAGGTTGTACGATATGATTCCAATGAAAGTCCATTCTAATCTCTTTAAGAGGCATCTATGATGCCATTAAGAAAAAGCAAACTGTTATCCAGCTGTACTGTATTCGTCATTAATGCTCAGTCACATATATAACTTAATTATAAGAATAAACATACATCTCCAAATTGAGGTTTTCATTAAATTTCTTATTTGACTTACGACTTTAGAGTATTGAGTTACCTGCCCTTGTCGCACCATGTGTTTGAATGGGGCAGCTCTACAAATTATACGTATTTTCACTGTGATTGACCGATTTTTCTCCAATGTGTTGTGCATTTTCTGCTTCCTTACTTGACAACATCTACTCTGGAATGATTTTGGATTGCTCGCTCATGGAAGAAGGACGTTTTCAAAGTTTTCTTTGCTGGACTTTCTTCTGCCTACTACACCACGTGCTCCAACATGGCCACCGATCATCTCTCCCGGCCTTTGTTTCGACGCTCTCAACGCACCAGACAGGACGACGCATTCATCAAAGCGTGTTCCCATCCAAGAAAATTACCTACGGTAGGCACGATCTTTTATCCCTGAAGTTTAAGACTTCTGATCGCTCATCAGCGCTTTGCACCGTGCTTCGCACTTTGAACATTCACAGCCACTGTGATATTTCTCGAAAGAAAAAAACGCCGCCCGTTTTCGTGGCGGTCGTCGGCGATACCAGCATCGGCGTGATCAAAGTGAACCAGTTGGCATTATCACCCATAACACCAGCTGGAAACACGACCGAACGACTGGGTTGAATAACTTTACATGTCAGCGACCAAACCAACATGACCAGTAGATTGCCAACTATCCCGCACACGACAACTGAACACTCGCCTCCATGTTGGGCTTTTCAACGCCCAGTCTGTATCGTCTGCACAACAATCACTGAAGCGAGATGAAATTGCAGAATTTGTCACAGATCACCACCTTGATATTACATCATCACTGAGACGTGGTTAACAGCGAGGTGACGAGAGCGTGTGTGTTGATCTCACTCGTGGGCTACTGCCTCAACTCTTTCCCCCGCCCTACACGTGGTGGTGGTATTGCTGTAATCCACAGATCATCACTTGCCAAGTACCTGTCTTTTACTGCTGCCGTATCGTTCCCTCACACGTCTTTTGAATTCGTACAAGTCTCCTTCGGCTCCTCATTGCTCGATACACCTGCTCTGCATCTACAGACCTCCTCCTAGCGCCAGGAACAAACTCACAGCCTCTAGTTTTTTCTCCGAATTCCACGATCTCTTGAAGTATAGCAATGCACTCAATGAACCCGCAGTACTCCTCGGAGATGTCAATGTGCAGTTTGACAACACTTCTCATCCTGACACTGTCAAAATGTCAGAAATGCTGCACACCTTTCCTCTCATCCAGTCCGTGTCACAACCAACCCACAAAAGAGATCACATCTTGGACTGGGTCATACGTCGACCAGATGACCACTTAGTGAAGTCAGTTGATGTTTCCCACGATCTCTTATCTGACCATAAACGGTGTACTGATCGAACTTAATCGCAAATGTCCATCATCGATGCAAGTTTTTAGAGCCACTCGCTCAATACGAAATGTTGATAGACTGGCATTCAAACCACAGCTGCTGATACCACTCCTCCAACCACCCTCCGTTGAGGAACTTGACTGTGTTTTACGTAGAGTGGTTGATGACCACGCCCCAGTATATATATATATAAACAATCAAGCATGAGAAACAAATCAACGACGTACATAACCCTCCATTCTCCAATCCTCCGTTTTCAATAATAGTTTTTTCCTTCTATAAGTCGAATCTTCTTCCAATGGGTACACCAACAGTTTCTCAGAAAGTAAATCGACCAAAACACAGTCAACGTCCGGTCAGAACACACGCATTCACCGATATGAAACTATTCTGATGACAGCACTGCGAATCTCAAAAGCACACAACAATACTCAGATTATCAGAATCCTACAGCAGGCACACGGCAACTGGGGATATCTCTAAGTACTCCGTAATACTCCGGACGTAGACGATCTTTTTTTCTTCCAACCTTCTCTAACCGTCCGTTCTCACACACTCCCTAAGCAGACCTCCACGTCATACCTCGTTTTACGTCACTCGTTATAAACCATACTCCAAACGTGCATCCAAGGGCCGCTATCTCTGCTGCTTCAAACAAAGGGGGCTAAATCCATTCCTACACCGGTCTTGCTATTTTTCTCCCTGTCACGGGTCGATCCGTGACATGGTTTATATGTTGTTTACGCGTAAACAAAATCTAAGGTTAAGTAATAACGAAATTGATACGTAGAAAAAAAAACTTCAACTAAGAAAAATAGAAGGTTGTTAATTTGTGATGCATACTTTAGCTGCAGACATGTCTACTGTTTTCACCCAGACACTGCCTTCTGTTCCAACTAGTTCTTTTGGCCAGTGCCGGTATTAGCTTAAGAAGGTGATCTAAGAGGAGACGCGGTACAATACCTTTGGTCAAAGTGTTTTTTACGATATACATGTAGATCTAAGTTCAAAAGAATGATTAACAGCATTTGACAGATTAGCATCCTTTAGTAATATGTATGTGTTGTCAAAGTGCCTATCTGTCATATACCTGTCATACGTCGTGATGTTTCCTAATTTTAAAGACCAACCGAAATGATTTTCGTTGTTTTCATATATTGGTAGATATATGCGATATAAAACTAACCTGTACATTTTAGCCTCCAAAACCCTTCCATTAATTAATTATCCGCTACGATATCCAGCCGTCAACACCAAACAGAGAGAATGAGCGATAGTTCGGATTATTCGGACGTGGAAAAAGTAGTGTTTCTTGTGGTTCTGAAAAACTATTACTTTAGCACGAGAAATGCAGAATTCAATGTCCGAATAATCCTGTCTCTCGTTCTCTGTCTCTTTCTGTTGACGGGTGACAATGTTGTGAATGGTGCACTACTGTGACGTAATACACAGCGGCGCTCGTTAATTGCAGGTGCGAATCGCGTACTTTGCTAGTGGTCAATTAATTAACGGATGGGTCTTTGAGGCTGCAATTTACAGGTTATGTTTATATCGCCTATATCTATCGATATCTGCAAAAAGAGCAATACATTCAGGTTGATCTTTAAGTATACATTATGCGGTACTGTACTGGATAAGCTATGATATAGCGCTTTTATGAATTAAACGAGGCCTTCTTCGATGTTGAATTTCCGCATAACATGCTGAATAACCAAAATAGGAGCTCACTTTCGCACCACAGTAGACGTACGTCAAGGATGTCCCCTATCACCAGTGCAGTTTAATTTCTTCTTAGAGAACATCATGCTCCAATCTGTAACCTATGCTTTGCAGATGACATGGATCTGTTAGCAGGCAGTAACAAAGAACTGCAAGACCTAACCAACCGACTGACAGACAGTTCAAATGCATTTGGAATGGAGACCAGCACTGAAAAGAGCAAATCAATGACAGAGGTAGAGATCTATATAAACAGGGTACAGCTGGAAGAGGTAAGAAGCTTCAAGTATCTAGAAGCCACCCTCTCCAAAGACGGCAGCGCCACACCAGATATCCGCATCAGTGACTGCCACTACCGTTAAATTAATTCTTCTGGCGAAGCATTTGAACCACACAAGGATGGATTACGCAGTAGGGATGGTCGTCTCGGTTGCAAAAAAATGTGTAATTGTACATCCAGCAAAGTACATCGCTTCTGGAGTGACTGTCAGAGCAAAGATGTCGGTCTGTGGAAACAATGGAATATCTGATAAATCGAATTCCGAAGAATTAAATATACTGATATAAATCCCGACCTGCAGGAAACAGTGCAATGAAAAACATTGTGAATATGCGTACGTGTGGTAGCACAATAGATTTTTTAAGATTTAAAGAGTTAATTTTGTTCTTGGCATTTAAAATTACCTCTTTCGTGAAGAGCTCCAGAAATTGGTGGTCTCCTCTTTGTCGCCGTGATGCTCTTAATTCTATTCAAACGCACTGAGGCCACTCTCAAGTAGGTAAGCGCGCAATAAATTCTTATTACTATTTCCGCTAAACCAAAAATTTGGAGTTTACACTGAACTATGCAGCCACTAAGCAACGTGTAAAAAATAGTCTACTCGCAACATGACACATGACACGACACTAAAAAAAAACCATCTGAGCTTAGGGGAATACTGCCTGTCCTTCAGACCGATGGTTGTGGGTCGCCCCGAAACATTGCACATGGAGTCGCCTCTGCGCGGAGAATGGCATTAAAGACCAACCTGAATGGTTTTCACCTTTTTCATATATTGGTAGATACAGGCGATATAAACCTAACCCGTAAATTTTAGCTTCAAAACCCCATCCATTAATTAATTATCCGCTACGATATTAATTATCCGCTACGATTCGTACACCAAACAGAATGAGCGACAGCTCGGGTTATTCGGACGCTGAAAGTCTGTATTTCTCGTGGTTCTGAAAAACTGCTATTCGATTGAGAGTGTAGGCAAGGTCGATGCAGACTTTTTCGTCTAAGACCTTGACCAAGGAAATATGTAAAAGAAATATGTAAACAGTAGCCAACGCAATCAGTCGATGCAGGTATACGTCAGCATGAAACTTCAGATATGTTAGGTTATGTCTGCTCAATGTTTTGCTAACAAGCTGGAGCAACACTAAAGGTGACTTCCGCCTACACATGTCTATATTCTAAAATTATCTGCACAAGGGGAACCTTACGTAAATATGTCAAATACGACTTTGTAGTACAGACACATATCAAGAAAGCACTTTACATAGGAAAAAGAGTAAGTTCTGAAATAGTGTACTAATGAGTTCCTGTACTCTGCAAATATGCTCGTGATTCAGAAATGTGTGGTGCACGCTGTTTGCTGTGAATGACCAGTTGAGACACTGAACCGAGACAATAATAGACTGGGTTGTCAACACGATAACCAGACGGGATTAAGACAGCTTCACACATTGGAATAAAAGTCTCGATTCGACCCCCGACCCATTTCCCCCATTAACTGAATCTAATCATACTTTGTTTGCAATGTATGAAAACAGTTTTTATTATGAGTTTGTTGTGATAGAAAGCTTGCGAGTGAGACACGAAAAAAACGTCGTAAGTGTGTCGATGACTTCAAGAAATGCGTGTTCCACTGCGCATGCTCACGGCTGTCATCCACGTGACCTGTCTTTCTCGGAACGTGTCTACACGGTGAATTGTTTTTACAAAACTCGCGGAGGCGAGACGGTTCACAAGGAGCATTTGGCCCAGGTTTTGCATCAGGTATCACAAGTAGACAAAAAGCAGTTGCAGGTGAATTTTCTGCTCTCAAGATGGCGACTGGCATGGAATCCAATGTGCGCTTCTCATGCAGTCTGTGCATGGAGTCCTATCGTGGCCGTAACCCCAAGCTGCTGCCTTGCTTCCACACTTTCTGCTCGCCCTGTCTGAACAGCATCGTCACATCAGCAGGATGGACACAATCCGCATTATATGTAAGCGACGACCTGCCGGCAGGGACGTCAACGAGTGTTGACGAACCTAAGCAGGCGAGATCAGAAAATCAACAGTCGAGCGAGAAGGTGAGCAGTGTTGACAAGAGCGCCGACAAGACAGACGACAGTCGAGCGGCATTTGAGTGTCCTACCTGTCGAGCCTTCATTCTGGTCCCAGAAGGTGGCGTTAGTCAGTTTCAGGTGAGAGTTCAAACTTCAGATAAAGGTAAGGGGAGGATTAATGGTTTCAGCTGCTGCGTACTTTTACAGAATTAGAGGTACTGTATATTGCATGCTAAACTTAATTATAGAAACCTCCACTGGTTTTTTTCGCCCCAAGTTAGCAAAAGACTACGAAAAGGCAATCAAAGCATGTAGAACTTTATTGAAAAGTACAGTCATACATAATTACACTGTTACAGATTTGTGCTAGCAACAATTTGATTGGAAAGTTTATGCTCTTTTTAAGATCCCCCCCAGATCATATCATTTCACTTAAAAAAACAAGTACGTTAAATTCTTTGTATGACGAGATATACTTACATGGCCAACTTGAAGATTTTCTTATAACTGCTAGATAAGATACAGAAGAAGTCTACACAAATGATTTATTTTCGTTATTTTCAGACCAATTTTTACATTGATTTTGATGATTCGACACGTGTCACCGAACCTGTCATATGCGATACGTGTGAGGATGGCAGCCGAGAGACAGCGACACACGAGTGTGGAGACTGTCATCACAAGATGTGTTCTCGTTGCAGTCGTCTCCACGCCATCCATGCCCAAGGCCATCATATGCGACCTATTGAACCCAGTGCTGTCGGCAAGTCCAGCCCCAGAGCCGTGAAGACAAGAGAGTGCCCTAGTCATTCTGGCCAATGGTTGTGCCTCTACTGTCGTCAGTGTGATGACTGCATCTGCCTTAACTGTAAGCTGACGTCACACGAAGGTCACGCCATGGATGACATCAAGGCGGTTGTTACACGGGCCAAGGGAGAGATGACCAGACTTATCGCCATTGCAAACCAACAGGTTGTACGATATGAATGCAATGAAATTCCATTCTAATCACTTTGTTAAGAGACATCTATGATGCCACGAAGAAAAAGCAAACCGTTATCCAGCTGTACTGTATTTGTCATTAATGCTCAGTCACATATATAACTTGATTATCAAAATACAAACCTCCAAATTGAGGTTTTCATTAACTTATTTTACATTTCTTCACAATATTGCACTCTTCTCAGGCTAAAGACTAAACTGATTTACGTCCATAACATCATACAGATACTATTCTCTGGGGAAAAACTTTTCGAATCTATAAATCATTTTTGTCGAAGAGAAGTTTTGTATATCTAACAGGCTTGAGGGGACCAGCTCTCCACGTTTTAGTTTTCTTCTTGGATTTGTTGTGCTTGTAGTGGCTATTTTACCGACCTGCGCTTTTTTCTGATGTCATCGGCATTGTGTTTGACTGTTTACTTGCCTGTGGATTTTTATTTATTCCTCTGTTTATATCAACTCTCTCATCGCCGTTAATCCTATGGCTGACGCCATCAATTTATTCATTCTTACAAGTCGTCCCTGGGACAGACTTTACATCAGTGCCAAACATTGAGTTTCAACATTGTACTGCAATTTCTGCTTTGTGATCATCTGGATCTTCTCCTGACGATTTGATCGACGTGTTTGAGTATTGCTCTATTCTCCTCCAGTTCAATGACTATAGATCTCTCATTGACATCTCAATCTATGAATGTCATCCGGCAGAAGAACGAGCTGGCATTTGCATTATTTTCACAGAGAGAGCCAGAGGAATTTTGTCTGTCTTGTGTTTTTGTTTGTAATGCACGAAGAACTTGGCTTTGGCTGGAATACCGTGCTATAAAAGTTGCATCTTTTAAGTGTTATAAACCCTTTACAGTGTATTAGGAAAGCACATAACGTAAACGCTTATACTATTTTGTCTACGTTTGATAATTTCTATTAGAGCATGCTAATGCTCTTAGCTATGATACTTTGAAATGATACAAAGTTTGTCACATGTAATGGTATGCGTTGTGTTGATAAAGGATCAAATAAATCATTAAATGCGTCAATAAAATAAAGAGTAATGTGCATGTTAATTTGACAAAGCATACATACTGTTGAAATACTGTCTTGACCATCTTATTGGTCTCCATCTCTAGATTCAGGTGCTGGAGTCTGTTCTCGGTCGACTGGGGCGAGACTCGGTTGAAATATCTCGCCAAAAGGAGGAAATGACGTCAAACGTGACTTCCAAATACGGAGCGTTGGTGGCGTGGGCGACTCGCGCACGTGACGAGGCGCTGGAGGAGTTGGAGTCTGTGCAGTGGGCAGCGCTGAAGGAGATGGAGGCCGAGCGGATTGTGGCGCAAGACACCAAACAGCTGCTGTCTCGCCTCGTGACTCGTGCAACTTCCTCTTGTCACGCCGACGCCGACGCAGACGCCGTTCTGTACAAATCGGAGCTGCAGGCGTCGCTGCTAGACGACGACACGCTCACGCAATACCGTCATCGCGGAGGCAAAGAAGGTCAAGTGACCTTCTTCACGTGCAGGTCAGACGACAAGGCCGTGCATTTGGACCAGGTGCGAGACTTTGTTGGCAGACAGGAGGGACAGGACCGTAATGCGCACGACAAGATGGCGGTGATGTCAGTGAGAGAACTCTCAGAAACAGCTGTGGCGTTAACCAAGGCAATGAATGATTTGAAGAACACACTAACAAGTAAGGAAGGCAAGAAGCTATTGATGTTTTTGTTCTCTTTTTCTGGTTGGCATCTTTTGTGGCTTACGATATAGCTAACTCCTGCCACTATGCCAGTGGATGTAGGATGTGGGTTTAGGTTTTGCTTCGAACACACTTTGAGTCTTGGTAAAAGAAGTGTTTATAGGCTGTGAAATTTTGTTTATGTATAAGGCGCCTAGCCTATAGATCAAAAAATTAGAGGAACAATCAAAGTTTCATACAAATGACGAATGCCAAACGCAGACGGACAATGCCTAAAGTGAAAGAGAAGACACCAACTAGCCATTATAATAAAGTTCGTATTTATGAAATCAATACCAATTGTTGATGGTCAAGTTTATATATGAAGAGTGCTTCAACACATTTCATAGGAAGTAAATGTTGAAGCTTATAAAAAATGTGTACATACGTACAAATCCGTTTTGCGTGCGTGCGTGCGCGCGCGCGCGGTTGAGGATTGATTGCGCAGCTTTAAAAATCCATCTACTCTGATCTGAAATAATAATAATAATAATAATAATAATAATAATAATAATAATAATAATAAACTGGAACTGCTTCGCTGATGTGTAACCCACGCATACTTTCACAGACATGCGCATGCTCGCATATATTTATACAAAGGCTCTAGATTTTTGTTTACAAGGAGGTTTTTGTTCTATCTTTGATTATTTTGATTGTGTTAATAAAATATTTATTTCCTGCCAGAGAACGCAGCGTGGTCCGTGTTTTTCGAAGCACGCACGAGTACAGATACCCGAAAGTCAGGAAATCAAGACGTGGTATTTGATGAGGTCGACATTAACGAAGGCGAATGCTACGACGAGAACACAGGCATCTTCACAGCTCCTGTACGAGGCATCTACTTTTTCGAAGCCTTTATTTTCAACGAAGATGCAGCTGTAGGCGAAGAAGATACAATGTCTCTGTCAGTAGATGGAGAGGAGATGGTTGCCATGTGCTATTTGGGGCAAAGTGAGCCAATAAAGCACACGATTCATTTACTCACTGGCAGTAAAGTGTCGGTCGTACTACGCACGGTAAATGATTATCCAATAGAAGTTGGTCATGAGTCGTCTTTCTTTGGTGCCTTGCTAGGAGCCATGGTAACCGATGATTGATTTGAGTTCACGTACATAATAGCTACAACCGATTCGCAGGATACATCACATTCATGTCAAGGACTTCAGGACTATCAGAATGTCTTGCGTACTGGCGAGAAGTGGAAATCTGCTTCCCTAAATATGGAAAAATTAACAAGTTTAACAACCTGGTTACGTGATGTGATATAAAAACTTTGGTCAAACATCCACTCATATTTGTCCGGCATGGTTAAGAGATTTTGTTAGGAAAGGGAGACCGGGTGGATACACAAGTTTTCTGTATATACTGTACCCTTCCTACAGTAGGACGCTTTCTCAAATCTAGGGTTGCTGATAAGTATATTTGAGAGCACAAAAAATTTGGAAAATCATGTAGGTTCCATGTGATTATCAAGTATTTTTTTCATGCTCTCTAGTTAGAGAGGTAAGTTATCTATTTTTCTTTTTTTTTTAATTATTTAAATTGATTGACGATTGAATTCTTGTGAAGAAGGCAATGTGGATAAATTTCAATATGTAAAATTATTTTTATATGGAAATAACCGCAGGGAATAACAAGTGTGAGATACAGCAATGAGTTGCCTCTGAACGATCATAAGAACTATCTTTTTCTAAAACAATTCTTTAACCTTCCATTTATTTCTCGAGGTCATGTTAATGTTCTTTGCATTTTGCATGCGTGATACCGAGTTGCCACCTAAGTCGAGTTCGGTGAAGCAGTTTTATTTTTGTTTTCAAAGATTTCTTAAACAGTCTAGTTTAGGGAAATGATCAAATCTTGATAACCTTCATCATCCCTCCCCCGTCTACCCCCAATAAATCCACTTGCTAGCTCTTACGTCTGCTGGTGGATTGTATAATATAAAGGGACACAGCTCTTAAAATTGCTTTACTCAATTTTTACTACTTATGTCCCCTGTCATATTTTCCTCCTAATTTTTGTTTTCGAGCTTTATTTAAGCTAAAGATTTTCTGTTTAAAATTTTACAAAATTGTTTGCCTCGAACTTGTAATTTGGGTTGAAAATAAAGGCGTATGTGTGTATACAGTGTGGGTGCACCTGTATGTTGGAGTGTGTGATGTATGAGAGGGGATAGAGCGGGACCATTTGCATACACGTACAGGAGACATACTAAACTCTTCGTCCGATGCTTCAAGCGTAAGCTGTTCAGTAACCATGCAAAAATTACAAGACCGTGTGGAAATCGAGAAAAAAAGCTAACAGCAGACGACAGCTGTAGCTACAGTGAGATAAAACTCGACTTCAAATCACCACACCCGCACATCCCCCAATCGCGTGGGACGCTCTCCCCCAGGGTCGCAAGGACCCTCGACAGTGTTTACCTTCGCTGCAGTGAGATCGTGTCGCGCATAGTGCGGGATGCTCCGATTCCAGACAAATTCTTCGGTAACATTGGACAGGTGCGCCGAGGGTAGGAACTGGATGAGAAGAGGGGGTGTATTGTTAAGGGAGAGAACTTGACTCTTACAGTCACATAGCCTAGTGATCGTCTTGCTGATGAAAGTTGATAGTTCTTGCGCTGGATCACATTTTTCCACTTCTGTTAACAATGTCGCAGAAAGCTCAATGTTACTATTTTTATTTTTCGTAAAAAAATATGTAAAATAAAATCTTCAGAAGACATGACGCAAAGCTGATGGTAAAAGAAACTAGTATGTAGCTTATAGCTTACCATGGCTTAAAAACTGAAATACCTGCAGATCTTATGCAGAAATTTATTTTCGTGCAGGAGGCAGTTTAAGGGACGCTCGTTGTTGCTTACACCATGAACACAGAGTAACATGATGTACCATACCACATCATCAATAGCAACAGTCTACAAAACATATGATAATGACGTGCCACTGTTCTCTTATCTTACCCACCCACCCTGTTAGCGTTAATCGCCAAAGAAACGGAGTGAGTGCACGTCCGTGCCTGACATACCGCATTCCTCGAGTTTGGTATGTCAACAGAGAAACACGGAGACGGACTGCTCACCTCACAGCGCCACCTGGCCGCTGGTGATCGACTTAACGCTTCAGCAACAGTTCAAAAGACTCTGGCACCGCCGCAGACACCAACACCCAGTGCCTCCTGTTCCCCACCGCACGTTACAGAACCCCAAACACGCGAGAAATCAGGTAAGGTAACTCCAGCTATGCAGGCACTTGGTATGGAGGAGTTTTGAAAAGGATCTCTTCCCCTGTTCACGCACAATTTGCAAAAGAACTCGCGGTCTGCTAAACGATCTGGATTGGTGTAGAAAAGAGGAGGTGGGAGAGGCAGGGGGGTCCTGGAAGCAGGCAGGAAATGTTTGTTATATGGGGTATGAATCAGCCGCTGCTATGGCGTCTTAAAGTGTTGATGGTTTTCGTTTTCTTAAAAATGATAAATTCATTGGGGGAAAAAAAGAGTTCTGAAATGTGTTCAGTTTTTCACAATAAAGATGTATACTCACAGGGCGCAATGATAGATATAGAAGGGGAATAGAAAGATAGGGATAGAGAAAGATTTGGATGTGTTTGAAAGGGAAATCAGAGATATTCGCACTAGTGTGTTTGCGAGCGGAAGAAAGAGATTAGTTATTTTCGAGCACAGATTGATGCAAGCGTCCAATCCTTGTCTCGTAGCCTACCCAAGCGGATGGTCAGTCTGAAAATGGCATGATAATTTCGTTTATTAAAACTAAAATAAAGAGAGAAGACACGCCCTACCGTCCTAACTTTTATCTTGGCCAATGGCGCACAAATTAACAACACTGTGTCCAACGACGTTTTTCCAACATAAAGAATATAAAAAGTCCAAACTGACTCATTGGTGCTGTTGTATAATTGATATAGAAAATTATGTCCTTCATGTAATACCTTGCAGTATTTTACCCTAAACTTTGCATTTTCTCTCAAATTTGCATAAGCATGACATTGCATAAGCATGCACTTCATTCACAGTCATCCTTGGGCAGAACAGACAATGATCTACTGAAGACTGTAAGAAACGGTCCCGTTGACTGTTGATTTCTGATACTCCTACTCTAAAGCAACCATAAGCCTTTCTTATATTAATCTTTTAGCTTCCATAAAATCTTATATCTTATAAAATATTATTGTTCTATACAGTTAATGAAACTACTACATCTCAAAATTTGAAGATCAGCACACCATTCTTGACAATAGATATTCCTCAATCTCTAAATTTCTCTAGGAACAATTACTTATTGCCAACATGGCGGAAAAAACTAGCAGAAAACAGAGAGAGATTGTGTGCATGTTGTGCCTTGCTTGGTATAAAATCGCTTAAGGAGGAAGTGCGTGCATGCGTGCGTGCGTGCGTGCGTGCGTGAGTCTTTCATATACACTGTATAACAAAAGCACTGAAATTTCCTTTATGGCTTAATATCAAGATCATCCAAATTACGGGGATGTCAGAAAGAAAAACAAGTCATTTATGAAAACCAATAGACGGACATTCTATGGCAGAAGAACTTATTAGTTTACTTTTTGCATCCTTTTTTCTTCTATTATTCTTTCCTTCCCTCATTTATTTATTCATTCATTTGCTTCTTCTTTCATTCATTCGTTTCTTCTTTCATTCATTTGTTGATGCTTTTTTATGTTTGTATCTGTACAATTGCTTGCATTCATTTTATTTTCTTCTGTCCATTCTACCTTACTGTCTTTCCTTTTATTGTCTTTGTTACCATCTTTCAGCTTTCTTCGTTTCTCTTGTCGCAGCTTACCGGCCGCGTTCAACATTTTTTTCCTGTCGACAAAATCTATCAACATTTTGGAACAAGTCAGGAAGTAAACTGATAAACAACTAGATCATTATTATAACCTCGCCAGCATAATTACACCATAGGCTGTATATTTCTCTAAACTCTCGTGTAGTGCTCAGATTTATTCCTGCAAAACTTGTTAATACAAGAAATTTACTGGTTTTATCTCCTGAACAAAGCGATAAAGCATCGAGCGATGTCGAAAACAGTGCATCGTCCGTAGATCAGGCAGGACATGGACGCACATTTAAGCAGTAAATTGTATCACAATAAAAACTTGAAGCGCTGATGTATTATAGCAAATGGAAATTTACTCGCCAGCATCACCTCCCTTTGATGCTCCCCGACGACGCTGACGAGCATCGCAACTCTCCTTGGTGTTAATTGCAGTCCGCCATGACAGTTGGCTCCGCGAAACCTCTGGCGCGAAGAAGGCGCGTGACTTACGACCAATTTACGCTCAAGGCCCCTAACCCTGCGCTCGTCTAAGGGTTAGGGGAGCTAACTCTTGGAAAAAAGCCTGTACGCAAGATGGGTATAAACCAAGAGGTTTACTAACGC
Organism: Marisa cornuarietis; assembly: GCA_004794655.1. Taxonomy (NCBI): domain Eukaryota; kingdom Metazoa; phylum Mollusca; class Gastropoda; order Architaenioglossa; family Ampullariidae; genus Marisa; species Marisa cornuarietis. The sequence goes on along the minus strand of SMMW01000617.1, from coordinate 5,246,544 downwards.
TGTGTGCTGAATGTGGGCAGCTTAAAAGGCCCAGAACTACGGAAGTGGAAATGTCGAGAGTATGTAATAGCTCAAGAATCCTGATATTGAGGATCCGCCCATTAGTGACATGAATAGGCGAGAGTAAATATTCATTTAGGGAACACTAGTGACAGAGAACGTGAGGCTCGGAGTGCTTTATAGCAAGAAGGATGCTAAAAGAGTTATCTTCCGTGGGCTCGCGATAACCGCGGAGTTATCTCTTCGAATTTGGCGCGTGCCACCGTGTGCAAGTGTATTAGACGTAAGGACTAGAGTTGTCTTCCTCATCCCCCCCACATCCCTTTTCTTCCTGTCCTTAAAACTAAATAGGTTCTGGGTCAGGGCGAACAAGGAATGAGTTACCTACCCATCTGCCCTACACTTCTTGGCTTTCCACCCGCTTCTCCCTTCTTCTGCATCCAGTCTACACTCACCATCACCGTTCCTTTTCTAAGCGTCTTCATTAATGCTGCTTACTTTTGGGATGTGGTGGTGGGGAGACGATTATGCCGATCAAAATCGAGAAAATCATGAGAGCTGTTTCGTCAACAAGGCCAATGTTTTTGCTGTCTCAATTAAGGTGCCATTCTAAACATCACTCTGCGCTTTTTTCTCCCGTGGACTTTCAGTTTCCTGTTTTCCAGAGGCTGCCAGGAGCGTATCATTTCCAAGGCTGCGCCGAAACCGGAGAACGCAATCCCAAGGTGCACCACGGGGATGTTGTTTTCTCGGGCATTCTGTTCGCTTAAAATTCGGCTTCTTTTTTCGAGATTTAATAAGACGACGAACACTTTTTTCAGAATAAATCGTTTTGTGGCGGAGCCGCGAGCCCGGATGTTCATATCCCGGATAGTTCATTAATCCTCTCCTGCGCATGCGCACGTTTCAAACCCTACTTAGTACGTCGGCAGGATACTGTTGCACGTGCCGGGGTACCACGCCCTCTGTACTCTCACTCCACCGTCTGAGAACGACGACGTCTTGGCGTCTGCGCATCCCAAGGCTGCCATTCCATCCCAAGGGAGGTGATTCCGCAGTTCGCCATCACTTAAACGGTCCTGCATGGTTAATTAATTCCCCTCGAGCCTTTATTCGTTGATGCCCGTTGTGCTACAACAGTAGCGCATTTGGTTTCTTGGCAGGGCAGGACGGGAAGTGATGCTAGGGTGATGGTGATCACTGACAGAACTCCCAATCCCGCTTCTATTATTCTTTTCATGGCAATCTGGTAAAGGTTCAAACATATCTTAATGTTTCAGGATAAACCCGTTCGATGAGTTAAGTTTAGACACATAAAGTTAAATCTCTCTTTCTCTCTCTTTCTCTTTGTTTCTCTTTCTCTTTCTGTCTTTGTGTGGTACGGGGAGAGGGGGTATTTATATCTGTATTTCTGTGGGTTTATATTTCTGGGTGATGCTGGAAAAAGGCGCCATAGAAATATATTCATTATTATTATTATTATTTGTGTTCATGTGTTTCTCTGTGTGTGTGTGTGTGTGTGTGTGTGTGTGTGTGTGTGTGTGTGTGTGTGTGTGTGTTGAAACACACTTGGGATACTTCTTCTCCTAAGACAGGTTATCTTTCTTGACAAGGCAGCTTGTGCGTTTTTATCTGGACAAAAAAACAAACAAACAAACAAAACAAAACAATAACAACAAAAACTAATTCGGATATTTAGGCCCAGCACGTTGCCCTTTCTCGTGTATCCATTTGTTTTATTTGTTTCCGTCCCAATTTATAACGTTCATTTTTCTTACTACCTTTCTTCGCTCACACTTTCCTTTCTTCAGACAATTATGCCTCATAATTTGTTAGACTGTTAAATACACAACACAGTTAAATAAACTGCATGTTAGCCTCAACGTGTGTGATGTAAAATTGTTTCAAACACTTCAAAACAGCAACTCAGAACAACATGCTTATTAAACAATCCAGTGGATTAATGTTTGCAACTTTGTTTTAGGTGGATAAATCCACGATTCGCACTGTACATTAAATGTTGATCCATACGAGCCTTCATGGCGCCTGTCTTCAGCAGTCACAAAAATGTTCTTCTAGTCACAATGAAATAGACATCCCGTTATCACCATGAAACTGACATCACATGTTGTTTATCACTAGTGTGTTGTTTGTCAACCTTGCGTTTCCATGTGTTTTTTTAAAATCTGAATGCTTCCTCTCTCTCTGGTTATACATATATATATATATGCAGCAGCCTGAATGTTGTTGATGTTGGCTATCACATCTGCACAGGAGTTGTATCTTTTATCCTGCCTCTCTGTATAGATTATTTATTATTTGCCACTTTGGTTTATTTGTTTGTTTATTAGTTCCTAGTCAAGTGTATTCACATATAGTTCATGTCATACTGTGGACAAAAATCGTGAAGGAAGTTCAGACAGAAGAGGATAAGACCGTAGTCATCGGAGATTAAAATAAACCCGAGGACCAGCCATGTGAACATCCAGCACTGTGAACATCCAGTCCTGAGAACATCCAGCCCTGTGAACATCTATGACTGTGAACAAGGTTTCAGAGACAAGAGAGTATCTAGAAATGTACTAGTCTATGCTCTTTGGTCCACTCTCTGTTTGGTCTCACGATAAATCTATTCATCAAAAGTGTCTTTTCCAAAGTCCCACAAGCCAGAAGTTGCTGAGACTCCTAAAGGGTTGATCAAAAATAAAATTTCTAACGAGACAGGGGAGACTATCGGTGACTGTGGTGGTGCTAATCACCGCTGGCCAGAGAGATTTTATTTCGCGGATTTCTGTAATGAGTTGTCACGATAAATGCTGGAGCCTGATAAATGACTATATCTACGGCAGTCATTAAAGTGAGTAAAGCCTCGCTCCAGCAGAGGGAATGGATTCTGGGTGTATATCGGGGAGGCCCCCGCCGTTGCCCGTTGCCCTGCCGACAAGAAATCGTGTGTGACACTATCTCGCAGATTTCACGCAACTCATAAGACCACTGGCTTCTGTGACCCGTGGGTATAAAAGTTGTTGTTGGTGGTGGTAGGTGTGTATGCGTGTCTGTCTGTGTGAGTGAGTGAAAGAGAGAGAGTGTGTGTGAGAGAGAGAGGTTGTGTACATGTATGTGTGTGTGTTTTATTTCTCTTTTTCTCACGAGAGTGCACGAACACACACACACACACACACACACACACGCACGCACGCATGCACACGCACAGAGAAAGAGAGGGGCACACAACAATGTTGAATCGTATTAGCATAGAAAAATACATGTCTTGTCGATCCTGTTCCAACATGCTGTATATCTGGCCAGTCCTTTCTCAACACTCTGTATGTTTAGGCTGGTCTTGTCTCAACATTATGAATAATGATGTGGCTGATGCTGTATCAACACCAGTCCCGTCTCAACATGTTGCCGATCCTGTCTCAACATTATGTATCAACACCGGTCCTGTCTCAACATTCTGTATGTGTGACCGATCCTGTCACAACATCCTGTAGAATTATTTGGCCGATGCTGTCTCAACATTATGCTGTCCTTACTTCCAAAATCAGCAAATCATTCATGCTCCCCGTTTATCTTCTCTTCTCTATCTCACTTTATTCACCCACTTCACTTTAGTATCTCGATAACCTCATGTCAAGTTTTTTCCCTAGCTTTACAATGACCAAATTTTTCTCACTTGCACATTTTACCCCTCTTCTTTCCAAGATCTTCCCCAATCCTCCCTCCCGTACAACAGACACAACTCGCCTGCAGGATTTCTTTCCTTTTTCATCAACCCCCTGTACTCAGCGGTCTGTCTTCATGCGGGTCTGCAATCGAAGTGCTGCACCAGCTTTTGTCTGCTCTGTCGGAAAATTATCGCCCACTTACAGAATAGGTGTGATGAAAACGGGATTATCTCACTTTTTATCAAACGGCTCCCTTGTACGTTTTAGAAACCGACGAGTGCTTCAAGATCTGTAACGAGCAGGCTCGGTTACTGCCTCTTGCTGAGCTCTCTAATGGGAAGAGAATAATAGGTGAGGTGATAGTTACAGCAAGTGTATTATCGGAGCGGCTCCCCAGGCGTCTGTCTTTTTTTACTGCTTGGCTGCTGAGAACACGCTTTGCAGACACTCGAAGGAACAGTTCGTACGGGCCAAGGTAATCAGTACTTTGACCCTCTCACTACTATCTGGGACTTTGATGTGCTGTGGATTCCCGCTGTCAAAATATAAAAAATACAATGCATCTCAATGACTATACTGAATATATCAAAAGATAACAGACAATACTTTAAAGAATATTGACAAATATTTGTAACAGAATTATTTCAACACGCGAAATGACACTATCATTACAAAGAATGGATGTCAAAATATTAACTAGAAACCATTTTTTATTTATTTCTATCTGATTTAAAAAAAAATTTTTTTTTTATTTCTTTAACTCCGCTTTTGGTTTTTCTCTGAATCTTAACTGTTCTTTACTGGCAACAGCTGTCTCCCATCCCACGCATTCCAGGGCCAGCTGGGCTGCATGAGCGGTGTATCTGCATTTCCATACTAAAAGCTGCCCATAGGAACTGTCCAACCTGTGAGATTTATGGGCACTACTATGTGAGGAAAGGAGATATCATCCACCCAGGATCTACACTCATCGATCTCTTTTAGGATCCTTGTATCTTTGGTGTCTCTTTTTAAGATCCTTGCATCTGCAGTGTGTTCTTTTAGGATCCACTCATATGCTGTGACTCTTTGAGTGTGTCACCTGCACTCTACAGTGCCTTTCAGACGAGTCAGTAACTATTAAAACAACAAACACAATTTGAATTTAAAGACAAATATAATTGAAAAGAAGAATTAATAATTAACTAAACAAAAAAATCTAAATTCAAAATAACAACTAAACACAGTCAAAAATTCAATGTTCACCCTTAGTTCCTTCAAACATAATATTCCCCTCACTCATAAAGGCGCAGTCCTCCACTCCTGAAGGCACAGTCCTCCCAAACACAGTCTTCAGAAAAGAAAAGAAAACCCAACACAAATCACACCACACAGTCTCCGGTCCTGGTGCTGTCTCTTCTCAACAGGTTTAAATGACAAATTTTACTCAAGTCTGGTCAAGACTTGCTAAATAAACACAAGCGTGGTCAGGACTTGGTACATAAAGTCTGGTCAAGACTTTCCCAACGCCCGAGGAGACCGTCAAGTTTCCCCGCTCCCGTCAAGGAGAACCAGCATACGAATAAAATCAAAGTACACCGAAACACTCTTCTCATTCTTTCCATCCCATCCTCTCAACAACAGACTTTATCACACCAGTTAATTAAGCAGCCGACCGGCCATCACGGCCCGGCACTGACTCACCCACTCAGACCTCACACCGATACACATTAACTCTTCCGCTCACACCTCCCCCCTTCCAGTCCCGTTACCTGTCCCCTTTCAGGATAAAAATAAAAAAAAATTTTAAGACAGCAGGTTTGTGACAAATAGCCCCCCACCAAAACCAACCAACGGCTTGGTTAAGCTTCTAAGGAGCAAACCTGCTCAAGTAATCAGCCCCCACATTTTCCTTTCCAGGAATAACTTGAACAACAAATGAGAATGGTTGTAGCAACAAGGCCCATCTCATAAGTCTGCCGTTCTCAGTCTTTGTTTTCTGTAAATACTTCAGTGACTGATGATCAGTTTGCAGGACAAATTCCCGTCCATACAAATAAACCTCGAATTTTCTCAGGGCCCATACAATCGCCAGACATTCTCTTTCCACAACAGCATATCGCCTTTCTGCATCAGACAGTTTCTTGCTGGCGTAGTAGATGGGTTTCAATGCTCCTTCTCGTTCTTGCATCAGTACAGCTCCCAACCCTACATCAGAAGCATCTGTCTGTAGCACAAACTGCTGATGTACATCAGGGAGAGATATTATAGGGCGAGAACACAAGCGATCTTTTAGAGTTTGGTAAGCTTCTTCACACTCTGGAGTCCATATTATTTTATTTGGTTTCACCTTCTTGGTTAGGTCTGTGAGTGGTAAAGCGATCTCGGCAAAGTGTGGCACATATCGGCGAAAGAAACCCACAAGGCCCAAAAATGCTCTTACTTCACGTTTTGTAGTTGGAGTACGGACGTTCTGTATTTTCTCTAATTTTGACTCTTCCGGCCACATTTTACCCCTACCCACTTTATGTCCGAGGTATTCTAATTCCTCACATCCCAAAGAACACTTTGTAGGGCGAGCAGTCAACCCTGTCTGTTCTAGACGACTAAACACTAAGTTCAGCGCTTCTAGGTGCTGTTCCCACGAATCACTGACGATCAGTATATCATCCATAAAGTTCAGAATATCAATACGGTCTAGTGGCTCCAACAGCGTTCGCATCATTCGACTAAAGACACCCACGGCATTCTTCAGTCCAAATGGCATAACACGCCACGTGTACTGCCCGTAAGGTGTAGTAAAGGCAAGTTTTTGCCTGTCATTGGGATTGACGGGTATCTGCCAATATCCTTTGGCCAGATCAATTTTTGAAAACCAGGTGGCGTGAGCCAGTCGACTAAATAGATAGTCCATATCAGGCAGTGGCTCAGCATCAAACACAGTGATTAAGTTCAACTGTCTGTAGTCTACACAGAACCTAACTTGTCCATCTTTCTTTCTTACTAACACGATGGGTGCACTGTAAGGAGATGTCGTTTTTTCAATGACACCCAATTTCATCATAGAGTCTAGTTCTCGTTTGATGATTTCCACCTGCGAATGTGGCACAGACCGAGGTTTAACACAGACCGGCTGACAATCCTGCAGTGTAAGTGTAAACTGCTCCAAGTCAGTGCTTCCAGGCAGATCAGTCAGACAGCGGGCATGTTTATGGCAAATCTCAGCTAATTGCCTCTCCTGCAGCTCATTCAGTCCTTTCCCAAATTTAACATTGTCAGGACCTTCTTCAGATGTGAGTGAAGGTAGAGGAATTTCCGCTCTTAGAGCTGGTTCTAATTCATCATCATCTCCCTCCTCTTCCATGATTACTCTGACTGTGCTACTGGGTATCTCACTGGAGACTTTGGCTGTATCAGGGTGGTCGGCTTCTCTCTCCATGTAGGCCTTTAACAGGTTAGCATGATACAGACGTAATTTGTCGCCCACCTGAATCTTGTAATTCATCTCATTTACTTTCTCTTTCACTTCATACGGTCCCCGCCAGGCCATCTCCAGTTTGTTTGACTTTGTCGGTAACAACAACAACACTCTGCTTCCCACTGGAAATGTTCGCCGCTTAGTCTGTCGATTGTAAGCTGCGGCATAACGCTGAGCGCTTTTCTCGAGGTTTTTCTGGGCCTCGGCACAGGTGGATTCTAGCCGTTCTCTCAAGTCTATGACATACTGAGCAGTAGTTTTCACCTCTTCTGGGGCATTCTTAGTCCACAGTTCTTTCAAAATCTGTAAGGGTCCTCTCACAGTTCGACCATACAGTAACTCAAAAGGTGAGAATCCCAAACTTCCCTGAGGAACCTCACGGTATGCGAATAGAAGAGCGGGCAAAAATCTGTCCCAATCTTTTGGCCGTTCTTGACAGAGTCTTCGCAGCATACTCTTTAATGTTCCGTTAAATTTCTCCACTAGCCCATTGCACTGAGCATGATATGGGGTTGTGGTCAATCCTTTAATTGCAAGCAACTTGTTCACTTGTCTCATAAGTTCACTGACAAACTGTGTACCTCTGTCCGTCAGTATTTCTTTCGGAACACCCAGCCTTGTCCATATTTCCCAGAGTGATTCTGCTATTCTTTCAGCTTCAATTCCTGGCAAAGCTACAGCTTCGGGATAGCGTGTGGCATAGTCTACCGCCACTAGTATGTAACGGTTTTTCCGTTCTGACATGGGTGTGATGGGTCCCACAAGGTCTACTGCAACTCTTCTAAAAGGTTCGTCAATTAAAGGAAATTGTTCAAGTGGCACTTTACTCACACGCCCCTTCGGCAATGTTCTTTGGCATGCATCACAGGAAGCGACATAACGACGAACTTCTGACAGCATGCCTGGCCAGTAAAAATTTGCCTGCAGCCGGTCAATTGTCTTTTGAGTACCCAGATGTCCAGCCATGGGTACATCATGAGATAATCGAAGTAATCCTTGTCGTAAGGCGGCTGGTACACACACTTGTTGATAAACACCTTTATCAGAAGTGTACTGGCGCATCAGTGTGCCATTCTTCCATAAGAACTGAATAGATCCTCTCTTCCTGCTTTGTTCTACTTTTCCTTCTTTGGCTTTCTGTCTAAGAGTTTCTAATTCAGGACCCGTCAGTTGTAATTTGTGTAAATCTTCTCTGGTCACTTCTCCCAACAAAGAGTCAGTCATTTTGAGAGGTTTAGGAACCCGTGCATCTTGTTCCTCTCTCGCTGCTTGTGCGCGAGTAACAACTGCAACAGTCGGTGTGGTTACTGGAGGTAATGGAGGATAAACCAACACAGGCACTTTGGTTCCATCTTTCTGCTCGATGTGGTTGCCTATGATGACAGGAACCACCAGATGGGCGAGTACGACCGCTATTGCTTCTCCACAATAAAACGGACTTTCTAGTCGGACTAAGGCAGTTTGACATGAGTGAACCTCATTCTTGCTGGCCATCATTATACGGCGGTGTATTGGCAAAAGATCACTCTGAGCTACCAAACTGGCATCCACTACCAGCATATCAGCTCCTGTGTCACGCATAGCTTTCACTGTTTGCTCCCCGACAGTAGCAAGACAATAAGGATCGTATGATCCTGCTTCTGATTGTACTGACTGGTCAGACATCAGAACACTCACTTTCGAGCTATTTCCTGGAACAAAGCTTTGCTTTCTATTAGTACAGTCTTTCTTTATGTGTCCTGGTTTCCCGCAATTAAAACATGATATTTGCTGAGTTCCAGCCTGCTCTGTCAACTTACTCCTATCCTTTGGCAGGCTGTCAGTTCGATACGGCACACCTGATGGACGTTTGACAGACCTACGTGCATCAGCATAACGCTCCGCCAACATCGCTGCTTCCTTCACAGTCTTTGGTAAACATTGGCGGAGATAAACTGCCATGTCTCCTCCCACAACCTCAAGCATTTGTTCTTGCAAAACAAGATCAAGTAAATCTTCATACTTTGTCTCTTTTCCAGACAAGCTAAGCCATCTTTCTACATAGCGTGTCAGTCTGGTGACAAATTGTGGAAATGTTTCTCTATCAAGTTTTCGTGTCTTTCTAAACTGACACCTGTAGGACTCTGGAGTCAGTTTAAATGCTTCTCTCAGTGCTACTCTGACACTATTGTAGTCACGTCTCTCAGTGTCTGTGAGTGACAAGTACACCTCTGCTGCTCGGCCTCTCAGTTGACCCCCCAGCATCACCCCCCAGCTAGTTGCATCCCAGTTCTGTAGTTGAGCTACACACTCAAAGCGCCCTAAGAAGGTATCTAAATCTTCCACCGTTTCATCAAAAACAGGAAGTTTAACTCTGTAAGTACCGATACGTGGGTCTGATGGACTTGAGACTACTCCCTTCTCTAGCTGTTGACAATGAATTTCTTTTTCTCTCTCCTGCTCTAATTCAAACTTCCTTTCTCTCAGTTTCAATTCTAAAAGTCTTTCCTCTTCTTCTAACTGAAGTTTTCTTTCTTCTAATTGAAGTTTTCTTTCTCTCTCTTTTTCTTCTAATTGAAGTTTTCTTTCTCTCTCTTTTTCTTCTAACTGGAGTTTTCTTTCTCTCTCTCTTTCTTCTAACCGAAGTTGTCTTTCTTCTAATTGAAGTTTCCGTTGTCTCTCTTCTTCCTCTCTCTTTTTGTCTCTCTCCTCCTGACGACGATCTCTCAACTCCGCCGCTACGAACTTGGCAAATTTATCCCCTGTCAGCTCAAGCTCTGTGGCGAGTAACTTAGCTTCCGATGTCCATCTCTGAAGTTTACTGGCATACCCCTCTACTTCTACCGACATTTCTTCTTTAAAAGGTATTTCCTTCAACCCTTCTGAAGTAGGATCAGTCTCCTTAACATCTTTTGAATCGAATCCAGTAGCCATGATAACAATAACATATATCACAAAATCTAACAGTTTATACACACAACGTTCCAACACAATCAAAGATAAGAGAATACAAACTGCAATAAAATTTCCTAACTCGTCTGAACGACAATAATAGACTATAAAATGATCCCGGACAGAGCCCCCATTATATTGTCACCTGCACTCTACAGTGCCTTTCAGACGAGTCAGTAACTATTAAAACAACAAACACAATTTGAATTTAAAGACAAATATAATTGAAAAGAAGAATTAATAATTAACTAAACAAAAAAATCTAAATTCAAAATAACAACTAAACACAGTCAAAAATTCAATGTTCACCCTTAGTTCCTTCAAACATAATATTCCCCTCACTCATAAAGGCGCAGTCCTCCACTCCTGAAGGCACAGTCCTCCCAAACACAGTCTTCAGAAAAGAAAAGAAAACCCAACACAAATCACACCACACAGTCTCCGGTCCTGGTGCTGTCTCTTCTCAACAGGTTTAAATGACAAATTTTACTCAAGTCTGGTCAAGACTTGCTAAATAAACACAAGCGTGGTCAGGACTTGGTACATAAAGTCTGGTCAAGACTTTCCCAACGCCCGAGGAGACCGTCAAGTTTCCCCGCTCCCGTCAAGGAGAACCAGCATACGAATAAAATCAAAGTACACCGAAACACTCTTCTCATTCTTTCCATCCCATCCTCTCAACAACAGACTTTATCACACCAGTTAATTAAGCAGCCGACCGGCCATCACGGCCCGGCACTGACTCACCCACTCAGACCTCACACCGATACACATTAACTCTTCCGCTCACACCTCCCCCCTTCCAGTCCCGTTACCTGTCCCCTTTCAGGATAAAAATAAAAAAAAAATTTTAAGACAGCAGGTTTGTGACAGAGTGTCGATGTCTCTTCGATTAAAATACGTGGGTCTTTTGTGATTATGTTATAAGCCAATTTTCTTCTCTGGTAATTTAATTTCTTTTACTAACCGTTTTGTATCGAAAGTCGATATGTTCAACTATTGTGATAATGATAATGGCCATTCCCGATGGATACATCAAAGACACCAAACGCAATACTTATCACCTTATTTTGAGGGAAAATAAAATCCTCGACACCCAAAGCATGTATTATGGTACTAGCCTAATAATTATTGCATATTCGGCAGGTATGATCCAAAAACTGACATATGCATCTAAATCGACAATTTAATATGCATAATATAACATCCTTTACTCTTTATACATCTACGTCTACCATTTGATATGCACGTATATAAATTCTTTATTCCAAATTTTTAAATATAATTTATAGCAGGATGTCATGGTATTGACTACGCCACAGCAAATCCCTGCTTTGTGGTCTTATTTTGGTGATAAAGGGGTTAAAATCTCTATAGTCTTCGTTTGGAACAGTTCTCAGGCAGGCTCGATCCAAACTCTGCTCACTTTGTATGGTCCTAGGTTATCACTGTCGAGCATCCATCATGGTCTTAATTCTATCGCCTACCTCTCTTCACTTGGACCAACAATTTTATGCGCGCCGCTCTATCACACTGTGTCCTACCGAGATAAAATATAGCCCCCTCGTCTAGAATCTGTTGGCGCGTGCAGATCGTGAGGGATGCCCGGAAGAGGAGCGAGAGTGTTGGGAAAGAGGGGAACAGGTACTTTCAAAAAGCGAACTGTGCTGAGTCGGATAGGTGCCTGAGGGCGATATGAATATCGCCATCTTTGTACGTACTCAAAGAGAGAGAGAGAGAGCAGAGATAAAGGAAAGAAGATAGAATAGAAGAGAGAGACAGAGAGAGAGGTTCTTAACACTGATTGATGCACTGTGCAAGGAACTTGTTCACACTGATTCCGATCGAGATAGCAAGGCGGTTGTCAGGCATTCTCTCCAGAAGAGCGGTGAAGCCGTACGGCATGGCAGAACTAATTCGACATTTTGTCAGCCGCCATAACGTCTGGTTAGACCTGTGCCTGCTCTGTCCGCCTACAGGTTCATTTGGAGACAGTTAACAAGACTGCTTTACTTTGCCTGATCCCTGCAGCAAAAACCGAAATCGCAATAAATTAGCAATATCCTTAGTAACCCTTTCTGCATTTCATGGTACTCACCCTACCTCTGCGTATGACATGTGCACGTGCATACACACAATAATACTCATACAAACATTACTGATTTTGTAACATTTTAAAGTTTTGTTTGATATATAAACATACCGGACAACTACTACTTTTCTGTATAAGATAAGGTAAAGGTCGTCACCGAACGTTTTGAGGAGGGTGAAGTGTTAGAGACCTTACTTTTCTCGGGGTCAGCTCTTTATGAGGAGGGTTTCAAACTCCTCTTCCTCCCTGCCTTAACCTCCCCAACCGTCTGTGGAGTCACGTTCCCATTCTGGCCAACTGGGTTACTGGGGGAAGTTTACTGTGCTACTCGGGTATCGAACTAGCGCGCCTCTCAGTTCGGACGCCAGCGGTCTAACCACTCGTCTATCCGCTCCCCCCCCCCTCTGTATAAAGACCAGATCATAAATGAACACTCGTTTTTCTGAGAGTACAGATTACGATGAGGACCTTGATACTGTATGTCGTTTGCACCATAATAAAAAAGATGAATGAGGGACGGTAAGCACGGACAGTCGCACGAACGCAAAGACGCACTGACAGACTGGTGGGTATGCATGCCTGCTTATCTTAAGAGATAAAATACGCGAAAGTCATTGGAATATCAAACCTTAACAAGTCTTCACCTTTTGAAATTCCCCAAAAGTGACTTTTATAGACAAAAATAACAGACAAGAAAAAAATACGCGTGTGCATGAGCATGTTTGCAAGCGCACGTGTGTGCGTGTGAAAGAGAGTGAGAGAGAGACGGAGGTGAAAGAGAGAACATGGCAAGTCAAGCAGACAGTGTATGGGTGTTCCAATTCCTACCCTCCCATGTGCTTCGCTTACCGTCGAAAGGAAACACTCCAGATTATGTTTCGAAATTCCATCCCAAATGCAGCCGACTGCCTCAAGTTTTTCCTTGATAAAACCAGTTTCCATCTGCACTTCAAGACAGTTCTCAAGCAGCTTTTCTGCGGAGCCACGAGTCTTCAAGGGAAAGTTTACCGCAAAGAAAATTGTAGCCCTTTGACGACATAATTTAATTTTGCGAGCCCCCAATTTCTCTCCAAGTGAGAACCACTTCAGTTCGTTTATTTATTCATTTTCATATAGATTTCACACAAAATTATCTTGGATCTCCGAGAGTAATTGAGTTGATGATAGGTTTACAGGAGCTGTCAGAACAGTTTAAAGTTTGGAATCTCTTTAGCATGATTCAATCGTTGGGATCTATCAATACTTATCTACTGATGGCATTTAAGAACAAAAACCAGACAAACAAAACCGTTAACTACAGTGCAAATTAAATTCAAACGTGTACCAAAGCCATTTTTAAAGAAGTAGAAACAATACCATAAAATTGAATCAACTAGAAAAAAGGAGTTATTGTGTAATACTGTTCCTAAAGTTATATCATATGAAATGAGCTAATGATATTCTTTACTTTTAACTGACAAAACAAAAAAAATAAAGAAGGCAGGTAGTAACAGACTCGTGTATGACGTGCAGTAAATATGTGTAGATATAGAAGCACTTGATGATGATGATGATGATGATGATGATGATGATGATGATGATGATGATGATGATGATGATGATGATGATGATGATGATGATGATGATGATGAGATCAAAGAGGTAGATCATTTCATATGAGGTAAAATCCCAGAAAAGTTGCTGACCAACCGTTGATTGCCTCAGATGAAAGGTCTGATAATTTTTCATAAGTAAAGCAAACATTTGGAGCGGTAGACAAGAAGTCTTCATATTTAAACACTGAAATATAGGATTTCTTATGTATAATAACTGTTGGAAACAATAAACGAAGCTCGAAAAGGGAAAAATAAGATCATTAAATGATCACAATTAACTTTAATTCAGCTGAATGTTTCCTTAATAAAACAAGGACTTATGTTTAGGACAGAGCTTTTATTTTTATCCTCGTACTTTGAAACTCTTGTCCAATGATCTAATGAAACAGAATTCTCTAAACAATATGCGTCTACGAAATAAACAAGACTAAATTCATAATAATTTTCAAAACTACCTTGAAAAAGAACGTAGTTTGTCTCTGCTGATGAATATGTCAAGACACAGAAAGACGGGGAGAAAATCGGCTCGTTTGATTACAAATACGTTTGTTGTCGTTACTGATGGTTTGGAAATGGATTATTAAGGTTCCTATTTGATAAATTATCTCATCAGTTATACAGCAACATGTCTTTACAAAATATAGCGTCTAAACAGCAAATAACACTATATTTCTTGCTCGGGTCAAAAGAAAGAAATGCAACTAAAACAAATACGTTTGCCTTCACTGTTCTAATTCCTCCCTCCTCCACCCCCCACTTTCGCTTGATTACCCTCGTTCGACGTGTGCTCGCTAAGGTGCGTTTGTATCAGGGAAACTGGTTTGATTGCAGGGGGTCATGTGGAACATGCGTGCTTCCAGCAAGTGGCGGAGGACATAACGGGGATTTTTGAAAACTGCATCTAGCGTTTACTTTGCAGTCGTTTCTTTTAGGAAAAAAAACAAGAGTAGTCACACTAAACAATGACGCGCCCCAGTCTCGGAGCCCCAGAAAAAAACTCTACTATTACCATCACCATCTTAATCGTACAATGAGTTCAGGTAAACACGGTGAGAATCATGGGGGGAGGGAATCCCCGGCATCGTCTTCACAATGGCAAGTACTAGACACAGTGAATCACTCACATCACCTGACTACGGCCACTGGAATGTTGAAGTTTATCTTTCCTTGCCTATCGCCCTATCGCCCATTATCCATTATTATTATTATTGGTATTGCTACTGTACTTGTTACTTCTGTAGACTTCATATCAGAGAAGCAGAGTCGGCACCCTAGGGGAGGACGTTTGCTATCAAGTTCTCACATCTCTCCCCACTGGCCTGACATCCAGATCCGGCCAGTGAACAAATCTCGTGGCCAACGCTGCTGCGGTCTTGCGTTTCACCTTATAATCTGCTCGCGACGCCTTGCTAATTGAGTGGCGGGGCCCCACCGCCGGGGTGTTATCACCTGAAGGGGGGAGAGGAGGGGAGGACTCATGGTGAGTCTGCGACTGCCAGTCCTGGCACGTGGGTGTCAGAGCCCCCAGACGCTTTCGTGCTATTGTGACAATTCTGCCCTGGACAAGTTACTCCAGGCTGGCTGCGTGACACAGTCACTAAACATGGTTGCGCTTTGTTTTTGGCTGTTGACAGTCCACTTTAAACAGAAAGAACACTCACTTTGGCATTATCAGGTTTAAAAAAAACGAAACAAGTTTTTCTTTATTTTTTTTTTCAAGTCTTGTCAAGTAACGCTAATTGAGTATCAACAGCCACAATCATCCAATCAGACTGTATGTTGTATAAATATCAGCCAATCAGATCACACTTCTCTCGGTGGTGTAGTAGTGGTTAAAACATTTGCTTGTGGCCACTGCAGTGAGAACCAAAAGGTCCTGGATTCAGATCTCATCTCAGAGACAGTTTTGATGTGAAACCTGTTCGCAGGCCCGGCCGTCGGGGATTTTTTCCGGGTTTCCTCCCCACTCTCTGTTCCCTCATAGTGCGAAATCACCTCTAGGTGGAACCACTCTCCCGCCAAACCAATCAACCAGTCAACCAAGCTTTTATCAGGTCATTCATTGTGCACACTACACTGGAGTTATTACCGCGAACAATCCTTTTGTCGATCGTGGTTCTTTTGATTGATTGATTGATTGATTGATTGATTGATTGATTGATTGATTGATTGATTGATTGATTGATTGATTGATTGATTGATTGATTAGCGTGTAGACGCACTTTGATGCCATTTTCATTCTTGACACATGCTATCGCCAGTGAGTCTTCGCTGGGTCCTCAATCGCCACACGATCACATCTGGCTCAAGAAGATTCCAGGTATGCGGTCTGAGAATGCTACGTTCTGAAATGGAGTTTTCAAAGTGGGTAATGCTGATGTTTTGACATAAGCGACCATATTATCCTCGAGGAGATCTGAGCTGCCAGGGAGTCAAGTGGCGTATTGAGAGACAGTCCAATCTGGTAGTGCACCAGACACGTCGTCAAGCTCGCTCCATCACCAACGAGAAAAAGAGAAAGAGAATTGAGAGACCTTCCCACGAGTTGCATGGACCCCGACTTTCATTGAGACGCTGAGTGAGGGGAAGATGCTTTATGAGCTCAACACACTTCGTAACATGCAGCCTGCGACAAGGAGGCAGAAAGATAACGAACGTGCTAAACAAAGCATGCCTTCCTCCCTCCCAACCCCAATCCCCCAGACACACCCCAACACCTTGTTGTTGCGCTAATGGCTTTGTCACTGTGATGCCTGGTTTTGATAATTTTTAAAGAAGGAATTCAGGCTTTCAGATATAAAGTTTGACTTATTGCTTGTACTTTGGTGTGCATTTTCTCTCAGGTGATAAACATTTCCCCATATTACTCTCTCTCTTTCTCTCTTAAACACACAGACACAAGCACGCACGCACAAACACCAACACATTCATTTCTACTTTCTTTTCTTGTTCTGTTTTGTTTTTACCTGCAAACACACACACACACACACACACACACACACACACACACACACACACACACACATGAATGTTTGTTTATGATGATGATGATTATTCACGAGCGGGAGCTTGTTTACAAAGAGGGTGTCACTACCGAGGGTGGTGGCCAGGCGTACATAATTACGAGCGAGACCCTACCAGTAAAGATGATGCGGGGCAGCGACAGACCAAGGACAGAATTCCGAAACCATATCGCATTTTCTTGCACATATGGTGTCGTTGCATTTGTGGGGTGGGGTGGCGGGAAGTAGGTTGGACACCTGCACTTGCCAGATGTATGCAAGACATCCCTCAAATATTCTCGCAATCACTGGGGACATGAAAATCAGTTTGTATTTTTTTGTCTTTCTCAGCTGACTTATTTTATATTCTAACATTTGTAGCTCCACTCGCTCTCATAACCTTTCTACCACGTGTCAGGGGGCTCAGGTTTTTTTGTTATTGTGCGATATCTGCTTGGCTGGTTAGGAAATCTTATGATGCCTGCTGTATCTGCACAAAGTATTACTTGCCCTTAGCAAGAGCATCTGCAAAGAGAAATAGGTAAGGGTGCCAGATAACTACTCTCGTAGAATCAGAAGTAGACCTGGAACTTTTAGTAGTGGTAAATGCCCGGCTGCGCAGTTAGTTCACCTGAATCATGTGACCTTACGGTCGTAGGGGAGTGAGATGTTATAGACATCACTTGGCCTCTCCCATGATTTTTTTTCTTTTTTGCCACCTCTGTACAGAGTCAGGTACCCGTTCGTCACAGGGATACCAAACCTGGTAGTTTTTTCGTGCGTTTGGGTTCGAATGGTGCTGCTGTAGCCTCTAGGCTGTTTTTCCATTTTCAGCAGCGACTATTACGACTACGTCGACACCATCTACTGCTGTTGTTGCGGTTACCGGTGTTGTTACAATAAAGAGAATTGTATTGTATAAATGTAAAGAAAAACCTTTCATAATAAGACATAATAGCTGTATGCTACTGTCAAGCTTCTACGATCTCTGATACTCAGTTTTACAGTGAATGAGACTTTTAGTATTTTGAAAATTAAAAGTATTTGGAGGTTTTTTAACAACAAAGCAGCAGCTGTTTTCTGACTGTAACTGTCCCTGCACCACGTTAAAGCGACTTTTATCATGTAACATTTGACACATTACTTTGTGCGTGCGTGCGTGCGTGCGTGCGTGCGTGCGTGCGTGCGTGTGTGTGTGTGTGTGTGGTCTGTACTCACTAATTGTTACGGATACAAATATTTTCATGTCATGAAATATGAAGTAAATTGCTAAAAAAAAAAGAAACCTCCTACAAAACAAAACCACTGTCTGTGATGGTGTTAGTGGTCGCAACTGTTGTCTCAGCTTTGCACAGTACCGAAATAGTGGCCGCAGCTCTACAGCCCCTGTTGACGAACTTAATTATGATTGGCGGCAGGGTGTTAACAGCCGCCGCGGGTCCCATCGCGAACTGGATCTGTGAATACTAGTTTGCACTTTCGTGACCGTGGCGAAGGGAGGCTTTTTATCAGCGGGGAACTATGTCTGTGGATGCCGTTCGAATGGGCATCACTCGACACGAGCCGCTCTTTAGAGACGATGAGCCAACGGTGCGCTATCAGATAGGACCCCTCTCATCAGATCTGGCGCTGATTGGACCTGACAGCGGAGGGGCCCCCGTCTCGGCCCGGACTCGCGATCCAGCTGAAACGAGGGGCACGTGAAAAATGCAAGTGCCTAGCAAAATGGATTTTTTTTTTTCTTGTACTTCACTCCCTCGCTACTTGCCTCGGCCATGAGTACCCAGTTGGATAAGTCGCACTAGCTTAACTGACTAGGAAGTAGTGTCAACTTCGTCTCTGCTCTTCAGAAAAC
Organism: Marisa cornuarietis; assembly: GCA_004794655.1. Lineage (NCBI taxonomy): Eukaryota > Metazoa > Mollusca > Gastropoda > Architaenioglossa > Ampullariidae > Marisa > Marisa cornuarietis. The sequence goes on along the minus strand of SMMW01000617.1, from coordinate 5,227,941 downwards.
AAACAAGCAAAAATAAACAAGAGCAAAATAAAAGGCTAAAACAAAACAAAACAAGGCAAACAAAAATAAACAAGCAAAAAACAAGTAAAAACAAATTAGCAAAATATAAACAAAACCTAAAACTAATCCAAACAAGTCAAATAAACAAAAACAAGCAAGAAACAAAAATTAACAAGCAAACGAAAACAAAAAAGCTAAGACAACAACAAATAAGTCAAACAAAAATAAACATTCAAAACACAGCAATAAACTAAAAATCGGTTAAAAATAAAAAAATAAATAATATTGTCGTTTGAGACCAGGTATTGAGTTAGCCAACTTTTTCTTAGTCTGTTGAAAATCTCTTGATTTTCGGACGATATGTAGCCTTGTCGCTCCAATCAAATGAGTAAGATTCGCTTCCAAGTGACTGGAGTACCTTTGCCAAGTTATTTCTATCAAACATTCTTGGCGTGAACGATACGGCTGCATCTCGTCTGGCAACATCAACGACATGCACACACAGTAAAACAAAGGAAAGAAAGAAAGAAGAAAAAAATCAATCAATCAATCAAACATGCAAACAAATTAGCAAAGGAATCAAACAAACAAATGACTTGCAAGATGTCAGACAACAAAAGCTTTATTATTACAGCCTTTGTTGTATTAGAATTAAGTGGAAGGAGTACATGCACTGCTCTGTCATTGAGGATATAGAAATAAAAACCGGTCATAAATTTTTCAGATAAATAGAGGACAATTTATATGTAAGATTAATGTACCTTTTTTTCAGTTGTTGATGCTGACGAGAAAAAACAAACACACATCGGACCGGATGGAGAGCAAAAACAAGGCCTGTAGAAAATGTTTGGTAGACAGTGCTTCACGCTGCATTGTTCAGGGAGTCGTTCTAAATATACCAGCCGGGATAAATCATCCCTGATTGCCCAAAACAATTTAGCGGGATCGCGGTCGAGATGGAGAGAGTGGCGAAACCACCCCGATAAAGCCAAGTTGCCTGTCAAAGGTAACGCCCGTTGTCGATGATACTGCAAGAACTGGCGCACACAGGCTGCTGCTGAGGTTAGTAGGTAAGTAGTTCCTTCACTTGTGTGTTGGCAATGCTTCCCTGCTCTCCTTTAATAGGAGAAAAGTAATTAACACATTTGTTGTTTTTTTTCTTCCGTTTTGTCTTTCAAAAAGAAAGAGTTTATATATGTACGTATGTGTATTTCTGTCTTTTCTATATTCTTATATAAAACACCACACACACACACGTGCACACACACACACACACACAGAATGTCCGCTTTGTGAGTGAGTGAGTGAGTGAGTGAGTGAGTGAGTGAGTGAGTGAGTGAGTGAGTGAGTGAGTGAGTGAGTGAGTGAGTGACGAAAGGGAGAAAAACTAATAACATTTTTTGGAACCCTTAAGGTCAGGTATTCGTTGTAGATGACAGCAACACCGAGCCCATCGCGGGTCCCAGTCTGTCCGTCCGTCCGTCCATAAGGCGTACGCCCACAAAAAGCGGCAGGACCAGGCCAAGATGGTGGCCGTGTTCACCAACTCCTCTCCCCCCCACCTCTTCCACAAGCATCCTGCGACATCACCCAGCATCTTCACGTCTGATCGGTGCTTCCAGTGCAGAGCACTCTCCCATACTGTGTATGGTGTCACTTGCAATCTGGCACGCACTCAAACGCACCCCGCACGCGCTCACAGCACTGGCAGTCCTAAGAGCAGCTTGGAGAGGTTTTCCTAAATTTCTAACAACCTCATGAAGTATGCGCAAGGATTTTTTTCTACCTCTTCTTTTTTTTTTTTCCTTTTGCGTTTTCTTGTATGATGCTAGATCAAGGGTCCCGTAATCTTTCCTGCCAAAGGAGAAGTCTCCACGTTCGTTCTTTGACTGAAAATAAGACATAAATTGTGTTGTGCTTCAACTTGAAGATGGTGTCGTTGTGGTTTTATGAGGCAGAATGTCAGAAACATGCGATGGAAAGAAAGAAGATATGCAGGGCGAGACTGCTTGCCCAGTGTTCGCCGAAGGAGAAAGGGGTGTAAAAGAAAAGAGGGGAGATAAAAGACGGTTTGAAACTAAAGCTGACAACAGCACTGAAAATATATATTTTATTTATTTCCAGGTAGACCACGAGGGGAATACTTTCCTCTTTCTCTCTCTCTCTTTCTCTCTCGCACGCGCACGCACGTACGCACACAGACGCCAGAAGTGAAGCAAAGACGCCCACCTCAAATGTATCAGCTCCTTTGAATTCTGTTTCAGATCAGCTGGAAAACATATTTCTCTTTGATGATAACCTTTTGATTTTGTTTGATTCTAAAAACGTTCTCTCTTTTTTTGCCTCTGCTATCTTTATAAAAGAACTATTTGGTTCTTCTTCTTATCATCATCGTCGTCGTCGTAGTTGTCGTCATCATCATCGTCATTATCATCATCGTTATCATAAAGCTGTAAAGACAGGTAAACTAACTTTCCGATTTTCACTCTACATATTTTTTCAGCACCTCTGTAGGTGCTACTTCTTTGATAGAGATGATAATGATCATGATGACGATGATGACGAGGACGACGATGATGATGATGATGGTATGTTAATGTTTGTAAACATTATTTGTAGGATATAATTTGCTCATAGATCCTATTTAATGTGCGTATGCGAAAAAAGAATAGTTATTTTTAAAGCAGCGCGTTCAACAGTAGAGTACTGAGTGACGATAGAAAATTAATTTTAAAAGTTGACGATGACTTGTTGTCATTGTTGTAGAATAAATTATGCTAGAAAATATATTTTTAAAATTAGCCATATAAATCGCTGTCATTGTTGTAGAATAATATATTTTTAAAATTAACTATATAAATCGCTGTCATTGTTGTAGAATTAGTTGTCATAATATACTTTAAAAGTTAGCTTCACATGAGTGTCATAACCTCAAGAGAATATTTTCCTTTGTCCTGAAGAGCTTCAAGCAAGTTTAAACAACAGATATAGCTATCTGTTAAGGTGTATAAGGAATAGATATACCTATCTTTTAATGTGTTTGTAAATAGCTATACATAAGTGGTAAGGTGTCTGTAAAGTAAACGTACCTACCTGGTAAAGTGGTAAGTCTTTATACAATACTTACCTGGCAACACAATCTTCACTCTTTATATTTTCTCCTGATTTCACTTTGGCGCGTGTATGTCTTTACTCAGTGTGCGTGCGCACATGTGTGTGTGTGTGTGTGTGTGTGTGTAAGTGTGTGTGTAGGCGTGTGTGCGTGCGTGCTCACTATTTCTTTAGTCTCGCTCGCTCCTCATTGCAGTCCGTATCTCTTAGCTGCTGACGAAGAAAGATATCAAGATCATATGCTTTTACAGAAAGGAAGATTTAGAAAAATGAAATGGTTTGACACGAATAAAGAACTAAATGAATTCATATTTTTTCTAGTCTGTATATAGTAGAGTTTTTAAACAGTTAGATCAGTAACCTCTTTCTTTAAATTCCAAGTTGGCTTAATTTTTGTGTTCCATGCCACTAGGTAAAGATATTTATAATTTAAAATGATAAAGCTCCATCTAAAGAATGTTATGAAAGTTATAAAACTCCTGTTTTCCCGAGAGAGATATATATATATATACAGTTCACGATTTTGTCGTGGTGTCACCTGTTTGCTAAAGATTTTGTTTCTTGTATGGTTGACCTTCGGTTCGTTTATAGTCGTTGGTGTGGAGTGCATTAAGTTCGCATCCAACTGGAGAAATGCACTTTGCAAATTCTTTTTATTATTGTTATTATTATTGTTATTGTTATTATTATTGTTGTTATTATTGTTATTATTATTAACAAAACAATGTCTCATTTATACTTTATCAACAGAGTACTGTCTCCTGTGAATGTAAAAGCAATGCATTGTCTCTTTTCTATGTCAGCAGAACACTGTACATATTTAGACGCTTACAGCTGTCGTCGGTGCTTTAGTTGTAGGCGTGAACAAGCAGACGGACGACTGCACATTGTCCCAGAAGTAGTCTTACTCTTTCAGAACAATGGCTGTTCCCGTGTCTGTCAGACAGAGTGCTGTATGTTACCCTTTCCTCTACCCGTATACCCAACACCTTCTACCCATTCTAGCTCCGATCGGTTTCTTTAGAAGCCAATAACGCTCTAGGCCGTCTAGGGAGAGAGAATGAAAGCCGACAATAGTGGAAAAGAAAGAAAAATATAGAAGTGGGCTGGAGTGCACTTCGTCATGCATGGAGTCTATGCCGATGACGTGGTTCGGAGATGCTTCAGCGGCAAGGAAAATATTTCCTGGAAGCAAACTGCTAAACACATCCACCATCCACCCATCTTCCCACCCTACTTCACGCTTCTTGCAAACAACAGCGCAAAAACTACAAGACTAGGACCCGTTGCATAGTATTTTCTTATTCCATGTACTTAAGAGCTCGTAGCTTCTAAAGTAATTTTTGACGCGTGAAAAGGACATACCAATGCTCATGCAACCTAATACAGGATCGTGACTGTAAGGATCGGAGTCTAGACACGCTCGTTGTGCAACACATCGTAGCTAGAATAAACGAAAAAGACACACCACGAAACATCCAAGACATTGTCCTTTTTGCCAATCAATGTTTTTGTTTAATTATAGTATCATTTTGTGAGAACGGTCCACATTTGCTGCTTCCAAACCTCTTCAAAGAAATCTTTACAAGCAAATACTTTCATTTTTGCACAAAAATCAAACGACACAAGATTTAGAAGACTGCAAACAGCTACTTACTCGTGGAAAGTTAGACCAAGCGTCGCTTATAACGCTATCAACACTCTAAACCTGCAAAACGTGGACGAAAAACAACAGATAGGCGGAGTGTTAGTGTGCTTGACTAACAAAAATTACCGTTGCTTATCCAACGGCAGGTAATGGGCAAGCAAAAATATATTTTAAAAAAAAAGGGTGTAGAGCTGAATAGGCAACGGTAACTGTTCTTTGCAACGGACACAAAAAAATCACGAATTTCAATAACACGTGTATAAATATGCAGAAAGGCACTCGAATGGAGACACATCAACCAGTAAGACACGTTCCATAGTAATATGGACAATGGGTTTGCATAGAATGGACGACATAACAAGAAGAGGACAATTACAGCATTTGTGTGAGAACTGAGAGGTAGTGGGTCTGGACGGTTCTCTTGTCAAAAGACGGGTGTCACAGCACTCGTATAAATGCCGCGGTCGTCGAACATTTCATCGCAAAATGCAGGTAATACTTTTTTTCTCGGAGGGATTTGAGTGAAGGCGGGCTTCTGTAAAAAGGAAATTGCTGATTTCTTGAATTCACAAGGCATTTTTGTGGCAGAGAAGGCAAGATCATGAACGAAATGACCATTTTTGGTTTTCACTGTTTTTTTTTTCTTCTTCTGCTTATTGCTGTAGTCGTTATTGAGGCAAAAAAAAAGCAGTTTCAGTCAACTTTGCTGGGAGGTGACAATAATAGAATAAGCACCTTTCAGTCCAGGCTGAATAGCTATCCATCGTCAGGTGACTAATATTCCATTTTGTGCTGCTGACTCTTTTTGTCTTTCTCTCTCTTTTTCTCTCTCTTTGTCACACACTTTCACTCTCTCTCAAACACACACACACACACACACACACACACACACACAAGCGCGTGTGCGCGCACGTATACAAGCTTTCTCTGATTTCTTCCATGTAAGATGGGTTCAAGTCAGGTCATTAGTCAAACACTTTCTAAATTAGCTTTAAGTAAAAACTGTCTGCCGCGTTTATTTAGGCTGACATTTTTGTTCTAAAACACACTTCACTGAGCTGTCTGTCCCACATTGTCAGCTCACTGAGACTTTTATCCCAAGATTTGTCACTTCACTGAAAATTCTGTCATCTCACTGATTGTTGGTGCAGAAATGTCACTTCATTGACAAGTCTCACCCAAGGTAAAGTCACCAACATGGTTGGACTTAAACTTCATCTTTAGCACTGTCCACTCACTTTCCAGTCCGTGTTGCCCTCCTTCGTCTGAAAGGAGAACATGCAATCAGCATTTTTTTGCAGGTGGTTTCTAATGTTTACGTGGATAAACTTTAGTTGGGGCGGAGCCGAGGGACGGAATCGTCTTCAGCTCACATTGGCTGAGGTCGCCGTCGATGACCTGTCAAATGGGGTCCCCTTGATGTCAGCGCCGTCTAGAGAGGTCTGTCGACTGATGTCATGTTGTTGAGGACGGAGGCGGTGTTGTTGGGCGAGATGCTCTCCACGATCAGAGACAGGCAGTTGAGACTGGAGGCGCCGTTACTGCCACTGGTGGTAGTGGAGGAGCTGGACATCTGTTCGTATCCTACACACACAGAGAGAAATACATTTATAGTAAAACTGCACAACCAACAGAGGACTTTGGTTTGTTCACTGATACTAGAATTTGCAAACGCCGGTAATACAGACAGATTTGAAACACTGCTGTAGTCAAAATGGAATAATTAACCATTATGTAATCGTCTAATTGTATCTATTGCTCTTATTTCGGACACGCCTAATACATACCCATTTACTGTCCTAATAATATATCCTCATTTACTGTCCTTTTAAACCTCCATTTACTGTTATAAGTTACCCCCATGTTTCTATGTAGATTCCTGACACTGTCACTATAATTTTATTTGAAGGTGTCGTGGGGGGTTATTTCCAGTCTCTAGATGTAAACAACATATATACATTTCCGAGTATGCAACGTATTTTTTTAACTCAGCGATAACCTAAACACGACGGCGGGAAGACGCGAAAGAACAGAACGAAGAAAAAGCAATGAGATCGGGCGACAAGCGATGAAGATCACATAGAAGGCCTTATCAGCTGCATGTTAGTGCCCTGCGTAAGAGCTTTGACGCTCTGGTTTGTTCTCCGCATGACTGGCTTTAACCCCTCGCTTCCTACGACGAACCTACCACGTGGACGGCTGTCAAATATTTCTGACAACTCAAGCGTGCCTTGGTAAACAACCCCCTCCCCTTCTAACCTCCTTGCTACTACCATCCCACCTGCCCATCCTCCAAGTCACGGCTCTCACAGCCCTCCCCCTCCCCCCTCATCAAACGGAGCTTGAAAAAGTTTCTCGCAACAAGTAAAAGGACGTGGAGCCCGTCTGACGTCCCCGGCTGTCAATCTCGGGCGCTCGCCTTCTCGCCGCCGGCGACGGCTCGTTGTTTACTTGGTCAACAAATCGTCGAGGGCGAGAAACTTTTGCGAAAACGATCGAGGCCCCGCACAGTTTGAAGCAGCCGGCACAGACCAGAGAGTGGCAGCCCAAATCGGGAATCCTCGTCGACGGGAAGTAGAGACACCCAAGGTGCTGGATGAGGGACGTTACACAACAACCCATCTGGGAGGTTGATAACGAGGGTCAGAGAAACGCACGGTATTGTCTTTTATTTCTTATAGAAAAGCCGTGGTTACTCTGTGGGTATGCGAGAAAGTCTTAGCTGTAAATACCATTAAAAAGTGGACAGAGTTTATCGCGCCCGATCTGCAAAAGTGTATAATGCCGAACTGTCACCTATCTCCTTCTCTTACGATCAGAACCAGTGTTTGATTGACCGACTGGCCGTATAATATCGCCAAACCTTCACTGTATCTACCCCTTTCAAACGGTAACAGAGCATTCATTACCGATCCACGATGTGTATGAGGGATGTCTGTACATTGAATCGAATTGTGTCTTCGGAAGAATACTCTGTGAGGTCACTGTAGCCAATAAGTGATTAGAAAAGAGAAGTGATAAGTAATAAATGGCAACTAAACTCAACAATGAACACGAAATATGGGAAATACAACGCTCATCCAGTCCTTCGTTGTAATAACAATCACACAGACACTCTAATTGCAGTCTCGGCACCTTGCAGTCGCCATGTTAAAAAATCCCGTTCGCGATGGATGTTGCAGAATTAAAAAGACTTCTTAGAGCTGATGAGGCGGGCGGAAGCGCTGACTGATGCCATGGCAACCAGCACGGGTGCGAATTAGACCCGGGGAGAGCGCGTGGGGCATAATTAAGCCGGGGGTGTTTACGCAGATTAAGGCGAACGGAGGAAGTCCGGCCTCTCCCCCTCCCCCTTCCCCCCCCCCACACACTTTGACTCGAAACTTCCATCTTTTTTTCTAGGTGTATGCGAGTAGGGCACCCAAGATGGCAGCTTTGACTCCGAGTCCTTTTTCCCCCATCCGACACACTTCCTGCGATTTCCAGATTCTTTTCCGTCCAAGCTACATCGTCATGACCCGATGCGATTGTACAGTTCTTTGATCGTCGCTTGCTCCGTCAAATGATTAAACCGTTAGTGTCATCGCTAGTCCACTTCGGAGTTTCTTTACTCATCACAAGCAGCCACTCCTTCCACAATTTCCCTCACTTTCTTTTTTCCCCCATCATAAAAAAGACTATTTTAAAAAAATGTGAGGATAAAACAGGGTAGCTTCTGTCAGCAAGTCAAGTCCATGATTGTTGCGCCACAGTTTGTCTTCCTGTTGACTGCTGATATCTGAAGATATTTTTGGCAGCAGAACCGCCTAAAGAGTCTCGGGTTCCTCTTACTGCTTTTTGAGCTTCTGCCTTTTTTCTTACGCGGCTCCTTAAATGATCTGTTACTTTAGGTGCACCCTACAGTTCTTTCACATCATCATTCAAAATCGTCATCAGCAGAGTCTTTCACAATCACCTCCTCTTGCTCCATCATATAACAACAACAACAACAATAATAATAATAATTATTATTATTATTATTATTATTGACGATGCTATGTAACTTTTTTCTTGCTTTTTGTGTTGTGTAATCTGTAACACTCAACAAGAGTCAGTCACGGAGTAACAAGTCTTTAACCACTAAAATAAAAATATGTACTTTTTGAGAAATGAGTTTTGTTTATAGTCTGATGACAATGCATCTTATTAATTCCCAGTGCTTCGTTGTTTTTCTCTTCCATCTCGTCAAATCCTTCGCCGAGTCTAGGATCTTGCCGACCTTCGCTGTCAGATGTCTAAAGAGTGTCGAGTCAGTGCATCCACCCTTCATAGCTGCACACCGCGACGGGCAGGTCAACCGTCTCCGCGGGGAGGCTGGACTGGGGGGGTAAATGTTATTCCTGATGCTGCTGCGTCAAAACGCAGTCCCCCTTCTCTCCCCCTCTCTCCAAACAGGTCCCCTTCCCCTAACACCACTACCCATCCGCCACTCCCCAGCTCCCTGCAAGCGTTACTGATGACTTTTCCAGCTCGATATACCCCGCTGCCAGGTAACTGCCGGGGTAATGATACTGATGAACTTGATGTGAGGGAGGAAGGATGGAAAGGTGTGTGTGTGTGTGTGGAGAGAGAGAAAGAGAGTGAGCGAGAGAGAAAGAGGGAGGGGAAAAAGAAAAACAGGGAAACGAGCAGATAAATTTCTTTTGACCACCATAAGATAATAATAAAGTCAGTGGAAGATAAATTTTTTTCTCAGAGCCTTTCCAATCTTTCCCTCCATCGGTATTCATCTCCCACAGCAGCAGCAGCAACAGCTACCGAGCTCAACAAAGCTCGTCCATCGTCACCACACGGTTTTTTTTTTTTCTCGCCGGTCATCGGTGTCCGCATCTCAAACGTTTTCCTGCCAGCTTCCGATCGGGATTTGTCCTCTTCCACCACCACCACCCCTCCCACCCTAGCTTGATCTATTCCGAAGGCAGCGCCCCGCAGTCCAGCTATTAACATTCTCGATTGTCCGCTCTTTGCGGCAGCCGCTCCATCAAAGTCTGGTCTGACACCTCCGGAGTCTTCTGCTCGGCCCCGCGCTAAGTGCTTGGCGTCTGTCAGATTCCGAGAGAGCGCTTGTGTTTCCTTCGTGCAAGATGGAACTCTGGCACTTCTTTTCCAAAGAGATTAAACCGATTAGTCGATTTACTATTGCTCTTTACCGTTACCCTTAGCAGGGCCGATACCCGGGGGATGTTTTAGCGGAAAGTCTGTGGAACTCCCGCCAATGACCATAGTTTCACGCTACGTACGATGACTGTACACGCAGTGAACTAGTCCAAGACTAAATAGAGGACCAAGAGTTTTCGCACAAAGAAACCTTCCGTTGTGGTAATACAGACAATAGAAGATACACAGCGATTGAAGATTAAGTTTGTGATCGTAAACAGATTTTACTTTTTTGTGAGTCCGAATCTACATCGTCAAAATGGAGCGATGGATGTGTTTAAACTCACTTACTGTTCGTCCATTTCTATGCACGCATTATGGATGTATAAAAGAATTACTATTTTGAGTGTATGTATTAAACATTACGTTGTGTATATGTGAGTGTGTGTAAATGTTTGTCTTTCAGATATAATTTACATAAAGTGAGACGTCCAGTGACGTAGACCTTCATCCGCTTCGAAAAGAACGTTTGAACGTCCTCCAGGATCACCTCCCAGGTTAAGTTCGGTTTGTTCCTGCTCGTCTTCTTACGTTTTCCTCGTCAAAATCTCATCTTTTCATAATTTGCTTGCGAACAATGATTGTCAACATACAATATTATATAGCTAGACAGAACCAGATCCTCCGTAACGTCATCGAAAAAGTTGGTTGTGGAGAGCAAAGGCTGAGGAGAGTACACGGAGGAAAATACCGTTGTCAACAGAAATACTGAAATGCAATCCTTATTTAAAGAAAGATTCGTTTCTATTAACAGAGCAGAAAATCAAGCGCTAAGACCTAAGAGAAACGCGAATTTCGAATCATATAAAATATATCGTTACTGATAACTAAGCAACACATGCCTGGGAGACAAATGCATGGCTGTGAAACATCGTCGAAGAAAAAAAGAACTTAGTCGCAGGCAAAGATAACAGGAACAAATTGTTTCTGAAAACAAAATGTCCATGACAGGCGAAGTCACAGAGGAGAGTTCTGACACTCTTGTGTCGCCATAAACCAGTGCAACCAGCTCGAGACTATTGCACGTGCGCGGGTTGAGAAAACACGATCAAGTAGTAGGTTAATAGAAAGGCTTGGGGGCTGCCGCTTTTCCAAACAGTAATCTTGATGGGCCAGTGGAAGGCGGGCATAAATTGGCTTTTTTACTTCCTAACTGGCGAATTAGAGACAGTTTAGTGAAGAGATAAGTAAATCCTTACTTGGGCGGGAAGTTTTTATATTTATTTGGTGTTAAGTATCAACACACACCACCGCTGGCTCCAGATCAGCAGTACACCACCCCCCCCCCACTCCCACAACCCGTTTCCTCTTTGCCTCTCTGTCTGCTCGCTAACGAACGCTTCATACAAATCATCGTCAATAGGGGATTGTGTTTCCGATACTTCCTGGACTACATTTACTTTAAATAAGGGGAGATAAACACAGTGAAGGTAGATATTAAAGTAGTCGTAGCAGAAAATGCAAATAAAGACACTACAGTACCTCTCACATCAAATAACTTTTTCATTTCGTCTTGTGTTCATGGGGTTTGCTTTTCGTGACAGTGAAGCAAACCGCTGGGTGTGAGATTTTCTTATTACAAGAGATTACACTTCATGCCTTCGCATGTCTGCTTCGTGGAGAACGTCCTCCGATTACTTCCCCCAGAGCTTCCATGATAGGTTCTAACTCTATTTGTGTGTGTGTGTGTGTGTGTGTGCGTGCGTGCGTGCGTGCGTGCGTGCGTGCGTGCGTGCGTGCGCGCAGGAGTTCTGTTAAGTGTGTGCCATGAATTTTTCTAGCAAGAATGGGCACTTTATAAATGTCTCAAGAATAATTATAATTATTATTATTTATAACTCTTGCACAAATATGAGAAACCCTGTAATTACCTACGTAGGCGGAATGAAACCAGGTGTCGGGAGAGCAAAACAAACTTCGACAACTTCCAAATCATAAAGGAAATTTTACTTAGACATTTTTTTTTAAAGCGCGGTGATCCCAGATTTTGCTGAGATATCCTGCTTAGTGAGTGATATTATTATTATAATTATTATTAGTAGGAGCGTAATCATTCTTATCATCATTATGTTTATTCGCAGCTCTTTCTCCTTCAACCCGTTCATATGGCTGTATTTCCTAGCAGGTAACGCTCTGGTGGGAAAAATCATGTTCAAAAATTACATTTTATAAAAAGAGCCAAGATGATACAAGTAAATATCATTTTAAGACCATTTTATAGCCAACTGCAAACTGAGAGTAAATTCACCTCAAGAAAAAAGTGCTAGCATTTTTATTATAATTTGTCATGAGGTTGAAATGAAGATGATTGATCTTCTCAGTGTTAGTTATAACCGACGCAATGTCTACTGCAAAAATAGACGTCAGGTGCCACATTTATATCGAGGGTGTATGTCATATACCTTGGTAAGCAGCTGGCATATCGAGAGAACACATCAGTTCACCTGATGTCACAACCATATACCCGTCCAGTGAACAAACAAATGTGCACCCTATGCACCGGCCAGTAGCATAACACAAGACTTCACATCATATTCAGTCCTAGCTCATTGTCTGAGGAGAAAAAGTGACTCACATAGCACGGCCTGCCCACGTTTTGCTTACGGGGATACCTGTCTAAGAAGTTAAACTCTCTCTATACTGCACGCTTATTTCCCTCTCTCTCTCTCTTGTTTCGTAGATGTGAGGTCTGCCCGCGAACGAGGACGAAAGTCTGTTTCTGCGCTCTGTTGTTTGTGTGATAATAATGACAGCTAAACAACAATTAACATTCTAAATCAACTTTTATGCTAGACAAAGTTAGTGAGAATGCCAGCAGAATGTTTAAATTTTCGTGTCATTTGTGGCCGTTTTCTGTGGAGTTGTGCGCATGTTTGTGTGGCGGAGAGCCATGGCGGCCGCAGCCTTGCAGGGCAAAGTTCAAACTACCCGAGCAAGATGTATTCTCTTGGCCGTCATCATAGCCGGTCTTCTAATGTGCTCTAGAGATGTGGAATCAAACCCTGGTCCAGTTGACGACACGATGTGCCAAGGGACCGACTCATCGGATCAAAAAGCAAACAACGCGAAGACTTTGTTGTGCGGACAGTCTTCGCTAACCCTAAATACCTCACTACACCTGACACTGGGAACGTTTGTCAAGTGTCAGGACAACCTACTCTTGAAAGTCTGGCAATTAGCTATTTATTCGTTTACCACCTCTCTATCTTGACTAAAACTTGCTTAATCAAATTTTGTGTCGACCAAGGGTTTGTGGTGTTGACGAAGCCATTACCTACAAGATTTATCAGCTATTGCAACCCGCGCAACAAGTGACTATACAACATAGCTACATAGTTACACTAGCCTCGAACAAATTATTACTGTAACTAACGAGCCCACACAGGAAAACAAAATCGTATTGTGGCTCTGGAAGTAGAAAATGAACAGCTAAAGAAACGACTGGAGGAAACTGAAGACTAAATCGACAGCTTGGAAGCAGTATCACGTGGAAAAAATGTCAAATCTTTTTGGGTTTGAAGAGACCAGGCAGGAGAACTATGCTGTGTGTACCGATAAAGTGATTGGACTCCTGAACGAACTCTGTGGGGATTCATCATGTCACATCGACGCCATTGAGCGTCCACATCACCTCGGGAAACCGAGACCGGATGTTTCACGTCCGAGCCTATGATCGTGAGGTTTCAAAGATGGTCTGACACAATGCACCTTATTGGCAGTCAGTTGCCACTGACCTGACCAGGAGGTAGGCATCATGCGTACAAAGAGCCCGTGATGAGGGTAAGATTGCCTTTTGTAAAAATGGGAAACCATGTAAAAGTCAGACGCTTCCCCCAACAACTACTCGAGATCTGCGATGCCGGAGAAGAGGAAGGGAGAGAGGTCTTCGAAGACATGCAGTCAGCCGCCAGCTCCCCTACTCCTGTCGGTCGTCGCAACCCTGAAATGCCAGATAACAGAAGGAAGTCATCGTCTGATGGCTTGCAATTATCCCAGTGTTACTTCAGCGGGTCAAAAATTGGCTATAAATAACACACCGGAGATAACGATCCACATCTATTGTTAACAGAAATCCGCAATATGTCAGTAACAACAACACAACAGTAAACACCATGTGTAAGGCAAAAACCCAGGGATGTGGTTTTATGGGAAGGGTGCAAGAGTTTGTGTGTGTGTGGAGGGGGGATGGAGTGTTGTGAGAAGAGTGAAGATTGGTATTAGTTGCTAAGTTTATTGTGCCGGCTAATGGCTCTGGGGATTTTTTTCTCTTTTAAGATTTCCTTTGTCATGTGTTTAAAGTCTATGGTGATGATGCTTGAGTAGGAGTCTTTGTGTGTGTGCGAATGGATATCTTCCTAGATTCTATGTACTGACACATATTTATACATGGAACTTTTTGGGCATGAGTTTATAGGAGTCAGTTTTAATTGTTGTTGTTATTGATGTATTATGTTCTTGGAATGTGTAATTATAGTAACAGATGCTCTCGCCCTTACTGGAGCTAAACTGAAACAATAAAGAATCGAAACAAATCTCTTGTTTCTTGTTTCTAACAATCCAGGAAACGAGTTTGCCCTTTCAGAACAGCCGCGCTCGGTGCAAACCACTTTGAATTCTGGGACTGAAATTGCCACCTGAAACGTCCAATAAATTATGCTGTGCCAGTTCACCTCATCATCCCCCTAGAGGCACTATCCGACAAGCTGTGCACTGAGGCAGAGATGCGAATCTCGGAGTGTTAAAAAAAATCTGAAAAAAAGTGCGTGGGATTAAGATACGATCCATCTTTCTTCGAGATTGAAAATGAAAGATGAATGAGCGATATTGGAGGTGCTGCTCACAGCGACTCTTCGGGAAGTGACTTGCCTCCGCGTGTCTCTATCATAGCACCAACCGCAACTTCCCAGCATGCTCCGCGCTACATGCTGGGCGATGGTCGGGGCCTGAAGGAGAGCGGCACTTGCGCTAACGTTTGCGACACCGTTCGCTGTCCCTTTATATTCGTTGTTGCAGTTTGGTTTCAGGTGAATGAGTAAGTGAGTGAGTGGGACAGATGTAAAGAATAGCGTTGGTTGTGGGGATGTTTTAATCGCAGGCTCACAGAGTAGATTGCAATAGAAGGAACAGTTTCAGCAGCTTGCAAAAATTAGAGGAAACAAATTGTCAAGAAACAAGTATAAATACAAGCAAACAAACAAATGTAAATTTTTATAAGACTTTCAAAAGATTTGCATCTATAATCAAGTTAGATTTGCTGTTTTACCGATACTGTTGCTGCAACGCAACCGTTACCGCTGCACTTTCTCAAACGTTTGGCTTGACGCTACCTGAAAGGTAACTCGCCAAAGTCGGCCGTCAAGGAGAAAGATGAATGGCGTGCTGGGCATAGAAGTCTAACTTGAAATTCGCTTAACTTGAGAGCATGATTTATCGATGCGACGACAAGCGCTGCTCCGATCGAAGGGGAATGCACTCCAGTTTAGAAAACACAGCGGAAACGGCGGCCATCAGCGGATCGGATTGTTGACGACCAGTGTCAGAAACACGACCCTATTTGCTTCTCAAAGGCTGTCTTGTGGCAGAGTTCTCTTAACTTACTACCATAGCCGTCACCACAGGCTCTAGATAACTAGTATTAGAGCGCTGCACACACGGCCGTTAAGTAGCTAGAGTTTTAGTTCCGCTGACACCCAAAGCAGGCTTCGTACATACATCTTTCGAAACATTAAAATCGAAATCTGCGAAGTTCTCACGTCTGAGAGTGCATATTTTATGGAAAAACGACTTTGAAATTAGAACTATTTGCTGTGCTGAGCTCTCGGGAATTAAAAAAGTGAAAGCTCGTGTGCAGCAGTATGTATGTAAGTACGTATTGGAGGCTACGCAGGTTTGTTTACAATAAAAGGTATTGAAACAAATTACTGAAAACAAATCATTACGCAGATAATTGTAAATGTTGAGGAAAAGAGACATCGGTCCTGGCTGTGAATGAAAGAAGGACCTCCAATTGTCTAATCAAGCGTGATTTCTGCTCACTCTTTTGTCATTCGTCATTTTCTCATACACTCTAGAGACAGTTAATTTTAAATAATTTGTAGTGAGTTACAGGAGAAGAAGGAATGAGAAGAAAAAATAGAGGTTGTGAACTTCAGCAAAGAAAGAAAGAAAGAAAAAGTTTGTGTTGTGACAAGTCTCAGCCTTTTTTGCGGCTTGTGTGCATTTATTTGTTGTCGGTCGTCCTTTGATCACCGAACAAGGGTGGGCGCCGCTGTTATAGACTTACATTCACAACGCTCTCATTGTTTCCCCAACTACCTCTGCCCTTCTGTCTTCTTTCCCCTCAATGACTTCCTTTCTTTCCGGGTTGTCTTCGCCTGCCTGCCTGTTCTTTTCTTGCTGTATCCGACATATGTTCTCTCCCCTACAGGAGCTAGGCGCTGGCCTCGGGGGTTTTCGCTCTGCAGCCCAGTCCGCGTTCCCTCCATGCTTCATTTCCACAACACGTCTACGAATCCCCTTTGATCCACCGCACGCAATCTGCGTTTTCACTTAATTCCTTAAGAACCGAGGGCCTTGACAGCACCATAAATTGCTTGATATAGTTTTCAACCATCTCGTGCCCACTACAGCGACCAGACCAATGCCTTGTTTAAAAAAAAAGTGAAGCCCAAGGGAGAAAAACAAGGATTACTGACTGAAAACTGTACTGAGCTTTAAGATTTTTGTTTTCTATTCAAAGAAGTTTTTGGTGACTTGGAGTAGGAGAACGGGTACCTACATTCAAGTGCATCCGCATGTATAAATGAGCGCATGCTCGAGCTCAGACAAACCGGTGTGCATGATTGATAATAATAAGTTTTACAGGTAATAATTAATGACTTTTAAGTAATGCATTACATACTACATATTGGTGGACAGTGACCGGTTTCTACTTATTTTTAAAGAAGTATAAATTTTACTTGTAAACTGCAACCGTAAGTCATAATATAATAATTTTCATGCATCAAATACCGATATCTTGGGGACTTTGGTACTTTGAATTAATCTCAAATAGTTTGACAGCAATCAAAATATTAATATCAGATACGTCAAAACGTTTAGAGGACCGTGTTGAGATAAAGCTACTCTTTGCAGACCCTAGTCTGCTCCTGTCTGTCTTGTGGGTCCACGTACTCCAGTCACGATGCTTTAGTGTGGAACACGCGTTCGTGGCAGCACCGATGATGCCGCAGCAAGTATATCTTTTTCCGAGCGAGAAGAGTTGCTGAGAAAAAAAGCAAACCCAAGTTCGGGGGGGAAAACAAACCGCCGGGAAGCTGTGAGCACGTGCTGGCTGTTCCAGTGTTTGTTTGTTTACCCGCCTTATCGTCACCTTCCGCGCGATCTTTGTTTATGAGATTTCTTTGTAATTACTCTCCGCCGTCAAGTAGAGGACGGAATTGCATCGAGAAGAGTATTTGATGTTTTATCTAAACGGTTCTACTGGCCGTGACTCAATATTGCTTTTCGACGGACTGCCTATCGCCATTCTTAGTCTACTTCCGATAGGCAGGGAAGGGATAGGAGAAAGAGAGAAGTGGGGGTAGAGAGAGAGAGAAAGGGGTGGTGGAGTTGGAGACGAGCCAGAGAAAATACGTGGGTCTTTTTCTGACATGACCTTTAGCACATTATATTTTAAGAGGTTAAAAAGTAATAGAAGTAGGACAAAAAGAAGATAGAGAAGCGAACGAATGAAAAAATAAATAAAAGAACCGTAAAATAGATTAAATAACTCTTAATCTTGCTTTCCCGACTACCTTTCTGTCTAGGAAAAAGGCTGTCTGTCAATCCTCCCTCCACCCTCTGTTGTCTTCTCCAATCTCTTTGCTTCTCTATCTTTGCAACTGTTTTTTTTTCCTGCATTCCAGTAGACGTTTGTCTATCGACCTTCATGTCTAGTCTACCTGTCTACCTTCCCCTTCTCCCTTCCATCTCGTCTTCCCAGCCCCGCCAGCCCCTTCACCACTTGAACGCAGATAATCACGCAAACGGCAAAGACTTAGTTCGAAGAAGCGGGGCGTGTGTCCAACCAACTTTACGTTTTAATTTTGACTTATACCGACCCACAATCTGCTGGAATGAGTTGCAGTTAAGAGTGTCAGAGTGGTGTTTCCTTGTGAAAAATGGCCGCGAATCGACAGTAAGCACAAAAACGCTGGGCCAGGCTGGCAACGAGCTATGTGGGTGGTTTCGCCATGATGCCCCCTTCTTCCCTGTAAGCGGGCTGTTTTAGAGGCCGGCCTATCGGCTTGAGAGGCTAAATATTTTGGGTTTATACGAGGGCCCATCTTCACGCCAGTTTTATGTGAGCGCGCGCTCCCGGCCCCAGATAACGTCATAGGGAGACGGCGTGTTTACAAACATGGCGCGCTGTTTTATCACTAACGACGCAATCAACGCTTAGTGTCGCGGACGTCAAATTGCATGCAGTTTCTACAATCACGTGACTAGCAAATTAAACTCTCAGACGGGGCCTCATAACATGGTGGGTGGGTGGAGGGAGAAGTGGGTATTGTCGAGACACACTGTCTTTCTTTCCTCGTATGATAACAGTCCAGAGACTCTACAACAAATAGAAATATGGAACTTTGTTTTACTAATATTATTTTGTTTGTTCATTAAATCAGTAATTATTTGCTCCTTGCGTTATCTCTGTTTCACCATTTGTCTTTTGTACTTTTTCTCTTTTTTTTTCTTTCTTTCATTTCTCTGTCCCCCTCCCCCCCGGGTCGGCTGCTCCACCTTAGTTGCTGACTCGACGTAAAACACCACTCCTACTGCCCCCTCTCTCTTCGCCTCCTCTCTTTTTATAAACCTAAATAATTATTAATCAGACAAGATTAGTTTGGTTTCTTTATATTTAAGCTAACCAATTCCCTTATAACAAACGTTTATCAGCTGCTTGAAAAAAAATCCTCCATATCACCTTCTTCTATCGCTGTACGCATATATACAACTGTCATCTTCATCATCAACTCGTGGGTAATATCGTCACATTCATTGTTATCCGCCGTCTCTGTCATCCAGTTATCTCTTCGCACTTTGGCTGCACACGCCACCATCGACCTCCACGATTTGTTGAATTAATTCACAGAAACCCACCTGCATATCGCCACCCCGCACCCAACCCCAGCAGCAACCACGTGAATGCGATTCAAGAAACCCCCTGAAAGCGCCCAGAGAATGCAGCTATGCCCAGCTCTCCCTCGGGGTTGTAAACTCCCTCGAGGCTGCAAGGAGATATCGTAGTATCGACAACGCAGAGAATGTGCATCTGGGAGTTGGAAGCAAGAGAACATTAACATTTTATTAGGGGAATTCAGAAGCTGCACCCGTAATGAATTGCAGGCGGCCCACGCTCTGCTGAAAGCTGGAGGTAGGTGGATGAGGGGTGAGCACGCGATAGAGATGGGGGAATTCGGTGTCCACCCTTCTTTACGTTCCGACAAGCCTATTTATTTTTAAATTTATCTAACAAATAAAACCCAAAATAAAATAAGAGCAAGTGAGAGTGTGCGTGCGTGCGTGCGTGCGTGCGTGCGTGTGTGTGTGTGTGTGTGTGTGTGTGTGTGTGTGTGTGTGTGTATTGAATGCGATATCCTGAGCCATTTGCTGTAGTCAACCAATTTACCTTCACGAACATAAATTCTAGTCCATACTAGACTGTACAGTCTGAGGATATCATGTAGACGTCGAGTTCTAAATACAAAAATACATATTGTCAGCATCCTTAAGTGATTCACGTTCCATAAATTGTGGCTTCCATCGGATTAAAGGCTGCCTGGCACCAGTCTGTTTTCCTTCTAAACTGTCTCCAAGGGCTATTTCTGACTGTTCAGGTTACCTGTGCGATAATTCCTTGCTTCCTACTTGCTTCACCGGCCACTCAGAGAGTAACTTCTGTTTTGTGAGCCATTGTGTAAAGCTCTGTGCTTCTTTCAGATTTCTAGATAATTCTAGTCTTCATTGAGCAAACTGACTGATTTTTTTGTTTTTGTCAAAAAATACTTTTTATTCTCTTTTCCGCGGTGTTCTTTCTTTTTTAAAAAGCAACCCTAGGTGTTTTGAATTTAGGTCTAAACTTGTTTTTACTTCTCAATCTAGAGGTATCTTTTTACTGCTTAATCTGGACCTTTTATATCTCTCTACCCAAATTTATTTGAACTGTTGATCTGAAATTCTGTATTACCTCTCATTCTACACAGTATATAATTATGTATATATACTTCGTCGAAAGCTGTAGTACAGCTTTATTCATTATTCATTTTTTCCATCATTTCTCGTTTACCCCCCCCCCACTTCTTTTACTCCCAGTCACTTCCCCTCTTCGCTCAAGCCTTGTTCTGTGTCTTGCCACTGCCTCGCTACGACAGATAGGACGATACCCTATCGCCCCCTAGACCAGGCGGTCTGGCAGTAAAAGTCTTCTTGTCGTTCACTTAACTTTACGTTCCTCTGAGCCAGGATTTTATTCGACGACTAAATCCCCAATCTATCTGCTCTGTGTTTCTGCTGAAAGCCTTATTAATAGCGGGCATGGGAGGGCTGGCTTTCTCTGTGGCAAATGTGTCGAAGTCTTAGTGTGAGCTTAATGCTTCTCCAGAGAGCCCCTACCCCCCTGATCGTTACGACATGTGCAGGGTTACTTATCCTCCCTCTTAATTTTCTGCATCGTTACAGCATATGCATTTCTTTTCCCACTTATTTTCTTCTCTGTTTCTTTATTTAGTCTGGCGAGAGACTATTTGTATGTCTACGTTCTTTAATGCGCGAGGCTGTACCTGTGTTAAAGGACTAGTGCCGTACGAATTTTTGTTTCTAATGATTGAATGCAGCCTCACTGTTTGCTTTCTGATTCCTCTTTGTGTCTTCATTGTTTGTCTTTTATTACTTGTCTGCATAGTTGTTTCTCCTCCGTCCTTCATAGTCTATGTCTCCTACTTGCTAAGCCCACTCCTACTAAGCACTGAACGTATTGGGTGAATACACGTCCTTCGTTCCTGATATGTACACCAACAAACATCACCATGCTCAAAAAGAGGTTCCGTTTGTACCCGGAAGCTCCTGATTAACATATGGTCCCACATGTCTCATTGGCTAAGACCTTCAAAAAGTATCCATGTACAATCCTGTGTTGCTGACCATCTTATGTATATTAATGTCTTTAAAGGGCCACCTGAGTGCAAATTTTTGTTTAATTTCTCCAATTATTTTAATGACTAGATTGAGTTTAGTACAACGTAGTATATCTACTTTATGTAGATCCAGACCCACAAACACTTCCATGTTAAAAAAGAGTCAACGAATTAAAAACGAGAGAAACAAACCCATGACATTATGAATGTCCTCAAGACTAGAGAGAACAGAACCTAGAACTTTTGGCTATTTGTGAGGTTACGGTCTTGACATCTATCCATGCATGATGTTTGTAGGCGTGTGTCTCGAGAATGGACAGGGATCAGGGAGGGGTCATTCACCTATATTTTGAAAAACACTTTCTTGCTCTGAGCTCAGCCCAACCAGTGAAAAATAAAATTGCCTCTTGCAGGTCTTTAATCTTTAGGGACGTGGCGCTGGGAGAAGTTCACTCACCATTGCTGGAACTGAAGCCGTTTCCAATGTCGCCCAGGGGATGCAGTTTGTCCGAGTAATACTGAGGACTATGGACCGTCTGCAAGCACAGAAAGAGCAGTGCACTAAGTTTCAATCTTTCAAGACACACTACGCAGAAAGAAAGAAAGAAAGAAAGAAAGAAAGAAAGAAAGAAAGAAAGAAAGAAAGAAAGAAAGAAAGAAAGAAAGAAAGAAAGAACGAAACAAAGAGAGAGACAACAGAGAAAAATCAATTAAAAAACGTGCACAGCTTAGGGCAAGGTTGAGTGAGTTGGTATTTTTTTTTAATTCACGAAAGTCCCGATAAATTTCAAAGATTCACACTGAATACTGTAAAAACTGTATATTATAATATTATGAACTTTATTTACATTGCATATATTATTAAAAAAAATAATATAATATAATATAGTTTTTTTCTTACAAGACGCCGGTCTCCATTGACATGTAGACATATACACATCTAGACATTCATGCACACTGCCAGGTCTATTGACATCTACATAATCACGGTCTCTATGGTTTACAAATAATTAAAAATCAAATACTTAAAAAAGAAATAAAACTACGAAATAAAATTAATTCGTTGTTTAAAACAAGTATTCATTTTGGCATTTTAAATAACTGTGCGTGGAATTGCGATACTGAATATACAAAGGATTACGTCAATGAAGACTAACACATCTAGTATTGTTCAAGCTAAGATTTAATATTAAATAATTACATTGCTTAGAGTACGCTGTGGCAATAAGTCTACACTAGTCGAGTTTCTCGTGATGGTGAGGGGGAGAGAAGAAAAAAAAAAGAAAAACCCTCAATTTTTTTCAAGTAGCTGGCCACCAGCACGAAGAGCGTTTACACTAATGCCGGTGCTTTGCCCTCCTGCTCTGAGCGGTGGAGACTCCAGTCCTAATCCTGTACTATCCTGTCCTACCCTGTGAGCTATACTCGGCCTTACAGTGCGGGGCTCCTCGCTACAGTCACTTTTCTGTCACTGGAGAAAACAACATGTCCACAGGGTGCCATCACATTAGACCTTCGGCATGTAAATTAGGTTCTCTCCTCTCTTCACTCTGCGCTAGCTTCGGCGTCAGGCGGGATGTTTTCAGAGGTATGTTCGTGAGCCCTCACCCCCACACACTCCTTCTTCTCTCTCTCTCTCTCCGTGCGTGCATGCGTGTGTGTGAAGGAGACTCAGAGTTATTAAGCTATTGGCAGCTGTGAATGGATTCGTCTAGACGTTAACTTAATTATATGATGCAATGCGCAAGGGCAGCAACTAGGATAGCCGTTCGTCTGCTCCTGCTACTTCTCCCTCCCCCATCATCTTACTACGACTACTGCTGCTGTTGTTAATGCGGTCGCCACAGAGCTACTACTTCTCGCTATATGCTCGACGTGCAGCTAAGCTCTGTGCCTTCCAATGTGAAGGAGTTTCCGTTGTTTTATAATGTTTGTTTGGCAAGACCAAGAATATTGCTGTAGCTGAGACCACAAGAGACGCCATGATGTCGCCCACTTGAGCATCTAGTCGATAAAAAGTCGCCTTACCTTGATTGCAATTTCATTTTAATTTAATGCAGTAGGTATACTTGAAAGAGCAGTCGTAAACACAATCAATCAGAATGTTTATATTTTGAAAAAAATGCTCCACGATTTGAAATACACACCATGCTGCAGCCTCTCTTTTTGATTTCTGCTTTGCTCTGCATGATGGACTGCACACCCGGATGTGACTTCCGCGATTTTAAAGAATATGCTGAGTTACATACATGGGGCTCGACAATAGGACAGCAGCTTCATATTCAACTTCAATCACACACATACACACACACACACACACACACACACACACACACACACACACACCATTTTACCCCAAACATCTGAGATCTTTTCTGTCAATTTCTTCTATTTGGATATTGTTATTTCTTGCTACACCATGTACGTGTATCACCTCTCTTCTCAATTTATCAGCCATAAATTCGTAAACTTTTTCTGTCATATGAATACTACTGGTCATCTGCCGGTCATTATACTTAACATATAAATCAATAAACTGATTAATCAATAACTGCCTAGAGGTTTAGAATAACACTAGAAATACCTGCATTTAATTTCTTTTCCCAGTTAATACGAAGAAAAAAATTTTTTCTTCCATTTATCCCTCGTGTCTATATATGTTCGGTTCTGTGCATGATGAATATCTTCTGGCTATTTAGCGGAGGAAAAACAAGATGAGATCATCCTACTACGGTGACATCTTCTGTCCCGGAAAGGCTGTTCCATATCCCTCCTGGTATGACCAGAAATGTAATAAAACACATAAGGATATATATTTTACCCCTGGAGGCAGTTAACGAGCAGCTCTGTCGCCACTGGGAGAATTCAAAGCCTCTATCACCGTATTTATCTTAAAAGGGGCGTTGAGAGAAGAATCCTCGGCTATGCAGACGACTTGCAAGAACAAATTAAGTGCCATGCGCCCGTTTTGCCATATGTTCATCCGCATTCTTCAACAATACACCTGCTTCTTATCGCTCAAAACTGCTTACCCGTGACAACATGTAGCACTTCCTCTCTTCCCCCTCCGCAATCAACACACGAAGCGTTAGGCGGAGAAAACGAAAGAAAGAAAGAAAGAGAAAAAAAATAAGGAACGAAAAAAATGTATGGGCAGTTAAAGAGCAATATATCGACGATAACAGAAGTCTCGTCTTTTTCAGTTCGTTATCCCAAAAGTCACATAATTGCTCGTTCGCAACACTCTTCAAGAGAAGACAAGCCCTTATGGGTTTCTAAGAACTCACGTTTTCATCCGCTCTTTGAGTCGGGGTTTCGCCTGCTGGGATCTCGCTACACAAGCCATTAGTCTTGAAGTGGAATCGCCCGCAGGAAGCCCGATACTGGCGGCAAAGTATCCACGTATGGGGTGTCGGGAAATTAATTAAGAGGGAGACGTTTTAATTTCCTCGAGGTCCCTGTTGCCTGATCCAGACTTTACTTTGAACCCGCGTAACATTAAAGTTTCGTCTGCTTGGAGTACCTTTGACCTTTGCGAAAGCGTAACCGCGGGTCGAGGTCTGCTTACGAACCTGACTTTGAACCGACGCCATGTTTTGTTTCTTTATTGCCTTTTCACGCCGATTTGAGTTTCCTGGTCGACATGGCTGGTTATATATGACATCACTGGTGTCAAAACATGAGCAAACACTCGTCTTCCTTTTACTGTCTCTATTTCTTTTTTCATTCATCCTTCTTCTCTTTTAACCCGTCCGCTTTTCTTTTTCCTTGGATTTCAGGCATTTTGTTGTGTTTGTGTCTACGGTTCATTGACTCGTAAAACATTCAGACCAGCGCTCACAGGTAGAAACAGAATAAGAAAGAGATCGTTCAATTTTAATGTAGAATACAATACACTTTAGTTATTTGCAAGCAAGTGAATTAAAAAAATTAATCCCTAAATATCTAGTGATGCTTATAGATCGAGTATCTTGAGTAGGTTAACAATACGACTTTAATCTTTTTTAGTTTTAAAATTCCTCGAAAACACTGATTCAGACCAGAAGCTGGACATGGACAAAAATCCAACAGAATGGTCGAAATTTTGAACACAAGGGGCAAAACGATTTGCTTAAACGTATTCTGGAGGTGTACTTCAATGAAACCTTCGTATTTAGAATATTTTTCAAATTGATAGTTCTTGTAGCTGTGTGGATGGAATGATTGACAAACAAACAAAGAAAAATAAATCCTTAACCTCCCCCTTCTGTCCAGCTTGCACTCATAATGTTCCTGCAGTGGGGTTCCCATATTTGCAAAGCGCCGATAATTAAGAGTGCGGACTCATTTCCTCTGCGGCTTTAATCTCTTTCCCACCTGCAGGTCACCGATGGTTCCTCCAGCCCTCATCGCACGCGCACACAACTCGTAGTCACGTGATACGAGGGTGGATCGCGATGGGGTACAACGAACGGGTTAATCACGGGGTGTGCTTGAGGGGAACGGGTGCGGTGCAAAGATTCTTGAGTAGCCCGCAGCTTGATGAAAGACTTTATCATTCAGCTTTCCGCCGTCCTCACCCACCCGTCACATTCGCGACCGTCAGTTGGTGACATTTGTAAATCTGTAAAAATTTCTGCTAATTAAAGGAAAGTAATCTTGAAAAAGCTGTTCACGAGCACAAAGGCAAATCAATGTCAATAGCGAATTAACAAACGAAAGAAAATTTAAAGAAAAAAATAGAAAAATAATTATCACCCGAAACGAAAAATATATTCGCTCGCTTCCGCACCACACAAACATACAGAGATAGATAATAAATATATATATATATAAATACGTGCAAACATAGCTTTATGTATACAAACATAAGAAATTAGAAGCTGGAAAGCAGGGTTGGTAGAAAGAGCGAGGGGCTAAGAGACAAGGAGGTGGAAGTCTGAGACGAAATACAGGGAGGGACAGGGAGGGTAATGAGGTTCGCGCCATTCTCCGGGGCATTGCGATGGAGGAAACGCGTCTCCGGGTGCGGGGTGGAAATGGAAAGGGTAGGGGGGGGAGGGGAAGACGCAGCGATTTGCACACGGCACGCAGCACGTGGGAGCGCTGCGAGTCGCAGACAGGCGACGCCCCGGCCTCGTCGCTGGAGGGTTCTGACGACTTAACCAAGTGGCCATTCCACGCCCTATTACCGGCGCCGCCATAAAAACGCGCTTCGCTTCTCAAAACTGAAACTTTTCCATTCCACGCTTCGCCGCTAGTTCTACCCCCACCCCACCCTTCGACCACCCCCAACCCTCCTGCTCACCCCACCCACCCTTCACCACCCTTCGTCGAACTTATATGTAGACGTCCCTTGCCTTTGATGCTACTCGTGATTGCGTGGACACTGGAAAGGCAGGAAAGTTCCAGATTACTGCAGGGGAGGTTAATTTATTTGACACATTTTTTCTGTTTCGCTTAATAGACAATCAGCACGCATTCGAAGTCATCGTGGTTAGATATTAATTACATGTAGTCGATAATCGAACTGTGCTCGCGTCTATATTTGTGTCAGGGACTTGTACAGGAGTATAACAGGCTTCCATATTTGTTTCTTTAAATTAACTCAAATGCACTAATTCCTTTTCAAAATCTGGTTATATGTATTTATTATCTACATGTGTTTTGCACTGAGATGATATTTTTCTTTATTGTAATAACTCAAGTTGTGAGAGACCAAAGTTTTAAAAACCTATCTTTCTCTCTAACCTCTACCCCCAGCTCCCCCATCTCTCTCTCCGGGATGGTCATTCCTGTAAAAGAAATTAAGACCGAATCGCCAGCCATAACAAACTTATCTGGTGGCGAACCACCACGCGATAAGCATTTGAAACACTTCGCCATAAACAAACATCGAGGTTGGACACTTCAAATCCCCACTAGAAAATTCTATCCCTACTGCTTGCCAACCCCTGAAATCCCTTTCCCCAGCCCCTTCCAGCACCTACGCACGCACACAGTCTCATCGAAGTCGACTTCTCCAGCCTGACCACCAGCAGGAGTGAGAGCGAGGCATGGGTTAGCCGTGCAGGTCAGAGGCCAAGATGTGGAAGCTGACACCTCGCTGGTTTCTAGATTCCTGCCCGAGGCGATCTGTCTAGGATTGGTATCCCGCTGCCCTGAAGGGTCCGGCATTCTCACGTCATCGAGGAGAAGGACGAGCGAGAGTAGCCAGTCTCCTGCTTGACAGACTTGATGACAGGAGGGTCAAAATGTGGAGGTAGATAAGCAGAAAAGGTCATCTCAGGAATTTTATGGGCCTGGTTTCGGCTGTTTGTTGAACGACAAAAATCTGTTGTGAGTTTCTCGTCTTGAGCTGAAGCTGGCGCTAGCGATGTCACCGCGGAGAAAGTGAACTACCAGATACCAAGAGGAAAGAAACACAAGCAAAACAAAACGAAAGCTGGTGGTAGACAACCCTGATTAAGTCACTGATAGAGAAAATGTATTATCGCCTTAAAGGGGGAGGGGTAACTCATTGGCAAGTAATTCTTGTGCCGTGGTTAAAACAGATTTGTTACTGATATTTATAGCCAGGAGGGGGTTCTTTCTGACAGCTATTTATTCTATCGAATTTCATCAACACAAATACTACAAAGATTTTTTTATATATATAATCAAGAGAATAACATTACCGTTCGCATAAACTCGATGAACAGGAGGTAGAAAATAGAGCAAAATATAAATAAAACTAACTAAAAGGAAAAAAACTATATGCAATTTATCCTGCGCGGTTGCATAGGCAATAAACTTATGATAATTTACTAAATAATACTAATAACACTACCTTTACCTGAAATAAAAAACTTGAAATAAGTAAAACAATATTTTTCAGCTGATAACTGCTCTGGCAATTAAGCGCCATTCCTATATGTAACCTTTAAGCTATTTTTAATCATAAAAATATCAGCAAAACACTTATTTCTCTAGGTTAATTGGAAGTTATTTTTTACATGCGCCAGACAATCATCCACCGACCCATTTTTCTCCCTTGGACATAAAGTCTTTTCCTAAGTACCACTGCCACGATGATCGCTCCTTAAACGTTTTTGCAATAGACGCGCTAATAGAGCGCATAGCTTACTCTCCGACCCTGTGAAACTCTACGCCGTTTTTAAAGCGGTCTGCCATCCCCACCCCACCACCCGACTCCACTTCTCCGAGACTTTCGCCAACCACCCTCAGAGGCAGCTCCTAGGGGAAGAAAGTCCGCGGAGAAGGAAAGTCGACAATGTTTTGACGTGCAGCTGACAGATCATGCGAAAGTCTAGACCCACTTCTTCCACGACACCGGAGAGATGGGAAGATCCCAAGAAAGATGTTTGCGACTTCAGCCGTATTGCCTCGGTTCTCGCAGTTTCCAAACATTTTACGCTTAGATTGCCCGCTCGGGCGAATCTCATAGGCCCGTAGCTATAAACAGGAGGTAATGCTACCTTGGAGGTAGCTATGGACTGGCATCAGAGCGGAAGCCCTGTAGGCGGCCTACCCTGGCGCTGATCTCAGTGAGTCCTGTCTTGCCTCCACAACTAGCGAGTTCTTTGGGCTTTGAACACGAAGCAGAGGTAGAGTAACTTCAGAGTAGTTACGTATATGCATCTATGATATTTTTCAGCACAGCTTTGATTGTACAGATGGTCATGCTGGATCAGAATGTTATCTTAGTCTGACATTTCAGGCACTGGCCACCTGTTTGGACGCTATGCTTCGTGAAATGATGTTCTTCGTGAAAAAAAGCACTGGAGAGAATGTTGTGGATCATGACTTGCAGGCATGCAGTAAAAAAACGAGCGTGTATTCAAAAAAATTTGAAAACACTTTCATCATGCTTGAATTATGTCGGGAGCATTTAGCATCATAAGAGTGTTTCCTTTGAGCGTAAAAGAGTGGATTTGGAGGTGTCATACTTCAAACTTCAAACACTGGCTTGTGGAATCAATAATTAAATAAATAAATAAATCAATAACAAAACGACTGCAGTGGTGGAAAGACATGACAAACGAATGAATATTGTTGTAAAACAGTAACGGACGTCAACAGAAAACTGAAAGCGAGCGGATCTGCAGAAAAGAAAACTAAACCACACCACCGCTCGGGTCTTAGCTGAAAGGGCAGAATTAGTAAATGTATTGTACATGGGTGCTTATAGTGAAAGGAGGAGATTTATGTTTGCTTTATCCATACGAACAACAAAACCAGATTGCAGCCACCGCGATGTAATCGCACATGTGCATGCATGCATGTTTTAACGTGCCTGATGACGAGAAAACCTGTTCTTTAACTTAATTTACACCTGTTGTGCACTAGTGAGCTTATCTTTTACGATCCCTCTTTTTCTCTTACCCCTTTTCTAGCACCCACCCCAGCCCTGTCTGTAATTTTTGTAAAAAAAAACAAAAATGTGTTGCCGTCCTTTTCGGGTGCATGTGATTCCTATTGCTATGACCATCTGTCTTTAACGAGTGTCTGAGTTGTTTTTCGTCGCTGACTTTATTTCAAAGACAGCACAGTATTCTGCTGTGGAAAACAGACCAGAATATTTTAGCCCAATGTAATGTTGTCTGTGTCTTGGCAAACTCGACCATCATCAGCTTTGACATGCAAAAACGCACAAACACAAAAATTTCGGTTAAATACTGTGGTATTGTTGAAAAACATTTCCAGGGAGTTATGACAAACAAGCGGAATGTGAAAAAAAACCCAGAAAGTTTGTCAATCCCATTAATGTTGTGGATTGTTGGCTGCTTTTTGTTTCCCTGACGATTAATCTGTTTTCTTTATGTACTTTTCTTTCCCACAAGTATTTAATATGGTCTCCACATTATCAACGCAGCTGCCTATCAGCACAACCACTAAGTAAGCCGTTCACACACACACACACACACGCACGCACGCACGCACGCACGCATACATTCTCTCTCTCTCAAAAGCACACAAACACTTATATTCATGCATTCATCTGGGGGGAAGGAGGAAGGGAGAGGCTAATTCTTTTGATGCTTACTTAAAATTCGTTGATATGACATGAAAATTTACCCTGACATATTGTCCCGTTACTATAAATATATACTGTCGTCATTTGTCATAGTAAACTCCATGTTGTTTCTGTGACGACTATATGTTATCGCTAACACCCTCAGCCAACAACACAAAATCCAATCGCGTATCGCGCCTTCCCAAGGAAGAAAACTAAAGGAGACAACTGAGTAGAACAGACCAGAATGGAGCGATAGTAATGCAGTGACCCAATACACAAAATTCAAGCAGCCTGACAATTAAACACTCTAAGAAACAGGTGTTTATTTTCACGAACGATAAGTTCTAGAAAAACCAGAAAGTTGTCCTCAGAAATTTATTATCACCGATGATTTCTTCTTATCATTTTTTGTGGATTTTGTACTTTCTATGGGAGACAGCGCTATAAATAAATTTATGTACTGTATTATTATTAGTAGTAGTAGTAAACGCCAGGCCAGCCTTCAACATCCTCGTTTGGAGGTTTCATTTGCTGCTGTAAAGCTTTTTTTCAAAATAGGTAATTTCGGGTGAGCATGGTTGCTGTATGGATAACGGAGAATACCAAGCTTCGCCCGACCCTTTAGAGCAATTAATCCTTCGATTAGAAGGTTGACGAATCTACGAGCCAACGCTGACTGTGGTTCTCCGAGGGGTTAGACTATACACGGGAGGCATAAGAGAAGCAACGCGACGAACCAACCGAGTAAACGGTCCTTGGACTAGAACTGTGAGAAAAAGCAAAGGAGGGGAAAATGTAGAAGAGAGGTGGCCGAAGAAAGTAGGAAGCAGAAAGTTACCCGAGAAGTCACGCTCAATTGAAAACAATTGCGGCCCGCCTTCGGGACAATTTGCGGGAGGAAGTGGAGGAGATGAGAACGGTGATTATGTCGCGCGGGCAAAAATGAGTTGTGAGCTTGAAATTTTTCTGTCTTTCTTGGCTGCCATTTTGCCGAGTTCCCTGCGCATAGTCTGTCAGTATGTTTTAGAGCTCTACACAGACAAAGATAAACTCCTTAGTCAGCAAAAAAAAAGGAGAAAAAAAAAATCCTGAGCTTTCCGTGCCTCTCAAATGGTGCTTGAAATGTTTGAAGAAGATAAATAACTCGAAATGAGAGCCGTACCTGTCACTTTGTTATTTCTTTAGCTATTCATTCATTTCTTTAATCCTTTCTTCCTCTTTCTTCGTGTCTGGTTACTACACTTTCTTCTTGTTACTAGTTTATTAGAATTAAGAATCAAGGACAAAATGTGCGTAACAAACAAAAACTTCACTTGTTTTTTGACATTGATTGCTTTCCTAGTTTGTTTGTTTTTTTTGAAAATTCTAGAAAATCTATTATTCTGTGATCATACCGTGTCAGTGACGCCACACCTAGTTGTTCACTCTTGGCATAAATGTAGCTTTTTCCGTCCTTTTTCTGTTTTTTGAGAAAAACCTTCTTCACCCGAATGTAAGGCAAGAGAACCTCGACGAGTCTGGATGCAAATTTCGTCTGCAGAAGAAAGAAATATAACGAGGCTGAGTGCAGACTAGCGTGGAACCGCCTAGGCGCAGACCGGCGACTTGAAACCCTAGGCAAGAGCCAGCCTCGCCCCGTGGGAACCGTGAAGGAGAGATAACTCAGCATCGCCACAGTACCGGAGAGGAGAGGGATGTTCATTTTTTTAATTCATGTTTTACTCAGACAAAAAAGAAATGGAAGTTTCTAATTATTGTAGACCCGATTCAAGCTTGTTTTCCTCCTCCGGTGCAAAAGTCTCGGGGTTGTAAACTGTACCACAGCAGTTAACAACTCGGAATTGCGTAGCTGTATTTAAATTTAGCTCCCTTCTTCCCCAAGGATTAGGTGTCCTGGGTTCGGATCTTGTCTCGGGAGTCCTGTTTTCTTTTCTACATATGACATCTGTTTACAGGGCTGGCTGCTTTGCCGTGATATAGCTTACGTAGTTTGCTGGCTCTGCGTAAAACACCAATCCCCTTCCCCCTTCCCCAGCAGACCACATGCAAAAGATTGAAAGTGAGAAGCCAGGAGTTATCAACATTTTTTATTCTTTAGTCTTCTTCACAATAGTTCAATAGTTCGAAAACAATAGTTCTCTCGGACACCACTTTTGAACGCCAGCTACAAGATAATTCAACTATCATAGCTATTCGTTATTATTATTTTTTTTAATTATTATTATCCTAGAGTGTCAAAAAACACCATGCGCAGACGCTGACAGAGAGAGATTCGACGGAAAACAATCCCCACTTAATCCACGAGATTTCGCAAACATTAATGGAGCCTTGTGGGGGTCTAGAATGTGGGGAGGTTGGAGGAGTGAGGGTGAGCGCATGTTGTTAGTGGCCGCTTGCTTGATGAAGTCGTAATGCTTTCCCGATGACAGGGTTGTTAAGGCGTCGTCTTGATGACCTCCTGAGCTTTCGCGCGGGGGCACTCGGCGACCCGTGACTCGCGGCCCAGCACGGCGGCTCGGCTTGCCAACAAAGCAACGAAGTGTGACAGGGTGGGCAGATGCCGACGCCGATAGCCGCACACGTGCAGTTCGTGCCCGGCCGTGCACCTGATAAAATAGGACGCAAGTACGACGAGGAGCGGGGCGGCTGGGTAGAGTCAGTGGAAAATTGCCTGCTCTAAATATTTGCCAAATTTTCTGAACATTTTCAGATGGAGCAAGAATGAGGTGGTGTGTGTGTGCGTGTGTGTGTGTGTGTGTGTGTGTGTGTGTGTGTGTGTGTGTGTGTGTGCAGGCTCGCGTGCGGGCGTGCGGGCGCCCGTATATGTGTGCAGTGATGTGTGTGCTTATCGTCTAGAATAAGATTTACGCTGCAGGATTATTATTGTAGGAATGTTTTCTTTCGCTTTGCTTTATTTTTCTTTCACGAGGACATAACTAGAGGGTGGCAGGGATGGGGATGGGTGGGCCAGTTATTTACATTTCTCAGTCTTTTTTTCACAGTAGCTTTCTATGAAACCTTTCGTGGAACACTAGCTAAGAAGACTATCATAGAAGTATTCACTTTCGATTTTTTTTATTACGACCTTCATAAACTATTAATCTGCCAAAATGGGTAACCAGTTTATTCTTGGAGTCTTCCTAAGCCCAGTGCGTATATCACATCTGTAATACATCCTGGCAAAAATTAGCATGGAGTATTTTAAACAACAATGGGAAATGTCTACTAAACAGAATACCGCAGGTGCAATAAGTGTTTTTAAGATGTTTACTTTGAGAAACATAAGTAAAGGTCTATGCCACCATGAGCAGTCCGGAGGAAGGATGATTTTAACGAACTAGTTCACTGCACAACTGCATAAATGCACATCAAAGGCGAAAGAAAGTGCATCACTGCAGCTTCCATCAGTAAAGATTGTTACAAAGTAACAAATTAGTAGCCTTTCCAAAACACTAGCAAGTCACTAAAGCAGTGACAGGGGTATAACACTAGAGGTGTACGCACATTTGAATGAATAAATAAACAAAAAAAATAGGGCGATATAAGCGAACTAAGAAGAAAACGGAGTAGCCGAAAATGAAAATCGTCGAATTAAGTCGTCTTGAATCACTATTATTTTTAGGAGCATGCAAAGTTTGTGAACTGACTTTAAAACCAGTGAACACTTTGTACTGACAAAAACCTTGTTCTTTGGACATTCAGAGGTGTTATTTCCCAAATGAGAAGAAGGTTTGCAATATCTTCACGTTATTTGCAGCTGAGGTATAGTCAAGATCGCATTCTGTATTGGACTTCGGTAGTTATCTGTGTTATTAAGATGTCCTGTAGAGTTCAGTTTAAATAAATAAATAAACAAATAAACAAATAAGCAAATAAACAATTAAATAAATCGTAAATAAATGTTGGTGTAGTGTACTCGTCTCTTTTAGCTCGTCTCACCGCCTCCTCAGTCCAAAAAAGTACGTGTCAGCATCTGGATGCCATCGCATTTCAATCTTCGTGGTGCTGGGTATGTACGAATTTGCTAGACCTTACACCTCATGACACCACTGAATATATTAGCGGGAATATTAACCCTATTGTCTTTCTCGGGGTAATCAAAAAAGAGAAAGATAAACAATAGGTAGAAGGCACTCTCATACCGCTCGGTAGACAGAAAGACAGCAGGAGGCGGAGAGACAATGTGAAAAGATAAAAACAAGTGAAGATGACTTTTGCGAGGAGCTGAGCAGCGCAGCAGATCTGTCAAGGCTGATGTTTTTCAGAGGGCTACAACTCCGAAATGTGTTGTATTTCCAGTTGTGTATTTGCTTGCTACTGTTTTTAATGATGGTTCTGTTCCAGTGCATTTTGTAATATTATCGAGTTTCTTTTTTCGCTCAGAAATTATTGAACAAAATATTTTCCTGTGTAAAACTGTGTCGAAAACGGTTAATTGTAGTGTTCTTTTGTGAACATCCGCAGCTGGATGTTTATGATCAAGAACATTAGTATTTCTTACAGGTCTCGAAGAAAGAAGAGTAAAGCAGAGAATGAGAACTTCTGTTACAACACTTACCTCCATACCGTGATTTGTAGCTTTACATTTTTGTTTCTGTGTTTATATACAATATATTATGTTTTACGCCTTCCAAAAATAAAATCATTTAGTATTTCGTTCAAAGTTTAAAAATAATATGAGTCTCCTAAGCACAATTTTGATAACTACTTCGATAACTAGCCAAGTGTGGCAAGTGTGTAACATCCGATTGTAACATCTACAGTTTTTTTTTCTCCGTTTCCCTCTTTCTTTCCTCTCTCTCTCTCTTATCTGTAGAAGTTACCGTTTTTCTTCCCATGTGGGAACATTTGGGACTTGAATTTTTTTTATTTTTTCATTGTAAAAAACTGTTCACTCCAACCATAATCATCTTTTTATATATATATATATTATATCGGGTTAAAATTTATATTCTCTTCAAGATTATTAATTTTTAAAATATGTTTGTGATGCAATGTTACGCCTGGATAATATTTTAGCCACATGTTTTCTGCAGCTTGCTGTTTGTTGAAAGAGCTTTGAAAGATATATGGACAACAGATAAAACAGTACGACACAGTAAAAATGTGTATAAAGAAAGAAGAAAGGCAAACAAACAGACAAAGAAAGAAAGAATGACAGAAAGAATGAAAAGAAACAGCTTATCCAGCACAATCGAGTAAGTTGCTCAACAAGGCTTCTTGTTGCACCTTCAACAAACACGACGTGTAAAACACAAACAGATGGAAGATGATAACGACGACGAGGAGGTTGAGAAGCAAGAAGCGAGCAAGCTTACCATGTAATCCGAGCCGCCGCTGGAGGAGTTACCGTCCGTACCGCACGCCGCGCCGTCATCCGCGCGCGGCACCCGCGAGCCGTGCAGCAGTTCCTCCAGGCTCTCGATGTACTCGATGGCGTTGCGAAGGATCTCCACCTTGGGGAGGCGCTGGTTGGGATTGGGGCACGTGCGTCGCTTGAGGATCTCGAACGCCTCGTTGACACGCTTCAGCCGCCGCCGCTCCCGCATCGTCGCCGCCTTCCGCCGGTCCACCGCCACCGTCTTCCGCTTGCACGCCTTGCAGGCCCACAGCAGGCAGCGGCGGTTGGGGCCGTGATAGCCCGGGGCCAGCACGTGAGGCACGTGGTCGTCAGAGTCGTCATCGGAGTTGAGCGACCCCGTGTCCTTGTCCAGCAATGCGTCGTCGTCGATGTCCTCCCGACTTTGACTCAGCGCAGAGCCCTCGCCGCTCCCAAGGCCTGCCGGCGAGCATGGCTTGCATGGCGAGGCAGCGTCCACGTCTTGGGCAGATTTGTCCGAAGACAAGCTGCTGGGTCCTTTGCGGTTGTTATTGTTGTTGTTATTGTTATTTGTATTGTTGTGGTGATGGTGGTGATGGTGGTGGGTGCCATGAACAGCCGCAGTGTTGCTGCTGCTGCTGTTGCTACTCTTGCTGGTGATGTTGGCGTTGTTGTTGTTGTTGCTGCTGCTGCTGTTGCTGATGTGAGTTTTGCCGTCCGCGTCTTCTCGACAACTCGCCGTCCTATCTTCTTTGTTCAACGACAGAAAATGCTTGTCTTTCTCCTGCGAGGCCCCAGATCCGACTCCTCGGCCTCTGAACTCCAGCGACATCGGGTGTTGGTCGGGGAAATAGTGTTGCGATGAAAAGGGGGCAGCAGGGTACCCGTACATATCTCCATACTGGCGCGACAGGCCCCGCGCGTACGACGCCCCGGGATGGGGAGCGAAAATGTCCTGAGGCGAAGCATGGGCGTAGGACATGTCCATCAAGCTTCGCGGGTCGGCAAGGTCACTTCCGTTAAAATGTCCTCCACCAACACTCACACCACTGAGAGAACCACCCCCGCCTCCGCCACCACCACCGAAAGCAGAGGCGTTGTGGTCGTAGCGACAGCTGCGGTAATCGGCCATCATCATCATGATTGGTTCTGGTGTTGCTCGCGTTCGACAGCGGTGTCTACTTTCGCCTCTGTCACATCAGACCGCGTGCCACCCAGCTTTCCCTATGAAAAGATTATAGAAGAACGAGTCGAAACTAGCTGCAGGCAGAAAATGTGTTTTCCTTCGAGAAGCCATTGCAAAGCAGTATTATAAATACAGAAAATGAATAGAAACAAGTTTATGCTTACTCTGTAAGTACAGACAGCTCAGTCTATGAATGTTTGCTTCCTTAGCTGTACATATATAAGGCAAGGGTGGGTGAAGGGATGAGACCTTTACTTTCTATTACTGCTTCTGCCATTTATATTAGCCTAACTAGATAGATAAATTCTCATACTCAACGATGCTACCTATATTTTACTTTCTCTCATTCTCTCTATTTATTTCCTTCCATCGCTCTTTTTCTAACTCCCCCACCCTCTCCTGCTCTTTTCCTCTGCTCACCCTATGCGATTCTTCATTTAAAATATTGTGACACACACAATGGGGACAACGTTAGAAAAAGATGGAAACAACAAAATATCTCAAGCGAATCAATCATTACCCGAAAGCGAGAAAGACACAAACAGATAAATAGCAAAGAAGCGTATGCTAAGACAAAGATTAAATACATATTTACACTCAAACAATGCCAACTGATTTTCTCCCTTTTTCTTTACCATCATCAAGTGTATTTTTTGTTGTTGATATTTCCTCTTCAGTGTATGAACCTACTTTTTTTTATCATTCTGTGTGTTTAATTTATTTGCGATAAATTTCTTGAAATATGAGCATTTGCTGAAGACAAATGTCCTTTGATGCCCACACCCGTAACTTCAAAACAAAAGTAATATTTGGGTGTTGTATTAGTCGCTTTGTTATGCCATAAACTAAGGTGTTGCCTGCATGTCAACACAGTTTACAGTCTGTGACACGCCCACAGAAAGACTATGACACTATTGGGTTACCTGTGTTAAACGGGGCCTGAGTGACACCGACTCTGGATTCTTGTGTCTCAAACGTTTGCTTTCCTACACCACGCTTTCATAGTTTTGGGAAAGAGTTTAACAGATATAGTGGCTGTTAATGCGTTTCCAAGACTCTAGTCTTGACAGAAATCTATCAGGCCCTCCTCTCGGCACCGCAGCTTACCAAACCTTTCAAGTCTCCTTTCTTTCTCTCATATCCCTTCAATCAGTTGGCGGGTGTTTATGTAAAATGCATGTTGCTAGACGCGATTACGGTTAATGATAGGATCTTTAAAGTGCACCGAATGCTCACACACACACACACACACACACACACACACACACACACACACACAGAGGACACTTCTTAAGAGTTTCCTGAAGCACAACACCATTTAGTGTGACGATTAGGCCGTTCTTTTCATCCATGAGTAATGTTTGTGCTTTTATTTGAAGAAAAAAAATGTATAGAGTTTAGAGGAATGTTGTGATCATGCAGACATATAAAATCTTCTTATAAATATACATAACTATATTAGTTTCTGTCGCCACAGCTAGGACTGTGATTCAAGCAATAAAACGATTTTTTTTTAATTAAAGAAGCCAAAAATATGGATGCGTGTAAATGCACTTACGTAATGACAACATACTCTTTTAGGACTGACCTCGGTTCCTTCCTGATGTAGGTCAAGTAGGCGCAACGTACTTGTCTCTGAGATGTCCTTCAGTACACGGAGTTAGTCCAGCCACATCCTTCCACCTTTCAAACTATCCTGTGGGCGTGTGTGTGAGTGAGTGAGGACACTCTGCCTCGGATGGTCTCGACGGAAGACTTTCACTCACAAGATGGCATCAGCGCCTTGGAGGTTTTGAGGAAGAACAGTTGCATCAAGAGCGACATCAAAGATGAACTGAGAGAGTTTCTTCCCTTTTAGCACTTGGCTTCCATTCGACAGTCTAGGTTCATCGTGCCCACGTCTGGAATGGCGAGATTTTCAGACGCAGGCTGGTAATGCAAACGTCTCTGCAGGGCAATGAAAGCAAGTGAGATAACGAGTGCCCACGCTGGCTATCGGTCCCAGCTTGACATGTCAATCACTCTAGAGGCTCCGCCCTTCGCCAGACCACTCCAGCCAGTCAGCGAGCGGCGTTCACGGCTCCATCTCCACTGTTGGCGTCGAAAAGGTGGAGCTAGTTATCCGACGACCAAACAGCAGACCACATGGGAAATAGAATGAAACTAGTGCAGGATATACAGTGCGTGCGTGCGTGTGTGAGTGGTGTGTGTGTGTGCGAGAAAGAGAGAGACAGAGATGGGGGGGGGGTTGTCTTCAGGCACTTTACCTTGCTGGGGAGGATATATATATTTATTCGCTTAATACGATTTTTCTGCAGTAAAGAACAGTCTTATCACAGAAGAGAAGTGCATTGCTTTACTTTGTGTCCTACAGTTTTTTGTTTTGTTTTTGTTTTTTGTTTTTTGTAACTGTTATGAACTAACTTCTTTTCTAGTGATTCGAAGGGTTTCTGACTGTGTGTGGTGCTCAGTGTATGTAATGTGTGTGCGTGTGTCAAGTGAGAGTAAGCTAGTAAGCTAGTGTGCGTAGAGTACGTAATTTACCTCTAAGGGTCCCAAAACCTAATGGCCGTACGACCAGTGTAAGTGGTTCACCGTCTCTAGGCTTCGGCATGTGAGTCCCTCGCACTTCTTCCGCTCCCGTCTGCTCTACCTGACAAATCCGGAATCCATCTGCTGGTTTAATGGTCCCAGGCCCGTGCACCCTCTTGCTCTGAGGTTTACCAGACACGGGTGACTACCCTGGTCATGTTATGTCCACATAAACGCATCTCCAGTGGTAATCAATCTGTGTTTTTCTTCCTAAATATCAGATGTGTGCTAGTTGTGTTAAGAGAGTTTTTCTAACTGCGCAACTCGAAGTTTCATCAGAATCGATAATAATTAAATATTCACAAAATGCCGAGACAAATAACGTTCAGCAAGTTAGCTTAGCTATTATCACAGCACAATATGTTGGGTCGGGGCAACTGGTGAAGTGGTCTGGGAGGCCACCTGCGATGGACAAGGCGCGAAGACGCTAAGAAACCGCTACACAACGGTCCAGTGAACTCAGTGCCTCCGTCAAACATCTGCCCGAGTAGTCATCTCCTCCTTAATTCTTCCTCGATCTAATGTGAAGCAGACGACCACGTGTTCACTTACAGAAAAGGTACCGGAACCGTTCTCTGAGGATCAAGCGTGAAGCCACCAACAAACATGCAAGAGGAGAATCTGTTTCTTCTTTGCCTTTTCAACATGCCCTTGTATGAGTGGTCGTTACCACACACAGAGAAATAAATGAATAAATCAATAAATATTATTCGATTGTTTGAGATGTGCGTTGTTACATGTGAAAGTGTGTTTACTTATGACTGATAGTGTATTTAGATGTAATCGAGATCGTGTATTAATTAAAAAAGTACAGTTGAAATTCTTTATTATATACTATAAATGTAAAATCGGTGTTTTTGTTGGATGACTAGTCTTTTAGCCGTGTGAAGAGAATGGCAGGTTAGTTCTCCACATAAACAGTGTTTGCTAATGAGTATAGCACTGAGCTTATTGAACGTTATGGAAAAATCTTTTTTAATTTGTCTATATTAACACAAAAACGGTCCCGCTCTGTCTTTGTTTCGGACACATTGTGTGTGTGTGTGTGTGTGTGTGTGTGTGTGTGTGTGTGTGTGTGTGTGTGTGTGTGTGTGTGAACGCAGTTTTGGACAAATTCTCACTCTTGCCAGGACCAGAAGATGGGAGGGTATTCTTTTATGTATTTATTTACTTGATGGTCATTCATGCTATATTTATTAATATTTTAACTCCAGTCTACGTAAATATGTAGAAGGTAATTAAAAACTTGCAATATTTACTGACCATTAACTTTTATCTCATCAAGTTTATGGGTCTCCGAAAAAGTCTCTGATTGGGGTTTAGTAGAGAAACACAAATTGTCTAGCAAAATAAGACATCAACCCCCACATCACTTGTCGTGACTATCCAGACGAAACCATCAAATGAAAGTGGTCTGGGCATCCTTGGGAACCATGCAAGGCGGAACAGTTTGCCCCTAATTAATTCCAGGCTGGTCCTCTTAAAGCGGTGATCAAAGGAAGTGACCTCGCTACGACCATGTTGCCGTCGGGTCGGTGTCACTTCAGCTCACGCTCTGAGCAGCGGTGCCTGGGAGAGGAGAGGCAGAGTTACGGTAGGGAGGAGAAAGAGGAGGGGAAGAAGGCGGGGGAAAAGGGGCGGAAATGACGTAACCGATTAACTGTTGGGTTTAGGACCATCCACCCACTACTTGCTGAAAGCAGCAAACAGGCTTTGATCCAGGGTGAGAGCGATTCTCGCACGATAGCGTGGCATGGTGCCTCTGCCAAGAGGGAAAGAGAAAAAAAATTGATTTATTAGCCTCGTTCCGATCTTGAGCAGATAAAGTTCAGGATCGGAATTATTGCGGATACGCATCGTTGATAGGCACTTTTTTCTCTTCAACGGTCGACCCTCTGGTGGGGAGGAGGAGGAAAACCCAAGAACTCGACTGCCGGAGATTGAGATTGAGGACAGAAGATATCGCGAGTTTTATTTTCTTCTTCTTCGCTTTAGCTGTCATTTAACCATTGAATAATAGAACTTTACGTGCACTTTTGGGGAAAGGGGGCGCGATACCTTCGGACTATGAGAGTGATATATACTTAAAACACTTCTGATAGATACAATATTTCGAACAGAAAGAAACAAAATGAAAAGTCTAAATGATGGGCGAAGAGTGAGACGAGCAAACGAAAGAAGCAGAAATCAAGTGTGAGCAGAGAGAGAGGCGGAAATCTAGAGACTGAGGAGAGGAAGAAGGCAAAATGAAGTCAGGGCGCTGAAATCAGCATCTCGTGTAAGTAAGAGAAAAGTAAAGAATATATATAGTGTGATTCT
Organism: Marisa cornuarietis; assembly: GCA_004794655.1. Taxonomy (NCBI): domain Eukaryota; kingdom Metazoa; phylum Mollusca; class Gastropoda; order Architaenioglossa; family Ampullariidae; genus Marisa; species Marisa cornuarietis. The sequence continues at coordinate 5,186,397 of SMMW01000617.1, read as the reverse complement.
TGGATGAGAAAAAGAAAAGGAGAGAATGGCAGAGACTTGTTGCGCGCTTATAATTGGATAGTGCGAGTGGGTTGTCGTCTTTTCTATTAGACAAAGCCAACTCGAACCTTTTCGGAATAAATCCGATAGGCAGTCAGACACAATATATATGGGTGGAAGGAGAACAGACATACAGACATGAAGACATGAAGAAGGTATACCAACAAAAGAATGGATGCAGTCAAAGAGAAACATGGAGAAACAAATAGCTGCAGTTGCAAATAGCTGCGGACAGCTACATACATAAATGGAGATTGTTATATTTACAAATAATTTAGAAATTTTGACAGATTTAGCAGAAAGACGTTTTATCTCTCATGGTCTTAGAAAAAGCACTCCTCTGTTTAAAAAAAATTATTGCCGCCGTAAATCGATGGATCAACGAGAAAGATTAAAACTTTTCATAATGAATCGTGTTTTATAATATTCTTAAGAAACTGTACTGCACCAACACGTTTTTCTTAAAAGTCACTAGCACGTGAGATTTACCTCTTACCACTAAAACCCAGCTTTAAAAAATTGTAGAGAGCTGAGGAAGACTGCGCGTTTCGTTCTACCCTGCACAGGCTCTACTGTTCAGCTTTCTATAACCACCCGAGAGCTTGATTTGTCTCGCGTGTGCGTAGCGAAGGGCATGCGCGGTGCTGTAGACGCTCCAGTGACGAAGGCGGCGCGTGCGAGTAAAGATGGCGGTCTGATAGTCGTGGGGTAAATTTCAAGCATTAAATTTGTTCCCGACTGCTTTTTCGCTTATGGCCGAAATTCCATAATTTGTATTTTACTTTGGTCGCCCCTGTCAGAAACTAGGTGTGTCTTCTGATTCAATATTTAACTGATCGCTAACGTGTTTTACCTGCTGAGTCTTACCGTCACTGTCTACATAATTGATTGGAAGGGAAGTAGGGTGTGTATACCTGATTTTGTTTTTCTTCCCGCCATCTTTTTGGAAGGTCTGGTGAGATTAAACATTTCCATTGTTTTGTATACAGAGAGACTAGTAACTGAAGCGAAACGAATCTTCCAGACATGGCACTTTCCCGACATCCCTAAGGCGCCAAGGAACTCGATGATGTCATCAGTTCCTTCATTCTGAATAGATACAAAAAAATAAATAAATAAATAACATGCCTGCAACGCCATTAGCTTCATCTTGCAGGAAGCAAAAACAAAATGAAAAATTTGACCCAGGAATCGTGCGCAGCATTTTATTTTTGGAGGATATTCAGCCGAAATAGCCGAGAATTTTTTTATCTTTTGTACTTTTTTTCTTTCTTTTTCCTGTAATTAAATATGGCAGCTCAGTCTATGACTAGAAATCGTTTTAAGACATACAGAAATACAACACAAAATTGAAAGAATTCACTTGATATTGCAGTGATCTTAGCTACCAAATGCTAGATTGTCTTCGTTTCTCGCCCTCTCGATTTCTTTCTTTTTAGATTGTAAGTCACAATTATGAAGTTAACTAGAGATTTCTTCATTAGTTAACAGTTATAATCTTCCTGCTTCATGGGGTTTCCTTTATTAATGGTGACGTTTTCTTTTGCGATCTCACGAACATAGTTTCCGTCAGTGTCAGGATAAAATCGTTTATATAATGCAATACAATAAAACATTCTTTCAGTTACCAACCGAATAGTAGTTAAGATATAATCCACGACACTTAAAAGATCGAAGGAGTCGTTTTACCTTTAAAACCGCATTTCAAATGTGAGAAAGACTATGAAGTCGCAACTAATATTCCTTGACCCGTCAGTTACAAAACTGGTGTTTTGCCACTTCCATAGCTGTTGCCATTGTCACTGATTTTGTCATTCTGCCTATCTGTCACCCTTCCACTTCTGGACCTCGTTTATCTGATGTTTGTCTTTTCTGTGGCCGGTGTTTGCTATGTCTTTGTCTCTCTTTCTATCTCATCCTTGGTAAGTAATAATAATACTGTCATGTGATCAACAAAACTGTTAATAAGGTCTTCGCAGAGCTTTATGCATTATTTCTTTCACTCATTCTCCCACTCACACATGAAGGATGTGTTTACATGGGAAGTCGTCTGCACCATTTCGTAGCCAACAGCTCACTTGAAGCGGCCGCTTCCTGAAAACAGCCGTTAGGATCCTCCCCTCACCTCCTGACCATAAAAAACTTGCTGCTTAAAGACTCACCAGAAGTGTTTGGGACAGAGGTGAGTTTATTTTCCTGACAGAGAGCATATGAAAACCACCAATCCCGCATCTTTCTTTGTTAGCACTCACAATAGTAATGCCCAGTCTACCGTTTCCTCATCAGGCAGATTCAAAAAGCAAAACGGAAATACCTTAAAAATGACCTTTTCAGCTGCTTGAGTATCGCAAAATCGTTTTAAGCTCGTGAATAGGGGTAATAATAAAGCACATTTCCCAATCTGAAAGAAGGCTTAATGCGCTTTATTAAAAAAGACAGATGTACAAAGAAAAACACAAAATTCATAAAACACTCATACAGACGCAGCTCAAACACGTCGGCAAAGAAATGAATAGAGACACATTCAACAGCGATGTACAGAAGACAGAAAAACCTAACAAAAAGCAGGCCGGGGCATCCCAGCACAAAGAAAAGACTGTCAGACAGAGGAAAAGGTAAGTCTGAGGTAGCGATTAGAACCGGGAGAAAATGTAGACCAGTCATAGTAGAGTCTAATCACCAGTCTAGCAAGCCTCGCTGCTTCCTCTGAATAATTAATATTATCTTGAAGCCCAGAGTGTAAGCGTGAACAGGGATTTGTTATTATCTTAACACTCACATAATGTTACGGGCAGACCTTTCGTGTAAAAGCTATGTCCCTGAACAGAGATTTCAACGTTTGTCTGTATTTGGAACCGACAAAGAAGTAGACAAAAAAGTGTAAAGAAGCGCCCATGAAAGACAGTATTTCCATGATGCTTACAAAAAAGAAATGTGTTTTAAAATACCTGCCTACGCCACTAAAGTCAGGAAAAATCACACACAATATTCTAAATATGACATTAGGGATGGAGAAGATCACAAACTGCGCGGACAGTGCAATTAACATCTTAGTGAGCAAAACCTCTTTTTTCGACACAGCCGTGGAAGCCGCTTCCCTCCATTCTATGACTTGTCGCAGTTTCACCGTCATGGCAACAGTGCAGCCAACCACCACGGTGATAAACAGGCTAGGAAGCAGGAATCCGAAGACGGTGCCGTCAAACATGTCGACCATTTTTTTGTTTTGTAGGTAAAAGCGGCTTGCTGCTGAAACCTGATGAAAAGACGTGTTGTGAGCGATGTCGACAATGCATATGACTGTATACTTCTCTGTGACAACATAAAAGCCGAACGTGATGATCAGGGTGAACGCCGTAAGAACGACCGCCATTATTTTTGTCTTAAGGACGGTGTGTGAACGAAGTGGACTGTAGATACAAAAACATCTTTCACCGGCGATCACAGCAGACACGAAGGAAGACGCAAAGGGGATACCATACAGACCAATAACATGGTTCTCTACACAAAACCTGTAGAGAGGACCAAGCCTGAAAAAAGAAAATCAACATATTATTTTCGTAATTCAGAAACAGAACGGTGGAACAACTTTCTCTTCCTGGCAGTGATGTATAGTTCGCGTATTTCATGCAAAGAAAAAAAAAGAATATTAAAGAAAGAAACAAATAAGAAATGTCAACGAATTTAAATTATTATACTTACTAATAAACGCTTAATGCAGTTTCTAGAATGTTAAAGAATATTTCGCTTACGTAGAGAAAGAAGATATCATCGATTCCTCTTAAGCTCTTAAGTAACCCACATACATTATAATTTTATTAAAGGTTTAGTGGGGCAAAACATTTTTTCCTACATGCATACATCATCCAAAAAGGTTCAACAACACATACGTCAGGACTGTACACAGATATGTTTTGCGTTTGTTAGCGTGAGAGAGTGAGAGAGAGAGAGTGTGTGTGTGTGTGCGTGGGAGAGCTGTGGCTATTTGTTAGGGTTCAAATCTGATGTGATCAAACGTGGTCACACAAAAAATTCTAATTATCATTAGCGTTAGGGATGCAGAAAATCATACACCTCGCGGGCATTGCAATTAGCATCATTGTGTTCAACACCTATTTCTGAGATTCATTCAGTTGTTATCAAAGAAAAAGGAAACGTTTGCATACCACTAGACCTTTGATGTGTGGTGGCCCAATGGCCGCATGTAAACATTCGGGTTCCTTTCTAACGCATTTCCGAATTTGTGGCTTTTATTATTTGACATCTCGTCTTTCCTGTGATTATGCGGTACCACAGAGTACAAAATCTACACACTGTGGCGTCCAGAATGCTGCTTATAAACTCTCGCTGCGATGTAATGCCTCCACGCTTGACAAAACTATATTAATATCAAGTTCACAAAACACTTATTAACGCTATGCAACTTTATTATTAAAGACACGGGCTGAGTCTGTCAGCGTTTTCCTCGAGTACCTACCTGGGCGTGTTTGGAGAGAAAGCGAACGATCGCTCGCCATACAGGAGGAAAATAAGTGCGAGATACAGAAGATCAAGGAAGGTCAAGGTGAAGAGACACAAGGTAGTTCTGTCTTTTAGCCCCTGCCTGTAAAACACGGTCAGGCTGAGACAGTTGGTGGCGCCACCTAGCAGGAAGAACAAGGGAACAGCCACAGCTGCCTTTACACGGTCAGCAATCTGCTCGACCTCGGTACTGATTGCATCATCAGGATTGTCCCAAGAGCTGAGGTCAAGAGACTGCAGCACCAGGCAGTTGTCTGACGATGTCAACGACGAGAGTTGCGTCGAAATGTTATTCAAGTTTGATGATGGTGGTCCTTGGCTAGGATTAATGGTATATAGTTCCATGATTACTTTGTGTAATAGATAAAAGTAGCTGCATAAACATCAGATATTTCTTTTTCTCGGTGCCAGGAAGAAAAAAATCGTGTCACTGGGAGGAACACCGAGCACCTCACGTGACTCAGAAAGACCAATCATTAGACGATTAATAAACGTAAGTTAACGAAACGCGCGATGCCACTAGTTTGAAAAGCCAATTACACAAATTCTGTCCGCCTTTCTGTAGTTACCTCTTTTGACTCCACTTAAACTGAGTACTTTCAATAATGTCTTTTTAATGTTGTATACGGCAGTATCACATGTTGATTATGTAAGCAGCTGTTTCGACCCAATCGTACAAAGACTGGGAGACTGATTTCATTTTATGTTATGCTCTTTTCATTTAATAAATTCTTTTTAACCTCACAAAAGTAAATGGTATTGGCGAGGAATCTCTCGCAGAGTGAGCTTTTTCACAGCCATAGCATCGACCCTTGTCAAGTAATATATTCACAATAACACAGTAACACAGATTTATCTAACTTCTCTGTTTGTGAGATGAAGTATGATCATTCTGTACCTTTAAATAATGATAATAATTCGCAACTACCTTCTGCCACGTGCAGTAAGAACTTGTCAGAGATCACAAAGTAATCACGTACTTAACGCTTGCTGAAAGAACACTTTCCTTGAACTCACAAAAGCAGCTTTTAAGAGCTGTGTTTCGCCTCACATCTGCCAAAGAGGCTTTTTATATGTTAGTTACGGGCTAAGCGTACAAGGAAATAAAAGCGATGTCAAAAAAAATTGAAATCGCTGTCTACAAAGAAGCAATTTTTAAATTATTGTTTTATTAAGGAAATATCAAATATTATTTCGCAGTTTTTTTATGCCCATCACAGTCTCTAAGAGCAGTAAGAACAGAACACACACACACACACACACACACACACACACCTCACACGCGACATATGCATCAATATACGCGCAAGGAAGAGACAATTCAAAATGTAATCATGTACACTGTTTTCCGTTTTGTGTCTGTTTGATGTTTAATTACAATTTCGAATAACCTCCAAGATTTTCGTTAGCAGAAAGAAGTCGTGATTGTACAAAAGAAAATTTCCATTCAAACATGTTTACTCACGTAATGATCAAATAATTGCAGCCTGAAATAACGATTTAAATGCAAATGGTATGGGTGGAGTCTTTTATTGTCAGAAGTCGGTTAGCAGCGGAGAGCCCTTGTTTGTCGTAAAAACATCATAGAAAGTACCAACATATAAATAATTGTTTATTATCATTATTAAGTACTATGTACTGTTAATTAACTGTATGTGTTATATACTTTCTTTAAGACTAGCAGTGTAGAAGGTTTGTTGACACAAATATTACCACGAACACGTAAATAACGAGGTTATGGCGGCTGTGAGCTCGGGGCTGGTTGTTTGAGTTTTAACCGTGACAGCAACTAAGGCTACATCACGGCGATAGGGAATATGCAGCTCCATTATAAGTTAATTTTAACGGACCAGCCGACGCATATGCGTCAGTCGGAGACAGAAGTTCTGGCTTTGTGTATCGTGTCGGTATTCTTCATCTGCTTGTCTGCCTGCTGGCCTGAAGGTCGGCCTGAGTCTGTCTCAGTCAGTAACTGAAGATTACGATCTCGACATATTCGAAACATTTTTTCCCCAGGGCTTCTTCAACAGATCATGCTAGGCTGAGGTCAAAAGTCACATAAGTTACATTTCAAAATACCATTTATGACAACAATCATTAGCAGAGCAAACAGGTAGCATAACTGATGATTCGGGCTAAAATCGGTATTTTAATTATTAATATCTTCGTAATCTCTAAATCGGTGAGTTTTCTAAAGGTTTCTCTTACAATTTATAAAGCTTTTTCGCGAATGTCGACACCGTTATGGTCATTGATATGTGACTTTCCGGACTGCTTAAAAACCTGATTTTTTTAAAATTTCTTCTGTCTGTCTCTCCGTTACACGAAAACGGTTGGGAGAAACGTTAAAAAGACGCTACCGAAAAAGCTTCTTAAAATTGCCAGCAAAAATATGAACATCTTTTTTTCAAATCCTGAAAAATGGCATCTAACCGTGCTTACATATTCATCAAAACCACGACACAGTGCAGAATTACTTGCAAACTGCAGGAGGAAGAATATTAACCGTTTCCTTAGACTCCGGAGTCAAGAAATATCGGTTCTCAGACAGTGGAGAGCGCCACATTTCTTACCTGATGGAATACAGATAAGCTATCGTCTGCTTTTCTCCTTGCTTCTCGCCAGTCGTGTTCCTTAAAAGTGACACTGCCAGGCTATGGCGTCTTTCAAAAATGAAAAGATAAATCTTTCATGTCAAATTTTATCACAGTTTTAGTGATGCATATCAATATTCCTAAATTAAATCTACTTTCTCATCAACACAATTTACAGTTTAAGACACATTTTACAAACTCACGACAAAAAGGATTACATTTCTGTTATATTTTTATTATTATTCTTTATAACTTTATTGATTTATTATACATGATAAATCGTTTCCGCTGCAGTCTCAGTTTCCATACAGAATAAGTGTGAAAATAAGAAATAAGTCTCAGTCTGGGAAGGTAAGCAGTCAAAAAATTGCAAGATTCTTTGCTGTTGGAACTCGACAATTTCATGACTGAACCTATACGGCATACTAGCATTTCTTATAATTTATACACGATAAGATTAACCATAGGTTAAAGTCTTTTTTAAAGTGAAAATATTCGTCGCTTTTGAAGGTGATTGACATGTCAGTTTTGCTGTGTTTGTGCTTCATAATTCCAAACATGGTGTATAACATCTTCCGGGCTTATGAGGCGACAAAGTAGCACGCGGAAAGGTAGCGAGAGACTAATGAGCAAACTGAAGTTTTAATTTAAGATATGGAAAAACCCGTATGTCTGCCAGGCAAAGTCTTGCTTCACATTAATTATCGAAGAGCATCCTGCAGTGATAAGATTGAAAACTGACGGCGGGAACACACTGTTCACATTTTTGTTAAAATTGTCTATCAGGTTTTGATGATGTACAAAGTAAGAAGTCTGTAGTTAACTGTCAGAAAATAACGTCCCGTTACATTCATCTCTGTAGATGTTTATGCTTCTCGCCAGCGAAATTAAATCCAAAAGTAATGAATATACAAGAGATTAAATCAGACTGAATGATCGTGCGCTGCTGGTAAGGACAGAGGCAACAGTTGGAAACGAACAAACAAACGAAGTTTTTATTGACTCAGGCCACGTGGCCACAAGATTCAGGTGACGAGCAGATCAATAACATGAAATGACTATAGTAAAGTATACCATAATATATTGTAAAACAGCATCATACCTGGCCTACTACTGTGTCGTGAAATTCCATTTATTGTCTCATATCCACGTGAGATGACAAACAGTCATGAAATGCAGTTATTCTCAGTACATTAAAGAAATTCCTTGCGACACTTAGAACAATGATAGAGATATCTAGCAAGTTTGTAAAGGTGCTTAATATTGTTAAACAAAACATTTGGCGTACAATATGATAGTTAGGTTCTAGTAAAAACAGTAAAAAAACTGATAAAAATTCACGTCCTAGATCTTCTAAATGGTGGGAGTGGAAAAGTGTAATTCGTCGTCTTGCGTTGATTGACAAAGTGGGCAATTCAATATGTTGTTCTAAAAACGGCAAACTTCGAGCTGTCTGAAACGAGGTGATGCCAGTCTGTAACAGTCAACAAGACGGTGTTTAATGACACAAAGGACGGGTCTCACATTCTGCACATGTGATCTAACCACACGTATCCAAACCCATACAAAAGAAGAGAGATACACACTTCTGATACCCAGCAAAACCTCTCTCTATTGTGTAGTTGTAACAACATATTATATGGTTTTCGTGATATAGTAATACCATATCATCAGCAAACAGAATGAACACTTTGACAAGATCGGGGTGAAGTTGTACACCATGTTTACCTCTCCGGATAATATCAGGTACCAGTTCATCGATAAATACTGAAAATAAGACGAGGGTGGTTTGAAAGCCATTGGGACCAAAAAGAAAGTAGAGATGCTAGCCTTAGAGCGTATACGTGCCTTTACAGTTGTGTAAATGCTATTTAAGGAACGATAATGTTCTCCCCAGCACATACCATAATTTGTCTACAAAAAACAAAGTCGATGGGTAGAAAAGTAGCAAGAGCAGAAGGGGGGGGGGGTCAAAAAATGCCTTTAGAAATCTATCAAAGCCACGTATATTTTTTGTTGTTGTTTTTGTAAGAGGTGTTTTAGTACCATAGCAAATAGCAAAAAATGTGATCGACTGTGCAATGATCTTTGCAAAAGTCTGTCTGAATTCCATTTACAGCATTTGTTTCTTCGATCCACCCAGAAAGATGCTTATTTAGGATAGAAGTATATAGTTTACTGCATACATTAAGAAGATAAATGCCTTAATTATGAGGTTCTTCAATGTTTCCTTGCTTGTATAATGGATGAATGACCATGACTCTGGAAACTGGCCCGACGAGAATAAATGATTGCATACCTCTACCAGGAAAGGGAGAGTAATGTCAATGCTTTGTTTTAGCAGTTCAGGTATCACCCCATCAGGACCCGCCATATTGTTGTTTTTCATATTCTCAATTTTATCTCTTACTTCTTTGAGTGAAATGTCTCTGTCAAATACAAATACGTCGTCACTGTTTGCTTGCTCTTCATTGTCGTTGTCTGTATCGTCGGTCTGAGTATCTAGGTAGGTGTCCTGGTGTAACGGTGTGGGGCGCTGTTACGCAATGGATGACTTATCTGACTTAGCATTCAACACTTTCTTAACACTCACGCACTTTGTTGCTACACTCATCCGCACAATCAAGAAAATAGATGCAAATATTCATCATAAAATATAATTAAGAAAGAAAAGAAATCTGTAAAGAAGAAATAGATATACATACAACAATTAATTGCAACTAGTTTCGAAGATTGTACGTTGCACTTAGCTTGTTGGCGATAGTCTTTCACTCCTGATGACACTGAAGTCCCACTGGAACTTGACAGTCAATATTCCACAGTTCGCACTTATCATCCACAATCCGCATGTATACTTTTCGCAATTATATTCCACAGTTTACATATATAATTCAAAATCCGTATACATATATATATATATATATAGTTCACTGTCCTTTGGGAAGCTACACTCCCACCATCTTGATCTACACAAGTGTGCTCTTCACAACTTAACGTCTTCTCGAGACGGACCTCCCCAAGCAAGCAAGCAGATTCAGAAAGGGATGAATTTCTTTTAGTCCGAGGCCGAACTACCTCTTTCTGTGGGGTGTCCCTGGTCACCCTTTGATCTTGGACCAATTCATGGAAGTTAACAGGTACTCAAAATCTTTGAATCAGCTGCCGTGTGCTCAGGCCAGCGTGTCCCGTCATTGGTCATATTGATGGCCTCGGCCCTATGAGCGGGGCAGCGGCAACTTGACCAGTGCACTGTAGGTGGTCTAAGCTAATTCCACTAAATGTAGAAAATACGTTTTCTACACCTGGTTCCCTTTGAAAACCGCCTGGAACTAATTGTACCATTTTTCCATTGGTATACAATTTTGCTTCTTTGTTTTAGGTTGAAAAGCTTTAAGAGCTTTCCAAAGGATGAAAGAGTCATGCGCACCATTTTCTATCTTTCTAAGAGCTTCCAATTTGTAAAAGGGTTTCTTTTGAGATATTAATTTTCTGTACCATTTTCTCTTTTTTAAGTACGGTCTAAGGTTTACTTCTGTCCGTGTCTGCCTAAACTTAAAGAGCGCTCGCCGAGCTGCTTTCTTTCCGGTCTCACAGTCCCTGTCGAACCATTCCTTCTATTATGCCTAAGCAGCTGAATGCACTTTGTCATAACATTAGTCACGGTCTTATGTTCATCCGTGATCAGGCAGATACACAGCTGTGTTCACATTATTGAAGTCATTCAGATACCACATAGAAGGGAGAGTCGACGGGAGGTAAGTATGTTCAAATGAGGTACAACTCTGTCTCTCTTCCAGATAGCAGTCTTGAAATTTCTATCACGATAATCTGCTAAAACCTTTTTTCACTAAAAACATTATACCCTTTAACCCGCGACCCTGGTTTGGAAGCTTTTCTTTTTTTGCAGGAAGCATAAAACATTCGTATAAGGTAAACTGGTCACATTCAAAATTATCGTTTATCTAAGTTTCAACCAAGCAAACAAAGTCAAAGCTAGATAAAGTAAGAGATAAAATTACAGTCCGTTATTTTAGACAGTAAACCGTCAAAATTCCACAATAGAAAGGTAAATAATGAATTGATGTGAGGAACAGCTAGTGCTCGGCAGGGCGCGCTCACTATTTACATTTTCTGAGACACACCGAGTCCTCATTTTGGAAGGGTTGATTTGAGTTTTCTAGAGTTTTGTCTGTTATATCTGAACCGCAAAGTCTTACTTCTGTCATTAAAGTTGGGAGCTGGTTTTCGGGAAACTGTTCTGGTTCAACTTGCAGGTAGCTGCTGTTGGGTAAGTCACCTGTTATGATATGTCGCGGTCTTGTCTCGTAATGTCGCTGACCGGCGTTCATCCACCCGTAGTAGAACCACTCGCGTTGGTTTATTGTTAGGGGCGGGTGTGTGACTGGATAACAATCGATTTTGAAATGTTTTGAGCAAATTTTTGAGTACGGTGTGGGGACAAAGTTCGCACGGCACGTTTGAACAAAGCAGAGACCTGTATATACACATCTCTGAACAAAGTTAATTCACTGGCGTTTGCTGCCATTATCTTTAGGATTTCCTTCATGAGTACAAACTCTGAGAGTCGAAGAGAACACTCAGCAACAGCACATTGCGTCCTGGTCTCTTTTCTCTTACCAAGGATTTATGTTTTCTCTTTGAATTAGCTCATGCAGGCGAAGCTATTTTTAGAAATCGCTCTCTTCACCGGCAGGCAGTCGAGGATCAGTCTACATATTTTCCACTCGGACTTACTCTACCGTTTCTGGCACTAGTCTTCGGTACCTCTTCGAACTTCCATCTATACTCCCACACGACTTCGTCGCTCATCTTCTGACACCAAGCTTCTTTGAGTCCCACGATGATGATGATGATGATGATGATGATGATGATGATGATGATGATGATGATGATGATGATGATGATGATGATGATGATGATGATGATGATGATGATTTATATCCATTCAAAAGAATGCTCACTGCGCAGCAAAAACAGAAGAGAAAAAAAATTAAAAAACAGGAAAGTAAAAAAAATAATAAAAACAGAAATGATGCTAGGTTGTTTAAGTCTGTCTTAAGTAAACAAATGAGTCTTCAGTCTTAAGACAACGATGAATGGACAGAGGTCTTTCTCCTCCCAAGCCCCATCAACATGGAACAGATTATCTGTTAGCCTTCGTCACTTTCATTCTCTCACCACTTTTAAGTCTAAACTTAAGACAGATCTTTTCAGAGCAGCGACTTAACTGCGACCCTGTCCTGAACATGATCATGCATAATGTGTATCAGTATTTACTTCGGGTATTTCTGTTGTAGAAGTGTCTGTTATAATTTTTCTCGTACCTCTTTGTCATAAGATACCACCGGGATGTGCTTTTATGATGGGGTGGGTCGTGGGTGCTTATTATTACAACCGCTATATCAGTCACTCAGTCGCTGATTAAGCACTAGACTTTCGCTTTAATAGGTCACTACAGCCATAACATTTGTATAATAACAATTATATGTTTCGTTAATTATAAAAAAGCTATTTAAAACACGTTACAGTGTACCGTTATGTTATGATAGCTTTCTCATTAAATTAAAAAGCTCATAAAATATTATTTAGGTACACGTTCAGAGATGTGTGTAGACTGTGCGAGCTTCTCGTAGGAGAAATAAAGACGGTTCTCGTCGAAAAACATGTTGTACTGGATGAAGAGACAGACCAACAGTTAAGTCAGCAGAGTCTTATCGACTTTTCTCAGTCTTCAAGAGTCAAACAAAAATAAGTTAACCGTTTTCAGCATCCGACATACCTGTGAACTAGAGATAAAATGTTTCAAAGCTTGATAAAGTGAGATACCTGATCCTCTAGGGATAACCCATTTTTTCTGTAAATGTAGTCTTTCTGAGGGAGACTGTCTACGCCAACGCAAAGAAGTAAATAATTAGTGCGCTTCACAGGTTCTTTGTTCCTGTATGATTTTAGTCGGGCTTTCTAGGGCTAGACTAGATCTTTGTACTACTGTTTGACAACAGGTGTAAGACTCGCAAACTACAACCGGATATTAAAATAATGGTTGCGCGGAATTTAGAGAGCAGATAGAAGTGGCAATATCTATAGACATCTATAACATTATGCATATGGTATGATCTTATAACAAATACAGGCCGGTACTAAAATTGTTGTGCATCAACATTGACAATAAGGAGGCATCTTACCTTTTCACAATGACTTAACGAAATAAGTGAGAACTTAATTTAACTTAATTTACTCAATTTAATCTTCCTGCTCTCTCATCTCTCACACCAATACTCACACACGTACACACATATCAGTGATGTATACTAATTTGTATAACAGTTTAAAAAAATTATCCTCCACATCGTGTTTAGTGATATACAGTAAGCTTTAATGTGTCATTCGAAGACTGGAAGATTCTCCCGCTCTTCTCTGCGAACTGTGATTACTATTTGCTGTCGTCCTAATCAATTTGTGCTGTACGTGTTAACATTATGCCGTTTAATATTTCGATCCCCCAAAATAGTACATGAGGAAAGAAAAGAAAGAGTTTAGATAAGTACACATCTCAGAGACAATAATCATCAACATAAACGTGTTAAAATATCTTTTTAGAACCGCTAAGACCGGGTACAAACATTCCGACCGACAGGAGGAAGAAGCTCCCCGCCGAGAAAATATTATATCATGGTTGGAAAGACAGACCAGCATTTTCGTCACCAGGGTTTGCTTGGTGGACAGGTAAATCAACTTAAATAAAAGTGAAAACTGTATACAACCATCCAAAATACGCAAACTTCAGCACCAACAGAGTTTTATAAAAATTACCTATTCGTACTCTGTCCGCTTGTTTTCCTGGAAATTTCTCGGCTGAAGTTAAGCATACTATGTAATGTTTCTCTATACTTTGATCCAACAAAATAGTACACGAAGAAAGGTAAGGTTGAATTAAGAAACGAAAAGATCTCACAGACAGTGTTCAGCAACATAAACATGTTGAAATATTTCCCGGTGCCGCTCAGATCAGGAACAAACATTGCGGCCGAACGATAGAAGAAGTTGGGCACCGACAAAATATTATACTGGATGGAAAGAGCGACCAGCATTTTAATCAGCATGGCTTCCTTGGTGGATATAGCCGAAGACGTCTTATCTCTCCAAGACAGAGTCTTCTTTAACTTCACAGTCATCGCCACAGAACACCCTGCGACGATGATATTAAAGATGAAGGGAAGACAAAACCCATAGACAGTGTTGTCAAATATGTCCACAAGGTTCTGATGATGGATATAATAAGACGTTGAAGTTACCTTTTGCCAGAACGTAAAATTACGTTGCACGTCATATATACAAATCATGTTGTATTTCTCACTAACCACGTAAAATCCGAAAGTAATGAGGAGACAGGACAGTGTCAGGAAGATGGCCATCGTCTTAGTCTTGATAATAGTTTGTGAGCGGAGAGGAAAGTAGATACAAAAACATCGCTCACTTGCAATGACGACGGAGACGAAGGCTGTTGCCCAGGCTAATCCGTATAAACCGTAAAAATGGTTTTCAACGGCAAAACGACGTACGGGACCGTACCTGAAAAAAATCACAACAGACACAGAACACTAAAATCTTCACAAAAATCTGGACATATCTTCAGACCAAAAAATGTTGATTCTGAAGGCCCATGTATTTGGCCGGTAGAAAAGCAAAGTCATTATGGTTAGAGAGAGAGAGAAAGAGAAAAATATTTAGAAGGACGTTTTAATGAATCCTGCAGGGAACTTGCACAGATCTTATTGCCAGAAATGTTTCTTTTACATACCTAGGATCATTAGGGGACAATGCAAATGCACGTTCTCCATAAAGCAGACAAGCAAACACGAGATAAAGTAAGTCGACAAACGAGAGAATGAAGAGACATGTATTGATTCTCTCTCTTAGCCCCAGTTTGTAGAAGACGGCCATGTTGAGGCAGTTGTTAGGAAAACCTATTATACAGACGAGTGGCACTACAATGGCAGCCTTGATGCGGTCCACGAGGTTTTCAACATCAGCGCTGACAACGTCCTCCGGATTCTTCCAAGGAACGAAATCGACTGACTGCAACACAAGACATCCCCCTGGGGTAGTCGATGATATCATAGAATTAGACAGGCCTCCAACTGCGTGTCCCTCACTACTAGTATCAAACCTGAACGGTAAAGTAGGCATGATGATGACGGCACATCCTCACTGTAATCGTCTTCATCTTAAACACATTTCTTAGGGCTTTATGTACGGTAGGAAAAATACTTCGTGAGAAAACTTTTAGGCACAGTGTAGCACGTATACACCCAATTATTTTTGTGCCAAATGAAAGGGGGAAAATTGAAACGCGCTATGTGCGAAGGTTATTTTAAAAAAAGATACAATTTATCTCAAACGATTTGCTCACAAAAGAATCCTCAAAACATTCTGTCTTATACAAATTCAACACTTACATCCCAGTGTGATCAGTGTTTTTATCGAAACCTCTTTAGCATGTACTTTGTCTGCCACACCCAGTAAACACGCTTTTTATAATTATATTAACTGCTGTCGCTAAAACACTTCTTTCCGTTGTGTAGATTTTGTAAGCTACTACACAGATTATCATCACCGTCTATGTGTGCACGTGTGTGATTGATATTAAACTGTGGCTAAGTGGCCAACTGTATTGCCAGCGCAGTATGTTTCTGTGCATTTTTCGTGCGTGCACAAGAGTGGGATATTTGGTCGGCCGTTTTTTTTCGATCTCTGTGGCGCAAAAACTTAAGCAAATAACCTTTCCACAAAAAGCAGCTCTATGCTGGTTCAATTTGAAGAATATAAATCGAAATTTTTTAATGAATCGGAAAAAATAAGTATTCTTAAGTTTTGCAATGGAGCATGATTTGTTACTCAAAATATTTCCTTTAGATGATTTCACTAATTTGTTCTCAGAAAATATTTTTTTCGTTTTTATAAAATATCAAAAACATTATCTTTTATTAATTTTTTAATCAAGACAATTTTTCTTTGTAAAATTCAGATAGTATAATTTTCTTAAGAACAAAATTGATTGAAGGAAGGTTGCGGAAGAGACAGTCGACGTTCTTCATGATGAGCGCGAGGATCTAGAGATTTATTACAACAGCATAATCTTTAACAATGCCAGGCGCCTTTTTTCTGTTTTATTTTAGCAAAGCACTGGTCCATGCGAAAGTCAAGATGTGTGTCTTGAGTTTGAATCTCGGCTGTGATATACCTGTCGCTGGATTTGACACCTACTTACAGGACTAACCATCGAAGGGTGATGGAGGACAGCGCGAATATTCGCCATCTTACCCAGCAATCAATTTGTGATTTTATCGTCTGTTGAACGATGATACATACATGTTTTCTTATGAATGTAGACGTTTTAATGAACGCCAGACATACCACTGAGTTTCATTAGCTTAACGTAGCTGCTTAAGCGGAATGCGATTTTGTTTATTAACTGCGAGTACTTGGTTATGATCACAGTTGTCAACATAACTAGCCTGCTTGCTCTTGCCTCAGTCTCTTAACTGGGGCATCTGTCCAGGATGATTCTGGTCAGCATCTTGCTCGGAAAAGACAGTAGGGTAATCGCGAGCCAGTTGCTAAACTGGGTCTGATCGCCTTTCGAGTAGTCTGACTTTCCGTCCTGTCACTACAATTTTTTGTATGTTCTTGTGCAAGGCATCTAAATGATGGCGAAGGAGAGATTTTTCTTCTTTAAAACAGTTTTAGGGTATAGAAACATGTTGTGCAACTCGCCCCTGATTTTTAAAAATTTCTTCTGTCTCTCTGTCTGTCATTCCGTTACACGAAAACTTTCGCTACAAAGATTACAAAGACGCTGCCTAAAAAGCTTCTTAATTCTGCCAGGAAGAACATGAAAATCGTCTTTAGAAAATCCTCCAAAATAGCATCTAACTGTGCTTAAGTATTCATCAAAACCACGTCTTCACAGCCGCTAAAATATTAACCGTGTCCTTAAACACCGAAGTCAAGAAATATCGGTTCTCAGACAGTGTAGAGTGCCACATTTCTTACCTGGTGAAATACAGATAAGCTATCGTCTGCTTTTCTCCTTATTTTTTGCCAGTCATGTTTGTTAAAAGTGACACTGCCAGGCTATGGTGTCTTTCAAAAATGAAGAAAAAAAATTATTTCAAATTTTTATCACAGTTGTAGTAATACATATTAATATTTCTAGCTTCTTACTAAAGCCATTTACAGCATAAACCACTTCTCTCACACTCACGTCTAAAGGAGTTTACTATTTTTATTTATTTATTATTATTATTAATGATTGTACATAATAAACCATTGCACTGTGTCAGTTATCGTTGTTAGTGGATACAGAATAAGTGTGAAAATAAGAAATCAGTCTCTTTCTGGGAAGGTAAGGAGTCAAAAAAGTACAAGGTTCTCTTCTGCTGGAAATGGACATTTTTATATCTAAATTTACGGCATGCTAGCATTTTCTCTTATTACATATACATGATAAGATTCACCATAGGTTTAAGTCTTTTCTACAGTGGAAACAGTCGTCCCCTTTGAAGGTCATTGATATGTGAGTATTATGTATTTGTCCCTCATGATTCTAAACGTGGCGTGTAACATCTCTCGGGTTTCTGAGCCGACAAAGTAGCATGTGGAAAGGTAACGATGAATTCAGACTCAAACACACCTTCGAGAGACAAAGTCTTACTTCACATTACAAAGGAGCACCCTGCAGTGAAAAGATTGAAAACTGATGGAGGGGACACACTGGTCACAATGTTGTTAAAGATGTTGACCAAGTTTTGATGATGTACACAGTAAGAAGTCTGTTGTTAACTGCCAGAAAATAACAACATGGTGCACGTCGTCGGTTTAGATCATATTTGTATGCTTCTTGCCAGCTAAGTAAAATCTGAAAGTAATAAACATACAAGATCAGATTGAATGATTGTGCACAGCAGGTAAGGACAGAGACAAAAGCTGGGAACGAACGAACGATGTTTATTTTTTCTCGGGTCACGTGGCCTCAACATTCAGGAGATGAGCACAGATCGTACAACATTAAATGACTATAGTAAAGTATACCCTAATAGATTGTAAAACCGCATCATAGTTGGCCTACTAATTTGTAGTGAAAGATTTCCAATATGTGAGATGACAGTCATGAAATGCAGTTGTTCTAAGTACATAAAAGAAGTTCCTTGCGACGTATAGATTAACGATAAAAATATCTAGCAAGTCTGTTAAGGTGTGTAGCATCGCTAAACAAAACAGTTAACGTAGAGTATGAGCTTGGGTTCTAGTAAAAATGTTAAAAATAAACTGGTAAAAAAAGTCCTAGATCTTCTAAATGGTGGCAGTGGAAAAGTGCAATTCGTCGTCTTGCGCTAATTTGACGAAGGGAGCAATTCAAGCCCTACTCCGAGGTGGTCACATCTCTACCTATATGTCTTGAGCTCGGAGATTTCCATCGGAAATCTAATTAAGCAATCACTGGGAGTCTTATTTTTAACATTGTGCAGGTATGGTTCTAAAAATAATAAACCTTGAGCTGTCTGAAATGAGTTGATGCCAGTCTTGATTGTACCGGTCAATAAGGCTTTGTTTGAAAACACAAAGGACGGGTCTCACATTCTGCACACCCGGATCTAACCACACGTATCAAAACCCATATGAATGAAGAGTGATGCACACTTCTGATACCCAGCAAACGTTCCCTCTATTGTGTAGATGTAACAACATAATATACGCTTTTCGTGATTACTATAGTTTAGTTTTTTCAAACTTAACCAGTATCGCAAACATGCGACTTTTGGCGTCTACCGAAATGAGGAACTACCAGCATCACCATAAACCATGTCGCTAGGAGTTCTAGGGCTGACATTTTCTTCAGTGCAAAGGTATGTAGTCGCTCTACGGGGAGATGGATCTTTAGGCCCCATATTTCGGATTCGTACAGAAGCAAAGGTCTTATTTGGCAGTCGAAAAGTTTGAACAGAAAGCTTGGATTGCAGCCCCCAATCTTCCAAAGTGTTTTAAAGATTTGAACGACACATTGTTTAGCTTTTATTGATTGATCATGAAAAAGGACAATCTAGTCGTAGAGAATAGACCAAGACATTTATAAGAGTTCACTACTTTGAGAGGTTTGCCATTACAGGTCCATCTTTCTCTGCCTGCCAGATGACCTTCGCTGCTAAATACAATGATATTTGATTTTTGTAGGTTTACTGTGAGGTTTTGTGTTTCAGCACTTTTGTATCCAAAGATTTGGAAGGCCAATAGCAGTATCAGAAAGTAATACTATATCATCAGCAAACAGAATGAACTCTTCAACAAGAGCCTAGTGAAGTTGTACAGCATGTTTACCACTCCGGATAATATTCTGTGCCAGTTCATCGATAAATACTGAAAATAAGACGGGTCTGTTTCTTCTTGTTTTAAGCCACTGGGACTAAAAGAAATCAGAGATGCCAGCCTTAGAGAGTATACGTGCCGTTGCAATTGTGTAAATACTGTTTAAGGCACGATACATTTTCTCCGCAGTACTTGCCATAATTTATCTCGAGAAAATAAGTCGAATGCCTTTAAAAATCTATGAAAGATACTATAATATATTTTGTGTAGGAAGTGTTGCTGTACCATTGTAAATAGTGTGAAAATTTAGTTAATGTGGAATGATCGTTGCGAAAACCTGCCTGAATTTCATTAACAGCATTTGTTTCTTTTCGATCTACCCAAAAAGGTGCTCATTTAGGATAGAAGTATACAGTTTACTGCATATATTAAGAAGATAAATGCTTTTATAGCTATGAGGCTCTTCAATGTTCCCTTGCTTGTGTAATGGATGAATGATAGCTTCTGACCATGACTCTGGAATCTGGCGCGACGAGAATAAATGAAAGGAAAGGGAGAGTAATGTCAATGCTTTGTTTTAGCAGTTCAGTTATCACCCCATCAAGACCCGCCACATTGTTTTTTTTCATTTGCTTAATTGTATCTTTGAGTGTAATGTCTCTGTCAAATACGTCGTCACTGTTAGCTTGCTCTTCATTGTCGTTGTCTGTGTCGTCGGTCTGAGTATCTACGTAACTGTCCTGGTTCCTTTTCAAAACTGTCTTGAACTAATTGTACCATTCTTCCATTGGTATACTATTTTGCGTCTTTGTTTAAGAATTAAAAGCTTTAAGAGCTTTTCAAAAGGTGCTTGAGTCATCAAACTATTGTCTTTCTAAGAGCTTCTAATTTGCAAAGGGTTTTCTTTAGAGATATTAATTTTCTGTATGATTTTCTCTTTTCTAAGTAGTGCTTAATGTTTACTTCTATTTGTGTCTGCCTAAACTTAAAGAACACACGCCTAGCTGCTTTCTTTGGGGTGCCACATTTACTGTCTAACCATTCCTTCTATTACACCTAAACAGCTGAATGCACTTTGTCATAACATTAGCCGCGGTCTATGTTCATCCTTGATCAGGTTCACAGCTGTGTTCACATTATTAAATCAGATCCTAGAAGGGAGAGTCGACGGGAGGTAAGTATGTGCAAATGTACAACTCTATCACGATAAAATGCTCATAGTTTATGGCAGTTTTTCTAATGAATCTGCTAAAACGCTTCTTGATTAAAAACATTATACCGACTGACCCACGACCATGGTTTGAAAGCTTTTTTTACACGAACCATAAAACATCCGCGCAAGGTAAACTGGTCACATTCAAAATTAACGGTTACCCAAGTTTTAACATAGCACACAATGTCAAAGCCAGATATTTATGAGATAAAATCACAGTCCGCTATTTTAGACATTAAACCGTCACAATTTCCCGATGTGACGGTAACTAATCAGACGACATGTGAGGACCAGCTCGTGCTCGGCAGGGCGTGCTCACTATTTACATTTTCTGAGCCACGGCCGAGTCTCAGTTTGTAAGGGTTGATTTCAGTTTTCTAGAGTTTTGTCTGTTATGTTTTAACCGCAGTCTTACTTCTTTCATTAAAGTTGGGAGCCGGTTTTCGGGAGACTGTTCTGGTTCAACTTGCAGGTAGCTGCTGTTGGGTAAGTCACCTGTCATGATATGTCGCGATCTTGTCTCGTAATGTCGCTGACCGGCGGTCATGTCACCTGTAGTTGAACCGCTCGCGTTGGTTGGTTGGTTGCTAGGGGTGGCTGATTGACTGGATAACAATCGATTTTGAAATGTTTTGTGCAAATTCTTGAGTACGATGTGGGGACGAAGTTCGCACGGAACCTTTGAACAAAGCAGAGACCTGTATATACACATCTCTGAACAAAGTTAATCCACTGACGTTTGTTGCCATCATCTTTAGGATTTCCTTCATGAGTACAAACTCCATCTAAGTGTCAAAGAGAACATTCAGCAACAGCATATTGTGCCATCTTTTCTCTTTTAATCAACTCATGCAGACGACTATATTTTTAGAAATACTAACCTTTCTCGACAAATCCAGGTGTGATTAAGAGAAAAACATTAATATAATATTTCTCGTGCCTCTTCGTCGTGAAATACCATGGGGATGTATTTTCCTGATACTTTATACTCTATTTTCCGCGATGTGCGCTGAGCTTGTCCTTTAAGGAAAACCTAGTTTCTACGCTTAAGAGGAAACAGAAAAATAGTTGGGGTGGAGGTGGGTGCAGTAACATGATCGCCCGACATCATCAGCTAAGAAGACCTTGTTCTTCCTCTCCTGCTGGTCTCTCTTTTTCTAATTTAATCTGAGTCTTTCGTAATTGACAGTGGTACGAAACGTCGGGTGGCCTCCCGACTCTGTGTATTACAACCGTTATATCAGTCACTCAATCGCTGATTAAGCACCAGACTTGTTTTGAATACGGCACTACAGCCATAACTACTGTATAATAACAATTATATGTTTTTACCGTTACTTTTATTCCGTTAATTAAAAAAAACTATTTAGTACACGTAGCAGTATACTGTAATGTTATTATAGCTTTCTCATTATTTTCCAATTAAAAATAAATAAGCGTCTAAAAAAATTATTTAGGTAAAAGTTCAGAGATGTGTGTATAGTGAGCAACTTTCTCGTAGAAGAATGAAAGACGGTTTGCACCGAAAGAAAGTTATACTGGAAGGAGAAACAGACCAACACAGACCATTCAGCAGAGCCTTATCAACGTTTCTCAGTCTTCAACGGTCAAACAAAAATAATTAACCGTTTTCAACATCCGACTTACCTGTGAATTAGAAATAAAGCAACTTATTTTCAAATTTTGACAAAGGGAGATTAATCCTCTAGAAAAAACACATTTTTTCTGTAAATGTAGTTTCGAAGTAAACAAACAAAAAATAGTCTTCCTGAGTGGAACTGTCTATCCCAACGCAAAAAGTGAATAATCACTGCGTTTCACACGTCCATTGTTCCTGCATCTTTTTAGTCGAGCTTTCCTGGGCTTTGAGTACAAGTGTAAAACGCGCATATTACAACCGGAAAGCAAAATAATGGCTGCGCGGAATTTCCAGAGCAGGTATATGTGGCAGTATCTCTAAATATCTATAACATAAAATATATGTTATGATTTTATAACAAATACATTGACAAAAAGAAGCTCGGCGCCGAGAAAATATTGTACTGGATGGAAAGAAATACCAGAATTTTCGTCAGCCGGCTTTCTTTGGTGTACAGGTAAATGAGCTTAAACAAAATTGGAAAGTGGATACAGACAGTCAAAATACGCAAACTTACTTCAGCACCAACAGAGTTTTGTAACCGTTACCTGTTCGTACTATGCCCGCTTGTTTTCCTTGAAATTTCTCGGCTGAGGTTGAGCATACAGTGTAATGTTTCTCTATACTTTGATCCAACAAAATAGTACACGAAGAAAGGTAAGGTTGAGTTCAGAAACGAAAAGATCTCACAGACAGTGTTCAGCAACAAAAACATGTTGAAATATTTCCCGGCGCCGCTCAGATCAGGAACAAACATTGCGGCTGAACGATAGAAGAAGTTCGGCGCCGACAAAATATTATACTGGATGGAAAGAGCGACCAGCATTTTAATCAGCATGGCTTCCTTGGTGGATATAGCCGAAGACGTCTTATCTCTCCAAGATAGAGTCTTCTTTAACTTCACAGTCATCGCCACTGAGCAGCCTGCAACGATGACATTAAAGATGACTGGAAGACAAAACCCATAGACAGTGTTGTCAAATAGGTCCACCAGGTTCTGGTGATTCATATAATAAGACGATCCAGTTATCAGTTGCCAGAAAGTAACGTTACGTTGCACGTCGTAAATACAAATCATGTTGTATTTCTCACTAACCACGTAAAATCCTAAAGTAATGAGGAGACAGGACAGTGTCAGGAATATGGCCATCGTCTTAGTCTTGATAATAGTTTGTGAGCGGAGAGGAAAGTAGATGCAAAAACATCGCTCACTTGCAATGACCACGGATATGAAGGCTGTTGCCCAGGCTAATCCGTAAAAACCGTAAAAATGGTTTTCAACGGCAAAACGACGTACGGGACCGTACCTGAAAAAAAAATCACGAAGGTAAATAGCATAACAGACACAGATTTACTACAAGTAAAATCTGGACATATTTTCAGACGAAAAAAAAATTATTAATTCTGCAAGCCCATGTGTTTGGCCAGAAGTCATTATGGTTTTGAGAGAAAGATATTTAAGAGGGACATTTTCTTGCATCAAAAAACTTGTTTATATATCTCATTGCCAGCAATGTTTCTTTTACATACCTAGGATGATCGGGAGACAATGCAAATGCACGTTCTCCATAAAGCAAACAAGCAAACACGAGATAAAGTAAGTCGACAAACGAGAGAATGAAGAGACATGTATTGATTCTCTCCCCTAGCCCTTGTTTGTAGAAGACGGCCATGTTGAGGCAGTTGTTAGGAAAACCTATTATACAGACGAGTGGCACTACAATGGCAGCCTTGATGCGGTCCACGAGGATTTCAACATCATAACTGACGATGTCCTCCGGATTCTCCCAAGGAATGAAATCGACCAACTGCAACACAAGACATCCCCCTGGGGTAGTCGACGATATCACAGAATTAGACAGACCTCCCACTGCTTGCCCCTCACTACTAGTATCAGACCTGAACGGTAAAGTATGCATGATGATGATGACGGTACATGCTGACTGTCATCTTCTTCATCTGGAACACATTTATTAAGGCTTTATGTATGGTAGCAAAGATACTTCGTGAGAAAGTTTTTAAGCACAGGGAAGCACGGACACACGGAATCATTTTTTTCTGCAAACTGTGGGGAAGCAAATTGAACTCGCGCTGTGTGCGAAGGTTATTTTTTAAGAAACACAATTTATCTCAAACGATTTGTTTGCAGAAAAAAATCCTCAACACGCGATGTCGATATGTCTTAAACAAATACAGTGTGATCAGTTTTTTAACGAAACCTCTTTAACATGTACTTTTTCTGCCACACCCAGTAAACACGCTTTTTATAATTATATAAGCTGCTGTCACTAAAACACATCTTTCCGTTGTGCAGATTTTGTAAGCTACGACACAGATTATCATCACGTCTATGTGTGCACGTGTGTGATTGATATTAAGTTGTGACTACTTGGCCAACTGTATTGCCAGCGCAGTATGTTTCTGTAAATTTTTCATGCGTGCACAAGAGTGGGATACTTTGGTCTTTTTCTATCTCTGTGACGCACGAACATAAACAAATACTTCCTACAAAAAGCAACCGTATGCTGGTTTCATTAGAAGAATATAGATCGAGAATATTTGCATTTATCTGCTTAAATAAGTATTTCTTATTCCTGCCGTTTGGCATGATTTGTTACCAGAAACATTTCCTTGATATAATTATTATTTCGCTATTTCACTCTCAGAAATTATTTTTTTCACCTTTATAATAAATTAGAAATTTTTTCTTTTAATTTTTTTCTTTAAATCAAGACAAATTTGCTTTGTAAACTTCTGCTAGTATAATTTTTTTTAGAACAAATTTGATTAAAGGAAGGAGGAAGAGAGTCGACATTCCCTATGATGAGCGGGTGGATCTTCAAATGTATTAGCATCTTCTTTTACAAGAGCGGAAGACTATGTATTATCCGCTTTTTCTTTCTGTTTGATTTCAGCAGTCTAATGTGTGGGGCGGTGTCTTCGGTTCGAATCTCGGTTCTGATATACCTGTCGCTGGATTTGACACCTACTTACAGGGCTAACCATCGATGATTTTCTTCAGGTTTCAATCCTATTCCATTCTATGTACTCCTTTTATGTTAAGGTGTGTGTGTGTGTGTGTGTGTGTGTGTGTGTGTGTGTGTGTGTGTGTGTGTGTGTGTGTGTGTGTTAGTGCATAGTGACTTTAAGCATGGGGTTCGGGAATGATATAACCCCAGGTCTTTGTGTCCTAAAATGATGATCTTTTCTCTATAGGCAGTGGTCTGTACCTTTTGATCTCATCGTAAAGAAGAGTAGCGAAACTTTTAGTGGTCACTCCAGCTCTCTTTACATAATCGAGAATAGCAAGTAAGAACATTTATTTATTTTTTAATAATGAATGAAATCGACATAAAACAGAAGGGAAGAATTATGAAGAAAGCTAATATTAAGTTAGTGAACAAAGAGTTTGCTTTGTCGTCCTTTCTGTGGCCTGTGCTGAGACAGGAAGAACAAAGTTCAAATCAAAGATCATTCAAAACAATCGAAGTGTTCAGACTAACCTTTCACCACTTCGTCTTGACTACGGGTTCTTGCCCCTTTTGCATGTACTGGTGTGTATGTTTCTTCTAGTTATATGGTTCAGTCTATGTTTATTTTTAAAACTGTATTTGTATATTTGTATGTTTCTTTAGTTTTTAATTCTGTACAACGCATTAGACCTACTAAACGGTAACTGCGCCAGATTTTTGAGAATGTCTAGGCCTTCTTCTTTCGCTGGTCGTGAATCAAACTCCAAAACAAATAAATCTGCACGCCAAACAGCTTTACATCCCTTTCTTTTAATTTTAAACAATTTATTGAAAGAATATTTAAAACAATTCAGTTAAAAAGTTATATTAAAATATTATTGTTCCATTAAAGAACGGTCACTAAACCTCAATTTAGCAGTCTGAACTTAGACCGATGGTGAATAACGGGTTTAGCTCTAGTACAGTAGTGAAATGTCATAAAGGTCGATCACTAGAACCCAGTTTACTAAGCGAAACGTACACAATGATCGAACGACGGCCTTTTGCTCGAGCGTTATCGAATATCTTACCCAGCAACCAATTTGTGTGATTTTATCAGCTGCTGTACGATGATACAAATGCACTTGTTTTCTAATAATTATAGATTTTTACAATGCACGCTAGACGAACCACTGAGTTTCATTAGCTTAACGCTGAAGTAACTGATTAAGGGGAATGCAATTTTGTATGGTAACTGCGAGTACTTGATTATGACCACAGTTATCAGCATAACTAGCTTGCTTCCTCTTGCCTCAGTCTCTCTGCTGCGGATGTTTGGGCTGCCTTACGTGCCTCTGCAGAAATGCCATGTTGCCGGTTGTCAGAGACTTGATGGCTTTGATGATTTCTGCCTCGTTGCTGGGGGAATGTCCAGAATGGTAGTTGGTGGTTTTCGGCTCATTATATTTTTCAAAATGTCCCCCACCCCAGCGAGATCTTTGTTCAGTGATGATGCTGTTGTTCTTATTTTTTATTGGTCTGCATGAACTGGTATTCTTCTTACTTGACAGAGGTCTTGTAATTTTATATAGTTTCTTTTCGTTGTTTTGCCCAGCTGCTTCTTCTGCCTCTTCTGTCATACTCTTCTTTCACTCCTCTTCTCGGTTCATCTCCCAATACTTTGATCTGAGCTCTTCATTCTCCTGCTTGTCTCGACAGTGGTTGATCTTCTGTTTCAGCTCTTTCATTTCCTCTTTCTTTTTCCGGGTCTCTAACGTCAACGATTCCCTCTTTCTCTTTCTTTCCCAGAACACGTGTGCAGGAAGTCTTCGGGGTTTCCTGCAGTCCTGTCCAGTGGTTGGCCAATGTTTACTCAAGGAGTCCCTACAATACCTCAAACCTGCTTTTGACTTTGCAGTTGAACTCTTGCTGATTCATACGGTCTCTCAGAAGCTGCACACTGAAGTTGTGATGCGGTTTGCCCTGCGAGTCAGGTAACGACTTTAGATTGATCATCATGGCTGCCACAAGCAGGTGGTGGTTTGAGGCTGCATCCACCCTTAAATCCACCAGAGTCCTTCTAAACTGGCCATTGATGATGAGGTGGTTTATCTGGTTTTCTGTACTTCCATCTGGTAAAGTCCAGGTTGTGTTACAAATGTTCCTGTGGAAAAACTGTGCCTTCGACTACAAGGTCATTGAACAAACAGAAGTCTGTGAAAAGCTCGCCATTTTCATTGCAGTTCCCCACACCGTACTTTCCCGTTATGTGTTCTTTGTCTATGTTGTCTTCTCCTAACTTTGGCATTCATGTCACCCATGATGATGTTCAGGGGACGCTTTCATGTGTAACGCGTAACTTACGTCCTAATAAAACCTGAAGGCCCTATTAGCTATTCGCTGGTAAAGCCAGCGAGCCCTGCGACTTTCATGTTCGCGAATTTACCCGACAATAGCTAACTCGTGACTTACATTCTCTGATCCGGGGAATCCCTACTAGTGCGCATGACCATAAGACGTTAACCTGCCTTCCGGGAAAAACAAAAGGGTGTCTGCTCTTTTCACCGAAAGTAAATTTGTCAGCCTTCGTTTTTGTAATGGAGCCGACACGTACCAAACGCCAGCGACGAGCAAACTGGTCTAAGAGGGAAATATCGACGCTGTTAGAGGTTTGTTCTATTATTATTATTCTATATTTGAATCAAACCTCAGTTTTTGAACTTAGGTAATTCTGATTCGATCAGTGATGTAAAAACTACTTTTTTCTGACTTTATTTTAAAATATTTGGGATAAACTTAATTCTGATCCAGTACTTATATTTCACTATTATTTATACCTATTTTTTTTATTTTTTTTTACTATGCTATTTATGACAATGTTAGTATTTTAAGAGCTTCGAATTCACCATTTAACGTATGAAGAGGGGGTGTCACAGTGCTGTTCTGTGTGTGGGGGTGAGTGGGCAGTTGAGGCAAAATAAACACTTCTTTAATTCTTTTAACTATGTTAGTTACATTTTGCTTTAAAACAATACTGCATAGACATCTTTTCTTTTCAGTTGAAGAGACGGAGGTTTTTGAGATAGCAGGTTCCCAGGTATGGTTTATTAAGCCTTAAACATGGCTGAGCTATGAGGATGTTGCAAATAATGGGGAGCGAGAATGCCAACATTTCATGTACATGTAGAACATTTACTGTAGGTTGGCTGGTTTGGCATTATATAGCCATACATTGTGGTTTGGCATAAAAACCTCAAGACCTAAATGCCATTGCTTTTTCATGTACAAGATAATGAGTTCACTTTGAAACCAAAAGGTTTTTTACCTGAATAAATACCCCCACCCCACATGTCTCTTTGAATTAGAAGGCTCATGGTGTAATTTTTATAGATCCCTTTTATATTTTACTTTAGTATTATGTAGTTTTCTCATGCATGTAGATATCTCTTTTCAGTTGATTGATATTTTTGTGTCACCTCATTATCCTATAGAATGTCAAGTGTAAAAAAGGCAAAAAATGTCACTTGAAAATGTTTTAAGAATATTTTATTGACAAAATGAAGTCATCATCATTCAAAAGAAACTCTGTTTTTACAGCTTTGTCTTCAGCATGAACAGACGCAGCGGGCAGTGCACCAGCCACAAATCAATTATCACTAGAGGGTTTGTACTTTTTGTCAATATGGTTTTTTTTCTTTTCTTTTTGGAGAGAGGAAGATGATTAGGGATAATGCTATATGAAAACATGTCATTCTACCAAAAAATAAAAAGGATTTATCAATCACTGGCATGATCTGAGAGTGAATTTCATGTCTAAATTTCAGTAAATCTGTTAGTGTTAATAACGTACAGTTAACTCGTACAGCTGGTTTAATTAGAAACAGTTTTCAGTACTTTTGACTATGTTCCTTGATATCTTTCTTCCTCACTTTGCCATTACTATATGTGAAGCAATATGGATGTTTGTTACAGACTTGCCTTCATATGCACCTGTCCCTGATGATGGCCTGGAAAAGGAAGTGTTCTGTAGTGTATATGTATAGTTTAAGCTGTACTCTCAATATACACTCTGAGAAGATTAATGTTAAGCAGAATTTAAGTTCAGGTCAATGTTATGCTATGCGTAAGCCTGTGTGCAGAAATAACAGGCACTTTTAATAGTTTGTACCCTCTGCAGTCCTGTCCAACCACAAAGGAATGTTCAGTAGAATGCATGTGGGTGTTTAATTTATTTAATTATGAATGATGTACAATCTAAGATCACATATTTTTGTGATGCACAACTTGTCAACCAAATATTGTAACTTGTGCTGGTTTTTGTTTGTTTGTTTGTTTGTTTGGGGCTGAGCAGACATCTCGAGTTATAACTGCATGCTGGAATTAATAAAGTTGGTCATTTCATTTTCATTGTATTTTCTGCCTGTCCCTAACTGAGAATGTCTAATGCTGATATACTATTTTACTCTTCTTCAGAATTTAGCTTTAAAGTGAATGGAAACCTCAAATGTTTGTTCCAAAGAGCTGCACATGTAAAATATTGTTCAAGAAGAATTAAATAGCCAAGTAACAGCACTAAGAACATGTCTTAATGATGACCGCAGTTCTTGACAAAGACTTGTAGAGGCCAGTACGTGCACTACTGTGTGCACACCTATGTCCGAAAAAGATTCGTATCGGTCGTCCAAGCTTGTATGCACACATAATCTTACATATACCTAACACCACCCACGTCAGTGCCACCACTGATTGCATGCATAGACCAGCCGACACAAACACATGCATGCATATCACACAAACACTGCACATTCTGCTGCTAGAGACCAAGAAGATGCATTGAAAATTGGTCAACACACTGCTACAATACACATATTTTGTGCTTACAACTGAGACTATGTCTGGTGCTGAGGTACTTTGTCTTCAGAAATTTACTTCAAAATGACTTCATAATAAAATACCTTACACACTTATTTTGAGAAGAACTGCACCTTTCAGATATTCTAATAAGGAAATATTAGCAATTTTCTAAAGAGATTTGTAGTAATGAACATCTATTAGATTTCATAATAATGAAATATCAACTTCCTACAGTCACATAGTTCAGATACTATGAACTGCACAGAAAGTATAAAATTGAATAACATTAATTGTATTCAAAGTGATTAACAAACTGGTTCCTAGCAGCTTGACCTGCTGCAACACATATATGTTGAGCCTAATCTAAACTGACTGTATGTGGTTTTGATGTACTAACTTTGTTATCAAAATCTTTCCTGGTAGTGATTTCATAATGGAAACCTCATACACTTTTTAAAATGAGCCATCCAAGAAGAACTGCACCTTTCCACTATTGTAATAAACAAACATTAGCTACTTTCAAAAAGAGATTTGTAAGAATAAAAATTTAACTGTTTCTACTTTCACATAGTTTTGCTATTGTGAACTGTAGAGAAAAATATAAAATTATGATATATTCACAAGAAAAATCTAGTTAGAAACTGGTTCCTAGCAGCTTGGCTTGCTGCAACACGTAAGTTGGGCCTACATGTAAACTATGTCTGTTGTTGATGTACTAAAGTTATCAAAATCGTTCTGATACTATGAACTGGTCGGGAAAGACGATTCATCGTCGAGCATGTCGGAGTAGCGCATTGGTCACTCTCCTGACGATGCGACATGCTGTCGCTTCGGAAATTCCGACCAAATCGCCGCACACACTTAAAAATGAGCCTGTCGCATAAAAGCGAAGTGCGACGCATACTTGTATGCTTGAGGACACGTTGTGCCCTCGATTCGAAAGTTCTAACTCCTCTCCTACCTCATCCACAATAGACATTATATCAACACGACGAAATCGAAATTTCCGGTATAATTCCACATCGTCATATATATCTAACGGGTTGCTGCGGTCCCTAAATATTCTGTTTCGACGAAGATTTCGCCTATTTTGTAACAGTATAACCACAACAGCCGCCATTTTACCTGCGCTAATAGGCGCTTATTGGCGGCTATTCCCTGCCCGCACTCTATTAGCCAATAGGGCTGACCTAAGGGCTGATAACTTCGACCTGAAATCAAAAATAGCGCGCTTATTAGCTGGTAAGCGAGCTATTGGCTAATAAGTGGGATAATAGCGCAACATGAAAGCCTCCCCAGGTCTCGTCTTAGACTATGATGAACCAGCGCTTGTAGGGACTTGTAAAAGTCCATCTTTTCTTCATGTTTGCTGCTTTGGTAGCTGCATAGCACTGGATGATGGTGATCTTTCTCCCTTTGGAGTTGAACATGAGTCGTGGAGAAACTGGTTCTCATGCTATCAGTGCCCTTGCAGCCTTCGGTGTCATCAGTACTGCTACTCCTTGGGTGTGGTCATGGTCTTGGTCTTCACAGTAGATGATAGTCTCCCCTGATGCAAGTCTGGTATGACCGCTGCCATTCCAACTGGTCTCGTACAGGCCATGGAGCTTGATGCCATTACTCTTCATCTCATGGGCTACCTGAGCTGATTTCCCCTCTTTCGTGCAGGGTTCTGATGTTTCCAGGTCCCTATCCTGGTTTTGGCTAGGCCGTGAAGGGTCGGAGAGGTGGCTTCTCAAAGGCTTTCACCAACACGCGTCATAGGCTCCTCCGAAGAGTTTCCCGTCCAGGCTCTCGTTGTATTAGTGATGTTGCTGCGTTTTTTGTAGCACAGCAGGGGTTGTTTTATGTTGTGGGTTTGCTAATCCCATCCTCCTACTCGGGAGGAAAGGATGGGTTTCAGGCCGAGTTAAAGCTCCAAATAGTCGGACTGTTTATTACGGACATTGCGCCGATCCCCAAACGCTCCTCTTTCTTTCCAATGAGGCAACATCAGGTAAAAGGTACAATAAAACAGTTGTATAAATGTGAACATCATGACGTAACTTGTCTCTGATTAAACAACCAAATCAGTTAGTCAACACATAATAATCGGCTTAACTTCGCTTCACCCTGTTGGTGAACTTGGGCAGTTGAGATATTTATTAGGGGGCATTTTCTGATGGTTGTATGAAGCTCAGTGCACGATACTGTTTCTCCAAGTCTGGGTCAAGGCAGTCTTCCGAGCGTCAACATGGTGATAAAGAGGTCAACACCACGGACCTCAGGGTTGTACGTGGATAAGTTTACGTTGTCAAGGTTTGAGCCAGAAAGACACCAGATTTATCTGTGTACAAATGTGGTGTCTGGATTTTTATCTCGATCTGTGGATGATAGTGCTGGTAAGCGTGTATTCACCAGATTCTGGGAAATATCCTTCACTAAGCTTTTTACTTAAACATTACAAAACATTGAACTGTACACGTCCTTTTAAATAGTTTCTACGCGTGTTTTAACGAAGGCAGGTTTACTGAAGTTAGCTATGACATCTTATGCAAATAAGGGCGTTTACATCAAATTAAACGTTCAAGGGCCAGTTGCACAATACATTTCTAAACCTTAAAAATGTTATAAAGAGGCAAAATCACTTTTAAGCCATTTTGATTCTTTGCAGAAAAACATACAAAACAATTGTACTGACAGGACGGAAAGTCAGACTTTTACAACTTTATCATATATAAAGCAGTTTTAGTTTTAAAAATTCTAAAATTGTGGTTTGCACTTTAAACTAATTATCTAAATAGATTTAAGGCCTAAAAGTGTTTAAAATTAGAAATGTGTTGTGCAACTGGCCCCAGAGCTAAAATATTAAAATTTTCCGTCAAATGCTTTAGATTTTACATCATGTATTTCGTTGTACTTATGTGATCGATTTTTATCACCTTTTTATGTAGTGGCAACATTGGCTGAAAAAGAGTGTAAGGAATCTATTTTTTGAATTTCTCAAAATTATGTATCTCGCCAAACAGCACCTTATGTCTGACCATGGGGATTTTTATGTGTTATTAACTGTCGAAGTGTACAATGAAATGAATGTGATTGTTATAAATAATTGTTTATTATCATTATCAAGTACTATGTATTGTACATTAACTGTATGTGTTATATACTTTTAGAAAGATTAGCAGCGTATTAGGTTTGTTGATTCAGGTAAATAATTCGTCACGGTCACGGGTAGCATAATCAATGTTCGGTAAAATTCTTGTTTCAGAAAAGCATAGTCTGATGTATAATAATAATAATAATAATAATAATAATCAAAAGAAATAATATGTACTAAATATAATGATTGTTTTCAGTTGATTTTAAGTGTTTTTACTGAAGTTGCTGGAACTTAAGTTTTTTAAATTAACGTACCGAACCAAAAGATTCGCTAAAATTAGTATTTTAATTAATAATATCTTTGCCCTCGTCTAGTCGGTGAATTTTTTAAGACTTCCTTTTTTAATTTATAAAGCCTTTTCGCGGAGGTCAGTGCGTTTGAGATACAGCTGATGTCGTTAACATGAGACTTGATGGACTGCTTAAAGACCTGAATATTTTTCATTTCTTTTCTCTCTCAGTTACAAGCTACAAAGGTTATAAAGACGCTGCCTAAAAAGCTTCTGAACTCTTCCAGCAAAAACATGAATATCCTTTTTTACAAAATCCTGAAAAATGGCATCTAATTGTGCTTATATATTCATCAAAACCACGCCACTGCAGCAGTAAGAATATTAACCGTTTCCTTAAGACTCTGAAATAAAATATCGATTCTCATACAGTGGAGAGGTCTTGCCTGATGGAATAAAGATAAGATATCGTCTGCTTTTCTCCTTGTTTTTCGCACTCGAGTTCGTTAAAAGTGACACAGCCAGACAATGGCGCCTTTCAAAATTAAAGAGAAAAATTATTCGTCAAATTTATATCACAGTTTTGGTGATGCATATCAATATTTCTAAATAAAAATCTGCCTTCTTACCACCGCAGTTTACACTTTTTCTAAAACTCACGACAAAAGGAGTTTAAGATTTTTATATTATTATTATTATTTATTTTCCTGAGTGATTGTACCTAATAAAACATTTCCATTGCACTGTGTGAAAATAAGAAATCAGTCTAATTCTAGGAAGGTAAGCAGTCAGAAAATTACAAAGTTAGTTGCTGTTGGAAATTGGCCGTTTCATGTCTGAATCTACGGCATGCTAGCATTTTCTCTTATTACATATACACGATACGATTCACTATAGGTTAAAGTCGTTTCCACAGTAAGAACAGTTGTCACCTTTGAAAGTCATTGACATGTCACTTTTATGTATTTGTCCCTCATAATTCTAACCATGGCGTGTAACATCTCCCGGATTATTGAGCCGACAAAATAACACTCGGAAAGGCAGCGATAAATTCAATGGGCAACTAAATGTAAGTCTTAAATTTTAAGACATAAACAAAGCTGTACGTCTACAACGGCAAAGTCTTGCTTCAAAAACTCTACCAAAGAGCATCCCGATAAGATTGAAAACGGATGGAAGGAACAAATTGACAACGTCGTTAAAGATGTCGACCAGGGGCCAGTTGCACAACACATTTCTAATTTTAAACACTTTTAGGCCTTAACTCTATTTAGATAATTATTTTAAAGTGCACACCACAATTTTAGAATTTTTAAAACTAAAACTGCTTTATGTAAGATAAAGTTGTTTAAGACTGACTTTCCGTCCTGTCAGTAAAATTTTTGTATGTTTTTCTGCAAAGAACCAAAATGGCTTAGAAGAGATTTTACCTCTTTAGAACAGTTTTAAGGTTTAGAAACGTATTGTGCAACTGGCCCCAGGTTTTGGTGATGTCCATAGTAAGAAGTCGATGTGAGTTTCCAGAAACTGTTGTTACGTTGTGTTTCATCTATGCAGACCCTGTTGTATGCTTCTCGTAAGCGACATAATATCTGCGAATAATGAACATAAAAGATAGTGTCATGATTTGGGTCATTGAATGTTATCTTCATGATGGTTTTTGAGCTAAGCGAAATAACCTCATTGACAATTGTACGAAGCATCGAGTGACCTCCCGACTCTGATTATTACAACCGTTATATCAGCCACTAAATCACTGATTAAGAGTTTTGTTTTAATATGGCACCACAACTATAACTTCTTTAAAACAGCAATTATATGTTTTAAACTATTTCTTTTATTTCCTTAATTTTAAAAAAACTATTTAAAAGATGTAGCAGTGTACTGTCATGTTGTTATAGCTTTCTCATTATTTCCAAATTTAATCATAAATGATAAAATGATACTTAGGTACACGTTCTGAGATGTGTGTAGACTGCTCACGTCTCGTAGAAGAGAGACGGTTTGCTCTGAATAAATGTTATACTGAACAACACTTGTCAGCAGAGTTATCCTAGTAGACATAACCAAAGATGCCTTAGCAACTTTTCAAGGCGTCGTTTTACTTTTTTTCTATGAATAGACGAATGAACTGTGAGAGAACTTACTTTTACAAATTGATACAATGTAGACCTAAAACCTTCCAACGACGTTCAAAACCATCTATACTCATGCTCGTTTGTTTGCACTGGTAATAACTGAAGGTGAATGTTGACCTAGTGATTGCTATGTAAATAATGTCGTTTTATACATCTCCAAGCGCAAGAGTGAGTGAGAAATCGTTGAAATGAAAATATCTCTAAGATATTTGTCAACACCACCTGCAATTATCTCTGCACTTTTAAGGTACAATTTCTCCATCCTTGAAAAGTAGTTCCCATTATAAATATAACAAAAGTAGAGCGCTGTAAATTGTCAATAAAATGTAGCCTCTTTTTGTCTCTCCGTGTGTGTGTGTGTGTGTGTGTGTGTGTGTGTGTGTGTGTGTGTGTGTGTGTGTGTGTGTGTGTGTGTTGGGAACGGTAATGCAGCGAGGGGAACGAGAAAGGCACCACCCTTACAAAAAGGCTAGACGATGACCTTTGCTCTCTTTTCTCTTTCTATTTTCTCGTCTCTCTCACGCACGCACGCACGCACGCACACACGCACACTAACACGCACTTATGCGAATTTAGTGATTTATATATAATTTGTGTATATTTAAAAATGTTTTTATTCTCCACATCGTATTTAGTGATGCAAAGTAAGCTCTTTTGCGTGATTTTTAGACTAACCGTTCTCAGACTCTTAGAGACCTCACTTTTCTCGGGGCCATCTGTCTGTGAGGGTGGTGCCCAAATCCTCTCTCTCGCTGCCTTACCTTCCCCAACCCTCTTTGGAGCCAGGTAACCATTCCCGCTAGCTGGTCGACTGGGGAAAGTTTGATGCGCTAATCGGGTATTGAACCAGGGTGCTCTCTGTTCGGACGCCAGCACTCTAACCACTCGGTCATCTTTACGGACAAACATAACCAAATACAATACAAAAGTCACTTCAGCCCTACAGGACTTTGTAACCTCTACCCGTTCGTGCTGTATGCACTTGTTTTCCTCGAATTTTTTTGTCTACATTTAAGCATACCGTGTAATGTTTGTCTATACTTTGATCCAGCAAAATAGTACACGAAGAAAGGTAAGGTTGAGTTCAGAAACGAAAACATCTCACAGACACTGTTCACCAACAAAAACATGTTGAAATATTTCCCGGCCCCGCTCAGATCAGGAATAAGCATTGCGGCCGAACGATAGAGAAAGTTGGGCACCGACAAAATATTATACTGGATGGAAAGAGCGACCAGCATTTTAATCAGATTGGCTTCCTTGGTGGATATAGCCGAAGACGCCTTATCTCTCCAAGACAGAGTCTTCTTTAACTTCACAGTCATCGCCACTGAGCAGCCTGCAACGATTACATTAAAGATGACTGGAAGACAAACCCCGTAGACAGTGCTGTCAAAGATGTCGACCAGACTCCGATTGTTGATGTAGTAAGATGTTGCCGTTATCACCTGCCAGAACGTCACGTTACGTTGCACGTCGTAAATGCAAATCATGTTGTATTTCTCAGTAACCACGTAATATCCTAAAGTAATAAGAAGACAGGACACTGTCAGGAAAATGGCCATCGTCTTAGTCTTGATAACAGTTTGTGAACGGAGAGGAAAGTAGATGCAAAAACATCGCTCACTTGCAATGACGACGGAGACGAAGGCAGTTGCCCAGGCGACTCCGAATAAGCCATGAAAATGGTTTTCAACGGCAAAACGAAACACAGGACCCGTCCTGAAAAAAATCAGCCATCGTACACAACATAAACAGATTTACTTGAAGCAGCAGAATCTAGAAACATTTTCAGGCTTATTACCTGATACTGCAAAGCCATTTAATTGTCCCGAAATAAGTTAACAGCTGTTAAGCATTTTGCTGAATACCATAACATCTTTTGCTCTTGTTTAACAGCCTTTTATATTATTAAACAGTCAAAACAGTAATGAGCTGTTTAAGCCCTCACTGAAGTTAAAAATAGCTTGTAACTGCACGTCTCCTGACTAAAGTATCCATATTTTTTAATATGTGTGACATATTCGCTTTTATTTAGAATAAGAGAAGTTTGTTTCTAGTTAAGCAATCGAACATTTTGAGTGAACTATTAATTTCTCGAATAATTTCTTGTTATGGATCTGACATTTATCTATGTTGTCACAATATGCACTAAATAGAATAGCTTTATTGTCTGGTGTCTTTAGTCCTTTTTGACACCACTATTGGCCAATGGTATTATTTATCTGTACCATATTTTTCCCAAATTAGAGCTATGCATCGTACATCAGATTAAAAAAAATAGTTCATTGTAGTTTTCTTTGTAATAGTAGTATTCCGATTTAGCGAGAAAGAGATTTAGAAGGACATTTCTTGAACCTTGGTAAAAACTTACGGATCTCATTGCTACAAGTGGTTTGTACATACCTTGGATGAGAGGGAGACATTGCAAACGCACGTTCTCCATAAAGCAAACAAACGAACACGAGATAAAATAAGTCGACAAACGAGAGAATAAAGAGACACGTGTTGATTCTTTCTCTTAACCCCAGTTTGTAGAAGACGGCCATGTTGAGGCAGTTGTTAGGAAAGCCTATTATACAGACGAGTGGCACTACAATGGCGGCCTTGATGCGGTCCACGAGGCTTTCAACATCAGCGCTGACGATGTCCTCCGGATTCTCCCAAGGAAAGAAATCGACCAACTGCAGCACAAGACATCCCTCTGGGGTAGTTAATGACTTCATAGAACTCGTTACTTCTTCATCTGCCTGTCCCTTACTCCAGGTAGCAAACTTTAGAGGTAAAGTAGATATAATGTCCCCACCCATTCTGACTCACATTCTGCTGTTTCTTTCTGGTTACTAGTTTCAAATGAACGTCCTATTACTGAATGCTATACTAAACAATGACTAGGCTTCATGCAAGGTCTCAACAGACACAAGTATCGATGTATAAAAGCAAGAGCATTTACTATAAAAGTATTTAGGAACATATCAGTGATAGCCAATGCCTAAATAGCTGGTACGATAGGGAGTGAATCAAACTGATTTTAAATTCAGAGTGTTTTAAGAAGCTTAAAGAGAGAACTAGAAATTTTCCTTGAACTATGTTAGCATAAAACACTAGGCAGAACTTTGGACTCCTCTGTTTGTACTCGGGACTTGCATCTTAAGATGCTCTTTTTATCTACAAAGAAACCTTTACCTTTGCACACGTACCATGTCGGCCACACCTATTGATCACACCTATTATAATTGGAGTTAATAATTTAGCTACAATTTACATTTCTATTTGTATACCTTTTATGCTCCACTACAGATATTCTCATCACTGTATGTGTACATACGCCTGTATTTTATTTCCATTTGTTGGTTGGTAGATAAGTTTACTGCGAGTGTAATATAATTCAGTGGAGCTTTGGTGTGTATTCTTGAGATGCAATCTTCTTCGACTGTTTTGAAATACACTTGAGAACGAATAACCTTTTCACGAAAGGCAGCTTTACAAAAACGTATTTCAAGAATATTTACATTTCTCAAATAAAACAATTGTAGTGAATATATTGGGATTAAAATTATTTTTAACCATACACGTTTGTTTTTCATGATTCTACATCAATAACACACGATTGTTACCAATTGTTTCTTTATTGTGATCCCATCTGTAATTTCATCTCTGTCAGAAATAGTTTGAAAGTAATACTAATTTTTATTTACTTATAAGACAATTATTTAAGTACATACAAGCAGTAAATGATCGTGAACAGCTGTTAAGGTTTGGAAGGGGGAAAATAAGAATTTTGAGCTAGATAAAGATAGAGAAATAAAGTGAGAGATTGCGACTGAAAGAGAGGAACAGACCCAAGTCAGTTCTGTCAGTTTTCAGACAGTCATTAGAATGAGCCCTCATTTTTCCAAGCCGCTCTCTGTCTCCGCCACGCAGCTGATTTTGAGTGACCCACCCTGTGGTAAGCACAGAAGCATGATTCATTCATTCACTGCATCCCGAAACTTTCGAAATGTTTCTGACTGCTAGTAGTAGGGAAGATCTGATGGAGCACAGCAGAGATGAACTCGTGCCTGAGAAGATTCCCCAGTGAACAGCATGTCCACTCCTTCACCTTAGTCACCCAGACCTTCCTTTGTTATGGCTCAGCGTCGACCGCTTTAACTTCACTCTGGAGGACCGTTTTCGGCGAAGTACTCAAGCAGCCGGAGGTCCGGTTCGTTTTTCTCAGTAAGTCCGAAGTTACCGACCATGCAAACCCAATGCTGATATGAGTCGGGGCCGATGACGGCGTTGATGTCCTTCTTTGATACCTCTCGGATCTTCTTCTACAACTGTTCATCGAACAGTTCCATAGATGATGGTAAGATTGAGGGTCTTGGCAGATAAGCTTGCTTGAGATGGGGGACACTGAGAACCTCCCTAAGACCTCTTTGCAGGCAAGGAATCTGACCCCATGGTTGTGTTTGGTCTGCTCATCGCTGAAAAGCTGTTTGTGACACTTGAGCGTCTGTGTCTCTCAGAGCCTGGTCAAGTGGACCTCTGCCAGTACCACAACATCCCATCTGTAGTGTCTGAGCTCTCTAGTGAGCTCACACACTTTGATAGAACCATGATAACGGCTTGTCATTGCTTCCAACTAGTCGGTGATCTGCGTTTGATTGCTAATTTTCTCTTTCAAAGAAAATTTTTCAATGAAAACCTAGTCTCCACGCTTGATAGGAAGCAGAAGAAGAGTTGGGGTGGAGGGAAAAGGGGCGGGATGGATTCAGTAACATAATCGTATGACATCATCTGCTAAGTTCTCCTGCTGCTGCTCTCTACTTGTTTTTTTATTTCATTTGTCTCTCAGTAACTGACATCTGTGACTCAGTAATTAACAGTGGTACGAAACTACGGGTGGAATCTCGAATCTGTTTATTACAACCGTTATATCAATCATAAAATCGCTTATCAGGCATCAGACTTTTGTTTTAATAAAGCACTACAACTATTTCTTTTGTAAAATAGCAATAATGTGTTTTAAAATAGTCCATTAAGTTTAAAAAGTGTTTAAAATACGTAGCGGTGTACTGTAGTACTGTTAAACCTCTCTCATTATTTTCAAATTTAAAAATAAGCTCATAAAGAAACATTTAGGTACGCGTTCAGATATGTGTAGACTGTGTGAACTTGTGTGTAGACAGTTTGCGCCGAAAAATATTATACTGAATGGAATAAGGGACCAACATTTTAATCAGCAAGGCTATCATGGTGACAATAACCAAAGATACCTATCAATGTTTGTGTCTTGAACGTTCAAATAAAAATAAGTTTTAAACATCCCTCGTTTCTGTATAAGATAACACGTGTTCAGTATGACAAAGGGGAATATCTACTCCTATTGAGCAGTGGCTTCCAACCTGTGGCTCACGAAGGGTTTCTCGGGGGCGAGGGGGTTGCAATAATTACTCGAAAGTTTTAAGATCAATGAGAAGCCACAAAACGTTCTGTGTACTGAAGTTCTTAGTGCGGAGTCAGTAGAACCTTCCAAACTTAAAAGTCACTTATTCCTGGCGATGCCAGTGAGAGCAAGATCGACAAATATCTTCATCGAATAACATTACTCAGAGACCAATTACGTAAATGTCTGAAGAATTGAAAGAGCAGGGTTTGAACGAAATTAAACCATCTCCATTGTTTTTATTTCAAGTTGATGAATCGACGGATTCAGTTCATGCTCTCTGTTACTTGTTGTAAAATGCAGCTGCAAATGACACTAAAGAACAGCTTTTGTTTTGTAGTGAACTAGAAACTACTACGAAAGATAAATACCTTTTTTGAAGCTGAAGGTCTACAGTTGAAAAACGTCTGTGGGGTTTGTACGGATGGAGCTAGGGAGGAAGTTTTGCTTTCTGACGAAGGGAAAGGACTTGTTCCCCAAACAAAGACCATTCAGTGCATGGTTCATTGATACACTCTTGCCAGTAAGACTTTTCCCACTCATCTACAAATAGTATTTGAGTAGAGCTTTTCCTCGCTTAAGATACATTTTGCACCACGTTTCAATTGCAGGCATGCAACACGCACATTATAACCAATATTTCAATAACGGATATGCGTGACTGTCTATTTTTTAGTATTGAATAATGCTGAAGGTGAATGTTTACCGAGTAACTGCAAAAGCCATAAAATGCCACTAACCTTTATTTCTATACCTTCAAGAACATGAATAAAAGATAAATCAAGTACACATCTATCCAAGACATTTATCCGCATTGCTTGCAATTACTTTTTCACTTTCAATATGCCATTTCTTCATCCTCGAAAAGTAGTTCCCATTAACACACAACAAGAGCACTGTAAATTGTCATTCAAACGTAGTGGTTTCTCTCCCCTTTATATTATTTCTGAATTAATCAAGAGCAAACAGGATTCTTTGCAGTTCGTTATGTTAGTAGAAAATTTGTGGGTTTGTGTGTATTTGTGTATC
Organism: Marisa cornuarietis; assembly: GCA_004794655.1. Taxonomy (NCBI): domain Eukaryota; kingdom Metazoa; phylum Mollusca; class Gastropoda; order Architaenioglossa; family Ampullariidae; genus Marisa; species Marisa cornuarietis. The sequence goes on along the minus strand of SMMW01000617.1, from coordinate 5,144,230 downwards.
TGCGCTCGCGTGTGTGTGGCTTCCAAGGACAGAAAAATATGCATGTGATAAACGAGTGTACACAAGCAATAGAGATTTACTTTAGGTAATTAAAAAGCTGGCCCCGAGATATTGAGATTTATTAAGCTTTGATGTATGTAAAGATTGAAAGTTTATCTGTCTCCTCTGCACAAAAATGTTCTCGCCCTAATCAATGTGTGCTATATGTGATAGATTTTCTCGAAATTTCTCGCCTGACATTAAACATGCTGTGTAACGTTTCCCGATACCTTGATCCAACGAAATAGTACACAAAAAAAGGAAACACTGAGTTCAGAAACGAACAAATCTCACAGACACTGATCATCAACATAAACGTGTTAAAATATTTCCCGACACCACTCAGACCGGGTACAAACATTACGGCTGACCGGAGAAAGAAGTTCGGCGCCAAGCAAATATTATATTGGATGGAAAGAGCGACCAGCATTTTTGTCAGCAGGGCTTCCTTGGTGGACATTGCCGAGGACGAGTTATCTCTCCAAGATATAGTCTTCTTTAACTTCACAATCATCGCCACAGAGCAGCCTGCAACGGTGATATTAAAGATGGCTGGAAGACAAAACCCGTACACAGTGCTGTCAAAGATGTCGACCAGGTTCCGATGGTTGATGTAATAAGATGTTGCAGTTATCAGTTGCCAGAATGTAACATTATGTTCCAAGTCATGTACACAAATCATGTTGTATTTCTCACTAACCACGTAAAATCCTAAAGTAATGAAAGCACAGGACAGTGTCAGGAAGATAGCCATCGTCTTAGTCTTGATAACAGTTTGTGAGCGAAGAGGAAAGTAGATGCAAAAACATCGCTCACTTGCAATGACGACGGAGACGAATGCTGTCGCCCAGGCGACTCCGTATAAACCGTAAAAATGGTTTTCAACGGCAAAACGAACAGCGGAACCATATCTGAAAGAAATCAGCCATGGTTATTCTTCTTCTAGGTTAATCGTTATTTCTTTACTCAGTGAAGTCACAGAGAAGACATTAGTATGTACAGGTGAGAGTCGTCTGGACCGAGAGGAGAAAGTTTCAGAGAAAGAATGAATAAAACAAAGAACAGAGAGACAAGAACATATATATATATTTATGTTAACAAACAAACTAACGCACGACCTCCCCCCCCCACACACACACACACCTTAATTTCTGACTACAGGCCGCGACTTTTGTCCCCAGCTTTAAACACTGCGGCTTAAGCAACGATGTAGCTTATTTGCGGACTTTTTTCGGTTTTTGTCTGATTGCGATTAAGTTTTCGATGAGTTTTATCTGTTATCATTGTTACAGTGTCAACTGTTCACATTTTTAAATCAAAGCCGCACACAATTGAACCATTCAGATCATTTGCTAAAGCACACACCCTCATCATTTCGAAAACGAGAGGAAATACTTACGATGTTGTATATATTTGCGGCTTTTAAACCAGTACGGCTTATTTGTAGAAAAAAAACTAAAGATTTTTTAAACAACTTAGTTGGTACGTATTATATACAGGTGCGCTCCGAAATTTACGGTACATACAAATACGTGCACAAAAAAAGGCAAAATCATCAAAAATAGTTGTAAAAGTTTGCTGAATACCATGAATGCCACCTGTCTCTGATCTCATTTATTATTAAACAATAAAAAAAATACTGAGGCGCATACTGAAGTTCAGCTAACGCTGTTTGAGACTTCATCGGCAGTTTAAACGTTCTGTTTAATTAGCTCGTAATCGCAATTGGAAATCTCCATCTTTCACGAGCTTTTATTCAGAATAGGAGAAGTTTGTTTCTAATTAAGCAAGCGAAATATTAATTTCGCGAATAATTTCTTGTAATGGTTCTGACTTTTTTTCCATTGAATTGGGGGCAGGGGGTATTGTCGCACTCTGTACACAAATACAAATAGATTTATTGTTTATTGTCTATGTCTACACTTGTTCAAACCGCCATGATCTTGGCCAATAGTATTTTTATCTTTATCATATTTCTATCCAAAATATAGCTATAATCTGTACATAAGACATCAAAAAGGAATGTTTAATTGTAGTTACGCTGCTGATTTCTCACATTCTATGTGATGTTTGTATTATGGCTTAGAAAGAGAGAAAGAGTAAGAGCTATAGAAGAACTTTTTCATGAATCCTGCTAAGATCTTGTTTATATATCTCATTGCTTCAGGTGTTTCTTTTACATACCTAGGATGGAATGGAGACAATGCAAACGCACGTTCTCCATAAAGCAAACAAACGAACACGAGATAAAATAAGTCGACAAACGAGAGAATGAAGAGGCATGTGTTGATTCTCTCTCTTAGCCCCAGTTTGTAGAAGACGGCCATGTTGAGGCAGTTGGTAGGACAACCTATTGTACAGACGAGTGGCACTAAAATGGCGGCCTTGATGCGGTCCACGAGGATTTCAACATCATAACTGACGATATCCTCCGGATTCTCCCAAGGAACGAAATCGATCACTTGCAGCACAAGACATCCCTCTGGGGTAGTCGACGATATCAAAGAATTCGACAGGCCTCCAACTGCTTGCCCCTCACTACTAGTATCAGACCTGAACGGTAAAGTAGGCATGATGATGATGACGGCACATGCTGACTGTCATCTTCTTCATCTGGAACACATTTATTAAGGCTTTATGTATGGTAAGAAAGATACTTTGTGAGAAAGTTTTTAAGCACAGTGAAGCACGGACACACCAAATCATTTTTTTCTACAAACTGTAGGAAAGCAAATTGAACTCGCGCTGTGTGCGAAGGTTATTTTTAAGAAACACAATTAATCTCAAACAATTTGTTTGCAGAAAAAAAATCCTCAACACGCGATGTCGATATGTCTTAAACAAATTCGACGCTTACGTCCCAGTGTGATCAGTTTTTTAACTGTTTATCATGTACTTTGTCTGCCACACCCAGTAAACACGCTTTTTATAATTATATTAACTGCTGTTGCTTAAATATTTCTTTCCGTTGTGTATATTTTGTAAGCAACTACACAGATTATCATCACCGTCTATGTGTGCATGTGTGTGATTGATATTAAGTTGTGACTACTTGGCCAACTGTATTGCCAGCGCAGTATGTTTCTGTGCATTTTCCATGCGTGCACAAGAGTGGGATACTTTGGTCTTTCACTATCTCTGTGACGCAAGAACATAAACAAATAAACTTCCTACAAAAAGCAGCTGTGTGCTGGTTTTATTAGAAGAATATGGATCGAGAATATTTGCATTTATCTGCTTAAATAAGTATTTCCTATTGCTGCAGTGTGCCATGTTTTGTTACCAGAAACATTTCCTTCATATAATTATTATTTCGCTATTTCGCTCTCAGAAATTATTTTTCACCTTTATAATAGATTAGAAATTTTTTCTTTTAATCAAGACAAATTTTATTTGTTAAATTCTGGTAGTATAATTTTCTTTAGAACAAATTTGATTAAAGGAAGGAGGAGGTAGAGAGTAAGTAGTCGACATTCCTCATGATGAGTGGGTGGATCTTCAAATGTATCATAACAGCTTCATCTTTTACAAGAGCGGACGACTATGTATAATCCGCTTTTTCTTTCTGTTTAATTTCAGCAGTCTAATGGGCGGTTGGTGGTGAAGTGGTTAAAGCTATACCTGTCGCTGGATTTGACACCTACTTACAGGGCTAACCATCGATGGTTTTCTTCAGGTTTCAATCCTATTCCATTTTATGTACTCCTTTTACGTTAAGGTGTGTGTGTGTGTGTGTGTGTGTGTGTGTGTGTGTGTGTTAATGCATAGTTACTTTAAACATGGGGTTTGGTAATGATATAACCCCAGGTCTTTGTGTCCTAAAATGATGATATTTTTCTCTATAGGCAGTGTTCTGTACCTTTTGATCTCATCGTAAAGAAGAGTAACGAAACTTTTAGTGGTCACTCCAGCTCTCTTTGCATAATCGAGAATAACATGTAATCACATTCATTTATTTTTTAATAACGAAATAAAACAGAATGGAAGAATTATGAAGAAATCTAATATTAAGTTAGTGAACAAAGAGTTTCCATTGTCGTCTTTTCTGTGTCCTGTGTCTTTTCACCCATTCGTCTTAACGGGATCTTGCCCCTTTTGAGTGTGCTGGTGTGTACGATTCTTTTAGTTATATGGTTCAGTCTATGTTTATTTTTAAAACTGTATTTGTATATTTGGATGATTCTTTAGTTTTTAATCCTGTACAACGCATTAGACCTACTTTAAAACGGTAACTGCGCCAGATTTTTGAGAATGTCTAGGCCTTCTTCTTTCGCTGGTCGTGAATCAAACTCCAAAAAAAATAAATCTGCACGCAAAACAGCTTCAAATCCCTTTCTTTAATTTTTAAACAATTTATTGAAAGAATATTTAAAACAATTCAGTTAAAAAAGTAATATTTCAATATTATTGTTCCATTAAAGAACGGTCACTAAACCTCAATTTAGCAATCTGAACTTAGACCGATGGTGAATAACGGGTTTAGCTCTAGTACAGTAGTGAAATGCCATAAAGGTCGATCACTAGAACACAGTTTACGAAGCGAAACGTACACAATGATCGAATGACGACCTTTATAGAATGCACGCTAGACGAACCACTGAATTTAATTAGCTTAACGCTGAAGTAACTGATTAAGGGGAATGCAATTTTGTATGGTAACTGCGAGTACTTGATTATGATCACAGTTATCAGCATAACTAGCTTGCTTCCTCTTGCCTGAGTGTCTCTGCTGCGGATGTTTGGGCTGCCTTACGTGCCTCTGCAGAAATGCCATGTTACCGGTTGTCAGAGACTTGATGGCTTTGATGATTTCCGACTCGTTGCTGTGGGAATGTCCGGAATGGTTGTTGGTGGTTTTCGGCTCATTATTTTTTTCAAAATATCCCCCCCCCCTCAGCGAGATCTTTGTTCAGTGATGACGCTGTCGTTCTTATTCTTAATTGGTCTGCATGCTTTGGTGTTCTTCCTTCTTGACAGAGGTCTTATAATTTTACATAGTTTCTATACGTTGTTTTGCCCAGCTGCTTCTTCTGCCTCTTCTGTCATACTTTGTGCGAGCTTTTCTTGTCGCATCTTGCACTCTTCTTATCGGTTCATATCCCAGTCCTTTGCTGTGAGCTCTTCATTCTCCTGCTTGTCTTGACAGTAGTTGATCTTTTGTTTCAGCCCTTTCCTCTTTCTTTTCCCGGGTCTCAAACGTCAGCCATTCCCTCTTTCTCTTTCTTTCCCAGAACACGTGTGCAAGAAGTCTTCGGGGTTTCCTGTAGTCTTGTCCAGTGGTTGGCCACTGTTTCTTCAAGGAGTCCCTACAATACCTCAAACCTGTTTGCAGTTGAACTCTTGCTGATTCCTACGGTCTCAGAAGCTGCACACTGAAGTTGTGATGCGGTTTGCCCTGTGAGTCAGGTAACGACTTTAGCTTGATCGTCATGGCTGCCACAAGCAGGTGGTGGTTTGAGGCTGCATCTACCCTTAAATCCACCAGAGTCATTCTAAACTGGCCATTGATGTTGAGGTGGTTTATCTGGTTTTCTGTACGTCCATTTGGTAAAGTCCAGGTGGTCTTAAAAATGTTCCTCTGGAAAAAATGTGCCCTCGACTACAAGGTCATTGAACAAACAAAAGTCTGTGAAAAGCTCGCCATTCTCATTGCAGTTCCCCACACCGTACTTTCCCATTATGTATTCTTTGTCTGTGTTGTCATCTCCTAACTTTAACATTCATGTCACCCATGATGATGTTCAGGTCTCGTCTTGGACTATGATCAACCAACCCTTGTAGGAAGTTGTTAAAGTTCTTCTTTTCTTCTTGTTTGCTGCGTTGGTAGGTGCATAGCACTGGATGATGGTGATATTTTATCCTTTGGAGTTGAATATGAGTCGTGGGGAAACTTGTTTTCATGCTGCCAGTGCCCTTGCAGCCTTCGGTGTCACCAGTACTGCTACTCCTTAATTGTGGTTATGGTATGGGTAGATGATAGTCTCCCCTGATGCAAGTCTTGTCTGACCGCTGCCATTCCACCTGGTTTCGTACAGGCCAAGGAGCTTGATGCCATTACTCTTCATCTCATGGGCTACCTGAGCTGATTTCCCTCTTTCGTACAGGGTTCTGATGTTTCCAGGTCCCTATCCTAGTTTTTAGCTAGGCCGTGAGAAGATGGATCTGCGAGGTAGCTTCCCAAAGGCTTTCACCAACACGCATCATAGGCCCCTCCGAGGAGCTTTTCGTCCAGGCTCTCGTTGTAGTAGTGATGTTGCTGCGGTTTTTGTAGCACAGCAGGGGTTGTTTTATGGGGTGGGTTTGGTAATCCCATCCTCCTACTCGAGAGGAAAGGGTGGGTTTCAGGCCAATTTAAAGCTCCAAATAGTCGGACTGTTTATTACGGACATTACGCCGATTCCGAAACGCTCCTCTTTCTTTCGAAAATGAGGCAACAACATGTAAATAGTACAATAAAACAGTTGTATAAAATTGAACATCATGACATAACTTGTCTCTGATTAAACAACCAAATCAGTTTGACAACACGTAATAATCGGCTGAACTTCACTTCACCCTGTTGGAGAACACGGTCAGTTGAAACATTTATTAGGGGGCATTTTCTGATGGTCGTATGAAGCTCAGTGCACGATACTGTTTCTCCAAGTCTGGGTCAAGGCAGCCTTCCGAGCGTCACCATGACGATATAGAGGCTAACACTACGGACCTCTGGGTTGTACGTGGATAAGTTCACCTTGTCAAGGTTTGAGCCAGTAAGACACCAGACGTATCTGCGTACAAATGTGGTGTCTGGATTTTTACCTCGATCTGTGCATGATAGTGCTGGTAAGCGTGTATTCACCAGATTCTGGGAAATATCCTTCACTCAGCTTTTTACTTAATCATTAAAAAACATTGAACTGTACACGTCCTTTTAATTAGTTTCTACACGTGTTTTAACGAAGGTAGGTTTACTGAAGTTAGCTATGACATCTTATGCAAAGAAGGGCGTTTACATCAAATTAAACGTTCAGAGCTAAAATATTAAAATTTTCCGTCAAATGCTGTAGATTTTCTATCATGTATTTCGTTGTACTTATGTGACCGATTTTTATCACCTTTTTATGTAGTGGCAATATTGGCTGAAAAAAGAGTGTAAGGAATCTATTTTTGGAATTTCTCAAAATTATGTATCTCGCCAAACAGCACCTTACCTCTGACTATGGGGATTTTTATGTGTTAGTAACGGACGAACTGTGCAATGAAATGAATGTGATTGTTATAAATAATTGTTTATTATCATTGTTAAGTACTCTGTACTGTACATTAACTGTATGTGTTATATACTTTTAAAAAGACTAGCAGCGTAGTATGTTTGTTGACACAAGCATCACCAGGAACACATACAGGTAAATAAATAATTCGTTGATATACGGCTGTGACGTCACGGTCACGGGTAGCATAATCAATGAGTTCGGTAAAATTCTTGTTTCAGAAAAGCAGAGTCTGATGCCTATCATAATAAAAATCAGAATAAATAAAATGTTCTACATATATTGATTGTTTCTAGTTGATTTTAAGTGTTTTTACTGAAGTTGCTGGAACTTTAGTTTTTTTAATTAACGTACCAAACCTAAAGATTCGCTAAAATCAGTATTTTAATTAATAATATCTTTGCCCTCGTCTAGTCGGTGAATTTGTTAAGACTTCCTTTTTTAATTTATAAAGCCTTTTTCGCGAAGGTCAGTGCGTTTGAGGTACAGTTGATGTCGTTAACATGAGACTTTATGGACTGCTTAAAAACCTGAATATTTTTATTTCTTTTCTCTTTCTCTCAGTTACAAGCTACAAAGGTTACAAAGACGCTGCCTAAAAAGCTTAACTCTCCCAGCAAAAACATGAAAATCTTTTTTACAAAATCCTGAAAAACTGCATTTGATTGTGCTTAAGTTTTCGTCAAAACCACGTCACTGCAGCAGCAAAAATATTAACCGTTTCCTTGGACTCTGAAATAAAAAAAATATCGGTCCTCAGACAGTGGAGAGCGCCACATTTCTTTCATGATGGAATATAGATAAGATATCGTCTGCTTTTCTTCTTGTTTTTTGGCACTCGCGTTTGTTAAAAGTGACACAGCCAGGCAATGGCGTCTTTCAAAAATAAAGATAATAATAATAATAATAATAATAATAAATGAAGATTTTTATAGCGCATATTCACACTCATAGAGAGCATGCTCATAGCGCTTAAAAAACAAGGAAGAGACATGGACTAAATGGATAGAACACGAGGGGCGTAAGAATAAACGACATTACTGACAACAAACAGAAAGCAAAGATAGAAGACACAAAAAGACACCAAGTAACAGAGCATAGAAAATATAGAGATTCTGCAGAGAAAGATGGGTAGAAAATTAGCAAGAGCAAAAGGGGGGGGGTGTAAGAAGGACGAGCATTGTGTGGACTGTGTTAGGTGTAATGCTCAAGGAAGAGGTGCGTTTTCAGTGCAGATTTGAAGGATTCAGCTGTAGGAAGGTGGCGGATATGGAAAGGAAGAGAGTTCCATTGTTTTGCTGCACAGTAACCAAAAATCCTGTGACCATATGTTGTTGTTCTGGTGACAGGAACAGTGAGGATACGGTCATCCGACGAAGAGCTTAGTTGTCTGGCTGGAACGTAAGGGATGAGAAGTTCAGAGAAATAGTCAGGACAGGAGCCTGCACAGAAATTAAAACACAGCACAGACAGTTTGTACTGAATGCGAGAACGGACGGGTAGCCAGTGTAGAGAACGAAGGAGAGGAGTAGCATGGTCCCTTTTCGTGGCTCTAAGCACCAGACGTGCAGCGGAGTTCTGTACTCTCTGGAGTCTCTGAATGAGGGATGAGGGGCAGCCTGCCAGCAAGGAGTTGCAGTAGTCAAGTCGAGAAAGACCAAACGCACAGACAAGAGTGTTGGTAGCGCGTGTAGAGAGAAAATGACGGATGGCACTGATCTTACGGAGCTCATAGTAGGCAGACTGGCAGACAGCTGCTACATGTCTATCGAGTGTCATGTCATCAGTGACAATAAATCCCAGATTCCTAACGGATGACGTGAAGGTGATGTTGCTGTCGCCCACCTTGATGTGATTGGGCAGACTGACGAACGACGGTTGATGTCTTCTTCTATAGCACAAGAGGGCTTCCGTTTTATCATCGTTTAGTTTAAGCTTGTTTTTTACCATCCAGCCCTTGACGTCGCTAATAAAAGCTTCTAGAGAGCTAATAGCAGAGTGACACTCAGCCGGTGGAGGGGAACAGTAAAGCTGCGTGTCATCAGCATAGGATTGATGAAAAACCTGGTTATTATTATTATTCAAGTCAAATTTCTATCACAGTTTTGGTGATGCATATCAATATTTCTAAATAGAAATTTACCTTCTTACCAACGCAGTTTACACTTTTCTAAAACTCACGACAAAAAGAGGCTACTCTTTTTATATTATTATTATTATTATTGATTTAATTATTATTTATTTATTATTCTTACAATTGAATCCTTCAAATCTGCACTGAAAACGCACCTCTTCCTTGAGCATTACTCCTAACACAATCCACACAATGCTAGTCCCTCTTACCCTTCCCCCTTATACGAAGCATCGGGTGGCCTCCTGACTCTGATTATTAGAACCGTTAAATCAGTCACTAAATCACTGATTAAGAGTTCTTTTTAATATAGCACTACACCCATAACTTCTTTAAAACTGCAATTATATATTTTAAACTATTTCTATTATTTCCTTAATTTTAGGAAGCCTATTTAAAAGTGTACTCTCATGTTGTTATAGCTGTCTCATTATTTCCAAAATTAGAAATAAGCGCATAAAATGATATTTAGGTACACGTTCTATGTCAACGCAAAAGTGAATTATCATTGCGTTTCACGGGTCCTTTGTTCCTGTATGCTTTTAGTCAAGCTTTCCTAGAATAGACCTAGATTTTTGCACCACACTTTAACTACGGGTGTAACACGCGCACATTACAACCGAATATTAAAATAATGAAGAGAGATATATGGAGAGTGACGTCCCTTCACCTAACTGGCTTGAGGGGACGGCTATCTGTCGTTTTTGTCGTTTTTGTGTTTTTGTTTTGTTTTGTTTTTTGTATCGTCCGTCGTATTTTGAGTTTCGGCAACCCTTATTATGATGAAGTCGTCATCCTTGCTCCTCTACAAGACTGCTGCATGTTGAGGACGTCCACTTGGAACAGCCTGCAGCTGTTGCGGGATGGTGTTCTCAGCAGGGCCATGAAAGAGGTGTTGCGATCCGACCCCGTCTTGATAGACAGCCTTTTCCCGGCACTGGACGGACGGCTGAAGAAAGTATTTCAGGAACTGGACATATGCGTGCAGACAACTGGCTTGGACAATGTGCTAGTCGATGATGGCCTTTGATACTGTCTTGTTGGATTTGGACTTCATGACTTGCGCGGTGGTGTGGGATTCATGTTTTCATCAGTGAACTTGAGCGTGTGCTGGCGTTCCAGTGAAACTTGTGCCTTCTGTTGGATGTTGCATTTTCTGTGGAGTGTATGACATGTTTGATATTTGTTCTATGGAGTGTATTCCGGCTTGTATGACATGTTTGATATTTGTGCTGAGGACTGTGTTCTTGCTGTGTGTGGACGCTGCCCTGTGAGGTGGAGAAGACGGCCCGCTACACACCCACATTTTGTCGTCATCTTATTTTGACGTCAGCGCCTTGAGCTGTCCACAGGCCAGGATTTGGTGCTATACAAGCCAACATTATTATTATTATTATTAATGGCTGCGTGGAAGACTGTAATTTACAGAGCAAATATATTTGCCAATATCTATAAATTGCTATATCAAAAACCATATAGTATGATAATATAACAAATCAAAGCCGGTAGCAAAACTGTTGTGCATCAACATTGACACTAAGGCGGAGTTTTACTTTTTCTCTATGATTCGACGAAAGAACGGTGAGAGAACTTACTTTTACAAATCGATACAATGTAGACCTAAAACCTTCCAACGACGTTCAAAACCATCTTAGTCCTATACTCATGCTCGTTGTTTTGCACTGGTAATAACTGAAGGTGAATGTTGACCTAGTGATTGCTATAGAAATAATGTCTTTTTATGCATCTCCAAGCGCAAGAGTGAGTGAGAAATCGTTGAAATGAAAATTTCTTCAAGATATTTGTCAACACTGCCTGAATTAATCTCTATACTTTCAAGATGCCATTTCTCCATCCTTGAAAAGTAGTTCCCATTGTAAATACGACAAAAGCAGAGCGCTGTAAAATTGTCAATAAAATGTAGCCTCTTCTCTCCCCTTAATATTATTTCTAAATTCATACAGGCAGTTGTTATGGACCTAAAGAGCAAACAGGAATCGTTACAATTAGCAGTAGAAGTAGAAACTCTTTTTCTCTCTCTCCGTGTGTGTGTGTGTGTGTGTGTGTGTGTGTGTGTGTGTGTGTGTGTGTGTTGAGGACGGTAAGGCAGCGAGTGAAAGGAGATAGGCACCGCCCATACAAAAAGGCTAGACGATGACCTTTGCTCTCTTTTCTCTTTCTGTTTTCTCCTCTCTCCCGCCCCCCAAACACACACACTAACACCCATTTGTGTGAATTTAGTGATTTATATTAATTTTTTATATTTCAAAATTTTTTTATTCTCCTCATCGTGTTCAGTGGTATACAGTAAGCTTTTTTGTGTAATTTTAAGACTAACCGTGCTCAGACTCTTCCCTGCGAACTAAGCTTACTTCTATAAAACTTTATCGTCCAAATCAGTTAGTGCTGTACATGTTTCTTTTTCATTATAACGTGTAAAGTTTCTCGATAATTAGACCCAACAGAATAGAACACGAGGAAAGGAAACGAAGTGTTTAGAAAAGTACACATTTTACAGACACTGATAATCAACATAAACATGTTAAAATATTTTCCAGAACCACTCAGACCGGGTACAACAATTCCGGCCGACTGGAGGAAGAAGTTCGACGCCGAGAAAATATTATGCTGGATGGAAATACAGACCAGCATTTTCGTCAGCAATGTTTCCTTGGTGGACAGGTAAATAAATTTAAAATTGGATACAGACAGGTAAAGGCCATCCTCTACCCTCTAAGGACGTTGGAGGGTGAAGTGTTAGAGACCTCACTTTTTTCGGGGCTTTCTGTCTGCGAGGGTGCTTCCCATCTCTCTCTCTCTCTCTCTCTCGCTGACTTACCTTCCCCAACCATCTATGGAAGCAGGTACCCATTCCCGCCAGCGGGTCGACTGGGAAAAGTTTGCTGCACTAATCGGGTATTCAACTAGCGTGCTCTCTGTTCGGACGCCAGCGCTCTAGCACTCGGTCATCCACTTTACGGATAAACATAACCAAATACAATACAAAAATCACTTCAGCCCTACAGGACTTTGTAATCTCTACCTGTTCGTGCTGTATGCGCTTGTATTCCTCGAAATTGTTTGTCTACATTTAAGTATTCTGTGTAATGTTTCTCTATACTTTGATCCAGCAAAATAGTACACGAAAAAAGGAAAGGTTGAGTTTAGGAACGAAAACATCTCACAGACACTGTTCAGCAACATAAACATGTTGAAATATTTCCCTGTGCCGCTCAGATCAGGAATAAATATTGAAGCAGATTGAAAGAAGAAGTTGGGCACCGAGAAAATATTATATTGGATGGAAAGAGCGACCAGCATTTTAATCAGCATGGCTTCCTTGGTGGATATAGCCGAAGACATCTTGTCTCTCCAAGACAAAATCTTCTTTAACTTCACAGTCATCGCCACAGAACAGCCTGCAACAATTGCATTAAAGATGACTGGGAGACAAACCCCATAGACAGTCCTGTCAAAGATGTCGACTAGGTTCCGATTGTTGATGTAGTAAGATGTTGCCGTTATCACCCGCCAGAACGTAACGTTACGTTCCACGTCATATATGCAAATAATGTTATATTTCTCAATAACCACGTAATATCCTAAAGTAATGAGAAGACAAGACAGTGTCAGGAAGATGGCCATCGTCTTCGTCTTGATAACAGTTTGTGAACGGAGAGGAAAGTAGATGCAAAAACATCGCTCACTTGCAATGACGAGGGAGACGAAGGTAGTTGCCCAGGCGACTCCGAATAAGCCGTAAAAATGGTTTTCAACGGCAAAGCGAAATACAGGACCCGTCCTGAAAAAATCAGTCATCATACACAACATGAACAGATTTACTTGAAGCACCAGAATCTGGACACGTTTTCAGACTTATTAGCTGATTCTGCAGATCCATGTATTTGTCCCGAAAAACAGCAAAATCATCATAAAAAATAAATAAACGAGTGTTAAACATTTAGCTGAATACCATAACAACCTTTGACCTTGTTAGCAGCCTAATATATTATTAAACAGTCAAAATAGTACTGAGCTGTTTGAGCCCTCATCGGAAATTCAAAATAGCTCGTAACTGCACGTCTTCTAACAGGTCCATATTTTAATAGGTGGTCCATAATCGCTTTTATTAAGAATAGGAATAGTTTATTTTATTTATTAAGAATAGTTTTTTTCTTATTAAATGTTGTTTTGAGTGAATTATTACTTTCTCGAACAATTTCTTGTTATGGATCTGATATTTATATATTTTGGCACTATATACACTAAAAAGAATAGCTTTATTGTGTTGTGTCTTGAGTCCTTTTTCAAACCAAAATTTGGCCAATGATATTATTTAACTGCACCATATTTTCCCCAAATTAGAGCTATACATCGTACATCAGATTTTAAAAAAGGAATATTTCATTGTAGTTTTCTATGTAATAGTAGTATTCCGGCTTAGCGAGATAGAGATTTGGAAGGACATTTCTTGAATCTTGGTAAAAACTTACGGATCTCATTGCTACAAATGGTTTACACATACCTTCGATGAGAGGGAGACAATGCAAACGCACGTTCTCCATAAAGCAAACAAGCGAACGCGAGATAAAATAAGTCGACAAACGAGAGAATGAAGAGACATGTGTTGATTCTCTCTCTTAACCCCAGTTTGTAGAAGACGGCCATGTTGAGGCAGTTGTTAGGAAAACCTATTATACAGACGAGTGGCACCCCAATGGCGGTCTTGATGCGGTCCACGAGGTTTTCAACATCAGCGCTGACGATGTCCTCGGGATTCTCCCAAGGAAAGAAATCAATTAACTGCAGCACAAGACATCCCTCTGGGGTAGTTAATGACTTCATAGAACTCGTTACTTCTTCATCTGCCTGTCCCTTACTCCTGGTAGAAAACCTTAGAGGTAAAGTAGACGTAAAGTCCCCACCCATTCTGACTCACATTCTGCTGTTTCTTTCTGGTTACTAGTTTCAAAAGAAAGTCCTGTTAATGAAGGATATACTAAACTTGATTAGGCTTCATTCAAGGTCTGAACAGACACAAGTATCGATGTATGAAAGCAAGAGCATTTACTATGAAAGTATTTAGGAACAGATCAGTGATAGCCAACGCCTAGATAGCTGGTACGACCTGGGGTAAATCAAACTGGTTATAAATCAAGGGTTTTAAGAAGCTTAAAGGGAGAACTAGCCATTTTTTAAAACTATGTTAGCATAAAACACTAGGCAGAACTTTGGGCTCCTCTGTTTGTACTCGGACTTGCATCTTAAGATGCTCTTTTTATCTACAAAGAAACCTTTGCTTTTGCTCACGTACCATGTCGGCCCCACCTATTGATCACACCTATTATAATTGGAGTTAATTATATAGCTAAAATTTACATTTCTATTTGTATACCTTTTATGCTCCACTACAGATATTCTCATCTTTGGAATGTCTTTTGGGGATAAATAAGGTGGTATTGTATTGTATCACTGTATGTGTACATGCGCCTGTATTTGATTTCCATTTGTGGGTGGGTAAATAAGTTGACTGCAAGTGTAGTTTAATTCTGTGCAGCTTTGGTGTGTAAACTTTGGAGGCAATCGTCTTCGATAGTTTTGAAATAAACTCTAGAATAAGTAACCTTTTCACGAATGGCAGCTTTACAAAAAAAGTATTTTAAGAATATTTACATTTCTCCATTAAAACAAATGTAGTGAATATATTAGCATTAAAATTATTTTTAACCATACACATTTGGTTTTCATGATTCTACATCAATAACAAACGATTGTTACCAACTGTTTCTTTATTGTGATCCCACCTGTAATTTCATCCCTGTTACAAAAAGTTTGAAAGTAATACTAATTTTTATTTAGTTATAAAATAATTATTAAAGTACATACAAGCAGTTAATCGGACTGAATAATCGTTAACAGCTGTTAAGGTTAGGAAGGGGGAAAATAAGAATTTTGAGTTAGATAAAGATGGAGAAATAAAGTGAGAGAGTGCGACTGAAAGAGAGGAACCGACCCAAGTCAGTTCTGTCAGTTTTCAGACAGTCATTAGAAAGAAGCCCTCATGAAATCTTTGTCGGTTTTCCAAGCCGCTCTCGGTCTCCGCCACGCAGCTGCCTTTGAGTGACCCACCCTGTGGTAAGGACAGAAACATGATTCATTCATTCACTGCATCCCGAAACTTTCGAAATGTTTCTGACTACTAGTCGTAGGGAAGATCTGATGGAGCACACCAGAGGTGAACTCATGCCTGAGAAGATTCTCCAGTGAACAGCATGTCCACTCCTTCACCTTAGTCCCCCAGATCTTCCTTTGTTTGCCGCAGCGTCGACCGCTTAAACTTCACTTTGGAGGACCGTCTTCGGCGAAGTACTCAAGCAGCCGAAGGCTCGGTTCTTTTTTCTCAGTAAGTCCGAAGTTACCGACCATGCAAGCCCATTGCTGATGATAAGATTGAGGGTGTTGGCAGATAAGCCTGCTTGAGATGGGGACTAGCTGAGAACCGCCCCGAGACTTCTTTGCGGACAAGGAATCTGACCCCATGGCTGTGTTTGGTCTGCTCATCGCAGAAAAGCAGTTTGTGTCACTTGGACCTCTGCCAGTTGAACTGAATCAGAATCTGAAAAAAGAAATTACCGAATACCTTGAATCACTTGAAAAGGAGTTTCAGCGGTATTTCCCTGCGCTTACAGGTGATAAAAATGCACTGGTACGAAACTGCTTCTTTACTTTATTGAATGTTGCCACAATCCTGACGAAATACAAGATGAACTGATGGATCTGTGGACGGATTCCTCTGCACGTATTTTATGTCAGGAATAATTGTTACCAAACTTCTGGTGCGCTATGTTCTTAGTAGTATCCAAATATCACCATTCTTGCATTTTCAGCTTTATTTCCATTTGCTTCTACATAACTTTATAATAGTGGATTTTCTGCGCTTGTGCTTATAAAAACCAATGCAAGAAACAGATAGGAGGCTGAAGATATGAGGCGACAGTTGAGGAACACTCAGCCAAGAATTTCCATGGTAGTAGACAAGATGAAGAGTCAACCATCGCATTAATCATGATTATTGCTTACCATTGATTGTAAATCATTAGTGATTAACATTAAAAGACTAAAATTCGTCTAACATTCGTCTAACATTTCTAGAAAAAAATACTTTAGTTTCGAAGAAAATTATAAATCTCAGTTTTCTTTACGTCTTCTAAATCGATCTCATTATGTGGCTATAACTATGGCCGTCTTTGTCATATGAAGGACATATATAGGTCGTATAAAAATGGCTTCTCGTGTGCCTGTCAAGCGGCTCACAAATTACTTGCCTATTGTAAAACTGGGGCGCGAACCTAAAAAGGTTGGGAACCACTGCTCTAGGGATAAATCGATTTTCTTCTATTAGTGTGAAGTAAGAAAAATATTTACTGTCTATAGGAACCTAAAGAAGTAAATTATTCGGTGCAGTTTACATGTCCTGTGTTCCTGTCTGCTCTAAATCAAGCTTTTCCGCGCTCAAGATATATTTTGCACCACGTTTCAATTGCAGGCGTGGAACACGCACATTAGAACCAATATTTCAATAATGGCTATTCGTGACTGTAGTTTACAAAGCAGATTTATTTGACAATATCTATAGATATCTGTAAACAACACAAACCACAAATAATCTTTACATGCAAAACAAAAATGGAACTTAAAATATTGCGCATCAACTTATAAGGTGTCTTGTTTTTTCTCTATGAATTCTCGACGAATTGAGTGTGAAAGAAATTTCTTTTACAAAGCAAAATTATAGGAGACAATAAACCTTACAACAAAGTTCTAATACATCTTAGTCCCATTACTTAAGCCTATTTGTGTGCGTTGAATAATACTATTGGTGAATGTGGACCGAGTAATAGCAAGACCTTCAAAATATCACTAACCTTAATTTCTTTATCTTCAAGAGCATGAATGAAAGAAAAAATCAAGTACAAATCTATCCAAGACACTTATCCACATTGCCAGCAATTACCTCTTCACTTTCAATGTGCCATTTCTTTATCTTCGAAAAGTAGTTCCCATTGAAACACAACTAGAGCAATGTAAATTGTCTCCCCTTTATATTATTTTTGAATTAATCAAGAGCAAACAGGAATCTTTACAGTTCTTAATGTCAGTAGAAAATTTGTGGGTTTGTGTGTATTTGTGTATCTGCGCTTGCGTGTGAGTGGCTGCCAACGGTAGGTAAAAAAATGCATGTGATAACC
Source organism: Marisa cornuarietis (assembly GCA_004794655.1). Classification (NCBI taxonomy): domain Eukaryota; kingdom Metazoa; phylum Mollusca; class Gastropoda; order Architaenioglossa; family Ampullariidae; genus Marisa; species Marisa cornuarietis. Next base: position 5,126,558 of record SMMW01000617.1, on the reverse strand, counting down.
GAGTGTACGCCAGCAATAGAGAATGACTTAAGGTAATTAAAGCGGGCCCCGCGAAAAGTAGGTTTCTAACACCTCCTTTTCTAACGACATTAAACGCTTATTTTTACCTTTATTTACGTAAAGAATAGAAATGTCTAATCGCAGTTTTTCCAAATACTGGTATCTAATAATAATACTTTTCAAATTAAAAGTTACCATCTACATTTGAGCCACACGAGTGAATCAGGAAAAATAGGAATCTCTTTGTCCTCTCTCTCCTACTTTTTTTTTCTCTCTCTCTCTCTTTCCCTCTCTCTCTCTCTCACCACCCCCCCCCCACACACACACACACATGCAGCTACTAATACACATTTCACTGTGCGTTATTAATGATTAATATTGTTTCGTGTATATTTCAATATGTTTTCCCCTTTCACATCACATTTAGTGATATCACAAAGGCTTATTAAGCTTTGATGTGTGGTTTGAAGATTGAAATCGTATGTCTCCCCTGCACAAAATTGTTGTCGCCCTAATCAATGTGTGCTATATGTGATAGATTTTCTCGAAATTTCTCGCCTGACATTAAACATGCTGTGTAACGTTTCCCGATACTTTGATCCAACAAAATAGTACACAAAGAAAGGAAACATTGAGTTCAGATACGAACAGATCTCAACAACACTGTTCATCAACATAAACGTGTTGAAATATTTCCCGACACCACTCAGACCGGGTACAAACATTCCGGCCGACCGGAGAAAGAAGTTCGGCGCCGAGCAAATATTATATTGGATGGAAAGAGCGACCAGCATTTTTGTCAGCAGGGCTTCTTTGGTGGACATAGCCGAGGATGAGTTATCTCTCCAAGATATAGTCTTCTTCAATTTCACAATCATCGCCACAGAGCAGCCTGCAACGGTGATATTAAAGATGGCTGGAAGACAAAACCCGTACACAGTGCTGTCAAAGATGTCGACCAGCTTCCGATGGTTGATGTAGTAAGATGTTGCAGTTATCAGTTGCCAGAATGTAACATTATGTTCCAAGTCATATACACAAATCATGTTGTATTTCTCACTAACCACGTAAACTCCTAAAGTGATGAGAAGACAGGACAGTGTCAGGAAGATAGCCATCGTCTTAGTCTTGATAACAGTTTGTGAACGAAGAGGAAAGTAGATGCAGAAACATCGCTCACTTGCAATGACGACGGAGACGAATGCTGTCGCCCATGCGACTCCGTATAATCCGTAAAAATGATTTTCAACCGCGAAACGATAAGTGGGACCATATCTGAAAGAAATCAGCCAGTAGGTTAATCGTTATTTCTCTACGCAGGGAAGAGACAGAGAAGGCAATAGGATGTCCATGTGAGAGACGTTTGGACCTAAGAGGAGAATGTTTCAGAGACAGTGAATAAAACAAAAAGCGATTAAATGGGAATGAACAAGCCTCTGATAGGGACACCTTCTACACACCCAAAATCACGCTTGCATTTACCCACATATATATATATATATATATTAACAAACAAACTAGCACACGACCCCCCCCCCATCCCACACACACACACACACACATACCGTAAATTTCTGACTACAGGCCGCGACTTTTTTCCCCAGCTTTAAACACTGCGGCTTAAACAGCGATGCGGCTTTTTTGCCGATTAATTTTTCGATGAGCTCCATGCTAAAGTTTTAACTGTTATCCTTGTTACAATGTTAACTGTTCACATTTTTTAATCAAAACCGCACACAACTGAACCATTCAGATTATTTGCTGAAGCACACACACTCATCATTTCGAAAACGAGACGAAATACCTAAAATTTTGTATATATTTGCGGCTTTTGAGCCAGTACGGCTTATTTGTGAAAAAAAAAAACTGAAGATTTTTTTTTAATTTAGTTGGTGCGGTTTATATACAGGTGCGCTCCAAAGACCGAAATTTACAGTACATACAAACAAATGAGTGCGCCAAAAAGGCAAAATCATCAAAATAGTTGTAAAATGTTTGCTAAACGCCATGATGCCACCTGTCTCTGATCATCTCGCTTATTATAAAGCAATCAACAAAATACTGAGGTGCATACTGAGGCTCAGATAACGCTGTTTGAGACTTCATAGGCAATTGAAACATTCTGTTTAATTAGCTCGTAATCGCAAGTCTCCATCTTTAAAGAGTTTTATTCCGAATAAGAGAAGTTTGTTTCTAATTAAGCAATCGAAATATTAATTTCTCGAATAATTTCGTGTAATGGATCTGACTTTTTTCCTTTGATTTGGGGGATGGATGGGGTATTCTCGCACTCTATACACGAATATAAATAGATTTATTGTCTATTGTCTATGTCTACTCTTGTTCAAACCAACATGATCTTGGCCAATAGTATTTTTTACCTTTATCATTTTTTTCCAAAATAGAGCTATACTCTATACACAAGACATCAAAAAGAAATGTTTAATTTTAGTTACGTGGTTGATTTCTCCAATTCTATGTAATGTTTGTATTATGTCTTAGAAAGAGAGAAAGAGTCAGAGCTATAGAAGAACATTTTTATGAATCCTGCTAAGAACTTGTTCACAGATCTCATTGCTTCAGGTGTTTCTTTTGCATACCTAGGATGGGATGGAGACAATGCAAACGTACGTTCTCCATAAAGCAGACAAACGAACACGAGATAAAATAAGTCGACAAACGAGAGAACGAAGAGACATGTGTTGATTCTCTCTCTCTCTCAGCCCCAGTTTGTAGAAGACGGCCATGTTGATGCAGTTGGTTGGAAAACCTATTATACAGACGAGTGGCACTACAATGGTGGCCTTGATGCGGTCCACGAGGTTTTCAACATCAGCACTCACAAGGTCCTCCAGATTCTCCCAAGGAACGAAATCGACCAACTGTAGCACGAGACATTCCCCTAGGGTAGTTGATGACGTCACTAAACTCAGCTTTTCTCCATCTGCTTGTCCCTCACTCCTGGTATCAGGCCTTAACGGTAAAGTAGACATGTCGTCCTCATCGATTCTCATTGAGCTTTGCTCCTCCCTGGTTACTGACTTTAAATGCACGCTATCTTAGCGAACAGTATACCAAACATTATGTGAAGCTTGATGTCAGGTCTGAACAGACACGTAGCCATGTATTCCAGCAAAATCATTTACTACAAAAGTCTTTGGGCACAATTCAGAGATAACCAATTCCTGTTTTTTTGCAGATAGGTAGAGCAGAGGGTAAATCAAACTAAGTTTAAATCAGACTGTTTCAATTTAAAGGTAAAGCTAACAATTTGTTTAAAACTCCTTTTTAACATAAAACAATAAACAGAAGCAAAAGTTTATGCGTCATTGTCTGTACTTGAGACTTGCATCTTAACATGCTCTACTTATCTACTTTGCACACCTACCATGTCGGCCACACCCAGTGATCACACCTATTATAATTGTAGTAAATTATCTAGATAAAATGCATATTTCTACTTGTATACCTTTTGTGATCCACTACACGTACTCTTGTTCTAGGATATTTATGTGCGTCCATATTTAATTTCCAATTGCCGATGGGTAAATAAGTTTACAGCGAAGGTAGTATTATTCTGTGTCTGAATTTGGGAGGACATCTTCGATCTCTTTGAAACCATCTCTTGTACAAATAACTTTTCATGAAAGCCTGCTTTGAAAGAACGTATTTTAAGAATATTTACACCTACTCAATAGAATAATGATTTGTAAATAATATCTTTGGATTAAAAATTTTAACCGTAGTTGTTTTTTTTATTCTACATCAATGACAAGGGGTTGTTAACAATTATTTCTCAATTCTGATCCCATTTTTAATTTTGTCACTGTTACAAATAGTCTGAAAATTTTTTTTTTTTAATTTTGAAATGACAATTTTTTGTTTTTTAAATATTAGGAGTGTAATTTTCTTTGTTAAATTACAGCAATGGAATTTGTTTTACTGGCTTTCATTATTTATAGTGTAGTTCAATGAAATTACTTCCAAGTAATTTTTAACTCCTTTTTTTAAATCATGAATGGTCTTCAGCGAGCTGGTTCACAAAGCAGAAGAGTTGCTCAAATACACTTACTTTTTTTTCAACAACACATATTTAAGTCCCAGTATGTGCGTCTGTGTTTATTATCTAACTACTCATTTTCCAGTTCAACAGACTCTAGTCCTTCCTACTTCTCTTACTTAATAAACAAATTTTCTGATTGGTTGCAGAGTAAGCTGGTAAAGCCACGAAACTTGCCCTGCGGAGTCAGAGGGTTAATGCCTCTACTGGGTACTGAGTTAGTAAGAATATTTTTATTTTTATTTTCTTTGAACGGCAATTTTGTGAACTTGAAATATTATCACCGTAAGAGAAATGCACGAACAAACAATGCTGTGGAGAGTTGGCATCACTGTCTCCAATCTCTCTTCTCCTGTCACTATCCAACAATGTGGCCATTCCTTGAGGATCTACATAAGGATTGTCTAAAGAACAATTTTCATATCATATTGTTGAAGAACATTGAATTTAATAGCTCACATGAACTTTAACTAATGTTATAGATGTTGAAATGAAGTTAAGTATTATTTTAATTGTCAAACTTATTGTGATGTTTATATGACAATAATTATTTGAATTTGAATTAAATTTTTCACTTCATAATTTTTATAGTTGAAATTTCATGTTTAGGATTAAGTGTCTGGGGACTAAGTACTTGGGGATTAAAAGTCTAAGGGATTAAGTGTCGGAGACTAAGTGTCTGGGATTGACTCATAGCATGCCCTAGAGCGCTATAAAAGTCTACATTTACTGTTACGTGCACGATCATAGTGCGAGGTATGGGTGTAACGTTTTGAGTGAAGAGTGCGCTTATAAATGGATGCGAGCGTGAGTATATATCTACATGTAGCTACGTTCGTGGCACTCTTCTTCCTTTTTCAGACAAAAAGGGCCAGCCAACGATTCCAACATTTAATGTTACATAATAAAAGTAGAAATGAGATGTTAAAAGAAATAGTGAACAGTCAAGAACTAATATAACTGTCTAACGCAGAAAGCTAGGGTCCCCTTTCCCAGGCAAATGTCACCCGTCACGTTGTCGTTTCGCTCGTCAGGAATATCCAATGTAGGTGGACAACTTGCAGACAGGTTGCACCTGGGTTGTTGACCGGCAACTGTATCCAAGACGAGTGTAAGAATCACGAGTCACAATACAAATTCCCTCAGAACACAAGAGTATATCGTGGCCTGAAGATTAGTCTTGTTGGAGACGTCTCGGGCGGATCGCAGTCAACCAGTTTTGTGTCTTTGTCGTACAGTTCCTGCGGGAAGGGTGTTGGCTGTATCCGGCGCTCGGTTTAGCAGTGCTTACACTAAGCGGGCTCCCAGTTCTACCCTTCGGTAGCGAGAGATGTCAGCGATCGCTCCAAGACGTTTGCTGGTGGTGTGCAGGTCAAACTACACTGAGAGATTGTCGCTGAATCTGGAGTATGGCTTGGGTGTGCAGTTCTTCCCGGTGTAAGCAAGCTGCAAAATTCTACACTTCGGTAGAGAGAGATTTCAGCGTCCGTTACAAAAAGCGTCTGTTATTCGTGCACAGGTCAGTCTACACTGACAGATTGCCGCTGAATCTGGAGTACGGCTAGTAGTGGTCGCACCCCCGGTGTAAGCAAGTTTCCAGGTTCTACCCTTCGGTAGAGAGATGTCAACGTCCGCTATGCACGTCTGCTATTCATGTACAGGTCTGCTATTTGTGCACAGGTCAGTCTACACTGACAGATTGCCGCTGAATGCCCGGAAAACGTTATCCCCGCTAACTTCATTCCCCCACTACAGGTCTTGACCAATCCATGCTAAGCAGTTGGGTCACCCAGGTGATCGCCTTGACTGTAGTGAAATATTGTAGTGCTATGATCTCACTAGACCTCGACTTCCCTTTCAAACTTGTCGACACATTGAGTTGGTCCTCCGGCAAACTTTTGAAGGCAGAATGGCTGGTATGTTTGTAGAGTCTCTACTGTGCAGTCCCCCTCTGTAGACATTTTTGCGCTTCACCCTCAGCCACAAATTCCCATGCTGGTTGCCAAGATGAAGAGCCAACCATCGCATTAATCTTAATTATTGCTTACCATTGATTGTAAATCATTAGTGATTAACATTAAAAGACTAAGAATCGCTAAGTCTACCACTCGTCTAACACTTCCAAAAATTACTTTAGTTTCTAAGAAGTTTCTAAATCTCAGTATTTTATGTATTCTAAATCGATCTCACTATCTGGCTATCACTATCATCGCTGGAGACTTTAACAGCCAGTCCCAAAGTTGGGGATACAACACCCTTGATAAGCGAGGAGAAGATATTGAAGCTTGGCAAGACGAGAACCATCTAATCCTTGTCAACGACCCCACAGATCCACCAACCTTCTTTTCGCGCCGCTGGCATACAACAACAAAACCAGACCTGGCGCTCTGCACAGACGACATCCACAAAAATTTGAGCAGAAAAGTCTTAGACCAGCTGGGAGGAAGTGACCATCGCCCAGTACTCCTCACCATCAAAGGAAGTACGACACCTGAACCCCCGCAGCATGCCGGATGGAATCATAAGAAGGCACAGTGGGGGCTGTTCAGAATACGAACAAATGAGCTTACAGAAGATATCAAGGTGGAAGGACCAAACATCAACAAGGTCGTCAAAGATTTCAACGCCAGTATCATCAAGGCAGCTAAAGAAACTATCCCAAGAGGGGTGCGAAAGGACTACACTCCGTACTGGACAGCAGAACTACAGAGAGCCCATGACGACCTGACAAAAGCCAGAGAAGAAGCAGAAACCAACCCCAGTCAAGAAAATAACATCAAGCTGCAAGAAACAAAAGCCAAACTGCTAAGAATAAAAATAGAGTGCAAGAGAAGAAGCTGGAGAGAAAAGACAGCAGGGCTGAATATGGAGAGAGACACCATCAAACTGTGGAGGCTGACTAAGGCACTAAATGACGAGGGCAACAAGGGACAGAAGATCACCCTTGAAGAAGATGGACAGATATTGACAGATAAGACAGCAGCAAATATATTTGCGCAAGCATATGCAAAGGAGAGCAGCATCACCATCCCACTGCATCTGAAAAAAGAAGCCAGGAAAGAAGAGAAAGAAAGAACAACAAAAGGGGATGTTCATGAATCGATGCAGCAAGATATTACCATTCAAGAACTGAAGAACGCCATCAAACAGTTGAAGAAGAAAAAATCTCCAGGTCCAGACAACATAACGAATGAGATGCTGCAACACCTTGGCAGCACAGCCCTCACCAAATTACTGGACATTTTCAACCTTAGCTGGAGAGAAGGCCAGGTACCTCAATGCTGGAAGGAAGCCAGGATGATCCCTGTTCTGAAAAAAGGGAAGAACAAGTCGCGAATCTTGAGCTACCGCCCCATCAGCCTGATAAGCTGCGTCTGCAAGACCATAGAGCGCATCATCAATCAGCGCCTGCAGTGGTACCTGGAATCTGAAAGTATCATCATCCCAGAGCAAGCAGGCTTCAGAAGATACAGAAGCACAGAAGATCAAACAACGCACCTAGCGCAGGCCATTGAAGATGCCTTCCAAGCCCAGAAGGTCACCCTAGCGGTCTTTATTGATATGCAGAAGGCTTTCGACAAGGTATGGAAGGATGGACTCCTGGTCAAGCTCCAGCGAAGCAGCATCAGCGGCAACATGTACCGGTGGATTAAGTCCTACCTACACAACCGAAAAGCCAGGGTGATTGTAGATGGACACTGTGGCCGTAAGGTGCTGCTACGGCATGGAGTACCACAGGGGGGAGTACTCTCGCCGACCTTGTTTATACTCTTCATCAACGACCTGGTACCAGAGCTCCCAAAGGGAGTCCAGGCAGCACTGTATGCAGACGACCTGGTCATATGGTGCTCAGAAGAGTATGCAACAACAGCAACCCACAGGATGCAGCTTGCACTAGACAAAGTGGCAGCCTGGGCAGACAACTGGTGTGTCACCATCAACCGAGACAAGACAACAGCCACACTTTTCTCTCTCTCCACCAAAGCACAAGCTGGCAGACTAAAGTTGGGAGACGCTACGCTGACACTTGAAGACCAGCAGACGTACCTGGGAGTCACTTTTGACAAAAGATTGACATGGAAGCAACACATCCTGGACGCAGAAACAAAAGCTAGAAGAAAGCTGAACATCATGAGAAAGCTGGCAGGAACACACTGGGGCGCTAACGAACAGATCCTGAAGACCGTGTACCAAGGTACTGTAAGACCACATCTAGAATACGGATCAAGCACGTGGATGACAGCAGCCAAGTCACACCATCAGACTTTGGACAAGGTACAGAACCAAGCACTGAGAATCATAACAGGCGCCATGAGATCTACACCAATAGATATGATGGAGCAGATAACAGGCATTTTCCCACTAAACAAGAGAAGAGAATGCAAAGCACTCGTGCAGGCCACCAAGTACAGGCACAGTGAAGACCACCTGATGAGTGCCAGACAGAAACTACTGTCCTCGGGAAGACTGAAAAGATCTAATTTTGTACGAGTGACACAGGCATTACACAGAAAACACCAAACAAAGCTCCCCGCGCAGGTCCTGGTACCGACTCCCTCCCTCGATCCTCCGTTCTGGAAAGACAGAACAGGGAACATCACCATCTGCACCACAGTTCCTCACCTCGCAACAAAGGATGAGCATAACAACGTGAGCAAGAGAGCCCTGACACTAGCCATGCTAGAAGAAAGGTACCCCCAGGAATCATGGATAAGGGCCTACACAGATGGGTCAGCCACAGATGCTACCCAAAGAGGAGGGGCTGGTGTCTACATCCAGTTCCCAAATGGACAGCGGCAGGCAGCAGCAATACCAACTGGCCTCCACTGTACAAACTATAGAGCAGAAATAGAAGCCCTGGTCCATGCAGCAAATACCATCAGCAGCAAAGCAGACCACGACAGCCAGGTTGTCTTCCTGACCGATGCTCTGTCTGTGCTGCAGGCAATCAACAACAACAAACTGCCAGACCTGGAGGATGCACTGCTAAACACCAAGTGCCTCAGAACAGCCCTACAATGGATCCCATCACACTGCGGAATAGATGGGAATGAGGAGGCTGACAGGATGGCTAAGTTGGGTGCAGAGGACGAGCAAGAAGACAATGCAGTCAACATGTCAGAGATGAAAACCATCATCAAATCCATGTACAGGCCACAGCAACCACGAGACAGTTACCATCAGCTGTCCAGACCGGACCAGGTCGTTATTTTCCGCCTCAGGACCGGGCACAACAGACTGCTTCAACATCTACACAAGAAGCTACACCTCGTACCGTCCCCGAGATGCCCATGTGGAGAAGCAGACCAGACTGCAGAACATATCCTACAGGACTGTGGGAACCTCCGTCCCCTAAGGGAAGAGATTTGGCCACAGCCGGAGACTCTGCTTAACAAACTGTACGGGCCAGCGGAGACTCTACGAAAAACCACCAGTTTCATCTCAAGAGCTGGCCTCCAGGTGTAACCAGGCGAACGACAAAAAAAAAAAAAAACTATGGCCGTCTTTGTCATGTGAAGGACGTCGTATAAAAATAACCTCCTGTGCCTGTCGCGGGGATCGCAAATTACTTGGCTATTGTACAACTGGGCAGCAGACCAAAAAATTTATTCGGTGTGGTTGACATGTGCTGTGTTCCTGTCTGCTTTAAATCAAGCTTTTCCGCGTTCAAACTAGATTTTGCACCACGTTTCAATTGCAGGCGTGCAACACGCACATTATAACAGACATTTCAATAATGGCTATGCGTGACTGTAATTTAGACAGCAGATATATGTGACAATATCTATAGACATCTGTAAACAACACAAACCATACATGATCTTTACATGCAAAACAAAAACTTTAAAGGATACTCAAAACATTGCGCATCAACGTAGATTTATTTTAGGTAATTATACAACTGAGAAAGGTAAGGTCTCCAACACTTCACTTTCAGACAATATTAAAACGGTTATGGAAAAATCTTTACCTTTATTTACCTAAAAAGAAAAATGTCTGATCGCAGTTTTTCCAACTAGTGATATCTAATTAAATGCCTAGCGATGTTAAGCACTTTTCAAATTAAAAGTTACCGTCTCCATTTGAGCAATACGATTGAATTAGGAAAAATCAGAATCATATGTCCTCTCTCTTCTACTTTTCTCTCATCTCTTCTTTTCTCTTTATCACTTGCACACACACACACACACACACACACACACACACAACCCACCACACACACACACACACACACACACACAGACCCAAATCAGTTCTGTCAATTTTTAATCATTAAAACGAGCCCTCATGAAATCCTCGTCGGTTTTCCAAGCTGCTCTTGGTCTCCGCCACGCAGCTGATTATGAGTGACCCAACCTGTAGTAAGGACAGAAACATGTTTCAAAACCTGGTTCAGTGGATCTCTGCCAGTACCACAACATCCCATCTGTAGTGTCTGAGCTCTCAAGTGAGCTCACACACTTTCCTAAAATCATGATAACGGTTTGTTATTGCTTTCAAACAGTCGGTGAACTGCGTTTCATTGCTAATTTTCTCTTTAAAGAAAATCTTTCAATGAAAACATAGTTTCACGCTTGAGAGCAAGTAGAAGAAGAGTTGGGGTGGAGGGAAAAGGGGTCGAGTGGAATCAATAACACTATTGTATGACATCATCTGCTAAGACGTTTTCCTGCTGCTGCTCTCTACTTGTGTTTTCATTTCATCTGTCTCTCAGTAATTGACATATGTGACTCAGTAATGAACAATTGTACAAAACTCCCGAATCTGTTTATTACAACCGGTATATCATGCAGTCACTCAACAGCTGATTAAACATCTGACTTTTATTTTAATACAGAACTACAACCATTTCTTCTGTAAAATAGAAATTATGTGTTTTAAAATATTCCGTTAATTATCAACGTTTCTGTCTGGAACGGTCATATGCTGGTTGCCAAGATGAAGAGTCAACCATCGCATTAATCATAATTATTGCTTACCATTGATTGTAAATTATTAGTGATTAACATTAAAAGACTAAGATTCTCTAAGTCTAACACTCGTCTAACATTTCTAAAAAAATACTTTAGTTTCGAAGAAGTTTCTAAATCTCAGTATTTTACGTCTTCTCAATCGATCTCACTATGTGGCTATCACTATGGCCGTCTTTTTCATATGAAGGACATATATAGGTCGTATAAAGTGGCTTCTCGTGTGCCTGTCACGAGGCTCGCAAATTACTTGCCTATTGTAAAACTGGGGCGCAAAACTAAAAAGGTTGGGAACCACTGCTATAGGGATAAAACGATTTTCTTCTATTAGTGTCAAGTAAAAAAAAGATTTACTGTCTATAGGAACCTAAATAAGTAAATTATTCGGTGTGGTTGAAATCTCCTGTGTTCCTGTCTGCTTTAAATCAAGGTTTTCCGCGTCCAAACTAGATTTTGCACCATGTTTCTATAGGAGGCGTGCAACACGCACATTATAACCAATATTTCAATAATGGCTATGCGTGACTGTAGTTTACAAAGCAGATATATTTGACATTATCTATAGATATTTGTAAACAACACAAACCATAAACGGTCTTTACATGCACAACAAAAATGGAACTCAAAATATTGCGCATCAGCTTATGAGATATCTTGCATTTTCTCTATGAATTCTCGACGAACTGAGTGTGAAAGAAATTTCTTTTACAAACCAAAATTATGGAGGTAATAAAACCTTGCAACAATGTTCTAATCCATCTTAGTCCCATTCCTAAAGCCTATTTGTGTGTGTTGAATAATACTGATGGTGAATGTGGACCGAGTAATAGCAAGACCCTCAAAATACCACTAACCTTTATTTCTTTATCTTCAAGAGCATGAATGAAAAAAAAAATCAAGTAAAAATCTATCCAAGAGATTTATCCACATTGCCAGCAATTACCTCTTCTCTTTGAAGGTTTCATTTCTTCATCTTCGAAAAGTAGTTCCCATTAAAACACAACAAGAGCACTGTAAATTGTCATTAACACGTAGTGATTTGTCTCCCCTTTATATTATTTCTGAATTAATCAAGAGCAAACAGGAATCTTTACAGTTTGTTATGTTAGTAAAAAATTTGCGCGTTTGTGTGTATTTGTGTATCTGCGCTTGCGTGTGTGTGGCTGCCAAAGGCAGAAACAAAATGCATGTGATAACCGAGTGTACACCAGCAATAGAGATTTACTTTATGTAATTAAAGCGGGCCCCGAGACAAGTAGGTTTCTAACACCTCACTTTCAAACGACACTAAAACGCTTATGGGAATATTTTTACCTTTTTTTACCTAAAGAAGAGAAAATTTCTAATCGCAGTTTTTCCAAATACTGTTATCTAATTATAATACTTAGTGATGTTCAGTACTTTTCAAATTAATAGTTATTATTTGAGCTATACAAGTGTATCAGGAAAAATCGGAATCTCTCGGTCATCTCTTCTACTTTTCTCTCTTTCTTTCTCTCTCGCTCTCTCTCTCTCTCACACATGCAACTACTGATACACATTCCTTTGTGCGTTATTAATAATAAATATTGATTGGTGTATATTTCAAAATGTTTTCCCTTTCACATCACATTTCGTTATATTTCAAAAGCCTATTAAGCTTTGATCTTTCGGTTCGAAGATTGACTTCTTATCTGTCTCCCCTGCACAAAATTGTTACCGCTCTAATCAATGTGTGCTATATGTGATAGATTTTCTCAAAATTTCTCGACTGACAATAAACATGCTGTGTAACGTTTCCCGATACTTTGATCCAACAAAATAGTACACAAAAAAAGGAAACATTGAGTTCAGAAACGAACAGATCTCAACAACACTGATCATCAACATAAACGTGTTAAAATATTTCCCGACACCGCTCAGACCGGGTACAAACATTCCGGCCGATCGAAGAAAGAAATTGGGCGCCGAGAAAATATTATATTGGATGGAAAGAGCGACCAGCATTTTTGTCAGCAGGGCTTCCTTGGTGGACATAGCCGAGGATGAGTTATCTCTCCAAGATATAGTCTTCTTCAATTTCACAATCATCGCCACAGAGCAGCTTGCAACGGTGATATTAAAGATGGCTGGAAGACAAAACCCGTAGACAGTGCTGTCAAAGATGTCGACCAGCTTCCGATGGTTGATGTAATAAGATGTTGCCGTTATCAGTTGCCAGAATGTAACATTATGTTCCAAGTCATATACACAAATCATGTATTTTTCACTAACCACGTAAAATCCGAAAGTAATGAGGACACAGGACAGTGTCAGGAAGATAGCCATCGTCTTAGTCTTGATAACAGTTTGTGAGCGAAGAGGAAAGTAGATGCAAAAACATCGCTCACTTGCAATGAGGACGGAGACGAATGCTGTCGCCCAGGCGACTCCGTATAATCCGTAAAAATGGTTTTCAATGGCGAAACGAAAAGCGGGACCGTATCTGAAAGAAATCAGCCATGGTTATTGTTCTACTAGGTTAATCGTTATTTCTTTACTCAGCGAAGAGACAGAGAAGGCATAAGTATGTACAGGTGAGAGTCGTTTGGACCTAAGAGGAGAAAGTTTCAGAGAAAGGGTGAATAAAACAAAAAGCGAACAGAGGGACGAGCAAAAGCCAATGATAGGGACACGTGCTTACAAACCCAAGATCACGCTTGCATGAACATATATATATATAAACAAACAAACTAGCGCAAGACCCTCTACACACACACACACACACACACACACACACATATATATATATATACACATATACACATATATATATACCGTAAATTTCGGACTATAGGCTGCGACTTTTCTCCCCAGCTATCTTGCGGCTTAAACAGCGATGCGGCTTGTTTGCGGATTTTTTCGTTTTTTCAGATTTCGATTAAGCTCCATGTTAAAGTTTTAACTGTTATCATTGTTACAGTGTTAACTGTTCACATTATTAAATCAAAGCCGCACACAATTGAGCCATTCAGATCATTTGCTGAAGCACACACCCTCATCATTTCGAAAAAGAGACGAAATACCTACGATGCAGCTTTTATGTCTTATATATTTGCGGCTTTTAAACCAATACGGCTTATTTGTGAAAAAAACTAAAGATTTTTAAAAAACTTTAGTGGGTGCTTATTATATACAGGTGCGCTCCATAGACCGAAATTTACGGTACACACACAAATGCGTGCACAAAAAAAGGCAAAATCATCAAAAATAGTTGTAAAAAACGTGCTAAATGCCATGACGCCATCTGTCTCTGATCTCATTTATTATTAAACAATCAAAAATATACTGAGGTTCATACTGAGGTTAAGCTAACGGTGTTCGAAACTTCATAGGCAATTGAAACATTCTTTTTAATTAGCTCGTAATCGCACGTCTCCATATTTAAAGAGCTTTTATTCAGAATAAGAGAAGTTTGTTTCTAATTAAGCAATCGAAATATTAATTTCTCGAATAATTTCTTGTAATGGATCTGACTTTTTCCTTTCAAATGGGGGTGGGTCGCACTTTATATACAAAACAGATTTATTGTCGATTGTCTATGTCCACATTTGTTCAAACCACCATGATCTTGGCCAATAGTATTTTTTATCTTTATCATATTTCTATCCAAAATAAAGCTATACTCTGTACATAAGACATCAAAAAGTAATGTTTAATTGTAGTTAGGTGGCTGATTTCTCCTATTCTATGTGATGTTTGTATTATGGCTTAGAAAGAGAGAAAGAGTAAGAGCCATAGAAGAACATTTTTATGAATCCTGCTTTGAACTTGTTAACAGATCTCATTGCTTCAGGTGTTTCTTTTGCATACCTAGGATGGGATGGAGACAATGCAAACGTACGTTCTCCATAAAGCGAACAAGCAAACACGAGATAAAATAAGTCGACAAACGATAGGATGAAGAGACATGTGTTGATTCTCTCTCTCAGCCCCAGTTTGTAGAAGACGGCCATGTTGAGGCAGTTGGTAGGAAAACCTATTATACAGACGAGTGGCACTACAATGGCGGCCTTGATGCGGTCCACGAGGTTTTCAACATATGCACTCACAAGGTCCTCCGGATTCTCCCAAGGAACGAAATCGATCAATTGCAGCACGAGACATTCCCCTGGGGTAGTTGATGACGTCACTAAACTCAGTTCTTCTCCATCTGCTTGTCCCTCACTCCTGGTATCAAGGCTGAAAGGTAAAGTAGACATGTGGTCTTCACCGATTCTTATTGAGGTTTGCTCCTCCCTGGTTACAGACTCTAAAAATGCCCACTATATTAGCGAACAGTATAACAAACATTATGTGAAGCTTGATGTCAGGTCTGAACAGACACGTAGCCATGTATTCAAGCAAAGTCATTTACGACAAAAGTATTTTGACACAGTTCAGTGATAACCAATTCAAAAATTTTGCAGATAGGTAGATCAGAGGGTAAATCAAACTAAGTTTAATTCAGACTGTTTCAAAAAATTTAAAGGTAAAGCTAACAATTTGTTTAAAACTACTTTTTAACATAAAACAATAAACAGAAGCAAAATTTTATGCGGCATTGTCTGTACTTGGGACTTGCATTTTAACATGCTCTATTTATCTACTTTGCACACCTACCATGTCGGCCACACCCAGTGTTCACATCTATTATAATTGGAGTAAATTATCTAGATAAAATGCACATTTCTATTTGTATACTATTTGTGATCCACTACACGTACTCTTATTCTAGGATATTTACGTGCGCCTATATTTAATTTCCACTTGCTGTTGGGTAAATAAGATCACTGCGAAGGTAGTATTATTCTGTGCGGGTTGAGTGTCTGAATTCGGGTGGACATCTTCGATCTCTTTGAAACCATCTCTTGTACAAATAAATTTTCACGAAAGGCGGCTTTGAAAGAACGTATTTTGAGAAAATTTACACCTATCCAATAAAATAATGATTTGTAAATAATATCTTGGGATTTAACATTTTAACCATAAATGTTTTCTTATTCTACATCAATGACAAGGGGTTGTTAACAATTATTTCTCAATTCTGATCCCATTTTTAATTTTTCACTCTTACAAACAGTCCGAAAGAAATTATTTTTGTTATTTTGACATGAAAATTTTTTGTATTTATTTCTTAATGCCTCTACTGAATACTTAGTAAGAATAGTTTTATTTTTCGTTGAAATTTTGTGAAAATAGTATCACCGTAAGTGAAATGCACGAACAAACAATGCTGTGGAGGGTTGGCATCACGCCCTCCAATCTCTCTTCTCCTGTCACTATCCAACAATGTGGCCATTCCTTTATGGTCTACGTAAGGATTGTCTTAAAAACAATTTTGAATTTGAACTAAATTTTTCACTGACTTCATTGTTTTTATAGTTGAAATTTCATTTTTAGGATTAATTGCTTAGGGATTAAAAGTCTAAGGGATTAAGTGTCGGGGATCAAGTGTCTGGGATTGACTCTTTGCGTGCTCTAGAGCACTATACAAGTCTACATTTACTGTTACGTGCACGATCATAGTGCAAGGTATGGGTGTATACAAGTGCATGCACAAGATTGTGCTACTTTGGTAGGTCGTCCGCCTTCGTTCTCTGTGAAGCAAACTCTTAAACAAACTATTAATAGATTAATATAATATTAGTATTAATATAAATTAAACAAATACTATTTGCACTCGTAATGGCTGTATATACTTTTATATTTTAACAGTACATTGAAAGAAAATGTCAAGATAGTACAACATAATTTACACAATTTACATAGACCTCAATTTACTAAGCATAACGGAGAAATGAAGCAAGTTACGGCCCTTGGCTCTAGTGAAATATTGTAGTGCTATGATCTCAGTAGACTTCGACTTACCTTTGAATTTCGTCGCCATATTAAGTTGGTCCTCCGGCAAACTTTTGAAGGCAGAATGGCTCGTATGTTCATAGAGCCTCTACTATGCAGTCCCCCTCTTTTGTCATTTTTGCGCTTCACTGCTGACACTGTATCCTGCTCGCAGCGCCAATTGATGTAACCGAATGGTGAGGTCTTTGGTTTCTCAGCAACAAGCATCCAACATCCACAGTCCAACAAAGGCAGAAACAGTCAGCACGTCTGCAACTCTTTATTCCACAGGCTTGTACATTACAATAGCCGCGGCTGCATCCCGTCGTCAGAGGCGCTAAAAGTCAGGCCTGTCTCTTCCCCGTATCACCTATCTGCCGCAATCTCTTCTTCTCTCCCCGTGCCTGGTTGGTTGGTTGGTTGGTTGGTTGGTTGGTTGGTTGGTTGGTTGGTTGGTTGGTTGGTTGGTTGGTTGGTTGGTTGGTTGGTTGGTTGGTTGGTTTAGTGAGAAAGTGCTTGGGGGAAAGGGAGAAGGAGGAGGAAACTGGAGTACCCGGAGAAAACCCCCGGCACCCAGCCCTGCGACCAGGTGTCACATACAAAGAGTGTCCCGAGACGAGATCTGAACCCTGAGTCGCTCACTGCATTTGGAGACAAGTGAGTGTAGTGGCCCCTTGTCTCCTCGTGCCGTCTCAGCTCTGCCCTTATTAACCCCTCGCAGGAATAAACTTTCGTGATGGTTCTGTACGGCCACAGTGTTTCCCAGCTTTAACCCTAGCCAATCATCTTTTCCACTGTAAAGATGTACTTCGAGCACCAAAAGTAAGTCCCGCCAAATCTAACAACTAGCGGTGGCCTACCGGTCCTCTACATTAGAAAATTACAGTGGTATATCACTTCTTAGCATCTTAGGTAAAGTATTTTCCCATATTTTAAATAAAAGACTCACAGATTGGGCTGAAGACAACAAGAAGATTGTAGAAGAGCAAAGTGGCTTCCGATCAGGACGCTCTACCATTGATAATATTTTTGTGCTTTATTCAGTTGTACAGAAGTATCTGTTGAAAAAGTCTGGAAAGATGTACGTTTATTTTGTTGACTTTAAGAAAGCTTTTGATACTATCAATCGAAATGCTCTGTGGAACGTTCTCCGAACTACAGGAGTCAGTTGTAAAATGTTGAGGATGTTACAAAGCATGTACAAAAATGTTAAGTCTTGCATAAGATGTGGACTGGATTGGCTGTCCGGTTGGAGTCAGACACGGGTGTACCCTTTCACCCATATTGTTCTCCTTCTTCATTAATGAACTTGCGGTAGAAATATGTAATAATGGTGTACATGGTATACAGCTTACCCCGGATGTGGTACAAATGTTAATATTATTATTTGCTGATGACATTGCATTAATGTCATATTCAAGTAGTGGTCTTCAAAGGCAAATTAATATACTAAAACAATTTGCAGATAACTTTGATATGTTAGTTAACCTGCAGAAAACAAAAGATATGGTATTCAGGAAGGGTGGCTTTCTGGGTGCTAAGGAATCCTGGCACTACAGTAAACAGAAACTAGAGGTCATCAATTCTTATAAATATTTGGGTTTTTACTTTACCACGAAACTTTCCCTTACTAGTGCAGTAACTGACTTAGCAACTAAAGCAAAGATAAGGACTTACCAGCTTTTGCGAAGCCTGTGGAAACTAGGTGACAGTACTCCTAGAGAGTTTTTTTTTAAATATATGATATGCAGATTGCCCCTATTTTATTGTATGGTTCGGAAATGTGGGACTATCAGGTCTTTGAGGTGCTAGAAAAGTTCACTTATTTGCTTGCAAAAGATTTCTAGGTGTGGGGCTGAATACGCCAAATAAAATAATTTATGGTAATCTGGGTAGATCCCCAATGTTTATACTATCTAAAGTAAGGTGTATCAAATATTGGCTTAGGCTTGTTAATATGCCAGATGATAGTTTTGCACGAAAAAGCTATAATATGCTGTTACAGATGCAAGAATTAGGAAAATGCAACTGGGTACACCAAGTAAAAGAACTGTTGTGTGTAAATGGCTTTGGACTTGTGTGGCTACAGCAGGGTGTAGGCAGTGTTTATACGCACATTCCGACAAAGACTGAAAGACTGTTTTGCCCAGAACTGGCACTCTGATCTGGAGAAAAGTTCACGCCTAGAAGTGTATGCATCGTATAAAAGCTACCTCGAGTCCGAACGATACATTGACCTCTACCAACTGAAATGTTTTAAAGTAGCTTATATCTACTTTAGATTTGGAATATCTGATATAACAACACATAAGTTACGAGACAGAAACGATGTGGCCCCAAGATACATGGCGTGTCCCCTGTGTAGATTAGAAATAGAGGACGAAGCTCATGTGCTTTTTTCTGTAAAGCGTATTCCCAAATCAGAAAACAAGTCCCAGCACTGCAAGGTGTGGACCCTACAGACCAAGACAGTGTGTCACGAGTCATGGGAGACAACTCTGATGGAGCCATTAGGCAGATTTCACGTTTTCTATTTAGAGTTTTTACACTGCGTGATAATGTTATTAAGCAAGAAATGTATGTACAGAAATAGTACTGATTGTCATACGAGAATGCTGTTTTCTGAGTATTTAGACCATTGTATTTATATATGGAGAGTAACCCAACGATTTGTCAATAAAAATGATCAAATGTCAATGTCTGTAAGAGTGGATTTTCTGCGCTTCTGCATATAAAGACAAATGCAAGAAACAGATTGAAGGCTGAGGATATGAGGCTGCCGTTGAGGAACTCAGCCACGAATTCCCATGCTGGTTGAAAGGAAGAAAAATGAAAAGTCAACCATCGCATTAATCATAATTTTTGCTTACCATTGATTGTAAATCATTAGTGATGAACATTAAAAGACTAAGAATAGCTAAGTCTACCATTCGTCTAATACTTCTAAAAATACTTTAGTTTCTAAGAAGTTTCTAAATCTCAGTATTTTACGAATTCTAAATCGATCTCACTATGTGGCTATCACTATGGCCGTCTTTGTCATATGTAGGACATACGAGGTGTGATAGAAAAGTAATGAGACTGATTTTTTATTTACCAAAGTTTTAATTTTTTTCAAACATCAGTGTTATCCCCTTCAAAATAGTTCCCTTGGGCAGCTACACACCGATGGAGACGTTGTTCCCACTTTTGGTAGCAGCGCTGGAAGTCTTCAACCGGTAAGGTCTTCAGCATGTCCGTTACATTCTTTCGGATGTTTTCTAAAGTCCCGAAATGACATCCTTTGAGGACATTTTTCAGTTTAGAAAAAAGGAAAAAGTCACAGGGCCTGAGGTCAGGTGCATAGGGAGGTTGGGGAACCACAGGAATGCCTTTTGAGGTCAAAACTTCCGTGACGGAGAGGGCAGTGTAACATGGGGCGTTGTCATGATGGAGCATCCATTTGTCTGCAATGTCTGGTCTCTCGCGAATGACCCTTTTTCTGAGACCTTTCGCATGTGCAACTGTTCAGTCAAAATTTGATGAACGGTAAATCTGTTCAAATTTAATTGTTCACTCAACATTCTTAATGTTAAACGACGGTCTGATCTCACACGAGTGTTCACACTTTCGATGTTTTCGTCGGCACTCGAAGTTGAAGGCCTCCCTGAACGGTGTTCATCTTCATCGTGTTCTCTGCCTTTCAAAAATGATTTGTGCCAGCGAAAAACTTGAGCTCGGGATAAAGAATGTTCCCCATAGGCCTGTTTTAACTTTTCAAACGTCCCACTTGCCGATTCTCCAAGCTTAACACAAAATGTAATGGCACAACGTTGCTCCGAATGGCGCTGGTCCAGTTTGCGTGACGCACACACACAACACAACGTCACTAACAGCAGTCACAACAATCACGTAGTTAACGGAAGGAGTTGAAACTCACACTGAGCTATGGGAGGGGACTGATACACCTGCAAGCGATGTAGCAACAGCGCAGCCTTACCACATCGCTTGCAGTGTTACTAGTCTCATTAATTTTCTATCACACCTCGTACATACTTCGTGTAAAAATAACCTCCTGTGCCTGTCGCGGGGATCGCAAATAACTTGGCTATTGTAAAACTGGGCTGCAGTTCCTGTGTTCCTGTCTGCTTTAAATCAAGCTTTTCCGCGTTCAAATTAGATTTTGCACCACGCTTCAATTGCAGGCGTGCAACACGCACATTATAACCGAGATTTCAATAATGGCTATGCGTGATTGTAATTTAGAGAGCAGATATATGTGACAATACCTATAGATATCTGTAAACAACAAATACAATATATGATCTTTACATGCACAACAAAACTTTAAAGGATACTCAAAACATTGCGCATCAACGTAGATTTATTTTAGGTAATCATACAACTGAGAAAGGTAAGGTCTCTAACACTTTACTTTCAGAAAATATTAAAACGGTTATGGAAAAATCTTTACCTTTATTTACCTAAAAAGAGAAATGTCTGATCGCAGTTTTTCCAATTAGCGATGATAAGCACTTTTCAAATTAAAAGTTACCGTCTCCATTTGAGCAATACGATTGAATTAGAAAAACTCAGAATCATCTGTCCTCTCTCTTCTACTTTTCTCTCATCTCTTCTTTTCTCTTTATCACTTGCACACAAACACACACACACACACACAACCCACCACACACACACACACAACACACACACACACACACACACACAAAGATGGAGAAATAAAGTGAGAGAGTGCGACTGAAAGAGAGGAACAGACCCAAATCAGTTCTGTCAATTTTCTGACAATCATTAGAACGAGCCCTCATGAAATCCTCGTCGGTTTTCCAAGCCGCTCTCGGTCTCCGTCACGCAGCTGATTTTGAGTGACCCACCCTGTAGTAAGGACAGAAACATGATTAAAAACTTGGTTTAGTGGACCTCTGCCAGTATCACAACATCCCATCTGTAGTGTCCGAGCTGCTCTCTTCTTGTTTTTTAATTTCTTCTGTCTCTCAGTAATTGACATCTGTGACTCAGTAATCAACAATTGTACGAAACTCCCGAATCTGTTTATTACAAACGGTATATCATGCAGTCATTCAAACGCTGATTAAGCATCAGACTTTTCTTTTAATACAGCACTACAACCATTTCTTCTGTAAAATAGCAATTCTGTGTTTTAAAATACTCTGTTATCAACGTTTCTGTCTAGAACGGTCAAATAAAAATAAGTTTTTAACATCTCACTTTTCTGTAAATTTGAAATAACACGTGTAAGTTTTCAAAGTATGTCAAAGGGGATTATCTAATCCTCTTGAGCAGTGGCTTCCAACCTGTGGTTCACGAAGGGTTTCTCAAGGGGGTGGGGTTAATAATTACTTCAAAGTTTTAAGACCAATGAGAAACTACAAAGCGTTCTGTGTAATGAAGTTCTTAGTACGGAGTCAGTAGAACCTTCCAAACTTAACTGTCACTTTGAAACAAAGCATTCAGAATGTACTCAGAAGGATTAGAGTTCTTCTGACTCCACATAGATTGTCTCAAACGTCAAAAGCTTGATTCCACAGGAATTTTTCAGCAACAGACCACAGCAGTGGTGCAAATTTCATATGCAGTGGTATTGGAAATTGGCAAACTAAAGAAACCTTCCATTATTTGAGGAACCTTCAATGCTGAAGTTGGTAAAAATAATTCTTGGGGATGTCAGTGAGATCAAGATCGACAAATATCTCCATTGAATAACACTATTCAGAAACGGATATTTCTGAAGAATTGAAAGAGCAGGTTTTGAACGAAATTAAACGATCTCCATTGTTTTTATTTCGAGTTGATGAATCGACGGATTCAGTTCATGTTCTCTGTTACTTGTCGTCGTAAAATACATTCCTGAAGATGACACTAAAGAAGAGCTTTTGTTTTGTAGTTCACTAGAAAATACTACGAAAGATAAATACCTTTTTTGACGCTGAAGGCGTACAGTTGAAAAACGTCTGTGGGGTTTGTACGGATGGAGCACCATCAATGATAGGGACGAAGTCTGGCTGTCTGACGAAGGGAAAGAACTTGCTCCCCAAACAAAGACCATTCAGTGCATGGTTCATTGCTACACTCTTGCCAGTAAGACTCATCCAACTCATGTACAAGTAGTATTTGAGTCGGTTATAAAAATTTTGAATTATATAAAATCTGGAACCATAAACACCCGCCCTTTTAAAGAAATCTGTAAAGACAGGGATTCTAATCATGAAGTTTTTCTTTACTCCACTTCTGTACGCTGGTTGCCGACAAGAAATATTGTGAATCTCTTCTTTGATTTGAGATATGAAATCCAGTTGTTCCTAAAAGTTCAAAGTAAGCATGACCTTCTGTTTTACTTAAATGATCAAACTCGTAAGAAAGAATTTGCTTACTTGCAGTGAGAATAAAGAATCAGAGGTTGCACTGGATAAAAATCTGAAAGAAGAAATTACCGAACACCTTGAATCACTTGAAAAGGAGTTTCAGCGGTATTTCCCTGCGCTTACAGATGATAAAAATCCACTGGTACAAAACCGCTTTTTTTCTTCATTGAATGTTGCCAGCATTCCTGACGAAGTACAAGATGAACTGACGGATCTGTGAGCGTATTTTATTTCAGGAAAAATTGTTACCAAACTTCGGGTGTGCTATGTATCAGTAGTATCGAAATATCACCATGCTTGCATTTTCAGTTTTATTTCCATTCGCTTCAACATACCTCTGTAAGAGTGGATTCTGCGCTTCTGCATATAAAAACAAATGCAAGAAACAGATTGAAGGCTGAGGATATGAGGTGACCGTTGAGGAACTCTTAGCCACGAACTCATATGTTGGTTGCCAAGATGAAGAGTCAACCATCGCATTAATCATAATTATTGCTTACCATTGATTGTAAATGATTAGTGATGAACATTAAAAGACTAAGAATTAAGAACATTAAAAGTCTACCACTAGTCCAACACTTCCAAAAATTACTTTAGTTTCTAAGAAGTTTCTAAATCTCAATATTTTACTATTCTAAATCGATCTCACTATGTGGCTATCACTATGGCCGTCTTTGTCATATGAAGGACATATATACGTCGTGTTAAACTAACCTCCTGTGCCTGTCGCCAGGATCGCAAATTACTTGCCTATTGTATAACTGGGCCACAAACCTAATAAGGTTGGAAACCACTGCTCTAGGGATACATCGATTTTCTTCTATTAGTGTGAAGTAAGAAAAAGATTTAATGTCTATAGGAACTTAAATAAGTAAACTATTCGGTGTGGTTGACATGTCGTGTGTTCCTGTCTGCTTTAAATCAAGGTTTTCCGCGTCCAAACTAGATTTTGCACCACGTTTAAATTGCAGGCGTGCAACACGCACATTATAACGAATATTTCAATAATGGCTATGCGTGACTGTAGTTTACAAAGCAGATATATTTGACAATATCTATAGATATCTGTAAACAACACAAACTATATATGATCTTTACATGCACGACAAAAATGGAACTCAAAATATTGCGCGTCAACTTATAAGGTGTCTTGCATTTTCTCTATGAATTCTCGACGAATTGAGTGTGAAAGAAATTTCTTTTACAAACCAAAATTATGGAGACAATAAAACCTTGCAACAATGTTCTAATCCATCTTAGTCCCATTCCTAAAGCCTATTTGTGTGCGTTGAATAATACTATTAATGAATGTGGACCGAGTAATAGCAAGACCCTCAAAAAATATAACTAACCTTAATTTCTTTATCTTCAAGAGCATGAATAAAAGATAAATGAAGTAAAAATCTATCCAAGACATTTATCCACATTGCCAGAAATTACCTCTTCTCTTTCAAGGTTTCATTTCTTCATCTTCGAAAAGTAGTTCCCATTAAAACACAACAAGAGCACTGTAAATTGTCATTAACACGTAGTGGTTTGTCTCCCCTTTATATTATTTCTGAATTAATCAAGAGCAAACAGGAATCTGTACAGTTTGTTATGTTAGTAAAAAATTTGTGCGTTTGTGTGTATTTGTGTATCTGCGCTTGCGTGTGTGTGGCTGCCAAAGGCAGAAACAAAATGCATGTGATAACCGAGTGTACACCAGCAATAGAGATTTACTTTATGTAATTAAAGCGGGCCCCGAGACAAGTAGGTTTCCAACACCTCACTTTCAAACGACATTAAAACGTTTTGGGGAATATTTTTACCTTTATTTACCTAAAGAAGAGAAAATGTCTAATTGCCGTTTTTCTGAATACTGGTATCTAATTATAATACTTAGTGATGTTCAGTACTTTTCAAATTAATAGTTATTATTTGAGCTATACAAGTGTATCAGGAAAAATCGGAATCTCTCGGTCATCTCTTCTACTTTTCTCTCTTTCTTTTACTCTCTCTCTCTCTCTCTCACACACACACACACACACACACACACACACACACACACACTCACACACACACACACATGCAACTACTAATACACATTCCTTTGTGCGTTATTAATAATAAATATTGATTCGTGTATATTTCAAAATGTTTTCCCTTTCACATCCCATTTAGTAATATGACAACAGCCTATTAAGCTTTGATTTTTTGGTTCTAATCTGTCTCCCCTGCACAAAAATGTTGTCCTAATCAATGTGTGCTATATGTGATAGATTTTTGCGAAATTTCTCGCCTGACATTAAATATGCTGTGTAACGTTTCCCGATACTTTGATCCAACAAAATAGTACACAAAAAAAGGAAACATTGAGTTTAGAAACGAACAAATCTCACAGACACTGATCATCAACATAAACGTGTTAAAATATTTCCCGACACCACTCAGACCGGGTACAAACATTCCGGCTGACCGGAGAAAGAAGTTCGGCGCCGAGCAAATATTATATTGGATGGAAAGAGCGACCAGCATTTTTGTCAGCAGGGCTTCCTTGGTGGACATAGCCGAGGATGAGTTATCTCTCCAAGATATAGTCTTCTTTAACTTCACAATCATCGCCACAGAGCAGCTTGCAACGGTGATATTAAAGATGGCGGGGAGACAAAACCCGTAGACAGTGCTGTCAAAGATGTCGACCAGGTTCCGATGGTTGATGTAATAAGATGTTGCCGTTATCAGTTGCCAGAAGGTAACATTATGTTCCAAGTCATGTACACAAATCATGTTGTATTTTTCACTAACCACGTAAAATCCTAAGATAATGAGGAGACAGGACAGTGTCAGGAAGATAGCCATCGTCTTAGTCTTGATAACAGTTTGTGAGCGAAGAGGAAAGTAGATGCAAAAACATCGCTCACTTACAATGACGACGGAGACGAATGCTGTCGCCCAGGCGACTCCGTATAATCCGTAAAAATGGTTTTCAACGGCGAAACGAAAAGCGGGACCATATCTGAAAGAAATCAGCCATGGTTATTGTTAGGCTAGGTTAATCGTTATTTCTTCAGCGAGGAGACAGAGAAGGCATTAGTATGTACAGGTGAGAGTCATTTGGACCTAAGAGGAGAAAGTTTCAGAGAAAGGGTGAATAAAACAAAAAACGAACAGAGGGACAAGCAAAAGCCAGTGATAGGGACACGTGCTTACACACCCAAGATCACGCTTGCATGAACATACATATATATATATATTAACAAACAAACTAGCGCACGACCCCCTACACACACACACACACACACCGTAAATTTTGGACTACAGGCTGCGACTTTTGTCCCCAGCTTAAAACCTAGCGGTAGGGCTTGTTTGCGGATTTTTTCGTTCTTTTCAGATTTCGATTAATTTTTCGATGAGCTCCATGTTAAAGTTTTATACAGTGTTAACTGTTCACATTATTAAATCAAAGCCGCACACAATTGAACCATTCAGATCATTTGCTGAAGCACACACTCTCATCATTTCGAAAACGAGACGAAATACCTACGATGCAGCTTTTTTGTTGTATATATTTGCGGCTTTTAAACTAGTACGGCTTACTTGTGAAAAAAAACTAAAGATTTTTAAAAAACTTTAGTGGGTGCTTATTATATACAGGTGCGCTCCATAGACCGAAATTTACAGTACATACAAATCCGTGCACAAAAAAGGCAAAATCATCAAAAATAGTTGTAAAAGTTTGCTGCATGCCATGACGCCATCTGTCTCTGATCTCATTTATTATTAAACAATCAAAAATATACTGAGGTTCATACTGAGGTTAAGCTAACGCTGTTTGAAGCTTCATAGGCAATTGAAACAGTCTTTTTAATTTGCTCGTAATCGCACGTCTCCATATTTAAAGAGCTTTTATTCAGAATAAGAGAAGTTTGTTTCTAATTAAGCAATCAATATATTAATTTCTCGAATAATTTCTTGTAATGGATCTGACTTTTTCCCCTTTAAAATGGGGGTGGGTCGCACTCTATATACAAACACAGATTTATTGTCGATTGTCTATGTCCACACTTGTTCAAACCACCATGATCTTGGCCAATAGTATTTTTTATCTTTATCATATTTCTATCCAAAATACAGCAATACTCTGTACATAAGACATCAAAAAGGAATGTTTAATTTTAGTTACGTGGCTGATTTCTCTTGTTCTATGCAATGTTTGTATTATGGCTTAGAAAGAGAGAAAGTGTAAGAGCTATAGAAGAACATTTTTATGAATCCTGCTAAGAACTTGTTCACAGATTTCATTGCTTAAGGTGTTTCATTTGCATACCTAGGATGGGATTGAGACAATGCAAACGTACGTTCTCCATAAAGCGAACAAGCGAACACGAGATAAAATAAGTCGACAAACGAAAGAATGAAGAGACATGTGTTGATTCTCTCCCTCAGCCCTAGTTTGTAGAAGACGGCCATGTTGAGGCAGTTGGCAGGAAAACCTATTATACAGACGAGTGGCACTACAATGGCGGCCTTGATGCGGTCCACGAGGCTTTCAACATCAACACTCACAAGGTCCTCTGGATTCTCCCAAGGAACGAAGTCGATCAATTGCAGCACGAGACATTCCCCTGGGGTAGTTGATGACGTCACTAAACTCAGTTCTTCTCCATCTGCTTGTCCCTCACTCCTGGTATCAGGCCTGAACGGTAAAGTAGACATGTTGTCTCCACCGATTCTCATTGAGGTTTGCTCCTCCCTGGTTACTGACTTTAAATGCTCGCTATGTTAGCGAACAGTATAACAAACATTATGTGAAGCTTGATGTAAGGTCTGAACAGACAGGTAGCCATGTATTCAAGCAAGATCATTTACGACAAAAGTATTTTGACACAGTTCAGTGATAACCAATTCCGAATTTTTGCAGATAGGTAGAGCAGAGGGTAAATCAAACTAAGTTTAATACAGACTGTTTTAAAAATTTATAGGGAATGCTAACAATTTGTTAAAAACTACTTTTTAACATAAAACAATAAACAGAAGCAAAAGTTTATGCGGCAATGTCTGTACTTGGGACTTGCATCTTAACATGCTCTACTTATGTACTTTGCACACCTACCATGTCGGCCACACCCAGTGATCACACCTATTATAATTGGAGTAAATTATCTAGCTAAAATGCACTTTCTATTTGTATACCTTTTGTGATCCACCACACTTACTCTTATTCTAGGATATTTACGTCTGCCTATATTTAATTTCCACTTGGTGGGTAAATACGTTTACTGTGAGGGTATTATTATTCTGTGCGGATTGAGTTTGTGAATTTGGGAGGACATCTTCGATCTCTTTGTAACCATCTCTTGTACAAATAACTTTTTACGAAAGGCAGCTTTAAAAGAACCGATTTTGAGAATATTTACACGCAACCAATAAAATAATGATTTGTAAATAATTTCTTGGGATTTAATAGCTTAACAATAAATGTTTTTGTATTCTACATCAATGACAATGGGTTGTTAACAATTATTTCTCCTGATCCCATTTTTAATTTGTCACTCTTACAAATAGTCCAAAAGAAAATTATTTTTTATTTTGATATGACAATTATTATATTTATTTCTTAAAATATTGTGAGTGTAATTTTCTTTGTTGAATTACAGCAATGGAATTTGTTTTACTGCCTTTTATTGTTTATAGTGTAGTTCAATGAAATTACTTCCAAGTAATTTTTAACTCCTTTTTTTAAAACATGAATGGTCTTCAGCGAGCTGGTTCACAAAGCAGAAGAGTTGCTCAAATACACTTACTTTTTTCAACTACACATATTTCAGTCCCGGTATGTGCGTCTGTGTTTATTATCTACTCATTCTGCAGGTCTACAGACTCTAGTCCTTCCTACTTCTCTTACCTCCTAACTCACTTTCCCCCAGGCATCTTTGCACTTCTACGGATACTCTCCTACTTAGCATTCCCCGAAAACCTATGGTCAAGGCATGTTTGAAAATTAAGCATCATTTTATTGGGGAGCCCTCTGTCCTTTGGCAAGCCACCAGTAGAAACATGTTACAATTTATCAAAAGCTTTAAGGCCACAGGTTTCAGTCTAGGCACTGTTCTCTATCGTATGCAGTTATCACTGTGTTGATTTGTTGTACATGTCTACAGCTTGTTTTCTTTGTGTAATTGATACACACATAACATGCCCTAGAGCGCTATACAAGTCTACATTTACTGTTATGTGCACGATCATAGTGTGAGGTATGGGTGTATACAAGTGCATGCACAAGAGTGTGCTACTTTGGTAGGTCGTCTTACTTCGTTGTCTGTGAAGCAACCTCTGAAATAAATTTTTATAGATTAATATAATATTTATGTAAATAATTAAACAAATACCATCTGCACACATAATAGTTGTACATATTTTAGCAGTGTATTATAAGAATATTTTGAACTATTCAATCAGAAAAAGTACGTTAGTAAAATCGTGTATTAACTTTAAAGGTTGTACAATGTAAATATCGGTGGCTAGACCTCAATTTACTAAGCATGACGGAGAAACGGTGCGAATTACGGCGGGATCGAGGGAAGGGTGATAAGTTGCCATTTTACCCAGCAATCAATTTAATTGTGATTTTAGTAACGATAATAGCTACATATCTGGGGCTTCTCATAAATGCAGATATCTTCAACGTACGATAGAAAGATGGTTGCATTTCAGTCGTCTAACGCTGTAGTAAACTGCTTAGGTGTATTTCGATTTTGCTAACTGCAAGTGCTTGATCGTGATAGAAATTCTGTCGGCAGAATTTTATTCACTAAGCACAGAAAATACTTATCTAGTATACGAAGATTGGATTGGATGAAGGATGGAACAGACAATTAAGGTGATTCATACAGGCGATCTGTATGAGGTTTGTGCTTTATCTAAAACGTTTGTTGCAAATACGTGATAGTGATGAACATAACAATTGTGGAAACACACACACACACACACACACAATAAACACACAAACACATGCACACACAACAACAACAACAACAAAGTGAGAAAGAGTTCAATTGAATCTTTATTAGTATCCTACCGATCTATACACACAGCTATATAATTCAAACAACACAAATACACCAAGTTAAATACGCGTGCATCTCGTCCACACCAACATACTTATTCTTTCTCTGCTATTTAATTGCTGTAATTGTAATGCATATATATTTTGCCAATATATCTCGATAACCTAAAAACGCACACCATGGTTTTAAATGCAGTAAATCTGTAAACACTGATAAGATCACTGAGTATAAGCATTAGTTCTTATGAGGTATCTTAGGGTTCTCTACGAATCATAGCATAAGGTGTGCGAAAACTTGATCTTACAAATCAATGTCAGGTAAATAACTAAACGTTTCCACAACGTTTAAAATCCACCTTATTCCCAGAACCTCACACCCGTTTGTTAGCATAAATAATACTGAGCGTAAATGTTCACAAAGGAATGAAACAAAATCCAATAAAATCTAGTTAGGTACACCTGTTAATTCTTTCCCTTAGCCTCTGTTTGCAGAAGACCATGTTGAGGCGGACGGTTTAAAATCTGTTAAATATTACTTGTAAAACAGTGGTGGTGACTATTTGGCTCATTAGGTTTTTCACGTCAGCTGCTGTTTCTCCTTATTATATTGTAAATCATAATTTTGTAACATTTTATAACAGTATTAAAATATTTTCGATTCAAAGAAAATTATCTTGCTTGCAAACAGCAGCGCTTTTATTTAGAATTTTAAACGAATAATTTGTTTTTCTCGATAATATAGGTTCTAAATTTATTTAGGTCACTAGATGTGAATGATTTCCAGCTGTAAGTCAGTAAACAGAAGAAAAAGATTTATTGACACTTAGTGGCTTGTAGGCACATGCCATTGGGCAGACGGTAAGTATGAGCCTTGAGATCAAGCAGGAATAGTTTGGAAAGAAAGATAGTCCATGCCATGAGCCTGTAAATGCATGCAGAATAACTTTATGTCAGGTGACTTGCGTGCTTTTTTTTTGTTTAGCTTATGTTGAAAGAAAAAACGTTGCCTGCCTCCATGCGCCATGATTGATCTAATTATTGTTAATATAAAGACATTTGAGTCTACTATTTGCATCTCTCCTCTAAATTTTAAACTCGCGTGTTTCAATAGTCTATTTTATAATTTGTTTTCTGGCATATTCGTTTCTTTGCTGTCAATGTTTGAAAGCGATTATTATCAAGTAGTAATTTCTCCACATTTCTCCTCGCATAAATTAGTAAATAATTGATCAGGTAAGTCTTTTGAAGATAAGGTTCGGAAAAAGGTAAATAAAATTAAACAAAAGAAGGTACAGATACCAAACATACAATAACAAAGCAACTGACAACATGACGGATAAATAAGAAGAAATATATTCCGAAAATTCACAAAATCACTACAGCATTTTATAATATAAAATTGCATCATTCACGAGTTTGTGTTATATCCACTTGTTTTCCTCGAAATTTCTCGCCTAAGGTTAATCATACTGTGTAATGTATCTCGAAACTTCGATCCAACAAAATAGTACACGAAGAAAGGTAAGGATGAGTTCAGAAAAGTACAAATCTCACAGACACTGATCATTAACATAAACGTGTTGAAATATTTCCCGGTGCCGCTCAGACCGGGTACAAACATTCCGGCCGATCGGAGAAAGAAGTTCGGCGCCGAGAAAATATTATATTGGATGGAAAGACAGACTAGCATTTTAATCAGCATTGCTTCCTTGGTGGACACGCCCGAAGACGCTTTCTCTCTCCATGAAAGAGTTTTCTTTAACTTCACAATCATCGCCACAGAACAGCCTGCAACAATGACATTAAAGATGGCTGGAAGACAAAACCCGTAGACAGTGCTGTCAAAGATGTCGACCAAGTTTCGATGATGCATATAATATGACGTTGCCGTTATCAGTTGCCAGAATGTTACATTATGTTCCAAGTCATACACACAAATCATGTTGTATTTCTCACTAACCACGTAAAATCCTAAAGTGATGAGAAGACAGGACAGTGCCAGGAAGATAGCCATAGTTTTAGTCTTGATAAAAGTTTGTGAGCGAAGAGGAAAGTAGATGCAGAAACATCGCTCACTTGCAATGACGACGGCAACGAAGGCTGTGGCCCATGCGACTCCGTATAAACCATCAAAATGGTTTTCAATGGCGAAACGATATACGGGACCGTATCTGTAAAAAGTAAGCGTTTTATGGTAACGATACGTTAGCTGTCTTACTTAACTATTCAGCAAAGAGACAGTTAAAACATTAAGAGATTGTAACGTAACAGATAAAAGATGAGTCTTTAAAGGAGAAAGAGGATAAGGACACTTACGCACGTACAGACGCACAAATTCAAAATTGTTGGATGCTATTCGAAATATTACGCTTTTTCTGGAAATCCTCTTAGCTGTAACGAATTTTTTTATGACTAGCCTCACGCTTGTTTGTCTCTGATTTCACAAAAAAAATTATCCGCCAACAATTAAAAATGTTTGCAACGTAACTTAAGTCGGTTTGAGATCTTGCAAGCGCTCGATTTAAAGACCAGTGCTTTTTTTCTAATGATTAGCATCAGCGCAGCGCTAGATACTATTTTCCAAAATTTGGGCGAATGGAGCCTTCTCGAGATCTACAAAAGCTGACGCCAGGATTGTACGTTCGTACATGGAAACGGCAAGGTTTTCAAGATCTGAACCAATGGGAGACCAGGTGTATA
This sequence comes from Marisa cornuarietis, assembly GCA_004794655.1. Lineage (NCBI taxonomy): Eukaryota > Metazoa > Mollusca > Gastropoda > Architaenioglossa > Ampullariidae > Marisa > Marisa cornuarietis. The sequence continues at coordinate 5,093,561 of SMMW01000617.1, read as the reverse complement.
TGTGTGCAAATGTGAAGTCTCCATTTTGATCTCGTTTTCATATAATGCCTTTTGTGGGCACGTATTCGCCCAGATTAAGAGAAGTAATATCTTTGATTGAGGCTTACCTAATCGTTAGGAAAAAGTTTAACGCCTTAGTTCTTTTAATTAGCTCTTACACGTGTTTTGATTAAAGCAAACATACAAGTACTTTTAGTAGCTTTGAAGTGTTACGTGGAAATGGAAAGAAGATAATTGAATTTTTTTAGCTCTAAAAACTTTTCTTGCTGTAGATATTACATCAGATATTGAAAGAGAATCTTGTAGTTATGCTTATCACATTTTTCTTCTGTAATCACGTATTGGATGAATGAGAGAGAGAGAGATTGAGAAACGGACATTAATGAAATTCCGCAAAAAAACCCATATTGCTAAATGCTATACATGCTTCTTTTAAAGGCAGCCATTTTTTCTTCTGAGCAATCCAAGACTCAATTGTGTAACAAAGTTGATTTCAGTTGGTCCGATACACTGTTAACCTCTACAAGAATGTTGCTGCTCTCGTTGGGTTAATAAATTCTATGTAAATGCTGTTTTTCCCCTTATATAAGGTCATGGCAGCTTGTTTGTACTATTATTGATGACACTGTTAGATTTATTATGATGTATCTAGAACATTAATTTATAAAGTTTATAATGCTAAAGATTAATCCAAAAGATTAAATCTAATGGGGTAGGTTTAAAGATATGGACCTTACTGCTTTGGACTTAATGTGAAGTTGTATAAAATAACCTGTCTGCAGAAGAGTGATGGTGACAGTTTATGTAATTTTATTTGTGCATTGTATGCAAGCAAAGGTAGAAGAAATGAGGGAAGAAGATTTAAAAGACAGTGTGCTTGTGTGTGTGTGTGTGTGTGTGTGTGTGTGTGTGTGTGTGTGTGTGCTTTGTTTCTTTTTGTTGTTTATGTGCTTTTTTGTTTCTTATCTATGTCGGAGCTTTGTTAGTGCTATTGTATTGCTGTACTGTACTGTGATATGAAATGAAACTTTAAAAAAAGAAATTCAGCAAACAACCAGCTCATAGATCCCTTTTGTTTCTTCTACATACCGAGGATGAGAGGGAGACAATGCAAATGCGCGTTCTCCATAAAGCAGACAAGCAAACGCGAGATAAAGTAAGTCGACAAACGAGAGAATGAAGAGACATGTGTTGATTCTCTCTCTTAGCCCCAGTTTGTAGAAGACGGCCATGTTGAGGCAGTTGGTAGAAAAGCCTATTATACAGACGATTGGCACTACAATGGCAGCCTTGATGCGGTCCACGAGGATTTCAACATCATAACTGACGATGTCCTCCGGATTCTTCCAAGGAACGAAATCCACCAACTGTAGCACTAGACAATCCTGAAGAATATTTGGTGAGATCATGGAATTTGACAAACCTCCACCTGCTTGTCCTTCACTACTAGTATCAGACTTGAACAGTGAAGTGGGCATGATGATGATGGCACAAGCTGATTGAGTGCTATCTGCTTCTCCTTGAACACATTTATTACGATTATAATATGGTAGGAAGAATACTTCGTGAGGAAGTTTTTATGCTCAGTTTCGCTCGTATACACCAACTCTATTTCCCCCCTCCCAGCTGTAGAGGGGGGGGAGGAAGTTGAAATCGCACTGTGTGAATGTTATTTTTTTTAAATGCAATTGATCTCAAACGATTTGCTTATAGAAAAACACCTCAATAGACGATGTTAATTGGTCTTATACAAATTCGACGCTTGCATCCTAATTTGTTCATTTTTTTCGACGAGAACTATTTTACATGTACCTTGTCCGCCACACCCAGTAATCATGCTTTTTTATAATTATACTAACTGCTGTCGCTTAAACACACCTTTACATTGTGTGGGTTTTGTAAGCTGCTACACAGATTATCATCACCATGTGTGCACGTGTGTGATTGATATTACGTTGTGGCTAAGTGGCCAAGTGTATTGCCAGCGCGGTATGTTTCTGTGCACTTTCCGTGCGTGCACAACAAAATTGGGATACTTTGTCTTCTTTGATCTCTGTGGTGGAAAAACTTAAGCAAATAACCTTTCCACGAAAGCAACTTTAGGTTGGTTTAATTTGAAGAATATAATTCGAGAATGTTTGCATTTATCTGCTAAAATAAGTATTCCTAATTTTTGTTACCATCGACATTTCCTTTTGATGATTACTTTTTATTTCGTTACTCATTTTTTTGTACTCAGAAAATATAATATGTCACCTTTATAATAGAAAAGAAACTATATCTTTCAATTTTTTATATTTGTATCAAGACAATTTTTCTTTGCAAAATACTGCTAGTATAGTTATTTTTAGAACAAATTTGATTGAGAGGGGTGGGTGAGTGGAGGAGATCAAGCAGTCGACGTTTTATGAGTGGGTGGGTCTTAAATTTATTAAATTTACTTTAAAAGGTCTGGGTTTATTTTTAACCGATGCAAAAATAAAACCTATACTACTCCTCCTTGTCAACGAATTCATTAGAGGTTGTTCATAACTGTCATAAACTCAACGGTCCAATCTCCTCTGTTCAATCTGCAGTTTCATTCGTTTCTGTTCCATGGGATCGTACACGATTAGTTCAAGCACCTAATTTCTATGACTCTTAAGTCTATGACTTATTTCTCGATGCAGTCTGCATACCAAACAAATCACACGTGCAGCAGTCGCGAAGGAAGCATGATGCTCAACAAATGGTTTCGTCACATTTTCATCCAAACATTCTTCAGAAGGTTTTTTTACCACTCGATTTCACTTTTTCGATGAAGCATATACAACAGCTTCATCTCTGACAAGAGCGGACGACTATGTATTATCTGCCTTTCCTTTCTGTTTAATTTCAGCATTGTAATGTGTGGGGCGGTTGGTGGAGCAGAGACTATAGCGTTTGTCCATACGACAGTGATATTCAGTCTCATGGGTTCCTATCTCGGCTCCGACCTACCTCTCACTAGATGTGACACCTACCTACAGGGCTAACTGTCGATGGTTTTCTCCGGGTACCCAGGTTTATTAAGTTAAGGCATCAGGGTTTGGGGATGATAAAACATAATCCCAGTTCTTTGTCTCCTAAAATGATGAGGATTTTAGCTGGCATTGTTGTGTACTTTTTGATATCATCGTGAAAAATAACTAAACTTTGGGTGGTCACTCTGGTTCTCTTTGCAGAATCGAGAATTTGTATATATCCTACTGATCAACCTATTTTTCAGCGTATAGCGGTAACGGCCGACGAGATTAGTATGAGTCGTGATTATTGCTAGGTGAAAACTATTTTTCAGATCACCTCTACAGCTCAACTTTCAGTATCACTGATATACATTAAATACGTTTTGATAATAGCCTATCATCTATGTAGTTTCTCAGCTAAACTTTTTTAAGCACATAACAATACGCTGTTATATTTTTAGGCATGCTTTTTATCATTATTTTCAGTTAGTACAGATGATGCTCCTGTGCTCGTATTAGATATTCATAGACAGAGAAGAAGATTATAATATGAAAGAAAGAGAAGGACAAATTAATGAATAAAATATACTAAAAACACAAGGGAAGAATAATGAAGAAACTAATGTTAAGCTATTGGCCAAATATTGCATTTTCATGCTTTCTGCCTCCTGTGCTGTGACAGAAAGAACAGTTCAAATGGAAGGTCTTTCAAAACAAAATCTTCAAACTAACCTTTTTCAGCCTCGCATTGACTGAGGGATCTTGCTCCTGTTGCATGTGCTATGGTTCAGTATACGTTTTTTTAATTCTTTTATGTGCATTGCTATGTTTCTTTTGTTTTTAATCTGCACAACTCTCTCGACTTACTTTAAAGTGGTAAATGTACTAGATGATGATGGCCGTCTTCTTTCGCGTCTGTCCAAAAGAAACAAATCTACACGGCAAACAACTTCAAATTATTGTTTTTAATTTTAAACAGTTTATTGAAAGAACAATTAAAACCATTGAGTTAAAACGTTTGTTATTAAAATACTATAGCTCCCTCAAAGAAAGGTCACTAAGCCTCAATTAACTACTTTTGAGCAAACACAGAGAGAAGAAAGAAAGAGAGAAGAGACAGAATTAAATCTTGATTATCAGACCTCCAGCCTTTAATTACAATGATATACAATAACAAAAACTGTTCACAAATCCACCGTTGTAAATGTCTTCAACACTTTATCCACAACATTCTATCGATTCCATAATACTTAATCTCTCTCGTCGTAAAAAGAAAGAAAGAGAAATGAATTGACATCTGACCTTATAATAAAAAAACAATCTTTGAAACAAAGAAAGGTTTCCATAACTGGCACACAGGAATCGATAGTACACTAGAAAATTCACCAACTGGCATATTGATGTTGTATATGTGATCCAAAGTTCCAATCAATTTAAGTTTTTCCGTGTACATACGAACAACGAGTGTTTGCCTTTTATGAAGACATTCATGGTATTGTAGCTGTTCCCAGTCCCAGTCTCGCTGTGAGTGGTAGAAAGCTTGGGAAACAAAGGACTGCACTGGTCAGGCTTCTGACTGCAAACCCATAACTGTAAGGTCAAATACTGTATTCAGCAACATCAATGTCTTTTAACTTATTTATTATTATTTGCTGGTTTTTTTAATATTCTAATCCACACGAGTGCCTACTACAATGGAATAATCGTCTATCGGAATATAGTCCTTTATGTTCAATCCAAGCCAATCTTCTGCAAGATCGAAAGTTTTTCGGGATAAGAATAAAGTAACTTAAAAAGAAGACTTCGAAAGCATATCTTTAACTTGGTAGAACAGCATGAACATATCTTGGTTTTTCCTTTGTAAAATGGCATTATAATATATATATATATATATATATATAATGGCTTCTTTTCGTTCACAAAGCTATACTTTCAAGCTATATTTGTTCTTCGCAATGAATACGCAAAGTTTTACGATGTTTAGATCCCACAGAGATTTCAGAAAAGGCTACACGTATGACTTTGTTACAGATATATATGTTTATATACTACTTATATCTTTTCCTTTAACAAATGCAAGCTACTATCCTAAAATGCGCAAAACCTTTTAACAGTAATTTAAAAAATTATTAAAAATAAACATTGGCACTTAGGAGGTATCTTTTGGTTTTTCTATGAGTCATACTACAAGTGAGCAGATGGTAACTACGAGCAACAGCAAGCAGGATCGTTGCAAAAGAGAGAGTCTCAGACAGAATTCATGCCACGAGCGTGTGAATGCTTGCACAAGAGTTTTACATTAACGGCTTTTTAATGTTTTCAGGGGGTAATCCGCGAACTTTACCGCCTAAACTTCCACGAGGAAAGAAAAAAGAAGTTATAACGGACGAGGTAAGCGTGTAGTGGATCAAAAGGTTATGGAAGACAAAGAGACTCTTACTGTTCCCCAGACTCTCTTTGCTATTTTCCTCCACTAACACTCGAACTTCTCTAAAACTTAATATTCCCTTCCTAGAATAGAATTTTTCAAATCAAGTATGAAATACTCAGAGAGCCTGCAGTGGAATAGCGTCCTTCTGCATATCAAGCAATTGAACACCATGAACTGCTTTTGACCAATTACAAAAATACCTAGACGAGAATGTAGAAAAATTTGACGAGGCCTCCTCCAACAAAGATTCTTAAACCATAAAATACTAAAGATACTTTCCAACTTCAGGACCCTTGTAAACACTTTCTAACCTACTTTTGTACACACTCACCTTCCACTCTCTTTTGGTATCATATGTTTATTACTACTTATTCTTGCAGTACTTAGTTAATTACTTAGCTTTTCATACCCGTAAATGGTGAGATAACTGCTTACTTTACCTCTCGTTAATAAAGAATTGTCATTGTGTGTGTCTCTCTCTCTCTCACACACACACACACACACACACACACATACACACACACTCGCACGCACGCACGCACAAGCATATATATATATATATATTGTATATTTACTTGAAGCTCTAAATAGTTGGATGTGTTAGGACATTACGCCGATTCCCCAAACGCTCTTCTTTCTTCCGAAAATAAGGCAGCATCAGAAAAAAGTACAATAAAACAGTTGTATAAAATTGAACATCATGACATAACTTGTCTCTGACTATACAACCAAATCAGTTAGTCAACACAATAATCTGCTGAACTTAGCGTTAGAGTTTTATTAGCGGGTATTTATCTGATGGTTGTATGAAGCTCAGTGCAAGATATTGTTTCTCTAAGGCTGATTCAATGCAGCCTTCCAAACTACAAACATCACCTCGCACATTGTACGTGGATAGGTTGTCCATGGATGGTTTGAGCCAGTAAGAGACTAGGCGTATCTGTGGACAAATGTGACCTGGATTTTGACCTCGTTCTGTGCATGATGATGTACGTGTATTCAACAGACTCTGGGAAATGATATCTTTCACTAAACTTTTTACTTAATCATTATAAATTGCACTGCATACACGTGTAAACCGAAGTCATATTTAGTTAACAGCTATGTGATGTCTTATGCAAAAGATGAAGTTTACATCAGATTAGAGTGTCTAACGTTTAGAGCTAAAAATATTTCAATTGTCTGGTAAGAGCTGTAAATTTTACCTCAGATATTTTATTGTACCTACGTGGCCGATTTATATCCCCTGTTTAATATCATGTCAATATTGCCTGAAAATAGTGTGAGATTTATTCTTGGAATACCACAAAGAACTAGCTCTCAGATATTGTTACAATGCTCCTGCGTCGAGACACTAGGCACATAGGTGTAATTCTGACAAAGCATATTAACATAATACTGCAAGGGAACATTATATATATATATATATAATGCTGTCATATCAATCTCAGCAAGAAAAAGATTTATTAGGACAAGTTGAGCAAAACTGATACATATAGCTTTTGACTCATCTAAAGGGGGAAGGGCAAAACCATCGGTGCTATTTCGTAACCCCAAATGCCACACTGTTGGTATCTCTGCTATATCCCCAATCCAATCACACACATACGCACAGCATCAACTTATCGTTGTTACTGTCGCCCTTGTACTGTGAGTCCTTCCTATGTCGAAGTCTTTCACTTTGCCAGTTCACGCTTGTGCTGAGGTGAGTAGTAGGTTTGAAGCTAACAATCGTGGCACGCCGGTGACCTTCCATTCGTGGCACCTCGTCCGACTGTCCGTCTCCTTTACCTTCGGCCGCCTTCCACGTCAGGGAGTGAAAACTATTTCCCCGGCGACACGAATTCCCAGTGCTCACCCAGTCCAGGGACGTTACGCGGCCTCTCTGACGTCAGCTAGTTCACACTTTACTGTTCCCGCAGCACATAGGGGTACACGGCGAGATGAACACCGTTAGATCAAGCGCCGAACAAAGACCACCATGATGGGCCTTATCCCTCTCGTGTCTGATGCGTTAGGTGTAGGAAATACACAGACGTTCTCTTCTCCTCTGAGAACGGTGACATCTCCTGCTGGTCTCGGCGTCGAACTTCTACCTCTCGCAAGTATCTCGAGTCCTGGTCGAGAAAGTCCTAGTGCCTTCGCGACGAAAGCTGGCCGGTCCGAGGGTCTGTTGTCGCTGACTGGCCCTTTGCGGCGAGGTTTTCTAACCAAAGCGCTCCGACTTCCTACCGAGTCTTTGCCCTCCACGCTCGAGTCTCAGTCTCAGAAAACGTCCCGTGCTGTTAAACGAAACACTTGAGACGTGTCGACCTTTGCATCCAAGAACTGCCGACAAAGTGCTTGCTTTGCACTGATCACATGATGAAGTGTCGAACACTTTGCTGTTCCTAACGTAAAATGAAATGCATTCGCAGAACCAGGGAGTCCACTGGACAACACCCATCCAGTATCCTTCAACCAATTATTAACTAGCCAGAGCAAACAAGACCACACTTAATGAGCAGTGACCAAGCTAGTCCCGCCTTCAAAGCTGGAGTGAGGAAGACTATTCCTCTCACCGTCCTCCTCGTTAGGTTCCGACGACAAGACCGAAATAGCCTCTGAAGTTTTTTTCTCTATGCTCAGTCGTCATAGGCAACCGTCGCGACTGACTCCTTAACAAACATCCTGAGGGTCAAACTGCTCCAGACGTTGGTTCGTACCTGTCGTCTGGCAGCCGCCGTCACCTGGCAGCTTCAACTGTACCGCTTTTATCGCTTGACTTCGCTTTGGCCTCTTAAAGCTTACATAACGTTTTCTAGCAACCCGTACATGAGGCCTTTTTATGTACTCAAAGGTTTTCTGGCAGTGGACGAGGTCAGGTCACAATTTCTAGACTTTAAATCGTGGGAGATTTTCATGTTTCTTCAAACAATGGCCACATGACAGATATCTCTGCCACAAAAGGGTGAGAATGAGACAAAAGCATGAAAGCGAACATAAAATAAACGCAGTCCACAAAATAGAAAACAAGTAATTCTCTCCCTTTATTACAATTTTATAGGACTGACATGTTGACGTGTTGACATGTTGATGCAGGTGGTAGGAAAATCTTTTATAAAGATGACTGGTCAAATCATTCAGGGGTAAATTATTAAGAGCAGTAAGTCTACCTTCTAGGAGTGCAGATAGTCAAATGTACGTTAAAACAGGTACCGAAAGGCAAAATGTCACACAGGTTAAAAGGGGCATATTCCAAAAACTCTTTTGCAAAGAAAATAAAATAACTAAAATTGTCGCCCTAGCTAATTAGTGCTATACGCGCTTGTTAAGCGTACCCAATAATGTTTCTTCATTCACAAAAATAGGTCAACAGCAACAGTCAGACTAGTACATGCGTGCGTTTTCGTTGATTTTGATCTCTTTCTGTGCATGATGATGTTTGTAAGCGTGTATTTTACTATGATCTGAAGAAAATAATATTTTTACCAAGCATAACTTAATAATTTTAAAAAACTGCACTGCTCTTGGTTTGACAAAGGCAGATTTTCTTTAATACTTAGCACGTCTTGTGCAGAGAAGAAAGCTTATGTCAAATTTGATCATTTAAAGGTTAGAGTTATAAATACTTTCATTTTGCGTATAATGCTGTACATCTTACATCAGGTATTTTCCAGGTATACGAGTACTTCCTTATATAGCTATGTCCCTGCTATCCATCACCTTTCCTGTTTTATATGGTGGCTGTATATGTTCAAAGCAGGTAAAGTAAGAATAAATGGGACTTATTCCTGGTATTCCACATAGAAATGGCTCGGATATATCTTTGCCAGGAGCGCTTCCTTTAGTTTACATACTGAGGATTAGAGGGAGACAGTGCAACCGCACGCGAGCAGGTGAAGTCCACAAAAAAGGGGAAAAGACATGTATTGATTCTCTCCCTTAGTCCCAGTATGTAAATGATGGCTCTGCAGAGACAGGTGGGGGGGGGAGAAAGACTATTATAAAGATGAAAAGAAAACCGTTCAGTTGTAAATGATTTAGAGCAGGAAGTCAATCAATCATCATTATTCCAAACACTTGTGCATTTCTTATGGAACATGTTATTAAAGAAATAGCCACAGTCATGGCAGAAAAACGAGTCGACAGATACCGCTGATATAGCTAGTGTGTGTGTGTGTGTGTGTGTGTGTGTGTGTGTGTGTGTGTGTGTGTGTGTGTGTGTGAAAGACATTTCTAAGCCTGAAGCTAGGGACTTTTCTAAGCTTTGTCAAGTAAGCCCCGGATGAAGTACTCGTTGACGTTGTTCTAAAGACGTAACTCGTCTAAACAGTTCCCAGTATCTTTGTGAAGGATTGCTTAGAGTCTCTTTCTGAAGACAAGGCTCGTTAAAAGATTAAATCCAAAGAAAGAAGGGGAGGTACAGATGGTCAAAGATATATATGAACACACAAACTGCAAAAAGACATGCAGATATTTTAGAAGAAAAATTTTTTCTGGAAAAAACCGAGATTATTACCAGCTTTTGTTACATCCGCGTGTTTTCCTCGAAATTTCTCGCCTAAAGTTAAGCATACTGTGTAATGTTTCTCGATATTTTGATCCAGCAAAATAGTATACGAAGAAAGGAAAAGATGCGTTCAGAAAAGAACAGATCTCACAGGCACTGATCATTAACATGAATGCATTGAAATATTTCCCGGTTCCGCTTAGATCAGGTACAAACATTGCGGCCGACCGGAGGACGAAGTCAGGGGCAGACAAAATATTAACATTTATGGAAAGACAGACCAGCATCTTAGTCAGCAAGGTTTCCTTGGTGGATATAGTCGATGATGTCTTAAATCTCCAAGACATCGTCTTCTTCAACTTTGCAAACATGGCCGCGGTGCAGCATATATCGATGACATTGAAGACGGTAGGAAGACAAAATCCGTACACAGTGTTGTCAAAGATGTCGACCAGGTTCGGATGGTGGACGTAATAAGACGTTGCTGTCCATTGCCAGAGCGTATCGTTACGTTGCACGTCGTATATGCAAATTATGTTGTATCTCTCACTAACTACGTAATATCCTAAAGTAACGATAATACAGGACAGCGTCAGGAAGATGGCCATCGTCTTAGTCTTCATAACATTTTGTGAGTGGAGAGGGAAGTAGATACAGAAACATCGCTCACTTCCAATGACCGTCGACACGAATGCAGAGGCCCACGCCATTCCGTAGAAGCCTTGAAAATGGTTTTCAATGGCTAAACGATACATGGAACCGTATCTGCAAAATGAAATCGTTGTTATGGCGTCTTATATCATTGTCTTACTTGCTTAGTCGACAAAGAGAGAAAGCACAAAAGCGTTATAACGGAAGACGAGTACGATTAAGGAATCAAGAGGATAAGTCAAAGAGAGAAAACATTTACGCACAAACCTACAGAGAAAATTTACCATATATTTACTATATGTTACTATATGTTACTATATATATCCCATATATTATTATTATTATTATTTAAGGTACAGTCGGACGTTGCTAAGTCTACCTTCCCTATGTTGAATTACTCGTTAGTCCCCGGCCGAATGGCCATAAGACCAATGTATTTTACATCTACTCAACTCGAAAACTTTTCGGCTCCCAACCTCGGTTAGTCGAATTTTTTTAGGCCTTTGGGTTATTATTCTGGGGCTATATTTCAGAACACGTGTTCCGGAAAACCAAGAAAACGGACGCAAATTCTTATCAATGCATTCCACAGAAGATTATGTGACTCTCTGCGGGTAGGGCTCCTATTTTGAGACCAACAACGATGTGGACACAAGCAAGGAGTGGCTGGAAAAGGGGAAACTAATCAGCGTTCCTTCGGGACTGACTCTTGAGTCCTAACCAACCGGTTGGATCTGCCCCAAACTGTCTCAAGAAAGACGCTTTTAACCAATTTTTCCTTTCACCTTTGTCAGCCTTGAACAGTGTTGGTGTCGGTGTGGTTTTTCCATATTCTCTCGTACGGTACGTGGCGCGAAAGTTGCAAGTGGTAAGCGTCAGCTCAAAACAATCGCGGAGAAACTTACAGTCATCATAGCCGTCGAAACGGGTAACAAGAAGAAAGAAATTGCAAAGCAATTCGGAATTCCCACAAAGAGAAAGAGAAGATTTTGAAACTCTACAGGGAGAAACCAGGTGTCCATCAGAAGAGGATGAGGGAAGTTAAGTACCTTGTCATGAAACAAAAGGATATTGAGAGTGGGTATGAGGCAGAAGACGGCAACAATGTCGATACTCAGCTTGTCCCCAGTCGAAAAGAAGCGAGGCAGGCCATTGACATACTGTGCAGGTTTTTGGAATCGACGCCGGATCTTGAGAAAATGTGTTTCGCTCCATTGACGAGATTGAGGACATTGTCGAGCGAGATGCATCGGCAAATCGACGCCAAACGAAGTTAACAGACTTTTTTTCTCTGGAGGTTTCATTGCAGTGTTCGATAATACCTACTGTAGATACATGTATTGGTATGTAGCCTACATTTGTATGTTTAAAACGACAATATAATAAACGGTTATAAGAATTAAACCGAAAAAACATTCTTAGATTAATCCGCACCTTTTACGCCGTTTCCCCTAACTCGAAGACTCCTTAAGTCAAGTTTTTGGGAGGTCCTTTTGAGTGAGACTTAGCAAGGTCCAACTGTACTATGCCAGTTCTCAAAATCTTGTGTACGAAAACGAGGCAACATCAGCAGGAAGAAGTAAAGTGAAACAGATGAATAAATTTTAAATAAATGCGATTCCAAACCTAGTCCCTAACGTTACAACCGAATCTGTTGATCAACAGTCAGTAAGCTGTTAGCTGAGGTTTACCTTGTTTGAGACCTCACAGACAATTTAATTATTCACTTTAAATGACTATTTAGATGTAAAAAAAAATTCTGACGATGGGGCAAAACGCAGTGCTGTATAATATTACCACAAATCGTTCCTTTCTGAATAACTAAAACCATCGTTACCCACAGAAAGAGGTTAACAACACAGACGTCAGGATTGTGCGTGGATATGTTAATGTTGTAAAGGTTTGATCCAATGAGAGAGCCTGCGTTTCTGTGTACAAATGTGGCGTCTCTTTTTTGGCCCCATTCTGTGCATAGCAATGTTAGCATTAGTGAAATTATATCTTTAAAATAGATTAAACCAGTCATTTAACAGATATTTGCACTTTTAGACGTGTTTCGACGAGGGCATACAGACTTTTACAAGCTAGGATATCTTACGTAGAATAGGGCAAAGTTTATATCAAATAAGATAATAGGATGTTTTTGCGATATAAATTTTTTAATCTTCCACACTTAGATGTAAATTTTGAATGAGATGTTAAAAAGGGATAGATTATATTAGTTACGTAGCCGATTTCTATCACCTTTCCTATGTATTTGTGCACTTTTCTGACATTCCGCCAAGAATTTGCTCACAGATCCTTACGCTATAGATGTTTCTTCTACATACCGAGGACGAGAGGGAGACAATGCAAACGCACGTTCTCCATAAAGCAGACAAACGAACGCGAGATAAAGTAAGTCGACAAAGGAGAGAATGAAGAGACATGTGTTGATTCTCTCCCTTAGCCCCAGTTTGTAGAAGACGGCCATGTTGAGGCAGTTGGTTGGAAAACCTATTATACAGACGAGTGGCACCACAATGGCGGCCTTGATGCGGTCCACGAGGTTTTCAACGTCAGCACTCACAAGGTCCTCCGGATTCTCCCAAGGAACGAAATCGACCAACTGCAGCACAAGACATCCCTCTGGGGACGTCAATGACTTCACGGAAGTCAACGGTCCTATGTCTGCTTGCCCCTCACTCCTGGTATCAAACCTTAAGGGTAAAGTAGACATGATGATGGTACTCGTGGTGACAGAACTTCAGCTATTACTCTCTGGTGACTGATTTGACATGAGCTCCATGTTGGTGAATGGTGAAGCTGGCTTTATGGAAGGTCGGTACAGAGACATTGTAAGCAGTACAATTTCTAGACACATTTCAGCGAACATACACCAAAGTCCAATGGAATGATTTTGTTCATGTCTTCTAGAGGATGATATTCATATCGTACTGTGTTCAAAGGGAATTAAAAATGACTTGCAGTTACTCTCTAACAATCTGCTTAAAGAAAAAATTGCTCAAGACGCATTCTGTTGTTCGTACTGGAGGCTGCATCCTAAAAATTTCATATCTTCAACAAGAGCTACTTATATGCATCTTGTCCGCCACACCCAGATTTAAGAAATTTACTACCTGCTGCCGCTAAAATACACATTTTTTGTGAGCCACTACACATATTAATATCACAGTTAATGTGCGTACGTGTGTGATTGATATCCAATTGTGGGTGGATGGCCAAGTTTGTTGCCACCGCAGTAAGTTTCTGTACAGCTTGCGTGCGTACACAATAGTGGGATTCCTTGGTCGCCGTCTTCTTCGATCTCTGTAACTCAAATACTTTTCCACGAAGGCATGTCAAGAATATTCGCATTTATTCAGTTAAATAAAGATTTTTAATGTTTTTATTGTAGTATTATTTTACCGTAATTTTTTTCCTTGATTCTGAACCAAAGAGGAACAGTTATTTCTAATTATTTTCCTATTTTATTCTTACCACAAAAATCGCTTTTCTATAAGATTAACAAGGGGAATTAAAAAAAATAAAGATATTTCCTTTAAATATTTCTAGAATAATTTTACTTAAACTAATTTGCTTAGATGGGGGTGCTAGGAGTCGATGTTCCATGGAATCAATGTGTCTAATTGTAACGGATACCAAAGAAAAACCTCTCTACATCACCAAGTTGATTGAAGGAAACTCACAGAGGGCACACAGTTTCACGCCCCACTCTTCTCTGATCTGCTAACCTTCACTCCCTTTTTCTCTTTGTGGTCGTCCCCGAAAGCTCTGCTGAAGCGACCAAATTTCTATGCTTCAACCTTTCTCCAAATGTCATCTCCATATCACACAGATAGTGCAACACGTGCAACTGTTCTTAGTAAACAGTAGCGAAGGAACTCCAAAAGACTTAAGAAGGCTCAATGACGACAACAATAGATGATCCAGGAGGTACCGCATCACTGTTTTCCTTGTAATGTACTACAACAGTTTCATCTTTGACAAGAGCACACGGTTGTGTATTATCCGCATTTTTTTCTGTTTAATTTCACCAGCGGAATTTGTTTCAAACAGTTTTCATCTTTATAGCGCTCTTTGAAGGAATTAAAGAATAAATTTTTATAGTAATGAGGGTATGAAGAATTTTTATATTGAACCAGGTTATAATTAGAATATACTTAAAACGTAAATAACAACAACAATACACATACACGCACGTTCCCACGAACCCACGCACGCATTCACACACACACACACACACACACACACACACACACGCACGCGCAAGAGAGTCAATCCGTGAAGTGATCAACAGCGAGCAGGTTGACAATTCAGAAGGCTGATTGCCTTAAACAGGTCTGGTACGAGCAGACGAACGCTGATTCAATCAATGGCCTCTGGTGGCACGACCGGGGAGGTTGCACTGTGTGACTGTCTTCGATAACGTAAGGAAAGTGAATTTTCCAGTCCATTTTGTACATCCCATGTTTTTACTTATTTAGGTCGAGGCTTTCCACGTCGACTTGCAACCGGCTACATCACTTAGCCACTCGAACAAATTATGTCACAGACATCAGGCGGTCCTAAGAAGGAGCATTTGCCAGATCTTCGTCGGTTTCCCAAACCTTTCCTAGTTTCTGCCAGACCAAGTGCACAGCTGATTTTGAGTGACCGGTTAAGAGATAATGAGAGAAACACAATATTGGTGTGTTATTGCTGTCAAACAGTTGGAGATCTGCTTTACTGTTTATGAGTTTTTTTAAACTTCTTACAAAATACTCCAGCTTCTTTGTGCCCATCTTGCCGAAAGTCTAGACTTTAACGCCCGTGGTTTCTGAAGCTCTCTTGTTCCTCTAGAATGATCGGTAAGTTATGGCATGGGGCTTGGGGATCATGTAACATGATTCCTGGTCTTTGTCTGCTAAAAAGATGTTGTTCTTCTGCTGGCATTATTTTGTACCTCTTTCTATCATCTGTGGAGAAACGTAACAAAGTTTTGGGTGGCCACTTTCTTTGTATCGAGCATTTTGTGACACACTCAGTTATTGATTAAGAATGAACCTACAGCTACATTTCAAGTACAAAAAATTTTTTTGAACTTTGTTTTAATAAGAGAATCTATTTTAGATGCATGACAATCTAGTACTATATTCTTTAATTTGAAGGTAGTCTATTTTTGAATTAATTAATTAAAATTATGTAAATATGTTAATGGGTGTGGAGTGGGGATAGGGACATGAAGCTTTTTCTGAGAGCTTGACCAGTGACCATGCTAAGTTTTGCACTTGATAATTATCTTTGAGGAAACATCGACGTAAAAAAAATACCTTCCCGACCTAGCTTTAAGTTCGTTCCTAGCCGAACAAATACGAAGAAATACTTAAGCAAGTTTGGCAACGGATTGATAAAACCGTTATGTAAAAACTTTGCCAAACTTGATCACAGGCTGGTTCGTCTTTGTCCGGTTAAGAAGAGCCTTTTCCGTGAATACTTTAACGACCAGCCTGTCTGGAACCGAGGAGCACCGAGGAAGGCGTGAGGGCGTTTTCACGAACTATTTCTCGCGCGAAAGAGAGCCTTGATGTGCGGCCCCACGTCTGCAGCCCCCTGAGGGACTCTAGTGTGCCAGGCCGTTATGTGAGCGTGACAAGGAGGGTGGTGGGCAATGACTCGTGACAGAGTGCGCCATGCTGGGGAGCGGAAAACAAACTCACGGAAATTCTCCAAACATGGCAATATACTTGAGAGTTTTATTGGGGGAGCTCTCTCAGTGTGCAAAGTGCCTCTGTATGATTACGCGTGTGTATGTGCGTGATTATGTGTGTGCATGCGTGTTAATATTTATGTTTGTGTGAGTGTGTATGTATGTATTTGTATTTATGTGCGTCATTAGGCGTGCATGCATAAATACGTGACTATGTATTATGTTGGTATGTCTGATTATGTATCTGTGTATGTGAGTATGCGCGTGTGTGTGTGTGGAGGTGTTGTGTACTTCCTTTCTTATGCTTACCAGGACTGGTTTCCTTTGGGTTTATTTTTAATTAACTTTTTTTATGCTGTTGTGGATAATTTTAATTGAGTCGTTCTTGAAAAACAACCGCCCGCACGAACGATTGAATGAATCAAATAAACAAATAAGGAAAGAATTTTTAGAGCTTTCCGAGTTTTATAACAACAATCAAAACGCTCTCCGGAATTATGAACATTTAGGAAAGCATTTTATTTCAACGAGTTATTTTTAATAGAATGAATTAAAAATAATAATAATAATAATTCCATTTTACCATCAGAGAATAAGGAAATTTCTCACTTACAAATTTAGACAGATTAGAAAAAGAATAATGTCTGTAAGTGCGGAGAAGGACAAAGAGAGCAGCAGAAAGATTAAAATAGATAAGCATTATCTCCTACCTCTTTCTCTACCAGAATCTTCTTTCTTCTTTTCAATCATTGATTCTTTTATCGTTTCATTCATTCATAAATTCATTTTTTTCATTCATTCGTTTATTCATTCATTTATTCATTCATTCTGTCTGTCTGTCTGTCTGTCTGTCTGTCTGTCTGTCTGTCTGTCTGTCTGTCTGTCTGTCTGTCTGTCTGTCTGTCTGTCTGTCTGTCACTTACATTGCAAACTTTTATTTACTTTTTCACTAATTTTTTCTTTGGCGGCATTTTAAATAAAATTAAGAATAACATTGAAAGCTTCACAAATCTTTTTTAAATCCTTCACTCTTTATCCTCGGTTAGATTAATATTTAAAGAGTATTCCAGTGCAAAAATATTTTAATTTTTTAATTTTGTGAAGAAGAAACTTTCTTGACATATGAAGATCACTTGCGTTGGGCTTTTTGTTTTAGAGAAAAAAACGTAATGTAATAAGCATGGCGGGCTGTAGATGAGAACGAAACTCTATTACTGCCTACCCTCAGCAATTTTCACAAAACTTCTGCCATCAGGCTGGCTCCGACGGGCTTCCTCCGTGTCCCCTGAGCTTTTCCTCCCGGCTCCACCTGTCCCCATTATATCAAATGCACGCTTCTAGTCTACGAGCAAGGGAGGAGGTGATGAGTTCCGCAGGCTATTCTCCGATGACTGAATTATCGCCCTTTCGCTTTGTGCTTAGCTGCTAGCACTTTTTGTTCCCTTAATAATTCCACAGCCCCTCCCCTCATCCCCCATACACACACACACTCCCACCTTTTCCTCTTGCTCGAAGAAATCTTTTGACACCACGAACAGCAAAACCTGTAAACAACGACAAATTTATGTCCTGTAAATTTGGAACAAATGCAAACAAAATTCCAGCCCACCTAGTAATTTGTAAACTAAAGGGTTTCGCTCTTCCAAAAAAAAATTATAAGTAATTTATTAGTATTAGTCTCCATACTGCATCGCAAGAAAGAAAGTTGAATTTAAACACAAGATTTTTAACGTAAAATGAGAAAAAAACTAGGAAACCTTATTATAGGTAAATGATCTCCCTTTGTTCGATGACTTAATGACAGATCTGACAGGACCGGTCACTCTGCCAACTTCCGCTTAAGACCTTTCATGTCTATGTCGCCTTGTGCTGCAGCTTCTTGCGTCCTTTGTAATAAGAAAATTTTTAAGCCATTTGCTGATATACAACATACACACCCATAGAGTAAAACTATTGGTGACTGTGTAGACTTCTGCCTGCCTCACTTTGTAAGAACTACTTTCTTACATGATGTTGGCTTTCTACCTAATAAACTATTCACGCTTTTTATTGCTCACTAAATCTACACATTCATATTATGTCACAGTTGCATGTAGGTTGTGTGAACAGTAACTAAGCTTCAATAAGTAGAAGAAAATGAAGCTCAGGAACACAGCAAACATATACACGATTATCTCCCTAAGAAAATGAAGCTCAGGAACACAGCAAACATATACACGATTATCTCCCTAAGGAAGTCAGACAGGTGCTGCTGTGCGGTTAGCTGCGAACAAGTTTCTTTAGGTGGCTGACAGTAAGTCTCAGGAAAACAGTAGCGAGCTTTTCTTGAAGAACATTGTTTGTATGGAGAAGATACTCTCAAGCTTGCGTGTGTCCGCTGATCTCCTTGATGACCAAAAAACAAATGATTGAGCAGCAACTGCTCTCAACGTCGTTCACACTTAGCTTGTACGGACAAGTTGGTCTTCACACCTCAGAAATCACAGAGCAGCTACGAGCTGCCGGCTAAGCCTACTACTCTCTTGCTTTCCATTATCACTTTATTTTCTCTTTCTTTTTTTTATCTCTCTCTCTCTCTTACTCTTACTAGAATAAAATGTTACCGTTATTTTACCGTTACAATAATTTTGTTGTTGTTTCACGTTTATATACCCACGAGTATTTTGTTTAGTATCAAGTGTACATATTCTTAGAAACTTAAAGGGAAAGACTATTTAAAATAATGAAATATTATTCATTATCTGGCGCATTCGTTCACGTGCTCATACTCATTCATTTACTCTCTCACACTCACTCGCTCGCTCCGTCAAACTAACTCACTTGCTCACTCAATCACTCTCTTTCATTTCAAAAGGTAATAAAGATTAGAAACTTCTCATTAACAGATGCCAATCCATATCTTCATCGAGGCCACGAGTCACATTCCTGGGAGCTGGAGAAATAAATTTCTCTCATTCGGTCTGTTAACCCCGCCCTCCATCAAACCTCCCTACCATCCCCCCCCAGCCCCCTCACATTTCCCAGCATCTTTTTCGTGCCTTCTTACCATTCTCTGGTCCTCTCAACACTTTCTTCTCTTACGTCAATACTCTTTTCTTTCATCGTCAATTGTCATCCCTTGTCCGTTTGCGCCAAATTGCTCTTGCGAGCTTTTTTTTCAGCATCGACTTCTGTCTGTAAGGCTGTTCCTGCGATCCTGCTAGCCAGGCAACTTTGGTTTTGTTTACTCTGAAGATTCTTCTTGTGTCAAATGTTCGCATGCAAGTCACGTGCCTCCTTGTCCGTGAACCTGACGCTAAGTGACGATCAGGCAATTGTTCGCTCACTGGGAAGTTAATCCTTCAGGCCTGGTACATCCTTTGCTTTTCTAACCTATGCTTGCGTTTCCAGAATATTTTTTTTAAAGCAAAAACGTGTTTTTCGACCATTTCTTGGGTCAACAAAACACTTTCTTGATTTAAAACCTTGTCAGTGTCGCTAGCTTTTCACTGCTGCGAACGGATTTTTTTTTAATTTCTTGCTGCTATTTTTTCTAACTTTGGGTGTCGATATTTAGTTGTTTTGTTTGTTTGTTTTTTATTGTTTTGTTTTTTGGGGTTTTTTTTTTTTACATGCTCTATGTACATTCTCGGTTTGCCGAATGAGCAGCTTGTCTCTAAACTTTGCTTGTTAACTATACTTTCCTAGGAGCCCCTATTGTTTGATTGGTTTAATTATAATTGCAGGTTCTCATCAAATATAAATGTTTATTTCGTGCACCGTTCCCATATTATATATATTTCATGCAATTGGTTTACCTTGCGATCCTAGATTTTGGGATGATTTAGAAATAAATCAATAAAAATTGAAATGAAGAAAAACATAAAAATGATTAAAATCCTCTGACCACGTATCTACAACTGATGTGCTCTGAGTAGTGGTTGTATTGTTGTACAATGGGAAATCGCAGTTATTTCCCCTCACACGTGCGAGCTACGTCCTGAAAGGGAGATCACTCGATAGAAAAATGAATGAACTGTCGTCTGCACTAACTTTTTTTCCGAAACAACGCATTTTGTGCGTGTAAAAAATTAACAAAAATGGACCTGCTGATATCGGCAGGTGCGCTGATTATCTATAGCCGGCTGACCTGCCTAGGTGGTCAGGTCCGTCAAGAATGAGTTTTAAAGGGGGAGGGAATGTGGGTCACTCATTTTCTCTCACAGTTACTTTCCCTTGAAACATTGTCAGCAAACTTATCGTCACAGTCGTCGACATAATCCTCATCGTCGACGTCATCCTTAACCGCGACTCATTGCTTAAAAGTAAAAATTGTAGACCTGTTGAATATTTTGCTGGAAGCAATAGATATTATCATATGATTTAATTAATGTCACGAACTCTACGCCACCAGCTTATTTTGAATTACAAATTATTAAGCCAGAACGTAATACTGGTCTTTGAAAAATAATATAGTAACCACGCCATTATGCTTCCTCTGTCAATATATGTTGTCTAGGTTATTAATTTAGCTACTACGTGTTCTAGATTATCAACGATTCATTTTGGGGTGGAGTGGGTAACGTTTCATGCAGAAAAAAATTACTTTTAACTGTTGCTTAAATTCTTCTGACGCGGAAAATGTAGGTGTCAGTGTATTACACAGGCTGTTGATTAACATTATGCGTTTAAATGTTAATTTAATAATATTTGTATAAAGTGTCATTAACATAATAATCGGAGCGCGCAAACACACACACTCACTCACTCACTCTCTCACTCACACACACACACACACACACACACACACACACATACACACACATATTCACTACCATGCATGCACACATGCCTTCTTTCGTGCACCCAGTGAACATGCATCTGCTCAACAGACCATCAACTCTAAACACACTAGATGAACCTTTGTCAGACTAAAAATGCATGAAAGTGTCAGACACAAGATTGCTGGCAACACATGCGCACACATAACTGAGTGTGGTGAGACAGAAAAGACATTTATAAGATACCTCAATTTCTCATACACCCCTCCTCCACCACTCCTCCCCAAGCAACAGGGACTAAGGTTTCAACGCCACACGGGAAGAACCATCAACAGGTATTTTGTAACTAGACTTAAGCCGGAGAACTTCTTTATTGTGGTGGCATGCTTGCACATAACTGCCGACATTTTGTCGACGGGGCTTTGCTTGACTTTTACCTGTTACTTGAAACTACTTAAGCTACTCATGTTCTTTGCTATACTTTGCTGGATAGGTATATAATTAATAGATGTGTGAAATACTTCTTCGCTGGCGCATCCTCTCTCTCTCTCGCTCTTACACACACACACACTTAAACACTTACACACACACTTACACACACACACACACACACACTCACACACACACACACACACACACACACATATGAACAGGGCCATTTTCATTTTTCATCAACTTTTCTTACTCTCTATATCGTCCGAATCGTTAGGGAGACCCCAATATCAAGTAACGTGCAATTTTCGCGTCCATTTGCCCATGACATTAGCTGAGTACCAGCAAAGGAAGTTGTAATGGGAGGATGTAGGGTAGAGATAGAGAGAAGGAAAGGTAGAGTGAAGCTGGAGGGGGTGGAGATTGAAGAATGTTTCAATTTAAACTCTTTGCGAGATAGCTCAGCATCCTTCAGTTATCGGTTATTTGATGTGACAAATTTCTCACCGCCGGCTGCTGATAACATCGGGAAGTGAAGAAGGTGTGACGAGGAGCTTTTTTTTTTTTTGGTCTGAAATGGAGAGAGGAAAAGAAAGAGCACGCGAGGAAGGCAGAGGAATAAGAGAGAGAGTGAGATCATGTCAAAGTAGCGAAAGAAAGACACAATTGCTCTAGCGTATCCACGAATTCAAAAGCGGAAGCCATAGCCGACATCTGCCAGGTTTCATTCTCGTAAAATCTTGCTGTCACTTTCTGCTGGTACTCCCCTCTCCCTCTTCTATTTCATTCTTTCACTCACTCACTCACTCACTCACTCACTCACTCACTCACTCACTCACTCACTCACTCACTCACTCACTCACTCGCCTCTTTCTTTCTAGAAGACGCACAGGATTCCTCCCAAACAATTTTTTTTTACCATCCATCTCTTCTTCAAATGAAAGTCTTTTTTATGCCAGGGCAGAAGACTAGTAACGGCCCCTGTATTATATAATTTAGTCCAATTCACCCCACTAGCAACAACGCTGATGATGATATTTCTTTCTGGGTATGATGGTCACGGTTCGTTTCGCGCGTGCGGGGTAATGTATAATCTTTATGATCTGCTCGAGGAATACCGCACCAGGTGGATCGCAGTGCCTAGCAAGGCGAAGCGGCAGTTTTTTTTGCAAAGATTTGTTAGGGGGTCTTTAAGCTGAAAATTATTTGCTCGTCATCCGTGGCCTTGGCAACGGTATGTCTTTGTTCGCGGAGCTGTCTTCGCTCCGAGCAGCACCAGATTAGTGATATTCTGGGAAACAGGTGTACAGTCATTAATCACAAGCATTACTAGCCTATTTGTGCATCTCATTTTTTTTTACATTTTTCTGAAGAAAGTAACGGTTACACAGAGTATTGAGTGCATTTATGTGTGTGAGTGTGTTTCCGTGTGTGTGCCTGCGTGCTTGCGTGATTACTACGTACTGTGTGTGTGTGTGTGTGTGTGTGTGTGTGTGTGTGTGTGTGTGTGTGTGTGTGTGTGTGTGTGTGTGTGTGTGTGTGTGTGTGTGTGTGTGTGTGTGCAATTTGGGTGTACGTGGAGTGGGGAGTAGGAGGAAATAGAAAATTAAAATAGAGAAGAAAGATTTAATTTGGGGTTACCTCTAAGAACTGCTTGGTTTCCCGTGCAACGAACTTGTCTGATTTCTATTTTTTAATTTTAGTTTTGTGAAAGTGTAGGAATAAGAAGGCAAATGATTAGATCTGATATCTGTAGTCACGGTATAAGTCAGGATTTAGAAACTTTCTTTTTTAAACAGAAAGTCTCTTCACCCGATGAAAGAACATATCACAATTACATCAGTACGAAATATATCAATGTATCACACAAGGGGCGAAGCAGCAATTTTAGTTAAAACAATTGTTTATTTGCGTTTATATATATATATATATCAACAATCTCGATTTTAGTTTATTAACTTAAACCATATCAGCCTATTAATTATAAATCGTGTTTTAAACTGAGTAAGCACATTTTTTATATTGATGCGTGAATTTTTTTTTCATCTGGATGATATATAAATGAAGGCTAAGCATTTCATGTGAAGTCATAGGTCTTTATTATACTTAGGTGGGTAGACAGATCATTGTACTTTTGTATTATGTTCTTTGCTTTCACGAAGGTCTGTAGTTTCTACCCAAGATTTCTGAGTATTCTTTATTATTATTTTTTTAATGGCTTTCTATGCAGCTGTAGTGGAACATACGAGTAAGTGGTGAATAATCTCCCAGAAATGTGTGGTACTGTTCTATAGAAGTAAGTCACTGCTTTACCTTCTCCTGAGGTCAGCACAAGGATGTCTGTCTCTTCATTTTCACAGTCTGGTTCACGGACAAGGAGGCACGTGACTTGCACGCGTACATAAATAACTGTATTTTTTTTCCTTCTATATTCTCAATTAAGATGCCCTTTGTTTGTTCCAAATACAGCTCGAAACCAAGTTTTTACACTTTTCTCCACTTCGCCCTGACTGCCAGGTCTTGTTCCGGTGCTTTCATACTATCTTGCAAAACTCTTTTCGATTAAATTTAATAAATTTTATTTTTCTTGATCGTTTTCTCATGAGATCTTTCCTTTAGGGGGGGGATGTTTATCAATAATAAAACCAAACACATGGAGAAATATAACTCAAACGCTTTTTTTATAAATACAGCTTATAATATTTTACATCCTAGTAAGCCTATGACCCCTAACAATACATAAAATAATAATGCAGCAATAATAAGAGTTCAGTGAAATGCTCCCGCAGAGTAAGAGCTTGAACGTGCTCATGAAGATACTAATGGTATACTTAAGGCCCTGTCTGTAAGGGTAACAAATCTATCAAGCTGGTTTTTTATTTCCGAGTAGTTAAAAAATCATGCACGGTTCATCTGTCACGCCGTCTGAGTAATTTTTACTGCAGGTTGTGCGTGCAACTTGACGGAGGTTGGCAGAACAGCCAAGCTTCCTTCCGACATGGGAGACGGGTTTTAATGTCATCGTGGAAAAATGGCTTCTGTGCACTCTGCCTGGCGATCTGACAAATGTGAGTTTGCTACAAAGACTTTGAGTGTAAAGAAACCCTTATTCTCTTTCTCTTTTTATTTTTTTATGTCTGTTTCTCCTCTGCTGTATTTGTTATATTAATTTCTTTTGCATTGATTATTTCCAAGGTATAGAAAATTTAAAACATCATCAATGAAGTACGAGAAAATTGCAAAGGATTTGTTAACCATACTTATACTTTTGTTATGCAATTTAATTTGTTTTGTGCATCTGTCCGCGTCTGAGTCAGCTTCACTGTGCATCTCTCTTCTTTCTGTTTAATCTGTTTCTCTTTTTCGTTCTCATTGTTTCCCTCTTATTGTTTCTTATTCTCTTTCGTTCTCATTATCTCCCTCTTATTGTTTCTCATTCTCTTACCTTCTGACATTCCCTCCCTGTCCCCGCTCTGCTTACCTTCATGTTTCCTTGTTCTTTATCATTTTATTATTTTAACATTGTCTGAATTGTTTCCCTTAACGTTTGTTAATATTAGTTCTTTGGCCCTAAGGCAATGAATAAATGTGTTACCTTTCCCGTGAGCGAAAGCAGACAACAGAAAAGGAGGGCTTGTGAGTGACCAAATATGTGTGTGTGTGTGTGTGTGTGTGTGTGTGTGTGTGTGTGTGTGTGTGTGTGTGTGTGTGTGTGTGCTCGCGCGCTTAATGAGTGTCTACGTGTGCGTATGTTCCCTCACAAGTTAACCTTCACAAACTACAGCAACAACGTTTACGTCTCTCTCTCTCTTCTCAACTGTTTTTTTCTGTGCGTGTACTTGTATGAATCTGTCTGCCTGTCTAAAGGCACCACAGGAAAAGCTTCAGTACACCGTGCCAAATGGAAAAATAAGTACCAAGAGATATGCTACTCCACACAACAGCAGCCATTTTGTGCCAAGAGATTTCGTTGCAAATATTACCGTGTCCCACTAAAATCCCGCGAGATTTGGTATCTGCATTATTCATCTGACAAAGCCATCTATCAGTTCATTAACGCCGTGAAAAGTCACACTAAATTATCGAGCGGATCACAGCATAGAATGTACGTCAGTCCCGTGGGACGCCGGGAAAGGAACTCCGCGCTCTCTTTGCACACGTCACTTTAGGCGGCTGGCACGAATACTTACGGAGCTTCTTCATTGGTTTACGACTGCGTCGGGTCCGCCGGACGCGAAGGGTATGCCGGGAAGCTGGCAAGATAAAACGAGCGTGCACTCTGAACTCTCCGCGCGGGTATTTGTGTTCGCGGGATTATGTGGGCGAGAAATTTCCAACGAATTCTCGCCTGCACGAAACTGAGGGTTAGTGGGTCTTTTCTTCTCGGTTTAAGCGAACAATACGTTCACGACTGCCATATCGGTTGGGTTGTCACAGCCTAGAAGCAGCAGGTTAATGAGGAGCGTGTCACTTAAAAGCCGCGGAAAAGCTCCGACTCTGGGCTAACTTGAATGATCCATGGTTCAGGCCAGGGTCGCTGCCATTCCCGGCGGAATTTTTCACCGAGGGTGCAGGCCGGACAGAAGTGAGCGAACTCTAAAATACTGACGCGTGCGCAAGAGATTTGACGCACATACTTGGCATAACTTTGGTGAAGAAGCGTGTCGAATGGGTAAAGAGGGACCAGGAGCGGGGAAATATGTCCTTGAGGACACGTAGACGAGCGGTCTGGGACTAGGAGGAAATAACTCTCCAGTTCTTCCCTTAGCTTATCTTTCTTTCCCTCTGCTTCCCTCCCCTCGCTCTCTCTCCTCTTTTTACCCCTCCTTTTCTTCCTTTCTCTTCCTGGCGTCGTCTTCCTAAAGTGAGAACCCTCCTCCCTTCTTTTATTTGGGGTGGATGGTGGTTGAATCACAAAGCAGCACCTAAAAGACTCGATTTCACTAAGTAGTTCAAACACGAGATGCAGCTATTAGTTAAACGCTTCGTGGGAAGGAACTAACAGGACCTTCCACACGTCCTGGAATATGTGGCTAAGGTGGACAAAGCTTTCACATCATGGTTAGGTCAAACTTTGCCCAACGTAGCCACAAATATTTGACGATGTTTGTCCAGTTAAAAAAGGGAACTCGTCACATCGAACTTTGATTACGAGTAGCCATGTTTCTGATAACTCGCAAGGCTTGCTATGAGCCATTCTTGCAGAGTTTTCTTTAAAAACCTAGAAATGAGTCCACAACAGGATCGCTGTAGTCAAACAGCACAACAAAAAGATCACACACACACACACGCACGCACACACACACACACACACACACACACACACACACACAGACGGAACGTGTGCCCGCGTGTCAAGAACTCAATCCCTTCTCGAGAACACCATTTCATCCGTCATGGACGATCGCCTAATTAAGGAAAAGCCAGAGAAAGTGCGGAAGAAGAATGTCAAGCATGTTCGAACTAGAAGGCTTCTCATTAGCCTGTCACATACCTCCACCCCAGCAAGGCTCCCCACAGACTATTTGTTTAATGGAGACTGACACAGATTAAAGTCGACGCCCTTTACCCATCTCCCAACACCTCGTTCTTCACAGTTCCTACTGGAGCACGAACCTTTTCTCTGGCAAAACTCTGTTCTGCACTTAGTCCTTCTTTCTCACAGATATACCCGTGGAGACACAGGCATGGACTGGAGGAAGTTGCCTTCTTGGTAAACATCGAAAGGACGCAGAGTGAGCACGTACAAGAAATGCACAGATCTCACAAAATAATTTGGGTTTTAACGAATTTTCATTTGACAACAGCCATTCAATGAAATTATCTCACTGCACAACCGAGTGAAGGTTAAAAAATTAATTAGTTGAATAAGAGTATACAATTAATATTTATACATCATGAAAAATGAATAATCTGCGTAAGTGAGAATCATCTTCCTCATTTGTTTATTTATTTAGTATTCTTTATTTATTTTCCTTTTGGAGTGTAGGACAACACTCCAGGCACGTGAACGCTGTGTCCATTCCCTTGTCTCAGTGTCGTCATCCTTTCGCCAGTTTCTTGTGTACGAAGATTTTTTAAGTCATCGTAAATGCGTTTTCGCATACCTAAAACTTCCTGAGATCATGCGTTTGAAATTCGGCTGACTGGCCCCCTTATTCCAACCAGCTGCTAAAAAAATAACAATAACAACAACTGAGGCATCACTTGAGTTTTCTGGCGTTGCGTTGTGTGTTGCAGTCTTGTAAGGTGCCACAAGTGCGAGGCCTCAACACAACAGCTACTTGCACAAATGGAAATGACCTAGGGTCAGGAGATTATACTCTGGTTTAGAGGTTGTGTATTTCAGATTTATCTCTCTTTCTGTAACCCACCCATTATTTCCTGAGCATAGGGTTTCTTTTTCACACAAACTCACAACCTCTATTTTATTTTTCCTGTCATTTTCATACGCTGGGACCTCCCGTGCTAAGGGTACAATCGTAACCGCAGATTTTACGGAGCAAAAACGCAAAATAAACAATTTCCCATATTTCTGCTTAGATTAACATCTCTCAAGTCGCCCTGCGTACAGTTTGGGTGTTCCCCTCTCCCTCTTCCAGCGCACAGTCGCTTAAACCCTAACTCTACGCGAGGACTGTCGTAACAGCTGATTCTCGAGAAATCTCCAGAAAGTTCTTTCATAGCAGAGCACGATTTCTTATCTCCTTCGGTAGCTTTGAGGATTCCCGAAGGGTTATTAAGCGATAAGGACGAGGTCCGTATCCTGGATGTTAGGTAACTATCCCCAAAGACGGGCTCCCCGAAGAAATGTGAGAGGATCCCCTACTGTCTGGTCTGGGTTAGGTTTAATTGACTTGAAATGAAGTCGACTGTGTCTGCTTGCTCCCGTAGAAATTTAATTGCTGCTTTCTTCAGATGAGTCAGATTGAGGATCTTGTGTCCGCATCATGTGTTCTTTTCAAAGACTTGTCTATAGTGTCTTCTTAAAGGTCTAGTGGAGCATAATTTTTCTAATGACTAGGTAAATCTTACTGCAGGTTACTATTTCCTCATGTAGGGTAAATTTTCCCTTTCTGTTCTCGAGATACACGCTAAGAAATATCACCCTGCACAGAAAAAGATCACACTTGTATCACACTAAATATATCCAATCATTAAAGAAATATTCCACTTCACTAGTCCTTTAATGGTTTTCATTATTTGGCCACACTTTCAAGGATGTGATTATGTTTGCCAAATATTTTCCAAACAAATATGACAAACATATTCACATATTCCACACTGTATGTCTGGTTTAATTAAGAGGACCGGTAAATTAATTATTGTGAAATTGTGACGCTTAACTGTCGTCAGCAGCAGAAGAGAAACAATTTTCTGACAAAATCATTCATTCATTCTTTGTGTCAGTGATTTATTACTTCTTTCAGTATTCACTCTGTAGCCTTTTGTATTACCACTGTGAGCACACTGATTGTAAGTGGTTCTGCGTCGTCAAATGGTGGATTTATTTATTTATTTATTTACTTAAACCTCCTGCTTCCGCTGAAACTGTTTTTCTTGTCATCCACGAGCGTTTATGGATCATAGAGCCTCCGCTCCCGCTGGCAATGACTGTGGCAGCCCAAGGCGCACTGTTTGTCGCCGCCCGCTGATACAAAGGCGGAGGGAGCGGGCGGATATGCTTCAGAGGAATTTTGATTTCACGCCTTTTGGTGACAAGATGAATTAGCCCTTCGGTGCAAACAGCAGTTAGTGGCCCGGGCTTGCCCCTCGTGCATATATCCTCCGACCCCAGATGTGCAATGGGTCGTGCATTCTCTGTCGGCAAAGAGAGAGAAGTTGTGGAGAAGGAGAGAGAGAGGGGGGGATGGGTGTAAGAGACGCACATTGACACACACACGAGTTAAACGGACAAAAAAATTGAGATCGTCTGGGTAAAAGTGTGTCTTTTCAAACTAACTTTCCTTGATGTACCCGTACACAAATATGCTTCTTTATACAGATGTTATTTTACTTGACCTCAATTTATATTTACAGGGGAGGGAGCCTGGGAGGTGGGACGGGCTCTGGGATTGGTGGGGGAGGGAAGTGATACCGGGAAGCCGATTTATTTATGGAGCTCCCTTCATCAGAGATCATTTACATCATACGTTATGCTAACGTGTAGTGAACGTTTACTCATATGTCTTTTCAAAACTTATTTATTAAATTCAAATTTACACTGATCTGTGGTATTCGTTAACAGTTTATATTCTTTGTTTTTTGCAGGGTCAGAGCTGTTCCTATGCTCTTTAGAGTCTCTTTCCTTTGCTAACTGCTCCGTTGGGGCACATAATGCACCAAACAGTTCCAGACACTTCTGTGTCTCGGTTCTTTCTTTCTTTCTTTCTTTCTTTCTTTCTTTCTTTCTTTCTTTCTTTCTTTCTTTCTTTCTTTCTTTCTTTCTTTCTCTTTGTAAAATGACTTCTTTGCTGATGAAAGCAGGTCTCTCGAACCTACAGACCGATCATTCACAATGGTCAGTGATCTTGATCCTGTTATTCATATTCAGCGTTCTAACAAATTTTATACTAAGAACTGATTAATGAAACGATTAGAATCAACATTTTTTTCCTTTCTTGCTAGAGGAATCGTTTCGCAGTTTCTCGACTTAACTTTTGTTATTTAGTCAAGAGAGTCATCAAGTGCACGTGGTCAGCTAGCCGACGCTCTCCTGTCATCGTCGTGATAACAATCTGACGTGACGATAACAAGGGCGAGAAAGTCGAGGCTATTTCACATCAAAGATGTCCGGAAAAATACAGGGAAATATTTGTGTTTTGAGACTGTCGTAGACGAAACGAAAGCAATAATTATATGCAGATCGAATTAATGATTAGGAGTAACACACAATAATGAATCAGAGCGAAATAAATAAATAAATAAATAAATATCTTTTACTTCACCTGATAGTGGAAAAACGGAAAATGCACGAAACTAAGTTGATATATGATACATGTAATATAAAATTTTGGAATCAAACTGAGTATTTGAACTTGACTGACGACTGAGCACTTAAATTTCTATTGTACGGGGTTTTCAGCTGCCCAGAAAAATAAAACATTAAGAATTTGTTTGTATCAACAGCTGTTTGAGTATTTGCTTCAATGGGTCTTGGTGGGGTATTCGAAAGTCTCTCATCCACCCTACATGTTCTAAACCACGAAAATCTAGAGATGCCGAAGGGTGGGGGGGGGAGAAAGAAACACTCTTTAGAAGTGAACGATTCATACCACAACCAGGGGGTCCTGTCCTAACGACGAGAAATAGTAGACAGAAGGGTCTTTAAAAATAAAAACCGCTGAAATGGGTCCTGAACGTCTCATTAGGATAGCTTTTAAGAATCCACGCTTCGTTTCGTCTCCCCGTCAGATTTTCTAAACGTAGGTATGCGCTGTCGTTTGTCTGCAGCTCGCCACGTCGCGACGTAAGGGCACTGCGGGCAGAAAAAGTAACTGTGAATAAAGAGGCGGACAAGGTGCGCGCCAGGGGCAGACTTCTCTGCGACTGTGCATTAGTTTGGGCTGAAACAATATCATTTGTCTGCGCGCCCACTAAATCACAGCAAGCAGCAGCCCTGCTCTCCACCACGGCGCCAAATCCCCGATTGCAAATTTCAGCCATGATGGAACGGGAAGTGAAAAATTGCCACCGGTAACGAGAAACCTTCGGTTCGGAGCTCTAGCCCGCCTGTCAGCCGCGGTTATCGCCTCCTTTTGGTGCTCAGGAGTTACGGTCCTTTGCCCACAGACCCCCCCCCCCTTTTTTTTATTTTTTGGCGGAGGGAAGTGCCGCAAAGCTAGAAAACTTTCTGCTGTAAAACCCGGGGTATCCTCATTCTTGGCTGACTTGCCCGCGGGTGCGACCAGCTGCTGTAATAAACAGATCATCAAAACAAACCCCCGAGCTGTCTGCCATGTCATGGGGGCCTCCTGGCTTCGTCTGCCTATTTCCAGAATGAATATATTTTGTTCCGCGTCATAAGTTTTGCACATACAATTTACACAGTTATTTCCCTTCTCTCGTTGTCTGGCGGGCACTGTTGTGAAAATGGCCGACATTATCTCATCAACACTGTCATATGTGAAAGCACATACTTTATTCCTAAGCTTGTAACTTTTTCTGTGTTGTGTTTCGCTTGTTCACATTGTTATGTTTTGCAGATGACTGACGGCTATTTTTCATCCCATCTCTTTCCCTTCTCTTCCATCTTCATTTTTTTATTTTGCTGGTTTTAATCAAAGGAGTGTTAACATCTTATCAGGAATGTTTTTAGATCCATATTTGATACTTTTCCTTTAAAAGCAGTTTAGTGATATCCTGATGTGCCAGCCCTAGGATCGCCGCATTATAATGTGCATGTCTTGCTTGTTCGTTGTTTCCCTTATCGTACATTCTTTCTTATATTGATGTATAGAATTTGTATGAATGTCGGTGGGCGTGGGGGGGTGTTGAAATTTAGCAAACACAATTAACGGATATAAACACAAAGTAAAGCTGAGAATAATGAAGAAAAACTAATTCGGAAACAAAGGAGCGGAAGGGAAATAAGTCGACTACTCGCTAGTAAGAGTAGATAGAGTTAATGGCTCTTCTTATATGGGAAACATGGACAAAACTTTGACCAAGTCTTGCAAAGTTTGTTTTTTTTTTGGGGGGTGGGGGGGTTCAAATGTAAGTCTACATTTCTCAAGCTAACAAGAGCCTTACCAGCACATGTAGAACGTGAGACTGTGGCAAACTTTTAATTTGCCCGGCATGCATAAACATTTGCCATATGTCTTCGACTATATATTAATTGAAGTTTCAAGTCCAGCCTTAAAATGAGCCACTTCGAGAAATCTCTTTTCCCTGCTCACTCCTCAGAACTTTATCGTGTTTTATACTTTTCGCTCAAGTTTGCCATGGTATCAACCCTTTACTAACACTTGTGCTTCTTGTGTGGCTGACTGTGGCTTCGCTTGCAGTATTTTTTGTGCCGTGCATTGAGCTCTCCTCCACACATGAACTCTACCTGTTGTTATTATTATTATTATTATTGATCGCTGCGGTCATTGAAAAAGAAGATTACTACTAAAGACAAACTCAGCTGGCAATGCCAGTTTAAACTAATTTAAAACTTATTCATTATAGAAGTTTTTTTTAATTAGTTCTTTTGAAAGGCTGTCTGCTACATGAAGTAATTTACTCCTATTATCAATACTCATTATAAAAATATTATCCTTGCAGGAGGCCTTTACTTTATTGCCACTGTGTGAGAGCTTATATGAATACATTACAACCTCTGTTGTACGATCTTTAGTGGTAAACCTCAGAGGAGAAACGATTTGAATGTAAGCTTCTTTTTCTATGAAGTTTTCCTGGTTTATGCGGAATAAACTCTTAAGAATTTTTTCGCTTCTTAAATGTTTACACTACGAAACAATATAAAAAGTGTTCTGAAAATAAGAAGTTTAGATAACTTATTAAACCCCTTTACTATTTTTTTTCACCTTCAAGTTACAAAGTGGAGGGCTGTAGACCACAACGACATCTGGGAAATCCTATTCCTTTCTGCTGAAACTTTGGCCACCGTGGTGGCATCTCAACGCACAACTGCTATCTAATCAGCTTGGAGAAGCAGTCAACATGGCATCTGCTTAACTCTCGAATACTGTGTGAGAGAGAAAAAAAATCAGGGGAAAAAAACCAGCTTAAGAAGGAGAGGACATGTGAAATATTCCGGTTGGCACTCCAATATGAACGATACCCGTTCTATCCAAGATGGTGTGATAACTGATAGTCGCGACAGGCGAGGCCTGGCAAAGCTCGGCCCACCCTCGACAAAAGGGGGAAAGATCACACTCGTCTGCTCGCTCGTCTACGCGGGAGGGGAGATTTCGACCTCTGGGAGAGGCGAGTGCCTGAAAGTTGCCAGCTACTTAGCAGCAGCGAAAGGTCTGTGAAGAAGCCAGCGAGGGCATCCGGTGTCTTTCTTTTTCACATCTATCTGTCGTTATCCCACACCCCTTGTGCTTCTCCGCTTGTTAGCGACACAAGAGGCGTACTGACGTTTTGTGCTTACCGAAAAGAGAGAAGGATCTTGGGGAGGTTGTTGTGGTTGGGGGAGTGGTGGAGGGGCTTGATGGTGGCTGAGGAACGTGAAAAGGGGAGAAGGATGATGGACAAGCCTTCAGGCTGCTATCTCCCTGACTTGAAAGTTGTCTGATTCTTTTTTGTATTTTTGTCCGGTTTTTTTTCTTTCCTAGCAATAGTTAGCCCGCAAAGTGCTGACATCATTGGTGTGTCTCTCACAAAACTGATAATTGAATACAAAGTGAAAGCGCGCCATTATTTCCCTTTTCCTCACACCCCTTCTAGAACAGTGCGAGAAAGATGGTGGAGAGAACAAAAAAAGAAGAACATGGTATAATTTAAGAACAGTTATTTTAATGTTTTCTTTTACATTTGCCGCTACTATATGCTTACTTTATATGCTTTCGTATAATGTTTTCTACAGAAATGGTGATCTGAAATATCAGAGAAGGTACAACACCAAGCCGAAAAAAGGCTGTCCTCCGCCTCCCCCCCCCCTACCTATTGAGTGCTAGGCACAGTCAACTGTAGTTCGTTGCCCCTATAATGACCACTGCATTCAAAAGTCCTTTTCAAAATGTTCAGGTCCGTAAGACACTTGTTTACCTCAAAAGAACAAAAATAACAGCCAGTAATTTTTTCTTCTACAAGACGGGACTTGTCATGATTCATCATACGGCAATCTCCTGAACATAGCCAGCTGCATATTTTGAGGAAAGTATTTCATAAACAGTTTCACCCACACAACAACACCTGGGACCCTTTTCGTCCTGTCTTGCATTCGTTTTGATTTGTATGTGTGTATGAACTTAGATATGCATGTATGAATGTATGTGTTTATGTATGTATATGTGTATGTTCGGGTTTGTATACATAAATGTGCGCATGCATTTATGTACATATGTATTGTATGTACGAGTATGCTTACATTGGTACGTACGTTCATCGCCTATATGGAAAGAAGCCTACATAATTGTTAAGTATAGTTTTACTATATTGTTACTATTTTATTACTAAAATGCCGCCATATTGTTTATTTTTATTTATTTTCTAGCTATGCCAAAGCCTCTTTTTCATTCCAGCTGTGCAACGAAAGCCTGGCGTGAACAAGTAGAATTTCTACTGAAAATAAAATATTCATAAAGATATTACTCCACTGTGTATAAATGAACTCGTTCCACAAAGCATAATCTCCTTACTGTTATTATCTTTGCATTGTTGTTTTACAGCTTTGTTACAAACACAGCTTGTGTATTATATCTCTGGGGCTCTTCCTCAAAATGCGTGTGTGTATATGTGTGCATGTGCGTGTGTGTTTTTGTGTACGTGTGTGTGTGTGCGTGCGTGTGTGTGTCTCATTTGTTCGTTCTTTTGTCTCTGTTTCTGTTTGTCTTTTTTTTTTTTTTTTTGAAGACTTCAATTGCTACATCTTCAAGATTTTCGTGCTCGTTATCTTACGATGGCGCGGTCGATGATAAGGTCGCCTAAGAAGAAAAAAAACCCAGGCATTTAAATTATTACGGTTGTCGTCGCCATCACTATCGTGACCATCAACGATGACAAGCAGCAGCCTTAGACCTGGAGGAAGGCCAGCTGTCGGGTCTCCTCTTTTATTGTACTTTTTTGTCGAAGGTATCCTACCTTTAGACCACCAGTTCCGTGGCTTTCCCTCCCACCTTCTTTTTCCTGTTTATTTAAACACGTTCATCTCTTTACTCCCGCAGGCCCAGGTTTACTCAGCAACTCGCTTTCGTGGTAATCTAATAATCGCAGAAGTGTTTGTCCATCACATTTTGCAATTTCATGACACTCACATATTATGGATGCATTAGACTGTCCGTAAGGATAAAATACTACGTGGTTTTGACATCTGACTAAATCATGTCATAATTTCTACGAAAAAATATCGTGGAATCGTCTGCGTACCTCACTGTTCCGTAAATTAACCAAACTTGTCCCCATTTCCCCCCTAAATTCAGAGCTGCTTTAATTAAGGGGTGACAACTCTGTGGACGATTTCCGACTTTTGCAGGTTAATATGGAGTCTCGGCATTAATAAATATTAAGTTGAGGTTTTTTTTTTCTTTCTGTTCACCAGCAGAGTTCGGTGCACTGCCAAATACCAAGTACCGCTTGTCGATCGGTCTCTTCAGTCCAAACTTAGACCTCAGAGAACTGTGTTTAGAAATCTCTAGAAAGAAAACAAAGACATCGGCACAATACAACATTACAGTGCCATTACCAGTTTTAGTTTATTGTAGATTATTAATGTTCTAAATTAATTTTATTATCAAAACTTTCGCATACACTTTTGCATCGAAGTAAGGAAAGGGGAACATTTCTTTCACAATCAATAAGTGTTTTCCAATTTCTCATTTGTTTTGAGCAAAATGTTGCTTCATCGTATGGTTCATAATTCCCAAAGACGCAACTTAAACAAATCCATTTACTGGGATGTTATAAATAAAACCAACAGAAAAAATAACTCAACGTGATGATATAGTGTAAAATATTATAATGTTGGTTAACATGACAGAAAAAATTACAAGGGAGGTAAGGATAGCAAATTTATTATTAAAATTTCTTACAACTGTAAAAACAAAACAAAAAATCAGCCATATAATCTAAATATTAAATCAGAAAAGTAATGAGATAACAAAGATATTTATTATTATTAATATTTAAAAAACATTATGTATACAAAAGTTACAATCCGAGCTCCTCTTCTTCCAGAATCATGCGCTCATTCTAACGCCAAACCAGGTTTATTTTATTTTGTAACTAATGCAGTATCATGCAACCATTAGCTTTAGTTTTCGGTACCTGTCCAATTCATTCTTTGTTGCACGTACCAGCTAATCCATTTGCACATGTCAACTAATTCATAAGATAAACAGGCATTCAATAGCTTAGCGCAAAAAAGTAGTTTTACCATCACTCACAGTTGCGCACGCACGTACCCCCTCTCTCTCTCTTTCTCTGACTGAGCTCGTAGCTGCATGTTCACTTATTCTTATCAATCATTGTCATCTGTTGTTTATGAAAAAGTCTGCGTTTCCTTTCCACTTCAAAACAAAAAAAAATCCTTTAAAGAAAAAAGACAGAAGAGACTTTGTGCACTGTCCTACCGAGAAGATTATTCAGCGGAGGCATCACCGGAAGGTTAAGCCGCTACAAGCAGGAACAACAAGCAGTTCAAGGTAGCTTCCTTACAAATCTTAGCAGGGAACAAGTTAGTTTGCCCATGGGCAAGCCTGTGCATCCCTTGGCCTAGAAGAGAAAACAAGAGCTGCGCCATTAGCTGCATGAGGAAGGTGGAGGGGGGGGAGAAAAAAAGAAAAAAGTAGCAACATGATGAACGAGAAAAATTATCAACAGCTGTGGTCAGGAAAAGAAAGTCTAGAAAATTACCGGATGTTCTATGGTGCGAGGACCTCTGCCACCCCCTCTCCTCCATTTTTTACAGCATATTCTCGCGTACAATCCAATTATTTCGAGACATTTTTTTACCCTTCGTTTAAGTATCCTGAGCTATTATAAACGGTATTCTTGTAGGTTTGGGTTTGTTTGTTGTTGTTTTTTTGCATTTTAGATGTATATTGTCTGCGTGTTTTCATGATCTCTATTTTTGTCTTTCGTTTTCTATCTTCTTTCCTTCATCCGTTCTTATTTTTGTTTTGTTTTTCCTCGTCTTCTTCTCTCGTCTAGGTATTAATAAAGTGTTGACATTCTCGTACCTTTCCCTTCTTCCTTCTCTCTCTCTTGCTTGGTGGTGATGACGGACGGGAGTGCGTGCGTATGAGTGAGTATACATGCACATTTGTGTGTGTGTGTGTGTGTGTGTGTGTGTGTGTGTGTGTGTGTGTGTGTGTGCCTAGACATGTACCATCTGAGACCCAAGGGACGTACTGATACAAAGTGAACATCACCGATATGCAGGGTGTGTAACGTATTCACAACGTTGTGTATAAATACGTGCGGAACCTTCAGCAAGTAAACAGCGGTTCACAAGCGAATGCGCATTGCTCATTAATTTTTTGTTCACAAGCTGTACAAACAAACTAGGGGTGAAACCCGATCGTTTCACTAGATGAACCATTTGGAAAGAATATTTTATACATATCTTTTGAGAAAGACGTTGATTTCAAGATCAGATGTTTTTCTGGACATACCTATTTTTTTCCACCAACGATGGAGACATGAGTGTCACGAGTTAAATTTTTTCATTACTGTGGTGTGTCGCTCAGAGGCTGGTGGCCCTGGCCTGTGTATGTGACCCCCGCACTTCTCTTCTCTGTCATTTAGATGCATCGCACAAGAACATACAAAAAATTGTGCTGACAGGACGGAAAGTCAGACTTGAACAACTTTATCTTACAGTTTTAGTTTTAAAAATTCTAAAATTGTAGTGTGCACTTTAAACTGATTATCTAAAAAGATTTAAGGCCTAAAAGTGTTTAAAATTAGAAATGTGTTGTGCTACTGGCCCCTGGCTTTTATGGATTGACATCAATTATCATCCTTCCACTTTTCATCGTAACGAGTGTTCACCAGCTGGGACTATTTTTTACACTCAAGTTGCTTGTTTTTCTTTTTAATCATCGAGTTATGTTTATTCATTTCTACATAGTGTGCACCCATTAAAAAATCCACTGTCTTGTCTAAACATCATACCAATCATACATTTTGTGTGTCTAAAAATATTTTTGAAAACCCATTTGGATATGCCATTCTTCTTCGATTTACAAGAAAATGATGTTTTAAGATTAAATGAAGTAGGAGTAGTTTATAGCCGTTTAATCTACTATTTAATTAAATTTTGATTTGATATTCTGTTAAGTTTATTTTTTATGATTTTATTTGTTTGAAAATGCTTCTGGGTATCAAGGTAACAGTCAAGGCCACGTGGCCTGGCTGCCGCACTGAAAAATAACTGTGCAAAAAAAAAAAAAAAAAATACGACATTCAGACATTTCAAGGGCTTCGCTAAGCGCAATGAGAACTATAAATAAACATTTCACGTGTTTCGGCACGTGAACATGACTGTCAGGTGCGCAACAAGGATTTTCTTAGGCGTGATCCCTGGCAGATTTGCCTGGTATCACAGGGTATGTAGCAGACGATGGAGATGAGACTGTCCGGGAGAATCTTTAGAATCGTGTGCACATATCGCATAACCAACCAGAAAGTGTGAAACAAAGTCAAGTAAATAAATTTGTTAAATGAAGACCCGACAAACACATTGAATAGACGCCAATCAACATGGTGTCTCAACATCACCAGGTCTTGCAAATAGGACCTTGTACGGAGCCATTCACTTTAGACTTTAAATATTTCATTTATTCACCCCATGAGATACTGACATGATACACAATTAGTTTACTCATACAACTTCCTTATATAAAACTTGAATAAATGTACACAGATCTCAAATAAAAAAAATACAAGTCAGTTTTATTTGTTTTTAAACTTAATAACGTGGGAAAGATGTTAATAATCTTTCCACTGCCTTAACATGACTGAAGCCAACAACATGACATATCAAAGCTGTCACAAATAATCTTATAAATTTAATAAGTTTTCCAAGTAGATTCATTTTTGTGGAGCAGTAGAGATTATTAAACTTAATTGCATTGGGGTGTTTAAAATAAAATTTAGGAGTTAATCTTTCTCTATTATTCTTGAAGTAATCAGATACTAGAATGTAGTTAAATTCGTCTCCAATAGTAGAGTCTTTTAGTAGAGTGTTGTTGTAATCTTGGCATATTGATAAATCTTTCTGTCTGGACTGGAAGATTATTACTTGAGGTTCTAAGCTTAAAATGTTACACAGTCCTTGTAAGATAATAGACTAATAGTTTTCAAGGAGAAAGAAGTTTTATAAATTCTCCAGTTCCAAGTACTTCTCATACAATTCCGAGAACCATTTTCGCATATACATATGAAATAAACATATTCTAGCCTTGTATCTGAAATTGCTGTGGTGATTTTTAAATTCTCCTATCGGTCTCAAGCCCATGACAGCCTTAAACTATTCAGTAAATCTTTAACCCGCAATAACATAATCTGAATGGATTCCATTATTCACATTTAATCTCTAGGTACATGTAAACTAATAAGCAATACTAGAAAATGTATTTACATTTAACTCCTTGAGATGATGATGATGATGATGATGATGATGATGATGATGATGATGATGATGATGATGATGATGATGATGATGATGATGATGATGATGATGATGATGATGATGATGATGATGATGAGGAGGAGGAGGAGGAGGAGGAGGAGGAGGAGGAAAAGGAGGAGGAGGAGTAGGAGTATTAGCTTGTAAGGATCATTGTACATGTTTTACATGAACCGGGTACGGGTAGAGGAACAGATGATATGTAGCTGAGGGCGATTTCCTTGACAGTACAGAGGAGACAAAAAGGCGCTATCTGCGAAAGATAAATATCGAACCCAAGAAGCCAGAACAGGACGAGCTGAAAGACGAGGAAGTATGGTGGTTTGGTTTCAAAGGTTGTTGGGGCTACAATGTTATGGGGGAAGGGTCATTTGGTGCTATCTGTGATTCGAGAGCTCGTGCTACTCCTCTAGCCGCTGCTGTCGACGCAGTGTTTGTAGGTGAACGTGTCTATTCTAACACTCGCCATGAAAGAACGGTGTCATCTGCCGCGACCTTTGGCCTGGGTCATCGTGATATATCTGGACGTAAGCAAACAGCTGCGTCTTCTTCCAACACTTTTTTCATCTTCAGTAGGCTTTTTTGCTCCCTCTACCGATTAAGTTTTGACGTTGCTTCTTTGGGTTTATTTGTCTTTGTTTCTTATGTCCTTTTATCAGCACTGTTCTCTTGGTGTTAACGTAAATGTTTCTGGTTTAATATTTGCATATTGCCGTTTGCTTGAATTTGATGTCTAATGTCAAAGAATTGATCTCAAAACAAAGCAACCAGTCAGATTTCACCATCACCTGAGTACATTTTCCTCCACAGTTTTTTTTTGTACGATAGACAGAAGTAAGACAGCAACACTTTGCCACTCCAAAAGAAAAGAAAAGAAAAAAAAAGTACTAACAAGAATTTTCTGGAGATAACTAATATTTATGGTTAGTATATATCACTTGACAAAGTAAAATTTCTAAAATATTTTTCAGAATTTTACGAAAGAATTTAGCATACCGCTTTCTGGCTAGGTTATTTACCCATATAGTATATAGTATATAGTATATAGTACCTCGATCCGTAGGTCTCACCTGACCAAACCCATCTTTATACGGTGTTTGAGTTTTGGCAGTGTCGGGTTTGATTTTCTTACCAAAGAGCCTCTCATGTGGCTGAAAGGTAGGCGAATCAACAAAAACAAGATGAATGTGTCAGGTCTCCCGAGTCTTTGATTCTTTGACTGTGACAAAAAGCGTACATGACGCAGTCCATGGTAGGGACAGTAATATTATTTTTATTCTTGGGTCTATCGATGTTGTTTCCATGACAAAAGTGTTATATGTTGTGTTTTTCTGGCCAATTATTCTGATTCTTGATTCATTTTGTTGATCTGTACAGCTGGCGGGTCAGTCCGTGTTGGGTGTAGACAAAATGATAAATGGATTACAAGGCTTGCCACAAAAGGTTTTTTTCTGTAAAGGGTGAATTTTTCAGACCTCTTGGCGTCCCATACAAAAAAGACCAGTGTCAACAAAACCAACCATGTGTACGAAAATGTAAATGACAAATAAAAGAATGCTGGAAAAAATATTGTTAAGTAGAGAATAGAAATAAATTCAGAATATTGTTAGGTTTCTTTGTAAAGAAATATATTTTAGAAGTTCTAAGCAGCTACATTATACATAATGTATGTGGTTATAACAACTAATAATGAAACGTTGTCTTAGTGGCTTAAAGGGTCTAAATTAGTGATAAAAACTCCGACTGGTCACAAATTGTTGGGCCTTGAATGCGATGAATTCGCCTCTTGGCCTCCAATGTTCAGAAGCGGCGGTAAGTACTCGTTTACACAAAAAATATTATCAACCAAATGACAAATAACCAATTTTATTCATCCCAATGAAAAGTGTGCTCAGTTACGAACAAGGACAGAAGAAACATACTAAGTGCTTGTTACGAGGTGAAACAAGTGATGCATCATAGCAAAACACAAAATACGTGCAATCTTACTATTAAAACCATTCTTAAGACAAACCTACGACACTTCGCTTTCTCTTTCTCGCACACACACACACACACACACACACACACACACACACACACACAACCATTTTATCTACTGTTGATCACTACTGAAGACATAGCATAACGTTTGCCTACCTACATTCAATAAAACTATTTCTCCTGTAGACATCTTCTGGTATAGACAAAAAGCTGACCATAAAGGAAGCCGAATACCTCTGCTTCACATCAATGACAGAACAAAAATATTAAACATTGCGCTCTTTAGAGACATAAGTAAATTTGACTAACTGCAAGCAGGACAGACTGAATATTTACACGCATGAAAGTAAACTAAAACTAGAACTTAAATGAAAAGGCAGTCTTATAATACTTGAGTTGCATTGAAAAGAGTCATCGGTGAGCTGTTAAAGTTGTGCTTTTTGACAGCAAGTGGTTTGATGCGAAAGAAGGTAACCACAGGGTGAAGTCGGGTACAACAGCTTGTTATCGGGTGAAGAACAAAGACAAAAACAGTTTCTGTGGTGCTCTCTCTCTCTCTCTTTCTCTCTTTCACTCTCTCCCTCGCCACTTACTTTATCTATCTATCTCTCCTTCTAAGTTTGTTTATATAAGAGAGAGAAAAAAAACAGTGAGTGAGATGGACTTCGTAAAAGTATATTGCTGACATACAAACATCTGAGCAAAATACCTTAAAACATTTCCATTCTTTAATCTATGCATGCGATAAAGATTAAATAGCACACACGATAAAATAACACATTTAAAGCAGATTAAATTGTGGCTAACATGCTGATGAATTTGCGACCACAACCCACATAACTTTCGCAAGTTCTTCACCCGATAATGCAGCTCCACGAAAGAAATGCAATAGCCTTATTACAGGTCAGGAAGCAGC
The DNA here is from genome assembly GCA_004794655.1 of Marisa cornuarietis. Taxonomy (NCBI): domain Eukaryota; kingdom Metazoa; phylum Mollusca; class Gastropoda; order Architaenioglossa; family Ampullariidae; genus Marisa; species Marisa cornuarietis. The sequence goes on along the minus strand of SMMW01000617.1, from coordinate 5,050,916 downwards.
GATGGGGGCTACTTTCGTACTCAGATCAGGGGAAGCGGGTAGTCGAGTGGTTAAAGCGCAAGCAAACTTCCTCCAGTCGACCCTGCTGGCGGTAACGGGTACCTGACTCCTTAGAGGGTTGAGGAAGACGAGGCAACGAGGGAGAGGAGATGTAAAAGCTGGCCCAGAGAAAAGTGATGTCTTTAACACCTCACTCCGAAGGGTTACGGGAGGACCTTACATGTAGCCGCAGTCCTGACAGCCGCAGCATCGCTTGTGGCGGACCAGCGGCATGCTGCGTGTCAGGGTCACGGCGCTGCGCTTCCTCATCGTCGTCTTGCAGCAGCGCACGACACAAAGACACGCGCCGATGGGACCTTTGGGTTCAGGCTCAAGCACTGAACCTGGAAGCGAGAAACTCGGGTAGAATGTGTAAGGCGGGTTAAGAGTGGGCCAGGGGAAAGGCAGGTTACTGTCGGTCGCAAGCTTCAGCTCACGTAGGGCTGCAACAAATGTCAATATGCATCATCATTTCCACGATTTCGAAGTTGTGCGTGCGTGCGTGCGTGCGTGCCTGCGTGCGTGCGTGCGTGCGTGCGTGCGTGGGTTCGTGCGTGCGAGGTCTCATTGTAAAGTTGCTGATGGTCGTAGCGTTCACTAATAATCTCCTAGACAGCTTAAGGAATGAAAAATTAGCCTTCGTGTCAAGAGAGTAATCCCCATAATATGAAGCCAGTGTTGAGAGACACGGAAACAGACATGAATCTTTTCTCACCTGGCTGAGTTTGTAACTCAGGTCGGACAGAAAACGACGATGCCGCCGAGGTCAAGATTATCAGCAAGGTCAGATGAAACAACCTGCAGAAAAGAGAAGAGAGAAAAAAAAAGGAAATTATCGCTGGTCACAATTAAGAAGCGATTATGTTACGCATGCTGGTGACTGTCTACGTAAAACGAAACTATTATTATTATTGTGGACTATATCATTATCGTCGTCGTCTTCGCCGTTATTTTCATCAGTTTTCATAATAGTGGTAGTGATTATGATCGTTTATCAAAACTAGCAGCAGCAGCAGCAGCATGACGGTGACTGCTGTAGAAGTGATGTGAGTAGGAGGTGATCTGTTGGAAAATGATGCTCCCAGACATGGCTGCTGTAGCGAAGTCGCAGAAGCTACACAAACTTTTAGCGGAACATAAAATCAGCTTTCACTGTACTAACATTGATGAAAATGAATCGACAATGGAGGCTAAGTATCTTCCGGTATTCCTTAGTATCTTCTGGAAAAAAAACTTCCAAGAATTCACCACAATGCTGCTCGTCTCATCTGCTCGTCGTCTACATCTAAACGTAGAACATCCATCATTCAGTCTCTTCACTGGCTGACAGTTTCTGATTGTAAAGTCAGTTACAGCTATCCAATTTGACTTGTACCGCTGTTTCGAGCACCTGCCCTCGGTACCTCTCTGAACTCACGTTTATACTCCCCCGCCCCCTCACGACTGCTCCGTTCATCTTCTGGCATCAGCCTTCTTCGAGTCCCGTTAACTAAGACAAAGACGTATGAGCAGAGATCTTTTTTCTACCAGGCCCCATCAACTTTCAACAAATTACCCGTCAGCTTCCATCACTCATACTTTTAATTCTTTAAACCCAAATTTACGAGTTGCTTTTTTTTTCGAAATCAATGACTTCACCGTACCACATCAGGTCTGTTTACTCTGAGCATATTTGTGGAAAACCGTTTTTTTATAATTATTAGTTTTTATTATTATTATTATTTGCTATACAGAGTAAGGCAGAGAAATAATAATAATAATTTTATTATTATTTATTTGTAGAGTACATGTACCTGTGAGGAGGCGTGCTCAATGCGCTACTCATGAAAAACTACAGGCCATCAGTCATAATACAACAAACACAAGTGGATGGCACCATGGAAAACAGATGGATGAAGATGAAAATATGAGGCGTGAACGGAAGAGTTCGCTGCTTATGAAGGACAATATTAAAATGTTTTAATGTCATTTTTCTCCAGAAAATGAATTTGAAACATAATAAGACCAAAATACCTTTTAGCGAGCATGTTAGCTGGAGAGAGCGATACTTAACAGCAGATCGTTCTCCGAGTTTCACTGACGTGTCTTAATTTTGTCCGCAGGCGCCCACTGTGACGGTATAATCGCGTGTCACGCTTATATCCACCTCCTAACCTCTCACCCGTCACGAGGAGTTTCCCCTCCGGTACTCGCACCTTAAAAAAATCTGTCGGCCGGTGACGTCAGGAGCCTACCCTCCAAACATCTGTGATGGTAAACTGTCGACAAAAAGAGGGCTCACGTAGGTTAGGCTGAAACGGAGAAAACTGGTTTTCATATCCGCCCTTTTGACATCCTACAGAATCCACAACAACAGACAGTTGACACCACTTTCGTGCTCTGCAGAAGTTTTCCTGGTGGCAGGGTCAGATCACCCGGAACAATAAACAAAGACCTGTCCTACATGAGAGGAATAAGAAGCTTTGTGTCCTGGAATGTAATGTGACCTTGCTGACCTTTGCGACGGGAGTGCAGCCTCCCTTTTCCCCGCAGACATAAGAGGGTGTGACAGATATGATTGTGTCGTCAGTGATGCATATGAGCGACCTCTAGAACCTGGTGTAAATCTGAGGTCTTAAGTCGGACTTGACTGCAAGCCGACGTGCTTTGGCTTCACTTCCCAGAATCACGGTTGGACTGCGTGCATCTGAGGTCTTGAAGATGAGTGTTAAGAGCCAGGTCTGAGGTACAACTCGACTTCGATAATCAGGATCGACTATTCCACTTGCCACTTGAGACCGGTGATCCATTTTCATTGACATGCACACCAGTCCACATTCACTTAATTATAAGACTTTCAGCTAAGGAGAAAGGGAGTGAGGGTAAATGAGGAAGGAAGGAAAGAACATCAGACGGGTTGTGAGGCGAAGAAAGAAAGAAAGACTCCAAAATAACGTAACGCTAGCTTATTCACTCTCTCATAATCTCGGGTCTGTTTTACTGGACTACCGGCTTGCTATATTGTCAAAGATTCAAAATACTAAAATCAATTTTGAGAGAAATTCCTTCATTGTATGTTCTTCATCGGTTACCAGCACACACGAATGCCTCACATTTATACATCTTGAAATATTTCGTAAAAAAAAGTTCACACAGCTAGTCATTGACTCGCACTCTGTGCACCCTGGCTTCAATTTTAATATGTATTTCCTTTGTGTACGTTTGTGTTACGAGGCAGCAAACAGGAGGTCGCTTGTGTGATTGATCAATGTTAAAACCTTGTATCTCTTGAGCCAGGTGACGATAAGCTGTATCGAAGTATCACACAGATATCGATATTATTCTTGTATGGTGCCAGTGTCACACACAGTGACTACTTTCTGTCACTCACACTCACACTCACACTCACTCAAACAGCGTCGCATGAACAGGTCACGATGGCCCTGCTACAACTATGTCACGCGGGTGGGAAAGCCGTTGACTGTCCTGACAAGGGTAAAATCTCTGTCAACAAGACACTTCACTTAATAAAAAAGAGGAAATGGCTATGTGAACGGCTTCTGTTATATTTATCAACCCAGACTACATGACATAATAATTCCCTCGTTTTCTGAAAATGAATGACAAACTTAACTTTCTTTTTTACGTCGTCTTGTACATCGTTGGGTGTGGGTCATTAGATTTACACCTGTTTGTGGGCTGATTTTAAAGCTCCTAAGATCAGAACAGTGACTTTTAGTCATTATTCTAGAATAAGTTTTTTTTTAAACCAAAGCGAATGTAGTTGTTTTTCAGTGTCTAACAGACAAGATTAACAGGCGAGAAATGAAACAAGGAAGGCTAAAGGGAAATCACCCTCTCAAGCAGAAAAGTAACAGGAGTTACGTTCTATTCTCCACAACATTTTTACTCCATAAATTTCTTGCAACAAAGAATGCATGAGCAATAAAACATATGTTTACTCATAAAAAAAAAACATAAAAAAAGCAAAAAAAAGAGAGAAAGAAAGATATTTTAAAGTAACCGGAGTAAAGGTGTGACAGTGAAATTAATTAATTAACCTAACTGGCGTAAAAGGGGTGTAAATCGATTAATCTAAATGTAATTAAGAAATATGAGTAATGAAGACGGATTTCTAAAATTTTGCGTTTCTGAAACTTGAAGTGCGTTTTATTTGGTTGTCTCTGTAACTACTCGAAAAGTATGAAAGTGCGATATGTAAATAGAATGATACAGGGACATAGACACACGCACACACACACACACACACACACACACACACACACACACACACACTCGCACACACGCGTGATATTACGTCCATTATAAAAAAAAATTAAGTGTTCTGTACAGACAAAACAAGAATTTTTAGCCTGTTTCCCTCTCTTGTCTGAGTGTTGTTATTGTTTTGTTTAATTTTTTAAGTTTGCCCACTCGTCCAGTTTCTGCCGTTCATCTTACAGCGGTCTGTACAATATACCAATTCCATGGCGGTACACCAGGCTTCAGGTCTACCGTCTAAGACTTACTAACTTAACATTTCAAACTCAGTATCTAATACAGATAAATATGACATCAATCTTAAGCCTTGTGTTTGGGGCCCAGCTGCTGAAACACACGTAGCAACAAAAATGTATTTACCTAGATGTTTCTCGTGAACTTCCCGTCATGCATTTTGCTGGTCCACGAAAGAATTATTCCAGATTATCTTATCTGAGATGACCGTGGAAGGCAGGGTTCTCGGTCACCTAGGCTCGCTACCTACAGGTCGTCCACAAACTCGATTGTCCCAGTGAAGTCCCAAAAATATTTTGTTCAAATGCCAGCTGGGTGAACACATCACGAAATGATAACTGCATTGTGAAACAACAACCAATAATTAGAGGCTTGGGGTCAGAAAAGGAAAAGACTTTTGCAGGGATATGTGTACAAGGAATAGCATTTTAACTGAAACTATGTCGACCCTTTATGTCAAACAAAAGAGAAAACTTGTTGAAATGGAATTAAGCAGTTGAGCTAAGTCGTCATAGACAGCAACATAGTGATGCATGCCAAAACATCTCTCCCAAATTATCATAAACATTCATTAATTTATGTATTGCCTCCCTTTACCCGATCAGATGGTTGTCAGAAGGTGGATGGCTGGGGGAGGACTGGACAGACACAGCAGGTGTGTTTTGAGCGGTGGTACGCAAGTTCTGCATTATAAAATCAGTTTGCTATTGCCAGCATGTTTTTTTTTCTCTGCCCTCTCTGTTGTCAGCATTCTTCTAAAGTGCCCTCGAAGACAGCCTTAGAGTGTAGTGTCGGATCACATGACCAAACAAGCTTATGCCTGGTTTACCAGAGTGGCGATTGTGGACTTAGAGATTCTTTGCTCTGACGTTTTGTGATGGAAATTGGGAGCAATATAAATTTTATGAACTTTCTCTCTACGTGGAATTTCTTTTGTGGAGCAACAAATATCAGTCACAGCCGCCAAAGCATAGGCGCCATATTGTCATCCCCGCAATGTTCGACCGATTGTATGATGAGATGAGGGTTGGGTCTTTCAGACACTCCTACTCCCTCAAATACAGCATCGTCTGCGAAACATCAAACATGCCTGTCAGTGGCATTGAGTCCAATGGCGCAAAACCTTGTCACGACGATTTGTGCATTAACAAATGGACCAGAATGCAGGAGTGTTCTAAATAAAATGCAGTGGTCAAAATATCTTCTTCTGTCGCTCTATCCATGAAAAATGAAAACCATAATAACGATTTTCAGAATTTCCTGACTACCTTACTTCAAGACAAAAAATAAGAACACATGTGCCTTACATTCATCCACCTCTCTTTCTCACTCTCTCTCTCTCTCTCTTCATGAATAAGATGATCAAAATTATACCAGAAACCACACACGCTAAATTTAACATCCTAGTTCAATTTTATCTCCATGAACACAGGTTTGTTATCTGTGAAATTTACGTGCACACCCTTCCTGACATTCGTAAAACTTTTTAGCCAGAAGCCTGATTATTTTAGGCTAAGATAGTGACTGCTGAGAGAGCCAGCTATTCTGACAGCCAGCAGTTCTGACAACCGCAGCATCGCTTGTGCCGCACCGAGGGCATGTTGAGCGCCAGGGTCACGGCGCTGCGCTTCTCTGCTGTCACCTGGCAACAGCGAATGACGCATATACAGACCTCCCCGCCGATCGGCTTGAGGGAGGGCAGGACAAGGTCCGTTTTCAGCAGCTCAAGGAGATCTGCAACACATGCCAGTTACGATGGCAATTTCCAGGACTCGTTAGTGCACACACACACACACACTTGGGTGTACTAACGTGTGTGTGTGTGTGTGTGTGTGTGTGTGTGTGTGTGTGTGTGTGTGTGTGTGTGTGCTTGAAATGAGTAGTTAAGAAGGAAACTATAAATCATCAAGACACACATATGAAGAGATGCTAAAGCTCAGCATTTCTTTTTCACGTGGACTAGGTCTCAACGTCACACAAAAAAGGTCACGATCTTCCTTCTACAAGACCTGGTCACGCAAGCTAGTTGCCTTGCTAAATTGTATTCGCTGTAATCTCTACTTACTGTTAAGTGGCATATTTAGTAATTGGCAAAAACAACCTCTTCCATAACAAATTGAAATGAAAGAAGACAGCAGTAAATGCCACAAACAGACCAGTCGAAAGTGTAGAGCACACAGTGAAAAATAAAGCACATCTATAACCTGTAATTTTTCAATGGAAAACAAATTAAAATGCTGTAGTCCTAGGCATCCATTGTAGGCATCGAGGTGGTGGTGGTGGTGGTGGTGGTGGTGGTGGTGGTGGTGGTGGTGGTGGTGGTGGTGGTGGTGGTGGTGGTGGTGGTGGTGGTGGTGGTGGTGGTGGTGGTTATCGTCCTTCACATATATCATTCTGGGGAAGACTTTACATAAAACTCTTCGTGAACATTCATCTCTGTCAGCTTTGTGAAAGAGTCAGTTCTCACCTGGCCGAAGCTGGACACTTTGCGATGTTACTGCCGTGATCAGGGTTGTCAGCAGGGTCAAGTAAATAAAGCTGTCGACGAGAAAAAAAAAGGGTGAGGAAGTGTTTATTTTGGCCACAGCAAGAAATTCCTAGTGACGAAAAAGATTTAACTATCACCGGTGTAAGGATGATTACAATGCCGTAATCTCAGCCTTGTATCTTCATGACTCGTTCATAGCGATAATGACTATGGTTACCGATCCTACGTGGTGCAAAATCACCTCTAGGTGGAAGCACTTTCCCGCCAAACCAACCGACGGGAGAGACAGGAAATCTGACAGGTCAGAACGAGTGAGAGACAGCGACGTGTAGTGGTGTAAAGAGCTCGACCATGGTATTTGTTCACACTCCCACCATACCTCAAGAGTATTACACAGGATATCAGATTAGCTTTCCTAAAAAAAAAAAAATATGCGTTCGTACTCCTGGATGTAAAGCACTGTAAACTCGGCTTTGGCACTGTTGTTGACATCATCTTGTAATAAATGTTTTAACATCATGTTACCAAAATAAATATTCAGACATAGGAAGGAAAGCATACCTTTTTGTATCCATGCTAGCAGCACAGAATCAGAAGACTGTTCTTCGAGCTTTGCAGGAGAAGTCAGCTATATGTGTAGAACAATATGTCATATTTATATCCGTCTCCTTATCACTGGTGCTGCACCTTAACCAGCTATTGTGCCCTTTCGTCAGAAAGAGAGAAAAAAACGGGGACAGGTTAGGAAGAATAGATACAATGGCAGAGGCAGGAAGACCGTCTTCGGTTTTGAACAGACATTATTTGTCACACGTAGTCATGCAAAAGACTGACGACAAGAAGTCGATCACATCGCCTTTGACTGCCTGCTGACAATAACAACTCTGCCATCAAGTTACACGTCATTCATTGCGAGAATTTAATCTCAGTTTGCTTTTACTTTCGTCAGTTGACTGCTGTGCATTTGCTTAGAAAAAGAACTGATCGATAATTTTGCATTCAAAATTACTTAGAAAAATTCGTCTTTTCATAATGTTTGATAATAAATGCTGTTGCTTATAGGGGCTAGTTGTACAATATGTTCCTAAAAGTTAAAACGGTTCTGAAGAAGCAAAGTTAAAAACTTTTTTCTACGCCACTTAGATGCGTTGCAAATTAGCATTCTACGATGTTCTGACGGGAACGAAAGTCTACGCAGGTTTATCTTATTTAAAACAGGTTTAACTAAAGAAAATTTTCTAAAATTGTGTCGTGCACTGTGTTTCTATAAAGCTGATTATCTAAATACATTTAAGACATAGAAGTGTTTAAATTTAGACACATTTTGTGCAGTTGGCTCCAGAGGTACTAGATTTTAGTTTCTACTACTTTTTCCAGATGTGGTGTCTGTAAAGTTACTCCTACAGAACTGTCTTGATTGTCTTGTTATTAAACACAACCAGATGTGAGCTATAAATCCTCATCATCGATATTCTTATTGTTGTTTTTTTCTCGGTATAATGATCCGTTTGTCAAAAACGCAAAGATTTATGATAGCATCTATTCTTTGCAGGTATTATCCAGACTGTCAAGAATAGTCAAGACTCCAATGCGAGAGGGACGTGAGAGCTTCTCACAACACTTATCTTGTATCGTATACCCGATACCTTCCACGTGCTTTAGATCTTCTTACGACTGTCCAAGTTCTCGTATCTGTCGTCGAAGTTCTCCCAAAAATGTGAGTTTTATTAATTGTTTGGACTTTTGAGCCCGGCGCAACATTTATAGAAGGAAATGACACGTTTTAATGATACTATCTCATGTTCGGACGTTACTTATACGCGGGGCTTATACTTATGCCAGCTGATAGCTTCCGGCTGAATACATGTGTGTATCATATATATATATATATATATATCACTGAATGTGGGTGTGTCCGGAATGTGGGGGATGAGGGAGAGAGATTTGTGTGTGTTTATGACAGAGAGAGAGAGATTGTGTATGTGTGTTTACCTGCCTGTAAGAAGTCATAACAACAAACAACTGTATGTGGTGGAAGCATAAAACAACCAAGCAGCCGAGAACATGCCGTCAGCTTTATTAATAGCAATGACAAACAATAACAGGAATTGTTTTGTTTTTGTTTTTTGCTACAATGTTACATCGCGTCCTTTCTGCGGGACTTGCTTGCAGGACCGTAAGACACACAGACATGCTGTTAAGGTGCCCAGGTCCGACAAAGGCTGGTCAGACTTTGGGAGACAACTCTAATGAGAGACTACCCAAAAGCTGTTCTGTAAAACAAGACAAAAATTCTGAAAAAAAGTATTTTTATTAGAATTTCTAAGACAAAGACAATAGAGAAACGATGAATTTGTGTGAGGGGATAGATATGTATTAAAACCTAGAATATTCATGTGTTTTAGTGTCTAAGAATTCATAAGTTATTTAATTGTTTTATCTGTATTCCACATTCATCCAAATCAAGTGTTCAAACTAACATTTCTCAGCCATGCCTTCGCTAAAAGATCTTATTTCGATACTTTGATACTATGCTGTTGTCTGTTTATGTTTTTTGTTTGTTGATATGTTTTGGTCCACGTATAAATGCTATATTTATATTGAGTCTATGAATTTTAATTTGCGAGTTTAGTTTGTGATTGAAATGTGCAGAGTGCCTAATTCTTGGTAGGAAAGCGCGATGTAAAATTCTACTAATTGCTCGATTATTGTTTTAATATTATCTTATTATCTATATAATATTAGTTTATTATGTTATATATATATATCTATTATTATTCTTACTATTCTATAGTTATTGTTGTGTCAAGGTGCCATGTCGTAGTCGTCCTTTGTCTCCTGACATGACGTGGTCAGCCTTTGTATCGATATTCTTAATTTGTGCCGTTTCTGATTTTTTTTCTAAGAAATCGATCAATGCCTTTAAAAAGAATTCTTCTGAGGTCTATAGTGAGCATCCCCCACATAAACATATAGGGATGCCCGCATGAGTAAGTCTGTTCTTACCCTTAAGATCAAGTCCCACTCCTACACTTTCAAGAACAGGTCTCAATTCAAGTCCCGCTTCGACTCTGGAAAGAAGTTGTCCTGCTTCAGGTCCCACTACGACTCTTTCAAGGGCAGGGAGTGAAGTTACCGCCGAGAACAGTAACATTAGCGGCAGAAGATCAGAAAGCCTGGTAAGGTAAGGACAGAAACTGACGGTTCAATAATGTTCTTAGCTAAATTCCGTGAATCATTTTAATCCTGTTATATAATTATTTCTCACTTGGAAAGAGAAAATAGTTGCTTGAAAATACTTTTGCAAATACTCTTAAAGGACAACACGAGCGCTCAGCGAAAATCGCTGGAAATAAAGCACAAAGTATCACAAAAACATGTCCCGGCGGCATTTTATGACAAAGAGGCATGAAAGATTTAAAATTAATATTTTTTTCTTAAGCACACCTGTATTTGTCAACAAAACATGAAGTGACGAAACGGAAGTATTTCTAAAACTAGTGCCCTCTGCACTAGCTGAAATCGAAGAGAAAAGATGCAATATTCGGTAAAAGAAAACTGACCGGGACACATTGTGCTGTTGCTGAATGTTCTCTTCGACACTCAGATGGCATTAGTTTGTATTCATGAAGGAAATCCTAAAGATAATGGCAGCAAACGCCAGTGGATTAACTTTGTTCATAGATGTGTATATACAGGTCTCTGCTTTGTACAAACGTGCCATGCAAACTTCGTTCCCACACCATATTCAAGAATTTGCTCAAAACATTTCAGAATCGATTGTTATCCAGTCACTTATACAGTACAACCAAGTCTTGGACTTTCAGTGAAACGAAAACATCTTATTCCTACAGCAGTGCTTACTATACAAAAGCACGAGATGTTAAAACCAACTACAACTACTGGTAGATCAAGCACCAGATATGCAACATCGACAGTTTCTACACCGTCTGGTCTACAACTAACATCGTGTGACAGTCACAAACACATCATCGTCAGTCGTATCTTTATCCAGCATAATGCTAACAACAACTGACAGTGTGAGGGCATCATTGATGTGCGTGATTGAAACAGCTAGAAAAGGGGAAAAAAAGAATTGAGGGTGATAAACATATTATAAGGAGCTTAAACGGGGACACGTACGAGTATCAGTAAGTAAATAGAAAATTCTGCATGCAGCTAAATGAGGAAGAAATAAGTTTTTACATAAAAATGTTTCAAACTATCATTACGTTTCAATTGTTAAAAAAAATCCTTATCAGCAGTCAGTTGTAACTATTGTTGCCCATTAAATTTTGATCTGATTGACTTACCAGTCTGTTGAACGAATTCAGTTTGGACCATTTGGACCATTTAATTATTTTTAACTTCATTCAAAACTTCTAAATAAAGTTCCAGTCTGTAGGGCTGTATTCCAAATTCAGCTGTTTCATTTCTCAGGCAAAAAAATCGCTTCTTGAACACGACAACCTGAGCGATGTTTCTCGCTGTTACAAATACTTCGATTGCTCTTCAGTACCGGAGAGTAATTTTTTCCCGCCTTCCTAGTTGCAGGTGAGAATGCCGATGTTTGAAGGCTTATATCTTTAAAATTAAGCATAATTATGTACTCATAGTTTGGGAATTATTATTTTAAAACGAAATTTACCCAATCATAAAGAAATAATGTTGCGCTCGATTTGTCCTTTAACTAAGGTATTCAAAACTCCTTAGCGTGCTAGCATAAAAAATAAAGGTGGTCTTAAAAGCTGTGACGAGTACGGGATTCACCGTGTGTACCCCCATATAATATAAATTCTGTGAAATATCTCCACTAAACGTATTGGTAAGTGATTATTTTTCAAACGCTGCCCATTAAAAAAACCTCATCATCATCATCATCATCATCATCATCATCATCATCATCATCATCATCATCCCACAGACTCATGTCGACATATCTATCCTTGCAAAGAGCTGACCACTGGGCATGGAGTAGTTACCAACCCTTTAACTTCTGTTCCTGTACACTAACTACAAGATAACTCATTTTCCTTAATTTTGGCATTAATACGGATAGCTACAATTAGTCACCAACTTATTTTGCCCAATCAAAGGTTTCAATAGAAAGAATAATTAACATACCTCTTTTTTTGCATACTGGACGAAGGAAGTGTGCAAAATTTAGTACAGGATTTATTACGCTGATTTCGATTTCAAAGTCGTGCGTCAGTCTTATCCTAGAATGTCCCTTTTATATTCTTCAAATGACCTTACTTATCGGGGTTGTTTACCCCATCAGCCTGTTTACTTTATCAGTATTCCGCATTTTACACTAAAAATTCAAGTCCAGTAAAAACAAACAACATTATATATTTCCATTAAGGCTGTCCTTGAGGCAGTTAGCAGCACTAGCTGTTGATTGGTTTTTGGAAACTGCGACTTTATGTGCAATGACGTATCTAACGAAACCAATTTTACCCTCGTCTAATTACTATAAATGTAAATAAGATACAAGTTCATGGTCACAAAAACGTAATCAACTTCTAAACAAAAACACGTTGGTAGAAACACGAGTCTTCAGAGAAATTCAACCCAGACATGGGAAAAAACTTGAGGTCGTTTACTTCTTTGATCCGTACTCCGTTCATGCAGCTCTGCTGGACTCTCCATCAGTGGCGTGCGGTGGGATTTTCCACTGGGGACCAGCTAGGGACTAAGGGGGGGGGGAAGAGTAAGCTACTCGATTTGCTGCTTTCTCTTGACGCCTCATTATGTATCTCGTAATACGTAAATAGTAATACAAGTAAGCGACGAACAAATAAGGTTTTATAATGTTGATTATAAGATCACGATTTATGTGAAAATACCAGATAATTTTGTAGATACCATATATAAGCGTTAAATGCCGTTAGAAAGGGGAAATAGTCGAAAACAAGCGAGACGATGTAACCTGTTAAGTAGGTTAGATTACACGCTCCCAGTGAACAAGCGCATTGACCACAAAGTGCTTTCGATTGCACAGTCCTGCATGTTTAGAAGAGATAGTTCCTCTTTACCACCCGTCACGTGGTCTGCGCTCTGGCTCCCAGTCACGCTTCTGTCTCCCTGCAGTGGAAGACACAAACAAGAAGCGCACTGGAGCCAGGGCCTTCCAAAACGCGGCACCTAAACTGTGGAATGGTCTGCCATCGTCACTGTCCACCATCACCTCACCAACCACGTTTTGAAAAAGACTAAAGACCCATCTGTTTATTTAAGAAGGTCAAACTTAAACAACCAAGAAACGCTTCTGCCTTTTTTTTTTTACTTTCCTGGTGTTTTATCTATTTATTTACTTTAGTTTTTTTCTTATTTTTTATTTATTTTTATACATATACTTAAACCAAGAAACGCTTCTGCCTTTTTTTTTTTTACTTTCCTGGTGTTTTATCTATTTATTTACTTTAGTTTTTTTCTTATTTTTTATTTATTTTTATACATATACTTAAACAACCAAGAAACGCTTCTGCCTTTTTTTTTTACTTTCCTGGTGTTTTATCTATTTATTTACTTTAGTTTTTTTCTTATTTTTTATTTATTTTTATACATATACTTAAACAACCAAGAAACGCTTCTGCCTTTTTTTTTTTACTTTCCTGGTGTTTTATCTATTTATTTACTTTAGTTTTTTTCTTATTTTTTATTTATTTTGTTTTTGCTGCGCAATGAGCATTCTTCTAAATGGATACCTGCGCATTACAAATGGATGACATCATCATCTTTATTATCATCATCATCACGCTATGTAAAAAATAAAAATATTCTCTTTCAAACGCAATAACTGTTAGTACTAAGCTAAAGCAATTTCTATCACCTGTGAGTCTAAAATATCTATATTTCGATATCAATGTATGATAGTAGAAAGTAGGTAAGTGTCTATCGATATGACTGTCATAAGTTTTAGATATTGAGTTATTTTGCCTGTCACCATTAACTGAATGCAGCCCTTCATAATGTTTAAACGTCGTTGAGCTTAGCGGCATAGCAAGTTTCATACCTGGCAAAGACTGATTGAAAGCAAGGTTGCGCCTGAGTCATCGAGGGCTCCTGATGACGTACTGAAGGGACCAGATTTTTCGACCAAGTCCCTCTCCATTTACAAAAAGATTGTTTTCAGTCAGTCCTGAGTTAAGTACGCTCACTGGACACTAAAATGCACTAACAAACTTAGGTTGGAGATTGTGACTGTGCAACCACGGATTCCTGTCGATCTTTAGTAGAAACTTCGCACGTAACTTGACACACGGGACAAGCTGGCGCTAACACAGGCGCTGAAGGTAAAAGGGGACCAGTAGTGAGCCGGCTAGTCCTCAGACCACGTGATCTACTCTATTCAACAGCAGGCGAAACGCGGTAGCGACTGCGAAGGTTAGTTCCCTGAGTGCAGCAGGCGCTTGGTGGGGCTACTGTTTGAAGAGGGGCAAGATACATTTTTCACCGGCGCTATTCAATAATTCTAACACGCTTTATGTTAAAATATCGCCAAATAAAAAAATGATTACTTGTGATTCTTAGGGGACTAGCCTAGTCCCCGTGACCACGGACACCACGCCACTGACACATAGCAATGAGTTCTGCGAGTTAGTATTCTTCAAAACGTAAATTGTTTGCCTATTCATGGATATCGACAAAATCAGCTGAAGTAGCTCTTCGCTGAGACAGTTCCTATTAACTACTTTTGATTTCCTCCAAGTGTTATAACTGTTATCACAACCGCCAACAATGATACAACATAAAAGCGAGGAATTATGGTATTAAATGTTTGCTTCTGTGACTGGTCGTAGTATATAGTGTCTGTCGTATCCAACAATGCACATGCTCACGCTAGTTAGCAAAGTAAAAGTGTAATTATGTATAATAAGTTAAGTCATACAAAAATTAAAGATAAAACTATGTCAATAGCAGTAATTAATACCATGGTTTAGCAAACAAAATCCTACCCATAAATTACATTTAAATTTAACTTCTCATCGATTTTTATTCTATTTTTTTAATTGTATTGATTCAGCTTTTTGTGTACCTGCTTTAAAAATAGAATTATTTAAAAGCCAGTTAGTGCATAGTTTGAGCAACGTGTAAAAAAACTGCCTTATCAAGACAGCTCTTATCAAGATTTTTCTTTTGTCTTTTGAGAGCTTATATCCACATTTTATCAGTTTATTGCTCAACGCGTTATGATTGCACAAGCGAATTAAAGACTTTTTAATGTTTTATATATATATATATACCAAAAATTGTAGACTCCCTGCACACACACACACACACACACACCACACACACACACACACACACACACACACACACACACACAAAGCGATACAAGCATTTAACTAGTGAAATTTATTGAATTTTAACATTTTTTAAAGCTATATGCCCGTTTGTGAACCAAACCAAGTAGGAAACACGTTAATTGCTTTAAACAAAGGATTTAGAATTAGGAGAAGGATTATAAAAAACAAAAGTAAAATTGCAATTAATACGCAGATTGCGATGTATGCCTACATCATTTAATATCAGGCGTCTCTTGTACTTGAAAACAGTCTGCTGTTTTAACTTTAAATACCTCTAAATTATTCAATAATGTACTGACAGAAGTGACTAAATTGACATTTCTCTATTCTAGCTTCACCTTACATTTATAATAAAAACACTACTCAGAAAATTTACTGTTAACTTGTATGCAAAGATGAGATTGAACAAAAGGTGCAAGCGTTGTTTGACTGGGGTGCTTATAATA
Organism: Marisa cornuarietis; assembly: GCA_004794655.1. NCBI lineage: Eukaryota > Metazoa > Mollusca > Gastropoda > Architaenioglossa > Ampullariidae > Marisa > Marisa cornuarietis. The sequence continues at coordinate 5,035,137 of SMMW01000617.1, read as the reverse complement.
AATTAACATTTAGAGCTGATGTCCTGCAACTCACCATGCCATACGCGTGGATCCGATGAGAGCAGAGTGTATTTGTGGATACTGGCACCTCGCCCACCCAGACTCAGACGACGTCGCGAGAAGTGAATTGTGATGGTGACAGAAATAGTTATCTACCCCCCCCCTCATCTTCATACAGTGATCATACTCATTGTCCTTGAAATTTTCATGATTTACAGCAACTCGTCCATTTGTAAGGAATTCTATCACTCCTGAGTCTGGCAGTGAGTTCAGATCACAACAGAAAAGGAAAGGAATTGAGTTGCAGTCATATGGACCTGGGAAAGGCAGGGTGTACTTTCTGGTGGCTTCGTCTACAAAACATCAGATTCATGGTCTGCACTAACTTTACATCACTGAGGGGTCCATTGGATGTGAGTTGTGACACCAGCAGCAGCTGCCGGGTATGAGGCTCAGGGGGGCATGCCGTTTTCAAAGATGGGAGAGGTTTGGTCTCCAGCAGCGCCGCCAGCCCGATGTTGTCTTTGGTCATGGCGCGGTTTATCATGTCGTGCGACCCTGCCGCGTTGGCCATCGCCAGCTGGTTGAACTCCACCAGCTTTTCTTCTAGTAAGGTAAACTTGGCCTTCTTGAAGAAGATGGCACAGCCGTCAACATGCTTGCGTTCCTGCTCTCTCATAGTGCGCGCGCGAGACTTTGGCGAGAAGATGCCGTCGTAGCCTTCCCGCTTGAGTTCTGGTAGGAAGAAGTTAAAGAACTGGTTCGTCTCTACCTCCTGTAAGCTGATGATGTCGCCGTTGAGGGCGCCCATCTTAAGGATACCCATCTTGCGGTACTCCCAGTTCAGCGCCCACCCCGGGCAGTAGCCGTACTGTTGCCCCGTGCAGTACTTGTCACACAGCACGTTGTAGCACATCATGCTGAAGATGGCTGAAGGACATGTTCTGTCTGGATGGGCTGCCGACATTAGAGACAAACTGAGTATTTGGCAATCAGCTGTCCTCCTTTCGGGTTGCCTTTCTATCAGTAACAGGCTTTGCCCTGCAAATCAAACAAAAACATACAATACACATTCAAAATCTTAAACCTTTCCAAACATATATAATTATATCTTAACTACACCCCCTACATTTTATAATGAAAACTCCTTAAAGCACGCTACTGTGCCTTACAATAACATTCTACACAACACTCTCCTATACTACATATACTTCAAATTTATACGTCAACAGCTCCTACCCCTCTGGCACGTGGTAAACACGTGCTATTTTCTTATTCCCATTAAAACCATTTTACAAAATGCATCACATTACCCCATCAACATTTTCCCCTCAAAAACATCATACCACAAATAAAAGACACTACAATAAAACAATAACATTAAACATAATTCCTGCATCTATCTCCTCATACCTTCTCCATCTGCGAGTGATCCTATGATCGCACCACTAGAGCCGAGTGGTGTTAATAACTCCGACCTCTTGTGATACACGCGTCTGTGGTGATACACACGTCTGTCTTCTTCGAGGGTTGGAACTGAAAAGCGATGTGGACCCCTTTCTTCTCACGTGGTCAGGTGCGTCAGTGATCTCTCATTGGCTCATTCGCTCTCGTATTCTCTCACGAAACTTGCGTTTCTTTAACTAGCCAATCGTGCATCGGTTTACAGGCTACACACTCCTTGCCTAACTGAGATAAACACGCAGCACAAGCTCACGTGAAGGACATACAAGAAATGTAACAGGTCTACAAAATGAGCAAATGTCCTTGAATTCCGTGCACTCAACACATAGGTAGATAAATACGTTAATCTAATAACAAAATGGGTAGCACACCCTAGGCCCTAACACCGCCTGAGTCTTCCAGCACGTGCTTAAATTCTACCCACTCTAAAATTGAGGTTCAAACATATAGTCCTCCACTTAACCTTCTTAAAGTTATGGTTTTTAATTGTTAACAATTCCTCCCGGAGGAATTTTTTTAGCGCTTTTTTATTTTAATTTTTTTAATTGGTGTTTTACGCCGAGCCAGCAACTAAGGCTATATCACGGCAAGGCAGCAAGCCCTGTAAACAGATGCCATATGCAGAGAAAGAACAGCGTGCTCGAGACGAGAACTGAACCCAGGACAGCCAACCTTCACCGTATTGGTGACAGGCGCTAACCGTTGCGCCATCGGACCGCCTCTCTCTAGCGCCTCACGTCGACACAATAATAATACAGTATGACGACTGGTAAGCTTGAATGATGACTGAACACCCGTCAGTGTCAGCATACAGCAAGCAGCAACACACCAAGATTGCTTGAATATCGAATAACCAATATCGAATTGGTGTAGGAAGATGCTCGGTTTGGGGGAAGAGAGCTCCATGCTGACAATGAATAACGTTCTCATTCTTGATTTTAGGGGGAGGGCGGTTGCCCCCCAACTTGCTCCCCCCCCGGTTCCTACGCCACTGTATAGAATCCAATCCCCCTCGCTTGCTAGGATCGGGTCTAATATTGTTTACGTCGCCAATAGGTGAGCTCAGCCCGGACCGCACATAAAATACTGAAACTCCAAATTTCTCGTGATCCTTGCGTGGCAGCGACAAAAAAAAAAAAAAACAAGACACCCTGTCCACCTGGACAGATGGTGAGCTCTGCTCGGATCACACGTGAAATATAGTAAAAACCGAGACTTTCAATTTCTCGTGATTTCCTGCGTGGCAGTGACAAACCAAAGCACACCGTGTGTGTCGAACTTAATATACATGATACCACCCTACTGCCGCACCCCCTTGTACGCTACAGTGACTAAATCGACTTTTCTCCCACGGTCTTCCAAGCTCTTTCACCTTCACCGACCTCCTTTATCGGCCAATTCTTACTTTTTGCGGACAATCGAACTTTCCAGATTTGTAACCCTTTAACCAGCTTAGACATAAAAGCTGTTATCAAGTTATCAAGCTGTTACTTAGTAATCAAAGCTGTTATCGAGTTATTAGGCCGACACGGGTCAAGCCTCTATGTTCTTTTCAATCAGGCGGTAGTGTGATCTTTCTCTTATTATTATTGTTGTTGTTGATTATTTTATTATAACAGTGCGAGGACCACACCCTCGTTGACAGATGACCTAGCAATGTGTCTCAAAGGCAAACTTCTTACGACCAGAGGGAAAAATGGTGAGAAACACTTTATAGAAAAAATGTCAAATTATAAAAAATCTTCTGTCTCTGGAAAACGGTTTCCCTTTTTTCAAAAAAACTTCTCCAGACTTTCAAAACTATAAAACCCTGTAATCGTCATCATATACGTGTAAGTACACCAAAACATACCCCAACCCCCGTCCACCTGCCTCGTTAGCGAGACCAAGGGCCAGTTGCACAACACATTTCTAATTTTAAACACTTTTAGGCCTTAACTCTATTTAGATAATTAGTTTAAAGTGCACACCACAATTTTAGAATTTTTAAAACTAAAACTGCTTTATGTATGATACAGTTAAGTCTGACTCTCCGTCCTGTCAGTACAATTTTGTGTATGTTTTACTGCAGAGAATCAAAATGGCTTAGAAGTGATTTTGCCTCTTTAGAACAGTTTTAAGGTTTAGAAACGTGTTGTGCAACTGGCCCCAGAAGTTGTGTGTGTGTGTGTGTGTGTGTGTGTGTGTGTGTGTGTGTGTGTGTGTGTGTGTGTGTGTGTGTGTTGCTAACATAAAGTGACCAGCGGTCTTGTTTTTGTGATTGTTTTGTGATTCTTAGGGGACTAGGGCTAGTCCCCCGTGTCCACGGACAGCACGCCACTGCTCTCCATGAGGATACAGAGAGGAGAACTCAGCCAAGTGCCTGAGGAGGCTGCTTCTAATATCGAACATAAAACCAATGACGTTGTACAAAGCACGGTTACCACACTCAAAGGACACCAGGAATCCTTACTTGCAACAGAGCTAGTCTGTTTCGGCCACGTGACCTGGCTTGACGCTCATACCTTGAATGGTCGTCAACGCCTTGGTGTTCAGAGGAAGAACTGGTTTACATACGTGGACTGGTTGTCCTGTCAGGACATGCTCACTGTCGCCCAAGACAGGCGTGTCTATCCATGTTCCCCACCTCCCAACAACCGGTGCCAATCAAGGACTGACAGACAGACAGACAGAACGTGCAAAATCCACACATTCTTACTTTTAGACTGGCTGGTGAGAACTTAAGGGAAGCTACTCCGTTACTACAAAGGAAACAAGAGCTATTTCCCTTTCTATTTAGAGGCAACAATGGCCACTTAAGACGAGAACTACTGCTCGTTAGCTATACGCAAAAACTGAGATTCTGAAATTTAAAAAAAATCATAACATTATGGCTTCATTATACAGATACATTCTTAGATAACTGATTATACCATGAAGTGACATTAGCACCACTCCTGATGCTTTACTCTGAGACAATTTTCTTTCCAGTCCCGTATTAAATGCCCCACTACAGTTGATGTTAACACCACAAAGGAGGTCAGCACATCGCTAACTTCGTTACAGAAGGTAGCAGTAAATTCACCTTTTTCGTACAATGTTTTAGTCACACAGGTCAGGCAACAAACATTGGAATCCAGCAGTAGATATCTTGTGCTAACCCTAACTTTCTATGTGTGCCGCAAGTAAATCTAGTTGTAATGTGTAACTGCAGTTGTGCGCGTGATATGCAAACAGCACAGGTGCTAATCTCCCCACAAGTTACCCTTCTTGATCTTACGTCGTATGCTCGAAAAATTTCTGATATAGCATGGTAAACTCAAATGGGAATGATATGTTCATTTTATGTTCACCACGTCTCATCATCATCATCATCATCATCATCATCATCATCATCATCATCATCATCATCATCATCATCATCATCATCATCACTACCTTAACTGAGAACGTCTGGACACGGAGCAAGAAGGACCTCCATTGGTGACAACCCGCTGGTACCTGTCGTTGGGAGGTGGAGGGGGGGATTCAATGAGACGCAGCAGCGGCGAAGGTGCGTCATCGGGGCCGATCATGTGCACCTGTTAGAAGGTCCCTCACTGAACGACCTGTCCACTTTTTTATGTTGTTCGCGAGTCAGGTTTTCTTCTGCTTCGTCCTCCTTCGGCAGAAACATCTCAAGTGCTGTCTTCTGTAGGGTGTCATGTCTAGTGTCATGGCCGTACTAAGCCAGTTTTCCCATTTTGACAATAGTGAACGGAGTTTCCTGCGGACCCAGCAAGAGTTTTTAAAGTTCTGTAGAAGGATGGGGACGACGCGGGGACCTGCAAAGCTTGTCTTGTGTGTGTGTGTGTGTGTGTGTGTGTGTGTGTGTGTGTGTGTGTGTGTGTGTGTGTGTGTTGAAATGAGTAGTTAAGCAGGAAACTAGAGTATTAACACATACATATCAAGAGATGCAGAAAGGTCAGTATTCCTTTGTCACGTGGATTAGGTCACAGCGTCACACACAAAGGTCACGATCTCCCTGCTCCCTGTGACCTGGTCACGCAAACTAGCTGCCTTGCTAAATTGTATCGCTGTAATCTGTACTTCATCATCATCATCATCATCATCATCATCATCTTTTTCTTCTTCTTTTTCTTCAGCCGATGTACCAATCAATAATTTAACATCATGTTACCGAAACAAATATTTAGACATACAGTAAGGACAGTATACCTTTTTGTATCCATGCTCGCAGCACAGAAACAGAAAGATGACTGTTCTTAAAGCGTTACAGGAGAGGTCAGCTGTAAATGTAGAACAATATATCATATTTATATCCGTCTCCTTATCACTGGGGCCGCACCTCAACCAGATATTGCGCGTTTACATCAGAAAGAGAGACAGAAGAGGGGGACAGACCATGAAAAATAGATACCATAGACTATAGAGGTTTGAAGACCGTCTTCAATTTTGCACAGAGCTCACTATTTGTCACACGTACTGGGTCACAGTAATGTCATGCAAGCTAGGTCACAGCGTCACACGAAAAAAGGTCACGATCACCCTATTACATGAGCTGGATCATGCATCGCCGTATACTGTCCTGCTGACAAGAAGGAGAACTCTGTCATCGTCACTTCATTAATCGCGAGAATTTCACCTCAATTTGCTTTTACTTTCATTTGTTGACTGCTGTGCGTTTGCCTTTTAAAAAGGTATTGCTCGAAAATTTTGCTTTCAAAATTACCTAGTAGAATTCGTTTTTAATGCTGTTTTATAATAAATACTGTTACCTCTGGGATAGTGGCGCAACATATTTCTAAAACTTAAAACGGTTCTAAAACAGCTAACTTAGAAACTTGTTTTTCCAAAACCGCTTCTACGCCATTTAGATGCGTTGCAAACTGACGGCGGAAACTTCAGAAGCGACTTGTGAATTTTTAATCAAAGACTTTTACTGCGAGAATTTGGACTATTGCTATGTGTTTTCTTGTATAGTTAAGTTGATCATTTTTGTTTGTTGATTTTTTTTTCTAATATGTTTTCATTTTTTTTAAGGAAGATTTGGTTTTTAATCTAGTGGGCATGGTATAGAGCCGCATGACAATGTCCTCGGTATAATGATCCTTTTGTTAGAAGCGCAAACACTTATGATTGCATTTAGTTTTCGCAGGTAGCATCCAGACTGTCCAGAACAGTCAGCTGTCTTTCAAGAGTGCAAAGTGAGAGGGACGTGACAGCTATTCACAACATTCTTTATCTTGAATTATATATATATATCTCTCTCTATCAACTTGCTTTAGATGTTATTACGACTGTCCTAATTCTCGTATCTATCGTTGATGTACTCCGAAAATGTGAGTTTTATTAATTGTTTAGACTGTTGAGCTCCGGGACAACAGCCTCCAGTTGAAACATATATACAGTATCTCTCTCTATATATATATATATATTACTGAATCCATAAATCTGGAGAAACCAGAAACGAAGTATTTACTTCTCCACATTCAAAGCCCACTGAGTAAATGAGACGAAAAATTACCTATAGCATTTTGATTCTGAAGTAAACACGAAATATTTTTAGAAAATCCTACATGGAGAGCAGCCGACAGACTTTCTGTCATTATTTTCATTCGATAACAAAAATGAGACAAACAAGCTCCAACCGTAATAAAGCAGTTGCAGAAAGAAAACACCACTTGTCTTGGCCCTGTTACAATCTCTATATCTGTCTAAAGTTTGTGGTAGTGTTATTATGAGTTTTAGCTTTGACTGCGCATGTGTAATTTGACATCTGTCCAAACGGCAGAAAGCCAAAGATCATCTTGCCGAAGACGCTTCATTCCAACTATCTAGTTTGTTATACCTTACTTTTTTCTAATAATCAATGAAGATGGGTGTGTCTGGAGTAGGGGGAGAGAGAGAGAAAGATGTGTTTGTTTATTAGAGACAGATTATGTATCAGTGTATGCCTGTCATTACAACAAACAACTGTATTAGTGATGGAATTAAAGCACAAAACAGCCAAGCAGCCGAGAAAATGAAATCAGGTTTATTAAGAGCAATAACAGACAATAAAGGGAATTGTTTTGTTTTGCTGCAGTGTCCTGTCGCGTATATTTTGGAGCGCTTGCTAGAAGCGCCGTTGGACACCCGGGTGATGCTATACTGTTAAGGTACCCAGGTCGGGAAAACGCTGGTCAGGCCACGGTCTGGCAGGAATTAAGTCGTCGAGAGGCAACCAAGGGGGACGAAAGGTATGTAAGAATATATGAGGAGGCCACGTGATTACGACTGCGCGTCTATCCCGAAGCGGTTCTGGAAAACAAGACAGAAATTCTGAAAAAAATAGTTTTAATAGCATTTCCAGGACAAAGACAGTGAGACAAGAACTCTGTGTTTAGGTAGGTAGGTATGTAGGTATTCAAACCTAGAAGACTGACGTATTTAAATGTCTAGGAATTCATAGTTTGAATAATGGTTTTATCTGTTTTACATTCATTTTACATTCTCCACCGAAAATCCAAACCAAGTGTTCAAACTAAGCTTTCTCAGCCACGCCTTGACGAAGAGATCTTGTCCCTATACTTTGTTGATATGCTAGTGTGTCTTTTAATGTTTTTGGTTTGTTGCTATGTTTTGTTCATTTTAGTCTACATGTACAAATTTGTAAGTTTTCTTTGTGATTCAGAAACGCAGCGTGCTTATTTCAAACGCGATATAAAGTTATACTTCTTTTTTTGGATTATTATTATTATTTGATAATTATTGTTGTGTCAAGGTGTGATATCGTAGTTGGCTGGAACTGCACCTCAAGAAAACAAATTTCTATATATCTAGTTGTCTCCCTGACATAACCAGACTAACTTTAGCCTTTGTATCGATATATTTAGTTTCTGTCAGTTCTGAATTTTCTTTAAGAAATCGGTCAGTAACTTTTAAAACATTCTGTTAAATTCTATATTGAGCTTCACCATATAAACACAGCATAAAGAGAGGCTCCGATGAATAACTCTTCTCTTACCCTCAAGATCAAGTTCTCTTCCTGCTTCGATTTTTTCAGGAACAGGAAGTGTAGTTACCGAGGCAAGCAGTAACATTAGTATTATCACATCAGACAGCCTGGTGAGGACAGAAATGGATGGTTTAACACTGTGCTCGACTAAATTCGATACATCAGTCAAGCTCAGTGATGTAATTATGACTCAACTGAAAAGACAAAACAGCTGCTGGAAACTACTTGTGCAAAAACAAATATTCTTAGTTAAGGTACACAAAACTCCTCCATTACTGACATCATCATCATCATCATCATCATCCCACAGACCTGGGTCGAAATGTATCTCCTCCCAAGGAGATTATTGTTGGGCATGTAGTAGTTACAAACTCCTTGCCTTCTGCAAGGCAAGTATGCCTTCACTAACTACAAGGCTACTTAGTCTCCGTATGTTTGGCTTAATACGCGTAGCTAAAATCTGTCACTAATAACCTATCCTGCCCAATAAAAAAACATTCAATAAAGAGAATAATTACCATACCTCTTCGTTTGCATGCTGGAGGAAGCAAGTGAGCGAAATTTAGTGCAGGATGATGAACGGTGGTTCGGATTTAAAATTATGATTCAGTCTTAGCCTAAAGATCCTCTTTTATCTTCTTGAAATGCCCTTACTTATCGAAGATGTTTACCCCAGCAACCTGTCTTCTTTATCTGTATTCCTTATTTATCACCAATCAAAACAAACTTTTTTCCATTTACGGCTGTCCTTGAAGCATTCAGGTGCACTACCTTCCGATTCTTTGACAAAGATAAAACAGAGAGCCTACGGTATGTTATCCTGTAAAGTCGTCGATGGATTTGGGGAAACTGCGACCAATTTTACCCTAGTCTAATTACTATATATGGAAACAAAACATAAGTTCATGGTCAGAAAAATTAATCTAAAACAAAACAAGTAGGCGAAAAACAGGAGAAATTCAGCCCACACATAAGAAAAAAACTTGAGGCTGTTTACCTCTTCGATCCGTATCCCGTTCAAGTCAACAGCTTTAGCTGCTTTACGGATATGAAACGTGGACTCTGCTTGAGGATACAGAGAGGTTAATCCAGCATTTAAGAACAAGTGCCTGAGGAGCGTGCTCCGGATATCGAACATAAAACCAATGGCTTTGCACGAAGCAAGGTTACCACACTCAAAGGACACTAAGAATCTTTACTTGCAACAGTCAAGCGACGTAAGCTGGTCTGGTCCGGCCATGTGGCCTGCCATGACACTCTGACACCTTGAAGGGTCGTCGACGCCTCGGTGGTCAGAGGAAGACCTGGTTTTCATACATGGACTGGTTGTCCTGTCAGGACATGCTGTCAGGACACTGTCGCCCAAGACATATTCCCACCTCCCAACGACCGGTGCCCGTCAAGGGACGACTGACTGACTGACTGTCTGATAGAAAGAAAGAACATACAAATCCACACATTCTTACTTTTAGACTCGCTCATACAAATCTGGGACTCGCTGGTGAGAGATTAAGGGAAGCTAGTCCGTTAACACGAAGAAAACAAGAGCCATTTCCCTTTCTTTAGGTTTTAGCTGCAACAATTGCCATCTAAGACAAAAACTATTGCTCGTTAGCTATACGTATGGACTGAGGTTCTGAAATTTAAAAAAAAATCACAACATCATGGCTTCATTATACAGATACATTCTTAGATAACTGATTATACCATGAAATTACATTAGCACCACTCCTGATGCTTTCCTCTGAGACAATCTTTTTTCCAGTCCAGTATTAAATGCCCCACTACAGTTGATGTTTCACGCCACAAAGGAGGTCAGCGCATCGCTAACTTCGTTACAGCAGGTAGCAGTACATTTACTTTTTTCGTGCAATGTTTTAGTCACAGAGGCCAAGACGCAAACATTGGAATGCAGCAGTAGATATCGGGTGCTAACCCTTCGAAGTGTGCCGCAAGAGAGAATCTAGTTGTGGTGTGTAACTGGTTGTGCGCGTGACATGCAAACAGCACAGGTGGAACTGTACTCACGAGTTACGGTTCTTGATCTTACGTCGTCTGCTCGAAAGTTTTATGTGGTTAATATTTTGCTTAGTTTTAAAAATATAGCGCAGTAAACTCAAATTGGAATATGTGTTCAGTTTATGTTCACTATGTGTCAAAATTATCAACATCATCACTATCGTAACTGACACCAGCTGGGCCCGGAGCAAGCCGGACCTCCTTTGGGGACAACCCCACCGGTTTCTGTCGTTGGATGTGTGTGTGGGGGGGGGGAGGGGATTCAATGAGACGCAACAGCGGCGAATGTGCGTCATCGGGGCCAATCTTGTGCACCTGTTACATTAGTTAGAAGGACCCTCACTGGGCCGACTGTCCACTTATGATCGCGAGTCAGGTTTCCTTCTGCTTCGCCCTCCTTCTGCAGGAACCCCTCAAGGGCTGTCTTCTGTAGGGTGTCATATCTAGTGTCATGACTAAAGTAAGCCACTTGTCGCCGTTTGACAATGGTGAACAGAGTTTCCTGCGGACCCACCAAGCGTTTAAAAGCCGCATGATGGAGACGACGGGGACCTGTAAAACCTGTGTTTGGTAATGAAGCATACATTTCTGCTGTCCCTATTCTGTTGTTTACCTCACCATACAGTGCATAAAAAAAGTTTGCTAAACTCTGTCAATTTTGCCTTTCTTGTCAAACTTCTGCTTATATTTGCTAAAGATCGCTAACTGTTGCCGTATTCTCTCTTTTCTTCCTTTTCGTAGCAGTTTGACAACAGGGCACCAAAGATACCGAGGCACACCAAATGTAGGCCAAAGCAGTTTTGTCCCGACCGCTCAGTGTGAGCACAAACACGAGAGCACTCGACTGACGGTGTAAAACTGTAAAATAGTCTGTTTGCTGCCGAAGGTCGCGTTACTCCATCATGAGCAGCGGTCTGTGGAGTCTGGGCTTTCGCTGCGGCTTCAACCAATGACATCTGATAGAAGAACACCAGCAAACCTGTTATGTGCACTGATGCTAAAACATGCAAACATGTTATTTACTTATAAGCAGATGGTCTCATAGATAGCATTTCGTCCAAATATACTACTTGCCCGCGAAGTCATCGCTCTAGTTTCGCTTATCAGAGGCGAGCGGTCACAATGACCCAGACTCGCTTCAACTCCACTGACTCGACAGTCCTAGTGGTCTCTTCAAAAATATTTTATCAAGTGTACGGAGCTCAAACTTGTCTAATTGTCGTCGCTAACACGTGCAATGACCGGACCCTCACATAAGATTCCAAATTTAAGTTTTAACCTGCTGCTGTTGTCAAGATCGACCTACTTCGCTCTGTAGTGCTAACGCAACGAGTGTTCAACAGAAAAGCCTGCCGTGGAATTTCCGTATTTCTCATCCCCCTCAAAAATAGCATGGGGCTGCAGGCGCTAACCATCCGTCGCTGTGCTGTGGCATTCAGCCTAATGAGGCGAAACTAATCAATATAATCAATATGTGCGGCCCACAAACCGACCGAAAAAATCTGGATCGGTTTCGGGATGTGGAATTTAGTGGTAACGAAACTTTCTCCCACCATATTGTTCTCACCTTTTCCTCTCATTTTCAATTATAGACTTTTTCTTTTGTTTTTCTTCTTTTTCTTTGAAGTCTGTCTTACTTCGTGAGAACTACCGAAAGTTACCGCCATTCTATTTAAACATCACACATCTAATGATGAACGCGCGCGCGCGTGTGTGTGTGTGTGTTGTTTTTTTTTTGGTTGTTTGTTTGTTTGTTTGTTTGTGTGTCCTACAGAAACCATGATGTCCGATACAAAATCAGGAACGTTGGATGGGCGAGATCAAAATTTCAACTCTCTAAATATGGGAGTAAACTCTGCAGCCGAACCTACGATTCAGCAACCAGGAGAACTTATCGCCCCTGAAGTAACTCAATCTGATGTTACGAAAGCTGCAGAGGAGGTATATTTGCATTTTTATGCTCTTTTTGTGCTTTGCAGAAATTTGGTAAAACGCTCTGCCCCTGAAATTTTATTAACACATCCAACTAAACAATGGATAAATAAAGTGGCAAGACACTGGCTGATGGAAGCCACATCTTCAGTTTCACTTAACTTCTTTTATTCGTTTACTCTGCACTCCTAATATTTTTATCGTTAGTAATATATTGACTTATTTTGATTTACTTAGCTTTATTGCTTGGTTTCAGTAAATTTTTAGTTCATCGTCTTTAAAAAAAAATGTTTATAATCACTGTCAACAATAAAATGTGTTTTGTTGTTAGGGGGGGGGGGGTTAGATAATAATAAAGCAACCTTTCGAAAAGTTCTGTTGCATATAAGTTTGGAAAAAAAAGGTAATTTTTAGCATAAAAACTGTCCTGTAATTTCGGGACCTTTTCCTTATTATGCTGCCCTTGCTATGCAGATCTACGGCCTGCAGATCATCAGCTGCCGTCAGATGAACGGCTACGACGATAAGAACTATCACCTCGTGACTTCCGGTGCCATCTCCAACCCACACCTAAGTGTGGCTGCACCCGAGGGTTATGTGCTCAAGATCATCAATTCCATGGACACTCGACGACCAGAGCTTCTCCGTAAGTTGAAAAGTGGAGGGAGTGCGGAGGCTGGATCTGGCCCTCTTGGGTGGAATGTGAAGCTGGTAGTTTAGGCTTGACTTAGGGAATAGGATTAAACCAGGATTTCCGTAGAAACTGATTCTGGGTCGCAGAGGTGCGCTGATTTCTGGAATAAAGATAACTTAGAATTTTCTCGGCAACCTGGCATTCTCACTGGTTCTGTTTACACTCCTATTACATAGAATGGTTATAATAATGCACTTGTTTGATTGGACTAATATATTTAAAAGTTTGGTTGTAACATTTGGATTGTAGCAATACATCTAGCAGTTTAGTTGTAGCTTAATTGGAGCTGAATGTTGCCATCATTCATTCTGTCTTTTCCTGCAAAGACAGAATGATATCTCTTACAAGAACTCTACGTTTCCAGATGCACAGATCGCCTTCATGAACCATCTTCGTGCGCGTGGCATCGGTGCGCAGGAGCCGCTGCCTGATAAAAATGGCGACCTGGTGGCCTTCTACACGTTCCCAGCACCGGACGGGAAAGGTAAAGTGGAATATGGCGGGAAATAGGCAAGCACCGAACAATCAAATTTATTTTCCAGCTTATCAGGATCGACCTTGCTGTCGATTCTGTAATTGTTGTGGCGAATTAAACTTGTATTCATTCCTTGTTTTATCTGAGCCGTCAGGTACGACTGTATCGAAGAACTGACAGCCGTGAGATGTCGCGACACAGCTCAAGCGCTTGCATACGATTTAAAAACAGGCTGTAGTGTTGTCCTGCACATGGAAAGTTGATATGAAAGGGTTTATGTATCAAATGACCCGCAAGACGACTTGCGAAATGACATGTTACCAAAGACTCCTAGTCCAGGGAAAAAAAATCCTCACAATTAAAGATTATTTTTCCTAGATTACGACTTTGCTGACATTTTAATTGCCTGGTTTAAGTTTGATGATAGTGCTGTTTGACTTGTTTGATTGCGGACCTTAGCGTCCATTCAGCACAGTCCTGTCAGTCAGAAACAGCCTTGTTAAAATACAATTTAATATATAACAGTTAAATAAAAGAGAGCATGAGGCTTCACTCGGTAATCGATGCGGCAAACGATAAATTGAACGTTACGACTGCCGATAACGTTGCCTTTTGACCTTTCCCAGGCGAGGGCCGAAGGCACGCAGTCTGTTTGCGATCCTTCATGCCAGGGAAGATTCTGGCTGACGTCACACTGACCCCTGACCTTTGCTACCAAGTGGGTCAGTTCCTGGGCAAGATGAGCGCAGCTCTGCAGGTATGTTATCTTCATTTTCTCTCCGTCAAGCGTTACTTTGAAGACAAATCACATTTGTGACAGTGGGAACCTGCCGCTTGGGCGGCGCTAAAATGTTATCTGCCCCTGTCTTTGCCGACTGGTTTGCTTCTCCATCTTCCCTCGAGAATATCCTTCCTGCACGTGTAAGACATTGGGAGGGAAAGGGTTTTTTTTTCAAGTGTGCATGGTAATATGCAGTAAATGTTGGTTACTTCCCATGCATCTCGACACCCGAGCGGTGCAGCGAACGTCGAGTCCACCCATCTGTTGAACTGGTACCTGACTCTTAAGATGGCTAGGAAAGGTAAGGCATTGAAGGAGAGGATATGGGCGCTACCTTCACAAAGAAGCTGACCCCGAGACAAGTGTGGTCACTCTTTCGGGTCTAGGAAACTACCTCACTCGTGATTTTTTTTCTCCTTTTTTTGCGGGGTTGTGGGACGAGTTATATTGTTATATGGTGATTGAAAACTGTAGCAAAACGCTCACTTTGTAATATTTGTTGTATAAAACTGTTTGAAATGTAGCTAATGAGCCTGTTTTCCATGTCAGTGCTGGTAGAAGTCCAACAAAGTAGTTGTCTAGAGTTATGTCATTGACTCCTATCCACAGGATTTTGATCATCGTTTCTACGACACCTTTGACTGTCTGTGGAGCATGAACAACATCCCCAAGCTAAGCGAGTTCACCCACGCTGTCACGGACCCACAGGATCGACGGCTAGTGGAGGAGATCATTGCAGAGTTTAGTCGATGTGTTCTGCCAAGGCGAGGAGACATAAGACAAGGTAACATCTGGTTGAGGACTGGATGAACACACAGACGAGACGGAGAGATACAGACATATGTGCACCCTTATATGGGTCGGGAGGTGAAGAGGGAGTCTGGGTAAAACGAGATTACACGGTTAAAACCATTTCCTCCGCCAAAAAATGGTAATCGATTTCAACATCTGTAGCAATAGCTGATGATGATGCCAAGATTGGACAGCCACATAGTGTCAGTTCATTTATCGATTGATTTATTTGTCTCCTCCCTTACAGGTTTCGTGCACGGGGATCCCAACGAGCAGAACATCATCGTCATCGTCAAAGATAGTGACTCCCAGCCTCCGTCGTCTTTAGATCACACAAGTTACGTCATTTCCGGCGTGTTGGACTACCAGGACGTAGCCCGCACTCACCCTCTGTACGACCTGGCCATGAGCATCGCTTATGTCATGCTCACGGCCAAGACCTTCGACCCCCTGGAGGTCGGAGGTCACATGCTAGCCGGGTACACGTCGCAGCTGGCGCTGCCGGCCCTGGAGAGGGCACTGCTGAAAACGGCGGTGGCCAGCAGGCTGGTGCAGTCACTGGTGTTGGGCGCCTACACTCACAGCCTGGACCCCACTAATCACTACGTCCTCACAACGGCGGCGCGCGGCTGGCCCGTTCTGCGCTCCCTATGGGCCACGCCCACACCGGAGCTGGACGCGAGATGGTCTACAATCCAAGCTTCGTATGACAGATGACTGCGACACAATGAGACAACCTAAGCTGCAGCTGCAAGGTCTGTGGTCTGGGTTCCCGCGTTAACATGAATGAAACAGACGCAGCTAATCTTAGAAGTTCATCATTTTTCCGCTTCGTTACTAAGCAGATTGATTAATATTCTTTTTTTAAAAAAAAAAAAAAGACTCTCTGGGAGGATAAAACCTACTTAAACGTTTCCTCATACAAATTGTACAAGAAAGCACAGAGAGGGTGCGATGTACTTCGTTTGTAAGCAAGAATCTGCCTCACCACTGGAAAAAAATATGTTATGTAATGCCAATCATCCAGTTTTGTGAAACGATAACATTGGCACTACAGCAGACTAGTGTTGCTCTTCGGCGATGATTGCGTGACGGACATGCAGCTGCCGCACCGACATTTCATGTATCATTCCTTACTTCATTCTCTGCCAAGTCATTCTTCTCCACGTTGCTCAGTCTCCCACTGTACTTGGGTTCTAAACTTCATAGCACGATTCCCAGATCCATGATGACCGTACTTCGGAGAACAAAAATAAAATCTCGCGTGGGATGCCCGCCAGTGACGTCATTCAACGACAAAACATGGCGGCCAACTTGTACTGCATCCAGTGGTGTGTTGTTCAAAACTTACAATTTCTGTTACGCCTAACTAGTTACTTCACTTAATGTTTTCTTTTCAGTGCAGAATATTATATCTTGACTAATTTTAGTCAGATGATCCAGCAAGAGCAAACATCTATCGGTGGCGTTGCGATGAAAGAAGCTGAACACTGATTTCTACCTCTCTTTCATTTCACACCACGACCTTATTTTATCGTCAAAAACGTAGGACATCACAATACACGCGGTTCTTGTGTTTGTTTACGAGGGCTATCGCAGCTGGTATGAAGGACCACGATGCATTCTCCACCCCATTTTAGCTCAAAAGGGAACTCACTCCGATAATCCCACTCGAATTACGGTAGATTACACCTAAGGAGATGATGATGATGATGATGATGATGATGATGATGATGATGATGATGATGATGATGATGATGATGATGATGATGATTGTATAGCGTGGAGTCCCACAAAGTGGCTAGGCTCACCCCTTTTCACATTACGCCTTAAATACTAGATGTTACATTATTATTACCTATACATGTTGGATATTACATGTTGAACTATGAGCTACGTTCGTGTCATATTGCTCTTCAATTCAATTTCATTACTACTTGTCGTCTGATGATAGAGTGACAGATTTTACATATTTTGAATGATGATAACCCTGATTGTTACTGATGAATGTGGACAACACTTTATGAGGTTAAAGGGAACATCCCTAAATCAAAGCTACTGATGAATGAGAACCACATCTAATGGTGTAAACTGCAACATCCCTGAACGTTACTGAACATGGGGGGAGGCGGGATCATTCTTCTTTGAAACCGCACAAAGTTTATATTTTAACAGTCCAGGGGCCAGTTGCACAACACATTTCTAATTTTAAACACATTTAGGCCTTAACTCTATTTAGATAATTAGTTATAAGTACACACCACAATTTTAGAATTTTTAAACTAAAACTGCTTTAAGTAAGATAAAGTTGTTTAAGTCTGACTTTCCATCCTGTCAGTACAATTTTTTATATGTTTTTCTGCAATGCATCGAAATGGCTAAGAAGAGATTTTGCTTCTTTAGAACAGTTTTAAGGTTTAGAAACGTGTTGTGCAACTGGCCCCAGGTTGTTTCAGTTCCTCCACAGCTGGCAATGTGAAGCCCATGACAATTGTAAAATATACTTCTTATCTTGAAAGTACTCGTATGTCAAATCAAGGCAGCCGGGTACAACGTTAGAGTCTTCTTTAGTTCTTGCCTTTTGCACCCCAAAATTTCTCATTGTTTGTTAGCCGAGAATGAGATTTGATAATAAGTAATAACAAGCCCTACATACACAAAACGCAATACACAGACAAGCAGAAAGACAATTAAGACTGTCAAAGTATGGAATGTTATTACACGCTATAGCTGGCTGTCGATGTGTAGCAGACAGCTAAACTGTTTCTATTTAGCTGACTGTTGTAGGTAAACCATCTAGCTGTGCACTTGGTGTAACAAAGTGAGCGCCGAGCTCCGGGCCCCAGGATACCGCTGCCAACCTAAAGGCGTGACGTCACGGGAATTATTTAAAGAGTAAAAGACGGGTAGACAGCCGCAAGAGAAGTGAAGCTGACTTGGGAAACCTCCCGTCTCCCCCTACTACTCTCCTTGTTTTGTCTTTGTCTATCAACCAGCTTAAGGATCTCTGGCCCTTTGCTAGCGTGAGCCAAACTATGTGATATGGCGATAGTAAGCAAGCTTGCAAAATAAACCAAACAGAAAGGCAGGACTCATGCGTTGGTCGGTTCACTACGCACGCGCAAATCTTACACACACACAGAGAGAGAGAGAGAGAGAGAGAAGCGTTGCAGAAAGGTGGAATTATCTGGACGCAGCGAGATTATTTTGTTGTTTTTTTATGGGGGTTGGTGAGAGAGGAGGGTGGATTTTAAAAAATCGGATTGCTAATTTGCTTTGGAATGCAATGTGTATTTGCGTGCGTGTGTGTGTGAGAGAGAGAGTGTGTGTGTGTGTGTGTAAGTGTATATGTGTGAGTGAATGTGTGTGTGTGTGTGCGCGCGCGCGAGCGTGAGTGCGCTTTTATCAGCAAAACAATAGCACCAGACAGTGGACATGTATATGTAAATAAATATTTATTTCAGCATTATTTTAGGAAAGTATAAAATAATGTAACTTTTTGCTGTGTAACGGTCCAATACAGCACAAAAACCTCATTTTACAACAAACTAAATGCAACATTTTTAAAGACCAAAAGAAATATATTATTAGCAATAGCCAGGAGGAGGGATACAAGTGGACCCAACATGCTTTATCAACGTATACTTAACTTGTGTTTACCACTCTTTTCGAGCTACTTGAGGGACCAACAACCGAGCCTAACAACCCTGTACTGTATTCCTGTTTCGTACACAGTGTATTTCAAAGCTTCTGTACCGATGGTTCGGGGTTGACACTCTACTTTCTGTGTACTCTTCCTCCAAAGTTTACGCCACGTTACTTCAAAGTTCTTTCTTCAAAGAATCGCTTAGTTCCTTTCGCTAGTTACTAGGCAGTGAAGAGTTTTCACTTCAGATTTGCATGCTGCTGGCTCTCTTTACACGGCGACATAATACGATGTTTTATTATGATGTTTTAACGAGGTCACTTGGTTTGGCTTTTTTTATGAAAGTGCTTCCACCTTCAGTGATTTCTTAATAGGCACAGGAAAGGGGGCTAATCTCGCAACCAGCCCTCCAAGCAGGTGTCACATTTAGAGAAGTAAGTGTGGTTGTAATGAGATCTGAACCAGGGATGTACGACCTTCACTGCCTTGATGATCAGCCAGCACTTCACCACCACGCCTGGGCGGTCCCGTACGAAGGTCGTTGGAGAGGTCGAGTGTAAGGACCCCAGGCTCGTCCCGTAACATGCATTATTTTATTTCCTGTATTCTTTTCCTTTATCTAAACCCTGGAAATACACCCAGAAAAGCAAGTAGCTTGCGTCAGCATCCGGCACCGAAATTTGCCTAGCGTAATCGTAAGCAAAGACTTTTCTACGCGTCCATAGCTCATGGCAGCAAGGAAAGGGTACAGGGGGCGATAAGGCACACGATTTAGGAGAGTTATCTCCCTCGTGCTCGCAAAAGGACGCGTCGGTGCCAGGAGCTCGCCTGCGTGTGAACCGCACGCGCCAGCAATCTTGTCAGTAGAGTTTCGCCGATTTAATTGTTCCAGCCAGGCGCCGGGAACAGCGCGCAACGGTGCTCCTGACAATGGCGTCCCGAGCTCTTTTAAGGCTACTAGACGTACCACCTTCTGCAGACGTTCAGTGTTTCTTGAGTGTATATTCTAGCAGACGCCGGGTCTTTCTCTCTCACTCTCTCGCTCGCAAGCTGTTGTCTCATTTTGTTTTAGGACTGAATATCAGCGTGTGAGAGAGAGAGACTGTGTGTGTGAGAGAGAGACAGAGCATGAGCGCGCGTGTATGTGTATCTACTGATCGTGTGTATGTATATATTTATATATTTGTGTAGTTTTATTGTGTACACTGCATGCCTATCCTGATTTAATCTTTCCTTTTTACAGTGGTGTCGAACATGGATAATCAGAAAAAAAAGGTGGATAAGCAAACTGTAAAGAAACAAAACGACGATTTCATCAATACTGTATTGCAATGTAGCTGTGAATTATGGAACAGCTTTTATGTCAGCTGAAAGATGAGCAAGTATCCAGTCAGAAAAACAAAGGACTGCGGTATAAAGGTCTTTGAAGCATCATAAGTGTCCGTCCCCACTCCCTCCAAACCTCCCCACCTCCTTCCCCCGGGGACCTCTCCCTGGTTAGCTGTGTGCTGATGTCTAACCTTGCTCTCAAGTCGAATGAACTTGTATAACACAGCTAACACACGTTAGAGATACCTGTCTGTCTCGTCTGTCTGTCCTCGAGTCTGTCTGCATCAGTCAGTCTGCCCCTCCCCTTCCTTCTCTCTCTCTCTCTAGTTCGTTCGCCAGTGGCTGGCTCCTTTTCTGCATCCGCTCCTCTCCCCTTGCAGGGCCCCGTCGCTGAGACTAGGCAGCAGGCAGGCAGCGCCGCTCACCATATTATACGGCGGGACGGTCGGGGAAAGAGAACGGTTGAGAGTCGGTGGTGTGGTGTGGAACGGCGTGGGACACAGGGGAGGTTGTCGTCGACATCGTTGTCATCCGAGGGCAACAGCACGGACAGGTGGTCCGCCGGACCTCGGACTCCCACCCAAGGCGTGCCTGCTTGCTGACCACGGGAGGAAGGGAGGCAGACTTCGAACCAGTGGTCGTTTCGCTCTGCTTGTTCCGGCACTGGCTTGCGGGGATCTGGCAGAACCTGGGAGATCCGCTTCCTAAAAGGCGACCCCCTATGTACACATCGACCAACGCACAGGCGAGCGCTCTTTGCTGAGAGAGCGACTCACAAGGGGAGTAACAACATCAGCAGCCAAAAAAGAAGGTAAGGGAGGAAAAAAAAGACCCACGCAAAAATGTTGATAACACAATCAGCAGAACCACATGTTCTTGCGCGTGCAAGTACGAAGTTTGAAACGACGGTAGTGTGCTTGTGGGGGGGGGGGACGGGGGAGGGTAGAGTGTGCAGATTTCGTAGCAGACTAATGACAATTCTGGGCGCTGTCTGGTTCTGATTATATCTGATTGTTATTGATGTTGTTTATTTTCTGCAATGACGCCTCAAGGAGAGATTGGAGAGTGTCTGATAAATTTTAGGAAAAGCTTATCAGTTGCATAGAAATGAAAACAGAACTCGATATAGTCAGTCGGTGTTTGAAGCCAGGCTTGATGCTTGCGTTAAAATTTATTCAGGTACCTTCCCTGGCGTATCTTTCATATTAAGACCTAGTAGATAGAAAAATCTGTTGACATCATCGAATGGACTTAAGGGACGCAAACGAGCCAGTTGGCTTACACAGACCAGGGGTGTAGTGGAATAGAATTGCTGCGCTGTTTATTACCTATCACAGATCACTGTGAAATGTTCATGCTAAATCTGCAAGGCATCCTATCATTTGACACTGGGATGCTGAGGTCAGATTTCACTTCTGCTATCGGCGAAGCAGAAACGGTTCGCTCCCCTTGTGCAATCATTTATGTAGACAGAAACTAAGATTTTAAATAGAAAGTCGACACTATATTTATATACAGCAATGTCTGACTCCGTGATGTAGACGTTGAGTTCTAACATCGGGTTATAGAAAACACTACTTCGGTTAACCAAGAGAGGTCGAATTGCTCTGTGTTATAGTATAAAAATAATAATAATAATACACACATGAATTTTTCTGCAGCAACACAGAAATTATGCTCTTACTCAGTAGCAGAAACATTAGGTTGTCTTGAAGTGGCATATTACATTCGTATTTAGGGTTGACGCTACGTTCTCTTATACCAAGCATGACATGTGTTGTTGTTTAGAGGTAGACACTGTGCTCTCAAAGCAGTGTGATGGGCTTTATTTAATGGTAGACACCCATGCTTTATGATGATGATGATGATGATGATGATGATGATGATGATGATGATGTCCATTTGTAATGCGCAGGTATCCATTCGGATACACGTTTTTGTTTAATGGGAACTTTCTTAATTTTTCTGTTAATTGGTGGAAACAGTGGTGTCTTATAACAGTAAACCATCAATTTTTTATGTAGTGATAGCAACAAAATCTTCTCTAGTGGTAGAGACATAAAGTTATCTAGGTGTAGAAACATGAAGTTATCTAGTGGTAGAAACCTAACGTTTTCTTGCGGTAGAAACATAACTAGAAACATAACTTTATTTAGTGGTAGAAACATAACGCTCTCGAGTGGTAGAAACATAGTCTTATCTAGTGACAGAAACGAACTTCTCGAGTGATAAAAACATAACTCTATTTAGTGCTAGAAATATAACTTTATTTAGTGGTAGAAACATAACGTTCTGTAGTGGTAGAGACATAAAGATATCTAGTGCTAGAAACATAATCTACTCGTGGTAGAAACATAACGTTCTTGAGTGGTAGAAACATGACTTTATTTAGTGGTAGAAACATAACTTTATTTAGTGGTAGAAACATAACGTTCTCTAGTGGTAGAAACATAACTTTATTTAGTGGTAGAAACATAACTTTATTTAGTGGTAGAAACATAACGTTCTCTAGTGGTAGAAACATAACGTTCTCTAGTGGTAGAAACATAACTTTATTTAGCAGTAGAAACAACGTTCTCTAGCGGTAGAAACCTAAAGTTATCTAGTGGAAGATACATAATTTTCTCTAGTGGTAGAACATAACGTTATCTAGTGGTAGAAACATATTTTTATTAAGTAGTAGAAACATAACGTTATCTAGTGGTAGATACATAAGGTTCTCTAGTGGTAGAAACATAACGTTATCTAGTGGTAGATACATAAGGTTCTCTAGTGGTAGAAACATCACGTTATCTAGTGGTAGAAACATATTTTTGTTAAGTGGTGGAAACAAAACGTTATCTAGTGGTAGATGCATAATTTTCTCTAGTGGTAGAACATAACGTTATCTAGTGGTAGAAACATATTTTATTAAGTAGCAGAAACATAACGTTCTCTAGTGGTAGAACATAACATTATCTAGTGGTAGAAACATAACGTTACCTAGTGGTAGATGCATAATTCTCTAGTGGTAGAACATAACGTTATCTAGTGGTAGAACATAACGTTCTCTAGCGGTAGAAACGTAAAGTAGTGCTGCAGACGCTAAGATCTGCTGCAGCTGTATAGCCATTCGTTTTTGTTTTGTTTTGTTTACTTCTCCAAACAACAGAACCAAAGTGTTATTGCTTCGTCAAACTCTTCTGCCTTTATTTCCCTTTTGTCATCGTTTTCTTTTCCTACTTCAACAGCCGCCTGATTCAAACATCTTGAACAGCCTGTAGAGATTGTGATTCAAACCTGCTCGACATTTTATTTCTTTTACTAGTACGCACGTGCCAATGTGGAGGATTGCTATAAATAGGCCTTGCGAATAACAGACGAACTCCTCCCCGACCCATTAAGTTTACGATAACAGGCACCACTGCATGATTTTGAACACGATTCCTGGCAACAACAAAAATGTAAATATCCGGAGACCGTTTCTGCGCAGATGCGAGATTTGACACAAAGATAAAAACAAAACACTTTAAAAAAATTCTAACTGTAAATTAAGGCTCAAAAAGAAACCATTTGCTCAAAATTACTGAGCTGCAAGATTACCGTTAAAGGCCAACCCAGCGTTGTTTAAAGAAAATCCAAGCAGTATTTTTTCCTCTGGATAAAGGGGATACAATATTTTTACGGCTTGCATTGCAGGCTGGCAGAGCTTCGTGAGATTGCAGTGAAGGGAGTGGCGACTATAATCCGGTTTCGCAAAGAGTATTCTGTCGGCAGCCTTCGTGTTTCCCTCTTTTAGATTTTCTTATTTCCGTTTCCTTAACATTTTCAGCTTGTTCAACACTCCAATCTTTTTTCTCCTTTGATTTCTCTTTTGTGACGGGACCCAGCCTGCGCTTACTTACTTTTTTAGGGAGGAAAAACAAGCCACGATGAGCTGGGTTCATCCGCCTGGTTTCACAGGATACGTGCTGCAGTGACCCAGTGTTCTTGCTTCCCAGACCCGGTTCCAAAGTGTTCGGGGTGCTGAATTTTGTTTCTCAATGTCCTAATGAAAGGTGCAACTTACTGTATCACACTAGACATCTGATAGTGCACAGGAACTCGCTACTGTCAATTAATATTAAGGTAAAAAGGTGAAGGTCGCCCCATGACCTTTTTCGGGTCGTTAGGGAGTGAGGAGTTATACACCTCAGTTTTCTCTGGGCCAGCTTTACGTGAGGGCGGTGCCCATCTCCTCTCCCTCACTGCCTTACCTTTCCCAACGCTCTTAGAAGTCAGGTACCCGTTCTCCCCAGCTAGGTCGACTGGAGGAAATGAACGGCGCTAAGCGGGTATGTCCCAAAAAGACTAGTTTAACAGCGTTAAATGTTTGTTACATCTAACTCTGGATGCTGTTAATTTGGCTTCACGACATTTTCATACTGTCCGGGCACAGTGCATGGTATGGTCAGTAATCAGACCTATGAGTTCTGACGTGTCGGTCTCAGTTAATCAGCGCCAGGTTGATCACTTTCCCATCCCACCGACCCACCACTGCGAGTATGGCCTAACGACATTAGTTAAGGTGTGTATGTGTGTGTATGTGGGTGGGTGCGTGTGCCTGTGTGTGTGTGTGTGTGTGTACCGTGTGTGTGTATGTGGGTGGGTGCGTGTGCCTGTGTATGTGTGTGTACCGTGTGTGTGTGTGTGTGGGTGGGTGCGTGTGCCTGTGTATGTATGTGTGTGTGAACCGCGTGTGTGTGTGTGTGTGTGTGTGTGTGTGTGTGTGTGTGTGTGTGTTGATCTTTCATCTTACTGAAAAAGGAAACGGTTGGGACTTTCAAGTGTTGTAGCACATTTCAGTGGATTATTTTATTTATTTGATGTCTTTTTCGTTAGCTAAAGTTTAGTGTTCTTAACGCTCCAGTTATTGACTATGTATATTTAGTAACTCTCTTTCCGAAGCATACAGCAAGAAAAGAAGATTTTAAGTTTAAATTTGAATAACAGAACAAATCCTTTTTGTGCGAGGAGAGGTTCAGTATGTCGTTTACCTGTCGCACAAAATAGTTCATCACCGGCCATGGTGCTGATTTTTTATTTTACTAAAAGAAAAATATGGGCCTATGTTTGTTGTTGTGCGTTTGGCAAGTTTTTTAATTGTGAGTCGCTACCACAAAATGAGTCCTAATTCGCACACGGGTAGCAGATACCCGAAAAGGTGATTAGGGTCAATTTTGTGCAGTTTCACTTTTTTGTGAAAATGAATTCCTTGGTAATTAAACTTACAGTGAAATACACTGTTATAGACGTGAAAATGTTCTTAAAATGCATTTTAATTAAGGTACCCATTGTAATCAGTTCCGATTTCCGCAGGAAACTGAAATTCAAACGCTGTTTGGTGCCGTATCCCTGTCAGACCTCCATCATATTCTAGATAACTTACCAGAAAGCCCGGAGTCTTTATTTTCAGTCCCTATAATTACTCATTCGAATATTTATCAATCATAAGATCTGTCCGAGTAAGAAAACCTGGTCAGTGATCCCGACGCTGTCCAATGGGATAATCTGATACTGACTTGTCCCTGGTAATGAGAAGAAACGTGCCGAGCGATTGGTTGAGACAACTCGTTATTTCCGCGGGTCTCTGCACTTTCAAAGTGCTGCGCTAAGCGAGACAATGGCAAAAAAGCATCTTCCCTATGAAGAATTATTAGCTTTGCTTACTTCCGATCATGCTTCGACTCTTTTAACATTCAGAACTCACAAGAAAATTTACAAAATATTTCGGGAAAGATGACACTACAGACGACTTCGCGAGCGACTTCCATAAATCTGACTGAGGGGAACACTTTTCATAGACCAGTGTGATCACACTGAAAAAAGATATTAAAAAGATAACTAGACGAGCGGGATGCAAGTAGTTGCGATAACCCCATTATTATTGTTGCATCGCTGCAGCCCGGCGCAGCTGCCACGAGGACGATGAAAGGGGCAGGGCGCCGCCCACGCACGCGCATCGGCACTTGCTTAATTCATCTGTTGAGCGGAGAAGGGGGACGTGAACATTCTGAGTAGTTTGTTGTTTTTTTCTGTCAATGTGCATGGTGATTGGAATGCAAAAAAACACTTTTCTTTCGCTTCTGCTTGTTTTACTAACAGGGTAGGGTACTAAAAACTTACAAATATTCGATGCTATGCACATTTTCGTGATTTGAAATGATGTAGCTTGATGTTTTTTTATCAGTGTGCATACTGTAGTACAATCTGAACTGGTAAAAGTACACGTTGCTAAAGAAAAGCGTTGTGGGATTGCCGAAAAACTTTAAACCTGCTCTTCTCAAAATGGCCGATATCGTACCTGCACACTCTTAAACCTGCATAGCTCACTCTATTTTGATACTAGAATAACAATTTTAGTATCAAAAGAAAGATCAAAACCTGTAGATTTTAATTGTATAATGTTAAAATCTCGAATTTTTGCGTTAAGGCTCTTTTTGTGGTGGCAGATCAAAACTGAGAAAAGGAATAATTAATGTGTTTTTAAAATGTATACGTGTAGCAACCGACTTTTTCCTTGAATGAAGTTGAGTGTTTTGGTAGATTTGAGTCTTAGTGTAATAGATCGAGTTCTTATCGGATGACTAATGCAATGAAAATACTCGCTTAAGCACCAGTTTTAAAAACGTATTGCATTGTTTCTCTAGTAGTTTTTCCCCTCTTGTTTTTCCCGAGAGAGGATTATCTGTAATGTAACCTGGTGTTAAGCCTATATTGTGTTCGTTTACCCTCTTGTTCAGCTCATTTTTTTACATTGAATTATTAAATGTAGATAATGGCAATCAGCTTGTACGCATACTTTTATTTGTCAAAAGCTAATTAACGATCACAAATTAATGCAAGAGGCTCGTAAGGTCGTCTTACTCATCTGCCCCAGCCCCGTGATAACTCTCAGAGAGCCTGCTTACACCAGCAGTTGTTTGAAAGATCCTGCTCTCGAAAACAGACTCTTCTGAGTGTTTTCTTTTTTCTGTGTTTAGAATGAACAATTCTCGATGTTTTTGGAAAACAATCTGGGTCCCTACGGTCCGTGCATGGCCCGTCATGTATGTGGTTTATCAATGATGGTAGAAATCGTCGGAACAAGAGGAGTTGTTTGGCTCCGCTCTTATACACGGCTAAAGGTGACTGCTCCTTCGGCCACAAGGTTTTGGGAACTTAACCTAACTCCACACATCTGCAAACTCATCCTTTATCTCCAAGCATGAAGATCGAGAGATAAAACCGTTTAAAGCCTAAATACTGGGGATAATCGTCTGCTTCTTGAAACCTATGTACCTTTGTCCACATGTAGCCCTCAACAATCGTTCACAGCCAACACAACACAGGGCAAGGCGGCTGACAAGGTAGATAACTAGACGAGCGGGATGCAAGTAGTTGCGATAACGCCATTATTATTGTTGCATCGCTGCAGCCCGGCGCAGCTGCCACGAGGACGATGAAAGGGGCAGGGCGCCGCCCACGCACGCGCATCGGCACGCGCATCGGCACGCGCAGGGCAGGAGCAGCGGATGTTGCGGCATTGCGACATAGGCATTACCTGTGGCGATATAGCCTGTTTAAGCTATAGGAAGGTCACTGCGATATAGCCCACTAGAACTATAGGAAAGTCACTGTGAACACGAGCAAGCAAGCAGCAAGCTTTTTTTTCTATTTTTCCTCCTTTTCTTCTCTTCAACGTCGTCGTCGTGGTCGTCGTCCTATTCGTCATCATTATTGCCGATATCACTATTCTCATCATTCATCCACGGAAGCTCAAGTTTCGTGGGCTGCTTTTTGATGCACACAAATGAAGCGCTTTATTCATTTAGGTTTCCATTTAGACTGGCTTTTCTAATTTCCAAATGAATGACAAGCCAATACATTTATTCATAAACCACTGAGAGCGAGTAAACGAAAACTTCAAGTAAACAATGTAAGAACACAGAAATCACATACACAAGCACGTACATAGCTAAATACAAGAGTTTGTTGGTGAAAAGAAATGGTAGTTATTGGAGTTTTCAACGTTCTACGATAGCGGGTAGGTTAGTGCAACCGTATCTAAACCCAAAGGTTCGATACCCGTGTAACGAAGCGTACTTTCCCTGTTACCCTAGAGGTTCAGAATAGGTATAGGTGCGTGGTAAAATTATTGGCCCCGCCCTCATAAATCCTGGCCGCAAGATGAGTGAGCACTTTACAACCCTGAGCTCACGAGGCTACCGTTACCTTACCCCACCTTTACATTACCTTTACCTTATTCTTCGTTCTCGCCTCTTTCCTTCCCTTTAAATAGTTCAGAACCATCTAGACCATATGACGGTTCAGTTATCTATCTCTAAAGTGTCATAGAGTAGACCCTTTATTACCTGGTTCTTAATAATAATTTATTTTTCAAACAATAAAAATAGAACGTCCATGAAGAGTCAAAGAATATTTTTAAGTGATTATCTTTCATTTAGAGTAACTTTTCAGGAAATGGAATCTGAAAAATGTATTTATATGCTTTCGAAGAAAGATCTTGATTTTTCTGATTATTACGAAAATAACAGAGTAGTGGTGCGGCGTGTGTCCGTGCGTTCGTGTGTGTGTGTGTGTGTGTGTGTGTGTGTGTGTGTGTGTGTGTGTGTGTGTGTGTGTGTGTGTGTGTGTGTGTGTGTCGAGAATTGGAAGAATTGCAGCACCATAGGACTACTATTACTAATAATAATAAAGTAGTTTAATATTGCCGTATCCTAACCCTATCGGCGTGAGGTTAGGGAATATTTATAGCTGAGAGTAAAGCAGTGGTAAGCTAGTATGTTCGTGCTACTGCGAAATGAGAATGACCTCATGATAAGTGATTTCTTGTTAGCCTCCACAACACCTCAAGACACCCATTGTGGAGGTAGCATTACATACGGTCGATGGAAACCAAGATAATGGTGCCAGCGAAATTGTGTCGCTGCTTGCAGTTTCATCAGGACTAGAGAAAGGTGCCTCGTACAGCACAGTAGCTACTCGCGTACCATGTGGTGTCGGGAAAACGAACATAAATAGGGTCCTCTTGGCAACAAAGATGTTTCCTCTTTTTATCTACATTTTCTTCAATTTTGTAATCAAACTCGCGTTGACTGTGCGTGCGTGTGTGTCCCTGCTTTATTTATTCTCTCTCTCTCTCAGCCACTCTCACCCATCCAGTGATAAGCATCCACTTCAACAGTCAAGTGATGGTTGTGATTGCAACAGCCATCATGTTTTTAAAAGGTGTCACTATTTTTGCATGAAAGCGTACCGTTATTATTTTCATTTGCCCGCATGCTTGCATAACAGTTGTAACCAAAAAGTATAAACGGTTATTTGTGTCACTACAAGAAACAAGTGAAGAAGGGTTTTCCGTTTATCAGCGACAAATACGTCTTCAGCTGCAAACAGGAGCAACAGAAGACTAAAGAGGAGTAAGTATTGATATTAGCTGCAAAAGTAGACTAAAGAGAAGTATTAATGTCAACAGCAATAAAAAGACTAAAAAGAAGTATTAATATCAGCAAAATAAGAAGACTAAAGTGAAGTATTAATATCAACAGCAATAAGGGTGAAGTATTAATATCAGCAACAATAAAGCGAAGTATTAATATCAGCAACAATAAGAAGACTCAAGTGAAGTATTAATATCAGCAACAATAAGACGACTAAAGAGAAGTATTAATATCAGCAACAATAAGAAGACTAAAGAGAAGTATTAATATCAGCAATAATAAGAAAAACTCAAGAGAAGTATTAATATCAGCAGCAATAATAAGAAGACTAAAGTGAAGTTTTAATATCAGCAGCAATAATAAGAAGACTAAAGAGAAGTAATAATATTAGCAACAATAAGGGTGCAGCACAGCAGCTGTACGAGTAGCAGAATCAGCGGCAGCAGAAGACAGTAGGGAGCAGCTTTTGTGGGAGTGGTGCAAAGTGGTTGTTCTTAGAGTAATAAGGGCAGAACTTTAATCTGGGCTGTGTGCCTAAAATTACTTTTCCATCTGAAACAATAAACCTTTTCTCTCTCTTTCTCTCTTTCTCTCTCTCTCTCTCTTGTACTAACCACCT
This sequence comes from Marisa cornuarietis, assembly GCA_004794655.1. Lineage (NCBI taxonomy): Eukaryota > Metazoa > Mollusca > Gastropoda > Architaenioglossa > Ampullariidae > Marisa > Marisa cornuarietis. Next base: position 5,004,946 of record SMMW01000617.1, on the reverse strand, counting down.
CCACTTCTTACTGATTCATCAAAACAGTTTCTGCCAGTAATGGTGCTTTTTCACAAAGCAGCACGGCAAGAAACCTGTCTTTTGTCTGAAGCCTTAAATTTCCTATTTATTTTGGCCTTTGTCTAAAGCCATCTACTTCTTATTTTCGCTTCATGCTTGTAACTTTGCATCCATGACGTAATCTTCACCCTTCCTTCTTCTGTCTGTTTCTCCGTCTGGGTCTGTCTTCTTGCTAAAGTCTGCGTCTGATTCTCGCCCCTTTCTCTTCCCGAAATTCCCTGTTGGCACTCGCCTGCCTGTATACACCTTTCTGCGGTAACCTTATTTTTCAAACACCCATTACATCATCCAGGTTCACAAATATACACACAGTTAAAGTTGTGACTCATCCTTTCTCTTCAATTACCACCATCTGCATCGAAATTATCTCGCGCCTTTAAAAAAAAAATAAAAAGGTTGGGGAGACTGGAAATTTGCTTTTTGTGCATCTAGCAGCTAAAAATACACACTATATATATACGTATATAAATATACTTGATATACTTAAGTTCGACTTCGACTTTCGACCTAGGACAAATTGGAAATAGGGAGCTGTGGTGTGGGTGACCGATTGTGGTAGGCGGGTGGGCTTACTAAGACAAAACCTATTCAGATAAATATAGAAAAAGTAAAATGGAAGTAGGTTTGGAGCGAAGGAAACGTAAGCTTTCTATCAACGCGAGTCTGGTGAAGATACAGAGGGCTAAAACTGTCCGTTCCCTATGATTCCCTCTGTAACTTCTTGTCAGTTCTCGATCACTTGCCGACTGGCGGGGCAAGTGTCTGGCCGACAACTTAAGTTCAACGACCCCTTGTGCCCCTAAATAAGCGTTTGCTTGTTTCGTTGCCTCTCTTTGCTTATGTACTGTATGCTGAGTGTTGTTATTTTTATCAATCCTTCTTATTTATCGGTAGTTTAATGTAGTTACGTTAGACTGTGTAATCGATGTATTCATCTAGTTCCTCAAAGAGCGAAGGGTACCTTCAAAGCACATTGTCGGTCTTAACGGGGCAAACCGTCAAAAGCGTTAGACCCTCAAACTGCTTTAAGCCCAGTTTTATTTATTAGAAAATTTATTGGCAACCAAGCATGGAGGTAGCTTACCATATGTCCGAACCTTTGCCAAAAAAAACCCCCAAATTTTTGTTGTGACCTTTACACACAACTCCTGTTACCCTCACACACACAGCTTTGCCAAACTTGGTCAAATTATCGACGGCTAAGAAGGACCTTTAGGCAACGCAAAGGTGGCTGGAAGATTGTAGTTTCAGTCTCTGTATCTGTAAGTGAATAGTTCCTGTATTCGTTTGTTAAAGCGATAAAAGCAATGTGTGTTTGTTTACTTACAAGCTGAGCTCACGGTCTGGGCTCCCATTCGTGCACATCGGCATTTACCAGTCAGTAAAATTGCCGGAACTTAGATAAGGGACCAGCTGATTAAGATACCTCTACAGGCAAGCTAGCTACCAATTCACGAGTCACCGAAGAGGTAAAGTTACCTAACCTAACGACAAAGCAGGAATTTCCGATAAAGGGTGTCGTACAGAATGCGTTTTGGGCTCAGGGGGTGAGGCGTGAAACTTGCAACGAACACAAAACATTAAAAATATAGAAGAAGCTAGTAAACGTCGAATGTATTCCTTGTGACCAAATGATGCTCATCCAGCAAACCTTAGATCATATGAATACATGCGGCAGCTGACACAAGGCCCCACACACACCTGTTTTGGGCGATAGGGGACAGATCCTGAACCTGACGACCAGTCTACTCCTTCAGTTCGTAAGCCAGTTCTTCCTCTGGCTACTTCAGCGTCCCACTTCCTTTTTAGGTACTTTAGAACCTTGTCGTGCTGGGTCACAAAGCCAAACCAGACCAGCTGACACGCTCATTGACGATTGTGAATAGGGGGTTCCTGGTGTCCGACGAGTGTGGCGCTCATAAAGTCATTAGTTTAGGTTGCTTGGACGAGATCCAGAGCATCCTCCTCAGGTACTTGTTTTTGAATGCCTGGATTCCTCTCTCTCTGAATCGGTAACTAGAATACACGTTTCGCATCCGTAAAGTAGGATTGGTACTACGAGGAACAAATTATCAGGCTCAAAATGGAATTTCGCGCACGACACACTATGTATAGTCTATAGACTTTCTGACGATTGGAGAAGGGCACACGAGGTTTTAAGACTTTTTGACAGTTGCAAAGAACTAGAAGTGTGTAAACAGACGGGACTAACAGTGACATCATGCAGGCTGCATGATTTGTCAGTTTTGCAAAAAGGACACAGATTACAGTGACATATTCATATAATTATCCAGTGCTTATATTCATAAAAGGTAGCTTCGTGAAAGATCGGGTAATCCAAGCGGGTCAAACCTTATATTCCTAAAATCTGCCTACCTGTCAGCCTTATCTAGTGCATTGCAATCATCAGATAGCCCATAGACTCTATACAGTGTGCCCTTCTGCGTGAAATTCCATTTTTGCGCCTCCAATTTCTTACGCCCCTTTTACTCCTTTTCGATTAAATTTACAGTATTTTGCAATCAAACACACGCCCAAAGAATCCTACGAATGCTTTTTGCACGAAATGCCATGTTTCGGTGCCTTTAAAAATGTCCAGTTTATTGCAGTTTGCAAAAACGCTGCCCTGTGCCCTTTTACACGAAGTCCCCATGTTTCGCAGGCTGCAAAAACGCTACCCTATGCCCTTCTAGATGAAGTTCCATGTGTTGCAGCCTGAGAAACATCCTCCACTACATGAAATGTCATGCCTTTGCGTTACACTGTTGCAGTCTGGGAAAGCTCCGCTTTTTCTATGCCCCTCTTGCATGCAGAGCCAGGCAAAGAAAACAGCCATGTGCCCTTGATACTTGGGTTCGTGGTCTTTGAGTTGTCGTCCCTGACACTGTTTCAAACCCTTAAAAAATTTTTCACACTTTCGGTATGATGTAGAATATATTTATTTGAATAATTTTACATATTAAGAAGCATTTACATTGTACCTTTAATTAGCCATTTTATAATTCATTTCACGTTGATAATAACACAGCAGTATTGGAAGGATTTAGTGACAGTGAGGGAACAATGTGAGGGGAAAAAGAAAAATTTTAAGATGGAGGGAAAATCTAATGAGACCATTTTTTCAGTCCCTGTGTACAAAATCACATATCACATCACCACATGCAAAATTTCTCTTAAATTTTCATTTTCACGAGTCACATGACTAAGAGAATACTCCCGTTAATAACTTGAACATAAATTACAGAGAGATCAGTGACGGACCGACTACCTCCAAAGTAGGTCTGGACCGAAAATGAAGTCGCACAGCTCAGTAGATACCCATGGCTTCCTTTCTCGCGTCTGGTCCAACACTTGGGACCCAGACACCGGCTTGGTTCCGTGAATATGTCAGAGAAACTAAGCTTCGTAGGACCTAACTTCGGTCTTGTGCGAAGACTCTTGCATGAAAGTAATTTTCGGGTGGATTCTTGGCATGGGGGTAGCTTCCAGACAACACAACCGCTCTGTCGTTCTTGTGGGTTATGTTAAACTTTTAGTTTTATTATGACACACTCAAAATATTCTTAAGTTCATAACTTGGCATAACCGCCTCTTTCCATTCCAGTAACATGTCCACATGCTGTGAAACTACAAGTGTTTAAATGACAGACAATAAAAACAATAAAAAGGGGATCAATGTCATATCCTGACAGACAGGCTCTCGTACTTAATGTAATTAAAAGTTATTTTAATAATAAATTGCTCTAATTTCAATGAGTTCTGTGTAAGCGTATCTTGTTCATACAAGACGACCTGGACATCTGGCGTTCACAATATAGGTTTCTCAAAGCGTTAAAAGCTATTATCAGATAATATTTAAATTCTTTTAATAACTTTCGAATAATCAATCCTTTCTTCCTTTTATGATTTTGTTGACTGTATTTTAGCTTATATCATAATATATTATGTAATATATTTCGACTTTCCTTCAATTATGTTCGTGCGTGCGTGCGTGCGTGCGTGCGTGCGTGCGTGCGTGCGTGCGTGTGTGTGTGTGTGTGTGTGTGTGTGTGTGTGTGTGTGTCATACAAATAAAACACACAGACACGAACGAATTCGTGTTTACTGTATTCCATTTACCTAGCAGACGATCTCAAGATAATTTACCTTTTCAGTCTGTTTCAGTTACTACCCGGGTAAACAACTACTTTGAATTTTAAGCAGTACTTTGCAGTATTGTCCCAATGCACTAAATGACTGGCTTAAGCGATGCCATCACCAAAGTCTAAGCAAATTATAGCCTTCTTTTAGCAGATAATAAATCTGCTCAGAGAGAGGGAAAATCTTTTACCTCAGGCTAGAAAATGAATTACGCCATGTGAGCATGTGATCTCAGTACTGCTATTGGCTGTTGTCATGGTGATGTAACGTCTCCATGTTGCAAGCCTGACGCTGCGGATCTGACCTCAGTCTGTGCATTTCTACAGTGTTTCGTCTATCACGTGCATATGTTCCTTACTTTGTATGCTAAACAATATAATGTTCGTGTTACTGTTGTTGTTGATGTTTTTCAAATAGCTGAACAAAATAGAGAACTGCTTTTATGTAATGAAAATCTGGCTATTCAATATACTCCAGTATTTTGCTGTTCCTTTTCATTGACTCAATCACCTAAGCACAAAAATATTGAAAAAATCAAGATTTCGCCATAAAAAATATATACACCAAAATTGCATCACAGTCTAACACAAATATTTATCAGTTTGAAAATACCACAATATCGTCATAGTCTATTAAATATTAATTATATTTTATGACTTTTTCATGTCCAGCGCTCTTTCTTTTGTTTCAGACTTTTTTCCTGCAGACGAGCGTCAACATTTTTTCTAAAGAGCTTGGTTCTTAAAGGATAAAACTCAGTTGGCAAAGAAACCAACCCGTCACCTCCCTGATTGTCCACAACACAGAGTTCAGAACCTTATGGTTCACGCCTTCAGGGGCTGACCGATAACAGCAGAAGACTGCGCTAGAAAGACGAGGCATGGGTCAACGTCTGGCCAGACGAGAGCGTGAGAGAGGAGCCAGGCTGTACCACCAGCAGAGAGCGGAAGAGGCTGTTGAGAAGTGGAACCATTCGCTGACGAGGCTCCGTGACCGTCGCGACAAATTTACGGTAAGGAACCGCACAGAAAACTATTTAAAGACCAACCAGAGTCTTAAGTTAAACATGCTTCAAGTTGCTGGCAAGTTAAAGGACTAGTGGAATGAAAAAGTTTTAAGAATCGAGATGCTCTAAGGCTGTATCTTTTCAAACGGGATGAAAGGATTTTGCTAATATTTGCAACATTAGTATATCATTATTATACTGAATCAAACCTACACAAATAATTATGGATGCTACAAAGCCATTACGTTTATAGTTTTAAAACATAAGATAGATGGAGGGTCGACATATTACCACGTTTCTCGAGTACAACAGAAAGGGACTGTTGCAGTCATTGCTGGTGTTTCTATAACCTCCAAATACCAAAGTTTGATGATGATTTATGCTGTTATGTAACGCAACATCAAACTATCGTTAACGTATCAATCATTTGAATTTTTCCCAGTGTATCCTTCAAACTTTGAGTTACATTGAGGCGTTACAAAGCTACATAAATGCTTGATTTTAATATGTAAAAAAAATCAAGAATCTTATATCTACACTATATAATATGAAAGCTGAATGACAATTTCTGAGAGCGCAGATTCTATGACAAACCTGTCCTAGTGTACTGATTATATAGACATAAATAAACCCATCGTGTTAATTTGTGGTAAATGGATGAACACCAGCATAATTGTTTATGGGAGGATATATCTACACTACTGAGGGGGAAAGAGAGACCATCGTACAGATTCACCCCGAACAATGCACAGGTAACACATGAACCAAGCTGAAAAAAAAATAGAAAAGACAATTAATATTACACATAAATACCGAATACTAAGGACAGAATTAAGCTCGTGTTTATTTATACACAAGTAAACGCTGTTGTTTTTAAGTATATTCACTGCGTTATTCATTATATGTCCATTTTCGTAGAGCAAATCGCATGGTGTTCCCTCGATGACTTCGATACTATATATAAGATACAAAATAACTCAGAGTGGACAAAAATGTGGTTATACATGTATATGGGAATAATTATCGTCGTCAGTTGGTGCCACAGAATTAGCCTTATGAGTGTAATTTTAAGGTATACAAAAAAGACCTGTAATGTTTGGGGTATACAGATAACGTCTATCATCGTAAATTTGCGAGAGGTTTTGTTTTCTTCTTTTTCTGCAGGTAAATGGGGATCTTTGTCGAGCACTGTGTGAACTGGGCAAGTTTCGCGAAGCATTAGAGCACGCCGGCCAGCAGTGCGGACTAGCAGCCGACATTGAAGACCCAGGGATGACGGCGGAGGCCTACCTCAACATGGCGGTGTGCAACCTGCGGTCCTGCGAATTCTCCAAGGCCGTGTCGTACTGCAGGTCTGCCATGCAGGCTCAGCCAGAAGGAAACCCACTTCTGGGGTCAGTGTTCGCGCCCTGAATCTGTCTCGAGATGTGTTTGTCGTCCCCTGTCTCTACCTACTAGTTTTTCGGCATTAAAGGACTTCAGCCTGACATATTGTGAAACAGGACATCAGATGAGGTCTTGGCAGTTAAGCTCTCGAAGGCAGATCTAATGCGCTTATGGTTTTTTTTTAAGTATTTCAAATCTCTAATGCCCAAGGTATTAAAAAATCAACATTAGGGAGAGTCAGGATGGCAATAGTAAAAATCTCGAATAATATGCTCGAAGCGGATATTACTACTAAACTGGTTTTTTATGCTGCTTGGGTTCTAGCATATTCTTTGGTCCCGGTAAGTAAACACTGTACAAACGGAAATCCCTAGGACGGAACAAAAATCGACTAATTGAAAAATATAATTACTGACAGAGAGAATGAGCAATTTATTTTCTTCTTTCTTTCTTTCTTTCTTTCGCTCTTTCTTTTAAATTCGGGAATAATAACGTCATTCATTACGTTTTTCGATTATCAGAAGCAAATACCTTTGGCGAAAACAAATCAGAGTGTAGTGCCAGGACGAAAAAAAAAAACAGAGCTGTTTCGCTTCGTGCTGTTCTGTCAGCAGCTTAACTCTGTTTCAGAGACTGTATTAGCTGCAGTTAACTATTCCTTTTTCCTCTTTCCGTCTTAGGTCCTTGCACTTGTGTCTGGGCGACGCTTTCTTGGGTCTCAGCGAGTTCCAGAAGGCGTGGAACAACTACTCGCGCGCGCAGGCCCTCGCGCAAAGCACATCAGACAGGGTGCTAGCCATGCACGTTCAGGCCAGCATGTCAGCCGTGTACACTGCCCTCAACGACCACGACTCGGCCATCAGCTGCTGCACGACGGCCCAACAGCTCGCCGACGAGGTCAGCAGGGCGCGGCCGTCACCGGAAGTCGCAGGGGCCGTGGCGCGCTTCCGCCGTCGCCTGGCAACGGTCATCGCGCATCCTTACCGCAAGATAGGCCGGTACAACGAGGCCATGGACTATTGCGAGGTGAGACGAAGGAGTATTCTCAGCCGTATATCTGTAATGTATATGTGTGTGTGTGTGTATATATATATATATCTCAAAGTGTTTTCCTTTTCGACCCATTTATTTATTTATTTCGTAAACCCACACTTGGGGCTAAAAGGAAAACAATTTGACATTTTTTCTTACCGAAGATTTACTCCTGCCGGTAGGAAGGCATTTGTTTAAACTCCATTACTTTTTTTCTTTAGCATACCAGCTTCAGAAAACGGAAGAGGTGGTTTATAAAAATCGAGATTGCTGTGTGAGTAGTGAGCCTCTTGCTTCTGTACTGTACGACCTGCCGACCGTTAACATCGTTGCGCACAACGTTTCGTGGTGTTCATATGGCCAACGGCGTTGGGCTGGATTATTTTTTTTAATACACAAACCTCGAATAATTGACACCAAGTAATAATAAAATGGATTTATCTCAGAGAACAATTGGTGCTGATAAGAAATAGATTTGATTTGATTGTTTTTCATTAATTCTTAAATTTTGCAACTGTGTGAGAGATAAACTTAATGGGAAGTGAATTTTGGAGTGCACATCTTCGCTTTACCACCACTGATAGCAAAGGAGTTAAAAGCGCGATACTTTTGGCATGAGTCATTCCCGTCACCCTGCGCGATGACTTTCAGATGTCGGAATTTTGCCACGGTTATCCCCCCCCCCCTCCTTCAACCTTTCCACGCATTTCTTGCAAAATGAGGAACGCAGCACACTGAAAGAGACTATTCAAGTCTTTTAGACTTATTACTTACAAGTTAATTTTCCTTTTGATAACTGCCCGAAGAGAAATATTTTCAAGAAATCGGTTAACTGAATGACCTATTTGATCTTCGCGCCCTTTGATCGCTGAATTATTGGCTAAGAGGGAAAAAGCTATTAAGAGACCGTGCCTAGAGGAAAGCACTTACTCGAACTCATAAAGAAACGACAGGCCACGGAAGGATCGTAAATCCTTTTGCTTATGCAAGCTGAGGTGTTGCTTGAAGACTGCGACCAGCGGCCTTGTCGACATCATAGCGCGTGTCACGATTACACTGCAGTGACTTCGTTGGCAACATCTTTGCCCAAGGAAAGGGTCGCCTGGAACTTTTTTTTCAGTGGCAAAGCAAAAACTCTACATAAGCTTCTTAGATAAATTATATTAGTCTGCAATAAACACTTAAGTCGAAGCGACTAAAATCTTTGGTGAAGGCCATTCTCTGAGTCACTGATGTTGCAGGGACGTTGTAGGGGAAACCTTCCAACCGAAATAGAAAAAAATTATTTGTTACAGAAGTAGTCTTTACCAACCATTCTATTGGGCTTTCTTGGAGTGTGTGAGACGGGCTTAAAGGCGAACAACGCCCATTACCAAGACACTGGAGACCTCGTTACAGACAAACTAGGCCTTTACCACCTGTTTTACTCGACTTTCTCAGACCTTGTGAGACGGGCTTAAAGGCAGACGACGCCCATGAACAGAACCCTGAAGATGTCCGGGTTAGGAATGGCGAGAGATCTCCTGGAAGCTACTGTCATCCACTACAGACTTTCAGAAAAGACCATCATCCCTATTCCCATTAGAACATATTGTAGCTGTTCCATTCTCTCTCTCTTCGTCTCTAACAACTAGCTGTTGCCAAGCCTAGTTAATCTGTAGCCAGCAACCTGCTGTAACACAATGCTTCTGCTCCACCCGTCTGGAATTCTGTCTAAACACATGCATGCAGTGTTTGCGTCTTTCTATTGCAAAGCCCCTTGCAGGGCGTGTTTCCTGCTCAAATCGCTGACTACCTCCACAATGTACAAATGGAGAATATCGCATCTTTAGTGTGCATTTCCGAAGTTTTTATATGTATGTAACTGTACGCGTATGCTTACACATGCTTGCATGTGTGTGTGAGTGTGTTTGGCGGGGGAGGGGTTAAAGAGTGTGTGTGTGTGTGTGTGTGTGTGTGTGTGTGTGTGTGTGTGTGTGTGTGTGTGTGTGTGTGTGTGTGTGTGTGTGTGTGTGAGTGTTTTTGTGTGTGTGTTCAAAAATATCGTTACAGTCGGTTTTACAGCTTTCTTTCTTTCTTTCTTTATGCTAAAATAGCCGCACTTTACTTGGATTTGAACACAACCCTTGAGCTCTTCTCTAAGTCATGGCTTAAAGATGAGAGAATAAGTGGATCCACATTAAGAATAAACAGAACTTGACTGGGCATCTCATTTTATTCAACTTTATTATGAAACGTTATGTGCATGCATCAATGCACCAATCAAATATTAACTTAATCTACTCAGCGAGGTGTGTTCTTTCACAGTAACTGTTGTATTCTCGGCTTTTGCAACGGTTATCAAAATCAGAAAAAAAAATCCAACGCGCAAACAAAATAAAGAAGCTACGTGGCGTCGGCATATAACTGAAGACGTTTTGCTTACGCACTTAACAACCGATTCCTAGGATCGTCCTCATCCGGGGCTGTAGTTATGAAACGAGAATAAGTCGTTTTTCCCAGGGCAAAATGGGGAACTCAAGGAGAAGCGTTTTGTTTCCAAAGTTATAAAGCGGTGTCCAGACCACGTGGACACTAGTTTATGTTTCTTTACCTATAAACTCTTTGCCACCACTTTATAACTACCGCTCCATAGGTAAAACAACATCTGTGGGGTCTGGACACTGCTTTATAACTTTGAAAACAAGATGCTTTTCCTTGAGGTCCCCATTTTGCTCCAGGGCAACGACTTACCCTCGCTTCATAACTACGGCCCCAGTTTGTTACATATTTTATCATCTCATTGGTACATCGTTCAACGTTAGACCAGACAAGTACTTGACAAGTATACTAATACCAAATATATTTAGTTGTTGGTGAGGTGTTCGTTTATTCATAATTAAAATTGTATAGTTATTAATCAATGATCTTACTATTCATTATTTAAGCTCGGTAATAAGGTAATGGTTGTGGACCTCATAGCCTTAATGGCGGTGTTAGCGGTCTACCATGTCAAGAGCACGGCAAGGAACTGTCACCTCAACTATCTCTTTCTGCCGTCTTTACCCTCCACTTCTGACAAATCAGATGCTCATTTCTGCAGAGGAAGGGGACGGGTTCGAACCACAGGTCCGAACAGTCAAGTAAGCACTAGGTTACGCTACCTTCCCGTAGCTTTAAGTATATAAATAGTCTCTAGCATCGACAATATAACATCTAGTATCTAGTAGCTACAGTATAACATCTTGCTTGAAGTGAAATATCTAGTTGTTGCAAAGTATATTTATTTATTACAATGCAATAAATAGTGTGTTTTTAGATTTCAGCCTTCTGTTTAGTTCGGTGTCTCTTACTCTTTCATCACTGTTTTTGTTGTTCTCCATTACTACCTTTCGTACTTCTTACCTATATCAAGGTATGTTTCTTCTGCCTTTTCTACCAGAAAATTTTCCTAACCGGGTTTCCTTTCGGTTTTTTTCTGGGTTTTCCTTGTTTTTCTCTCATTTTCTGCTCTTTTAATTCCGTGTCTTTGTAGTGATGTTTTCACCTTTATTTTATATTACTACTTTTCTTTTTCTAAATCATTTCCCATTTCATTTTTATTTCACGCCAGTCTAGCTAATCTAACTTTCTTTATCTTAAATTATAAAAACATTATTCTGACTCACCAAAAGACGTTTAGCTTTCAATTATTCTTTTGGTTTTTTTGTGTTATACGCCATTTTTCTTTTCAGTCTGCTCAGGTCTAGTCCAATGTTTCTACAGTTATTCGTTGATCCCAATGTTCTTCCACTTACTGATTACTGATTCTAATGTTCCATATTTACTCCTTGCTACTTCATGTTAATGTTTTCAGCTTTTTTTCTCCTCCCCTTCAATTACCGAATTTCTCTCTTTCTCTTCCTAAAGGTTCCACACCTTTTGTCTCTTTGACTACTTTACATTTGGTACTTAAATGCTCAAACCTACTCACACTCGCACACAAACTCTCTCTCTCTCTCTTCCTATCTATCTATATATATATATATAATCACGCACATACATACATGTCAACACAATCACTCATGCACATACATGTACAACGCACACATACTTTCACAGGTGTACAAATGTATACACAACTACACATACATGAATTCAATCTTACCCAACACACACACACACACACACACACACACACACATTCATGCATACACGTGCGTGTGCACATCCTCCCATCCTACATCGCCAGGCACGGACCCGCCAGACCGTTTCCTCTCTGCACCCTTGAGCCTCGTATGACGTTGCTTCGTCGATCAAACGTATTGCACGTGTGTTGGGTGGGCTATTTATAGCGCACGGCAGCAAAATGCGCGTCCAGAGTGAGGCCCCCTTGTTGCAATTAAGCGCAAAGCCGGCGCACAGGTGGGGGACAAGACTCGCAGAGTAATTCTGGAACTGTACCAAACCTTGCGGCCGGGACTCGAAGACAGAAAGCAGAAGATGTGTTGAACTTATTGCTTATTGCTTTCATCTTCCCCAGCACGCGCTGTCGCTCCGAGTTTTAATCAGCGCGCGAGCTCAGTCCTAATGAACCGTGCAGATTTTCCCCGCGTGCAAACTCGCAGCCTGTCCTTACCTGGATGATTACGCCACTCGCACGTGGTCGCACACAGTTCGTAAAGTTTGTCACATCCAGTTCTTAGTCGTATGTGGTCACACGACGCATTTCACATGAGGTCACACATGGTTCTCACCTGGTAACTTGCAGTTTGCGCTTTATGCAGAAATGCAGAATTCTATCAAGATTGCTTTTGTATCCTTGTGCATGTGCATGCGGGGCCACACGCACGCTCACACACACACACACACACACACACACGCACGCACGCACGCTCACTTGAACACAGTACACACATACGCACACACACACACACACGCTCACATGAACACATAGTACACACCTACGCACACACATCCTCTCACATCAACCCCTCCCCTCCCACACTAGTGGTTAGCCTTTCCGCTAAATACTCTATCATTACATGTTTCTTATTGTTCAACCTTTCAGCACTGTGCACCGGGATCTGAGTCTACCCTATTTATCACACCCGTAAACCAAAAAAATAAAAAACCACACAAAAAACACAAAAGGCCAGTAAGACCTACTTGACTGGTGCCCAACTGTTGTGATTGAACGACAGCCAAGATCCTTTCCTGCGCGAAACTACTACTTTGCTTTTGCCCATCTGCAATTCTTTTGAATCACTTCTGCCTTAGCGAAGACATTCTGATTGCTAAGAAAGCGAAAGAAACAAAGAAAGCACACAAATCATGCGTGGACTATATTTTACTGCGCTCTTCTCCTGCGCTCTGTGCGAAAGCGGCGTTGAGTTCTCCTGAAGGTTCCCACACCCAGAGTTGGTGAGCCGAATATAGCAGCCATAACCTCCCCTTTTAGTTCACTCTTCTGTCGGCTGATTGTTTAGTATTGGAGGCGAAGGTGGGATGGTGGAGGGGGAGGACGAAATGTTACTTCGCTGCAGCAAACCGCTTTTCAAATCGGAATTGCGCCTAGTAAGCAATTTTGGAAACTTCAGAAAGTTTCCTAACCAACAGTGACTACTTGACTATGTCGTGGCAGCCACCCAACGTATAGAGGAAAGAAGCGGTCGTCACATCCATTGAAATCTGATGAGGAATGGAAACTGCTGAAGACACGATGCTGTCGCTTTGTGAAAGTCCATATGGCCTCCCCCCCCCCTTGTCTACTTCCACGTGTAAATACGATGGTGCATTTGGGTTTGATCTGGATGGCACGAGAATCTTTCATACATTTCCCTAATATAAGCAAGATTGAAACCATTCGTATGCTGCTTAAAATAAGAAAGATTGGAATCATCGATATTTATTAAATAAAGCAAGACTTACGTCTTTCATGTTATGCTTACAATTAGCAAGACCGGACTCTGTCATCTATAACCTAAAATGAGCAATATTAGACTCTTTCTCAAACTGCCTAAAATAAGCAAGACTGCAATCTTTTTTGTATGTACCTTAAAATAAACAAAAGTCCAATCTCCCGCGAATTGCCTAAAGCACGATAGGAATCGTTTTATATTGCCAAAAACAAGCAAGATTGGAGTTTTTCGTTTATTGCCTTAAACGTGTGAGATTGAAATCTTCGTATAGTTCCTAAAATACGCAAAGACTTCAATATTTTTTATATCAACCCCCAAATACCCACCCCAAGATTAGACAGTTTCTTATATGTGCCAAAAAGACGTAAGACGAAGTAATCACACGTTTGTTATCGTGAGTGAGCGAACGAGAAAGTAAGAGAAGGTGAGCAGGGTTTAGCGGGAGGGATGAACATAAGAACAGGAGGGGTTGGGAGGATTTGTTGTCCGCGAGTAGGAGGAGAGGGGGTATGAATCATGATATGAGCCAGCATAACAAGCTACGTCGGAACTTTAATGTTACGTGAGCACCACTAGTCTCTAAAACTACGTGCGTGTAGAATAAACTATAAGCGTGTAAAATAGCCTTAATTTTTTTTTACCTTGGAATAAATACGAACTCGGTCTCTTTTAATTAAGCGCATCACGTGATGCAGCCCTTCTCTTAAACGGAAACGTTGGCGATGAAAAAAAGGACGACACGCTTGAACACAAAGGAAATTGATTGATTGATTGATTGATTGATTGATTGATTGATTGATTGATTGATTCTTTTATCAATCTAAGGCTCTTCAAAGAAACCAATAGTATTGCCATCCTAACGAGGGGTACGTTCGACATAAGGACATTTAATAAGAAGAAGAATAATGATGATGATGAGGATGCTTTGGAGGAGGTTTGCGTCTGTCCCCAGCTGAAAGCTGTACAGGTCCTTGCAATATTTATTCCATCTGCTTAGCACAGCGGTGCTTTTTTGTGAGAAGCAGAGCAATGCAAAACCGTTAGAATGGGCATGAGGAGGTATAGTACTCATGTCCATAGATGAGACATGGAGGCTGGTGAACAAAGCAAAGACGAGGACGAAGATCGTCGGCAGTTGCAATATCGGAAAAGTATTGTAAGGAAATAGAAAGTCTATTCGTCATTTCTATAATAACCATTTCATCCATCCCTCCATGCATAAATGTTTACAAGCATGGGTGTACCGCACATTTTCGTCAAGCGATATTTTGGGCTGAATCAAGCATACCAAGATTCTCGCGCGTTTTTACGGCTACACTGTTCAAAGCTCTGATACTAAACGGGAAACGTGCTCATATGCGTGTGCGTGCGTGTGTGGGCCTGTGTGTATGTGTATGCGAGTGCGAGAGAAAGAGATAAAAAAAGAAAGAGAAACTGGATATTTTCAGGTCTTCTTTAAAAAAAAAACCAGTAACTGATGCAAACAGCAGGCAAACATATATTTACTTTCGTTTGGAGACAAAACTATATACATCTTTCAAACCCTGCAGCAAATGTGAACAAGTTTAATGGGTCCCTCCATCCCCACTTAAAAAAAATTATTTAGCAAGAAAATGACGGTAAATCTCCACGTTTCCTTAGATGGGTCGTCCTCTCTTTAGTTTGCGCTCTGGTCCTTTAACTTCTCCTGCGGAGGGATTTGAAATGACCTGACAGAGCCTATATTTTTAATGCCGCAACCGCATTCTCAACATGCTTCCGCAGCTAAAATTAGTCCATGCTTCATATGTGTATGGTGAACTTGTTATGCGCGCATGCATGCACGCTGTTGCTTGCACGTGAGAAATGTTCAAAGGAAGCTCGTGCAAGAAGTGAAGGTCACACTCTTTCCGGATCTCGACGTGTTGAGGCCGGGATTCCTACAGAGGCCTCCTCCTCCTCCCCTCTCTCTCTCTCTTTCTCCTCCACACCGCCAGCGTTGAGGTGGGGGTAGGAGGGATAGAGGTAAAGATGAGAGCAAGCACAGTGTGGAGAATTTTAAAAGATCCCTTTGCGTGATGGCTTTTCAAAAATGCGCATCACATAAGAATCACGGTAACGGACGCACGGTCTATTTTTGGCAAGACGTGGGAAAAGCGATTGTTGCCATTTTTATGGTTGTCTACTGCACGATCTTCTCTTTCCTCCCCTTCCCCTCTTCCCACAACACACCCATCTTCCACCCACCCACCCACCCCCGATTTCTCTGTCTCACTCGCGCTATCGGTCTAGCATGCACGTGTGCATGCAGTGCAGGCTGCTGTTGCTGCTCGTGTGTGGGTGTTCAGCAGGATTCACACCAACACACCGACTGCCTACCATGCATTCTGGACGTTTCCTCTTCCTGGTGACGCAACCCTTCCGCTGCACGTGTGAATGTCTCTCCGTGGGCGTGTGGACCGCCTTGGCCTCTTTCTTCCTCCTGTACTTTTTAATTTCTGTTTTAAAATGAAAATATAAATTTCATTGCAGCAGAAATGAGCATCATGGATACGGTCTGTGAACTGGCTTCCGGCCTCGGTGCAGAGCTGACCTCAGCATTCTCATATTTAAGCAATCTGGGGATTGAGTTTTATCGTTATCTAATGTGCAGGGAATGAAAAGTTCGTTGTCACAGGTCAGCTATTAACTTTTCAACACCGAAAGGAATAAAGTTCAAATGCAGGGTCTAAGACTCTGACTTTTTTTAATGGCTTTAAAATGGTGGTAAAGCAAGGCAGCATGCAAAGTTCTCTTTATAGAGATTTCTCTGTTCGTGCAGTGATGCTGAAACTGCTGATGGTAACAAGGAAGAAGAGTAGAAGAAGCAGATCTTTCTACGTGGATGAATAGATGGTTGCATAAAATGGACTTTGTTCTTGCAGATCTTCTAAGCAAGCGAAAAAGTCTTCGCTGGTCAGTGGAACGTAGCATGTATGATAAACTGCTTATTTATATACAATCTGTGATGTAGCTATGAAAACCGAAGGAACTGGTGAAACAATGTCACATGCAACGTACGGAACAGTCCTAATAGTATGATAAATAATGGGAATCCAGGGTCCGTTTAAACTAAGGTGACATGAAGCTGTATGTATGTACCATGCAATATTATGGAATGCTTCTGCATGAAGTGACAGTATAAAACACGATTTTTTTTTCCAATATGCGGCTTGGTGTAAAGCGATCGGCAGACATGCAACGGTAACCTTTACTTCATAATCACTCTTAATAATATTGCAGGTTCGTCCAGCCACAGTCTTAGATAATAAAAGTGCAACATTACAACTGGCCGTATTTAACATTTTCAGATGTTTTATACCTTCTTGCTGTGATATTATGAGTTAAAGAATAAATAAATAAGTTCTGCGCTGGTGAGAATGATTATCAGTTGTGTTCCTAACATATAGAATGTTGTACGCTGTTTAAAAAAGTAAAGTGTTCTCAGCTAAACACACGAGTATCCTCTTGTTGAAGAGAACACGTGCAGTGTTCTTAGCAGTGTTCGGAAAACATGTAAAGCCTTCTTTTAATCAAATCTGCTCTCTTTGATACAGGACGCCATGAAGGTCGCGCTGCTCCGGGGAGACCGCCCGGTACAAGCCGAGTGCCTTTTCATCTTCGCCGACATCCACAGAAAGCGATGTGATTTCGAGGTAAACCTCGCTCTTTCCTTTTCACCAGTCGTCCGGACGTGGAATGTTCATGTTTTGAGAAGCCCCATGTTAAATCTCTGTATCTTATGAAAACAAGCAACGTTCAAACCTCTCCCCACCCCAAAAATAAATAATCCTCCTTTTGTTCAGGGTCTCAATCACTGCCAAATATAAAGAAAGTATTAATTATGGACCATAGCGTGAAGCGTTTTGGGGGGCTGGAAAGATAATAGTGACTTGTAAAATGAGTCCTTCTTCGTTAAGACATTGTATATAAAGAAATAATGAAATAGATCTTTTAATAGTGTGTTGGCATGTGTGTTTTTGTGTTCGCAGCGCGCGAGGCCTCGCTATGAATCTGCACACAGCATCATGACGGAAACAGGTGAGAGACTTGGACAAGCACGTGTACTAGGGGGTCTCGCCAAAGTTGCCTCGTCACTTGGTCAACCAGACAAGGTAGGTCCCTCTCTTACACAACAGAAAGATCTACTATGGTGCACGTTCCTTTTCGCGTGACTGGGCTCAGCTCAGGAAAATATAAAAAATATATAATAAAACAAATACGAGCAAACAACAAAGTGTGAGAAACAGGCCTACAGATAAGCCAGCGATGACGAAGGAGGTGAAAGTCTTAGCGTCAAGGCTACAGCCAGTAGGAGGGGGTTCGGGGGGACTGTTTACATGTTAGTCAGGCGCATCCCCGTGAACATTACTGATGTCATGGTCTTTAACTTTTTCTGTTTGTAGGGATGTTTGCAGGCTAGTATCGCAGTCTAGTCGCTTATGGTTGGGGTAAGAGGGTTTGGGGAGGTCGGACGAAGTATTGCACTTTGGTAGATCTGAACTTTTATCACACCCAATATTATCCACTCAGGAGACATCTCGTTTCTGTAGCTTGGGGGAGAGGGAACGGAGTTACAAGGTGAAGGAAACACTGATGCTCTGCGCTGTATTTCAGCACTTGCAAATAACAACAAATTTTCCATGCAGACGATCAACTATTTACAACATTTTTATTTCCGAGAATACTTTTGTCACTGTCAATGGTGTTGAAATTTTCTACTCTGCAGGATTATTATAAATTACAAGTTCATTTAACCATCAATAAATAACTAGTAAATAAAATGTGAAGGTTTTGTTTTAGAGGGGTTTTAGTTCGTTCTGCACAACCAGTGCATTTTTATAATGACGCCAGTGAGTAATGTCAGTTCTGCTCCACACATTATTCTCCTTCTGTGCATGAGCTGAAGTGGGGGGGGGACTGTTAGCAAGGCTTTAAAAGTCGTCTCAGATTTTCTTCTTCCTTGATTATCTCAGTGATTATCACTCATTCAGCAATTTCTTCGTCTCTTCTTCCTACTTTTGTTTCGCCTCTTTATTCTTATCTTCCGGTCACATTAAGGTCACGTGACCTTATGAATGAGGAAGTTTGCTGAAGCCGTATAGTCCTCCATACTTTCCACTCTGTTCCTTTGTATTGTGCTCTTATTATTATTATTATTACCACCCTTTTTCGTTCTTACCTCCTTCCTGTACACGTGACCTGAACAATTATATCAAACGAGGTTTCTAGCTGTTCTTCACAAACCTTTCCTTTCCTTTAACTGGAAGTCATCCTGTTTAAAATGTCTTATAATTAACCAACCGCCATTCTCCGATGTATTCTTTCCCTTCTGGCATTTTCCGTTCTGTCCGATCACTTTATACAGTCCCAACTCGTTATCTTGCCAAAGCACATGGAGAACGTGAGACGAGGGTGGCGACATAAAGGGGGTTAAATGATCTATCACTAGGGGAGGTAACTTTAGAGGAAATCCGCTCTGCCACAAAGTATGGCGAAAAACGAGCTGCGAGATAAAGAGTTGAGAATGTACTTAAAACATACTGGTCCTTCTGGACTCTCGAGAGACCGATACATTCTAATATAAGAAACATACTATACACATATTTTACAACCCAAAAGAAACTGGGTACTGCTTCTGTTCACATCTGTGTGATGGGGGGGGGGGGAAAGGGGAGGATGGTATTAGTGTTTTACGCCCAACCAGTAAATACAAATCAACGCGGCCGGTTCAGTAACTGAGTGTGTGTGAGTGTATGTGTGTGTGTTTAGATATAGGTATGTGTCTAGCTTTTATGTCTGTCTATGGTATGATTTTTGTCTACGAGTAGATTATTTCAATGGGCACACATTTGTTTTCGCGTTTATGTATATGTGTGCGTATAATAATGTGTGTCAATATGAAAGTGTGCTTTTACGCACGTGTGTTTGTGTTCACATCCGTATATATGTATATGTGTGTGTCTGTGTTAGTGGATGGGTATGTTTACATCCTAATGCTCACATCTATGAGTATAAACTGTATTATTGCATCAGCCTTTAGGCATAACCACATGTGTATGTACCTATGCATGCATCATGCATGTATGTATTTTGAAGGGAGAAACTGGTGATCTTTGTATGTGGGTGGTTTTTTGCGTGCGTGTGTGTGTGTGTGTGTGCTCGCACCCATTCCCGAAGAAGCCTTATGCCTCGTACATGTGAAGTACCTGCTCCCGGGTACCCTCGGTGTTGAGCGCGGGGCGATCCGGTTAAGAAGCCTTTGTGTTGAAGAGGTTAGGTTCGAGAGATGAGAAAAGCGGCCAGGTAGGAGGGCAGATAATCAAAAGAATGTGGAAAAGGTTCACCTTTGCAGAGCCTCGGCGAGTGCCGTGTAAGAGGAACCCGTGGGAAAGCGATGGGAAACGCGCCAGACACGCGCGCTATTCCGCGTGCAGGCGCGTGCATTCTATTTATAGACGACCTTTCCTGCATTTATGCCTCCGCTTGTTCGTCGTCAGTCCTTGCAGGCGAAACGAGTATAACACTGATCACTAGAGGGCGCTGCAGTGGGAGGTCGGTGTGCAGAGAAAGGAGGGAGGTAGGGGCGGGTTGGGAAAAGAGGTGGGTCGAGTTGAGGGTAGAGGTCAAAGTTTTAGGGAGGGGGGGTGGGTGGAACCTTAGCACTATCTTACATGACTGCCATCATGTATATCCCATTTGTCTGCTGTGCTGTGTTAAGTCAATTTTGATTTTAAAACATTAGCTCTGTGTCATAACTTGTCATAGAATGATAGTACCTAAGTACAAACAAACACTAAGGTACAGCCCTTGTAGGAGTGAGTAAACGCCTTCTTCTGCGACAAGCGTTCTAAGAAAGGTTTATAAATAGCAGACCCATTCACTCTGTCACTCACTCATTTGCAATAGCAATGCAATAATAATTTTCTGTGAGGTGTGTCAATAAATGAAGAAAATATATGTCACTGTTTCTAGTCGAGTACGCAAGATTCCATTTTTTCGTTTGCCTCAAATGTCGTGTGCTTCTTTCATTTTAAGTTATGTAAACTGAAGTTTATTTATAACATTCTTGCTTGTTTCAAGTAATTTGTGTTCAGAATGTAACTGCTCTCTGTGCGTGCTGTTTGTAGGCGTGTCTTGAAAATCAGAGAGGGCTATTCGTCCAGATTTGTGAAAAAAAAGAGCTTTGCCTACTCATTCAAAAAAAAAAAAGTAACATCCCACTAAATATTTGAAAGGTTCAAATTGTCCTTGCTTCACCCAATAGGTGTTCAATCTTTGAAGTTTAAACTTGAAACATTATAAAGAACCAAAACCTTAACCAATAGCTATACACTGCGACACTTTCTAGTTCTACTTTATTTTCAGGCAATCGAGCTCAACGAAAAGGCCCTGGCGATAGCGCAGAAGATAGGAAACAAGGTATGGAGAAAAGATGACTCTTCGAGTAACTATCAGTTATAAAAACATTCAAAAAGCTGCATGAAATGAGTTTTGATTATATCCATGTCTGTGCTTTAGATACCTGCGTGCGTGCGTGCGTGTGTGTGTTTGCGTGTGTGTGTTTGCGTGTGTGCGTGCGTGCGTGCATATTGCGTCAATTAATATTGGCCCTTTTTAGTGTGGCCGAAATTTTTTCAAAAATCTTGAATCTTGAACAAACGAAAATACTCTTGTACTTTTCGCAGCTCGAAATGTTGCGCTGCCACGCGCGGCTACAAGTGTTGTATGACGTCACTGGCGACGCGTCGCTGTCCCACCGTCACGGCAGCGTGGTGCGGCAGCTGTGCGACGAAATGGACCTGTTCTGTGGGGTTTGCGACGACATTCTGGGCAGCACGCCGGAGAACGTGGAGCCGCTTACGTGTGGACATTTCATCCATGCAAGGTGCGCGAAGACGACGATGACGATGACAATGCTGTGTTCTGTGATACATGTTTGAAACAGTTTGAGAACATGACGATGACAAGGACCCTGTTCTGTGATTCATGCTTGTCTGAAACATTTTGAGATTAGGCTTCCATACGTTTGGGAATACGTTGTGACTCAGATTAAGGCTGGGGGTTGAAGATAAGGTTGTTGTTAAATATACTGAGTACAATTATTTGGGAAGGTGGGGCTTGGGAGGAGGCACCGGATGTGGATTTACAACGATCAGGAAGAATAGCTCAATCAGTGACCTCACCTAGACTGTCAACCCCACGTTTTTGAAAAAAAATTACGTGGACGTTGTTGTCGAATCATTCCAGGCAAAAAAAAAAATGTTCTAAAGCAAAGCTTTAGGGTAGATTTTTTATATTTCGTAATATTTAGTAACGGTACAATGATGAGATACCGCAAAGTCTTCAAATAAATGAGACATGCTACAATTATATTATTGCACGCTAGGTCGCATGAATAAAAAAATACTCCATTTTACAATCTGCAGGTGCGTCATGCATTTGGCGCGCTCCACTCTGGGGCGATCCGGCCGGCCCAGGCCCTGCCCCGCATGTCGTCGACGCGCCTCGGCCAACCCGCTGCTTCCCTCTGACGTCATGGCGCTGACGTAGCAGCGCGCCCAGGCACGCCACCCAGCGGCGACGTCCAACAACCTGTGTAGTGTCCCCGACCGACCGCTGATTTTCGACACGACCCGCATCTCCCTGTAAATGTTGATCATCCTTACTTTCGCAGTGTGAATAAACGACTCATCGTCATAGCTTATCACACACTCATCGTAGGAAGCATGCCATTCACGTCCGGCCTCATCGACTCCTTGTGCTGCTACCCTTTCTCGACTCACAGTCTCATTTTCCTACCCCACTCCCGTCCCACGAGAGCTTTTTTTTTTTTTTTTTGCAGAGGGTAAGGATCAAAATAAGATACATCAGAAGTTGAAAACTGCTCAGAGCTAGAGAGATGCTATTAGTATCCAACGCAAGAAAACAAATCACAAGGGGAGGAAATTAATAGGAGAATATACTGTCATCAACTATTGATGCTTCAAAGCTACCCTTGACTACCCCAATGTGACCTAACCACCCCTTTTCCCTACCTGTTATTTTACGGCCTTCCTTACTTTGCCTTCACTCCGTTTAGTGGTAAATGTCAAAAGAAACTTGAGCGAAGCGTACTCTGTACAGATATTTATAGTCTTAGTTTGTCTTCCAATTACTTCTGATTAATGACAGGGTTTCATTAAAATTAACCACCAGCACACACACACACACACACACACACACACACACACACACACACACACACACACACCTATATATACACGCACCAGCACGCATACAGAAAGACTTTTTTTGGGAATGGTATAAATTTCCATGTTCACGCATCGTTCATTTATAATAACTGCTTTCTTAATTACCTGCCAAAAGTTAGGGAAGCCCAGTTTTTGTTCCCCAAAACGCGGTATGTTTTTTCGCTGGAACGAAATGTGTACTGCACTGAATTGATTTATAATACTTTGTGTCACATATTTATTCATATATATCTTTGTTGTGTCGGTCCACGTAGCTTTTGTTAAATGCATAGTAACAAAAGGTATGGAAATGTTCAGGCCTTGAAAAATGTGTTGAGAATTGCTAGTTTATAATGGGATAAGGCAAAGGAAGATAAAAGTCAGCGGCTAGGAGGCATCTGAGAGAGATCATCTGCTTAAAGAGACCTATTATTATTATTATTGGAATTCTTTTTCTTCCGATGCCTCTCGTCTGATGTCTTTTGAAGATGTCTGACAGGAAAAGAAAAATGGAGACAAGATCAGTTGGGTTTTTTTTTTAACATCTTGTGGTAATGTTCCAAGCGATTTTTTTGTTTGCCCTGTGCACACGACACCTTAACTGTTACGACAGCTTGGCCTGGAGGTCACTGGAAGTTATGGGAGGTTTTTACTCGGAGCATCATTCTCCGCCTGCAACGTGGACGAAGAAAGGAAACAACACTTCTTCTGCTGAGAGTTACTGATGCAGTTAGTAAAAAAAAATCTTGAAAGACGGATGATCTATCTTTAGCGATTTTCTCTATCTCTTTACCTCTCTTTATTTTTCCGACTCTCAGAATAATACGTAGCCAGCAATATTCTCGACACGTCAAGCAGAAACTTTTCCTCTCGCTGATTAGCATGACACTCGCCATGTTAGCACAGAACACAGCTTCGGGCTAGGCGCGTGCAGCAGGAAAGAAAAGAAACGCCTACAGCCGGAAGAACACAGGAGGTCAGTGCTTATGCAAAACCCAAAGGTCAAGCCCCAGCGTGAGGCATAACGGCCTCGCAAAGTTTCACCAGACGCGACTCACTTTGTGCATCCAGATCATTTTTTCCACTCAACTCGCCAAGCATGTGTTATTCGTTACCAAATTAGACGCGATTCCACTTTTCGATGACAGACCCGGACGCTTAAAGACGTTGAAGCGGAAGGCGAGAAAGGCAGGCGAGTCTCCCATTGCCAGCTCCTTGTCCTCGCACCATCCCTGAAAACGTCTTTAGCGACTCCTGGGCCACTTCGCCACTACTTGTGATACTTTCTTTCCAGGGAGATGACAGTTTTGTTCAAAACTGGGCCACCATTTAATCTCATCTGTTACGAGATCCACCACCGACTCCTCCAGAAGCATCAAGAAAAACCTGAAGAGCAAGGTCTCTAATCAGCACAACGCAACAAGAACAAGCAAAGACAAGAAGTCCCTTTCCACTGGTCAAGAGGATGCGCCCTAGACTCTCTTGGCCAAGTGCGCAACATATCAATGACTTTCCAACGTGTCGTCACGATGGTGTCATTTTACCGTTATGGACTGCAACAAAGTTTCGATCGAAATCCAGAAGGGAAGTCCTTCTGTTATGTTCTTAATTTTTTCCCTTCCCCAAACCAAGCGCCCTACTTATTGTTAATTTTTTTTCTTTTTTCATTTGGAGATTCCTTCGACTGAAAAAATGGCATGTGTGGTGTCCTCTTTTTAAGATATGTATCGGAACCACAATTTTTCTATTCTAATATTCTCTTCATTGACAGCATTGTTCCCTCTTCTCCACCTTTTCTCTTCTTTTTGTTATTATTAATGATTATATTGTTAGTTATTATTATTGTTATTTACCTTTCTCTGTTCTGAAGGCAATTCTTCAAAAGCTCTAAAAAATTGAAATAATTTTGAACAAGCAGCCGAGTATGTTTTCAAGGGATGCAATATTAGCAAGATAGAAATTCTGATCTGTGATGATCGCCATGAATGTTTGAAGTTTGTAAAAATGCAATGTTTATGACGGGAAGTGAGTGATGAAGCTGCTTTTGTGATAAGTTTACTAGAGGGTGGAAAACCGATTTCGATTGCGTGAATGTACTTTACTTTCTGATATTGCGTTTGTACGCGCGCGTGTGCATACCTGTGTGTGTGTGAGAGAGAGAGAGAGAGAGAGAGAGAGAAAGAAGAGAGAAAAAAGACCTAGTGCTTGTGTGCGTTTGTTACTTAGGAAAGTAAGAGAATATGAAGCATGTAACAAATGTTTGATATGTATTATCGTGTTTATTTTTAGCCATGCCCGCCTGAGTGTCTGTGAAAGATTATGATGCAAATGTTGAACACTATTGTGTATTTGTGTTCTCTGTATCTGTATCTGTTTCTGACTCTTAATCTCCCCACCTAGCTCATTATCTCTCGTTCTCTACTCCAAACCCTCTGTATCTATTTGTCCTCTCCCAGACTCACCCCTCTTTTCTTTCTTTCTCTCTCTCTCTCACTCCTCCTAACGTGCAATACTTACTTTTAAATGAAGCCTTCATTAACACATTTCTAGAGTTTTCCAAGCTATTTACTGCAAAAAGCATACAAAATTATATTACGTTCTTTATTTTAATTAGCTCATGGAAATAATTGTGTGCCTTGCACAGTTTTATTAAGTGTTGACCACTTAATATTAAGTTCACTTTCTAAAAGATCTTAAGATCTCGTCAGAATGTCTCGAAAAAATCCACAATGTATTTTTAGTGGTTTAGAAGCCTTTTTTGAAAAATTATCAGTTCCGTTTGGTGAGCGCTGGTTCGCCATAACAAGTCATTAAAAGCAATGCAATTTTTGTAACCAATGTTCTTCTGTGTTGATCTCTGTCCTCTGACCTTTGGATTTCTCTTTGGTGGAACCTATTGTTAATGGATGGGTCTGTTGCGTTGGATTTCATCGTAATATTTGCAAAATTTCCGACGATTGTTGACTCTGAAGAGAATGATCCCTCTGCCTACCCAACACTAATGGTTACGTGATTTACCGCGGAGTCAGGTAAGAGCTGCGATCCATCTTCGGATAGCCACACAGTGAACCACAGCTCTTTGGTTCCTGGCTATACAACCTTTACTTATTATATCTGACAAGTGTGTTGTTTGCCCAGCACTAACATTCAAAGAGTTCAAGCAACTTGTGCGACACTCTTTCTCTCCTTCTTCACTCACTCACTCACTCACTCACTCACTCACTCACTCACTCACTCACTCACTCACTCACTCAATCAATCAATCAATCACATGCGAGCGCGCACACACAAACACAATGAATATGGTCGGACACACAACACACAACACACGCGTAGGAACCCATAATCCCTTTTATTTACACTCTCATGCGCAGAACACACAGCATAAAACACAGTAACACACGCATTCACAGCCAGTACTGGTGTTTGAGTGGAGTCTACAGTAAATTAACCCAGCCTGTAGAATGGTTTTATTTGTTATCACTACATTGAAGGTGTTGTTCTCGAAGCAAGTCGAAAAGCAGCCTAGGACAATAATTATAAACCCTTCCACTTTATTTATTTATTTATTTCCAGCAAAGAGACATCTTGGCATGTGGCGTGACCAGCTTGCAGTAATATACATTTAGCTCCTTGCTCGGCATTAAACAGCCACCAGCCATTATTTTGTTATTTCGTTTCAAAGATATATTTTTTATTTTGTTAGCGGAAAGTGAAAGAAAGATTTCGTCCGTAACTTGATTACTTTTACCTGATTTAACATGAACGGTTTTCATGGTGGCTCGGCATACAAATGTGCTGATATTCAAAGACTGGTGCCTTTTCTCGTGACGCAAACAACAATTTCTAGTGGCACGAGAGCGCGAGTTATTGGCCTTCAAATCACTTACGCGCTGTTTACTTTTGCATAGAATCAAGCTGAAGCCTTCTTGTGTGTGTTAAAGGTCTAGCAGTGTACAATTTTTTTCCTAATGACTGATTAAACCTCAAAATTTGTTTCCCCAAATCTGGGTCTTCAAGGTACATGCCTACAAACATCACCATGCACAGACAGATGCAAACTCCTGACGTCACGTTTGTACATGCATACCTCGAGAACGGAAAGGGAGCATTCATACAGCTTAGGGGAGATAGTATCTTACACTGAGCTTTATCCAGTCGTAAGAAAACATTTGTGGCCTCAGTGGATCTTTAAGACCAACGTAAACAGGCATGTATGATATGCTTCCACCGTTCCATCAGGCAAAGCTGGGAGCTGCAGCTAATGTAAGAAGGGGGTGGAGCAGGTATTATATGAGTTAGCTGTCTCCTGTCCACCCATGAACCTGCCTGTTAGGCCCATGACCCTTTGTACTGTGCGGGCACTTTTATCGTGGAAGTTTATAAACGAACAATCGGGTACTCTCGTTGAAATATATGTCCGACCACACTTCCTTCGCCTCCTTCCCACTCTCAAAGGAAAGTTGTGAACCGAGCGGAAGACAACTCCCTCTGACCGCTGACCTATCTGCCATACTCGAGTTCAGCTCTTAATTTCGCCAAGAGGTATCACTTTCTATCTCCTCCCTAAATGTTAGAGGTAGAGGTGCTCGCGATCCTTACTACTTCGGAGGTAGCGTTATTTGCGGTCGGTAGCTACGGCCCGTAGAGAGGAGACAGGGTGATAAGGAAGGGTCAGGCTGTTCGGTGTACACAGTACGGGTGCCAACAGCGCACAGGAGTTACGGCGGCCTCGGCTGGTTGTTGGACATTCGCTTGCTGTGTCGCAAACAAACGCAAGTCGCACAGAGCGAGACGGAGCCCGTATTGGAGGTAAGACAAGTAGCAACTTCGCAGCTTCATACAGTCGTCTTGAAGGCCAGTAGGTATATATGTATGCGAGTATACCAATGTATGTGACTTCAGTTATCATAAGGTGAAAGGTGGAGTACATGTTCTACCGCTGTGCGTGTGTGTGTGAGAGAGAGAGAGAGAGAAAGAAAGAGAGAGATAACGCTTGATGTAATTTCTGCCTTTCATAACATTTGCTATTTCTTTTTTCCCTTCTCATAAACAAATTTTATTAAAAATGATCACAAACAAATTAAACGGGAAGAAAAAAAAGGACAAACAACACACTGGTTGTCACCTCGGCCTCGCACGTACCTCATAATTTTGAAACAACCGTCGTCTCTACCTTTCTCGCTGCCTTTCAGATTGAACTCTTTTTTTTTCTCCCTTCGCTTTCCTCGTCTTCTTTTTTAACCTCTTATCTATAGTTACGGGTACTGGTATGATATGTAAGGACCCGAAGCACCCATTATGCCATGAGTAAGAATTAATGGCCTACATTAGCGGAGGCTAGGTACGTGAGCTACGTCCATAGGTCCACACTCAGTCCACACTTAGTCCTTCGCCGTTGCCGCTCAAGAGCACTTCACCAGTGAACGCCGTATGCGCGTGGCTCGAAAAGTGTTTCGCTGCGTTTTGTGTTTATAAGACAGAGAGTCGGCGAGGGATCGAGACAGGAAATTTTTTTTCAAAAATTCTACGTCTATGGCTGCGAAGAGTGAATTAGTATTACGGACGTATATCTCTGGAGTTTTGCTTGATTGCTGAAACCAACTCTAAGCCTCTCGCGAAGTTCAAGGCTGTCAGGTCTCGACGAACCATTTAGCAGTTTAATATTCTGAACCACGATAAAATTCTGAAAATCAACAATAGACATGTGGTTTTTTGTTTTGTTTTGTTTTTGTTTTTGTTTTTGTTTGTTTTTTTTTTTGCAAACGTCATCGACCTTCACTTCCCACGGCTTACAGTCAAGACACTAAAAACACAACGGACCATAAAGCTTGAGCTTGTGTACCTCCGTCAACACAACAGCTCGCATCGTCTGCTCTTCGTGATGTTGATAGGAAAACCAGAAGCAAATTTGTACTTTGGCCTCTTTCGAAAAAGTAATTAACGCGAGAAAATTCGTGATTGCCATGTTGAGATACTGCTCTTATATGATGAATCCTGCTGTTTTAAAAAAAATTATATGCAGAAACCTTGTAAGCTTTTCACTGATAACTCGTCCCAGATACAAACTCTAACGACCCATTTCGTTTCCGAAAAAACGAGTGTTTGATGACTAAAAGCCAGCTGCACTCAGTAAAAGAATTTGTTGGTGTGGCAGATTACTGATTTGTCGCGCTGTGTGCTGACACCTTTATGTCGAAGGACAAGGTGTCGCTTAGAAAAACAAACAAGCTGTCAGTGCCTTTCTTTAGTGTCAAGAGGGCCAAAGTGGTGTTGGTCTCATTAAAAACGGCATTCATCGAATTTACAATCGACGCAAGTATTGAACATTCCTGAGTAAACCTCTGTTTTATTTACGTTGATATCACCAGCACCATTTGTGTGGACACCTGCTCCAAATAAAAGCCCTTGGAGCCACATTTCACTCAAATCTCGAAAAAAAAAAAAACCTTCACCCTGCTCCTGACTCTTAGTCGCTTTCTTATTCACGTCACAGTTTCTGTCCACTGATTTACTCTTAGTCGAAACAGTGAAGCAAGACCTAGTGCCAGTTCCTTCACATCCTTTGCCCCTACCGCCAGCGACCGACCATCTTGTATAGAAACAGCGTTCTGCTTTATCTCTCCGTCATTGACTCCTGTAGTTCATCGTCTTCTTTACTCTCTTTTCTTCACTTCGCTTCTGCACGTTTCCTACAAATTGTGCTACCAGTTTCTCTCTCTCCTCTCTCTCCCTTCTATATATATATATCCTCTCTCTCTCATGTCTTCGTTCCTTCACTCTATTCCTGACTCTTGGTCACTTTCTTACTGCCGACTGATTTTCTGTCCGCTGATTTACCTTAGTCGAAACAGTTGGTGCAGACTGAAGATAATGCTGTTTTCGCTGCTAGTCACCAGCAGGTCTCGTCTCGCTTCGAGACACATGTGCTTCTCTCTGGATTTAATATTGACCTTCTTGATTGAGTGGAAGTTTTGTGCCGGGTCACCTCAAAAATCTTGGTGAATAATTATCCTCTCCTTCCGTTCTCGAGACACACACGCCTCCAAATGTCACCATGCACAGAAAGAGGCCGACAACACCGACCTCACGATTGTAATTCTACGTGACCTGAGTTAGAAGTCCAATAGATTGCGTTCTGACTACCTTTTCATCATCCATCCAACCCCCAACCCCCACCTCCAACCCGTTTGGTGGAGACATTTTCCCGTCGAATAAACCAGCTGGTCAATCAATAGTAATGATCCCTGTCCTCAACCCTAAATGCCAGTTCGTGAACTTTGTCACACGTAACAATGTTTCCTCCATCACAAACAGAACTAGTTCCTACATGACTTATGTCCCCTGTTAGTCAAAGTATTCACAAGCTATGTTCACGAAAACCATCTCTCCGGACTGCTCAAACATTTGTGCATGCGTTCCAAGCTGCGCGTGTCAGGTTATATGTATAAGCTCCTCTTAATCGAACGCAAATATTTGTCCATATTTCTTGAGTTGAGAGCTACCTTTAAATTGAATCGGTAGACAGAAATACCTGTGTGAGAATAACAACCGTTCTTCAAACACACTATCGAAATCTTGATGAATGATTTTTCTGGACACAAAGATCTTCGGTCACGTGATTGTAAAAGGTTAGTGAAGCGATAACTCATATAGAGTTCAGTTCAGTTATAATTTTTAACGGGCAAACATATCCTGAGTTTCTTGGCACCGTTATAGTTTTGGCTGCTGATTGACATATCAAGGTGTTGTCGGTATAAATGTGCTTTGAACAATTTAGGAAAGTTTGGGGCACTGTTATCAGCAAGAATGGCATAACAAATGATGTAGCACTTAAGTACCTAGACCACGTTTAAAAGTATCTAGACAGGCCAGATATGAACTTTCGTGTACATTTACTCACTGTGCACTGGACGATAGATATTTGTGTGGAGGTGGGACAGAAACACCTGTCGACTAGACTGTCTTTATTAGTCAAGATGTGAGGAAACAGATGAAATTATCTTATGCGACGTTCATAATTCTAGAAATATTCTTTAAGCAACATTCACAAATTGAGAAACATTCTTTAAGCGGCATTCCAAAATCGAGAAAGTATTCTTTCTTTGAAGTTCAAACTTAGAGGAAATATTCTTTATCTAACGTTCACAATATTAAATAAACATTGTTATAGTATTTTTTAATAGCCGTTTTCAATGTCTAATTGAAAATATCTGTCGCCGCTGCTGCTTATGTTTTAATTCTCTTAGGCTTATATTATGTTCATAAAAGTATTTTTATTCCATGAGCCTTATTTTCACAAACTGTATTTTAATTCTCCTAATATGTTCACAAGCTATATTTTAATTCCCCTAGGCTAATACTATATTCAAAAACTGTCTTTTGATTCCCCTAACCCTATATTCACAAACTGTATTTTAGTGCCCAGTTTTATTACTTATACCCACTCTCGTCCAGTTTCTATTCCTTCTGCTGACTGAATGTTACTGGAGCTGGAGCTGTAAGAAAATTCCATTAGCCACAAGACTACCTTCGACCCTTGTACAGGTGGATTTGGGTGTCATTGTATCAGTCGAAGCTAGGCGTGCATATCGCATACTGGACGGTAAATAAAATCAGGATAATCCACACTGCCCTTTATATAATCTATCGATTAAGCGCGGCGTTTACAAAGGAGCACTTCTCGAGCCATCAGACGGCCTCTTTCTTGTGCCAAGCTCGCGTGACAGCAAGATGTAGCGTGAGTGAAGTCGATTAAAATTGCCTTTGGCACCAGCCCCTTGTTCGATGAACCTCTCTAGCTGCCCTTTCACGCCTCGTCTCGAGGCCAACAAAGGGTGGTGGGTGTCTCGGATGAGATCGTGTGAACGTCATAGACTCCACGCAAACCAAACAAACAAACAACAAAAAAATTAAGCGTCAGTTCATTTTGCGTTTGTGGTCGCCAACATCAAGTCGATTGTGCGCATGCGTGGTTCTTTGTGGACTGTTCTGTTGTGTTTTATCGGGTCAGTGAACGCCGCTCTAAGGTCAGTTTTTCGCCAGAGCTGCTCTTGATTTCACAGCGTGAAGTACGACTACAGAGAGACTGTGGTGCTTGCGACAAAGCGCATTATCCGGGGACAAGACAGCCAATCCTCACTGTATTGGTGACAGGTGCTAACCGTTACACCACCGGACCGCCCCGGGGGCAGGTGGGGAGGAGGAAAAAGGCTGCCTTGCAGCTCCATCAACCAGCATGGACAGCATCTACCACACTTACTCGTCAGTTCAACGACGTGGTGATTAGTGTGCACTCAGGGGCTTATAAAAACTGTTCCTACACGTCTTCGACTCCTTTGTGACCGAGCCTTAACCATGCAGTGGTACATTGTTCCACAGTTCGTCGACGTACGTCGATATTTATTTATTTTGCTATCCATAAACAGCCTCGTATGATCGGAAAATTCTGAGCATTGTTTAACCGAACTTTTTTTATTTTCTTTTGTCGTATTTCCCCTTTCGTTTCTCTTCTCTTTTTTTTTTCTTAGTCGGAGACGGGAGTTGTTTACGTAACCACCCTGGCGGGTCGCCACTTTCTGGCTGCGAGGCACAGACAGCGAAAAGGACAACAGCTGCGTCACTTCCAGCCTCAGCTTATCAGGCGTTTGAGCGCTGGCTGCGTGATCAAAGGGAGTCAGGTGAATGTTTTAATCACACGTGTGGCCATCTCGCCATCAGGGGGCACGTGCTGACAGGAAGATGATCCGATAGGCGGATCTGCCAGCAGGTGAGAAAGAAGGTGAGTTACCTAAGTGCTGCCGTAATTTGTTGAGTATTTTTTTTTCGCTTTATGCTTTTTTTGTTTTCTTTTGTTTTGTTTTTGGTTCTTCATTATTTGTGATTTTTTGCAACCCAAAAGTGGGTGCTACTATCCAATATTCAGCTCGCAACGAAGGTCAGGCTGTGGTGGAGTGACATTTTTCTCGCCATCAGAACACCTTGAAGCTGGCGCTACAACAATACAATACAGTACAACTTTATTTATCCACAAGGGCAATTCCAGATAGTTCTCGTACTAGCAGTAATACATACATATACATGATATTTAATAGATAATTCATACATATGCATGTTGAAATAATTTCTCCCTCTCTCTCTCTCTCACCCACACACACATTCCCAGCAACAGTAGATACAGTTGGTGATCTTAGGTCACCTAAAGCTAGTGCAAGGTCACCCCCAGTAGAGTTGATCAGGTAAGTGGCATGTGGAAATGGAATGAATGAATTGCGGTGACGATTGGTTTTACACACAGGCATCGCGTACCTACAGGCAGACCGCAAGAATGAAAACTCACATGTCAACATATGATCAGAAATAGAGAGGATACGGGATGCCTTCCTAAGGATTTGCTGATGACAGAAGGCTGCTAAGTCCCTCGACTACCTGATTCCGGTGATCTTAGAACAGATATTAACAAAGGAGACCAGACTATTCCTGTTCCCTAGGGAGAGGTTGTGGAATCAGGAGATGAAAGAAAAAAGTAGTGAGACTTTCAATGAAGGACATAGAACCGAGTGAGGATGACAGAGCTGACAGAGAGAGATTTGAGTTTCCTTATGAGGTACAGATGTTGTTGACTCGTACAGAGGAACATGTCAGTGTTGATGTTCCATTACGCTTGTTATCGAAGATGGTAGCTAAATATTTGTAAGAGTCGACTACCTCGATGGCATCATCACGGATAGTACTAATGACTGTCTCAAGCTTGTTCATCCGAAAGTCGAAAATCATTTCCTTAGTCTTTGAGGCATTCGAGACAAGGAAGTGTTCGTCACACCAGCCAACAAAGTAATGCACTTGAGTCACATGTTGCCGTGTAGAATGACATCTTTCATGTTATTCTTTTTCCAGGGTTGTCAAATTGGGTGCAAAACGATCACAAATATTGGGTCAATCGCCAAGTCGACCCCGAGCCTTCCACGTTCTAGTCTCGGCTACACGCGACTGAATCGACCCGTGGGTCTCACACTTCGTGGCACTTTTCAAGCACTCGTGTCTTAGGGAATTTCCACACTGGATCTCGATAACAAAAAGTCGATTCGCGTTGATCGAGATCGATCGCAATAACCAGAACAGGCGCGCGCTTGCATGGACCTCGTTCAGAAGTGCTTGTATTTGTGACGTCACTACAGCGCAAATAAACCAAACTGCCATTCTGTGATCCAAACTATGGTTTTGTGATACTGGTTCGGCTCTCTGTTTCAAACTGCCATTCTGTGACCAATACCTGGCTTCTGTGATCTTAAAGTACGACTTTCTCATTCAAATTACGACAGCTCTGTGACAAAAACTGTGGTTGTGTGAAACAGCTACGGTTCTCTGTTTCAGTCTGCGGTTCCTTGGACCAAACATCAGTTCTTTGAACCAAAGAACGGCTCTGCTACTCAACTACTGTTTCAGTTGTCCAAGCGTCAGTGCCATCTCCTTTCGTGTACCATAACGTTATTTACTTCCATCGGTGAGGTCACCGCTCACATTCACATGAATATCCTGCACGTTTCAAAGGTGGATCATAGGGACATTATGTAGCCCAAAGCCTGTCTTAATTCTCGGTGTCAGCGTCGTACTTGCAAAGGCGACCCCAAAAGATGTCTGGGATGATGTAGATACAATAACACGTTGCTTTTTACCGCGGTTAAGTGGGAGCCGTTCATTAACATTAGCTCAGAACGGATAATACTGATCACGGGCGAAGAACAGACAATACAGCTGTATTCGTCAGGGGGAAAGTACTGTATACGGAACTGCTTTCATAAATGATAAGATAAGATAAGATAATACTTTAATTGTCCCGGATATTAGTGACTTCTCTATGTTTAATGTGTCAGCGGAAGGAAAGTTAGTCTGAAGGATAATGAGAAAGATAAGAAGAAAATGAATAAAGCAGATAGGAGGAGAGAGAAAGAAAGGAGAATCAAAAGAAACTTCATGAGAAGGTGTCTAGGCTTTTAACCCCGTGGTCGGTCTCTTACTTGGTTGCTAATTGTAAGAAATTGATTAAATTATAAAGAAGGTTAATAGATCGCTTTAATGAAGACTGGAGCAGACCATGACCTTTGGTTCCTGCCTGTTTAGTTTAAGAGCTCTGATTTAAATATATTTCCAGTTGCCACGCTACAAAACATAGAAGTGACGATATAATACATTGGGCTTCAGAATATGTGTGTCCTCCTGAGAAAAATAACACTTTACTAACCTCAGAATGGAGCATCCAACTACTATAGTAAAGTGAAATGCACGTCCTGTTAGTCTGTTTTGTATACGCGCGTGCATTCAAAGTAAGCTCATTTCTTTATAACATACATCTCAGCCATCTTTTCTTCAGATCATATTTCTCATGTCAAAATGTCAAAGCCTAATGCTATCTTAATCAGAAACTTTCCCAACATTCACACATATTTTACAATATCAGAAACAAGTCTGTAGAACCTCAGCCTGTCAGGCAGTCTTTCCTTGACGCCGTTTGTTGTTCTGCTGTGTACTTGCCCCTTTTTCGACTTTCAGAAGTTCTGATTAAGACTGTCAGCCTGCTGATTACGTATCCCGTCTTAACCCTCTTTTTTTAAATGCAGTCTGCAATATTTTGTTGTAGTTTTGTTATATAATCATTTGTTGTCGATTAGTCTTGCACTTGTCCCCTTGTTTATTTTGTCTAGCACGCAACATATTTTGTTATTGTTTCGTTATGTAATAATTTGCTGTCGATTAGCTTTCCACTTTTCACCTTGCTGTATATAGACACCCGTATTAGACCATATAGTAAGGGGCCTACGTCTTAATGAATAAAGTTCAGTCTAGCACTCCTTCTCTCCCCCTCCTTCCCTCTTCTAGCCCTTTCTTCAGACACCCCCTCCCCCTTAACTCCCTCG
This sequence comes from Marisa cornuarietis, assembly GCA_004794655.1. Classification (NCBI taxonomy): domain Eukaryota; kingdom Metazoa; phylum Mollusca; class Gastropoda; order Architaenioglossa; family Ampullariidae; genus Marisa; species Marisa cornuarietis. The sequence goes on along the minus strand of SMMW01000617.1, from coordinate 4,969,278 downwards.
TGCGATTATATGAGAAGATAAATCACTACCCGTCTAGTCAGCACTCGGTTATTGAGACCCTTCCTTTGTGAGGTATGAGACATTTAAGATGTGCCAAACGCTCCCTGATATACGATCTCATACAAGGGCTAGTGACAGCCGAGAATCTTTCATAGACTGCAGCGATAAAATGAGAGATTGCCCTTATATTCACCATGAGTATTTGTTGTCTGTCAAGTGCAAGGAATATGCCCGGAGAAGCAATACGCAGCCCGGATTTGATTTCAGAGCCAAGGCCAAGCACTGCGCTCTGCCCGCCTCATGCTCGGCTACAACGCGTTTGGATTATCTCCCCTTTTCTCAGCGGTGCTTTGCTCCTAGTCATTCTTTCGCTCTATTCGCCGCCAAGTGCAGTCTCTGCGAGCGGTAGGAATCCCTGGAGGGTAGACACCCCACGGACTCACTTCATCGAGACTGTGTTACCCAGTGCCCAACCACAGGGTGTCGTCTTATCACCTGCTGAGCGAGTGCTAGCCTTCCATTTCCACTGAAGACGGCTGGTAGGAATCAGTCTCTAGCTCTGTGCGTGTGTGTGTATGTGTGAATGCGTGAGATAGACTGTGTTTGTGTCTGTGAGTGTTTGTGGCTGTGTTTGTGTCTGTATTGCTGAAATCTAACACTGAAATGTATTTACATTTTACATCTCAATTTCAACACAGACTCCTTTCCATTTTACACCTGAACTGTGGCAAAAATATTTTCTTATATTTTACACCCAAACAGTGACACACATATTTAGACTTTACAAACAAAACGGTGTTACAGAACTGCAACTACGCTTCACGGCTGAACTGTAAGATGTGCAGATACAGCGGTCTATGAAAAGGCTGGCCTGTGTTTGTCTGATTGTACACCCACAGGTTATCGTTGAAAACTTCACGTCACATGACACCTTGACTTCAGCGCAAGAACCCTGATCCCCTCGGTGCAAGATCTCTCTTCGGTCTTGTCCTCAACTCGCCAGCAGAACGTTGCCACATCACGGCCTTGAACTTTCATCCTGCTGCTCGTGTGCAGCGTGCATGACGTTTTGCAGGCCAGCGAAGGTCCCACGATCCGGTCCGTGACGCTGTTAGGTGTTGAGTCTTGTGACCGCTCGTCATGCCGTCGCGCGAGGCTCCCAGTTACAGCTCCTCCCGGGTGCAGCGGGCCTCGCGCCTCAATTCTATTGAGCAGGCGCGCCTGCAGCACCAGCTGCACCTGCTGGAGAAGGCCTACGTGCACCAGGCGCGACTCACCAACCAAGACATCCGCCTCACCTCCATGGCTCTCGAGTACATTCAGGTAAGCAGTCTTCCTATGCGTGTGTATGTGTATGATGTTTGTGTGCGTGCGTGCGTGCGTGCGTGCGTGCAAGCGAGCAAGTGAGTGAGTTACAAAATCAATCAAACGCAAAATGACAATTTCCAGCTTCTTCAGCTGTTAGCCACCATCTAGGACAGGGGTGGGGAACCTTTTTACTTCCATGGGCCTTCTAATAGTTATTCGTGGGTCGTACAAAATTACTTAAAATTAGCCTCCTCTATGTAGTGAAGTCTTAGTGTGTTAGCACTTTTGCAGCATGTACAATCCAAGCCTGCCTGGCGCTGCTGTCCTCTGACTCACCACAATTGGCCTTTTTGTAATTAGGTGCATGAGAAATATGCTATGCTCCTATGAAAAGCGTACAGCAAAACATTTTTTGGGATCTGTAGACTGCATGTTTATAAAAGAAAGTTTCTAGAGGACACAGAACATAAAGTAGCAACAACTTTTTTTTTACTAATTCCTTCTGTAGTGATAATACATTATTACTACTACTACTACTACTAATCATCATCATCATGACTATTTAGTACACACATACCTTCTCCTGATGGAGGAGTTCATGGCATTTACAAAATGTCTACACACGTTACATGTTGTTACGTGTTACATATTGGAGGAGTGGTGTCCCTTCGCCTAACAATGTTGTGGAGGCCAGCTCTTCGCATTTTCGTTTTCTGCTTGGATTGTTGTGCTTGTAGTGCCTATTGTACCGACATGCTGTATATATTTTATTATGTTATGGGCACTATGCTGGACTGTTTACTTGCCCTTGGCCTTTTGTTTTTCCTCTCCTGATATCAACTCTCTCATCGCCGTTATTCTTCTCCTGCTAACGCCATCATAGTTTCTCCGTTTTTTTTTTACTAGTCATCCCTGGGACAGACTTTCCATCAGTGCCAAACAGTCATGTGTTTCACCATTTTACTGCAATTTCTGCTTAATGATCATGTGGACATTCTCCTGACGCTGTGATCTACGTTTGTGATTATTGGTTAGTTTTGCTCTAGTCAAACGGTTTTCTGTAGATCGGTCTCATCGACATCTTGGTCTATGAATGTCATCCGCAGAAGAACGACCTGACATTTCCATTAACTTCATAGAGAGAGCCACAGGAATTTGTTTATCTTGTGCTTTTGTGTTTGTAATGTTTGTAAAGGATAATGTTGAACATTTGTTCACTGTGGTACACAGCAACGTCAACGATCATTTTACTGTATGGGCCTACATGGTCGAAGAACGCTACAGGTATCAACAGCCGACATCAAACTGGAAGTGGTCTACCCTCGGCTTGGGGTGAAGACCACATGTATACATAATTCTCTAAAGTCGTTCATATAGGCCACGGGCAGCCGACGAGAAGCATACGTGTCTGTCCCGTCATGTACTTGTGTACATATGTGTACAAGTTCTGTCTATCCCGTAATCGACGTTCTCTGCGTGCCCCTCAAAATTTACCTTATTAATATGATCCACTTAATATATATATATATATATAAACATGCTGCTATGAAAAAAAAACTTTTAGATTTACTGAAATCTGCGATTGCTTTGGCTGTTTGACCGGACGTTCCCCACTCCTGATCTAGGACAAGAGACAAGTCTCAGGTAGTCTGTTGACAATTTTACATTTTACTTATACTGAGTACCTTTCTTTCTGCTCCTATAGGCACCGGAATGATTTCCTAGTCTTATGAGTTTGGATAGATGCTTTAGTCTGGGGGGAACTGTAACTTAAGCATTGTATTATTTTTCATCAGCAACGATTCCTCTACCACTTCCTCCCTAATAATAATAAATGATTGTCCTTGTAAAACTCTCTCTTTCTCTCTCTCTCTCTCTCTTGCTCCTGGCGACGATGAAAGCTTGATCCGTTCTCTTACGCAGGCGTGCAGTGGACACAGTCCGGAGGGTCGTGGACCAATAAATGCGCAAGGGGGGGAGATCACGACCCAGCAGGAAGACCCTTGCTTCTTGTACGGGGAGCGGGTCATGAGCCGCAAAGTGCGACGCATGGCTCGCCCCCACTCCGCCGTCGACAGGACCATGGACCGCCGCAACCAGTCGTCTGACACCTCCTCCAGCGCCTCGGTCGACGACAGTGCCGGCGTGCGAGTCAGTCTTCCCCCGCGTCCGAAAAGTAGTCCCGCCAAGGGGCGCGTGTGGGCCTGGTCTAGCGGCGAGGAGACGACGGACGGCAGCATCGGGTCAGAAGTCGACCTCGACCGGCCACAGAGTCGCGCCTCTACCTCAGGCACCAGCAGGCCTCCAACTCCGGGTAGAGGGCGAGCACTATTTTCCCTGAACCCCACCCCTGGGAGAGTCACCCCGCACCAAGCTTGGGAAGACGACACAGACGATGTGACCCGGAAACTGCTGAAGGCCCAGAAACAACAGCAGCAACAGGAAGCACAGGGACAGTTTCTGCACGCGAGAGACTCTCGGCGCATGCGCTTTCGTACATCCGGGACTATATCGCGCAATCGGTTCACGCACTCGCCATCGTTCTTGACGTCTCCAGTCTCGTCTGGCCGACAAGGAAGCCTCCCATTACCACCTGACACGCCCTCAGGACATACGATGGAAGACCGCAAGCCAGTCTCTCCACAAGAGAGGCGCGCCCGGTCCGGGAGCGCAGTTCTGGGAAGAAAAGCTGGTCTGGCGGACATCATGAACCAAGCACGGGCGACCTTGTCTGCAGCGGCCTGGCGACGGCATCTCGCCAACACCCAAACTGCCCCCAGGTCTTCCGAATCCCAGAAGCAGATCCTCATGGAGGCACGCAGAGAGAGGGAGAAGGAGAAGCAAGATCTCATGCAGCAGAAAGTGGAGTCTTTCATTGGCCAAATTAACTCTTGGTGACCGGCCGAGGCCGCTTTGATTAGCCTGTTTAATTGTTGACCTCGAGGTTGGCCAAAATCTTATTCATCGGCCATCTTAGTACCTGTTGACAGCTGATACACCAGTTTAACACTTGGTGACTTGCTAAGACCACATTCATTAACGACGTTAACTCTTGGACTGGCTGAGGATAGTTTAATGACTGGTCTCTCAATGGCCATTTTAACACTTAGTGACTTGCTGGGGCCTCATTCACCGGCAAATTACCTGGTTGAGAACGCGATGATTGGCCACTTTAACTATGACCGGCTTCACTCACTTCATGGATGAAAGATTCCAAAGTCATTGTTTACTTCATTTACCTACTTTTCTTGTCCATTGTTGATGACCTGTACCTTCGTGTAGTTTTGGGGTTTGCTAACTACAAAGTTTAACTCGCCAATTTAACTAAACTTGGAAAGAGAATCACTGCTTATTTTTAAAGGCTGACATAAAAAGGTTGATGCTTGAAAGTGTGTGTTCCGAAAATGATGGGTTATTTCCTCTGCCCATGAGAATTAGGATCTTAAAATGAACTTAACCCACATATTTTAAGAAAAAAGAAACAATAAAACAAGTGACCGTTGATGACGCACTTAACAGCTTATAGAGCTGAGTGTTCGTTCTACCTCGTCTCTTAACCTTTAATTTACAACACTCTCTATTATTAGGCTGGCGTGAAGAAACAAGATTTGACATGAGCATGTAGAGAAAATCCACTCTTTCCTCACACACCCAGATGAGATTTGTCACGGAATCAGGCAGCAGTTTGTGTCCCTCGTACCCTACCCCCGGCAAAAAAGCACCTGGCCATTTCGCGTAGCACGTAGCACGGCTTCCATTGTGAATATTAACATGAAAAAAATGTAGTACACAGTCAACTGCGCACACCTTTACACAAACTGCACAATTTTTTCTGGCATTTGGAATTTTGTGAATTAAAAGTTTTTTTATCGTCGTAAGTGACGTCGTAAGTTACCTATTACATTGTTGTTGAATTTTTAGTTGGCCATTGTTCAAGAAGGACAGGACTACCGTGAAATGTTCATCAAAACACGTCACAACTGAACGTATTAGATATTCTTTAAAACTTATCAGACTTCTTTCTGGGGGGTGGAGGTGGTGGAAAGGCGCATCTCACAACTTGGACTAATTGAAATATCTACAGCTCTTAAATAGTTTTATGTGTGGTGGGATATGTTATTTAACAGCAAAGTGGTTTTAAAAAAAAAACTCTCTAAAGTACAAGAATTAACTCGTAAAGAACAAGAGCGTCTGCTTTTGTTGAGTGCCTTGAAATAGCATCAATATCTTACAGGGTGGCCATCATTTCACACTCTCTCTCTCTCTCTCTCGCACACAGCATTGTCAAAAAGGATGACCAACAAAGTTAATAGTCATCGGAGCTAAGGAAGAAAGGCTGACAGTTTCAAATAATGGGATCGTTTGTCTATGATGAGATAAAGATTTGCCCTTATTTACTCTTTATTTCGGTGGTGGTAGGAGGGGTTAATGACACGATTACGTAGCAACAATATAGTTTTTCACAGCTACAATAAAATACAATGCTAATGGGTTAATTATTTCATTAGTAACTACATCCCCTAAATGAAACAACATCTCTAAAATATAATATTTTTACTCACAGCTTACTTAGATTAGTTGGTGAGATGCCTACTCAACAACTACGCAACTTATTCTTCTCTGGAGACACAGTTGCATATGATCTGCCATGTAATTCAATAATTATATAATCTGAGAGATTTATAAAACAAACAGTCCGCGGTCTTCCAGTCACAACAAAAAGTTAATGATCGGATTGATTATGAGTTTCCACAATGTCATATACGGTAATCCTGACCACTTCACTCTCACCTTTTGTTATCAGATTTGCTTTTCGTGCTACTGAATTCAGTGACGAAATATAAAATGTTTTTCAACCGGAAGAAATAGCTATATGACTATCCAACGGTGGCTTAAGTGTTTATTGTGAAATGGTTTAGTCATAAAGTTTATCAGCCTGCATATTTAATTCTAAGTTACATATCTGAGCACTTAAGGCTATCGGCTACATTCACCTTTCTTGAAATGTAGCAGACGCTCATCAGAATTAGTAGCGCTATTATTTTGGAGATGACATATAGTCACGTGGGGCGAAATACTGCTGCAACCTTTGCCGCGAACCCTTGTCACAGAAGAATAATTAAATCTTGGGTAATTAGCAGTGTTAACACTGTCGTCGTCATGCTTCATACATAACAGACTCATGGATCAATTATAATTCGTACAATTTATAAATCTCCCTCTCCATTGCACGCGTTCCCGTGCACTCTCACACACACACACACACGTACGTACGTACGTACGTGGATGAATGTATCAACTTAAAATACACTCAGGGTTACTGACGTAATATATAAGCACGCCATGCGCGCGTGCACACACACACACACAGTACCACCCGCGTATATAGTATGCACAATATATAGTGCACACACACACACACACACACACACACGTGTGTGTGAACACGATAGTATGTGTACACGTGTGTGTGTGTGTGTGTGTGCGCGCGCGCGCACGCACGCATGCACCTACGCACGTAAAAGAAATCTTGATGATCAGACGATCATTGGGCCAGGGGGGAATGAGAAACAAGAACTCTGGACCTATAGTCACCTTTCCGTCCTGTCAATATATATATATATATAAGGACAGGTTTCCCCACTCGATCGGCGAACTGATTATCTAGCGGCGCCGGCACCCATGCGTATTACTAAGAATACTTTAGGGAAGGGGGCTTCGTTTCTAACCTATAGTGGTGTATCGAAGCTCGTCTGTCATCCTTCACAGTTGTTAAAGTTTTAAGTATGCACAATCGACAGAAAGTACAGACGCACTATGCGCAAGAGACCGCAGTACAAGTGTGGTGGGGAACCACCTGTTCATGCAGTGATCAGCTACGTACGCTTACAGTTATGAACAGCTGCGGCAATTATTATCAGGTCAACTATTTATGAAAGAACAGTGGTGAATATGATAAATAGGAGGCAGTTTTAATTTTTACAAATATCCAGGACTTGGAATTTTTAAAACTGTGCTGTGCTAGGTCAGGTACGTGGTAATGTGCTATAAACGACCAGAGATAAGAGAAATGGGAGATAAACCGTCTAGGTGGCGTTGAGCGGCACGATGACAGGAAGTAAGTATCTGCTTGTAAATGAAACGATTAGGTGACACCACGAACTTGTATTACACGTTCATGGTGCTTGCTTTATTGTGAATGTCAGTTATTATTTTTCTGACTGAAGAAGTTTGTCGGGGACAGCTTTCTTATAGGTGGTTTTGCGACGCCATAACAAAAATGGCTTACCTGTAGGAGCAGCTATGCAAATTAGTGACGTCACTATTACGTCACTCATCTTCTGCTCTCTTTCTCTCCTCGCTAAACTCCCCTGATATCGTCTCCTTCATGTTCTTCGAATCCTTCCTCCAATAATTCCGAGAAATAATATCCAGAAATGAACAAAATTTTTCCTGAAGTCGCCTTCCCCATATTCTTTGAATCATTCCTCCAATTATTCCGAGAAATAATCTCCAGAAATGAACACAATTTTCCTGAAGTCGCCTTCCCACAACTCCTACATGTATTCCTCTTCTTCATCAATCCACATTCACGTAAAAACTCAAAAAACAAAGTCTTCGACTAAACTCATCACAAACAACCTTGTCACTTCTGCATCCATCCTAAACTTCTTTCTGCTATACTTTCCAGACTCTGCACCTCTCAACCTTTCCTTGAATTCCACAATTGCACCACAAATTTTCGCGAAATTTCCACGCACACTCGCCATCTTCAATCCTCTCGAATTTCTATCGTCTGCTCACACGAAATCAAAACTTTTCCCGCGCCAAATATCACATGACTAAAACCAGCCAATAATTAAACGACTAAAACCAGCCAATAATTTAACACAACTCCATGTCAATCACCATCACATCACTCGACCAGTCCTCAACATTTGTCCTCTACAATAAAACCTACCCCTAACCCTACCCCACACCCCTAACCCAAACCCAAACCCTAACCCCACTTCATAAGTCACACACAACACCAACCAATGCCCAACCTCACACCCCTCTCAAATATCGATCCTACGCGGTCTCCCCTCCCACAAAATAGCACAGCCCGCCGTGACCTAGTAAAACCACGGAAGATGGAAGAGCAGCTTGGTCGTCTGCACCGAAAAGTGCGAAAACCGGCCATGTTCGCGCATGTGGTTCTAGCAACTTCCGGCTCTACCTTCGAGGATGGGAGAATCGAGCACCTGGAGTTATTCACTTGGAAAAATAAAAAGTTCTTGCGGACGTTGCGGTGCAAATTGTTGTGTACCATTGTGCACTACCAACAATGCCAGATGCCGGGGTTTAAGTTTCATGCGTCTGCCTCGGCTTGGCGTGAGTGTGGAACAAGATGAGTGGAGAAGGCGCCTCGAGCACGCCATAAGCAGATGTGATACTTCGTTTAATCCTGACAAAGCGACTATTTGCAGTCGCCACTTCGAGGAAGACTGCATCAAGCACGGTAGGTTAATGCATTTTATAAATAGTTTTTCCCATTTACATCTCAGAATATTTAGTTGCAATGCATGTGTGTGTGTTTGTGAGTGAGAGAGAAAGACCAGCAACGCTGTATTTCGCTGATCACTTACGCTTGAAACTGAGGGACCATGCAAAAACGATTAGTTTTTTAAAATGAATACAAGGGAAGGCAGATAATGTGAACATTCAACACAGCAGTACTTTCATCTTTATCACACAGTATCTGTCTGTAAACACTGTATCATTTTAGTTAAGCTTGCTCTTGAATTTACTTATTACTATGCATGCAATGGAGTCTGTGATATCCTTTAATCTGGCATCTAATATTGCTGGCTTGCTTGAGCCTTCAGTCAATGTGGCCAATGAATAATAAATAGTAATTACTCAAAAATCATTATGGACAAGTGTGCACTAATAGATGCATAGTGGTTTACGTTAATACTTGCTATTATTTATTATTTTCTCTGTTGTTGTCAGCTGGTGGAAAACGTTCATTGGTACCAGGCAACCTGCCAAACTTACTAATGCCACCATGAAGTGTAGAAACTCCGAAGTCTCAACCTAGGAAACCTCCAGTCAGTAGAAACCAAGATTTAGCATGAGAAGTTTTAGGTGTGGGGATGGAGGAGGGGCAAGAAATAATGTGTTTCAGGAGTCTCTGTTTACAGCCAATTCTAATTTATATTTTTTTTCTGGGGTAATCATAAAGCGGCTGGAAAACCATTCAGTATGCTCCAGCTTGAATATTTTAAAAATAATAATTATAATTACTGTATTGTGTGTAAGTGTTGTCTATGTATATCATAAAACGCCTGTTGTTTAAAGGTTCTTTAAAATATGCCTATATAGGCAGACATTTTACTATTCAGTTGTGACTACCATCTATACATGTAGATAATAATAAGGAATTGTTCATATGAAAGATAGGCAATCATAGCATTCAAGTGTGCAGGTCAAAAGACTGCTTAAGGGCTTTCTTTCTTATTTATTCTGCAATTATTTGTAAATTTAGAAATTCTTCACTTTTCTTTCAGACGGAGAGACCACCTCCACAGCTGCCAAAGACTGTGGCATATTACACCTTCAGTGAAGTGCGAAAAGCAGCTGAACAACTACCTCTCCCATGGATCCAAATCAGCAACATGGAGCAAGAGATTGTGGTGGCCACTGTAGAGGATAGCATGCTGAAGTTCAAAGTGAGCATAAAGGCAGACTTTGTGACCACAGTTCAAGTGTTTGGTTTTTCAGCACCAAATGAGACTGTGAACATTGAAAATTTGAAGTTTAACACTTTTGTCACAAACCTGAGCTGCAAATGTGTATGCAAAGGTGTGATCAGTGAATCATTGCAGGAATTTTCTGCCTTACCGAGAAATGACCAAAACCAACTGTATTTCAGACACATCATATGCAAGTCAGTAGGCACACACACATCCACAGTTAGATCCAAATGCTGTGTGTTGTTGACAGAAAATGGACAAATATGTGAACCTTGTCAGTATGTTGAGAGACTGCTCAGAATGAAAGAAGAAAGAGCAATAGCCAGCAAGTCAAGTTGCATCAAGACCAACCATTCTCTTAATCTTCCCAGAGAAAAAAGATATTGTATGAATGAGATGTGAAGAAAAAACCAGATCTTGTCCCATATACAAATGTTAATGACAAACGTTTTGAGTTTTTGGAGGATGTTTTGTCATAATTGCAGCAGTGGAAAATATCTGTCAACACGCGCCCTGGTAATTTTTCTAGCTCTGGCCGCAAGAAAATGTTTATTTCTCAACAGACCTACAATGGCATAATAATGACAGTTAAAGCATTTACTGGGGCAACAAAATACCTGCTAAGCAATGGTGTCGACTTTGTTCTCAGTAATAAATTTTGTCAAGGTCCTCTGGAAGAGCATTTTGGGAGGCACAGAAGCATAGGCCGAACAGCAGAGAACCCCAATCTCCTTCAGTTTGGATACCAGGAGTCTAACCTACGACTGCAGAGGAATTTGGCTCTGATTATTCAGCCAAGAAGAAATATTAGGAATGCTGAGAAGATACCTGTAACTATCACAAGCCCCATTAAGAAAAAGCCTAGAAAATGAAATGTCTCTGAATTTTCCATGCACCTTTTGAACACAAGTTCTCTTTATGTAACAACAAACTTATCAGTTATCCCAACAACTCTTATGACCAATCACTGCTCTAACAACTAGTTTGGGGTCATGTAAATCACTTTAAAAACAATTTGTTTTGTTATTGCTGCATGGTTATTCATAACAGTCTATCATCTTCTGTTTAATAAAAGATTGTGCCCCAGTGCTACAGTCATTAATTTACAAACAAATGTTTTTTTTAGAGCCTTGTTGTTGATCGAGCCAAGTTGTGAAGAAAACATATTCAGACTCATTTATGGTTACTTATGATACTGTTAAGATACTGCTCTACCCCAGCTTGTTATTTGAACAGTTAATAGTGTTTAGAATAGAGCTGTACAACAGCCTAAAATTTTTCCTTAAACATAAAATTGTATCAAGATAAGTGTAAAATACATCACATGCCTTTACATTTTACAAGCATTATCTTATGCAAAGGTATGTGGAATATGTGTCCAAAATTTTCTCCAATATGCATATCTTTATCTTTCTACCAAAAAAAGTGCAAATAGGTTTAAACTGATCAAACACAAACACCTTCAACTGTTTCTAAAAATGGTCTTGCACCACTGAAGAGTGAAAAAGGCAGGCAGCACTATCACAGAGTTAAATAACACTGTGGTATTATCAACTTAACAAGACATACACATGTATCTGAACAATTAACTCTTGCACACAAGCAAATGCATGCACACATTTTACTCCGCAGTATAGGTCAGAATCCATATGTTTATACATTAAATTACATTAAATTACAAAGCTATGATTAAGTTCATTTATCATTTGTTAAGGCATGTGAAATGTTTGTCCAACATTTTCTGCAATATGCATATTTTTTATCTTTCTACCAAAAAATCAAGTATGGTAAACATTTTAACTATATTACATCAACATACACTGCACTAAAGAGCCATAATGAGATAGTCACCAACTGTAGCGTAATTTTTAAACACAAACTGTTAAGTGAGCAATCCTCAAGTTAAGTATATCAATTGTGCAGTGAATCTGCATCAGTTTGTCAGTTTATCAACAAAGCTGACAGGCTGGGAAAAAAGACGATAAAACACTTCCTCCTATCTCCACTAAAGCCCTATAATTATATGCTAACATGTATGCAATCGGTTTGAGGAAGGTGTTACATCATGTAAGGACTGCTTTCAGATTTTGTAAAGTCGTGCAATTAAAAACAGATCCCTCTAATTCATCGAGTCATTTTATGTGTCGTCAGTACACACGTGCAGTCAACAAAGCTTCCTGTGATCAGTGCCTGTTTGTTATCATTGCTAAAAGCAGACTACTTTTATACAAACATTTATAGCTCTTGGCACCAGATCTAAATAACAAAAGTAAAAATCTTCATTTTAATTGCCTGTACCCTCAAGAGTTGTGTCGATGTCAAGTGTCGACTGCTAAACCGGAAGAAGGCGTAACGAATTACTGATCACGTGACCAAAAGCCTACTGCTCACATAGCGCGAAGAAGGCGCGGGCCGCGAGCTGCTACTCCATCTAATGTAACTCCGTGGTAAAACCACCTTGTCCTATATGAAAGTTCTGCCGTTTGTCGGTATGTGTTCGTGGACTCTAGTCCAGCTAAAAGACGAACTTCGTCTTAGAAATGCACGAGTGTCCTGTCGAAAGGTTGAACTATATATATAGTACAACGGTATTTTGATTCAGGATTCAGTTGTTGAAACATCGGTCTGGAAAACCGTTTGCACATCAGTGTAGCGTGCTGTAAATGCTGTGGATTTTTCACAGGTGTACCTGACATAGATTTATCACTTATTGTTAATTAGATATCATCACAGAGACAGCCAGCAGTCCAGAGATGTACGTCCGTGGATATAATACAATAATAAAGTTACAATAAAGAGCATATCATCATTCAATATAATGCTTTGATGGTGTAATTGTCGACCCAGAGAGTTCTGCCTCATATCTGGTTATAGAATCAAAAGGCAAAAACTGCATCCAGACACACGATTTATTCTTCATTCTTAAACACTACAACTCATTGTACTCAGATAAACAAAAGCAGTATAAATTTTATTGTTGATGTTTATTCGAAAATGTGATGAACAAGTACAATGGTATTGGCACATCAACACCACATGCTTATAAACCAAGCAAACAATGTGCTGACTGAAAAATTTACATAAAAACTGCAGGCTTATACCTTGCATTTGAAGGAACCAAAGAAAACAAATCAACTGAAGAGTTTTGCAATATTGCACAGGTTAAAATGCACAGAACAATCGATCGATATTATAACAGAATTCCTAGCCTATTTGTTACTAGTGCGCTTCAACAGAAAAACTTTACACACTCAGAAAAGAATAGTTACAAAGAATATTGTTCGCCCTTCTCATAAAATGGATGCTTCTGTGTTCAGTGTTCAAAAGAATGCACTGAGTATTTGGCTGTATGGTTTGCTGAGCAGGAGGCAGGAAAGGCAACATACCAAAGGGCTTGACAGAAATGCAGATTCTTTTTGAGAAAGGTGGATAAGGGAAGATGATCCTCCCTTGCTCACCAACCCTACAATTTGGGAACATCTAAGAAGTTAGAATGTACCATAATTCATTTGTGTTTAATATTTCCTATCCTTGCACTATGCTTCATTAGTGAAATGCTAATGGCAATTCAGCATGTACCACTTTTAAACTCAAGAAATGAGCTAGTGACAGAGTGTGACCGTAATGATCACCTTGGTTATGGTCCTTATATCATCATCATCACAGGCCTTGAGTAACTAAAGGATTACTGCTAGCATATGCCATATTTCTCAGTTCTCTGCTCTTGGATCATAGACCCACTTCTGCCTGCCTCCTCTTCCCTCCCTCATGGGCTAAAAATACAGCCACAGAGTAACGTGCTTGCATGAACACATCATAACACATTTATGAAGAAATCTGGGAAAGAAGTTACTAAAAATATACAAAGTGGTAAATCAGAAGAAAATAACCAAGATTTACAGTTAATTTAAGACAAAACCTGCCTAGTAAACGGTAAGTGAGGAAATCATTGTATTTAGAAAATTAAGTAGCACACAGAGGTAGGAGGCATGAGAAGTTACAGAACATTTTGACCAAAAGGTAAAATAGGAAATAAAAGCAATGAGAAGAACTTATTACAACAGATGAGTTAATTTGAAAAAAAAATACAAATGTGAAAGGAAGCAATTAGGAGATGGCAAAATTGCGAAACTCAAGTGCAACAATGAAAATTTAATTGCCATTTTGTGAACAGGTTGCAAGGGCACATCATGTTGAAAGCAAGCCTTTAAAAAATGTGACTGAATAAAGCAAATAAATCTTTTCTGTATTTCCTGTTGTAGTTTTAACCATGCTTTTCAATGTGCTGTTCTCGTCCTCAGGCCTTTAAAGCCTAAAAAGCTCCTAGCTATTTATCTGCATGCAAAAACAGAAAATATCCAGCTGCAAGTGGGAAACAGTGCGAATATGTATGATTACATCACATATTAAAAAGTATCAGAATGAGGTGCAGATATGAAATTATAACACATGTTCAGTGGTTCTGATTTATGTGCATGCATGTCATAACTCTAAATTCATCATGCTTAAATCAACTTAAAAGACAATTAGAAACTTTAAACCCAACTTCTGGTATACCAAATATACAATGTACCAAAAATTAAAGAGGAAATCATTTTTTACCACCTTAAGTTTTCAACATTACCAAGCAAAAATATAACACAAAATGTGCCATATGACATGCTGATGTGGAGAACATTAGGAGCATATACAGCTCCAACATTCATATGGTTTGCAATGCAAATCCAATGGTCCCTTGGTGCAGTGTTTGAAAACATTGACATTGCATTTCACTCTAGTACAACTTTCATTCCATATATACTGTAAGCTACCACTCCATGTAATATATTATGTGGACATTCAGTTCAATAAAAATTAATAACAGGGGGATTTTTTCTTAAACATTTATGACAAAAATGACTAGACAAATTTTGAGGAATTTGTTTACAAGACAAAGCAACTTGTGCCTGCTACACTATATCACTTCCGCACAGCAGCGTATTCAAAAGTAATTAATTTGTCTTACTCTATTTATGGATACCAAAACTAAAATGCATAAATACTAAAATATGGCAAAACATCATGAAAGGACACATTGACTTTTCAATGCGCATACACACACACAGATACCACACACACTTGATCTCACAAACTAGTAACAGCACAAAATAATCAAAATACTGTTCCTGTACAACAAGCAAATGAGTAAGATCTTCCTAAATCTTTAGCAAAAAGTGAAGACTTTTTATATTAAAGCTCTGTCTATTGAAACAATCTGCATGTGTGTGTGTGTGTGCAAGATCTGGTCATGTCAAAAGTAACAAAATTTGCAATATTTTTACTGCCCTCAGGGAACAAAACCATCTTCAAATGCCCTACAAAAGTTTGCCAGAAAACAATAGTGCAAAGCTCTGAAGCAAAATCTTTCATCAGACTAATAAAGCATATTTTGTTACAAATTCCAAAGCACAGATTCAGCCATCTCAACTTTGAGCCAGCCATCTCAACCTTGAGTCAGCCTCATTTACTATTCAAATATGGGTGAAAATATTATAGAACCCACCTGAGCAAAAGTAAAATATTTTGACTTCACATCTACCTTGACACAAGTGATCAACACAAACTTTTTACATAAACAGTGATTTTTATAAACTCATCCACAGTTTCATACATTTTAAGAGGTGAACATCACATGAATACCCTGTTCGTGACTATGATTGTAATTTCACAAGTGAAGTCAGTTCTCTTTGCACAGTATTCCTCTCTTACTTAAGAAATGATTTCATGCCTCTATTCTCTGAGTTCAGTTCTCTAACTGCTGAACTTTATCAAATCTAATAGCTTGATAACAACCTCACACCTCACAAAAAACCTCTCAACTACATGACATTTTTAATGCAAGTACACAGCCATCAAACAGGAGAACACACATACTGAAATCCAAGTTATCATCTCCAGCCAGAACAATCTTGAAAAACCAAAGGACATTTAAAGATATTCAATTTATTAGTACTGTCAGCATCTGGTTTAATAAAACGTTCATTTAATAAACCTGTGAAGTACAGTACTTCTGGCATTGAGAAAATTTGGAATGGAAGAAAAGGCAAAAAGGTTTTAAGTTTGCAGGATCCAAGCAATTTCCTTTCTACTGCAGACAGCAGTAGCAATTAAAAGCAAAGAGAAGTGAGGCAAACTAGCTACTTGGCCATCTATTTATCAAGCTCTTTTAAAAGTATCTGAAAGAGCTACGTAATTCATTCTTATTAACTCAGAATCACAGATTCCTAGCAATTGGAACACAATTCATACTTTATCATAGAAAACAACATATTAAATTTTCAAAAACTAAAATAATAATTATGCTAACATGTGGATTTCCAATTTCAACATGAAATAAAATTTGTCCTCCAGGAAGTCATGCATATGAAATGTTGACCTTAAAAAAAAAGGTTCTATAAATTTATGTCAAGGAATAAATTGATGAGAAATCATGTCTAACATCCCCCATCCCTCTTTGCATGCATGCCACCGTCACATCCCATCACACACACACACACACAAGAACAAGATTAATGGAAGATATCCCCCAAAATGAGTAACAATCTGTGAAATCGTAATGAGTTTTTATTCTGATAAAACTGAGTAAGACTTACATGTTCAGAATGCATTCAACCCCCTCATGGGACACCAGGAACCTCTTCTGGATTATATCAAAGCCAAGCAGCTGGCCATTAGTGGATAAGGACTGTACCTCAGACAAGATCTGAACCCAGAACATCCAACAGTCATCATACTGGTGAGAAGCACTTAAATGTTGCACCACCAGACCACCATTAGAACTTAAAGAATTTGTATAACACATATAACACTGAGATAAAAGTCTGCTAATACATGCATACATATATGTAGCATCTGTTACTTAGGTTTTATTCATTATGCTACATTTATGTTTCCCTGAGGAAGAGAACTAAAATGTTCTCTTTCTTTTCCCCATTCCAAATAATTGTGTGCTATGTGTAGGTGGATTGA
The DNA here is from genome assembly GCA_004794655.1 of Marisa cornuarietis. Taxonomy (NCBI): domain Eukaryota; kingdom Metazoa; phylum Mollusca; class Gastropoda; order Architaenioglossa; family Ampullariidae; genus Marisa; species Marisa cornuarietis. The sequence goes on along the minus strand of SMMW01000617.1, from coordinate 4,952,224 downwards.
GGTGGGGGTGTTATCATATGCAAACTTATGGGCATATACTGTTTAAGGTGTAACGTCAGTAATTATGCTGAACTTGGTGTGACAGAATAAGCAGCTTACAAAAAAATCAAATCAGTGTCGTGCTATTTTCAGAAAACATCAAGCTGCTACACACTAGAAAAATCCAGATACCAATACTGTCCAAGTATTCAGTTGGGTAGAGGGTGGAAAAGAACATCAACTAAACATACCAAGCTGGCAGATTATGATAGGTTTTCAGGCAAATGTTCCAAATACCTCATCTACACAGATTTTACTCTCCACACATGATGAGCCATATAAAGCATTACTCGGTCCATGCAGTCCTCCCACATAAAAGATTGAACGTTGTGGAGTAGGAGGTAGATGATGCAAGATGAACATGACACACTGGGATTGAATGGAATGTAAAATGTGGTATGCAAATGTTCAAAACAACCTACAATGAGCTTTGGAAATTCTTCAGGGCACTGTTAGGGCATAGCACTCAAAGACGGCAATTAAGACGACCACTTAGACAGGAGCTGATATTGGCAAGTCTTTTATTGAAAGCGTCGATGATGTTTAACAAAATGGAGATAATTGAAACGATGTAGAAAGACTGTGGTTTAAGCTTTCACAAGCACAAATATAACAGATTTGTTTCATAATCTGTATTGGACTGATCTTCTTTAATATCATTTAGCACAGATTCCTGTAATGATTTGCCAAATATGTTGACAAAGAAACCATTTCTTACCATCAGATGATAATTCACAAGCCATCTAAACAAGAAGCAAAGTGAATCCTCTCATTTCCAAATCCTAGACGAAATTCTTAAGATGATAGACATCAGATGCCAACAAATGGGAAGCAGAAGATATTTGATTAATGCAAAACCGTATGGTTTTCTTCCTGTCTGAGTGATGAAATCGCAGCAGGCATAAAAAATTAGTTGTTCATTATACAGGTGGCCAGCCACCCCGAGGAAAATATAACTTTTCCGACTGCTTTGAATCCTTCATTAACACCATTCCTGCACATATGCTATAAGCCACCAGCTGTAGAAATTAATTCACATCTGTTAACAAAAATTGACTAAAACCTAGCATGTGGCTTGTATCAGGGCAGGAGGTCCTGATTAAAAGTCCTTATTTTACTTTACTAAACTTCCACACTGATAACCCCCATCCCCAATATCTTCATGTTCATTTAACTAGGTAGCTTTAGTAATACCCAAAAAACCTGTTGAAGTAAAAGTATTTGCTCTAAATAGCAGTCAATGGAGACTTGAATAATACCAAAACATCCATCATCAGGACTCAGACCTCCCATATGCAAATCTGTATAGCCAAATATAACTGAAATATTCAAATGAGAATTTTCTCCAAGCTGAATGCATTCAGAGAATGAAACACCCAGCAAACATTTCCCTCTGTCAAAGACCAGCATATTTGATCAGCAGTGCACAAATTCTGGAAGTTTTTCATTTCAGTTAATCTGGTACGTAATTGCTAACAGTTTTGTAAACATACTTCCTCAAGCCATTCAAGGAACGTATGTCAAACAAGCAGCGTAACAGTGCACTTTTCCATAAAGTCTTCCATAAAGGTACTTTCATCCCTGCTATGAAAAGTTCCAAGAAATTTTTGTCAATTTTCTACAAAATGTACTCACAGATCATACTTTAAAATAAAAATGTTCTGTCACTACAGATGTATCAACATCAAAATTTCTTAAACATCCTCAACATGTTATTTTAAAAAAATATGGTCTGATAGCCACATAAAAAAATTAACAAAGAAAATAATACATTCCAGCTCCATCTGTAATGACTCAATCTCAATGACTAGGAGTTCCTTTTGAAACTTGGAAAGACTGCTCTCAGTCTGATTTGACTAGAGCACACAAGTACATGTAAACCACTCTCGTCACAGCCCAGATTCCTGAATCAGCCTTTTACTCCTTAAAATGGGCTTATTCCACGTCAGCAAAAACTGTTTTCTTGTTTCACACTTTGTCTTTCACTGTTGCACTGCTCTGTTTGGCTGGAGTGCCTGAAACAGCAACAGCAGCACTGCTAGCACTTGTTGTGCTAGAAGAGGCTGTGACACTTCGTGTTGGGGAGCTCAGCTTGATCCTCACCCACTGGATGGCATGGCTGATACGTTTCACGTGGTAGGAATCTGCACCAGTCAGCCGAGGAATGTCTGTTTCCGATGTTGTTAGCAACTGCTGTATAGTGCTGATTCCTCCAGCCAGAACTCGAGGGATGTACATTGGCAGGCCAATAGAGATAAAGAACTCTGCCAAAGAGGAGATCTGAAGGTTGCAAGCTTGACTGCAAGACTCTGCTAGTCGCTCATTAGGAATCTGAAGAGATATGCAACCACATGAAATTAAGCAAAAACAATTCCTCTCACCTATAATTCATTTCCATGTAATGTAACAGCAAAATATTAAAAAATGATCTTTTAAAGTACAATAAACACTCCCTTTTAAGACTTGCTAAAATCCACCCAAATCAGGTTGTAACTAGGGGTCTTAGTAAGGAAATAACCTAGCTGTCTGCATTCATTCTATGAACCATGACTTCATGACACCTATACATGCACTTACTTAAAGTGCTGAAAATAAAAGCCATTAAAATCATATCACACTGCTTTCCTTTATTGTTTTCCCTTTCCTTTGGTCATGATTACTTATTTCCTCGGCCATGCTTACTTATTGCTTAATTTATGATTTATAGGGGAACTAACTCTCCAGGTAAGAACAATCAAACAATACAAGTGCACCAATGTAGACAAAGATATATGTTTAAAATTCACCATACTTATTTTTTGAAAACATAAATACTACGAAAAGTCAGTCACATGAATCTTACTTTTATAAACACGTGACCTCTGCATGAAGTTGTTAATGAAGCACAATCGACTGATGTGTGCTGGTAAAAAGAGACTATGGATGGTTTGAGGGGAGAGAAAGGGGGTTACTAGTCCCAGTTAAGACCACATCATCCCAACACAAATCGACAAGGCCTAGGCTGCCAGGCTAAATGAACACACAAGATGTTAACTGAATGTCTGGATATACATCTAATACAAACTTCCAAAATCAAAAATAAATGACAACAAAGACTTTTAAAAAATTAAAATATATTGCATAAAAAAATTAAAATATATAAAATTAAAATAATATCTCATTTATGCACCATCTTGAGATTTGTTCTCTGAATGTATATTGCGAAGCAGCCATTTTTGTTTGGTGAGATATTGGTGGCTGAACCTTGTTCTAGCAAAGCAAGGCTCTGTTGGTAATATCTGACATCATACAGTTACTTGTGTCAACAGTGATTGAATCATCCTTCTGGCCTGGATCATTCGACCTTTGGTATTGGGACAATAGTCTTGTAGGGGACAACATGATCACGGCGGGGTAAGCTAGGTAGGTGGTCGATATGGTTTTGGGTCAAAATGACCAGTGACCCAATGAACAAGCAGTCTCTTTCAAAATGTACTTAATTTTGGTTTGGAATTTAATGTTATTACTGCAGAAAGTTGTAATAAAGGGCAAATGGTTGGCCACAAACAGTCTATTTTAAAATGTATTTAATTTGTTATCCACAGCTGATTTCTGGTTTGTTTTTTTTAACAAAAGGCTGTCATAGAATACAAACTGTTGTGTTGGAGAGGTAAAAATGATATATAGTAAATATATTGCAATACAGACGGTCTTAATGAGGTTTTACTATATTTACTATATTATATATAGCAAACAAAGTAAATAGAAATGTTATAATTAATCTTATATGCTTTGAAAAATGTTCCTAAAAAATTATTATAAAATTAGCCTGCTATTCTTTTGATGCTGAAAATAAAGTGGCAAAATAGTGTTGCGCAAGCTACAAGTGTTAATAGACTGAACTGCCTTTTAATATCATTGACAGAATCAAGCTATACATGCACTAAATACACTTCCTATCCCAGATATCTCTCTATTTGTTCCATGAATGACCTTAATCCTATAGCAAATTATTTTAATAACCCAATGGCCCTTCTTCCAATATTTAATTTAAAATGTGCCTATAGTGTGTCGCATTATTTTCATTTTTAAAGAACATTTACTCAATGACAAGAAGAAAAAAATGGCTGGCACTCACAGATGGTCGCTGAAGGGCATGAAGCTGCAAAGTGCGGACTTGCTCCAAGACAAGAGCCACACTTAGGACATCTAAGCGTAACTCTTCTGCATAACGCTGCACCAGCAGTGGAGGGATCCCACAGTCTCCACTCTGCACAAATGTCAACATCGATCCATCAATAATAAACCATCATGCAACTCAAATTTATCAAAGCCTGCCAAGTCAAATTATGATATTTAATACCTCCTGCGTTGCTGTCATTGCTAAGGGGAAGCAATTAGGTCTATTCATTCACTTATTTCCCTTGGACCAGCCCTCATCAGTTTACCATTTTATTCTGTATTTTAATAGCGTTAAGATGTACTCAAAAAAAGTTTTTTTAACTGCTATAGCATCTTCGTTCATAATGGTGATGGAGTGATGGCTGAGAAGAAGCATTCTGAAAAGAACATGCCTGAAATGAATTTACTAACCCATTTTCTTGACTGCTATTAATTTTTCTGCTTTGTCAAAATGCCTCTAACATTATGCTAATTCATTTAATGTCTCTATGGCTTTACTGTGTTTTTTATAATTTCTTTAGGATGTTGTCTATATGTTTTACTACTCATCTTTCTGTTTTCTTTTTTTTTTTAATCCTTGTTCTGATACTGCGACTCGCACTTGTCACAAGCACAAACCACGTATAGTCCTATATGAAAATGATTCTTCATATAAAATTCTATTATTATTTTTATACAGACACCATTCCTACAAATTAGTCTTCTCTGTATATCTAGTACAACAACTGTGTATATGCACAGTGTTCCAAATCACTGCATTAAGAAAATTTCACAAATCTGTTATTAGGAGACATCTTTTGTGTCTGTGCTAAGTGTACTTGACCATATCTGACAGTAAAAATGTCTGACAAAAAAATTATTTGATCAAAAATATCTTGTAACTGCGTTACATTCAAAGTAGTGTGTGAAGTTAGAGATGGTGCTCATACTGTCTTAAAAATCTTTTTAACTCACTTTACATCTTTCTCTAAATCCAGCAGTTAGCAAGTTTTGAAACAATATTGAAGGAAAAGAATAAATTAAGAACAAAAACAAAAGCATCAGCAATAACAGAAACTAAGAAGCTTTAGTGAATTCTGTTAAATAAAATTCTCTTCAAAATCTAAGTTACTTGCTATTTTGTTTTTATTCTTTACCATCATTGGTTCCAGTACAGCAAGACAATTATAAAGATTAAATGGAATACCCAACTCAAGAAAAAAATTTCTTCATGAACAGGGAGAAAAAAAATAATCCACACTAAAGTTTTCATGAAGAGAAATAATAAATGTAAATAATTACTCACAGGCGTGGAGTAAGGTTCATCAGTAAGAATAATGCCTTCTGCACCAAGCTTAGTTGTGACAAGGGGAATAAGTGAGCGAGTTGGACTGCGAGAAGGTGGCTTTTGTGAGCTTCCTGCAGCATAATCCGGGCCTCTGGGGTTGGCACATGCTGGGTAAGAGCTGGTTCCTTCATGTGACACAGATCGGTTCAACTTCAGCCCAACTGAAGACTGGGCAGAGGAGGCTGACAAGGAAAGAGTAAGTGGAGAATGGTGCCTCTGGGCTCCAGGCTGGCTCACTGACGACCCATAAAGCAAAGCCTGGGAGGGGGAATACTGTCCCTGTGAACCATACGCTGCAGAATGCGAACCATAGTATTGTGACGGGTGGAACTGTGTGCCCTGTGAGCTGTAGGGAGATCCATGTGGGTGCATACCATAGTGGTGACTGTGAGAGGGATAAGGAGGTCTCTGACCCCCATAGGCAGCAGCTGAAGCACCATAATCCGAGGCCGAGGAGCCGTAGTGTGAGGCAGAGCTGTAAGGCATGGTGGAGGTGTTGTAATGTGTAACAGGGGTGGTGTAGTGCATTGAGTTGGGTGTCCTCTGTCCACTACGAGCTCCTAATCCTGTCACCCCACCTGAGCCAAGATAAGCCACCTGTCCTTCAGGGTACAAGTGTTGATGAGTGTAGCTGTCATAGGCACCGTAGTGTAAATGTGAGCGGTAACCCTGTCCGTAAAGCCCTCGTTGCTGAGAAAGTCTGCCTGAAGACTCCATGCCTGCCATCTGTGATGTCAGCAGGGCTGCTTCCTGGACACACTGAACGCAGCCGGAACTCCAGTGGCCACCTTCACCAACCAGAGAGTGATCATGCCGGCTGTCATAAAGCCCTACTTCCTCCTCGGGGCTCAGGGATGTCAGCTGGGTGCATGCTGAGCTCAGGGACTGCTTGGATGACTTGCTCTCGCACCGTGAGTGGGAGTGCAGCTGTGACTGGGTGCATACATTGCAGCCACTCCCAGCACCACTCTGGGCCATGGACAAAGTCACGGGAACTGCAGGTGCCTGTGGTTGTGACCCAGCCGTGATTGAAAACACCTCCTGGTCTTCTGCGCTCAGCTCCCGGTCACTCTTCTCTCCATCCCCACCTGAAATAACCACCCTTCCAGTAGCACTGACCTGACCACCTTGCAGCTTGGGCTTTCCACAATGTACACACAAACACTTTGTTTCTCCATGAGCACCTCTGGAGTTTAATCTGGCAGGTCCCACTACTGCTGAGGTGCCAGGAGACACTCCACCCTGATGGCCAGCAGGCATTTTCTTAAGCTGTTCACTGCTAGCATAGCACCCTGAATCCCGACTTGCACTGCCTGTCTTTGCAGAAGGGCTCTCTGCAGGGGGACCAGCAGTAGGAGAAAGACTTGAAGGAGAGTCTGAGTTAGCATTCCTTGAGCCAGATCGTTCACCACTCTGTCCTTGGCCATCAGATGTGTCTGCAGCTGCACATAAGTAGGTATTACATCATAATACACAGACACTATTATTCCTACATGTTGTTTAGATCACAAGTAGGTATGCACATACAAATACACAGACACTATTATACTTCCTACACATTGTTTAGATCACAAGTTAAAATGTGAAAAAACTATTACCTTAAAAATTATTTAATTTATATCAGAGTACCAGAATAAAGATATATAAGTGTGGCTTTGGTTCAGTGTTTCTCCACTAACACTTAACAGTCTCTACCAATAATAAAACTTAACAAAACTACTAATGGTGTTTGTTTATTTAACCCGCTGACTCCGTAGCGCCAGTTTACTGGCTTACCTGGTAGAGCGCGATGAGCTCTGCTCCACGATCGTGATTTTCTCTTTGCACGATTGTGGCCCTACTGGCAGAACACAATGAGCAACGATACGCTTACTATTGTGGCTCGTGCTCCACGAGCCTGGCTCTGCAGTTTCACTATCGTCTTCAAAATCGTGAATTTTAAGCCCATGTTTCTGAACATAGAAATATTTTTATTCTGGTCTAAGCGGGTTAATGAGGCTTTTTTGACCACATATTTAGATATACATTAAAAACTCACCTTTAAGGCAGAAGCACGACAGCTAATGATAGGAATGAAAATGAGGATGACATAAGAAAAGAAAATGAGAAAAATGGATGAAAAGAAAAGAAAAACAGAAAAAACAGCACAGGGTAATTTCAGAGGTGAGTGGGAGAATACTCACAATCAGAGTCCAGCAGAAGTTCTGCAGCTGTCAGAAGCTTGGCTCGCTGTTCTGGCTGTGTAACACCCAAGGTTGTTAAATCTCCTTCGTCTATTTCTGAGAAGATCTCAAGAGTGTCAAAGCCATTGTCAACGAACACCTTGGCCAGGTGCTGTGGTGAAAAAAGTTGCTTAAATCAAATTAACTTTCAAAACTTTGTTGTCAGATCACAAAACATGACTTCTCAAAGTGAAGGCACAAGATCATAAAAATCAATGCTAACATGCTAACTGGTATAATGCAATGCTGACTTGTATAAATTGTTGATTTGAAAAATAATAAGCCATGATCTGTGAGCAAATGCTACTTTAAACTTAAAAGTCTAAATCTGTTACTTATCATATAATAATAATAATGGTTTGGTTATAGAGTGCCTTACCCCACCCACAACAGCACACTCAAGGACCTTATATACATGAAGCTGAACAGCACTCACTTATCAGCAGGCAACAAATGCATCTTACAAATTTATCTATCATCATGCAAATCATAAGTACTAACTCAAGTATCTTTCTCTCTCTCATGAGCGCACAGTCACATACACACAAAGGGCAGAGGAAACCAGAGTACTTGGAGAAAACCACCAACAGTCAGCCCTGTAAACAGGTGTCACATTTAGAGAAAGGTATGTCGGAGCTGAGAATCGAACCCACGACACTCGATTTCCTCATGGTGACAGGCCCTTGAGGAGGGGGAGGAACTGGTGTTTTACGCCAAGCCAGCAACTAAGGCTATATCATGGCAAGGCAGCCAGCCCTGTAAACAGATGCCACATGCAGAGAAAGAACAGGAAGCCAGAGACGAAAGCTGAACCCAGGTCAGCCAACCTTCATGCACTGTATTGGTGACAGGCGACACACCTTTGAGCCTCGGTGCCACCAACCAATGGAGTTAAATGTAACCTACAAATCAAATCAGTCTATCTTTGTAAACAGAGAAAAGTAGTTCAAGGCACACAATGAGAGCTGTATAAAAACAAGAAATTTATAACAGCAACAGATCACCTCCAGTCCAATACGTGACATTAATTCTTCCACTGAGCGAGGTTTTGGTTTGCAGGTATTTTTTCTGCGTCCCAGGTGAGGCTTATACTGAGGCATGCCTAGCAGTTCTACATTGGACAGCAGAAATCCTCCAACATTGCCTCGCATTGCTCCTCGGCCATGACCTCCTGGTGTCGTTGCCATTATGTGGATTATGTCCCCTTTCTATGATCAAAACATGAAGACATGACAAGACTATTAATGCTACAGCAACTTCAAATATACTGTTCCCACAGTCACATGAAAAAATGCAAGACTGATATATTTTGTAACTGTCAATATAAACTTTGAAAATCCATAATATATTTTAAATGTGTTTACAGGATTAAAAGAAAAAATCCAGCCCACAATCAGTTTGTTGTTTTTTTTTAGATAGTAATGAACTACTCATATGAATGAGCAGTATTTCAGGTACTGCCCATCATTTTTTACTTGAACTTCCATGCAGAATATATGCCATACCAGCGGCTCAACAAAAGAACAGTATTTTATCTTGATTTGAAAGGGTCAGCAATACTTTTCTGAAAAATATTTGCTTCCAACATTTCTCTCAAATGGCATGGGAAAAAAAAAATCAGAATTTCATGTTCTTGCCTTGTATGCTAGGGAGTCTGTGTCGCCCTCTGGTGGTGTAAAATCTATTTTAGCACGAGCAAGCCCAATAAAGGCTCCAGCATGTGCTGCTGAGTTATACAAAGCTAGGGGAAAAAAATTCACATAATGTAAGTGTTAACATCTAAAGTGAATAATGCACAATGCATTATTCAACTACAACCTTCCCCCTTTTTTTTAAATTACACAAAGTTTATGAATGCTGGTGCTGGGGAAAGGTGCTAATAAATACACTTTATTATTATTATTGAATAATGGGATAAAATGGTTCTTCTGGATAAAATGGATAACCCATGTTTTAGCTAAAAGCAAGTTGACTGGTACCAATCCCTAAACTGTTTCATTGTCATGTCCTAAAATTACTGTAGATCTGCATTCTTGCTATCAAAAGTTTACAAAATGATTTTTTGCTGCACCATCTGGAGAGAATATCATCATAATGGCATCACTTATCGTGGACAGTAAGTACCTGAAGTAACAGCACTAGCAGATGTTTGGCGCAGCAGTGGAGGTCTTGGTGCTCCCGTTCGGAACTGACTCTCAGTCTAAATACAAAGCCATCAGAAAATCTAATTAGTGCTTTGATATACAATATAATATGTCATATGATGTGATGCAGTCTTGTATGTAGTGCATGTCATGATAATCATAATCTGTATCGATGGCTTATTCTTACATGGCCATGGAGGGCCCCAGACAAACTACAATATTTGATATATCATGTATAGTAATACAATAAGATATGCTTTAACAACAGATACTTTTCTTATTCTAAGATTGATAACTTTGATCTGGAAGAATATCATAATTTTTCATTCATAAAAAGCTTTATTCACAGCTATATGACCACTATTGTCAGCAATGTTAATATTTGATAAATCTATGACAAATGCAGCACTACAAAAAGTGAAGATGTCTTCCTGAAATTTTCACTTATCAGTGGTCTGTCTTGAAAATAAGACTAAATGAGTATTGCCATGTTCTCTAAGCTGTTCATAAGCCTGTACACAGACAAATAAGCTAAGGAACATATGTATCTTCAGCTGTTCTACATTTTACCAATCATGCATTATTGATCATGCATTACTGACTTCCTGTACAGCCTGTGACATGGCATATTTAAGTTGCACTGGGAAAATGCTTGTTGAGCATGCATCTATAGGTTTACAAACTTTTTTCGCCATCAGACTGGTGTGTTATTCAGTGTACAAGCTCCATGCACATCTCCATGGGTCATAGTGCATTTTATCTGCTGACGTTTCTTGGCAACTAGTGAAATGGGTATCGTGACTGTAGTGACTATAGGCCACAGGAATCAGGACAAAAATATTGCTGAACATGAAAGTGAAATGCCCTAATTTCCTGCTAAGGCTCTTGACTAACTTTTACCTTGCCTGTCTTCCCAGGTTTTTCTTCAGTTTTGGAACCTGGTGTCGCTGAATAATCTGAGCCGAGAGACATATTGGAACTGCTCCCAGCCCCGTCGCCACTGCCATCTTGGTTTCTAGTCGTCAAGACATCAGACTTCATGGGCAGGAGCTGCAGATTGCAGTCCATTGACTGCTCAGAACTGGAGGACAGTAGCGATGTCTGTGATGACGTCTTGGGTTGGTGTGAGGAGGAAGACTTCCCAGTCAGTCTCTCCTTCAGAGTTTCTACATGTCCAAAGGTGGTCATCTTATGGGGTTGGTCCCGAGATGGTGCTGATGGTGGACTCTGAAATTGATAGTTGGCTGCTGCAAATGGTGAGGCCTGCAAAGGGGATGTGCAAGTCGGTGAACAGGACAGAGCCCTCGAAAAATGTGGGGAGCTGGTGTTTTGCGTGCATTCTATCTGGCTGACACTGTGGACCCGACGCTGTCGATAGCATCCTGATGCCATCTGGTGGTCACAGGGGACCTGATTTAAGGGCTGTTCATAATCAGCAGTGGACATCACTGTGTGGCAGATGTTACATCGAGGTGCCTCTGAACCTGCTACAAATTAAATAAATAAATAAATAATAAAATGGCGAGGATGGGTTTGCTACAAATTCTTTACAAATATATGTTTAAGTAAAACAGTCTGCTAATATACACCAGATTCTTACTGTCTCAACAAAAAACAAAAATTTAAGTTACTGAAATTTCTTGTTAGTCTGATGTAAAATAGAATGAAATGAGAATAGTTTTTAACAAATCATCACAAACTTTTTTTTCAGTAAAAGCATAATCACTGTGATAGATTTTAAAAAAATACAGCTTACCTGTGTGCACATTTGTTTGAGATTTGCTTGTCTTTGATGAACCTTTCTTCTTCTTGCCTAGTGATCCTTTCTTGGAACCAACAACGCCTGCAGCACCCTGAAAGCATGTCTTCTCTCAGATATTTTTTTTTTCATTTTCAAACCTTCCTTCCTTTGTCAGCTTTCAGTTGAGTGCAATGTTCTGAACACAACTGAAAACATCCCTCTAACTAGCTTTTTTTAACACACTGGTGAATGTCTCACTACAGTCAATGACAGCCTCCACACTACCAGCTAACTGAATTTTTGAAAAATCCTACATTGTGATCCAAGACTTCAAAGTGTTTCAGATGGGTTTACCACAGAGCCCCTGGCCACTTAAGGAAGGAATTAGGCAGAATATGTGAAAATCTGATTAGAAAAAAAATCATACCATGAAACTAGGAAGAAAATGAGCCATCAGCAAAAAAAGAAAGGATGAGAAATAATAAAGATTAGACTGAATGGCAGGGCTTTTCTGGTAATAGCAGTGATTTGCAAGACTGCAAAAGAAATGATCAGATTTCTCACTCAGAGCCCATGGATGCTGAAAGAAACATGCAATAGTTCATCATGCACAGAGATTTTACTGTGGGATAAGTTTCACACAGATGAAATATTACCAGAAGAAGAACCCAAAGATCAACTATTAAATATCAAATCAGAAAAAGTGCTTAAAGCTCATTAATGCATGATTAACATCTATGGGTCAGAACTAATAACGAGCATTTTAGAGTCAGAAGGCAAATACTTCTCGTAGTTCGTCCCTTCTGACCTCCTATTACCTTCAGTCTTGATGCTTTGGAGCACCAGTCTGCCTATCAGAAGTTAGAGACTATATACAAATGAAGCATTCTGTTAACAAAAATAGCCCCAAAAACCACAAGATGGACATAAAGAGTCGAAAGAAAGTGATGCCAACTAAACATTTTATGCAAATATTTCTTTACTGATGATCATAACAAGTTTCCTTCTGTTATGTGGATAGAACTTTTCAAAATAATATTTGTCTGGAAGTTAAAACATTCTCCATCTCAGATTGTCATAGTAGAGAAACAGATCTTAATTAAGGGATAAGGATAAAAGCTTACTGCATTATTTTCTTTGCCTTCATCATCATGTCCAGCATTTCGTCTTCGCTGCTCTTCCTCAAACTGCTTTACCTGTCAAAGAAAAAAAAAAACCATCAGAAACAATTTTATGCACATTAATATGAAAATCATCAGCCTTCTGCACTACTCGAAGAGCAGAAGGATTTACTGACTTCGCTTTTCTAATCCTTTGGCAGCCTGCATGCCATCTACCCAAACAGAATGCAGATATACCTCTTGAATGATTATGATTACTGAAATCATTTATCATTATCATCATTCAAATTTCACCGATATATATGTATATATATCATGCCAACAGCCATACTTGGTCAAGAATGTTTTCTTAAACAAACCAGAAGCTCTCTACAGTATGTAAAATGATATAAGCAGCACATGCAAATCCCTTAATATGAATGAGTTAAGAAAGGACAAAAAAATTGCAAGCAAAACAATTTGAAAGCAACAGGAACATTAAAAATAATGACTGTCTATGAATGCATATGCACACAAAATTCTGATACAGATGAACAGTAAAAAAATCCTGAACACTAAAAAAAAAAAAGGAACGAGGCTGTTCAATGAATATGAATATCAAATGCTTAGTGAGGCTTACAATTTTATAAACACACTTGTCTTTCTTTCCTCTATCAAGGCTACATGCAGCCTTGAAAGAGTGAGCTCGAACTGCAAAAAAGAATCCCCACCAACATCCACACTCAAATGAAAACCTGTGACATAACTTTCAGTCAGCCTGAATGTCCACATGATGATGGCCATGATAATATGACAATAATGGCCACAGTAAAAAAGATTCATCTACCACATAATGAAAAAAGCTCGTGGTAATGAGAAATATATACACTCCTGAATAATGAGAATGCTGCTAGCTGTCTTGACATGTGCCCTCATGTTACCATTTTACAAAAGAAAGGTACATCCAGAAAAAAATGATATTTTAAGTTCCATCTCAAGAGGGCAGTAACCTTATCACTTTGACTGCACCAGATAAAAGCTTATTTCTGCCTGCAATTGGTTTTTCAGATTCTTGCTCTCCTCCGGCTGGTGGTGCATTGGTTAGTGCCCATCACCAATACAGTTCATGAGGATTAGCTGCCCTGGGTTCTCAAACCTGTCTCACACTACTCTTTCTCTGCATGTGACATCTGTTTACAGGGCTGCCTGGCTGGCAAGAGCAACCAATTATCCCCCCCCCCACCTGCTTTTCTCCCCAGCACAGCCCAACAGAATCAACCCCTTAGAGCAAAATAAATCATTTTGAATTGTCATTTGCTTCTTGGTATTGGTATTTTAAGCATGCTAAAATTGGTATGTTGCTGTGTGAATGATATAATGCTGTGTGAAGGACTGATTGTAACTGAGCCGCAACAATGATCTTTAATGCTGTGGTGGTGGAGCCCACATAAAGGAATTGGATTTTGATGGTGTAGGCAGACGACCTGCTGGTGGTATTAAGATGGTGAAGGGTTGGGATTTTGGTGGTTAGAAAGTGGTGTAGAGGTAGGCAGACCACCGGCTGGTGGTATTAAAGTGGTGGAGATGGTGGTATTTTGCGGGTTGGGAAACAGTCTCCTCTGTGCATACTTCCATGATGGGACAGAGGAGAGCAGGTGAAATGGATTGGGGAGGGATCACTAATTACTCTAAAAACCTGCAAATACTTTTTTAAAACATCTATGGCTAAATGCAAGACTGCACACCTTAATTTTAACAGGCAAATAATAGTTGATTGAAATGTTAATGTTAAAACATGTTGGGCTGCCTGGAAAGTCATCTCGTTGTATAAACTTTTATTCCAGAAGTGCACTTAGGCGCACATACAATATTATCCATCTCAAAAAGCACTCTGAGCAGGAATTATCTTCCCTCTCCCCACCCCCTCTGTCTCTCTGCTACACTGTTTGGTATACAGCGAGAATTTTAAAAAATGGTGTGCTATATTTCACTACCAAAATTAGTTCTGACATAAAAAGGAAACTTATTGCATGTGCGTGGTCAATGTGATTAACTGTTTCCAATTCTATCTGCAATAGGCTTTAATTCTGTCCTCACTGTAGTCAGTTCTCAGCATCAAAAGCACCACTGGAGTGACTATTCACCCTTACAGCTCACTCCACTGTCCTGCAGATTGGCCTGCAGTCAATGACTGGGTGGGGGAGGGGTGAAGACTGAAATGCGGGAGAGTGTGACTTGTTTTTAAACAGCACATGAACGAATGTCAGCACCAGCAGGAGGGACAGGGGTGGGTGGGGTTGGTCGCTTGGTTGAAACCAGCGGAAAGATGGGGAAAATCAATGAGAGGAGGGAGCTGGCATGGGCACGCACGCGCACACAAGGGAGACTATTTTAGACACGGCTGTTGCATGGTTCCAGTCCTAGAGGGAGTACTGCAGACTTGCATTAAGGTCTGAAAAACATGGCTAAGCTAGCCTTTTTCCTACGGTCTCTCCGTCCCCCTTTCTTAACAATTGTGCTTTCAAGAACGCATTTTTATGATGGGTTTGCCTTACTCCCCTTGCTAAAAAAAGAGGAAAAGCCAGAATGCCACACAATGCAGATCAGGCTTCATCTCGTGAAAATTAACCGTTCGCTCAAAACTTTTTTTCACATTTAGTGCATGTGTGCTCATCATCCCACCCGCTGTTGACAGCGACCCTGTAATCTTCCTTTTTTTTCCCCCTTCCATTTCTTCTTCCTCCTACTCCCTCCCCTTTTCCTTTTATACAACCATTCGGCGACTCCTGTCAGAACTGCTAATAAGACAGGGAAACTGTTGCGGGCTTTATTAACCAACCCCGGCTTAGCCACTGTTGTTTGCCAAGTTTTGGTAGTGCTAGGTCAAGCTCCCACGGCGCTTTAGCCAAATTTTGGCTACGCTTGACCGAGTTTGGCCTCTGGCCAACTTTTGTCTACGTTTGCTATAATAAGCAAAGAAAGATTGAGAAAAGCGTTTATGTCACAGGACTCTATCGCGGACTCTATGTGTGCTTTGTCAAGACCTCCTCGTCAAAGCTACAATTCCAGAATAGCTGCCTCCAGCTTGGCCGACCTCATGGCATTCGCTGATGTTTATTAACAGTCTCCCGCTCGTCGCTGATGCGGAGAGGGTTGGGGCTACGGAAAAAGAAAGGATAGGATATGTTTCTGGTTACAGCAGATGGATTTTGCTAGTGCTACTCCATAGGTTGACAAAACAATTCAACGTACACGCTTACGAACATCCACCCGTCGTCTTTGAATAGCCGAAGCAGACTTTGATCAAACGAGTGACTCTAATGTCACAGAGCAACTGGTCCAAGTTGTGCCGCTGTTGTGTCCACGTGACCTGCTCATTAAGGTCCCTTTTTGGGTTGACAACGACAGCGCTCATGGCTGGCATCCATTCCAAGCTCGTAGCCTCACTCGCAGACCAGTCATGCTGATAAGGTCCTTTATGGGTTACTCGTGTCGACACTTCAGGCCCACTGACTGATCGATTTGATTTTAGTCTTTCGCTCTCTAAGGTATGGAGGAGGAATTGACGTAATATACAGGAAAAGAAGACTGTGAGAGCCGGTCGTGCATGATTTTTTTTTTTTTTAACGGCTGATAAATGCAGACACGACGCCCAACACCAGGCCTGGACTAGTGTTGCCCTCTCACGCATAATTAACCCCGGCTTTTGTGCTGCCAGCCATGCTGCTCTGCCTGACTTCGTTACTGCACGCGCCGACTATGCATGTGCAGGCTGCGGCAGAAAACACCGAAACCCGTTTTCAACAACGAAATTAGCTGGCAGGCAAATATATATATATATATATCCCAGCCAGTAATGAAAATCTACTTAACACATGTTCAGACAACTACAAAGCAATGAATTCTTTTAATTAACAAGTTTGTGCTTACGGAACGCATTTTTCCTTCCTCTGTATCAGGTTCATTGGATTAAATCTAACAAAGGCCAAAAAAAAAAAAACAGTGTGTGCTTACTGACCGCATGTTTCCTTCCCAAGAAGAAATAATGGCTGGCAAGCAAACTGACAAGTACACGATTGGGTTATTGGGGGTTAACGCCGTGTCATCAGCAGCGGCGACAAGGAGACAGGTACCGACATACACGGACGTACAAAGAAACATCAAAAACAAAGTAGGATGCCTTGATGCTACATACAGTGCAACAACAATGCATAGAGTGCAAGCAGCCCAACAGCCTGACTAGCGACACCTGGGCCTGCTTGCATGTGAGGTATTAAGTCGGACTCAACGTTAAGTCCCAGGGGTTTTTTTTCGGCTTAACTCTCATAAATCATCGTTGAATGATGTACGTGTGCGGTCTTGAAAAGGGGTCCTAAAATTAAGTCGTTGGTCTCAAATGGCAAGTAGACTGTTCCGAGCAAATCTTTGCAAAGTCGACTAGTACTTGAGACCGGCGATTTGAGATTGATTTTTACAGACGTCCCATGCAACCTAGCCCAAAGAAGGTGTCAACAGTGTTCTGGGGACTTGCCACTGTTCGCACACAACCTTGAAGCTGTTATCCTTCCTTGTCAAACATAGAAAGCAAGTCCCGAAACACAATTATCGTTGTTCCGTAAAACAAACGCTCGGTTCAGACGGTTCCATGGCAATAACACGTTTTAATAACAACAGACCTTGATCACAACATGGAACGCCCGGTGTCAGCAGACTATGTCTAATGTTGACTTCGCGCGGAAATATCTCCGTAAACGCATCTAGAATTAGGTCTACTTTGGGTATATCACCCACTGAGCATGCGCAAATGAAAACGGACGTGCTTGTTACCTCGTGGAGGAAAGATGCTTGGTCGCGTACCCTTAATCAGCAGGGAAAGAAACATTCATGCTCACCGCAATGCGCGCGCGCGCACGCACACACGCACACACACACTCACACCCCTGTCCGGAACCGATCAACGACTGATCGATTTCTTAGATTGGACTGTCCAGGGAGTATTATGCATTTATCAGATTACCATCTTGTCACTTCCGGTACGTTTTCCTGCCTGGGGTTTCCCTCTGAAACAGTAGCAAGTGACCAATTTATTTTTTTTTCTTCTTCGTCTTTTTTTCCCATCACTTACTGCAAGTTAGCCACCTGCCAACAGACTCTGCAACACCTAAGGCCAGTACAAAACTGTCCTGGTTTCACAGTACTTTCACGCGATCAGCCCTTCAGTATCCTCGCAATGTGTTTAAAACTTAACACATTGCCCTCAGCTGAAGGCTGACGAAAAGAAAGTTTTGAAAAGACACACAACATGCCATAAAGCTAGAGTTTTCGTGAGTCAACACGAGAGTTCACATCGTCTGCTCGACTTCTTGATGTTAATAGTTAAATCGGAAGCGAATGTGTGCTTTGGCCTCGTTCTAGAAGTTAACGCGGAAAATGAGTCCACAGTAAGTCTAGAGATGTACCTCCGTGTTAGGACTTCGTGAGAGGCTAAGAGTTGTTCTTGGTCACACATAATGGCAAAAGTAACAGCATTAAATTAAAGTACCGTATCGCGAAATTGTACACGGGTAAATAAACAGTTCCTTAATAACAAAGCTTCTTTATAAAATACAAGTTCATTTCCGGACCTGACCGGCCAGAAGGCAGTCCTACCTATTCAGTCAAAGCAAGAAATCGCATCACATGTGTCTTAAGCGGAATGCTGCAAAAGGGGAGCCATAGCTGATAGTTAAATAATGCGAAAAGCATTTCAATAAATAAATTGGATCACAGATTCCATGCGCTGAATTACTGAAACAAATCTTTGGGTTCTAAAAACTAACAATTACAAGGAGAGGAAAATAATTAAAAAGTCGTAAAGATCTTGATTAGAAACAGCACAAAAGCTCAATAGCAGTCATACGTACTCAAGAGCAATGCATACCCTTTACCCAGGAGACCCAGGTGAGTTGGAACCTACCAAAAAAAATTCCTAAGGGATTTCAACCCACATCTGAAGTAGGGGTCTTTGAAATATAACGTTACTCTCTTCGAGGCAGTTAGGTAGGACAGATAAATGGGTGGAAAGTGGAGGGGGGAGAGATGCGATAAAGGATGGGAAGGGTATCTTGTGGGTGGTCTCCCTTGCTGGCTCAAGACTAAGTACCGCGCAAGTTAGTGTGTGCGCGCGCGCACATACACTTCACACATATCTTGCCACTTCCGGTACGTTTTTCTGCCTTTTTTTCCTCTGCAATCGTAGCAACTGACCAGATAATTTTTTCTTTTTACTTTAATCGTTTTCTGCTTTCTTCTCTTATTACTAGCTAGACACCTGCCAATAGATTCTATAACACACTTGCATTATCCTAAGGTCAGTACAAAACTGTCATGTCCGTATTCTTATAACCAATATCTGGCGTTATCAAGTTCCACGTGTAGTCATCAGGGCTAAAGGGTTCCTCATTCGCAAACCATATTACCAGAAGCATTTTTTGGGGGGAGGGGGGCTTTCTTCGTAGAATCCATCATCGTTAATAAAAGTCTTGTGCAGCATCAAAAGCTAACGTTTGATTCCTAGCTAATCGCAAAATACCACTTTTGCTAATCGCAAATCTAAATGCTAATATTTCCCTAAGTGAATCTTGTGCACTATTAAGCTCCAAGCTAACCTTCTGCACTGGCCAGTAGGTGATTCCTGAATAATGTGTACATGCAAGATCCAAACGCGGTATTTTAAAGGACTAGTGAGTTTGCAATTTTTTTTTAAATTTGGTGAAACTCGATGCAAGATATTCCCCCAAAATATGTTTCTCCCCAATTATGGGTGTTTATTGCCTCTTCCGTTCTTAAGATAAACACCTACAAACAACAGTTTGCCAAGAAAGAGGACAACACAGAAGTCAAGACTGTACATGGATACCTGTAAGCTGTGAAGATCTCAGCCAATGAGAGAGCTAGGGCCATGTGTTACTTAGGCGACAACACAGACGTCAGAACTGTACATGGATACGTATAAGCTGTGAAGACCTCACCCCAAGGGAGAGCTAGGGTCATGTGTTAATTGAGGGTAGCTGTCCTCAAACGTGACGTCACGATTTTGACCTCTTTCTGTGCATGGGGATGTTTGTAGGCGGGTATCTGGAGAGGAGATTCAACCAGATTTGGAGAAATAGTATCTTGCACCAAGCTTTACCTAATCAATAGAAAAATACTTGCACTCCAACCCCCACTAATCCTTTAAGATCCACAGCTGGCTCCAGAAAGGATCAGTATCATCCTGCCTGGGCGGTCTCTCTCCGTGTGCGGCCGAAAGTTGCCATCCCAACCCAGCCAACCCCTTTACCCCGCCCCGTGATTGACGGAGCCGCCACGTAATCCACGCGATTTAAGAGATTTGTTCTCTTCTTCCGGTCACCCAACTGGCAGAGAGTGGGTTTACTTTTAAGCGCGATTCTCATGACATCCGAGGCGGATTTTTCTCTCTCCCTCTCTCTGCTGTCCCCTCTCATTGAATAGCGTCTCCCCATTTTAAGAACGCCGGCAACGGTAACTTTCCGTGTTTGTGCGCTCGCCAGCACATTTGTCTGTCGGAAAATACACAGAAAGCACTTGCCTATTAATGCCTCCCACTGGAATTTCAGGTTGCGACTAGTCCTCCCTTTCTGCACTCCTTCAACGCACTTTTCCTTCATCTGCTTCTATTATTGATCCCCTCACCGATTTGGATTACAGAACGAGCTTCCGCCAGAGAAATGGTTGTCTTGGGTTCCCTCCGACCCCACCCTCAGCTGGACTTCTAAAACAGCTACCTAATCAATTTATACTTTGTTAAAATCGTTATGCCGTTGGATCTAGACTCGTACACACCTTACATTTTCGGAATAAGGCAGCACACGAAAGCTCCGCAGCATAAAATGCCGACAATGCACCTCAGCGCTTGCTGGGAAACACTAATGACCTTTGTGGTAAAGGCTTTCGTTGGTTCTGACTGGTGTATAGCAACTTGGCCATTTATTAACGACCGAGTTATCGATCCTGTCGAATAATACTGAACAGTACAATCCAAGAAACGTCTTTATATATATATATATATAAAACACTAGTTTGCACACGATCAGCTTCCAACGAAAAATCTTACCATTAGCTCGTAAACTCTTTACTTTATCTTCAATTTTTTTTAAACCAGTAGTATTTTAGAACTGACTACAAAGCATAGCCCATTTACAATACATTCACATGCAATATTCGTTTCGTGTAAAAAAAATTGTACACGACTTTCTGATCTGCGTTTTAAATTTCGAGATAAAACTTCATGATGGCTAAAATCTTGCCTGTTACTGGGATACATTACTTTTGAAATTCCAGACACGTCTGACAGCTCAACTGGTGCTATCAGATTTACTTTGACATTTTCTTTTACAAACTTCTGCATCGATTAAAAATAAAACTAAAGCGACAAACATTTTACGAAACACATACGGTGAAATGTATCCCTCTGCCTTAAAGAAATCCAATAAATTAATTTTTTTTAATTTTTGTTCTAAACAAGCCTCAAAGTCTCATATACCAGTTATTGATAAGTTTACACACTTTCGACATTTGGCTTTTCTATCGATCGCATAGTCCCCCATAAACTGCAGCTTTGAAGTGCTGTACGTACATATATAACAAAGAGCACAGGTGTGCAGATGAGGAAACTTCCTGAATGTTAGATTGACTGTAAACCAGGGGCTGTAGTTATGAATCGAGAGTAAGTCGTTTCCCCAGGGCAAAATCGGGAACTCAAGGAAACGCGTCTCGTTTCCGAAGTTTAGTCTTAACGTTGCTGTTACGACAGCCATTACTGGAAAAGTGTGAGTCGGGGAATAATTAATTAAATTAATTTAATTAATTTAGGTTTCAAATTGTACGGTTTAACTCATACTAGAAGAGCAGTGATATATTGTTAAATATCAAGCACTTTTGCTTTTTTTTCGCCATGAACATGCTGCATATCTGATATTCACTTCTGACTTGGAGACATAGTGCAGCTTTTGAGTCTTCACTTCAAGCGCCTTATTGGCGACCAAAGTCGCATTTCCAACTAACGGCTGTGAGACAACTTGAGACACCGCGCTGCAAGGGTCAAACTTTAATCCGTATTTCCAGCAGTGAAATAATCACTTGTACTTGTACGTCTAACGCTGATGAGAAAGTCATAAGCATATCTGGTTGTCCAGCGGTGCAGCTGTCAAATAATTACTTCATGTCCAGCTGTGCTGTTGTCAAACGATTAACTGCATTGCAGGCTCTAAATTTTAGTGGAGTCAGATTTCTGTGCTCGTTTCCATCTCTACAAGCGTCAAGTGATACCTGTAGTTCTGGCTCTAATGGTGTTATGATAGTAAGATGGATTCCTGTATTTTCAGTAAAATACTGCCACGGTGATTTGAGGGAAGAAACCCAGGACCCAGTTTTGGGCAATCCTAGGCTGCAATGTCAGCACCCAGCTCTTTAGACATTTCCCTTTTTTTATCTCTTCTTCCTCCCTAAACAAATCCAATCTTCGTCACCACTACTGTGAAGAGACAAACAGAAAAACGATGCATCTAACTCTATCAAGTCATCTGGCAGAGGCAGTGAAAGCTTCTAATTTAACTGAATTTTTTTCAGCCTGAACGATGGAAATGGGTCTCCTTACTTTCCTTCTTAAAAAAGATGACTTGATTAACAAACTGACACGACTAGGGTTTTTTTCCCAAGTTTCTCGGTATGTGAGATGCATTCGAAAAACACACAGCTATCACCTTTTTCCCTGATGCATACATCAAGGATGGTAAAGTGCATTTTCATGATACTTTTTTGGTTAAAGGCTTATCGAGAACACAGTGGAACTCCTGAAAGCGTGTTCTACAATGCAAGTTGTTCAGCAGCATAATAACCCACCCTTCTCTCTCTCTCTCTCACTCACACACACACGTCAGACATCTTTCCGCCGTCAGGGTACCCCCATGTCACTTGGTAATCGGCTTTTCCTCGAATTGGAATATGGCATTGCCCTTCCCTGGTGCCGACTGCACGGGTCTTCAGCGGCAATACAACTTCCCCTGCTCCCCATTGAGCTGCTGTCTACCTACTATCGATCGACCCCAGCCCACAAATCCTCCTCCTTTGCCGAGAGTCTAAAGTCAGCCGCGCAGATTCCTCCCAGACAGTAGCCGGAGTCGCGCAAGGGGTGGTTGGGTGGGTAGGAAGAAAGGGCAGTCGATTTTCCTCCGCCAGAATAGAAAAATTAGAAGACTCCTTGGCTTTTTCGCTACCAGACGCCGTTCGTCTGAACTAATACAGCCTGTTGAAATTTCAATTCTCCTGGGCCCGTTTCACAGCATCTTCCGCCATTCTCCCTCAGCTCCTGTCGTTCCTCGCGTTGGGAGCTAAAGCAACACCCCCTACCACCACTACCATCCACCCTATGCCTGTCAATCGCTGCAAGTAATGGCGCTTGATACCAGTCACGGGGATATTGGGAGGGCTGCTGGAGGCGGTCTTGGAGGCGGGGTGTTGTGGGGTGAAGAGAGAAGGGAAGAAAACGGGGAATAACACGCTCAATGAACAGGCTGATGAGCAGTGTTCGCCGAACTTCCTGACTCTCGGTACACAGAAAAAAAAGTTGAAGTGGCTGTTGTGAGGAGAACGAACCCTGTCGCTGTCCATCTTGTCTGCAAAGTCTCTCCCGCAGTAAAAAAAAAAAAAAAAAAAAAAATGCTGACGCAGGCACGATTTATTGGTTGGCTTCAATCTTGAAGTATTGGTAGTGAAAAGTAAAATCCCAAATGAAACTTAGCTCTTATCTCTTTTCGTCCAACCCCACCTCACTCCAATATTGCCCTCTATATTAAGGATTAAGGAGGGGGTTGCTGGGCTGCCTCCCTTGGGAGATTCGGCGACCACCCCCTTCCCCCAGGTCGTGCTCAGCAAAAATCTGACTTCTACCAGCAGGTTTACGTTTAATCAAACGCGCGCATCTGACAATTGTTCCCCTTCGCAAGGAAGCTTCAGATACATTAAAATTATTGAGACAGTATAATGTAATGCGACTGCCAATGGTGAGTAAAACCACCAGGGCATCACCTGATGACTCACCGCAATTGCATTGCGACGACAAATATTAGGCTGATGTGAGGTCCGCACTCGTAAGAGAATTTGTTTTGTTTAGACTGAATCACACCTCGTGACTTGATGGCCACAGGTCTGTTCAGCACGAAAGCTATAACACGGAAAATAAATCTCTACGGACTCTTCCCCCCTACCCCCGTAACCCCGCGTGCCTGTATAATGTGATTAGCGGCCATATATTGCGGAAAAGGGTGGAGAAGGGTCAAAAATCTTATTATCGGATAAATCATTCTTTAGTGTTGACAAATCAGCTGTCAGCAATGGATTCACTGACATTTCTTTTCTGCTGAAAGCAAAGGAAGGGAAAAATTGCGAACTCGATATCTTCTTTTTCCATTTTCTTTCCTTTTTCAAAGCGAGGAAGACTGTAGAGTACTGAACTCCGTGATCCCTAACAGACATCTTCTCCTTGAATTTATTTCTTGTCGTGCCATTTTCTGCGGCTTTTTCTCAAAATTTATGTTTCATATGTTTCACATTATTCATTGCACTTTTGTTGATGGGTAAAGTTTCATGCCGACTCCCGACCCCACACCGCATCCCCCTCCCTCCAGAAAAATATCGCCTTTTTCTTTTAACTTTTTCCCAACATAATAAAGCTGAAACTTCGAGGCCAGCATGAAGGTGCTTGCAGCTTGGAAGCTGTTTTTATCCCTCGTTTCAATACACGAAAGTCTAAATATAGACGCCAGCAATATGTGGGATACGGCTTGACAAATGTTGCAACAAAAAGTGAAACAATTGCTTAGAGACTGGAATCAGGTTTGTCACGTTTGCTACCAGCCTCTGTCAGCAGAATCATCGTTAAACCAACAGAGAAAATAGATTAGGAGGAAACCACTCTCGATGACAGCACCAGATAAGCCACCGTAACGAAGTTCACCAGCAGACACAACGAACTCGCTGTGCCTTTTACACAAACCTAACGGCCCACCACGAGTTGCGATGCTCCCACCTCACCCCACCCCATCCCCCATTACAAGCGCCCCGATGCTGCTAGCAACCATCATTTTTTTTCCTACCTGAAGCTGGGCAACCACCCCTCCTTCCCCAGTTCCCCTCAATCCGCCAGGAGTACGTGCATGTCGCCGACTCCTGAAGACAAATAGACAAGATGGTGAGTGACAAGTACTTAGTTCTATCTTCCGACACCTTTCGCCTGCCAGCTCCATTTCTCCGATCTTGTTCGCCAGCCACCACATAAAAAAATAAAGAAAACTGGCCAGACGAGAAACCAAAATTTTGTTTAAACTGAGCGAGTAGGAAATTTCGAACACTTACACCCTCATGCAGTCTGCTAGTGCTGTGCCGGAATGTAGCACATAACGAAAAACCTTTGTCATACTCAACGCCCAGTTAAAGGTTTCCACAAAACTGTCTTTGCTTGTTTTAAAAGAAACAAAAATCAGCAGAATAATAATGATTCGTGAACGCAGGTAACTGAGATAAATGCAACATGCAAAAATGGTCAGATCTTGAAGCAAATGAAAATCAGAAGCTTATGCGAGGAATAAAATCTCCATTTGCAGATATGATCGTTTGGGGAAAATTTGGCGAAGGAAAGAAAGATAATGAAGGAGAGGCTGAGAGAGGGGTGGGGAACAAAGAGAGAGAGAACCAACATCAGAAGCCTTTCAAATGTATATTATTCCTCTGGAAATGCATCCATCCAAAAGATGACTAAACTGAGAAGAAAACACTGTTGAACATCTTTCAGTCTGTTTTATGGGACAATGTTAAATCCTCCACCCACCATCACTCATAAGAGTACATTTCGCTCAAATCTAGATCCTAGAAATTGAAAAAAAAGGATTTGCTGATTCTAACAAAAATTACTGGAAAAACACCTTTGCAGCATACACCTTTCAACTTATTTTTTTAAACTATCCGTTTCCAAATTTCTGTACACCTTACATTACGTCTGGAAAAAAGTACCATTTCTTTTTCTTGTCAAAATATTGGGGAAAGCGGTCTCAAAAAATTTTTTATTTATTCATCGCTATGCATGAGGCCCCATGCAATATCTGCAGCTCGCGTCTGTGGTCTGTTGCGATCCACCATTATGGCACATGCGCAGCTGGGTCTGAAAGTAACAAACACGCGCATAGTTTGAAGACAATTTGCATATCACCTCATCTCTAGCTGCCCTCGATGACGAGTGCAAGCCGATGTGACATCTCCCTGTGTAGTTCAGCACTGAACGAACAGTTCGTGTACGGCCAGGCTCCCTGAAGCAACCCCCTTTGGTCTCTTCGCCAAAGCCGGCGGTCGATCTAGGAGATAATGGCGGCATTCTAGTGGTAATTGTCCCGAAGGGAGAGGGAGACTTGAAACCCTTATCAGCCTGCGTTAGAGGCGGGGGATGGCTGTACTAGCAATTACCTCCCAGTGGGAGCGAGGGGGTGTAGATTAATTAAGCGACAAGAAACACAGGACAGCGTAAGAACCTTTGAAAATGAAGGCACAATGCTAGCAGCATGCAAACAACAAGCATGCACCGGTCTTCACGGTTTGCAGACCACTTTCCCGCTTCGGTGCCCCAGACTCTGCCTCTCTGATTGTATCGGATTGTAATAGGTTCTGATTCTGAATATGTGGTCTCTTCGAGATTATAAAACATATTGCAGCCAAAGCCATGGCGTTTGAAGGGTCTAATTTTTGAAATAAGGAATGCATTACATAAAAATGGTGCATGACAATACTTGAAGGCCATTCTTTTTAAATTCGTCGCTAAGACACGCATGCTGTTTAATTTGCTATTCTCTTTGATTTGGTCACCATGAAGCACACTTAGTCTTAATATAAAAAAAAGTATGCCACTTAAGTCACTATAAAGTGCGTATATTAATTATAATGAAAACTCATGCTTTATGTCGCTACAGAATACATGTATAATGAATGAAATGAAAACTTACAACTTGTGTGGGAAGCTGGTTCAGCAAGCATGGCGATACGCGTGCGAGAATGTGTGTGCGCTTGTGTGTGTTGTGTACACCCATATGCATGTGTCCGTGAGCCTCCGCCTGTGTGTTGAGTATGATTTTTAATTAAAGTAGCGATTAATGAACGAATATACAAGAAATGATGGGCGCGCAATATGAAAATGAAAAATAATTCAATTTACTGGCCCCAAAATGTAAGCAAGCAAGCAATCAAACAAACAGACTAATTCTTACCACCGATACAGCCGTTTCCGTTGATATCTTTCCCTCCTTCACCATCTGCATCAGCGCCATGCGGTCCTCATCGCTCATGGTAATTTCATAGGCCATAAGGTCACCTATCAAAACATACCGAAGGACACCCTCATACCTCTGCATCGTACCCCGACAAATGCAAGCACTGTTCATTTGATGTTTACTCCCAATCCTATGACCAAATGCTGTACTAACATCATTCTCATGGCACCGGTG
Source organism: Marisa cornuarietis (assembly GCA_004794655.1). Classification (NCBI taxonomy): domain Eukaryota; kingdom Metazoa; phylum Mollusca; class Gastropoda; order Architaenioglossa; family Ampullariidae; genus Marisa; species Marisa cornuarietis. Next base: position 4,924,944 of record SMMW01000617.1, on the reverse strand, counting down.
TGATTTTGCCTAGCCCGCACCCCCCCTTCCCTTTTCCCCCTACTGTTTCAGATTCATACATTTTCGTCTCTACCTGCAGATGTCATCGCTTATTTCCAAATGCCTGCTGGTTTCACTGTTCCTTCCCTTCTGTATGCGGCTGTCTGTCAGTCTTATATTGTATACAATTTTTCTTTTTTCTTTTTTTTTTTTTGTTTTTTGGTTCACCACTGGCCTCTTTCAAAATATTCACGGTATTCATTATTTTTACTTCTCTATCCGTGGCTATCATTGGCTCATCACTTCTGAGTTTTTCATTGGTTCTTAACAGTTTTAATTGGTTCTCCGTTTAGTGGCTTTCACTGGCTTTCCCTTCTGTCCATCAGCTCTTTCCTTATAGGTGTAGTTTTCATTTCCTCATCCCCTGTGTCTGTGGTTTTACTTACACCTTGTTTGTGGTCTCCTCCTTCGATTCCGTTATCATTTAATGTTTCTGTCTGCGTTTTACATTTTGGTTTTCTGACTGCAATTTTCTTCTTACTTATCTACAGATTTCGTCGCATTTCACTGCTCTCCACAGAATTCATTTGTTTTTAACCTATTCATCTCTTCTGTTTTTGTTGTGTCTGCATGAAGATTGGCTCTTGACTTTGTTTTTATTGGCTCAACCATTTTCCAGCAGTTTTTTTTAACTAGTTTTGTAACTAAATATTTTTATTAGCTTTTTCTCTCAATTTTAAGTTTCCAATCACTTTTCTCCTGTTCCAGAATCTGCGATTTTTAATTGCATTTTACATCTCTTTTGACAGGTTTTACTTCTTTACTTCCTGTCTTCATTTGTTGCATTTCTTGGTGTCTGCATTTTGATTGGCTCTTCCGTCTTTCTACAGATTTTCATTTGTATCCCTGTCTTGATTATTATTGTCGATTTTCCTCAATTTTTGGTTTATATTGGCCCTTACAGTATTTGGAAAAATTTCAATGCTTTTGTCCTTGTCTGCATTTTGACTGACTCGTCCTGTTAATCGGCATATTTCATTTGTTTTGATTTACTGCACTGATTGGCCCTTTCTCTTATTCGGAGTTTTCATTGGTTCTTTTACTTATTCCCGGTAGTTGCACTTGTTTTCTAACTCTGGATTCCGACAGGCAATTCTTCTTTATCTGCGCATTTCATTGGCCCTTTCTCTGTCTGCAGTTTGATTGGCTCTTCCCCTCAAGCTGCGATGTTCAATGGCTCGCCTCTTCTTTTACTTGTTTTGTATCCATCTCCACTTTATCTCGTGCCCTTTTATCTGCGGTTTTCATGGGCATTTTCCATCTTTCTGCAGATTTCAACTGTTTTTGATTCTTTGCTACTCTACTATCCGCTGTTTTCATTGGTTGTTCCTCTGTGTGTTTTATTGGTTCTTCCTTTCTCATCCTACAATTCTAACAGAGGACATCCCCATCTACAGAACCCGTTTCGAGATCAACTGTTGATGCCATTAATGCAAGTCTTATAAGAAAGTAAATTTGCTCTTTGTTTCTCTCTCTCTCATTGTGGGAGGGGGGGCGCGTCTGGCAGCAACAAACACTTGCATACTCACCTTGCTGTTGTTTGTAGCTGTTTTTTCTCCCTGATCTCCTTATTCCTAGATTGCGCAGAAACCGCCCCCACGTTGAACCCTTCTTTTTTCCTTCCTCTCCAGTACAGCTAGGATCTGCATGTAGTTTTAAAAAGTTTCGGATTAAATAATTTTCACTGCACAGCATTCAAAATCAAGCATAACTACTTCTTTAAGTACAACATTCACTTAAACAATGACATGTTGGTAAGCGATGTCTCACACCTATAAATTTCTGTTACTTGCAAAATCATCCCAGTTTTTCAACTTTCCATGGTATCTCTGTACAAGGAAGGAAAAATTGTTCGGGAGTTTTCCTCGAGAGAATTAAGAAATATGTGGATTCTATAAAATAAAATAAACAAGGTAAACTCCTCTCTAGAAATGTTAATTAAAACTGTTTGTGTGTTTCATGCACGAGCATGCATGCATGGTGTCTTTGCTTGTGCTTGCATGCATACAAGCCTCCGAACAACATAATATTTATTTGGCCCACAACATCTCTTAAGTCATTCTTTCCCAGCAGTAACAACCCTTTTAAAACTAAAAATCAATCCTTCAAATATGCATAAAACCAATAGTGTCTGCCTGTCTCTTCCTTTGTCTTCTGCCCTCTCCGTGACAGAACGTAAACTAAACATTAAAAAAAAAGACAGACAGTTGCGAACTTGTCAAAACAGCACTACAGTACAGCAGTATCAGGTTCACAAGAAACAAATGGTTTTGCTGCTGGGGTAATGGTAGAAAAGGGAGGGGCAAATTCAGATGGCCAATGCATCACAGCAGATGAAACAATTACTGGGTTTTTTTCCTCCTAAGCCCAATGCTTTGAAAAAAAAGGAGGCTACAGGAAAAACGCTCATGCAAGTGGAGTCAAGCATGGAACTTCTTACCAAAAGTTCAGCAGTTCAAACAGCCGCCACTTTCTTTCCGGTATACATTCAGACACAATTAAGTTGCGGGGATCGTGCAGGCGATTATTTGAAAACAAAAATGCCTTTCAAAAATTGTTAGCTGTATCAAGACTTATTTGATCAGACTGACTCTTTCTTCTAATTGTTATTGTCGCTGAAAGTGTTTAAATTACATTTTCCCCACCTCTGTGCTATAAAAGAAAATTAATTTGCTAACCAATTATCTTGGTGCCAAGTCAAAAATTAGTTCGAAATTAGATACACTACAAGTAAAATTTATTCAACAGAAACAACATAATTATTTTCTGAAGACCAACTGATGCCAGGACACTAAAGCCAGCTACTAATGGCAACTCTGTCGCATCTCAAGATTTTTCAAGGTCCATGAAACCCTCATGACTTCAACTTTTTAGGGTTAATACTTAAATATTTTAAATGTTAAAATATACGCTTTATGTTTATGTTCTTACTTCTGCCTAGAGCTTTCAGCGAGAAAATATGCTACATTTGTGTTCGATCATGATAGCCTGTTTACTCTAAATCTTTAATTCTAATATTTTCGTTTTCTCCTCCAAAAGAGTGCTAGCAACGGCGATCGTACAGTTCTGTAGATTGTTGAGAGAATCGCAGCTGTTAGTGAAGAAAAACCAAGTTTTAAAAAGTTATTTTTAATAAATAAATATTTTTTACTTCCTTGATATACCAAACGTACTATAGCAAAGTGATAAGTTATAGAAAAAGATTACACACAATTTTAATAGATCCCGTTCAGTATTTACGAAATATTTATCTACCAGTAATCGTTTTACTTATTTAAAAGCCAGATATTGTAGATGCATTGAAATTTGGCCAATTATTTATACCACTCAAAGCAAGTCTAAAGTTCAAACGCTGGGAACGGTGTAAATTCTATTTTACTTTTTGGCAAAAGAAGCATTTCTTCCCGATGAAAATAGATAAATTGAAAAGTGTCTCCTGCTGGGGAGTAATGTTGTCCTAACCGAACTAATAATAAATCTAATAATCGTTTTCAATACTGACAACAACTTATCGTAGTTAGCGAATAGCTTCTCCTATGTAAGCAACAAATCACTTCACGTTTTCAAAGTCTTTGAAAAGCAAACGTTTGCTTCATTTCACAACCGTAATGAGTATATATATATATATATACAGCATAATGCAAAAATTTTCTTCCAACTATAGCCCTTTGAGGAATCATGCATTAAATAGAAGGATAAAAATTGTTTTGTTACATTTTCAATCCATCTCATTTAGGCAAGGGTCTTATATGCATACTTGTGAAATTAGCCAATGCGACTAAATTCGAATGTTCTAAATTAAACGCACGTGTATGGAAAGATAGCCCACATGCATATAATCATGTTAATATAATAAGCAAAAAGAAAAAAAAGATGAAGCAGGTAAACACATGTGAGGAACGGGCAATCAAGCTTTAAACAACACGCAGAAAGTAAGTCAACCAAAACTGCAATATGTGTACCTGGAATAATTTTTCGAGGAAAAATACAACAAACACCTGTTGGAACAAAACAGACTTCATTTACTATACAGAAAATAAATGAAATAAAAAACACAGAAATGACAGGCAAACGAAATGTTAGATGCAAGCTTCAAAATCCACATTATAAGTTAAGACATTCTGTGTCTAAAAACGATGGAGAGATTTACTGTTTTCAGTTTATTAACGCTATCACAACTAGATACAATAATAATTATTACACAACAGTCAGTAAACACAATGAAACTGCACACGTGCACTCAAACCATTTCTTCTCGTCTACCACATTCCAGATAAGTTTTACAAAGAAATATTATCTGCGTTACGTTATTTACAAAGAATCTGTGGGTTAGGTTTTTTTAAAGTGCGTCTTTGACACCTAACTGCCTACCCACACATCTACCCGCCAACCCAGGTCCCTCTCCGTCTCTTTAATCCAAAGGTTTCACGATTCCGACACAGTTAATTTCTGCTTGGAACTATTTACTATACTGCGCGTTTTATTTCCTCCAGGTAAAAGAGTCGAGATCTGAACGGCAGACGACAGGGCGCAGAAAAGACACGTGAGTCTCCGAAATCTACCATCCACTCCACAACACCCCCTCTTTCCCATCTCCCACCTCCTTCTCTTTATATTTCTGGCGCCATGGTTGGTTGGTTAGTTGCTTTGGCAGGAAAATGCTTCCACCTAGAGGTTATTTCGCAAGTTTGGTTACTGAGGGAAGGGGGTAAGAAACCGAAACATCCTGAGAAAACCCCCGACCAGCCACTGATGTCACATCTAGTGTACAGAGATGAGCTCTAAAACCAGAGCCTCACTACAGTGGCGACAAGCGACGACACTAGTTTCTAGCGCCATCGCTGCTCAGCCCAAACACCTCCAACCATCTGACTCATTAATAACGATTAAATTTCGTTTATGAGACCGCGGCTACGTTGATCAGGTCACAGGGGGAAGCGAAGAAGTCGAGGAAATGGGCGGAATATCCTGAGAAGCAAGGGGGGAGGAGGAAAATAGGAGGGTAGTATGAATGCATAGTGGGGGACAAGACGAACTTTTCCCCACCCCTATCAAAAGCTTACGTCGTCACTCGTCAAGTATACATGTATACCTATACACCTCGATTAAATACCTATATACAAGCAGCTGGGTAATTTGATGAGTGACGTTTTTCTTGGGCCTCCACTCTTCCCCCATCCCACAACTGTCGTCGAAAGCATAGCAGTGCAACCCGTAACAGTCTTGCTACATGGCCAATTTACCCTCCGCGATGATACACGAAACAGGTTGCAAGCAGAAATGTACCTTTACCCCATCACACACACACACACACATAGAGAAAGCACAAAAGGATAGCGTCTGGTGATCTCGATCTTGTAAAGATGCTGACTCCCCCAGCAAGGGTTTTACTTCGAAGGGCTGTCCCTTCCTGCCTTTACATGTAGTTTATTTCCTTTGACAAAGCTGCCTTGAGGTGCGGATGGCTGGCATATGGGGCGGCAGCTATCGTTCAAAGCTAGCGATCATCACGAAAATTCTCAAACAGTGACATTATCCGACATGACACTAAAGGAATAACAAAAACAATAACTTAGTAATCACTGTCATTTATCCTGAAAAACCAGCTTAAATAAATCTGTTAAGGAAATCATCTACAGTCCACAAAAAATAAAATTGTTTTCATGAACATGCTACACCCCTACAACTTTTTCTTTCCTCGCGCTTTAATTACTACTCTTACACACGATGATGTGTGATGGGAGTCTGCACTTTACAAGAATCAGAGGTAATTCTAGGATAGATAATAGTCGGGTGTTAACAAGCAGAGAAAAACATCATCCACTGACTTTCCCTTGCTCACTTAGCAACGAGTTTAATATATGTAACGACAGATACGTTAATTATAAGACGGTATGCTGTGGGCCAATGCGTGGCACAGAAAAGACTCCAGCGGCCGAAGAAATAATTATATTAATTTACTATTTATACAAATGGTTGAAGAAAATAATTGTGCAGGAGCAAGTGATACTGATGCTCCAATTTTACTGACTATATCCTGACCGAGGGGTGGCAACAATCACTCTCATGTGCTGTCCTCATACATTCTGTAGCAGGACACATGAGAGGCCTGTTTGCTCCATGTACTCCACTATTCCAGTGCTGCATTGGTTTTGCATCTGTCCTGCAACTGAACTGTTCTGTTCAAATACAGCTGTTGATCGGCTCTTTTGGTTGCAAAAGGCAGGTTCTTAGTGAGCGTTGTGACATGATGGTTTTTTAAAGGGGTAAAACAAATCTGTCAACAAAACAGCACAAATAACGCGCAATAATAAACGAAAAGTGTCTACTTGGAGCTTTAGCTGTCTTTTCTGTCCCAAGAAGCAAGCCATCGGCCATTCTGCGATTGCAAAACCCTTTCAAGCCATCTACAGAGGGAGAAAGGAGACCCGACAGACTACGCTCCCTTCCGGAGCCTCGACATATCCGCCGGCCTTTGCGCGTCCGTAGACAAACTGCCACGACACTTGCAAGACAAAATCTGTGCCACGACATTCACTACCCTGCCAGACGGAAAGGCGGCAAGGGGAGCAACCATTTCTATCGCCACAATCGCTTTTTACTTCCCCTAGAAGACGCTTCTCTTGAAGCATGATTTGTTGGTGAAGACTTTATGTACATTTTCTGGGCTGAGTTGCACGTGAGGTCTTGAAAATAAGTCTTAAATCGCCGGTTCTTTTCCAAGGCCTAACATACACATCAGCCAACAGCTAATGTTAAATGCTAAGCCGAAAAACGAGGACTTAAGACGTCCAACTTAAGACTTCACATGCAACCCAGCCCAGCGAAATTTCTGGCTCACCTAAATGACTGTTATAAACTCGTTTCCAGAGGAAAATGACGAAAGCGGGGGGGACCCTTAAAATAATACCACTTTCAAGGCCTGGTGGTCCATCACTGGAAGTTTATGTGCAAGAACCATTATAAATCACCTCTTAACTGTGTAGACTCATTATTATTATCATCATCCTAATTACCATAATTAAAATCAACCATTATCGCAGAATTTTATGAATGTGCTCTAAAAAACATAGCCGATTAACTATGTCTGGCTTAAATGAATCGTCAAAGGTGTTAGTTTATAGCCGTTCTACAGTAAGGACCCGTGAAATTTATTAACCCACACGCAGACAAATCGATTAAAAAAGAAATATGCGATTTTTAAAAAACTTAGCCAACAACCTGCAACAAAAAACAGGATTTTTTAATACGTTGGATCGTTAGAGCTTTTAAGCTATGTTCTCAGTGAGAGAACCTAACGGTCGAAGTGATGAAATCTTTGTTGCATAACTGCTTGACTGCCATAACGTTTAGGCCTCGCGGTAAATGATGCCTCAAACCATTTCCACGGTCAGATTTCCTCTTGCACGCGAAAGAAATAGATTTGAACAAAGACTATTCACTTGAAAAAAAGTTTTCAATCGGTGTTTGCCTTTAATGTGTACTAAATCATAGCTTTAATCGAGAACGGTAATACCGTTAGCCCCGTAGCTCCCCAATCTAATGTAAGTCTTTCCGGCCTGTAGTAGGCCATCGAGTGTAGTCTCTAACCTTCAATGTGGCGTGTGATCATTTTCATCATGTAAAAGCTTTCTAGTTATTTAACTTTTTTTAAAGTAGATCACAAAAAATTAAGTTCACGCAGGGACAAACATCTCAGTGGTTTCCTAACGTTTTGCTAGAAAATTTGAACGTCGTAAACTTTTGGGTTTTTTTCAATTTAAAAAAATTTCCATGTTCTCTCCTACTCCCAGATAACGATAGGAGGCATAACAAACTGCAGCACTGCGAATACACCGAGGAGAATAAATGTTTACGACACTCTCCTGTGCTTTACATGGAAGCCGCTTCCCACCCCTCCTCCACTTTAAAAAAAATCGTTCAACTTCCGGTGGAAGGTTCACGAAAGAACACGGTAAGACGTTGTCCTCCGTGACACGTTTTAGCTTCGCAAGTAAGAGATACAAGCGGAGGAGCTCTTGCGGGAATGTCGATTTTTTTTTTTTAAAGTTACTGCACTGAGTAACAGAACACCGAAGCAGCATGGAGCAGGCAATACCGGCCATAATGAAAAGCTAGCTGCCAGCGTGTCAAGTTGGCATCTCCCTGTAGCAGATCCGAAACAAACTAGCAAAAGAACCAGACAAAAACTAGAAAAAGTGAGAAATTTAAACACTAGTGTCTTTAATGCTCATCGTGGAAAGAATGGCAATTTCAAAATCCGGGAATGAGTTCCTTTACAAATATGTCCCAAATATCATTTACAAATATCGTAGGGATATCTCTTATGAAGAGCGATGCAAATACCAGTACCTAGTGAACAAAGCACCATGGCAACGTGTCGTTTACACTTGCGCTTTGTAAAATCATGTTCCCCTCCTCACCTGCCAGCCGCCTTGCACAGCTTTCACATTACAATGTTATCTTGCCATACAGCATACGCATGACGCTGATATTATGCCATAAAACATCCGCGTCAGATCGATATTTTATTCTACAGCACTGGCATCTACCTATACATCGTGTAACTCTGTCTCTATGTAATTCACCTCCAGCCTCCTCCCTAAACAGGAGGAAGAGCTCGTTACAAACCCCAGTTTGGTTTTAGGGTCACGACCCCCAAACAAAGATGAGATCACCGGCTGACAATTGCAGTCTGCAGACCCGAAATCGTGTGAAGTGCCGTCGAATTTTCTCTTGTGCGATAAGTAGTCGCATTTATTATGTAGTTTTTGCCGTCGCGTGGGCACGCACTGTAACAGTCTAAAGTGGCAGTAACGAACTTAGCCAGACATTATGAACGCTTCAGATGAACTGGAATAAAGAAGCAAGGTGTATGGCCACGTCAACGTAGCGACTGATAGCGTCTGAGGACAACGATCGACGGAATCCGCCAGTCCACCCGGTGAATAACACAAACCGGGTGTCCGTTTTGAGCAACAACAACCGTGTCAAACGGACAAACAACTCTCGACTTCAAATGAGGTCGAATGGCGAGCAGAGAAAATTTAATAGTGCAACCGACCAAACCTATTCATGCGGTCACCGGTAATTAGGACTCTCTTGTTTTGAAAGCACTGAACAGAAAATATTTCCCTTCGACACCTTTGGGCAATGTCACTGTGATTCGACACAAGGCAGAAAACTAACAAAGCACACCTCTAACTCAAATCGTAACATCTGAAATACGATAACAATTAAAAGGGCTGTGTGACTGTTGGACATTTGAGAATTCGATTGTTGTTATTCAACGCGGTCATGGTACAAGTGTGAGGAGAGGGCAAAAAAACAAACAACAAAAAAAAGCAGTTATAATGTCCCGCGGCGTGCATACAATATGAGTCCTCGGTCTTACTATAAATGTCATCGCCGTTCAGGTTTCGCTCGGGTTGCGCTGGAGGCTTTTGATCATGAGGGGCTATGAAATCAAAGCCGCATATGCTTGCCTATAGGACTTAACGTCCCGTAACCAGCTTACCGACATCATGGGACCTGGTTTGCCCGTTCCATACTATTTGCGAACACAGGTAGTAAGTGCTGGTTTTTCCGCGCTGCATGCAGTTATAACCTGCTCCTTCACTCATCCTACACACTCCCCCCCCCAACCCCGCTACCCTCACTAACTCTGGTGTAACAATACTTCGTGCTATGGGCTCAAAAAACACTAACTGCTCTCTTCCCTTCTCTATCACACAAACACACACGCACGCGCGCACAAACACACGCACACACACACACATTAAATATGGTCGCGAATTGTTATATTGTTAAATGTCATAAAAAGTAGAGAAATAATGGTTACCTCCGTCTATGGCGACATAGTTCTGATGAGCATGTATATCGTGTCTGAAAGAGAGACCAGTGAATTATGAATTTAGCATGAGCTGGTCAGGTTTACGCAGAAGCTGCAGCAAAAGATGACAGAATTAAAGAAAAAATAAAACAAACACAGGAAAGAGAAGGATTAAGGGAGAAGGGGTCAGAGAAAGAAGTAAACAATAACACAACAAACAAACGAAAGAAGAAAAAGAAAAATGTAAACATGAACTACATTTAATAGCCCAACATGGTTTGCCCATAATGAGCAGCTAGCGTGCCAACGCAAGCTTGTATGCAGCTGGCACCGCCCTGTAGCAGATCAGAATCAGAAAGTAATAGAAGAACCACAAGAACAAAAAAGAAGAATGGCATATTTTACGGAAAATTAATGAATGCCATTAAACCAGCGATGCAAAAATTACCCTGTGTATTGTTCATGCTAAACATACATCGTAACATTTTTTTTTTTACTCATAAATCGCACAGTTACATTAACAGATGAATGGCTGATTCTCAAGCCTCCCCTAATGAGCTCTTGTTAAGCAATGTCTCAAGCTGGTCACGTGAGGTTCAAGAAATAATCCGTTGCAGTCCACGCATGCGCTGTGGCGAATTTGCCCAGATTCGATGAAACTCGAGTGGTAAGGACACGCTTAATCGGTACTGAAATTCTACAAAAAATAAAACTGTGGTGAAATAAAATATGTACATTTAGAATGCAATCCACGTTGGGCAAATCTGCCATCGCTCATGCACACAGCACAAACGGACCTACCTAAAACTTCCTCAACTGTGGGATATGTTGGATCATCACATCTACACATCGGTTAATGTCAATGCGTGAATAACACGTTAAAGAACAACGATGTGAGTGACGATGCACACTGTAACAGAGGTTAACAATCTTGCGATTCGTTGTGCCCGAATCGTCATGACTCGTGTCCCGGTGATCTTCCCCTACCTGTGTCCAGTCTCTAGGTGATGCTGCAGGTCTGAACACCGCTCAATGTGGCTCGTGGTGGGCTGCACATCAGAAGCAAGCAGTAAGCACCCCCAGCTCATGCAAGATTCATCTTGACTAAATTGTGTTCGTTGCATAAAGCTCAAATCAAAACGTCAAAAAGACAGACCACGACTGGTCTTTCTCACCGCACCTTCTTTGACACTCTTTATTTATCTTATTTGTACTTATTTAAGACATCAATATCTTTTGAACTAGAACTCGTTTAACTGCAGAACAAGTCAGTAATGGCGGCGATTTTTCTTTCTTCTTCACGCTTTAGCTATCCCATCACTATATATATATATAAAACACGTTTGAAATGTCTGCCAAGGTACATTTTAACTAGGTGGTGAACTAGGTTTTTATGACAGTGGTGAATGAACACAGTAAAGAGAGGCAAGCAAATATATATTTCATTGAAATACCAATTTAAATACATGCTTTGAGGTTTGTGTACCTCTTTTCCTAAAATATTTCTCCGTGTCTACACTATTCTTGGAAGAATAACAATAACAAAATTAAGCCTTTTAACCACCAAATAAAAGATTCAAAATTATTTTTGACTAGAAATAACTAAAAACCCAGACATATGAGCCTGTTACTGTCAAAAACACAAGAGCTACAAGAGGTTACAATAATGCTGAGGACAACTCATCGCCGTTTAGATTGAACTGAAAGAAAAAAAAACGAAAACGCTTCACACAAAACAAAATTTTAAAAATGCACCAGGAGATGGGAGACATTCATAAAATGGAGAAAAGCGTGAGCTGGTTATCACCACTGAGACCAAAGCAATCAAAAACAAAAGCAAGCATAAAAAAACGCCAGCAAGGTATTCCTTCAGACATTGAGGTGACGTCTACTCTAGTATGTGACTGTGACAGAGGTGGGACAACGTCACTAGGTGAGAAATTTCATGCATCCAAGTGTGGCACCAACAAAACAGCAGCTGGACGAGTTTCCGATTTCATGCCATCAAATTATTTTTCCCCCAATAATACACTGAGACATTTTGTCTAAAGATGGTAAGAAAATTATTCAAGGAATAAAATAGGAAAACTACATTAAAGGATAGTCAGCTACACTGCAGGTGACGTTCAACAGGTAAAGAAAACTCTAAACGACATACAACTGAAAGTGCTAGCACAGTTATTGAAAAAAAATCGCTTAATGATTGGCCACTAATTTGGCGCTAAATTCTACAACACTATTAATCTGCCTAATTGACTTTTGTTTTACTGCAAGATCTCTTGAGTTAAATGACAATGACATCACAACAAATAGTTCCCCATCTTCACATCTTTATCCTTAAAGAAACCGACACTAATGAGGTCATTCTCAACTGGATTTCTAATAAGGCCAACGCAAGGGCAGAAATTGCCCTCTCACAGACCTTTTAGCGAGAACCGTTGACTTCTCTAAGAAGAGTTAATTACGTAAGAAGAAGAGTTAATTAGGCTTTTGTTGTGAAAAAGAACAATATCGGGTGCCAAATAAGAGATGCCTGAACAGAGTCTTTTCAAGTGGCTAGACGCAAAGACCTGTGGCACCTTAAGGACAAAAGACTGGTAACGCAAGAACAGTGAATGTGGAAAAGAGGGGAGGAGGTTTGTGATCACAGCTTGTAGACTATGATGTCGTGATCTTGCTCAACTAGTGATCCTCGTATATGTAACCTCTTTTCTCCCCAGTTTTTTTTCCCCGCGCTAAGCCGAAAAAATAGTTTTGTTACTTGTGACCCCGAAAAACACTATTTTTGTCCACAATGTCATGATGGTACGAGTGGCGCTCGGGAAAAACCACGTAAGGGATTGTCAGGCTATGCATCCGTCTTTTGTGTGTAAGGGTGCGCGCGAGCGGGAGGGAGCAAGGGAAGTAAAACCGCAGTCGCCTGGTCATGGTCGTCAAAACTAATTCCACGTTTTTATAGGGGGTCACTGCGAGGATTCTCTTCGTCTTAAGACTGTTGAATCAAAGTTCTTTCCAGTACTCCATACACAGCACTCTTATTCTTCCTCCGCTTTGTATTCACTAGCTTTATTTTTTTCTATAAATCTCTCCTTACTGCAAGACGCAGCATCATCAGTTTGGGCAAGGCATCAACCCCAAGCCGAATCCGTATCCTTTCACTTCACTTCTGCATGTTCTCTTCCTTTTTCTTCAAATCTAAGCTGCACTTTGCTTATCCTCTCCTGTATTCTCATCATATCTCTTCTTATTCGTATCCGCTGTTTTGCTTCAACGCCCCCCACCACCCTCACCGAACCCCTCCACTCCGTTCAACTTGTCTCTTGCTCACAATGTTTCTTTTAATCATCTCCTTTCTCTTTTCTGAAATTACCTTCTGCACGGGCATCTCTCCCATAATTTCTCCCCAAATAACACGTCTTTCTCTTCTATCTCCTTACCTCACCCTTCTTTTTTTCTGTCACCTTCCATTATTCGTTCCATTTTTTACGTCGTCTCTTCCGTCGTTTTGAAAGTTGCTGGGGTTTAAAAAAAACCGTTTTCTCTATTACAATCCAGCTCTTTTTGTTAAGGGTTATTTTGATCAACAAACTTGTATTAAATATACCTAAGGCTTAGGTATATTATCTGGTTTCGGGGTCTGTAGCTATATAAGCGAGGGTACGTCGTTGCCCTGGAACAAAGTGGTGACACCAAGGGCAAGCGGTAAGTCTCCAAAAAGCGGTGTACAGACTCCGCAAACACTGCATTTTGTTACTTGACCATAGAGTATCTTTACACCCTCCTGAGTCCCAGTGGTAAAGCTACATCTGCGGTGACCCCACAAATGTTACTTTATATAACTTGACCCTAGGACATCTTTTCCCCCACCTGTATTTATCTCCCCTGGCCGTCTATCTACTGTTTTGGCATAGTGACAGCAAGGCAAAGAGAGCAACTCACCAACATCACTGCGTATGGGTAATAACCCCAACAAGCCTAAACCAAGAAAAAGAAAACAACAAAAAGACCCATTACGTTACGCTGACATCTCAAAGAAGAAGAAGTAACGCGTGTTTTCACGATAATTTGCATCATTACAAGCAAGCAATGAATACCACAATGTTGCATTTTGTTCACACAAAGCGTTCTACAGACTGACACTTTTTCAAAACTTTCTACTCGAAAAAAAATCCTCACTAGTATTAATTCCAAGCCGTTAAATTAGTTTATGTGAAGTACAGCTGAAATTAGTTTCCACTCAGCAAGGCACGACCGAAAGAACTCCAAGCGACAAACATGTTAACAGCGTAAGGGAAAAATTAATTACACAGTCTGCATGTCAGTTTGTACAAACTCAAGTTATACAAAAGCTCTAACTTGGACAGCTTCCGGAAACAGAACTAAGCGAAGGATGCGTTAGCAGTACTAAGTGTCAAACAGGAGAAAGAAAAGGAAACACGCAGACTTTCGCTTGCAGCGTGGGGAGAGAATATAAGAGAAGGAAAGAGCGTGCTTACGGGTGGGCAGGTAGGCAAAGGCGGTGGCAGACCCCGCTGGCCTAAGCCGTACCCGAAATGTGGAGTCGGGTGCCCATACACCTGGTGAAGAGGAATGCTTCCTTGGATTGGCTGGTGACAACAAGAAGGTGACAGAAAATGACAATTTTTGTATTGAAACAATCGATATCTAGAGAACATAAATCCTATATATATTATTCATTTAAAGAACTCATACTTTTCTTTTTAAAATGCATGAAGGGGGAAAAAAACAATACAGGAAACGTTAAAAAAGACAAAAATGCAAGAACAGTTATCATGACATTCGAAAATTCTCAAATGCTGTAATTATTCGTAAAATAAACATGATAGCAAGGTGGTAAGTAATGAAATGAGCTCCGGCCTAACCACACAACACATGTGGTACAGCTTTGACCTAGCCACAAAACGCATATGGTACAAAGTGATAAAAGGAGAGCTGACCTTACCAAATAATGCATATGGTACAAACCGTAACGATTTTTTACTTCAATAAGAAAACGAACAAGATTTGTTCCACAAAAAAACATAACAGTAATTTTCATACAACTGGCTAATGACTAATGCAAGACTAATGACATGACTGACGGATAACAAAAAGCTAAATTGCACATTTTTTTTAGAAAAAAAAACCCAGGAGACTGCAGGTGCCCAGAACTCTAGCTCTCATATTGCATGTAACAGTGAGGGGAGAGGAGGATATGGCGGCGCTAGAGTACGGCAGCCTATATCACGTGACAATCTCATTAGTCTCTCCGGTACGCTCCTTTCTAGGTCGCCGCTAACACAGCTTTCGGTCGGCTCCTTAATTCTCGCGCGACTTGTTTAGCGAAACTAGAGTCTTTATATTTCTTTACGTTCAGAGATATGATAAACTCCAAAAGGTATACATTCTGTCGCAGTTTATTTAAGGTCCATGTGCACCGCAGTATACCCCCTTCCTTTATTATTATTTTTTTCATCTTCAGGCATTTCATACAAACATGAGAGTCGAGAATACTCATGTCTACGCACTGTTTAACATGGACAACACAGGACATGGAAAGTTAGTCAATGACAGCTACGTATGTTTTCCTTCCTCCTCTCTGCATCTAATCTATTCTTTCTAATTATCCCCTCCCTAGATGACCGTTCAAATTGTCTCCCTCTCTGAGACCTGGCTGATGTTTGCTCGCCAGTCGCATCAATGTCTGATGTGCTGCTCACACAAGTTCGCATCAATGTCGGACCTGCTGCTCGCACAAGTTTACATCATTGTCTGGCATGCTGTTCACACAAGTTTACATCAATGTCTGACGTGCTGTTCACACAAGTTTACATCAATGTCTGGCATGCTACTCAGACATCTTCATCAGGTCCACGTGGTCAGCCAGTGCGCTTTTAGCAGGGGCCTGCATCATCAAACAACTTAAGTGTCACGCGCCTTAAAAATTCCGGTACATGCATTCGATTCATGCATTGTTAAAGACCCAGCTGTTGCACTTCCGAAACACTATCTCTCTCTCTCATCCACTTTATCCTTCCCTCACTCAGTGACAAACTCATTACCTCATGTAACTAGATTCTTTTTCACTTTAGTTGCCCCAGCAACAAATTTTCGATCATTAAAAGCCGATAATACTTTTTGCTACCTTCTTCTTATATCTCCATTTTTGTTATTTTAGTAGTGAAATTTTTCCTCTGATACTCTCTCCTCATCTGAATCAGTTTTATGTTTGAGGTCAAGAAGCTCACTCGAGCATTGTTCGTTGTTACAGTGATGGTCGATAAGAAAGTTGTTGACTGGGACGGACAATGCAAAACCCATAAACACTTGGTAAAGAGAGGTAGACAACGCTTTGTGTTCTGCGATGCTGAAAAAAATTACAGCAAGAAGAATAGACATCATACATGTAGCTGAACGAAATTCTATCAATTCTGTTGTGAATATCGGCAAAAAAGTGCGCAGGAAACGAAAACATGTTTCAGTTTTTTATTTCTTTAGTGGAACAACACGGCTAGTCATTAAACGGAAACTGCAGGGCTATGATTTAATCATCTGCTCCACGTCACCCATTCGGCTTAGAGAACAGCTATATGCTTAGGTGATCTGCTCTGCGTTAACCATCCACCTGTCTCCATACAGCGACTCTCTCGCCACCTGGCTCCACAACCACTACCCATGGGTGGTCAACAATCGATCACGTCAGCCGATCCGACAACGAGGAAACTCGAGGCTCCAATGCGTTTCGAAAGTTCGAGCGCTCAGTGCGTTCGGCTACATTAGGTAAATCATTGCACCTGTGTTTTCGGAAAAGGAAGCAAAACAAAATATCAAACAGCGCTGGGGTCTGGTGTCGAAATACTAAAGCCTAGGCAAGGTAGATGCTGGGCGCCTCTATTTTCTAAAGATTAACACATTTAGGTGAAATAAGTGGTAAGCGTTAGGATTATAAGCCCACACGGCTTAGAAACAGCGCCACCTGCAGAAAAGGCACCGAGACGAGACCGGTAACCCCAGCATGCGTGACCGGTTACAACACGACAGATAACGACACTCGCTCATTAGACCAAGCGAACATGTCGTCTGGTTTACTGTTAAAGCCCTCAAAGATAAAGCCGATGGTTCTTCTCCTTTATTTTGAAACCAGTTCCCCATAAAGGAAACATAACTTGGAAAGCGTCCTGTTACCTATTATTTTAGATTAAGAGAAACCGGAGAAAAACAGTTATGGTCTTGAGGAAAACACCCCTATCGAGCAAACAACACGAGGGTTGTTGTTTTACGCCGTTAGCAGTTGAGGCGAGTTTGTCCTCACGAACGTAGAAGGACTCGTCCCAGCAGAAAGGTAGGTTGGGCTGTAGGTGAAGGGTATTGAACAAAGGGGACGAGACAGACCCTCCTGGGTTCCCCTGCGCTTTTTCTCATCGTATGCCTGTCACGTGAGGCGCTGGCGTTTAAAGTTCGCGAGGCCAGCATCACCATTCTTTTGCCTTTCAGGCTCACATTCAAGTTCTATAACTGACGGGGTGACTAAGCATTCAGTTCATGATGTCATCACTATGATAAATGAGGATGGAACATCACTCCCCTCCACCGGGGCGCCCGGTAATGTAGTGGTTCAGACACTCGCTTGTCGCCACCGCAGCGAAAATGTCCTGGTTCAAATCTCGAGACACTCTTTGTTTGCAGGGCTGTCATCAAGGGGTCTTTTTCTCCGGGTTCTTCGACTTTCTTCCCTTATTCATCAGCCTTCTTCCTTATAGTGCGAAATCGCCTCTAGGTGGAAACACTTTCCTACTAAACCAACCTACAAAATAACCTCCACCCACCCATCCCGCACACACATCACCCATATCTCTCTCCCACCTCTGCCTCCTTTGAAACAGTCTGCTGTTAGATATCAGCATTGTCTACATACTTAGCCTGTCAAACATGTACCGCCATCACTTTTCTCGTGTCATTGTGTTCGTGTGTCCGTGTCAAAAAGTCGAACAGTGTGCGTGCACAAAAGAGTTTTCTCGTTTTCGTGTGAATGCCTAACAATGCCTACTGTTAATAAATAAGGTGGCCGATGATATGTGCATGTTGTCTCATAAAAAGGGCATCATTGGCTTCAAACATATAGAAAATGTTAAGCGCTTACAACAATTCCAAACCTGGCATCTAAATATTTTCCTTTAAAAAAAAACTCTGGCGTGACCATACTAATAACAACTACTGTTCATAATGTCTCGAAGACAAATGACGCGTTCTCCAGGCTGTCCTCTTTAATTAACTGCAGTTTGTTCTACTTTCCGGCTGCATGTTAACAGACGCCATTACACAGCTAGACGGTTGAGGAGGGGGTTGTTTACACGGCGATACTATTCTCGCTTGTTTTGAATTCGACATGCGAATATACTTTAAAAACAAGTGTCAAGGCTTCAAATTCTAGACAACAAACGTAGAAAAACAAATGGCTGAGCAGATTCTTGACAAACAGTAGCCGAGGATGTTAAATTTATCTTGTGTTTTGTACCGACGGGATAGCTGAACCGTTAGTCGTACTGCTGAAAATGTCGTTGCACAGTCCCCTGGAAAAAAAAAAACACCCAAAGACTGCACCCGTGCTTTTCACACCTCTTTTTCCTGCAATACTCCTCCGTTGTTTCCAACAAGTGATAGGGCACAGACTTCTGTTTGCCGAGGGTTGATAACCCTGATGACACACTCTCGACAAGGTTTGGCCACTTTCATAAAGTATGAACGGTAACTCCTCCTGAAGGCTTTCGCTTATCTTTTGTTTAAGGCACCGTGCCATCTGTAATGTTAAACATCCGGTGCTGCTGACAGCTACGCCGAAAATTAATGTACGGGAACCCCAATGTTTCACCGACTCTCCTTTTGCTTGTACTTTGCTTTTACAGTACTTCTTACAAAGCTTTATTGCGCATTCAATAATTGCACACGATGATGCATGGATGATACTGCATGAGACCTTTGAGGGCATATGTGAGAGAAAGAAAGTTAGAAGGCGTGTGTGCGTGTTTTTTCCCTTCTTTCTGCATTTGTTTCTGGGAAATCATCTCTAAGCCTATATTCCCACGGCCGGTATTCTTACCACTATTCATTGTTCATTGCTGGCAATTTAAACCTCATTACCGATCCTCGTGCCTGCTAACAAGTCACAAAGGACAACATGTAAATCAAGCCACCGTGAGAGCAAGATCCTCGGATAGCCAGATCCGTTGCTCTTCCAGAATTAGAGCTCAGTCAGCCGTGGCGAACGATTAACCGTCATTTTCCTGCTGCCACGCTGACACGTGAGACAGGCTGGTTCCGGAATTTTCTGTCGTTCCTCGATTTAGTTTCCGAGTAGTTGTCGCCATCGTGTCTCTTTTGTGTCGAACCTACCTACCGCTTCATGTCCAAGAATCATCTGTTTCTTAAGATGGGGACACTGCAAAGCACTGACTTTTCAGAGCCTGAAGACAGTTTTGGTGAACTAGGATGAAATATAATATCCTCAAACTAACTTTTACTGTCGTGTTTGCCTACAATAAATCCGAAATCCGATACATGTCTTTGTACCCTGTAATGCTGCCTATAGTATACTACCTAAAGACTCAATCTCTTTATTTTTTATTCGATGCACAATGACAGCGTAGAGTGTCTGTGTTATAAAATAATATATGCGACATTATAACAAGTATTTAACAGTCATTAGGGTCAAAGAGGTCGGAGACAAAAGCCAAACAAAGGACACGGCGCGCACGTGTGTGTGTGCTTGTAAACAAATCTTCCATAACAACACAACTGCTAAATCTGACAAACAACACTACCCCACGTACCGAGTATTCTCCGGACGTTAAGGCGTAGTTCCAGAGTTCCTCCAGGCTCTCCATCACGTGACCAAGATGCGTCTGCAGTTCCTCGGCGTACTTCACAGCCAGCGCTAGGATGCTGCTTCTGCACAGCAGGCCCTCCTGGAAACAAGAGACGAACAGCATGACTTCACTGTCTCGTCGGCTTCATATGTGTATGTGTGTGTCATTGCTTATTTCCAACATCATGGTTGCAACAGTAGGTATAATTTATGTAGTGTGTGCAGTGAGAAATAAAGTGCATGAGCGTAGGAAAGCGAAACAGAGATTCTGCTCTTTAATTCGAAAATATTTGTAAAAAGAGACCTCACATGCTTCGAAGAACGAACGAACTATAGACTGAACGAAAGAATGAATGAATGACAAAAAGAAAGAAAGTCAGCGTGTCTTGAATCCGTTTCAGTACTACTCTTTTGTGGGTCGAGTTTAAAAAAAGGGCAAAAACGAGATTTGCTTTTGACACACTTGTCGGTTAAATCCCCTGCATGCTGATGCCGCTGTCGCAGCTGATTCTGATGACGATGTTGATGCTCCTTAGAATGTTGCTTCTACAATGCTGCTGCTGCTCTAAAATGTCACGCTTAACAGTTTCTAATCACCACGACTAGGATCGATTTTGTGACAACAAATCGTCTATTCTTCTTTGCCTGAAGTGCCCCAGGATTCCCTAATTCTCTCTCTTGTTGTTTCCTTGACACTTTTTATATTGTCTGCCAGCAGCTGTCATATACTACTACGATACTACAGTCATACTGTAATACACGTACTACGGTATTTTCCCTCACAGCACTGCACGACGACTGTAACCCTTACCGCTGTAATATCCAATATTAACTAATAATATTAACCCCATCACAATATTAACTGTAATACCAATCAAATACAACTAAAATACTAATTGCCCCTCTGCAGTTGTCTGCAGTAATGATGTAACGCACCTTGTGCCACCTTAATACTGTATAACGTTAACGGCATTACTGTAATGCTCTCAGTACCACTACCAGTAACACCAAAAGTTATTTGAGCTGTAACACTCCGTGTACTATGTAAACCTATGTGACATGATTTATGTAATCTACTGTAATATGTCAATATCATATATCACATGCACGCTAGCCTCGGAAGGTGAGTCATCTGCACGCCCTATCTCTCAACAGATTTTCTATGGGCGGTAATTTTTAACCGCCAGTGATCTCTGCAATCGTTCCCAAATTAAATTTAACGCTCCAGATCCTTGTGGTGATCGTCGGTTACGGCCCTTCTCGCGTCCCATGACCGCCCGTGCGTGGGACTAAAAAAGAATACAGCCCACAGACACGTCCAGGGCGGTTACAGCAGTTAGGGGAGGGGGAGAGTTAGGGAGGAGGGGGACAGCGGTGGCCGCACGTCAAAGGGGTTTGTCGATGGCCTTCAAACTCCTGTCAGCACAGATCTAGGCTTTGGCACGACTGCGCCGGCCCCTTGCCTCTGGGCCTATCCATCTTCTCCCCTCTGTCGCAGTGACTCACTCGATCGTAGCTGACTGCCATACTCTGTCGACAATGTCGAAGCGATGGACAAGCACTAGTCCAGTCTCACGCCAGCAACAAAAACTGTCAAATTTAGGTCGAGTATTCCACACACATTCTCTCTCTCTCTCTCTCAACCTTCTCTCCCTTCACCTACCATGTGTATGTATTTCTTTATATAATGTACGCATGCATACGTAAGTGAGGGCAGGTGTGTGTGTGTTTGTTGCCTCACAGCCCGATCTCCCCATAATAAAGTCTGGTTTTAGGCTAAGCATAGACCAAAAATCTCGAAAGACGGCTTGAGTACACCATCATTCCGTTTGAGCAAGTCTTTAGAGCTGTTAATGGAATGTCGTAATACTAGCTCATGAAAACAAACATTGTTTGCACGGCACCAGGTAAACCGTCCAACCGAAGCACCAATTCTCCAAATCAACAAACGCATTCTATTGCCTTATTTTGTTCTCTTGTTAGTAAATGTATCGGCATAACCATGTATTTTTAACACGTGCTGAGACAACTTTGTTTGCATGACAGTTTAACTCGTTTGTACACAATACTGCTCGTTTCTTTGATTTCTCCTTCTTTTCTTTTTCTTTGACACACTCCTCATTATGGCTGCTTCTGTCGATTGTTATTTATTCTATTTTCTTTGTTTTCTGTTTAGTGTTGGTTTTTTGACGATTTTATAGTTTCTTTTATACTGTAGTTCTTTATATTGTGATGTAAATAAACTAAAACAGGCTAGCTTTCAAGATGTCACCCGATCCTGTAACTTGGTAACAACACGAGACAGAACTATCGTTTTCCCTGCAGTATGCCTGATTATTTCAAGCCCTATCAGTGCTTTGATGAAGGCTAGACCACAGACATCGACAGTGAGCACTGGTCGGCTTTGACGCTATCGGCGGAAGCCATCTTG
Source organism: Marisa cornuarietis (assembly GCA_004794655.1). Taxonomy (NCBI): domain Eukaryota; kingdom Metazoa; phylum Mollusca; class Gastropoda; order Architaenioglossa; family Ampullariidae; genus Marisa; species Marisa cornuarietis. The sequence goes on along the minus strand of SMMW01000617.1, from coordinate 4,902,780 downwards.
GTTGCTTTTTACGTACAAAGCCCATTGTGCGGTTACTACACTCGAGAACAGGATTTACAAATTTTTCTAAACTGGAAGTACAGCTGAACCTGGTGTTCTATGCGTAATGGATTTTTTTTCATGTGCCTAATTCCAAGCACACATTTTTCCAATACTCTGGTAGAGATATGTGAAGAGAAATACAGAGGTGATGCGTCATGTATACCATGGCAAAGCCCGTTAGCATCATCAGAAAAAAAATTAATGCTTAACCAGTCAGTCAACGACGACTGGAACAACAATTTGCAACAGCAGACGCCGAAAGCTCGGGGGGATCAAGATGGCGGACAATGGGAGCGCAGCCAAACGGTTCTTAGGTCCCATCACATGCCCAGTCTATACGGTATGTGATGTCTGTGGACTAAACCCACCCGTCGCTCGCGGCCCTGTTCGTCTTCACGAGATCAGATATCTGGAGCTGTCCTGAGAGCGCACTGTGGGCCCGCCTGCCTCCCCCAACTGGTGTGGGGAACGTGCCGTGGTCTGGGCGATCCCGCCCCCGCTACACTTATATCGGCATTCCCGGCAAACACTGCGTTTCGCTGTAAACTCAGCGCTGGCTAAATCATTCCGTCCCTGACAATTCAATCTTCCCTCAGCTCGCCTCGGACGCCAGCTTCTGATTTTGTATTAGGCTTGTCGTTATAAATGCCGTGAACTGATAAATGAGAATCTATCGAGAGATATAAAAGCGATAACCCCTCCCCATGTATCATATCTGATTATATGTACTACAATGTGTAGCAGAGAGAGATACTGGGATGACAGATAACAAAAATAGTGGGATTTTTCGAGGGGAGAGAAAGAAATAAAAGATCCTGTGAAAAAAACAGAATCTGATTTTCTTTAAGAATTTTGATGGTCGTGAGCAGTGGCTAGTGTATTTTCACGTCCTCATAAAAGCTGCAAGTATCCGCTAGCTCCAAACCCATCGTCGGATAGTCGATACCCTTTGCTGAGTTCTCTCCTGTTAATTCAAATTTTAATTTTAGCATCAATCCACTTTCTTTTCTTTAAACCCTCCCCACCCCCTAGAATTAGTGAGGCATCACACCATAAGCCGGTCCTAACTGCTGACAATGACGTAAGCCCTGTCCCCTTCACACAAGATTTTTAGTGTATGAAGGACGAGGAAAAGAGACTAAATGGATTTGATGAATGTTTCACACCTTCTGCCCTAATTATCAAAGGCAGCCATGTTGTTCTCTTCCACATCGATGTCTGCAAATACTACTTGAGAGGTATTGTTTAATAATAAAGTAAGCGTTTATAGCGCGGTGACCCAGCCAAAACGAGGCTCACCGCGCTTTACAAACACAAAAAAACCACAACACAAAGTCACAAATCCTGTAGCTTTTGGGAAGTTAATGGAATGCCAGGATTATTGATCTGCCGGATGACATCCTTTTCAAAGATCAAGATGACAGGAAGGTTGCGACAGAACACGCAGGTGCCTGTGTTTGTTCGAACAAAACAGTATCAAATAATTTAACAAAAGTATATTTTTTAAAATCCGTACAAAGTATTTTGTACCTTTCACCCCTCTGTAACCTTTCGCGTGTATCCATCCACCCCAGGGAATATAGAAGATAAACCCTATCCACTTTCCCCAGCATTGTTGCCTGTTTCCTCGTCCGCGAACCCCCGCGTCAGCAGATGCAAACTGCAGGGGGTCCCACAGTGGCGAAAGGTCCACGAGTCTGTGGCCTGTGCACGTTCCATAAATAATCTCACTGCACGCGCATTGTTTTTCTGTCCGGACGGAGGGGAAGAGGGGTAAGCGAGTGCGCCTTGGCTTCGAACCTCGTCACAGTTCCCGCCCGACAATTACTAGTCTGTGGTGTTTCCCTGCTGTGAGAAAGTCGCCCGAGCAGGCCAGCGTAATCCCCACCACCACCACCACCACAAAACGAGAGGTGGGCGGAAATCAGTCGGATGACAGACATTCCATTACAGCTAGGTCATTCTGTGTAATCTTAGTTCAGTTTGATGTGTTAACCTAATGGTTGCCATTACATTTACTCCACAAAAGTGAGTGAAAATGGACTTCTATCACATAGTCATCAATTCAGTTATGAATTCTATTTTCGCCAACACTAAAAAGCCCCGCTTCGCCAACAAAGGAGGGTGCATCATTTTTGCCACCTATTTGTCACCGTGTAGTTCTCCTCACCTTCAGTCCCATCATAGGACCACCGCTCGATCTTCCTAACTAGTCAATGCGTGACCAAGCTGAATGACTGCACCTTGATAAATGTATCCAGCAACTAATACCAAGAAATAATTGCAAGGCTTTGGAATGGCTAGAAGGTACAATTATCACTAACCACTGGCCTAAATAAACCGTTCATCGAGGGGAGAGTCCCAGGTCCCAATCTCACTTACAATTCCTATACTGTAAAGGGATACGCAGGTCTGAATTTTGTCAAGTAACTTAACGCCATTTTACAATGATTTTACGATTCCTCTTTGCATCTTCTGTGTTTGTCTTTTATTACTTGTCTGCATAGTTGTTTCTCCTTCCGCCCTTCGTATGTTGTCCATGTCTCCTACAAGTCTTAAGCGCTGATTATGCGCTATACAAATCAGACGTTTGTAACAATTATTTTTAAAATGTTTTTACTGAATGTAACGAACCAAATTAACTTGGTAATAAACATGTAGAGGACTGGATATTATTACCATTTCCTTGCATGCTACATATCTTTACTGAAATAGGTGGTTTTCGAAAAAAATTTCCTGTCAACGAAAAGCACATTGCACAGCGACTCCGCCAAAAAAAAAAAAAGGAAGGTTCTCATTCTCATTCCGCGATTTTCGCAAAGTCAGTCAAATGATACAGGACGAACTGGCTCGGGGTGTTCATCCCGATGAGAAGGGACGAAAGATGCGTCCGTCCTGAGCATCTTTATCAACAGTCCCGACGCGCCGAAGCACATTTTGAATGTGGCAGTCACGACCCGGCGGCAAGCCGGCGGCCATCAGCGCTGGCGCTACCAACGCCCCGCTGTTTGCCAGGGGCCTCTGACAGGTCGTCTGTCTGCCAGGTGCGGTTGAGGACGTTGTTTACAGAAACCGTGACAGGTCAAGGGTCGGCTAGTATTTATTGATAAAACAACCCCACCCACCCCAGTTCTGTAGCTGCGTAAGCTCGACCCTGTGGGACATCGCTGCGAAAGACTAGTACAGTACAGCAAATTCGATAAAACAGCTGTGGAGCACATCGTGGAAGAGTGAGAGAGGAAAAAAACCTCGTTTAAATATCGATATCGAAATCCTAATATCTGCTGTATACATGACATATCTATATCAAACGGACAACAACCAAAATAAAGATTAGCAAATAATATGTGAGGTTAATTCCTCTGTTCTTAAAAGCGACGACCTTAACAAAAATTTCGGAGGTCGGCGAGAATAACTACTTCCGCATTTAAGAATCTAAAGGTGAGGTTGCAAAAGCAGCAACAGAGATAATAAAGAAAAAGAAAAGATCCGAGTGACTACAAAGCCATTGATTGCAAAATACCATCAGCTGTACGTTTGCACATCATATTTCACACGACCCAAACTGTTTTGGTCCGCCATAACCAGCGACGGGTAAAGGTAAAGGATGCTTCCAAGAGTCTCTGTTATTTCCGTCCTTGGGGTCCTTTACCTGCAACGGGAAAACCCGTTCTCGGTATGTCAGTATTTTCTCAACGACTTTCCATCAGGAACTGAGTCAGTGACAAGCTGGTCATCTTGAAGTGTCTACAAAGCGAACCATTCGTTAAAGATCTCGCCAAACTCGGAAATGTGTAAGCATGCGGGCGCTCGCCTTTGCCCGCTGCTCATCCCATAAGTCTTTGCAGCAAGGTGAACAAAGGAACTGGGCCATATTCTGGCTACTTGCACTCTTCTTCACTTTAAAAACACTACTCATTTTAAGAACATTTTTTAAAATTTTTATGACTAGTGCATTCACGCAGTCCGTTAAAAAGGCTCTATGTAGACTGCAAAGCAAATTCAATCGACTTTTCATTGATCTTCTTCCTATTTCACGTGACACAGACGGATTCTGAAACCAGAAACAAATTTTACCCTGCTTTCATGATACTAAAGGCTAAAAACCAATTACCCTGGATGCGAAGCCAGTCCATAAACAAACACATTTAAGATCTCAAGGCTTATGTAAAATCAACAATTCGCCAGCGGCAAAAAACAGCCAGCGGCAGTAACTACCACCATACAAGATAATTTTCAGAAAGTGTGCTCCTGGGTGTGCCGCCAAATCACCACAAAGAACGTTGCGGTAATAACGCATATTATTCGAAGACATCAAAGTGCAAAACAAAGCAGCCATCGCACAGTTCCCTTGTTTACAAAAGCTGTCTATGAATTGACAATATTTTTTTACAATAACAGTACGCTCAAGAGACTGCTTGTGTTCTAGCCTTCACATGTCGTCACACTGGAGATCAGCTCACATGCCCACACACACACACACCTGCATTAGGACGCGTGTTCAGGTGTGGCTGTAAGGAATGAGAGAGACAATCTGAAAACACACAAACGCAAAATCATAGTCAAAAGCCTTTCCAACACTGAACTCAAGTACATCTACGTCGAAAAAACAAAGGCTTCGACCACTTTTCGTGTGAAATATTTTTAACAATCCTGAATCCTGAACAATCCTGAAGGGCTCTTCCGAGAGTAGGGGGTGGGAGGGTTGAATATAAAGGGGTGCCCCCAACCACCCCCTCCCATGTGTATGCACAATATGATTATGCATTCTTACAAATTATGAAGTATACATAACACGCACAACATTTTGATAGCTTGAAAGGTCTTTCTCCAAATACAAAGAAAAATAGCAGGAGAGAGAGAATGTGCTAGATCATGTGTTAGTGAGAGACAAAAAAAGTGTGTAGGGGAGGGGATGAGACTCAAGCAAAAGCGCTGAGGGCAGCAGTTGAGGGAGCCTGAAAATGAACAGGCTGACAGTTCCAAAGACATTTCACAAAAGGACAGAAGCTGCCTGCAAACGAAAGGGGGCAGAGAAAACACTCCCTGGGGACGAGGATGCCAAATGTGCACCAAAACTGTGCTTTAGAGGATTCCCTCGACCCGAGCCACAAGTGATGAAATAGCACTACAGCTGGCGGGAGATTTGTCACTGTCAAAACAGCCCTAACTCTGCTCCACTGCTGCGTACAACAGCAAATTTACCTTTCTGAATTCTCTTTGTCTCTATCTCTCTTTCTCGCACGTTCGCTCTTAAGTGTCCACTTTAAATTAATAAGCGAATGCTTAGAGCGTTAAATACGTACAGGTCCACGTGGACACTTCAGCCCACAAGTATTGTTCTCAAACACTGCAGTGGGCTTTTCATTATTAATATCTACTCGAATTTGGAATGTTCGCCAACCTCACAGCCTCAATCAATATCGTCTACTAGTCGAAAGCCGGCAGTAGGAGAGGCGGAGGCATGCGCGCAGCATCTGTGACAACTGCGCCTAACGATAAGCAATCACAAGCATTATGGGGTTCCAGCACGATGAGCCTTACTTTCCGCCAGAAACTAGAGAGTAACTTACGAAAGGGAAGTCACAGCGTTTTTTCGTTTATATACAAGCATGTTAAGGCTGACTGGTGGTGTTTAAGGCCGTGCCCACAATAAAGGCTACATTACAGCGACACAATCATGTCTTATTAAGCAAATACATACAATCAAACCTAACTACTGGCATGTTCTTCGGTCCGCAAAATGGTTCGGATGACGGAAGTCTCTATTATTCTTATGGGGATAATTGCTGCCTCTCTCTGGCGTATTTCTACCTAATTTCCCTAAATAATACACATTTTGTAGCCTTCAAGATTTCAACCTATAACAAAAAATAGCTTGACTAAAACAATAGCTTACGTTGTTCAACTAAGTGTGCGGCGAGGGCATGGGTGAAGGTAGAGGTGACAATCACATTTTTAAATCTTGATATGATTAAAATCGTGAAACCCAAACAACACACCACAGAGACCTGAGGCTAAGTGCAGACTGGCTGTGCATCGCATCCCCACCGATGACGATGCGGGCGCATTTGAGATGTAAATTATTCGCGACGCAATACAGTACCCGTCTATAAACCTACATTGGCTACAAACATGCGCGCAAATACTGTGCTATTCGTTAAATCGGAAAGAGAAGTGGACGAGCTAGCAGTTTAAATAGCGAAGTTGGCAATTTAAAAACAAAAACAATTACATCATTTGCAGTAGGCTGGATAGCGAGGTTCGACTGTATATAGCACAGTGTGTACGCGCACCTGAGCAGCAAATGCTGTAAACTATGTTACCACCATCATCTTCAGGGTCACAGATTATCGGCTGCATCACATCTACGATAGCCTCCCCTTTCTGTCACTTGTTTCCCGGTAACCTTAGCAACGTAACGGAGAAAAAGCCGTCTCCGAGGTTCCAATGGGCTTCAAGCAAAGAGCAGTCCACGTCGGTTGAAACAGCCAAAAACTCGGACAGTTTTTCCTGGATGCCGACCAGAGATGAGGCAACCTCGAAAGAAGTCTTGAACCTTCGGACCATGGCCTCGTTCCATTAAAGAGCACGCGTTCTTGCCTTCAGCTTATCAGTCCCACCCCCAAAATGAGAAGGTTCGAGAAACAGCTGCAGTTGTAGTCATCGCTGCCTAGTTGAACAGACGAAAATACTGCTGTGTATATATACTCCGTTCATTGCTTGATTAATGAATAGTGTTCGGACACTGTTAATAGAGGCTGTCGTATCTGTCTTGTAAATTTAACATCTTTCAGAGTTACCATATCTCTAAAAACAAAGTATTGTGCAAAATGAAAGAACACGTAATATAACACACACACACACACACACACAGCGCGAGGAGGGAGAAACACAACGTCACAACACTTCATGTCAAACATTAAACAGTCGGAACAAAAATCATCTACACCGGACACAAACTGTCGACTAGGCCATTGTTTGGCAAACGGTTTACGTGACCGTTATGTAAGCATTCGTCATAAACCCTTTAATGTGCTTAATGGGCTGTTAATGTTGGAGCCGCTTGTGATGTCTTCCTGATTGGATCAAGAGTAAAGTGGGTCTCCTACTGCCGGCTAGTTTTCCTCCTTTTTTGAGGGAGGGAGAAGGGGAAGTGGGGAGTGGAGGTATTGGTGTTGCGAGTACATCCCATCCCACTCCCCAACTGAAATTCAGCGTGCGACGGGGCATCAAAAAGATTAGGATCGTACATTTCGCATGAAAAGATGTGTACAAATGACCGTGTCTCTTTAAAGCAGCTGCAAATCGAAAACAATTATCAGATCGAATAATAAGCTTACAGACAGTTAAGCAGCTTAACTCGGTGCGTGTGTGTGCGCGCGCTGTGCACGAGGAGGCTGAACCAAAAAATGAATACAAAGATCAAAAGGAAACTGGGGTTGGAGGGTGGGAGAAATATTTAAGGGCTCTTGTGGGATGAGAATCAACGTCAGTCCACCCCCTGGACATAAAAGAGAGTGTAATGGTACGAACCACGAGTCGGGCTATTCTGACAGATCACGATGCGCTCCTTGAGGACTGAACTCCACTCCAACCCCCCTCCCGCCTCCCCACCCCACCCGCCGGGTGTCTATCCCAATCGATCCGCAGCAGAGGTGAAGACATCAACGATGGATGAGGAGGGGAGGGGAGCTATGTAGGAGAGGGCAAAGAAAGTCACGAGACGGTTCCCTATTTCTGTCAACAATACGGAAGTCTCGCAGACAACGACCCTAATTTTGTCCTCGTAAAAACAGGTTTCGTGGGACTATAGGTAACACTCGGCAGCGTCCCGTGTGCATACTGATGTCGAGTCTGGACCTCTACAGGGATAACAGATATCCTTGACCTTCATTGATTGGGTCGCACGTGTGCTGGAGGGAAGGAGTGGTGCGCGCTCTCTCTCTCTCTCTCTTCCCCTTTGTTTTCAACCTTGCGCCAGGCTTCTCTTTAGCCTTCGCACACCGTTCTCGTACCAGCTCACAAGAGATCTTCGCCATACTTCTCACCAGCACATGAGCTTACAACAGCAAGGATAGCGGCTGTGGCTTTTTGCACGGGGTTCTCTGGTGCATTTATAAGCTGATGTCAGCATTCTCATATCATCTCGCTTTAGGCAGGGCTTTCTGGTACTGTCGGGGGCAAATGTCAGGCTTCTCATATCAACCATACCCGTAACACTTGCCGCATTTGAAGCGACGAAGACGAGACTGCGGCTCAAAGGACGATCGAATGGACAGCGTGGATATCGTTACCGTCGGGGGATGCAAACCGGCTCCAGTCGACCCGATGTGTCGCATGCCAAGTGCCCGTCTGCTTCAGGTACAGACAGAAGATTGATTGAGCGTATTAGTCCACCTCTCCATCCCTGACTCCCACGTTCGCACTATTTAAAACAATCCTTCACATTGAAATGTCCTGAAGAAAGGAAGCGACAGAAAGGTCTTCCTTAAATACTTTAATACTTTATTATCGACTGACACAAAGAGCGTTCTTGTGTGAAAGAGGGCGGGGGCGGCCTACGTCATGCCGCGCACATTCGCACGCGCGCACCATAAATGACCTCGTAGATTTCCAGGCTCCCAGCATGCACCTGACAGGCTCGCGATGCCTGGCAGGCAATGCTGGTGCTGCAATTAACTAATTCTCCCCTCAAAACAATCATCTCACTGATACCGTACTACCTCGTTCTCCCCAAAGCAACTCACTGCAGGAAAGGTTACAAAACCGATTAGTGAATTATAAGGTGTTTAACGATCATTTTGGGATCCTTGGAAAGATGGCAACTGGAACTGAGAATGGGTGCCATACCGGCTGCAGGTTCTACGGCCATAAACAAAGGAACATAGGAACATCTGTCGTGGATAAGGTAAAGATAATGATGAAACAGTTCAAGTGTAGCTATTGACACGGGTCAATATAGATATAGTACACACAGAAAGAGCGACAGAGGCAAAGCTATAGAAACTGACAGTGGTAAGCTATAGACAAAGCTGACGATACAAGCTTCAGATGATGGCATAGGTAAAATATAAACACTGACAGAGGTACACGATTTTCATAAAGATGAGCAACAGGTGTTGACAAGGGCAGCACACACATATATATATATATATTGATCAAGATGAGTTGCAGACACACAGCTGTAAATTGTAGATAGTGACAATCCCAATATTCGACACATATTCGAAAAGTTACAGTACACGTCTTGCAAAGCAATGCGATCGGTAAAATACTGCTCAAAACAGCTGCTCTGTATCAGCAACCTGAATGGGGATATTCATTTATTCCGCTACTTTCACGTGAGAGAGCTGGGGGTGGGAGGTAATCTCCAAGTTTATTCACGTGAGATGTTTGCAAGGGTAATCTCACACTCGTGTACTTCGATGTTGCAAGGTTAGGCCTACGTCTATGTCACATGAGCTATCGCATCTTCTTTTCACATATAAACGAGTTCTCATGACCTATGCTTTGTAAATCTACAAGGACACACGAACTTATGGATCGTTCAACTTGTGGAATACGTGCATGTATGATCAGTAGCGGTAAGAAAAGGGGAGATGAACGTTTCTGCGACACAGCACTGCCGATCAACAACGTCCACATCGACAAGTCGTTGCATCAGCGGTAACGAGAGGGGTGTGGGGGGAGGGAGCGAAAGGGGGTACCCGATGAGTTAGCGCTGGCAGGCCAGCTTACGATGCTAACGCAATCACAAGGCGACCTATCCGAAAAGGAGTTATCGATCCTGGCCCACAGACGGCGCAGCTTCAGCTTCTCGCGCGAACCGCGACAATCTTTCGATCTGTTTTGTCTATGTGTCGCTCACGCCACAAGACATTTCATTTCCTACTTTCTTCTGATGTAAGACGTGTACCTTAACCTCCCCACACACCCCACTTCGCCCTACCTGCTAAAAACCCGGATGTTGCCCATCGTACTTAGGTATGACGCAAATGACGGAAAAACCGCCTACTTCAGCTGAAACCAAGGTTGAGTGCTTTCCCGCCCCTATACCCTCGTTAAAGGTCTACAGTAGTGCAAGACATTTTCTCCAAATAAATATTCAGTACAAGATCCTCCATCCATTCTGCAAATGTAAGCATACGACATCGACAGCTCACAGAACGTACCTCACTTTTATCCAAATGCGCCCAGGTAATTAACTTCGTCAAAGCTCTCCCATTAGTATGATTTTGACAACAGCAAATCATTCCGCATTCCTGAAATACTTTTATGCCTTTCTGAGCGTTGTGATGTTTGTAATCCTTGATACCCAAAACAGAGGGTGGAAGTGAGTTATCTATTTACCCATATTGTGGGAGACAGCATTGTATATATCTACTGAGTTAAGCACAAGCGTTGCAAAAATCCAGTAGACCTTTAAAAACTCTGGGAGACGCATGGTGTCTGTCTGACACGTAAATGGCCGCAATACACAAGAGACGTCGACAGGGGGCGCGCCTGTGTCCCAGACTATGCATGCGACTTTTCGCTGAACAGGGAAGTGACGTCTGTTGGCCGCAACACGCTGTGGGGCGCCAAGACGGAAGTCATCCCACACAGGGCCCTCAGCTTTTGACAAATCAGAATTATTAATCACTTCATCTCACAAAGACAACGCTATATCATTGGTTATATTATGATGCATGCATTATGCACAGCGGGTCGGCTTAAAACTTATGAAAATAATTCATTTCTGTTTAGAAAACTAATTCTATTCTCTAACTTTATTCTATAGTCCTTATTTAGCCTTTTCTGCATTCTTTAGTCATTTATACTTTCAAACATTTGATTGGTTCTTTTGACGCTGGGGTGAATTTTCCTCTTGGCACCCCATAGCTTGCTGAACGATATTGTGTTCTGCAAACTGATTAGTGTCCATCCAAGACGACGAACAACAAGGACGATAACTGTCATCACGGTGATGACAAAACTCAAAAAAATTGTGTGGGGACTGGGAGGAGAATACAACACTCAAGACAGGGAATAAAACATGACAAAGCAAGCAAGCAAGCAGGCATGCAGACAGGCTGATCGAAACCCATTCTAACAAAGTGAGTAGCTGCCCCGTTTCTGCACGAACCAAACATGACAATGTTTGCCGTTGGCCAAGTTCCACGATGTGAACTGAAGGAAGTCAAGGCTTTTAACATGTGATCTGTGGTATCCCCACACGCCTTTTGCCGGGCAGGAAAACATGGCCGCGATATTGGGGAAGGGAGGAGGAGTGAGGTGGGTGGAGGGGCAGAATGAGGGCTACCAAAGAGGGCAGACAAAGATGAGGGAATCAATTTCCGATTCAAGCATCTGAAGGTCTTGATTTAAAAAAAAACTCGTGCAGCGCCTTCTAACTGCGTGCCAACATTCATTATGCACGAGCGCCCGCAGTCACTGCACGCTAACGCCATTCACTAACAGTTCTTTTTCTGACGAAACAGACAAATGGAGGAAGAAGGTCTACGAATGGCCAGAAATTCAGCAAAAGAGGTTCAAAAAAATCAGACGGTGTATTTTCAAGACCAGAGCGGAAATCTCTACGGTCGTGTCCTCCTGCTTGAACTTAATCAATGAAATTACAACGACAACGAGGAAAACGATGATGATGATGATGATGATGAGTCACTTTCTACAGTATCCCTGCTTCTGATGCGGTATATAACTGCAGACAAGGGTCCAAAACTCTGTGTCCACATCTTCCGTGTTTTCCAGACGTTAAGCCTATGATGATATAGACCTTGTCAAATGAGTGTCAAGATCCTAAACATACGAAGCGTACTTTCTCGTGCTAGATCCACGCCACCCAGTTTTAGATGTAATAACTACCTTGTCAATCCTTCCGTCAGAAGTTTCGTTCCACGCCTGAAGGTAGCTGCCTAAGCGAACAGAGCAAATATTACACAAAATGCATGCATTCTTGCAGACCTTTCATTTTCGTGTCAGGGTACCCTGACATTTTCAGACACCCAACGCACATAAGCACTAAAACGGGAAGCGCGCGTGCGTGCGAAGCGCAAATAACGAGTTACACTGTCGAGGGCTTAGAAACAGCGCCCAGTTCAATATCACTCGCTCCTCTTCTGCGCACGCACAAAGACGGGCGCAAGGGTACGGCGGAAGGCTACACAGTGTGACGAGGTCTTACTGCTCGCCCGTAGCTCTCTTCGTACTTCTTTGTAGACGTCCACCTGCATGTGTTGGAATGTTATCGCCATATTAGACTTTTTTTTAATCGACTTTTAGGATGTCGGAATTCATAATCAACTGTCATCAAGAAGCCAGAAAGACAATAGCTAGTACTTTCCTCTGATCAAAAAATGACCAATAGAAGGTGGGGGGAAGCATGGCCAAATATAGCTTAATAATGCTTAAAAAAAGGACTAGTGTTTTAACTGCAAACGATTACTCTACAGACGATCCACAAACTATGTCGGGTTTTTTATCCTCCCCCCCCCCCATCCTTGTTCTTCCCCAAAACCTAACCCGCTTTCTTTTTCTCGCCTACTTCCCATCCTGCACTGCCAAGCGTGACCTGTCTCGAGAAGTCTTTGACATACGTGCATACACAGACGCGTGCGCACACACGCACACACAGCAGAACTGCCAGAAGAACTATCTTGAGATCTAAAAGTTTCATGGAGACAGAGAACAACTCTCTAGCCCACACACACACACACAACTCTCCAGCGCCCCACAGAACGCCGCAGGGACGTCACAGGCGCGTGCAAGTGACCAGAAGCACCTCGCGGATGAGTGTCTGGGCAAGCAGCCAACGCATGAATACATATTTGTTCTGAAGAACCAGATCAATTTCTGGAAATAAAACCAGCACCTCGACTGCACATTCTGTTGCTAGCCACGTCTAGGAGTTCCCAGAGTGGCACCAGAGAAACTCAGAAGAAAAACAAACAGCTAGCGTCTGCACTGCATCTTAGAATCAAGAGTCACGTGCCTTTTCAAGTCCCTTCCACTCACATCCCCCCACCACCTTCACGCGGGTCTATCGCACCAAGCGAACCCTTCGCTGAAAGTGACGGATGGCACCTGTGACGTTACCCTGCTGCTCATTTTCGTGCTTTAGTCTGAAAAATTCGCTAACTTCATGAATAATTTCCCACGCTCCACAATCAGCAAATGGAAATTTCTTGGCAGAGACTGTACCTGTTATCATTATATATATATATATCTCTCTGAACATATTTTAGTGGACTTAAGGCATAAAAAGTCACCATTTTGCAGCACCTACATGCACACACTTCCAATTATCGTATCTGAATTGATAAATGTACTCAGATTTTTTCAATTAAACCATAAAGCTGAATTCACATCTCCAGTCTGTATTCATGTTCCAGGGTTTGATTTGTAAAACAAATGATTCTATAAGTCGTTTGCATTTATTTTTCAAGGCGTGAATTAAAAAGAAAAATGATTATACAAGTCACACTATGAAGCTATCCTCCCCCCCACCGGTATCGTCAATTTAAAGCCACGTCTCAAGACTTAAAAGGTCGGCTTCATCTGAACACTCCAAAGGATGATAAGCGCTGGATACACGGGAAGAGGGGGTGAAACCACTTTGATCTTGAACGTGAGAACCAGCAGAGATGGTTGCCACTTATCTTTCTCCATTCATGTGTCGACAGCTTGAGAGGAAACTTCCTTCAGAACTCACAAAAGATCTCACCCAGCTTTCTGTGCTTAAATTGCCAGCATTTACCGAAGATGAGCCATACATTCGCGTGTGATGCTGTTATCCAGTCTGCTCAAAACAAAAATAATAATAATAACACAAGGTGTAACAGGCTCCGCCTGTGACCCTCAACCCGAAATGCAGACATCAAACACACATCAGGGGCACAAAAGCCAGGTGAAGATCGCAGAATCACAGAAAGTGCATGTGTTTGGGGTTGGGGGTTGGGGGGAGGAAAGGGAGTGCTCGAGTGCACGTTCTTGTGTTTTCAGAGAAACCGATCTTTGAACAAATTCATCAGTAAAATGCGTCGAGTGACGAAGTGCCTCTCTAATCGATGACCAGAATGGAAAGTGAACGACGAAGCAGATGTTGATGATGGCCCTTTAGTACTGTGCACATGTCAGTAAACGTACGGGTACGCCACTCCATATTTCTTCGCTGTCGGGGTGGCGAGGTAATGACTTATTTTGCTAAGGCCTGATGCTCACGTCATCGCTACCGATAGACCTTTCTTCCAAATTAACATCTGACAGACCTTCCACTGTTAGCATCATCATCTCCTGGTGACTGCCGAAGTCTGATATCTGAGAGCCCTGACTTCATCGCCCGAGGCACTTTATTTCATTGGCAATGTCTGAGAGGCCTCGTTTTCCTGTTAATGTCCGCATGAGAAGCCTGTCGGTACCTCCTGACTTTCTCCTCCCGGTCACCCCGGCAGATCAAAAGAAATGTGTTCCTCCACCTAACGGAGCAGCAGCAGCAACGGCACAGAGAGACATTTTATTAAAACAGGCGTACAAGAGAGGGAAGACGAGGAGAAAGAGTGGAAAACAAACGATCGGTTCACAATATAAATACAAATTGCTGAGAATAATGCATCAGACAGGCCTGCTTAGCCTCCCATGCAGATTCTCTGCAAAATTTCACTCTGGAACCTGTCTAAGGGGAGCCCGGGCAGCCAAGCTACTGCTGCAGTCGATCCTCAACACTGCGAACGCTTTACATACACTATTGATTTTGCTGGCGAGCAGAGGACTAATGTTACAACGTTGTCCCCCACAAAAAATAAGGGCATTGCTGAACTAGGACGACGCCCATGAATGAAATCACCCAGAGAGAGAGAGAGAGGGATAGGAGAGGAAAAAGAAAAAGAAAGCAGGAAAAAAAAAACACTAGCTGGGTTGGCGCTCGCTCATTGCAACTGGATGGTCGCATTCTCAAGGGTTCTGGAGAAACCATGGTGCTCGGCAATCTATCGATTGACCCTCGTCTGTCTCAACCGAGGGAGGACTTCACCGTCGCCGCCACACATGGTAGCTCCCCCCTTCCGCACTCCTCCACCCTGCCCCGCCACACAATTACCCAGACTGCCAGGCAAAAAGGGGAATGTGGCGAGAGGGGAGGGGGTTATAAGGGCATGCTGCAGATGCCAGCACAACACACCACCTGCCCCGGTCTGCGGCACGCCCGCGTCAGAATGCACGCAGCCCCCTGAGGGCACCTGTTAAGATTCTCTCTTCTCTCCCCTCCCCCCACAACCCCCCGACACACACACACACACATATACACACCCATAACGTCATCAAAGCTTTTGTGCACCGTTTCTCTTTTTTCTAATGACGGCGGTCAGCAGCGCATCTGTGATATGCACCCGGAATTAAAGCTGATGTCGCCTTAATTTATGTCAGCAGGAGCAGCAGATGATGCCGATATATCCGCCTGCAACGACATCAGCACCAGAACTGACGTCACAGACCTGGCTTCGTGACACGCGACATCTCTCACCTAATGTATAAAAGTTGTGAGTAAGCGATGTGTTGATGGGGGGGGGGTTTACTGAGGGTTTTTTCTTTTTTTTTTTTGGGGGGGGGGGGGGGGTTAGTGGGAGAGTGACGACAGCAGTTTGGGAGCCACGAAAATGCTGGTACCGCCGCAGAAAGCAGTACGTGTCGAGTAAATCGTATTCTGGTGGTGTTTAGGAGCTGCTGCAGACCAACGAAGACAGGCGATCTATGATCTTCGACGCTCACAGTAACCAACATTACGTGACCAGAAGTCGGCGCATGCACTTCTGAGCGAGGGTTTAAGCCCGACCCCCACCCCCGCGCTCGACGGTATATCCTTGACCTTTGCTTCGCGGTGTTGACTCCCCACAAAAAAATAATAATAATAATAAAAGCCTCTTGCAGTAATCGACTCCACTAGAAAGCCAAGATTAATGCAACCAGTTTCTTGCATGCGCTAAAATTGTTTACGTTTCCTCTGGCCGGAGCTGCCAGAGATCAATAACGGCCACGCTGCAAGAAAGTGCTGCCACCTGAGATACCAGTGATCTGCCAACACCTCCAACCCTGTTCTCCACACCCTCCTCTCCACCCTTCCAGCAAGCATCTTCACTTCCACCCCCAGGATTACATGTTCGTCTCTGCTCCTAATCAGCTGCGGTGGATCAATCACCAAAACGTGTGCAAAGTCAACCGCCTGCTGGCTACATGTGCTTCCTATCCACATCATGTTCGATAACCATGTCTGGGGACCGAGTGTGACAACTGCTTGGACTGGACTAAACACGACAACGCTCAACATGATCTTCAAAGGAGAAGCAAACCAATGGTGCGTGATCTTAACAGTGTGTGCCAAGAGATTTCAGGCATCTTCTGCGCAGTTATTTTCCATCATGTCAGAGAAGAGCCAACAAGAGGAAAGATGGAGTTCTGCAGCGTTGTCTTTATCCCTAGGGCACAAATCAATTCGTTGGGGGTTTTTTTAACGTCATTGCTCAGTGCCGTCTTACAAACCAAATGCCATGTCGCAATGCCACAAGTGCCGGTCGTATGTGTGTGTGTGTGTGCGAGCGCGCACGCGCTTGTGTGCACGAACATGACAGAGACGGGGTAGCAGACCTAAAGTCAGGCAGATGGACAGACACTTCTGGTGTCTGCTGACCATGATCAGGTTATGTCTAGATCATTTAATGAAAGCTTTTTTTTAAAGGCGATATAGGTCGAGGTCAAAGACCTGTAGCTCTAACCAAACATATCACGGTCGGCCCTATACAAAGAGCATTACGTCTGATCAAGGTAATGTTACACTAATTGATCTGTCATTATGTCCGATCCATCACCATTAACTCCATCCGTGTGTCATCTGCGGCTAAATACGCCATCTACACGACACACTGTACCATCTTCGAGACCAGCTTCGACGCTGAGCGAGTGACACTGAAATCCTATCCTCTCACACACTTTCGCCTCACCCTCCAGCGTGTCCAAATGCAAATGTTCGTTTGTCAAACTTTCGTCCACGATTTCCTCATCAGCATCATCGCATGTGAGCTTCAAGACTTGAACAGAGGCTTATGCTTGGGCACGTTCGTGATATGATGGCAACAAACTTGCCACTGTATGCCCCCCATTCCTACACCACCACCACCTACACTAGCCTCCAGTCCTCCACCCACCCTCGAAGACCTGGCAGAGAGCTCGGGGGATTAAATGGACAGGCAATACTAGGGATACTGCGCCGAGGAAATTATTGACGAAATAACGCTGGCTGTTGTCAGAAAAAAGAGCGCAAATGGATGGAGCAAACTTTACTGCTGGGGCAGAAGAAACGGTCTGGCTGCCTTGAACGAATGCAGCCCATTCCCCACTGATATTCTGTATGTGCGCAGCTGCCTGGTCGTCTAAAGCCCCCATGATGAGGAGGAGCCCCCATCTGCTTCTGTGAGTCATCAATACCAAAACAGTGATAGTGTTCATCTCCTCCTTTCAACTCTCCCCCCTCCCAACTGCTTTCATTTTCTCACTCTAATATCACTGTCAGCTACAGCCTTAAACAAGAGTGCTATTCACTGGGCATCAAAGACATAACACAAGATGAAAGAAATGTTAATACAGCCACAGAACTATGGAATATGAACGGCCTGGAAGATATAGTGAAAAAATGAATTTACAAACACCACTCTGTTTCTGTTCTGCCACTGGTGGCAGAAAAGGTCACCCTAAGAATCTTCCTATTACTGGCGTTCATCATACCATCACGCAGCAGACTTCCACAACAAAAACAGTCAAAGGAGATAAGGGGTTAAACAAGGATCCCTTCTATTTCTTACAAAGTGCACATCATAAAAACTGAAAAATATAAAGCAGTGTAAAGCAAAAAGCAAAATTCCTACAACGACTTTCCAGTGACAATAAATGGAAAAGACAAAATGGACATATCTTATAATCATCTTGAGAATTTGCAAGGTCAATCCTTAATGTACACTAGTGGATGGTAAGAAAAGCACCAGACAAAACAACAGCAACCTGCATTGGACCAGCATTCAGGTCATCCCATAAAAAGGTAAAGAACAGACAAAGATGGTGAGACTTACATTTACTATGGTGCTCCACTGGTGACAGTGACACACTACTGGTACCATGTTTTTCCCCTAGTGAATTATCTTCTTGCTCAAGAACAGAAATTATTTAATAGCAAATGTTAAGTAAGTCTGAATCTTTCCTCTTTTACTGCATTCTAAAGGAATACATGGATACCTGATAAAACACGCTGGTGGATGACACATATGGGTAAACGCTAAATGGTAAAGCCAATTAATTACAGGTAGAGCAAGAAACAAAAAACATGAAAAGACACAGAAATGTAGTTGTAGTTGTAGTTCTGAGAACATATAGCTGTCTGTTCTAGACCAATATGAAAGATAAATTTGAAATAACAGGAATGGCTGAGATAATGCTGGCTAATGCAAAGCAAATTCAGAAAAGGGGTAAAGAAAAATGTTTCAAGTCCCCACCAAGGGGCACCATCCGAATGCAGTCAGATAACCACCAGTCTCAGAACAAAAGGCACATTTCTTTAATGTAATTGTATGTCTCTCATAAACAGAAACTTTACAGAAACACCATAACTAGGCTATGGCTCTTGCTGGAGGTACAGTCTATGGCAGTAGGTCGTGACCTTCTTGTGATATCTGTGTGAACCATGTTACAAAGACAAGTGGAGTCTTGTTTAGTCTTTGGTCACCAAAAGCAATTACTGCTCATCAGAAATGTGAGAAACATTGCTTTGCAAAAGCCTTTCCTGAGAAACCCATTCAATGACCACTGGAGCAGTGGGACCTGTTGCTATATAGTGCCAGATGACTAAGATAAGGAATGAACTTGTAACCATTGGTTGTTGTTGCAATGTCCACAACAACACTCATCACTAAGTACTAATACATGATGTTCTCATAAAATATATTAGTCTTCTGCCTTGATGGTTGCCATTCTTATGTCTTTTATAGCAACAGAAGTCCCACAGCACAGAAAGAAAATCTACAATATTTAAAGTATAGTTCCTGATTCTGATCCATCCTATGATTTTTAATTATAAACAACAAAGACACAGGCCCTACTGTGCCAGGTACATTTATTGAGTTTTACAGGGGTTTTTTTTCAAACTGAAACTCAAAAGTTAAAAGAATAAAATGTTCCGACTATGTGTGTCTGATTTGATGAAAAATTTTCCGTCTGTACAGGTTTTTGGCAAAAGCAACAAGGCATTTAGCCAGCACCTGTTGTCCAGCTGTAAAGCTGCAAACCAGAACTGGAGGATGGAATACCGCTAAGGAAGCATTTAATAATAAGCCCAGGAAACCAGAGACCAATAACTCTGACTGCATCAGCAAGAAGGAAACATGATTGCCAAGGTGAATTGCTGGGTAGGAAAAAAAGAAAAGCTTGCTTCCCTTACAGGGCTTTATGGTTGGATGAAGATGCAGGCGTGCTTAGTCTGGCCTCACGGCTGACTGAGCATGGGTGATCGAGTGCCAGTGAAATGAGACGCCAGGGCAAGACCTGTTCCTGGAGCTCTGGGTAGGTTAATCAACAATAAAAGTGTGTGCTGTGTATGTTGATCAAGTTAGTAAACCAATAGCAGACCAGTAGGGAGTTTCTACCACACTGTTTGACAGCAAAGTACTTTTTTGATCCTACTAATGGTCAAAAAGTGCTTAAAATAATTAGGTACGCAAAAAATAATGTCTTTCCTTTCCAAACAGTCCCAATTCATTATCTTGCCATCAGATGTCTAACACCAATGTTGGGTGATCAGCTAGGGTGAGACATACAGAGGATACACAATCAATAACTAGGGGCTAGCCTTAGAAGAAATTTGTTCTGTCACAGAGTATGATGGGAGATAATGTTAGTCAGTTAACAGGTGGCAAGGTATTGTCTACCAATTGCCTATAATTTTATATAATGTCAGTATAAATGTAACTGGGAGAGAATATCATAAAAATCAATATCATAAAAAGAGTGTTCATCCATGCACATTATGTGAGTGCATGTATGTGCTTGATTTTAACAGTCATAATGATATTAGCTATTCTACTAGATGGACTAACGTTTTATTATGAAAAAACTGCATGCAATTTTCTTTTGTTTTTTAACTTTGATATAAAGCATTTATTTTGCAAAGCTTTTTCATGGGTATATAGACCCATATATATATATATACCCAGATAGAAACATCCAGAAGATTTCTCCTAGTCAGAAGCTTCACAGTTACATCAAAGGTTGGACTGTGTGTGCAAAGCCAAATGTATGTTAAGACAAAGGTAGCTGAACAGAATGTAAGGTTTCCATTATTTTGTTCCAAAAAAATAATTTTTTTCATTAACTTCTTTTCAAAAAGAATATGTGGACTGACTGATTTAAAATTCCAACATCTGATGTGAATGAAGGGCACTGCCAGTTCAAGATGAGCAAGTATTAAAGAGGCACTGCCCAATCAGTGAGTCTTCCTTTGAGAGGTCATGGGAAATAAGGTCTTGACCTCTTACCACAACTCAGGTGAGAACTGTGATTTTCAAAGGCCTGTGTCTTCTAAAAGGAACAAAGATGTCTGCTCAGACTTGAGGAATTAGTATCTTTAAATATTTATTTTAAAATAACTTTACAAATGGGTTAGCCTTTAAAATACTCACTCAAAAACATGTTTTTAATCTGATTACCAATGAGCAGCAGATGAGATTATGTCACTGTAACAGATGCAATAAACCCATACCAAATACTGACTAGTAGAATATTTGGCACTTTATACCATTTTTGTACCTAGTCACTGAAGAGTGAAATAACATCAAGTATGGAATATTTCATATCTTCCCAGATATAAAATGCCTAAGTAGTGATAAATAGTTTAAAAATCACAAAACTACAGCTTGTTTCTTTTCATCAAATATAGTAGATTAAAGTGCAACAGACTTCACTGATGCCAGTATTTGTATTTATAAACAGCTAAGTACCTTGAAATATTTTCAAAGAAAGTAAAGAGAGAACAAAGAATAATTCTGCAAATCTATGACATCTTGATAGACTTTTCCATGATCCAAAATAACAAAATTAGTTTTAGTTTATAATCTCAGTTCATATAAGAATTGAGACTGAGTCTCTGTCCTTTCTGTGTATTTATACAAAGCGGTGGGTGCATACATGTGGGGAAAAAAAAAGAGTGGAGGAGCTAGGCAGGTATTTCTCTCATAGGGGTTTCTCACTCATCATCTACACACCTAAACATATGCCACCTATAGTGATCTACGTTTAGTATCCAAAGTATCAAACTTTTCACCTGTGTTGTGTAGGGTGGGTTGGCCAGGTAGATCTCATCTTCATATAGTTTTTCTCCAAGAATACCCTTCAGCTGGACCTTAGGGTAAGTCAGCAGTGCTTTCTTCCCCACGTCGTATGCATCCATGCGGCGGACATTACCACCAACACCACCACCACCACCACCGACATGTCCCGTCAATGGCAGGTGTTCAGCCGACGGAGCCGTGGCTCCCACCCCAGGGGGCTGTTGCTTGGATGATACTCTGGGGACTGCCGCGGTCTCTGACACATTAAACGGATCAGCACTGTCTTCGCTCCTGCCGCCGATGCTGCAAGCAGTCGCTCCATTGCCAGACACAGCTGCCGTGCTGCTGCCGCCACCACCGCTGCTGCTGTTGCTGCTGCTGGCGGAAGGTTTTGTCGTCATCGTGTCGCCGCCGTTCGTCCCCAGCACAGCAGATTTTGCATCGTCGCGAGCCATTCCTCCAACGGTGCTTCCTCCGCCGCCGCCATTCAAGCTTGTCCTGGGAGATGTTGCGATGCTGCTACGGTGTGGGTCGGCTCGGGTGACGCCCGTCTCTTCCAACGTGAAATATACTGCCGTTCCCCCTTCCTCTCGCAGAGCCTGCACCGCTTGTAGCAGGGCCTCTCTGTGAGAGTCCTTGCGGACGCCGATGGCATCTAGATCATCCTCGCCGATCTGTTTGCACACCTCCAGGTCGTCGTAGCCATTATCTATGAACGCCTGCGTGTACTGCACGAGATTGAGAGAGCGCAACCAGTCTTCAACGATGCTAGTGCCGGCCATTGTTGTGGACTGGTATCCTTCCTTCTTTTTCTCTCCCCTTTCTCTCTCTCTCCCCCGTCACCCCCACTCACACACACACACGCACGCGCGCATACAGCCCGTGGCTGACGCGGTCTTGCAGCAACGCTTTCTCTCCAGTCGCGTTGTTGTCAGGCACAGGCCGTGTTCATCATGCTGTGAGGCAGCTGGAGGGAGCGTCAAGCCCTCGCCGTGCGGCAGCTGCAGCAGTATCTCTTGTCGCCTTCACTACTGAGCGCTAATCCGAAGGAAGGACCATGGTGGAATCCTCAACACGTAACACGTTTCCTTTTACGAGTGGTGTCAGCGCCACTGCGCGCGTTCCTCCCGCTTCGACGAGCGGTGAGACGTCTGCTGCCACGATCCCAGCGCCGCTCTGTTGTCACTGCGCGCGCAGCCAGTCAGTCGTGACGTCACTGGGACGCCCCCGGCCCCATACCCGCTGAGTCTGGGTTTCCCACCTTGCCACGCTTAGGATGTTTTTATTGCTCTGTAGACAGGATAGATCAGAATTTGATTTTTTTTTATTTTAATAATTCACATAGAATTCTATCCTTCTCTGTTGTGTAGTGTGTGTATGTGTTTTCATACGTGAGTGCGTGCATGACTGTGCATCCCTGAAGAGACGATGAGGAATTTTTAGCATCAATCATTGGCACGAATGCTGCTAACATATCCGTCAGAGTTCACCTCACACCTCACAGAAAAGTGAGGTCTCTAACACCTCACTCCCCCAACGACCTGAAAAGGTTATGGGATGACCTTTACCTTGACCTTACCTCACACCTTGGAGACTTTTCTTGGAGAATTCATTGATCGGTTTAACGAAGAGCATCAGATAAATCATGAAAAAGTAGAAGATTCTGAGCAGGGATTCAGACTGCGTATTTCATCTTTTGATTTTCCGCGACAGAGAACAATTAAGAATCAAAATAAATAAATGAACTTACAGAATATGTTTGTTCATTCATACATACGCTATGAAAATAATATGTAATCTCTACCTCCTACAATTTTACAACGGTTAAAAACGGTTAAGTGAATTCGCATTTTCCTCACAAAACGGAGGAAAAACACGCAGATCAAGGACAGCGTCAGAGGCCAAAGGTCATGGCGTTCACTTACACGATACATTTCTTCTATGACTGTTATTTATCAACGAAACGCATTCTTGATCAGCTGCAACCTCGGTGTTGACCGACCTAGCAAATACTAACGATCTTTTTATTCAGTCGATAGTGACTGTAGAAAATCTGTGTCCTCAACAAAAGATTTATCAACCGCTGTACATAGTGAAATTCACAGTGGGGGGAAAAAACTGCAGGTCCGGTTTCCACAGATTAAGTTTACAAAATGCGTAGTTACTGCCAAACGGGATTTGCCTTCTTGTTCAGTGCTGACACAAAGGTCGTCGGGATGGGCACAGGTGAATTGGCAACTTTTTGTTCAACATTAATCTTTTATTTAAAGAGAAAAACGATGGGTTAGTATCGACTTGACAGTCCACCTGCCTTTCAGCTCTGCCTCAGCGTGAGAAACCTGAGTCGCCGGTGTCTCCAGGGTCGTGCAGTGGTTAACGATGACAGGTTAATTGTCTCTATGCCAAGCAGCTTCCTCGCGTTACGACAGTCTGCGTGACAGAAATCTCCCACCTGCGTGATTAGAGTGCAGTCGCAGCGTATTTACAGGACGTGACGTTAGCAGACAGCAAGTTCCGGCAGAACAGCCATCTTGTCGCCTCGTCTCATGTCGAAGTCCAACGCTGCTTTAGACTGGCTAACTTCAGTCAAGCAATGACGATAGTGACGAGAAAATGCGAACGTTCGATGCACTTGACCCGGCCACGAGGTAACGACCACTCAAAAGGTTGGCCATTGGTCACACACTGTTACTGAGCGGTCAGTGAATGAAAGGGAGTAACTTATCGTTGGTAAAAGGGATATTACTCCTAACTTTTTTTTTTAAGGGGGACACTACACTCAACCTTAGCGGACTGTCCAGCAGATAGTGCAGTTTAGGTCGGAAATATTCTAACATCTACGCCAACAGTCATGATAAGGACACCTAGATTAGTCAAGCAGCAAGAAAAGATTTGTAATGACATGGAGGAAAGAAACGCGAAGGAAATGATGTAACATATGTCAGGTTTAACGTGCATTCAGCTATAAAAATGTTTGCAAACAAAGAGCAAAACGCATTTACACAGAACACTGGTTTTGGTTTGGGGGTTTTTTTTTTTTAGACACCTGTGGTGTTTGCATTGACCACACAAGTAAACACTTTAAGAATAGCACTGGAAATCAGCTCGGAGAGGAGATATGACAACGTTCTGGATCAAGTACAATTTAAGTTGTGATGTCTTGCTCTGGATAAGATAAATAATGCTTTTATTTGTCCCGGAGGGCAATTCTTGTGGCGTGTGTCCGTTCAGTCGCACAAAACATTCTTTGCCGCAGCAATCTAGCGGGATGATCCCCGAGTTCTCCAACCAATGCGATATCTTAAATATGCAACACTTCTGCAACAAGCAACACTTCTGTCTTTATTTTTTACTTTCCAGGTGTTTATCTTTTTTTATTATTTTGTTTTTGCTGCGCAATGAGCATTCTTCCGAATGAATACCTGCGCATTACAAATGGACATCATCATCATCATGCAGATATGCTTGTTTCATTAACAAGCCGCCAATTATAATAATGTAGCTACCGTTTTACATATGAGTACACGATCAAGGCCATTGGTGTGGGTGTGGGCTGAGATTTACATAAAGTCTAATATCTGTGGACTAGGGTTCGGCAGCGCGAGGTTTGGCATCAGCGGGGTGTAAACATCAGTTCGCATCTTCCTAGACTACAGTTATATCTGGAGGAGCAAATTATAACGTCTGAATTAAATCCCACGTGATTCTTGGATTAATATACATGCTTTCTAGGTAGGTCCCACGTCTTAAGACATATGGACGTCTAAGTATCATTTCATTCTGTGTTTGCCGACGTGTACTCTGAAGTTTGAACACGTAACGTGTACAAGAACAAGGGCAGAGGCGGCGTTAGGAATACGCGGGGCCTGGGGCCGACCATCAGCGCGGGGCCGGGGTAATGGAGTACGTGTATCAATATCAATATGATGCCGGAAGCACTGATTTATATACAGTTAGATAGGCTGGATCAATTTCGCAAAATAACGAACGAATTTAGTGTTTTAATTGATCGTAACCTTTCCCACCGTTTGTGACAGTAGCGGTTTTTTCTTAAATCGAAATAATATGGTGACGATAACTTAAAACTGCTTCTTATTATTGTCGGGTGTAGCGTGAAGACATGGGTTCAATAATTTGCTTAATTAGAACTTAGAAGTGTTTTCTGAACGTCAATTTTTTTGTCACAACTTGTTTAACACAGCTAGCAATGAGTCAATGCAAGACATGCAATAAAGAGATGACGACTAGGCTGTATGTGGACATAGCAGCCTTCTGCATATCAACGTCAGTCTCAGAGTTTTGAAGCTAAAAGTTTTACATTAATGTTTATTTATGAATTATGAAATCCACTTTTCTTGCCTTCCGTGTGGAAAATTCATTGATGACGTCTTCGTAGTCCAGATTGGAAGCAATGTCTTTTTCTATTGAAAGAATCCCCAAGCCGCAAAGCCTGTCTTGAGACATGGTTGACCTCAAATAGTTCTTGACCAACTTCAATTTGGAGAAGCTTCTTTCGGCGCTTGCGACTGTGACTGGAACTGTTAGCAAGATTCTGTACGCTATTGCCGTGTTTGGAAATGAATCCCGAATGTTCCAAATGTACTGAAGGCACTGCATGGATGACTTTACACCTTCGGGCAAAATTTCTCGAAAAATCTTGAGTTCTGAACACAAATCTGCACCGTCTAAATCACGTGAACTCTCCGAGCGCAACGCTAAGTCAAGGTCCATGCAACATTTTAACAAGTCTTCATCATTCAATTGTCGCATGGTGTTTATGTTGTACAGAAATCCGAAGAGTGTCTCATATTGTTGTAGTTGTTCAAACCGTGTATTCATAGCCATAATTGCTTGCTCCATTATGGAAAAGAAATATTCCGTTCTAAAAGCATGTTCACCTGATGACGTTATTTCATCCGTACTCTCGTAGTCAAATTGTCTCTTTTTTCGTCGGTTTCTTTTCTGTTTAAATACTTGTTCCACATCCATTTTGCTTGCAATTTCTTTTGCAGTAATCATAGCAGAATGAAAACCAGTGTCCCGATACTTTGTTAAGTATGTCACGAGTCCTTTAATTTGTTGTATTGCTACATCCAATTGCATGTCGGCAGATTGTAGCGATTTGCTCACAGTATTAACAGCAAACAGAATGTCATACCATATGATCGTGGCAAGTATGAACTCAAAATTTCCCACCTCAAAATTTGCAAGAGATTCGGCTTCGGTTTTTACCATAGGGTCCCTGGACTCGTCCGCTACAGTGAAAAGGGCCTCCCTTATTTCGCTCATTTGATACCTCAATGCTTTTACACTCTGTAAACGGCATTCCCATCTTGTGTCCGACAGTGATTTTGCTGTGTTATAAGGGACAGCATCTTCCAAAATCTTCCATCTTCCTGGTGAAGCGGCAAATATCACATAAATTCTTCGCAGAACCCCCAAAAATGTCACTGCTTGTGAGCTGCTCTTGGCCATATCTCCCAACACAAGATTGAGATTGTGGCAGCCACAGGGTGTGAAAAATGCCCGACTATTCTCGCGAAGTATATGGGCTTGCACTCCTTGATGTTTTCCTTTCATATTAGCTCCATTATCGTATCCCTGTCCTCGACAGTCATCGATATTTAAGCCAAGTTTTTCGAGTGCTGCTAGCAACAATTCCGACAATCCTTTGCCTGTAGTGTCTTCAGCAATAAAAAATTCTATGAAATGTTCCACTACTTTTATGTCACAGTCATCGATATCGACAAAGCGCACAATCAGAGACAGCTGTTCTTTGTGACTGACGTCAGGTGTGCAATCAAGGATCGTTGAAAAATACTTTGCACGTTTCAATTTATCGATAATTATCTTCTTCACCTTAGATGCCATCAATTCTATGAACTCATTCTGGATTTGGTGCCCTAGATAATGATCATGCGTTTCCCCATCTTTAATACGACGAACGTGCTCTTGGATGGTTGGATCAAATTTTGCAAGTACTTGAATTAATCCTAAGAATTTACCATTGTTCGGTTGATAGAGCTTTTCTGTCTTCCCACGAAACGCACAGTTATTTTCAGCAAGATACTGCACGACGGCCAGGATTCTTGTCAGGACTGCACGCCAATGAAGTTTTTCCTTCTTTGTGTGCTTCAACATCATACTGTCTATGCCATCATTCCAGGACATCCGCTTTAGAGCTTCAAACCATGTTTTCATGTTGTTAATATGCTCTGCAGTAAGCTCGTGTTTTTGCAGTTTTACTCCGAGATGTTTCCAATCATTACAACCTCCGTTTGACAATTTTCCCGCGGAAGATTTTCCATACAGCTTGCAACAAAAACAGAATGCTGCATCTTTAAACTGCGAATAAATCAGCCATCGCCTATCTACACATTCGTTGTTTGCCATCTTCCGAATATAAAAATTCCGTGAAAAATGTCTCTTCTCTTCATTTATAGGATATTCATAGTCGTCAGGTAATCTGATGGGACCTTTCTCCACCAGCAAATCCCGTACGTCATTGGTTACATGTTCCCAATGACCCGGATCGTAGATATCTTTTACGATCTCGATATGTGGGTATGAACTATTTCCTGCATCAATGTTTTCAGAATAGCCGCTTTTGTCCTCACTAACTGCTAAGTTCTGGGAGTTCGCAGCTGACGATAAATCACTCAAAGATTCATTATCACCATCATCACAACAATCATTGTCATTTTTCCCACTGCCTTCCTCACATGTCAAGTTAGAATCCAGGACTAAATCAAAATTTTCTTGCTGTTTAACGACCTCCTTTGAAAAGCACATGTACTTGTCCAACGCTCCTGTTTGACTTTTAACAAATTCTTCTCTCAACTTGCGTTTCTGCGCTTTTGATGAACCTGATTCATACTTGCGAAATCTATCTCGGGGCCTTCCACTCATGGCGTCGATGCGAAATGGTGAAAATCACCTTGAAACACCGTTAATTAATGTTTCCGTGTGCACCACTATCGAGACACTAGCTGAACGCACGGTTTCAATGTCTAAACTCTAGGCAATGATTCTCTACTCCTAAAAAGCGTCCACCTCTCTCCGAATCCCTTTCTCTTCTTCCCTTCCCACAAGTACACTGTCCCGGCAGTGACTTCTCGCTTCCATCGGAAACACAATCCTCCTCCCCTCCATTTAGCGTCCAGTTTCACCTCTTCTCGCCCATTGCTTTCTACCCCTATCTCTCCTCGCTGACCGCTCTCTCCCTCTCCCGTCACACCTTTTCTTTCTTTCTTCTTTAACATCAAACAGGCACACATTCCAGAAACTCCCATCACTCATGACTTTCGTCCGCACACATGCACTCAGTCCTAGTACTCTGACCAGGTCCCTGACGCAGACTGGAATATGTTTCTAGCTAAAGCTACATGTTATCCGGGTACCTGTACAGGATTATGACTCACCAGCCAAATAAAAACGGACAAGCCATCCACACCTTTTGTAATTTTCGGGTATTTGTATAAAGAACACCTGCGACCACTTAAAGGATTATATTTTCGAAGACATAGAGGCGATTGACGAGGCTTTCGGACTTTGACCTTAAAAAAGTCTGATTTTAAAGAGCCCCTCTCAGTAATTTTTCATTTAACACAAAATATATTTTCAGTTGACAAACTCATAAAGATAAGGTGACCAGACGTTTCGGTAAAGCGAAAGCGGGACGCGTGCAGATGATGGTGTCGTCACCGACAAAGAACGCCGAAAAAGGAGGTGGGTGGGGGGAACCTTTCCTTTGACTTTGCCGAGTAGTGGTGCTTTCAACGGCAGATCTGTCCACTACAGTATTCCATTTTAAAAAAGAAAAACGGTTTTTTAAAATTTAAATATAAATATTCCTACCTTATATTGTTTTCCTTCTTCTTTTTCTGGTCTGAAGAAGGAACACCCAAGCATTACACCTGCTGATGTTAAGTTTCAAGTCTGCAGTATACAATTTCCATGTTGAAGGTAGGCGGGGCCGTCGGGGTAGCGGGCCACTTGTCAGAAGGCCGCTGTACACCCAGGATTTATCGCGCATGAACTGTCTAGATTCTAGAAGAAAGTTCGTGCATTAAGGTCTCTGAATTAATGTGCCACTGAAGGGGCCTGCAAGCAAGTTGGAGTTGACAGTAAAGTAAAAAGATTAAAAAAAAATAATAACAGACATGTCTGATAGAGTCGTCAGAGGGCAAAGGGGGCACCTGCTTTCAAAGGAAAGTGAGCGACTTCAAACAGCTACACTTTACACTATAAATTTGGCAAGTGAAGGCCATTATGTACTCATTTGTTGTCCATTCCATTCTCCCTAGGTTTGGTGTGTAGTCAGCTGGCGTGGGGTTAGGGTAGGGAGGAAAGTTAATGCCACTGGAAAGTGGGGGAACTCGGACAACCGTAACCAAAGAAGATGACACCTTAAGAGGAACGAGCAGACGACCACCGGCGAGGGTACTCAGATTTTTAAAGACGTGCGGGACGTTGAGGGACTTGCCAGAAGGCGGGACATTGGGCGTCCTGCCCGGACATTTTATGAGCAGGCGGGACACGAGGTCCAAAGCGGGACTGTCCCGTCTATGTTGTTGTTGTTGTCTTTGAAAGGGAAAGTGCTTCCACCTCTCGGTGATTTCGCACTGTGGGGGATGGGGTCTTTGGGGAGTGTGGGGAAAGGGTTGCTGTTTTGTGGTGCCTGATGCGTGGTTTCACTTCTGTGCGTGCCCTCTATTTTTGTGGGTGTTTAGGTTTTCCAAGTCTGCATGGGTGGTGTATTGTATTTGTGCCCTCTTCATCCATTATTGGTCTGCCAAGTTTGCATGAGTCGTTACAGTGCTGCTGCCCTCTTTCCTCCTGCTGCTGCTGGTGCCGTTTGTTGCCAGTGTTTAGGGGTCCTGCCACGTGTACCGTGGTGGTGTATTGTGTTTCTTTGTTTGGTTCCATGTATTGCTCTTCCTCAATTTTTTTTTTTTTTTTTTTTTTAAATTTTTTTTTCCAGTGTGGATGGCTATGTTGTCCTGTTTACCCCTATTCTTATTTTATATTAGACTAGAGTTTGGGTGGCTTGTTGCTATAACTACTACTAGTGACAGTATACTGTTCCATAGTTCTTTAGGTGGGTTGAGGCAGTTTCTGAGGTTTAGTCCCAGCCTATACTTATCTAGGAAATGTTTTAGTTCTTCTCTCTCTGGTTTATTTTCATTGCATTCCAGCAGTACATGCGGGGTGCTAAGTCTGTCCCCACAGGCACATGAAGGTGGGTCTTTATACATTTTATAATATTCTCCACTAAGCCTCATTCTGGTTATTTTAGTTTGGTCCGACCTGATTGATGTTAGGTACATCAAGGTGAGACTAGGCTGGTCGTCTATCAGTCTTCTAGTACCTATACCTTCATTTTTGTATTTTTCTTGCCACCTTATTTTTATTGCTGGTTTTATAGCTATTTTTCTCTCTGCTGGTGAAATAGAGATGTTTAGGGTGGTGACTTTAGGGTTATTTTCTTGTTTTACTGCCAGTTTAGCTAGTTTATCTGCCTCTTCATTTCCTTTTATTCCTATGTGGGAAGGAACCCAAAGGAACTTAATGTCTCCCTGTTTCTGGTTGATTTTCTTTATGATGGACAGTACCTTGTATACTATATCTATTCTGTTTGAGGATTTGTTTTTTAAAGCCTGAAGTGCTGACAGTGAATCTGAAATTACTACATATTGTTGTTGCGTTGTGTCCTTCATTCCGAGATGGAGTGTATGGAGAGCTGTCAGTATGGCCGTCAACTCAGCTGTAAAAATTGAAGTGTGTTTTGGAAGTCTGCTGGAGATGGTGATGTTACCGGGTTGGTATACTCCTAATCCGGTTGTGTTTGTCACTGGGTCATGAGATCCATCAGTATAAATCTGCACGTGTTCTTTGTATGTGGTGTTTAGCTTGAGCTTTGTTTCTGCAGTGATTTGGGCTTGGTGTTGTTCTTTGTTGTATTTGGTGAGGTCAAGGTCTATCTGTGGGTGTGGAAGTGTCCAGGGTGGTGTTTGTATGTTGTCTGGTGGGTAAGGAGCTGTTATGTTAGTTTCTGCCCCCTTTGTGTTTTCTAAGTGTTGTATGTGTTGTTGTAGTGTGGGCTGTGGGGTGGGGCGGCCTGTTCTGTGTCTGTGGGGTTGAATATGAATCTGTCGGACTGGATGGTCAGGTGGGAGACATTGAATTTTGTAGTAGTAGCTAGCTGTCCTTTCTTTTATTATTAATTCTATAGGTTTCTGACCTGTTTCCGCCAGTATTGCTAGGTTTGGTGTGTACGATGGTACTCCCAGAACTACTTTTAGTGCCCTGGCCTGTACTGACTGAAGTTTAGCTAGTTGGTTTACTCTAAGGTGGGCTAGCAGTGGGGCTGCGTATAGTAGTCTAGACATGACATGGGCCTGATAGAGGTTAAGGAGAGATTTAGGATTAGTTCCCCAGTTATTTCCACTAACTACTCTCATTAGGTTTATTCCTTTTTTGGCAGATTTTGTTATTTTGTCTACATACGGGGTCCAGCTTGTTTTTTCCGAGAAGATAACTCCTAGAAATTGTATCTGTGGACTGTAGTCAAGGGTTGTTTGGTTTAGTGTTAATTTGGGGTATTCTGTCTTCTGGTTTGGTTTTTGGAATATTATTGCCTGTGTTTTGGTGGCTGAAAGTTTAAAGCCATTATATTTGAGCCACTTTGCTATTTCATGCAGATCCTCCTGTATCTTATCTATTCCTATGATTTTAGGTCTGTTGGGGTCATTTGTTGGGCGTATTTCTACTTTTCCTAGGAGGGACGTGTCGTCCGCAAACTGTTTAACTTTGACATGTTTTACACATTTGGGGAGGTCTGCTATCATTATGTTAAAGAGTAAGGGACTGAGGACGCTTCCCTGTGGGACTCCATTTTCTAGTGGTACCTCGTTGGAAGTTTGATCCTCAATTCTTACAGCTATTTTTCTGTTTGTTAAGAAGGATTGGATTAGTTGCACTATTCTGTTTGGGGTGCCTATGCGGAGGAGTTTCTGAAGCAGGCCCTCATGCCAAAGCATATCGTAGGCTTTTTCTATGTCTAGAAAAACTCCGCACAGGTTCACTCTTTTTTCCGTGTGGGCATTGATAATTTCCTGCTGCAGTGCTGTTATGTGATCCATAGTGCTTCGTTTCTTCCTAAAACCACTTTGCTCTGGGGGCAGGATGTTGTTGGCCTCGCAAAAGTGGTTTAATCTCGTCTTAATAATTGTCTCAAATGTCTTGCCTAGTTGCGAGGTTAGCGCTATTGGTCTGTAGCTAGATGGGGCTGACGGCTGTCCCGTCTAAACGTCTGGTCACCTTAATAAAGATGACCTCGGGGCTGAAGCGCGGGGCCCCTTCGAGAGCGGGGCCTGGGGCGGCCGCCCCATTTGCCACCCCCAAACGCCGCCGCTGAACAAGGGGATCAGAGTTCACACGGTCAGAGATCCGGCAAGCGGATCACCAGATACTACAAAACAACGGCCTTGGGCATAACACAGGTCAAGGTCAGATCGTGTCCTACCAGCGACCAACACAGGTTACATGTATGCTGCGACCAGCGACTGGCTGTGGGGACATTCAAACCACAGAATAGACTGCTAGTTCTCAAAAAGATGTAGCATGACGCCTACTATATAGTCCATGTGCTTGCACAGCGGTTCTAAATGACGGTCTCTGTCAAAATTTGCGAAAGCTCAGATCGACCATTGTTAAGAGATTTTATTTTATGAACTAATACATTCAGAAGTTATCGTGTACAGTATTACATATGTCCACCTCCCCAATTCATAAATTTTCTGATGGAAATCACCAGGAACAGCAGAAAAAGCATGCTAAACGTTTTACGGTTCACTTCAATGCAGAAGCGAAATCTATGAAAGTTCTTTGACGATGATCAGATAAAAAAAGAAACTGTAGATTATTAAAATTGGTTCAAGTGAATAATTTCTTGTCGATCGTCAGTGAGCTGTGTCTTTGTCGACCAGCAAGTCACCATGGTCGTCATAATTGTAAAGGTAATGGACAGCCGTTGTATTACTTTGGTGATGAAATTTATTAGCGTGAGTTCAACATATAAAAAATCAGTACTGTTCGTTGCAGAGATAAGTTAGTCAAATTCATATTCACGGCCTGGGATGACACGAATAAGATAATTGCAGGATGGCTGCATGGACTCAAGCGTGTTTAATTTTGTGTCATTAACTAATGAATATTTCTAACGTCAAGTATTATACGAGCAAGAGACATATGTCTCCAAGACACAATTTTAATGTTGCAAAAAGAGTGCATGCAAAAAACCCTATGAACGTCAAGAATCCATTGGAAGGGAGGTAAGCAGACACACATAGTTGAGATGTGACAAGTTATCTCGCTTTGTACGGAGGCGCAGCCTCTAACTGACGACATAAGCATATATAGCCTTGTCCGTACGGTACTTCACCCAACACCATTGCTTTTGCATGTTTTAATTTTTGTGGTTTTTGATTGTTTTTTTAATTAGTTGATACGTTACTTAATATCGAAAACGGACATTCAAACCTGATCTCAGGCCTGATCTAGAATTTGGAAAAAAGTATTAAGACATGGGGATGGGGGAGGAGGAAGAGAGAAAACGACAATTCTTTATTCACTAAATAACTAAATGACCAGGAAATAGAGAGAGGGGGAATAGAGAAAGAAAAAATGGAGCATCAATAAAGTAACTGGAATAGGACTGGTGGAATAGGACTGGTGCTGTCACAAGGTCACTCCATCATGAACATCTCCACGTCTACGCAGCAGATTACTGAACCGCCACCTCATGCGGGGTTTTGTTGAGCATAATCCTAGAATAGCGATCGAGTGCAGATAAAAATGAATGCGGAGATAGTCGACCTCGTTTCGCCGTGACAAATTTTCAATCCACCTTTTTCGTAAAATCCACCTTTTTTTTGTTTTACTCTTTCGCGCTACTCCATCTGCCCCCAGTCATATGATGTCACGTGTCTGGATCACTGTAAACTTTTCGCTTCAGGAGTGGATTTTGTTTTTCTTTTCGATTTAATTGTTTGTTGGTAATTTGCCTTTCGCCATTTCTATTGATTTTCAGAAGTGAACGTCTGACCATGCACATTTAAGAAATGAGGTGCACAAGGAATAATATCTGACCGTCTGAAAACCAAATTTGATTTCAGAAGGGTGGAAACTCGTTCATCTTCGTTGCGGACAGTGTTTCCACTCTCTTCCTCAGCATTGTGGGTGGGGGGAGGTTTAGTCTGTCATCCCTGGCGTGCCGGCCGCGAGTGACACCGTACCCCAAAATGAAAGCTGAACCCAAGACCCAGATTTTCTACCGGAGTGGTGACAAGCGAGCGTTTTTACCTCTGCACCATCGGGCCACCTCCAATCGATTGCTTCTGAGTGTGCACTAATTGGTTACAAGCAAGTCAGCTAAAAGCAAGCCTACATGTTCGGTGCCGGCTGTAAGCACGCCAACATTTGCTGTTGTGCGTTTGCTGCAGTTTTTTTATGGTCACCTGCAGTTTGTGTTTTCCCGCGAGTTGGGAGACTTTGCGTTAACGATACACTTATATTCTATAACTGTTGCTCCACTTTGATGATGATGATGATGATGATGATGTGAATTAATTGCTTTGTAATTATTTGTTTAGATTGTTGTGTAGAGAAGAAATTACATTTGAGATAAATTTAAAAAAAAATAGCGTAGGGATTTGAGTCAGGCGTTATGGTCATTTATATTTAATTAGTTTTGAGCAAAAATGTAAAGATAAAATAACCGCTAATATTGTGCATGCGTGGCCCACCTCGGTGGGGAAACAAGAGATCGCTGCCGACCCTCACAACTGCTGCGGATGAAATACACTGGATGAGGTATACAATGATCCATCGATCCCTATCTCATTTAGAAAAAGCAGCATCATCTCTAAATGGTCGAAAGGACGAAAACCCATCTCGTCCGGATAAGGTCCCTTTTTTTTTCTTTTTTTGGGGGTGGGGGTGGGGTGGGGGCTGGCAGAACAAGAGAGATAATTTACACGGTTGCTAAAACAAATACCTCAGTAGTTGCCTCCAGATCACTGGTTGCTTGAAAAAAGTGATCTTTTTCTAAGGTGGTGTAGACTGTAGACACTTGACGTGTTCAATAATGTAAAAAAGCAATGGCGCTCATTGATAGCCCGGGACATAGGTCTGTAGCAATCAACACAATAGATGACAAACAGCAGATGTCCTCATCTGTAACTGGAACTTATTTCTCAAGACTAAGCATCAAGTCACTTTTTGACCGAACTGCAATTTAAGGGTTTCTCTCTCTTTCAAAAGTAAACGTCGAATGACTTTTCACTGTCTTGCGCTGCGGGTCTGCTTCTCTTCGCCGACCTGCGTGTGAAAACGCTGAAATTTTAGATTGAGTTAAAATTTACACTCGGCAATCACATCTTTGGTTTTTAGCGCCATCTATCTCATATTTTGCCACGCTCCTTGTCTAGGACCCGACGAAGTCCGTTCGCTTTTTTTTTTTTTTTTTTTTTGCTTTTTTTTTTGCGGGGGAGAGGTGGTAGGGGTAAGAGAAGGAGGCGACAAACGCATCGCATACAGCTGCCGCAAGTCAGGCGTCACGACTCTGGTCTGTGGTGACGGTCGG
Source organism: Marisa cornuarietis (assembly GCA_004794655.1). Classification (NCBI taxonomy): domain Eukaryota; kingdom Metazoa; phylum Mollusca; class Gastropoda; order Architaenioglossa; family Ampullariidae; genus Marisa; species Marisa cornuarietis. The sequence continues at coordinate 4,866,732 of SMMW01000617.1, read as the reverse complement.
TAAAAGAGTGGGCAGATGGCAGCACTGTCGCATATTGTCTCACCCTGCAGTGTCACTGGTGAGTGCTTGCTACCATTAAGTGATGATGTTTCTCGGCATTCGTTATTCACGGTAAGCGACAGTGTTTGGGCATCTTATAGAATCTTTCTACGTTTATCTCGAGAAAAAAAAAACTTTTGTGTGGCTAATATTTGGCAGCATACATATTTGTAATGTAAGTGACTTTCACCTGCATATGCATAACGGATTGGTCTTGGTAACTGTTTCTTTGTAACTACCTAAAACAAAAGTAAGCGGCAAAGACTATACCGTGCATATATATATATAACTAGAATTGGAAGAGGACATTTTATATTCTTTTGTAGCCCGTGTCAATGTACTAATCCTACAACCGGTAGACAAAAGTTCCCGAAAAGGATTAATAAAAATAGTTTTTTTATTTGTATTTGTATACATATATTGATTTTCATTTCGTTTTTTATCCTGTTTAAGACCCTTCATCCAATAAATATGGTAATATAAATAAATGTTTGACCAAATTTGGAAAAGTTTGTATATAACCATCATGTTAACACTTGCAAAACTCGCTCAAATGTTCATCCTTATTCGTCCTGTCAAAAAGGGTCTCTAGCCGATGCCCTCGTACACTCGCTAGTCTCTTTTCGATAAGTTCTGTAATGTCGATGATGATTGTATGGGATTTAAAGGACTAGTAGCATTTAATTTTTGTATCCTTAAGATTAATTAAAGATACGACTTCCCCCAATCTGAGTGAATACCTCTCTGTCATTCTCCAGATACACGCCTTTAAGCATCACCAGAAAGAGGTCAGCAATGTTGTGAAGGCCTCAGCCAATGGGAGAGCTGGAAATATATGTTAATTAGCCATCTCATGACGTCACGATTGTCACTGAAAACTATATCGCATTTTCTCTATTCTCTTTTTTTCAACAACAGGGGAAACGTTGTGTCGCCACCTTTATATATATCCCAGTTTTGTTTCTTGCTTTTAAGTTTTGTTTGTTGTTTGTTTTTCGTCAGTGACACGACACTTTTTTTCCTAGTCCCGGATTTTGGCTACTGCCCCGTTTCATATGCTGGCAAGCGCTATTTCTCCAAAATTTCTCTCGGTCTCCTCTTTACCTTCCCTTCTGTCTCTCGTGTCTCAAAGATTCTGTCACTGATAGAAAACTACAGCATGAAGCGGGCCATAACATTTGTAGCTTATCATTTGTTTATTTTAGATGTGCGTACTGCTGTTTCTATATAGCTCGCACGTGCCGTTAGTCGAGGAAGCGCAGTGCTAATGGACAATCTGTTGTCCTGGCATCGTGCCTAAAAGCAATGTAACATTTCTTGCGGTAATCATGGCCCAGACGCACCGCACGACTCTGTGCGCTGGTTGAATGGCTAAAGGACCGTAACCAGACACACATTTCGCTGAATAGGTGGTCATGTGTAGAAAATATTTATATAACTGTCACATTGTAGTCAATTGGCCCCAAAAGTCTCAAATTTTGACGTGTCCATTAAAAGACCTTTCACCCAAAGCAATCAGTTCAGTTGCTGGTTGAAAAAAAAAAGAAAAAGTTTAATTCTTTCGTTATGGCTTAATGTCTTTGGTGTGCACTTGGGTCCAGATTGTCCTTGGGGTTCACTATTGTGGCAGAGGTTTGTTGATGTTGTGAAACGAGGGAGGTGGGGGACAAGTGTGTACACGGTATTTAACACTTATCCAATCAATACCATCATAATTAAACTGTGAAATTGTATGAATTTAACAATGTGTGATATCTCGCCTTTGTTCAGGTTTGGTTTAAAACCAATTCGCAGCCACAAACACATCAGTCTCCTTTTGATTGCAGGAGGCGCCTGGCCCTATGTCTGGCCTTCACCTTGGCCGTCGTACTTGTGGTGACGCTTCAACAAACGGAGATCATACAGAACATTCTTCACCGGAAGATGCCTGACGACACGCTTTCTGTGGCAGAGGAGGAAAGACAAGGTTACTCGAACTATTACCTCAATGGCGAAAACGCCGCCAAACACGCTGACAAGCTTCCTAATATGTCCCTCGTTTCTGTTGTCAGTGGACCTGCCTCACACCAGAACGTGTTCTCTGTCGAACGGAATCACTGGCAAGATCTAGGTGGAAGTGAACGAAAAATAAATAAATTAAGAAATATAAACGAAACGCAAACAAACCCATCAGCCAGACAGGATGGATACAAAGATGCCCACCCGCCTGGTTTTCTCGAATCACAAAAGTCGATGAATCCTTCCGAACTTATTTCTAACCTTAGAAAAGAGGAGTCATGGCTTATTAACGCTGATTTTAATTATTCTGGAACGGTAAACGGTGCAAAAAATGTCCTGAACTCCACGTCAGAAGACAGCCCTTCAAAAAAGGATGGAAGTTTGAGACTGTTCTCGAAAGAAAGCATGAAAGACTTCGGAAGTCAAGAACACGACAGTAAAGTGGCCAGTCGGACCAAGACCGAGGTCCACCACGTTCTCTTCTTGAAAGTCCACAAAGCTGCAAGTTCCACGGTTCAGAACATTATGTTCCGCTTTGCCCTCTCACACCATCTGCTGGTGATGGTGCCCAGGGAAGGACACATTTTGTCCCAGGGTACCAAAAATTGGGAGTCCAAGGCCATCCGTCTTCCGCCAGGGGCTGCTCGCTTCGACATGTTATGTAACCACCTGATCTTCAACGAAGACATCATTCGCAGAAGATTGCATCTAGATACAGTCTATATTGGTGTCGTTCGACACCCCCTGGACCGGTTTGTCTCCGCCTTCAACTACTACAAAAACAGGTACAGTGTCCCGTACTTGGTGTCCATCCCAGGAAAAGATCCCATCGCTACCTACCTGGAGAACCCAGCCTTCTGGGAAAATCCTGAAATGTATGTGTCCTTGACAAGAAACCGCATGAGCTTCGATTTCGGAATGAACCCTTCCGTCATGAAGGACCCGGCTGCCGTGGAAAAGTACCTGGACTACCTGCAGTCCGTCTTTCATCTAGTCCTCGTCAGCGAACGTTTCGACGAGTCAATGATATTGATGCGGCGTCGCCTGGGCTGGTCCATGAATGACATGATCTACCTGAAGATCAACATCTTTTTAGGACCTAAAAAGTCGCACGTATTCACGGAGCAGGAGAAGCTGGCCCATCGTCGCTTCAACGTCGCCGACTACGCGCTGTACGAACGGTTTGCGAAGAGATTCGAGGAGCACGTGCAAGGGGAACTGGGGCGGGGCTTGGCAGAGGAAGTTGAAGAGTATCGGAGGATCCTGGCGCAGGTGGCCGCATTCTGTGCGGAAGGAACAACCGGCGTCCTGTACGTCAATGCCACAGACTGGAACGACGGCTTCGAGGTTGAGCATAAAGAGTGCAAAACGATGTCTATGTCGGAGACCAGACTGGTGGAGATTGTTAGAAACGAGCAGAACCTACGAATGACACAGCACAGCCCAAACCTAAATATTTAAGTAAGACCCTTAAAGCCTTAAATGCCGAAGCATTTTCTTTACTTTCAATGGCGAGGATTAAAAAGTAAGTGGTTCATGGACGATCGCTTACTGGAATATGTCAAAATCATCAATCAATATTTTTGTGATTTAAAAAAAATGTGTCTAATATCCTACACGTTGCAGTCAAGGCCTAAAATTTCGAGATCAGTAGGGTCTATGAGCATGGAATTTTTCGAGAACTAATGTTTAACTATAAGTATTAAATGCAATGACACTGACTTTTTGTTTCTTTTTGCAACATAGCAAGTTGGAGAAAATCCACGAGATGTTTTACTGAATAATTTATATACTCGTTTTTTCTTTCAAAACGTGTTTTATGCATTCGGAAGGACAAAAAAGTTTTCTAATACATACTTTACGCGATATTGAAAATTTCTCAAGTACAGCCAGGTGCACAGCAAACGTCCACAATAGTTTCATTGCTGTAGATTAGTCACTTGCTCCCACCCCATCCCATTTTGGTTTTGACTCAATAAGCCACCTACGAAAAAACAATTACAGCATCCATAAACTTTATACCTCATTGTACAATCATACACCCCATCCCCCAGCTTGGTTTAGACCTTTTAAGACACCTGTTATAAAGCAACTACCTCATCCAGCTATTAAATTTCTTATTGCACAATACAATCATACACCACTAAAATACATCATACATTTATGATAATAATTTGTTTTATAGCTGTTTAAATTAAATACTTTTTAGGCCTTTTTTGTACAAAATCAGATAATTCTGCTCAGAAAACAACTAGTATATTTAGACTTGTCTGATGCATTAGCTGCATTTGCTTGTCACATTTTAAGTATTTATATAATGTTTTGACCAGGGCGAGGCTAAAATGGCATGCACTGTCCATTTAAACGTAAATCCTTTCATTTTGCAGTATTTGGAAGACTCACTTGGTAAACTGAGACATATGTCATCTTTGGAAATCTTCAGTTTTAGCTTGGTACATGTACAAAGTTTTTAACAGCCACTAAGTTTGTCACAGTCCCTTTTTCACACTGACGGAAATTGATTCTGGGAAATTTTTATGTGGAGGTCATAAAATAAATATGGTTGTAGTCACATATTCCATAATATGTCTGATTGAGAAGGCCTTTGAGTTTTTAGTCTTTGTATGCTTCAGCCCTGCATCCACAGGTCTAGCCCACACCCCTTCAGTCACACACAGAAAAAAATTAAACAATTTGTGAAAGGCTATGTACAGGAAGCAATCGAAATATTGCATAATTCTATAATCAGCAGGAGATGGGTTGAAGAGGCCATTTGAATGAGTTTGCTGAAATCGCTTCTACGCGTAAAGCATAGACCTACCTCGGCAGACAGCTAGGATTATATTAATAATTTTTAACAAATCTATCACTTGTTTCCCGCCCTATTTTAACTGCTTTTTCTTATCCCCCACCCTATACAGATGCATCAGACTCTAGTTCTCATTGTACAGACCCTTAGTTTTTTCCCAAATTACACCTGCACCACACATAGCCTTGGCAGGAATGAGACGATATTCTGGTCATGAAACTCCACATCAATGAATACACAAAACAGCAGACAGCAAATCACTCAAACTTCCTGGCAAACACATTTTAAAAACTGCCTCTTCTGGATTCCAAAGGATTTTCTGTTACATTATTTGCCTCATTTCATGTCATTTAAAGTTTGGAATTACAGAGACACCACCCAAACCTGTCAATGACTAGGAATTAAGATCTTCAGAACCATGCAGTTTACACCATCAAGAGAAAATCAAAATAGAAAATATAAAGATTTATTTCATGCCATCAGACTCAGCTAAAAGATTTTTGTACAATTTGAGGCAAAGATACCTTGTCTCAATATTTTCCCTCTTGCTCATGCATGCTTGTGTGCACATCCATACACAAAATCACCATCAGACTTGGGTATGCATGCATTCCTGTATGTATCCACTCATCTGCCCCTTTTAAATGTACCCTTTTCTGTAAAGCAGATTCATTTCTCATGGCAGTTGTACACCAAATGCGGTCAGTATATATGTGGTATTAAACTTCAGTTTAAAGCACAAGTAACGATTGTAGCTATGAAATTAGAAAAAAGGAATTTGAAATGCCCCTGCATATATTTTTGCCTTAAGGCTGAGTATTGTCTTTCTTCATACCAACTATCACTGAACTAGGGGACTTCCTACCAAATGATTCACTCTTTAAGATGCAAGTGGAGCTGAACTAGCTCTTTCATGAAAGATACAATCCACATACCCAGTGCTGAGCATGCTGTTTCATTCATGGTCATAATGTTGTTTATACTGAATGTACTCTCATGTGGTTTAAAGGCTACCCTGGGTGCAAAATAATTTTCCAATAGCTGGTTTTAGTTCAAGCCTTTGAACATCAAAATTCTTGTTTGCACTGTGAACAAAGGTCAAGAACTAGTTTCTTAGGACATCATAAAAGTAGCCTTCCTTTTATGGCTATGCCTTACAAGCACATGTTCTAAACTTTCAGATCAGATGCAGTCATCAATGATGATAGACTTTAGACCTCCATATGGAGGACCCTCACTTTCCCCTCAACCTCCCAAATTAAACTTTTAAACAATTACAAAACATTTCTGTGGTAAACTAATGAGAGTTCCATAATGCTCTGGTAACCTACCAGCAGCTTAAGAGCTGAACTTCATGTTTGAATCCTGCAATCATTTCAGAGTAGGCCTTGGGATGGAGCAACAAATGACTAGCATGTGCCAACCAAAATCTCACGGCTTGTTATCATAATTGTGTAAATCTTGTGCCCATCTAGAGGTTCTTAAACACAATCACCTGCATGCCACAGGACATATGCATGGACGATCAACTGTTCCTAGTGAGAAAATTGATGTTTTCACACTGAGCACACATTCAAGGCAGATCATAATGTGGCCAGTTAAAACTGTATTCGAACAAATTTCACTCGTACATATTCTCATAGATTTCTTGTCCTATTCTGATGTACTCCTCTTTTTCTAGTGGGCTCATAAGTGCTACCATGTCTTCTGTGACATCATGGTATGGTACTCGCTTGTCACCAATGTTAACCATGGGAACAGCCTCATCTTCCTCATTGCTCTCCATTTCTTCATCATCATCATCTGAAAAAACAAAATGGATGTCAACTTTACATGAAGTAGAAGACACCCATGAAAGTCATCATAATATTACTTACTCAAATATTTCTAGCTGGTTTGAGTATAATTATAGCCAGAGCCAGATATGGACACGAGACAACCATAAAGAAACCAGAATGACAATTCCAAAAGTTATTACTTCTTACTCTTACTGTCAGCGAGCACCATCACATACACTTAAACTGCCACATAAAATTTTATTATTGATTTATGACATATATGCACCCACATTTTAAGTAGGCAATGTTTTTGGAAAGTATTTTTTATATGCAACTAGCTTGTAAAAATCTGTCATAAAGGTAATGAAATATATGACAATCCATTTGGTTAAGAAGGCTTTAAACAACAACAACTGACTAAATGAGACAGAATCATTGTCCTGCTCAGTACCACCTGCTGGAGCAGTCCCTGCACCAAATCCATCTCTGTCTGATTTATCACTGGACTCATGATCAGGTGATCGCGATGACCCTGCTTTAGGCTCGTGTACTAGCAATGTCTTCATGATGTCCTCACTGGGCACCATCGTACTTGAAATCAAACGACTAGGGCCTCTATCCTTGCCACCTACAGGCTATAGACATTGTTGTGCACAAAAGTCATATTAGTTAGTCCACTGCAAATTATACAAGGTCATAGTGAAAGACGTTTAACAAATCAAGTGCTTTTTGCAAATGGAACCCATTCTTCTATGATGTACAAACTTTCTGAGACCTGGGATTTTAAAAGAATTTTGAATGCATTCTGATTGTGGAATAATAGGGGTACCAGGTAGTTGGCGAAATTCACAGAAGTTTAACATTGCTGATAAATTCTTTGAAACTGCAACTTTAAGTGAAGCAAGATATAAGAAGCCAATTTTACATCAGGCTCACTGATATACATGTACATGTAAAAAAAAAAAGTACCCATAGTACATTTCTGCTCACAAATACATTACCATCTAAATAAAGAGCAAAAACATATAGGCGGAAACCTAAGTACCCAGAGAAAAAAACCTAAAAGATGATTATCTTGTAATGGTGAAAACTCCCACTACCTGGTATACTGTGTATGCCTACAATCTGCTTCAAGTTAATCTTTCTTGCATTGTCATGTACACCAGGGGAAGTGGGAAGGGTTCTTACCTCCCTTAAATTCCTATTTGTAGATACCTGCAGAGATTTCCCTTAGCACTAAAGAGCACAATGCCAGGTATGTCATTGTTATTGTACCTAGCATGTGGTGTTTTATCTAAAAGAAAAACATGCTGCCCTCTCTTTAAAGTGTAGTCTGCTATGTTTGTCGTTAGTGTTCTCATTAACAGTACTTTTCCACCCAAAATTTCATATTGCTTTAACAATTTTCACTTGCTTTCTTATCAATACTTGTGAAGCATTGCAACCTTATTCAGTTGTTAACTGCTTCAGCGCTACTTAACTATTCTAAAACGTGCATAGCAGCACCAAGTACTGCTTTTAGCAGCTAAGGTTTTTTCGTACCTTTTTGACAAAGAAATAAATTATTTTGAACTCTTTATTAGGAAAGAATGATGGCAAGGTGATGTGCTATTCTTTTTTTTTTTAACCTTCTTTTCCGTGTTACCTACTTAAGTGTCTAAAACCTTGTTGATTTTAGTAAAACGACCTTTTGGCTCTGACAGGGGATTAGACAGGTGACAATACTTTGGTCCATTGCTCGTCCTATTTCCTATACAATTCTCTTTTTCATTTGCTAGAAAATGATAAAAACGTTTCATTCCAGCAAAACATACGCACACGGACTTACCAAACTGTCAAGCCCATCCAGCACTGGGACACCATCTACAGTACTCTTTTGCATCCAGATTGGAACTTCCTTCTTTTCTACTGCCATTTTATCTATATCATCATCTACTGTGATCGTAACACTGGTGTCACTGTAACCAAATTCAATATTCCGCGATGCATCTCCACTCCATATGCCATTATCTCCTTTTGTTCTTTGTTGTGGTCCACTTGGATTTCTGTAAAGTTTGCAAGAAAAGTTGCAATTTAAAAACTAAAAAATTGCATGAAAACCTACATTTTACCTAAATTACCTAAAATCCTAAATCAAAGACAATTTTTGACATCTAGCAAATTGTTTATCATGTCTATATCAATCAACAGCAATGATTAATTTCATGTTTAAATAAAACAGTAATTAATCTTTTTAGTTTTAGTAAGTGTAAGTTGTTCATCTAATTAGAGAAAGCAGTGCCTGCATGTATAGCCTAGTCATGGTTGAAGAATGAATGTCCATTACTGAAGAAAGAAGTAAGGTAGATAATGAAAAAAAAATACAAAGTATTATCCCCAAAACTAGGAAGAGAAGACCGCCTCTCCCTCACAACCGGCCTCTATTCCACCAACTTCAAAGCGGAAGTAATGGCCATTCAGACCGGTGCCACCCACATTGAGAACAGCCCAGACACCTCCAACAACATCGTCTTCTTTACAGATGCACTATCTGTTCTACAGGCCTTACAGACTGCCAGAGACAAGGAATTGAACGCCCTGACCACTGCTCTCTCCTCCTTATGCAGAAACCACCCAGTCGTCTTACAGTGGATTCCCTCCCACTGCGGTGTATTTGGCAACGAAGCCGCAGACACTCTTGCCAAGGAAGGATCCACAAAAGAGCAGCAAGACAAGTCCACCACCTTCAATGAAGTCAAAACCATCATCAAGGCCAAACAGCATAACAAATGGCTACAGCAGCACCCACGTTTCAACCAGAACGACCCATACTACCTGCTCACAAGGGCCGAACAGGTCATTATTTTCAGACTGAGGACAGGCCACAACCGTCTCAATCACCACCTATACACCAAACTCCGGATCGGCCAGACGGACAGATGCCCGTGCCAGACAGACAGCCAGACAACAAAACATCTACTGCAAGAATGCCCCATGCACGAAGACCTCAGACACCGCATCTGGACTGATGAGACGCCGGTATCAAGGAAGCTACACGGCAGTCTGGAGGACCTGCGGCGCACAGCATCATTTGTACAAGAGACAGGCGTATCCATTTGAGTGACCGACAACAACAACAACAACATCCCCAAAACTCATAAACATCCAGAACCTGCATTTTTTTAAAATGCTAAACGTAAACAACGTAAACCTCATTAACCTAACCTCATTTCTCCTTTTCAACCATAAGAGACACACTCAAATTTTACTTAAAACTGAAAACTTCTCCATACTTTTGAATTTTCTTAAAATCTGTTGGCTCAGGCTCCAACAAATCTGGAGCCAGTCTGATTTCTTCACATTCTTGGAGTAGATCAAAGATAGGTTTGACTTGACTGTTGAATCGAGCCAGAGAAGTGCGTGCATCTGCTCTGGGGAGAGAACTTTCATCCTCCAATACTTCCTCTTCACAAAATGTACATACAAGTTGTTTTGTTGTGTAGTCAAGGAGCTGTCCTATCTCAAAGTCTGTAAAGGTTTTTCCACATGCTTGACATCTGCCAGAAATCACAGGATAAGAAGCTTAAACTGTCACATGCTTTTTTCTCTTAAAAACATACAAGTAAGTACATTCCAATTTTACATTTTTGATATTTTATTTTCTCACTTTCACATAATGCATATGGTAAAAGATTTAATTTTATTATTTTATTTTTCACTGAGTCGTTACATTTTCATAAATTTCTCTCAAAATTTGTGCAAATCATTGCTATTTCTGCTGTAGTTATTTTGTTTTTTTAAAATAATAGCATTGCAGAGCCAAGCACTCCACACTTGTCAAGAATACTAAAGCAAGGTATAAGAATGTAACTTAAAAAAAACTAATGATAGCCAGCCATTGCAAAGTTTTAAAAAAGTTAAGATGGATGTATTTTTGAAATAGGCAAGTTCAATACTATAAGAATACTGTTTAAATAAAACTTAACATCAATTAAGAGGAAAAGCCTAAATTAAAAAAACATGCAATAATGATTCAACCATCACAATCCTTTCAAAATATAAAGGCAGTCATAATAAAAGATAAACAAAGGAAGTAGCACCATTTAATGGCTCACTTGAAATTTGCTCTACTACTGGTGGTGCGCTCCTCCAGTTCAATTTTTTTGCGTATGTGATCAAGCTTGTACTTGACTACATTGACAAAAACATTGTAACTGATGAAGTAATAGCTATGTCGTGTTGTTCGACCTTCTTCATCTGTCTCCACTCGCATCCTACTCTTAAGAAATTTTTCATTTTTCAATGTGTTTAGTAAAGAACGCAGATGTTTTTTCTCATATTTGAGCAGGTCAGCCAAATCGTCTTCCTGGTCACACAATAAAAAATGTTTTTTTAGCCTGCATCCATATCTCTAAAATTGCCTTTTTCCACATTTCCTAATATGTTGCCCCATAATACATATTCTAAAGAGAATACCAGAATAGGATTTCTAAAGAAAACAACACTAGAGTAATGCAAGAACATATGTATCCAAACACATGCTAGTACAATGCTTTACAAATTTTATATTTTAACTTCCTTGGTATACATGCTGACCATTACTCAGACTTCAAATTGTATCCAAAAACAGCTAATTCCATGCATCATTTGTAACACTGATTCACTAAAGACAAAGCATTAACCGTAAGCACTTGAGGTTAACTTATATAAAATTCTTAACCCGATTAACAATGAGGGTTTGTGCTAACAAGATTAACATGTGACCCTAAAGTTTGATCAGCATAAAGTGGTAGTAGAAGTAAGTTAGGCTTTGTATGCAGCTCACTAAAGAATTACCTTGATACATGGATGCCTCACTAGCATGTCAACAACTATGGCATGCTCCATGGTGTAAAATCCTCTAGCTATCATGCGCACCAACTTCTTTAAGACCATAGGTACTTCAGTTAGAACTTCTGTATCCATCATTGGGTGTTCAATTTCTGAAATTTTATTTAAAATCCTATTTAAATATGAGGTATCATTCAGAAAGAAGTTATAAAATGTAAGTACACATATTTTTACAAAAACAGATTCATAAAAAGAGACAAAAAGAGATTCCGCCAACACAAGGCGATTGATATACACCTTGGCTTATATTCATGGACACTAAAGTGAACGACCGTTGGTTAGGGAACCAACCGTTATACGCTAACCGATGATAAAGCTATTGGTATATTCATGGGCAAGAAAGCATGCTCATTTACTAAACCGACAGTCTATTTTAGGCACCGAGGATATCCATGTCGCTGCGCATGCGTTTACAGGTCATATGAGCACTTAGCAATATGGCGTCAAACTATGATAAACAAATGTGAAAGGCAAATTTTTCTCACTGCGAGGTGATGATGATGCTCGAAAACATTCTCAAGAATAGAAAAATAATTATGTCTAGCCTATGTTCTGATTTGTCCAATAAGGACAAAACTAACATTTGGAAGCTGACTGCACAAAGTGTTTTTTGCTGGAAGCCGCAACACACACTAGTGTAAGGTAAAGGTCATCCCTTAAACTTTTCAGGTCGTTGGGGGATGAAGTGTTAAGAGACCTCATTTTTCTCGGGGCCAGCTTTACATGAGGGCGGTGCCCATCTTCTCTCCCTTGCTGCCTTACTTTCCCCAACCCTCTATGGAGTCAGGTACCCATTCCAGCCAGCTGAGTTGACGGAAGTTTGCTGCGCTTATCGGGAATTGAACCAGCACACTCTCAGTTCGGATGCCAGTGCTCTAACCACTCAGCCAATCACATCCCCTAGTGACCAGTGATGAAGTGCGGGACAAATTTTACAATCTGAAACGGAACATTGGGCCCGAGTGTCAGCGAGGAACAAAACCGGTTGTCGCAAAACCCTATGACAACATCCTCGATGCAATTGTTAGGAAAGACACAAGAGCTGGTCAAGGGAGTGAAAGGTGAGTAAACTTGCAAATGTAGACATAGAGTAGCAAAGCACAATATAGACTGAACTGTTGGCAGAGAGGGGGCAAGAGTAAAGCATCTTAATAATAATAATAATAGTGAAGATTTTTATAGCGCATATTCACACTCATAGAGAGCATGCTCTTAGCGCTTAAAACGAGGAAGAGACGTGGACTAAGTAGATACAGAACACAGGGGACGAAAGAAAACGACAGTACTGACAAAACAGAAAACAAAAGGCATCAAGTAACAGGAACAGAGAAATATAGTGATTCTGTGAGAAAGATGGGTAAAGTAGCAAGAGGGAAGGGGGGAGGGTAAGAAGGACTAGCATTGTGTGGACTGTGTTAGGATACATCTTGTATCTTTATAACTTTTTTCTTTTGCAGACTTCTGCATGCAGTGAATCATGTGAGTTTTTTTATTTAAATAACTGGATTCCAGGATTTTGCACTAGTTAACATTAGTTAAACTTTCTCTGAGCTGTTGCCTTTGCCTGCTGTTTCGTACATGCACCAGTTGAATGATGACAATAATGACTGTAGTCCTAGGCTGCAATTTGTGTGACAACTGTACAGCTTGTACACACTGAGTTTATAGGGGGAAGATGGGAAAGAGTTCTCTACAAAATTCCTTTTGATCCTGGGGGAGTTGTTTACAATTTTGGTGGGTTCCCGGCCATTTCGACTAGGGTTGTTTCGACTAAGGTCTGTTCGACTAAGCCGTTTCGTCTAAAGGTCGAGTCATCTATAGGACGCATGAAATGGAAAAAAATTGAAGTGATTTGAATGTTAATAAATGATTTAAATGTATCATGTAAATAGTGCTAACTGTCACGTTAAGCAATCGGGGTCCCCACGTTCCACTCTCGCATGCACGCTCTCAACCACACAGACTCAACAAACACTCAAACACCCGATGCCGGCGACGCATCCAACCGTCCCTAAGTTTAAAAATTCACGCGCACAGGTGGGAACAGTAAAAAAAAACACCGACTGTTAGACGAAACGACTTGGTCAAACCAACCTTAGTCGAACTGACCCTAGTCGAAACGACCGTTAGTCGAACTGACCCTAGTCAAATCGACCGGTTACCATTTTGGTGAGGGTAAGGATTGTAGGTGACATTTTAAAATTATTTTTGGTGATTTTATCTTTCACATGATGCTTCTCATGTAGTTACTGTGGATACCAACATGGTCGTCTGAGAACAGGAGACTGCCAAGTTTCCTGCACACGACAACTGAACACTCGCCTCCACGTTGGGCTTTTCAACGCCCAGTCTGTATCGTCTGCACAACAGTCACTGAAGCGAGTTGAAATCGTAGAATTTGTCTTAGACCGCCGCCTTGATATTTTCATCATCACTGAGACGTGGCTTAAACAGCGAGGTGACGAGAGTGTGTGTGTCGATCTTACTCCAGTGGGCTACTGCCTGAAATCTTCCCCCCGCCCTACACGTGGTGGTGGTATTGCTATAATCTACAGATCGTCACTTGCCAAGTACCTGTCTTTTACTACTGCCGTATCGTTCCCTCACACGTCTTTTGAATTTGTACAAGTCTCCTCTTCGGCTCCTCATTGCTCGATGCACCTGCTCTGCATCTACAGACCCCCTCCTAGCGCCAGGAACAAACTTACAGCCTCTACATTTTTCTCAGAATTCCATGATCTCTTGGATTATAGCAATGCACTAATTGGACCCGCAATTCTCCTCGGAGATGTTAATGTACACTTTGACAACAGTTCTCACCCTGACACTGTCAAACTGTCAAACTGTCCGAAATGTTGCACACCTTTCGTTTTGTCCAGTCCGTGTCGCAACCAACTCACAAAAGAGATCACATCCTGGACTGGGTCATACTCACATCGACCTGATGACCACTTAGTCCAGTCGGTTGATGTTTCCCATGATCTCTCATCTGACCACTACTCTGTACTAATCGAACTGGATCGCAAATGCCCATCATCGGCGCCAGTTTTCAGACCCACTCGGTCATTACAAAATGTGGATAGACTAGCATTCAAAGCACAGCTGCAGATGGCGCTCCTCCAACCACCCTCTGCCGAGCAACTTGACTGTGTTTTGCGTAGAGTAGTTGATGACCACGCCCCAGTGTCTCGACGTCTGATGCGCCAGTCTAAATGTGCGCCTTGGTCTTCACTGATCCGTGTCGAACTCCGTGAACTGAAGCGCACGCGCCGGCGAGCTGAACGTGTTTGGCGGAAGACTGGACTCGTCATCCACAAAGAAATTTATAATGCCGCAAAGCGAAGCGTTGCAAAATGCATTTATGCGGCTAAAGCATCATATCTTCAGGGCCAAATAATAAACTGCACCTCCTCCAAAAAGCTCTTTGCCATTTGCTCTCAAATGACTGGATCTAAGACAGCAACACCACTGCCTACTGCCTACCCTGCTTCACTGCTGTCGCAAGTTTTTAGTGATTATTTCACCAGCAAGATATCGGACATTCGATCATCTTTAGACTCGGTGTCGGCGCTTGACAGCATCTCCTGTGATGCCCTCCCAGGATGCTGCATGACCAAGTTCCTACCAGTCTCTGAGACCGATGTGAAAGCGGTTATTCTAAAAGCTAAACCAACAACTTGCGAGTTAGATCCGATGCCCACAAGCCTTCTGCTCGAGTGCCTAGATACTCTACTTCCTGCCATCACAAATATTGTAAATGTCAGCTTGTCGTCAGGTGTTTTCCCATCTTTGTTCAAAAATGCGGTGGTGAGGCCACTTCTAAAGAAATCCACGCTTGACGTCAATGTCCTGAACAACTACCGTCCAGTCTCCAACTTGTCTTTTCTCTCTAAGATCATAAAGAAAATAGTTTTGATACAGCTCTGGGCCTACTTACAAGAGCACCATCTTATCCCACAAGCTCAGTCGGCATATAGACCTTTCCACAGCACCAAGACCACTCTTATTAAAGTAACAACAGACATATTATCTGCTCTTGACAGTGGTGATGTCTCTCCATTAACCCTACTGGACCTGTCTGCTGCATTTGACACTATAGACCACTCTCTGCTTCTTCACAGACTCCACACCCTCTACGGGATTTCTGGACCTGCCCTCTCTTGGTTTAACTCCTATCTCACTGATAGGACCCAGACTGTATTAGTTGATGGTCAGATATCTCGCCCTGCTTCACTTTTCTGTGGTGTTCCTCAAGGCTCAGTACTTGGCCCAGTTCTGTTCATCCTGTATACTAAACCACTTTCATCATGCATCCGGTCTCACCAGGTTTCTCATCAATCCTATGCTGACGACACACAGCTTTACTGTTCTACTCCACCAGCTGAGTCTCACTCTGCTATTAGCTCTATAGACGCTTGTATCAGCGATGTCAAGGGCCGGATGGTAAAAAACAAGCTTAAACTAAATGATGATAAAACGGAAGCCCTCTTGTGCCATAGAAGAAGACATCAACCTTCACTCGTCAGTCTGCCCAATCACATCAAGGTGGGCGACAGCAACATCACCTTCACGTCATCCGTTAGGAATCTGGGATTTATTGTCACTGATGACATGAGACTCCATAGACATGTAGCAGCTGTCTGTCGGTCTGCCTATTATGAGATCCGTAAGATCGGTGCCATCCGTCACTTTCTCTCTACACGCGCTACCAACACTCTTGTCTGTGCGTTTGTTCTTTCTCGACTTGACTACTGCAACTCCTTGCTGGCAGGCTGCCCTGACTACCTCATTCAGAGACTCCAGAAAGTACAGAACTCTGCTGCGCGTCTGGTGCTTAGAACAAGGAAACGGGACCATGTCACTCCTCTCCTTAGTTTTCTACACTGGCTACCCATCCGTTCTCACATTCAGTACAAACTGTCTGTGCTGTGTTTTAATTTCTTTGCTGGCTCCTGTCCTGACTATTTCTCTGAACTTCTCGTCCCTTACTCTCCGTCCAGACAACTACGCTCTTCGTCTGATGACCGTATCCTAACTGTTCCTGTCACCAGAACAACAACATATGGTCACAGGACTTTTGGCTACTGTGCTGCAAAACAATGGAACTCTCTACAACTGAATCTTTCAAATCTGCACTGAAAACGCACCTCTTCCTTGAGCATTACTCCTAACACAGTCCACACAATGCTAGTCCCCCCCTTCCCTCTTGCTACTTTACCCATCTTTCTTGCAGAATCACTATATTTCTCTGTTCCTGTTACTTGATGCCGTTTGTTTTCTGTTTCGTCGTCAGTACTGCCGTTTTCTTTCGTCCCCTTTGTTTTGTATCTACTTAGTCCATGTCTCTTCCTCGTTTTAAGCGCTAAGAGCATGCTCTCTATGAGCGTGAATATGCGCTATAAAAATCTTCACTATTATTATTATTATTAATATAACTACATCTTTAAGTACACATCATTGTGCATGTAAACATTTATACTTTGCAGCTGTGCTGTGGCTGGAAGAAAGCCACTTAGTAATCACTTAAGAAAACTTTTAAAGACAAAAAGGAGAGTTTCTATTTACCCATCTATTTCATAGAAGGTATAAACTAGTAAACAACAAATAATTACAAATATTTTTGTGATGAAATCACCTTTTTCACTTTAATCAAGAATGCATTTAAGTGTTACAAACAGAATAGTTTTGGTCTTGCTCATGATATAACATGTACACATTTATTGCAGTCCTTGATAAGACCTTAATGGAAAATTCAGGCAACAGCATTGTGACCCTGATGGACACTTTTCCAAGTCAGAAAAAAGGCATGTATACAATACAGCACTGTTGAACCCTGTGGCCATGGGACACGTGCATACTTTCAAACACAAAAGACTTTTGAACACCAACAAAATCATGATTAAATGGGAAGGCCACCACATTTCTGAAATTCTTCTAAGTAGCATGTGCATACAAACTTGCGAGGAAATGGAAATACATCAACGAGAACACTACTGTGGAGCTACACGAAATAAATATTAATGGCCTATAAATTCACCATACCACATCTAAAATTGGTTTCTCAATCATATAAATATTAACACAAACTGCTTGCCCTACTTCTTTAAAACAATAGTCATATGTATCAAGAATAATCAAGGGGATGGTTATGGGCAGCCTAGTGCACTGTTGCTAACAAGCTGCTATGCAAAACATTTTCTTACAGGCATAACAGATATTAGACCAGTGGTTCATTCAACACCATGAAGGGGCTGTGCTGGATCACAGATAAAGGACTGTCTTGCTGGATCTTTTTCAGTTCCAGTTATGTCACATTTGCTCAAGCTGCCTTTATTTTTATCAGGCTTTTATGTTTTCAAAATGTAGCAGACTTTCCACTAATAGGAACTTAAGTGACGGAAGAATTAAAAAATGGAAGAATTCCTTAAATACCTGAAATCAATTTCTAGCAAAATATTAAGTTCAAAATTGATTACCCTGATCTGATGGTACCTGCTAAACTCTCTACCCCAACTGTAAAAGTCCAAAAATTGTTTTTACTTAGTTTTTAAAAATTTATTGTAAAGTTCACAAAAAATATATATTTACATCATAAAGTGAAGAGTTAAAATTGTTGCCTTCATCACAGTCAGGCTCAGGCAGGCTGAGCCACTGAGCATGGTTGTGCAACATAAAACATACTGTGATAACATCACAGGCCTTTGCAGGGGATAACCAAAGCTTTCTAAGGCAGCTCCTGGCATCATGCACACTGCCAGGCCACTTTGTAACAACATCAATAAATATCATATCCACATCACAGATTACCTGCAAAATAACAAAAAATTCTGTTACAATGGTTTTGTAAAAAAACAAATGCTGCTATGCAACTGTGCATCTTTTTCACTACCTCAGTCATAGAGTCTGGATGTGGATGATTACCCAATAAATTTATACTGACATTTTATCTGGTATTTTAAAAGTTTTTAATTAGCATTTCAGAGTTTGTATGTAATTGTATATTACATAATTTTAATTTATGCAGATGTCTCATCTCTGATGCTGGCTGATCAGATACGTGTCAGACACCAAGTAAAAATTTTCATGACTGGAATGTGAAATGCATTATATGAAAATCCCGACAAAGTAGTGACTCAAAATATAAAGACTACAGGAATATTCATAAAGTTGTTACCTGTTGGCACAACAACAACAATAAAATAATGGTGCTGGCAACAACAAAGAGTCAAAGAAATTTTAAGGGAAAAAAATTAATTGCACTCACCTGCACATTAATGGAAAGTACATTCTTCCTATTTACATGTTCGTGTTCATATTCAGGTGGACTTTGGACTGGAATATGAGATCCATCCACACAGCCAAAGACGCCAGGGAATTTGACTATTCCATAGCTCTGTCTCATCTTGATCCGGAAAACGATTTCACTGTGGTACAAGACTGAACAAAGCTTGTGTCACAGCACTTATGATCCTTGATAGTGTTAGCTGGCTCACATTTTAACATCTTGAAACAGCCTGTGGCATAAAACCTCAATGCTAAGCAAACTTGTAGCACTGGAGGTAGTGCACCAACAGTTCGGATGTACAATTTGATTTTCAATAGCATCTGTGAGGCTGAGAATGTGATGTCGGCTAAATGTAAATTTCCACAACAGTTCAGCATCATTGTATTTATCAACAGAGTTAATCCTATCCCGAAAAACTCTCTCTTATCTCAAAACACACCTCTGTCTTGCTCTGCACAAAATAATCGCTACCATCATTACCATCAGTTTCAAGACTTAAAGGAGGGGGACACTACCGTTAAGTTATCGACGATTAGGGGCCAATGGTTAGTGCAGATTTGAGCCCATGAATATGCCATGTTCAGACTGACGATTAGTCATGTGACTGCCATCGGTTAAGGCTTAACCGACGTCCGTGAATCTAAGCCCTTAATGGAAAGTGGAAGAACAATTTCTGGTATAAAATTCTTTGCTGAACATAATCTACTGAAAACTGGTGCCCGCTAATTCATTTGAGTCATGGAAAAAAATGAATATTGCTATTAATATAAAGTCACTTAAATGATAAAAGCAGCAAAAGCTTGCACACCATTTTCAACGAGTTTAAAAAAAAAAAAAGTAATAGTTATTAATTTTTAACAAACCAGAAGTCTTGTATGTGAACAATGTGATGGTCATTGTATGCGGCTTTTACACTAAGCATACATTGAGATATATTTCCCTAAACTTTCACAGTTCATCTTCTAAATACTAGTATGTATAACAAATTTTATTAGAATTATTCAGCATAAATAATAATAAAAAGTAAAAAAAAATTCTTGTGAATTTTAACTTTTTAATTTTTAAGGTGTTTTGAGTGATTTGTTGAATGCAATGGTTTCTTATGTCCTTTTTTATGAAAAACACTCTGACTCCAACACCAATAACCAGCATTATGTAATACCTTATGCTTCCCAAACATCATACTTCACTGTAAGTCAGTGTGAAAGTCAGTGAAGAGTATTTCAACATTATTTTTCAAACAATGTAAAGTGACATTCAACTTTTTTTAAAATTGCTTAGCTAAAGTACCAAGACTAATTAAACGTAAAGAGGGTGAACTGGATCGTGTCTTTGTAAACTTTATGTTTAAGCCTAAACTTTAGGGTTTCTCACCTTCAAAGATAGGTACAGTCTTTCAACAAATATATTCCTTGCAGAAGTATGTTTTGACAACAAAAGCAACGTAAAACGGGTGTTTCTTTGTGAAGTCAGTCTGCTAACAAGACGCTAGGTCTCCATTATTTACAACTTTATTCCGAGTAACGTCCCTTCCTATGCAGACTTTGCAATCTTATTTTCGCATAATATGCAAATCCTGAGAATAAAAGACTGCGGAAATCTTCAAATATTAAAATATTTTTACTGATGAAAATTTGTCTCCTTCCGTAAGAAGTTACTAACTTCATATATCTAAAGTCAATGCAATTAGTTTGAGTATTTTCCCTTAGTAAATATGGCAGCAATAGGAGCAATCGAAAAAGCGAAAGTGCTAGTTGTTGGGGATTCAGGTAATGTTACACGACTCGATTTTTTTATTGTTTGAGAAATAGCTGCTATATTGCTGACATATCCGTTTTGACTGTCTTTTGTTTAACTACTTTTTTTTTTTTTTGAAAGGGTGATGTGTTAGCGCTAGCAGACGACTAAGTCTTACGGAGTGTTAAAATACGAGGTGACCACGTTTATGTGGCCATCGAGTGTTGCGAAGCTTTGCTTAGAGTTTAAGTACTACCTTTGACAAAATATTTAATATTACATTTTAACTTTCTTTTTATGTTTCTTTTGTTTTAATCTCATTTTGTAATAAAGTTTTTAAAGATACGATTGAACAGGCATATGTGTGCCTAATGTCATAACCACGCAACGGTATCTAACAGTTCGCGAGCTACATTTTGATCGCCATTGCATTTTTAAAATATTATCTCTCAGTCTTATAAATTGACATATTTTTTTCATAACACAATCTATAAGATTTTCAGAGATTTTCATGAGTAGATTTTTGTGAAACATTTGTCAAAATTTCAGGAGTTGGTAAAACATCTGTAGTTCACCTGATCTGCCACAATGAACCATGTCACAACCCTTCAGCAACCATTGGATGTTCTGTGGAAGTTAAGGTATGATTAGAGACCCTTTGTGTTACCTTTTAAACTGTATTTTTATGTTTTAAAATTAACCTAAAGACCGATTAGAGTTTACAGAATTAAATGTGTCCTTCTGAGCGAAAATTCAGGCTAAAGTTTTATATTGACATGTGTCACTTTTCCTAATGAACATGTTGGTTTATACCTTAAAGAGCTTGAAATAAAGCGTTTGTATACTTTCTTTTGGAGCTTCATGAGTTTAGAGCTGGGACACCTGCAGAACGAGATTATTTTCTGGAATTATGGGACATCGGGGGATCCTCAAGTCATCGCAACAGCCGTTCCATCTTCTACCATCAGGTTCATGGTATGTTTTTTAAAAAAAAAAAAAAATCTGCTGTTGATAGCTATAAATCTTAATGCATATGTAATTCTAGAAATTTGGTGTTTTTGAGTAAAGGAAGTAGTGCTGCTTATTTTTTTCCGAAATTTTCTGAAGGTTGTATAGCACCAAGATGAACTCTAGGAGATTCTTATATTGAAAACCCCTTAAATGTTTTTTCCTTTCTTTGGTCTACAGCATCAACACAATGCTGCCACAAAAGGTCAAAATACAGTCAGTATATATTAGAAGTGACTGCTTTAAATTTCCTTTTCACATTAGTGAAATGCCACAGACATGTGTAGTTGAAATTACTTACAAGCAGTTTGCTATGATATATGCACTTCAGATCCGATATTCTGTAATCGCTTACAGGTATAATTCTTGTGCATGATTTGACTAATCGAAAGTCTCACCAAAACCTCCATAAATGGCTAGCAGAGGTTCTCAATAAGGACACAGATACTACAAACAATGGGTGAGTAAAATATGGTTTAGAATTTCTAAGTACAGCTATTCTGCTGTTACTTCTATTTTTAACCACTTTTTTTTAAGCTTTATTTGTAAAGCTTATGCAAGTACCAAAAAAAAATAAATAAACTTTACGTAGCATTCGTCCATTTAACAAGTTTTAAAAGTGTCATTACAAAATTTTATACCAAAAACAACTGTGAAACAGTTCCAATTATTTTCAAGTCTCTTTTGATTAAATGTATCTATTTTTAAGTTTTTCAGCCAGGCTTACAAATTACTTTATGCACTATTTTGATTTTAGATTTATGTTAGCCTTTTAAATTAGATTTACCAGATATGGCGATCAACAGTAGGAAGTCTGATGTGTAATTAAGTAGAGTTGTAACCTACATTAGTCTGTGCTCATGATATATGTCAATGATCCATTGTCAGGAATGAGTTTGATCCAGAAACTTTTGCGGGAAACCAGATCCCCATTCTTGTCATTGGTACCAAAGCAGACTCGGCTGCCAGCCTGAGAGAGACAAAGATATCTAGAACATCATCTATTGCCGAAGAATGTGGTGCAGATGAACTTCATTTGGTATGATTTTTGAAACGATGAAAACTCAAAACTCATGTTCTTACTATCGCTGCTAGACATCCTTATTTAACGCATGCAAAGATTTTCAGCTTGACAGTTTCAGTTTATATGCTGATAGGTATTTTACTCCATACAACAATAAAAAGCAAATATTGCTAATTGAGCCATGAATTGCTTAACTTAATCCTGACGTGTTATAAGACTTGATTTCAAGTATATAACAGTAGAGAATTTATTCTGTTTTGGAGGGCAGTAGTGCCTTCTCAAGAATAGGTACTAACTCTTAAAATGAAAATTTTTTAAATTACAAGCAGTCAGATTTTGGTCAGCAGCAGACACTCAATTCTCTGAAACTGGCATTTCAGGAAGTCAGGATTAAGTTAAATGTGCAAAGTGAGGGAGCAAAACACCATCCACCTTTACGTATTTTTTTATGGTTTACTGCAGCATTTATGCAAGCTAATTTCCCTAAAACTGATTTGAGATATGAGAAACTTTAAAAAAAAAGGACCCCCATCGCACCCCCCGCAACATAGGTTGAGTACCATCAGGTTTACCGTTACATAGATGTCTTATAGAGTTAAGAAGAATTATAAATGAGAGAGAAGAATTTTAATTTGGTGGTGGGGAGGGTGGTCTTACTTTTAGAAAGTCTACATGGCTTTCTATCATAAATTTTAGTGATAACAAATTAATATTTTTAATAAGCCAGTTTTGTGATACAAAATATGATGCAAAAATGTTTATGTGGATATTTTTTGTGACAGGATAGCATGAATACCAAATACTTGGCACCTGGGTCCACTAATGCTGTTAAATTGACCAAATTTTTTGACAAGGTCAGTTTTCAACAATTACATGTTATTTGCTTCGATTGCTTACTTTCACAGATCCCAGTTGTTTCATGGATTTAATTTCGAATATTCTATGAGCGTTTTAAAGTATAAGCATTAGTAATGTAAAGAATGTTAAGGCCGTGTTCAAAATGTTGTTTGCTGTCATTTCATTACTAACATACTCTATTGTGAAATTATATGAGTATTGTTCTATGAGTTTTGCATGTGGTTTTATTTTAGTAGGGAGGAGGGGGTTGATGGTTATAAAGAAATTGTCATTTAGTATAGAGCACTCCTTAAAGGCCAAACTTTTAACTTATGGTGGGAAGGAATGGTTCAACCCAAAGGAGGGGGGGGGGTAAAGAACACATGAAGTGCTGGTGACCCTAGTGGTCATTCTTCCACCTAGCCTGACAAGTACCCTTACCTCCCTCTGCCGGAGTGAATCTATTCTTTTTGCTTTCAGACAGTGTAAGTTTGGCCTTTAAGACTATTCTTAAATATCCCGAGTATTCAACAAGTTTAACATTTGCAAAGATCTTGCAGAAACTTCTTATAGTGCCTTCAAAGTAAGTTCCTTGTGAAGATTTGAGTAAGCTTGGAACAGTTTTGGAACATTTACATTATAGAGTAATGCATCAATAAATTCTTGTAGGTATTGCAAAATATGGCCCTGTTGTACAATAATATAGAATTTGTCAAACTAGAAATTTGCCAATTTTAATAAATGTTTACTTTTCCTTAAATGTGCAAGTATCATCAGCCAGAAAAATATTTACGTCTTACCAGTTATAGAAATTGGAGCTCCAAAACAGTGTAAAGATTGGATCATGTTTGCTATGTTACCTGTTGGGATTTCATGCATAAATTATTTCCTCACATTTTCATGTACAGGTGATTGAGCGAAGATACTCTGGCAATCAGGTTAGTTTTGGAAGCAAAATGTTTCACAATTACTTTGGAGATTAGGGAAGATCTGAAAAGTGCTTACGCTTCCAGCTCAGCTCATGCGAGTACCAACACTTTTTCAATTTTCCACACTGTTGGTGGTGGGGCTTAGCCTGCTTAAAGTTACTAAGCTGATTAGCTGACATTGTTGGGTGTATTTGGTTTATTTGTTGTTTTCTTCTATGGCATAAATGCAGAACAGCATAACTCATTTGGCATCATATTTTTAGTGGATTCACCATTTATAAGAAATGCTCACTTGCTGTCTCCTTTTCTAGGGCCACATAAGTCCACTACAGACCAAGCGAGTATGGAAGAGCACTCACATGGACTGAAAATGCAGAAATGTAAAAGACTTTTACCAGTCAGTGCACTTGCACAGAACTGCTTCATTTGAAAACACAACTACATTGACTTGAATAAGGTGTAAAGTGCATGACCTTCACAAACCAAATTGTTGAGTGTGAGGAAGAAGATATAAATTGGCTTCTTTGATATTTTAATATGGGTTACCAACAAAAAACTTACAGTCAGCCCAAATGCCTATGCTATCAAACATGTTTAAATGTAAATTCTTTTCAGAATGGATGTGGGTATTTTATTTATTGTTGCTATCCACCTTGTCTTAAATGCCTTATTTCTGAAGGTATCTAATTGATCCTGCTTCATCTAGTAACCCAACAACCTTCTAGCTTGTGTACAAAATTTTAAACTGCTAGGTGAATATAAGTAGCCTGTATTATGTACATGATGGGGTAGCATTGCAATTTTATGGAAAGTTTCAGCACACAAAAATCATCACCTTCTGCCTGTCATCAGTATCCACCTGCTATGGCTGATCTTCATCCTCTTTGCCTTTTCTCGACCCCCAGTCTCCTTCTTCTAGCTTGCTTGGTTTCCTTAGTGGCTTCTGCTGCTTTCTGGGCATTTTTACTTCTAGTACTACTTTTCTCTCATAGAAAGATACATATAAACTCTACTGGAACAATGTCCATTGAAATCTCGGTGTCAATCTTGTTGCTTCTAAAGGCATTCCCATAATACTGTTGCAGCTGTCCAATCTTTTTGTCAGTCAGTCTGTTTTTGCCACCAAGAAACCTACCATCTACTTAATGGTTACTTTTAGGTTTGTGTGTTTATTTCTTGTACCTAACCATTTCTGTACAGGGCCTAAACATTCAAGCTTTAGAACATTTTTATTACCATATAGTTTGGTTTTACAGATTTGTGTGGTAAGAATTTACATTTCCATCCACAGTATATCCTGTATATCTCACTTTGTATTTGTCTTCTGACATTTTCAAAATGTGTGCTGGAGCTGCTGGTTCCTCAGAACTACTGCATTTTATTTTCTTATTATTAAATTACGAACATGACTTGGGCATAAAAGAGGGAGTGGCACTTATATATATGTTGGGTTGGGGGTGTCTATCGGTTGCTTGTCAAATGACAGTCTCAATGCTGGCCACTGAAGAACAATACTGCAGAAATGTCAATTTCATACAAGAGACTCGATTTTTCACTGAAAATCAGTTCCGAAGTTACAAAAGCATCTTACTAATATTTATAAGGAAGCCATACTTGAGTGATATTTGTACAGTAGGGGAATAGGGAGTGGTTCATTATTTCTCAGGCATTAAGAGCAAGTACAAAATGTTGTGCTTGCATATTTTCTACCATCTTGGAATAAAATTTTCAATGAAACCTACCTATTTTGACAAGTTGCAGCTCAAAAGCTTTGTGGTTTTAGATAAAAAGACAAATCCAAATGAAAAATGAATGGTTTTTCTCTCATTTGATCATTCACTTGCCTGTGCCTGAGAAACAAGTTTTCGTGAAATATCTAGGTGACCCCACTGCCTTAAAGCAAATTGAACTATTTTACTTGGTGTTTTCCACAGAGTTTGTGCAGATGCAGTAAGAGTGGGGAGATAAGATACCTGTATGCTTTGGATTCCTTCAGACTTGCTAGAAATGGCATATTACAGAATGAAAAGAAAAACAATTTGCAACCTTATAGAAATTATTAATTTACAGTTAAAAATTATAGTTAGAGTTGATAACTCAGGCACATAATGAAGGTTATATACCACCAATAATATTTTCAGAGGTGGAAATTTATTTTGCTCTGATAAATATTTGTATAGATCACTTGTAAAATTTAAGAGAATGAAAACAGATGATAAAATAACATCATCATGTTTTGTATTTGTTTGTTTTGCATAATACAAGACCTAACAATAAGAACAAACACATTTTTATCCAAAGATACCAGCAATAAGGATATGTGCCTGTACTAGCAAACACGTTAAAATAGATTTTTAGATAGTTAAGGATTATAATAATCTATAGACACAGAAATAAGCACACAAAGTCAACTGCCTTGAAATGCAAGACTTCACCATATACCTACGGGTTGTCAATAGAAAATTATATTTTACTGTAGCATAAAATAGTACACGAAATAGACCACCAAAATCTAAAATTTATGAGTGAATAAAAAGATCATAATAATGTAAGGGTTTTTCTTTTTACATAAAGCAAGACCAAACAAGAACAGAGACACATTTCACCCAGAGACAGATCAACAATTTGGGCAGACAAGTCCCCATACAAGCCAATGTTACATGTTTTTAAAATGCTTTATAATTTAAGTAAGACAAAAAGACTACAGTAGTACAAAAAGGTGCATGAAGTCAACTGCCTTGAAATGCAAAAGACTTCACCACAACCATCTTCGTGTTGTCGACAGAAAATTCATTACTCTCCCCTATCCATGCACATTCACACAGAAGCAAGCACGTGCACAAGCTTTCACACATATACAAAAATGATGATTTAAATAGAGCCTTTCCAATGACTTACTCAGAGCGCATTACATAAATAATATACAGACTGAATCACCAAAAACTATGCACCCATATTCGTATCCAGCAGACGCACTCACTTCTATAACAGACATCCGCTTAAATCAACTACAGACACATTACACACGCTCATCGTCAGGACAGGGTCACGGTGAAGTCACCATTCTGAAAAGATGTGTCTTAAGCAAAAGAACCAGAGTGATGAAGGCTGATAGGTAATCTGTTTCAAGTTGATGGAAAGACGTCTGTCTATACCTATTTGTCTTAGGAACTCTTAGAAGCTTGGTGTCAGAAGATAAGCGAAGAAGTTCTGCGGGTTGAGTTCAGAGAGGTACCAAGGACTAGTGCCAGAAACAGTGGAGTAAGTTAAAGTGGAAAGTTTGTAGGCTATACAATCCAGAACTGGCAGCCAAATACATAAATGTACAGTCATATCCACTGATTCAGTTATCTGTGGTTTACTGTAGCAACCAATAGTTTCGCAACGGACTTAAAACACATCAAGTCAGAACAGGCTGTAATATGGTGAAATCCAGCAGCCCAAATGTGTCCAGTATTTCACTCATCTTTATTTGTTCCTGTACATTGCACTTCTCCACTTCTCCTTCATTCTACTTCTAGCATTCTCACCATTAGCATTCGTTATCGTTTTATATATATACATATAGCGTTTGGCATTATCTTCAGTTCCATGTAACTGTAGTAAGTATTGGAACATATTATCTGTGAATGTATTTGTGTGTGCAAAAGTGTGTTAAATAATAATTTCTTCATTCAGTCTTTGGAGGGCTTCTGGCTCATATCAACTTCAAAAACTGCTGGTTACATGCATATCAACATTGGGTGGCTGTATATATGCATCCTTTCTACAGCATGATAAAACAAGAGTTTGGTACTCTACACTGCCTAATCTTATGTGGTATACATACGATAGTCATAGAGATCACTTTTTCAAGCATTCTGTTTTGTACATAGGGTAACTTCAATAGCTACACTACCCTTTAGGTTCTTTGTGTGTGTGTGTGTGTGTGCATGCACACATTCAGATTTTTCATACTGCTTACCACAAACCTCCAATTAATGTTACAAAAAACATGAAAACAAAAACATAACAATTCTACATTTTAGTAAGGATGTGTCTCTTCTTTTCTCTTTCATGGTGGGGGAGGGGGGAAATTGGTATTTTACACCGAGCCAGCAACTAAGGCTCTATCACGGCAAGGCAGTCCTGTAAACAGATGCCACATGCAGAGAAAGAACAGCGTGCCTGAGACAAGCTGAACTCAGGAGGGCCAACTCACAACTCACTGAGATAGTGACAGGCACTAACCACTGTACCACCGGACTGGTCTCTCTTTCATGTGGAGATTTCTACTGGCTCCTTACTCAAAGCCTTGCCTTCATAGATGCCGGTATATCATGATTTCACATTAAAAACTTTGCAGTACAGCAAACTAAACCATAAATATTTACATGTCTCGCCAATGGGGTTACTTTTTACATACTACCTATTTCAAAATAAAAAGCATACAACAGACATCAAGTACATTTAACTGAAATGTCAGTAGACGACATGCTTATATCACAGATTGAGAAAGAACATCATTCACTTCAAGAAAACTGGCTTAGAACAGCAAAGACATAAGTCAGAATACTTATTAAAAACTTAAAGAGAACAAAAATATAGATTACATCTACTGCTAAAGGGGGATTGGTCATGCATGCATGCCTCCCACATACACAAGGTGAATTCAGTTGGCTCACATAACTCTTTGCTAAGGGTATGCTAGTCAGACAGCTGCTTAACACCCATTTATGCCACGTTCCATTATTGGAACAGCAGTCACATAGGAGTTATTTAAATCGTACTACTCAAGCCCATCACCAGGCTCCTACTTTTCATGCATGTCTGCTTCCTGGGGGTACACCTTATCCCGTCATGCATCGAGTCAGTTTGCTGCAGCTGTTGGTGTGCTGGGATCTCCTCAAGAAGTGATGTGAATTTGTGCACATTTTTGAAGAACCATCCGAAGACAGGTAGCTATAACTTTGCTGTACTGCGTCATATACTAACACTTTTTTCTCTATTACTTCTCTTCTAGTTATATTGCCATGTAGTATAAAGAAACTACCAAAGTTATCATTGTTCTATTAGTTATGGACTTCAAATTTTGTGTTCCATTTTTTGACCACTAGGCAAAACCTCTACCTGTAAGACTAATTAAATAGTATATTTTTCCCTTTACAGTTGAAGATCTCTCTGAAAATGCCTTGAGCTCTATCTTTACATGAAATAACTGACCTGCTAGAGACAGATGACTTCAATGAAGCAAGTGCTATAGTGAACCACCTGAAAACGCTACATCACCTGTTTCTGATGAGGACTCAGGAGATGAAGAAGGTGGAACAATAAATAATCTGCCAGGTTTTTTGTTGCGGGCACCTGCGTATCTTATTCAAGATGGCAGTGATGAAGAGTCAGACACAAGTGATCCCACATACATACCTGAAGATAACTCCCATGATGATGAAGTTCCGTCAACCTCTACTGCTCAGCAACCTCCTCCATCCAAGAAGAAGAAAGTGATAAAACTTGTTTGGAAATGGAAAAAAGGCTAATCTAACTGCATAACCTGAAGCAGGTAGAATTACAGAACCACCAAACGATTTTACACTGAAACCAGAACTCCCACTCGATTATCGAATTGATGGCAAAAGCAATATTCTATGCAGATGGCATTATAACAGTGTTGTCATGATGCCTCATCTGGTGCTGGTATCGATCCCCTTTGTCTTGTCAATCGTTATTTCCAGCAACTGAAAAAGAATATCCAAATCCAGCAACCAAACATGATCAAAGTCTATAACCATTTCATGGGAGGCATAGACAAAGCTGATGAAAACATTGATAAGTATCAGGCATCAATCCATGGAAAGAAATGGTATTCAAGTCCTTGTTTCTTCTGTTTCAAATTGGTCTTATAAAATGCATGGCAACTTCATAAAACATATGATAAGAAGCCAATGGATCTTCTGGAGTTTCGGCAATGTATCGCATGGCATTATTTGGAGACCCACGATCATCCTGCAGACCTTGGCCAAACAGGAAGACCTCAGAAGCGCAACATTGACTCACGTTATGATGGCCAGAATCATGTGATAGTCAAACAGGGAAAGCAAACACGGTGTGCTCAATGTCATTAGAACACCACATTTGATGTTAAAAATGTGATGTTGCCTTACATGTCAAATGCTCTACTGAATATCACACTAAACAGCAGCTATTTGCCATCTGAGATTAGAAGCATAATTTGATACGTTATGTATAATGTAAGAAGTGGATTTGCCTAGTGTTCCAGTTTTGGAACATGATATAACTCAGCAACTGAATGTAATAAATTTTTTTCCTCTTCAAATTCTTGTTCCTTATATTTTTCTACGCAACATGTGAATTTTATGCACAAACTCAAAAATTTCACCTATGACATAAATGGGTTAAAATAATGCTGATTGGTGCCAGCATTATTTCTGCAGACATTCATAACACCAAAGATTTCTTGCTCTTATATCCAACACTTTCACTTTAATTTTTCACAGTTTTTTAAATGGAATGTTGAAAATTTCCTCTTCTGAACAGAAAGTTTAAGAAAGTGGCAAATGTTCTCGTCAACATCTTTTTTGTAATAAGCCATAGAAACACACATTCTCACATGAAGGGTGGAGGAAACTGAAGCACCCAGACAGATTCACCAACAATCAGCCAGGTAAACAAGCATCACATCAAGAGAGAGGTGTGTCGGAGCCAAGATGCAAACCCACAACAATCAGTTCTCATTGTCACAGTGACAGGCACTTTAGCCACTGCACCACCAACTGCCCCAAGAGTAGAAGCATCAGAGTTTCTTGATTTATAATCATCACAGTCTACGCCCTATTTTTTTTAAAACTTTGTTGGCAGCAATATGTGACAAATGATATGATATTTGCAGGATTCTATAAAATGATTATAACTGCATCACAACTCAACAAAAATTATCATGATTTTGCTTGCACAGTTGTGTACAATGGCTGCTATATTCATAAGTTTGATCTATAAATACCTCTTCTAATTGCACATTCAACTGCAGAATCTGATGAATTTTAGGCAGATCTTCTACTAAGCACACTCACGCACACACACACACACAAACGTGGGCATATACACACTCATTCCTCACATTTTCGTCCCCATTCCACAAACAAAACGTTGGTTACCTCGAAGCAACAATTTAACCTACTTGTGATAATCGATATAAAATTTTAACACTACAAGAATTCAGCCCAGCAATATACGTCCATTGTTGTCTCACTCTTATATTCATCGTGTGTTTACATGCAATGAGTTACATTAGTACATCAAGGGTTGCACACTGACTGCAAATAACACTTCAAGAAACAATAATGTGCCCTTATTCAGATTCTGAGATTCTAATGCAACGGCATGTTATAGCAAGCACACATTGAGCTCAAGCAATGGGCTCAAATATTCTGGTGAGTAAGATTAACGTGATGCTGAAATATTCAGCCATGACAGGCAGCCTGATTCAAAGCTGTGTAGGTAAGTGTCGTAACACCTAGCACTGTCGCTCCACCTGATGACTCCTCTTGGTGCTGGATCACTGTGCACACAGCAAGGATTTGCCTGATTAGTGCTGAATGTGTGCTGTAATTGGGTCTTCCTTCTCTCCTCTCTTTAACACTTCCTCTTCTATGCCAGAAACACTTTGTCGACGCTTTCAATTTGGTGCCGGCACACTGGGCATGTAGTAACGGCTGCCCCACAGGTTGCACAGCACACAAGGTGCCTGCAAGGGTAAAAAATCACTTCTACGTCTCTCTCCATACAGATTTTGCACAGCTGCTTGTCTTTCAAACTTTCATTTTCTTCCATCAGTTGTTGCACATCTGAAAGAGAGTTCAGTGCCTTCACCTTTTTGTGGTGGGAATAATGCCTGAAGTGGGTTATGAGAAGATTCAAAGAGTAAATTTAATTATTTTAATTGCTAAATGACAATGCCTAAAATCAACAATATGGCTGATGCACAAACCATTTAAAATAGCAGACACGAAATCAATAGATCTATGACTGGGTTGAAATTATTTTGCTTAAATCATAAATCTACTTAAAATCATTTTGAAAACAAAGATACATAGATACAAAATGTATGCCTGTATTGTTGAAATAAAATCTCTTCATAATGAAGAAATCTATTGAACCATTAGACTCTCTTGCTCCCTCTATCATTCAATCACAAATATAAAGAGAAAATAAAGAAAGAAAAAAATTAAGAGTCGCTAACCTGCAGAGACATGGCCATTCATTTTTGACTGTACTTTGTTTTCACTTTCCAGCTCCATGACTTGACAAAGCAATTTTTCACCTGTTATCACAACATCGAGTCCTGCATGGATAAAGGCATAGAAAAGTCAGCATTCACTAAGAAAAAAAAACCTAACGGTTTATAAATTTCATTTGCTGAAATGGCATCAAGAAACTGTTGTTCAATATTATGATGAATAGCAAAACCTATGAAACGTAAGGAAATAAAGCCTAGAAAAACTGCTTCCCTCCAAAGCAAATTTTTAGCCACTAACAACCACCATCTTTGAGAATGTCATAAAAGAGGAGCGAAAGGAGTCACTCTTCTCAGAAACAACAAAGACGTTAATAGAAATCAAATAAATCTGGAATGAATTTCTAATTGGAGTCTCTCCCTTAACCTCATAAAGCCTTGTAAAAGTTTGTTTATAGATTTAGATTTACAATGCATAACACAACTTTCCAGTTGTGCAGATTCATTGTAGTATTCTGCGAATTACTGATTTTTACCAAGAAGTTTTGCAATAAACAACACTCACATACCTTTTAAATTTAATAATCTTACTCCATAGTATTTGATTCATTGTTAAAATTGTCTTTTTTGACCTTTTTTCATATATGTATATAAATTCTACACGTTTACTGGTCTGTTCACTTAAGCTTTACTCCCATTTCTACTACAAGAAGCAGATAAAAGAAAATATTTTATGTTCATAAAATGCTCTATACCTTTCAAGAAGAGCTCTTTCTAACTTAAT
The DNA here is from genome assembly GCA_004794655.1 of Marisa cornuarietis. NCBI lineage: Eukaryota > Metazoa > Mollusca > Gastropoda > Architaenioglossa > Ampullariidae > Marisa > Marisa cornuarietis. The sequence continues at coordinate 4,833,402 of SMMW01000617.1, read as the reverse complement.
TCACTTTATATGAAGAACAAGGTTTTTTTTTTAATCTCACCTTCATTGTTCTTAAGAACATCAATAGCTCTCCTGACTATCTCTGGCGTGTAACCTTCACTAAGCACAGCCAATACGGAAGGAGTCTGCATCAGATCTTGACTAGCACTTCTGTTCTGAGCAGCCTCCACAAATCTGTCCCCCTTCACAAGCCTCACATACTGGCATGTGGGAAACCACTTTGCATGTTCTGTCCAGGGATCATCCTCAGGCTCCCAGTTGTACAGGAGACCATCACAGTAGAAACACTTCACTTTGTCCCCATCACCTGGTAAAAATGCATAGTGTGTATTTATACAAACATGAAAGGATCAGTTTATTACTACATCAAATGTTGGAATTCTAAAACAAACATTTTAAACTAAAGAAAAACAACTCTTATATAGGTCAGTAGATAAATTAAGAAAAAAAAGAGTTTATCATGACTGGGAGAGAGTGGGGAGAACAAAGCAAAGAAAAAAAAAGTTCAGGATCATCATCGTATGCAGTTTCAATTTCTTATGAGAAGGCATGATTTCTAAGATAAAACTCCTGAGATATAAGTGTAAGTCCCAGAAAATTATAGAAAAGTGTTTTCAAAAACCTGAAATATCTGCTTCCTCCTATGTGGTACTGTGTGGAAAATATTGTATTCATTTGAATCAAGAAAGTATATGTTGGAGCAAAAGGAAAGAAAATGGCACTGCCCACTTTCATCTATCTAAATATAGTAAAAATGTCTCCATCTTCAGCCACAACTTGTAAGTATGCTGTGATAACATTGACTAGATGAGAACTGAATAAGCTTTTTCTTTTACAGCAACTGCAGCTTTGTAGTGAAGCCACACCTTGGCCAAATTTTGGCTTCACTTGGCTGCCTTTGCTGTTATGACCACTGAAAGTTTTTTTTTATAAAGACTAAATAAAAATACATGACTGAGATGGTGTGCTTGTCTTATTAATAAAGTCATGATGTTTTTGCCACTAGGTGTAATCTGACTGATTTCTTCTGACCGAAGTTAAGGTCAATGGGGTTTTCCAGTGAGACAACAGTTAGCGCCCGTTGCCAATACAGCAAGGATTGCCTGTCCTGGGTTCAGATCTCATCTTGGGCAATCTGTTCTTTCTCTGCATCTGTTTGCTGGCTTGACGTAAAATGCTAATCCCTTACCCCCTCACGGTCAATGGGCTTAAAGTAAGTCACACATTCCGTAACAGAACCCATGCTTATGGTGAATTTAAAAGATTGTTTATAGATATTGAGATCAGTAAGAGTCAGTGCAATTGAAGAACATTCATGCATTTCCTCAAGACTGCATGATAGCTTACAGCAATACTTAAGGGGTCTCTTCATCCAACTTCAGCTAGCATCAAATGAGGTTGCGATCAAACAAGCTCCATGATGCCTAAAGAACTAATCGTGGTGCTATGGCTCTTTCACTGATTGAAATGCTGTCCTCTACACAGGTGCCCGATTTGAACTTGTGTACACACATTTGTTTTCTTCAAAATCGATGTCTGTGATGTGAGTCTATGATTCAAATTTTTTAGGTTTACTTCTGGGTCACAAGTTTTTCAGAAATGACTGCCCAAGATGATAAACTTTCAGTTCCAACACAACTGAAAAAAGTAATCCTACCTGAGTAGTAGAGCCCTGCAGCAGCCAGTGTCTCGGGCCTCTGTCTCATCTGAGCAGGCCAAGCCTCAAAAGTTGCCAGACGATCAGGCTCAGCTGCCATCTGGGGCCTAGAAGGCTTGGACATGTAGGTTCTGTTCTCATGCATGCTGTGTAGCCCTTGCCTCACAGGATACTGGCCATTACTAATCCCCGAGAATTGATGCCTTTCACTACTGCTTGCTGGCTGTCTCTGGAAATTCCTTGCTCCCCCCAGGTGATCTCCACTTGGAACCACACCACTTCCATGCTCATTTCCGCGGAGATGCCTATTTACTATCCCATATGCAGTGTGCACTGCATGTCCATTTGCTGTCTGTTCCAGGGGAATGTTTCCTACATCCTCTCCCTGCACAAATGGGCAATTGGGAAAGGCTTGTCTGTGTTCCACTTCCACAATATCTCCTGGCTCCCAGCGCAACATGGTACCATTACAAAAGGTGCAGCGTACCTTGATGAGTTGGGTTAATGGAAAAAAATGTAAATTTACGAGCCATTTAGACTATACCATTACAAAAACCACATTATTGATAGAACACAGCACCATATTATACCAAAGGCTAACCTGAGTGTAAAATTAGGTCAGTGAGTTCAGTTTGCTAAAATATTCCCCAAATCTGACTAAATAGCCCTGTTCCAGTGTCAAGATATAAAACTTTTAAAAATAACAGTTCTCATCTTTGTTTTGGAAAGAGTTCCAAGCCCCATTTTCCCTTACATGATTAAAGAAGGTTTGCTGTTATGGTAATGCCTCATTACCATATGCTCAAAGTTTTTACACTGGCTACAGCAAGGACTTTAGAAGTTAGAATGATGTAGGTCAAAGCACATCTTCTCCTTGCCTTACCTCCCTTCCCCCATCCTCGAAAAAAAAAATTAAATAATCACATTTTTAAGAGACATTCCTGACAGCACACTGATGTGCCAGTAATGATGAGCTTTACTTCGGATATGACTCAAACCTTTAAAGTTTAGGTTGATGGAAACAAAAATCAATTTGCCCTGTCATGCACTTGAAATCATTAGTACCCTCTGCAGTCCAGCTGCTCAGTTGTTGATGAATAGTTGGTTGTGTGTGCACGGGTAGGAGTTATAGGTGTGGCTTTCGAATGGTTTTAAGATGTTAGATTAAGTGTTTATGTGTTCTGCAATGATGCACCACTTGTCTTATCCTTGTCTCTAGCACTTGTTCTGTTCTTTTTCTGCTTTTCGAAACTGAGCACACTTCCCAAGTAATAACTGCTAATGGGGTTAATAAAGTTGCTCATTTGACATGTCAGATAAACTCAGGTCAGAATCTACAAATTTTCTAATGAGGGTAATCAAATGTACCTTGTCACTGGTTCCTGTAAAGATGAATCCATTCCTAGCAAGGTCTTCTTTACAAACATGTGCTCTCTCTGGCCAGTCTCTGAATGATTCTAACCTGTTTTCCTCAGAGAGGTAATAATCATTGGGAGGTGGGCGTCTCCATTGAGAGGTAAAATGCTGCAAATCACTTGCAGTGGGATATGAAGACCAGTCAAGAGGTTCTGCAAGGACAGAAGCATGACTAAGCCTATTAGCAGGTAAACAGTCTTCTTCCAAGTCATTACAATTAGACAAGGAAAGTGATTCCATTGTGCTGTTCACAGTTTCCTCTGGTGTGCTGGTATGGCCAGGTCTGTCCTCATCTGGCCCAATGTCGCTGCCTTCCCATGACATAATGTTGGATGTGACAGTAAATTGCAAGATCCTTCTAATTAGCTTGGGATGATTTAAGCATCAGATCTGGGCAGCTGCTTTCATGAATGCAAAATACCTAAAATGATTCTCTAAAAAAAAGAAAGGAAAACAAATAAGTTATTACTTAAAGTTCTTACAAATTTTGTAAAAAAAGAGATACACAGAATACATAAAGTGTACACCACAAGATACATAATGACACTTCAAACCTAAATATTTCTGCTAAAAGCTTTTCTGACCATTCATATTTGTTTATAATAACACTAAAGACCTGTAATAAATACATACATGCAATTTTGTATGTCTTGTGTCTTTCAAAATGTGTAAATACCTTCTATGCTTACCTTGTACAATATAATTCCACAAGCTACAATTTAACTTTAAGCTTGTCAGTCAGTCGATTTTATCACAACCCTATGTTGATTTGATCAAATCATTGTTTATGTGATAATTCAACGATGAAATTATTCAATTTTGATGTATTCTCCTTTCTCGTCTTTGGCTGACGCAGGCTGATCTTGTGTGTGAGAGAGAGAGAGAGTGGTTCCAAGTCAATATAAATAAGTTTTCTACGTATTTTAACATCTTCACATTCTTAACGCCTTACGCTTTTAAAAAACCGTGGCCATGAGACGTACGGCTGTGCCATGCCGATTACTCTTCTGTTGCAAGATTTCTTTTTGTTTGCTCATTACCTAGGCATCCATGCGTCACGTGTAACTGCGTCTACTTTTCATTTGATAACAATGTGGGGGAGGGGGAAAACCTACGCACATCACGTTACTAATTTGTATAGAGAAAGATGTCGTTTCCTTTGCATACATACAACGAGCAGCCACGAACTTGTATTACACGTCCATGGAGCAACGAATGTGATCATAGAGTCTGTGAATGTAATATTACACTGGACAGTAATCTCGACAGAGGGTTGTGGTCGAATTGACTATGGTCGTGCCCGAATTGGTAAATGGTCGAATCGACCGGCGACCGATCAATGATTAATTGGAGTAAAGGTCGTTTAACTGATTCATTAATATTAGTCCCATTCCACACTGTTCGTGAATCTATTATGATCACTAGCTCAGACGACCGTATTTACTATTTTCAAGGATCGACGACGGTCTCAAGTATTTTTGATTTTAGTAATCACAAACTAGAACTATTTCCACGTACCTTCTACAACTTCAGCGGAAGAAGACCCCGCTAAGGCAGGCTGTTGTCAACAGATCAAATACAACAAATCTTATAACCCTTTATAGAAGAATAATTCTTTTTCTACACTTTAAGAGACACTCTTCCTTATAGGGGAAGTCCCATCGGTTTTTCCGATGGAAAAGTTAAAGGGAGGTAAATGGCATTTTACCACTAGAGTTACTCGTCATTACCGTTCGGAAATACAGTACCTGTAAACATTAATGTTTGCAAACCACAGCTTTTATTCCGGTTCAGAAATAGTGCCAAACGTGACTGTGTTACAACTGTGGTTACTTTATTCGATTCATGTATTCTGGCTGAGGGACAGATGCGAGTTTTCCTTACTGATTAAATTAATTTTATTTTTAAGTCAGGGGTTCGAATTTCATTGCAGATAATTTTTTTTAAATACTCTGCAGATTGTGTTTCTTTATTTTTATCATGGGTTATGGCTGGCTGGTGTACTCTGCTTGCTCAAGACTGTTTGATGATGATGATAATGTCGATTTCTAATGCGCAGGTATCCATTCAAAAGAGTGCTCATTGCGCAGCAAAAACAGAAGAGAAGAAAAAAACAACAACAGGAAAGTAAAAAATAATAAAGACAGAAGGTTGGTTAAGTCCGTCTTAAGTAAACGTTTTGATGTTTACTTTCTCCGTTGTAAGTAAGCAGTGACACTAACATGTACTGTAGCCGGACTGACGGTCGCTACTACACTTACTCTGCCCCAGCGCCATAAATCAGTCCGTTCCTCTTTCTTGTCCCAGGGGAGAAGACGAAACTTCCCAAGGAGACTTTTCTTTCTAAAGTTCTAGTTCTCGCTAGTCGGGTGCGTTGTCTCAAATACTGCCTCGCGTTGTGTTCTTTTTTCCATCTACGGCACCCGCACTCAGCCGACCTTGGAGTCCACAAAAGACCCTGCTTTTCTCTAAACCAAAAGTGTCTTCTCTGCGGTGTATCTCTCAGCTCCTTGATCATCGTGTGTGTTCCGCTGCTCGACACAATTACAATGGACGACACAATTCCTTTCTCTCTACTGATTCTCATTCATCTCGTTCACACGACGAGGACACATACCTCACGCTAGCTTACGGACTAAGACGCTTACACAAATAAGTAAGTTCAAAGACAGATTTATTTACATAATTTACACCTACAACTACTAGTATATGGTATCCCTATCCTAACTAACCTACCTAACTCCTAACTCCCTGGGGTGGGGGGAAAGAGGGGGGTTGAGTGATGAGAGTGCTTTTCAGCCTGCTTTCGGCAAACAGGTACCTCTCTCGTACTCGGGGTGGGTTAGAGGGAAGGGGCTGGGGGACAAGAGTGCTTTTCAGCCTGGTCCAGTTGCCTTTCGGCAAACAGGTACCTCTCTTGTACTGACCAGTCGTCTTTCGACAAGCAGGTCCAGAGACTGACTTTTCTCTGGTATTTATACTGGAATAGCTGGGTGCTACGTCACCCGTTGTGCGGTCAGCCTGCCTCGCGATGCTCTGCTCGCACGACCAAGCGTGGGGTGGAAGGGTGTGCAGGGCAGAAGGGACAAAGCACCGACAGCGGTACAAGCTGCCTAGCGCTCCCGCTACAGTACATTAACTACAATAATTCACCGAAAAAACTGCGACGTAACTCTACTATAGGCTGAAGAAATAATTATGTAAAGACAGTACTCATGATGACTGAGAGAGAGGGTGGTTGGGTAGTGGGGGTAGAGAACGAGCAGGCTTCATTCAAACCGTCGTGCACCACCCGTTGCTAAGAATCAGCTGTCAATTCACGGAACTAGCATCAAGCTTACAATTAATAATAAGCTATTCACTCTATTGCATCTATCACTAAATTACACTGACGCCGCGTAAGAATAAATTCAAGCTTGACTCAGATAAAGAGATAGTTTGACAGTTGAGAATAAAAATCGCAGCTGGAAGAGTCACGTCTTGTCTCGCTCACGGGAAAGGAGGGGAGTGTATATAGGTACGTGTCAGCACCGTCAGAGGTACACGCTGCCCCAAACAAGCCCGAAGACTACAATTTTGTTTGGGGTTTTTTTGGTCGTGCAAGCTCATAATGCATGTGACTGCCTATGATTATACCCCGTGTGTGTGTGTGTGTGCGGTGAACACGATTAGTTAAAACTGTGGCAGATGCTTTTCAGTCTCTCACAAGTGATTACAGACTGTGAGAATTTAGATATCACTATAACAAGCACACTAGACTGAGGCACTTAGTGGTATAGTATTCACTTCATTCTGTTTCTTGTGGACTGATGATGAGAAGAAATGTGATAGCTGGGTATTTATAGGCCCCAGGATGGCCGAAGCATGGCAGACGACAGTACAGAAAGGTGATCGATACTCCCCCTCCCCCTGTTTCTACGTACGCTGTTGTGGTGCACTCATTTTCGGACGTAATCGCTTGCTTCAGACGAAACTACCCCGCGCGGAAGAAATTGTGTACGCCGTAAAAAAAGTAGACAACGTCTAATTTGTGACGGCACCAATTCTCTCTCACAGACAGACAAGAAAATGGTAAGGAAGCAAGTCACGTGGCGGCTTTTTCCGACTGTCAGGCTTCCGTTGCCGAACACGAATTCTCACGCTAGGGAAAGAACAATATACAATTAGTGTCTACACTGATGACGAGGATGAATAATGCTGAACTCGAAAAAAAACTATAGACAGTGGACAATAAACAGCAGGAAAAGGTAGCGGCAGAAATAAACACAGATACTTAGTATTACCTGCAAAATAACCGTCTCCACAAACAGAAAAACTTGTTTCTGGCTGCTCAGATTCCAGAAGGTTAATTAATATTTCCTGTGCGTGGAGAACGACACAAATAACCCTCGTCTACATTAGTGTGTTAACTCTACCTGCCCTTGCAGGTATGACGACAACGCACCCACGCATGCAGGCAAATCGTAAGGCGTAGACTGCAGTGGGAAGAAAAACCCACACGACGTTATCTGAAGCCATGGAACACGTTATCGCACACCACCAGATAAAACTAATGTGTTCGTGCATTTTGAAACCAGAAGCATGGTGCATAGCGTTCGCTGAACAACTAAAATCCCGGATTTAGAAAACAAGCCGTCATCTGAACAGCTACTGGCGGGGCATACAGCCCCTGGTGCTTTCTATAGGCGACTGTGGTTTCACTTTAGCGTTACGCTGTATGCTGTACTTTCTGTCTGGGTCAGCCCTATATTTGTCACCTTCAAAACAGTGCTTGGAACAGTTTCGCACTTCATGTAAAAGGGAAAAAGTTATATCAGGGTAGAGAGCGCTTAAGGGTAAAGACTGGCCAGTCTTGCAACACACACACAGCATTTGAGATATGATGTTTATATATTTTAACAGAATTTGTTTGTTTGTTTTTTTGTGTTCTTATTGCTTGGCTCTTAGCACTGCTTTTAAAAGAACAAAAGCAAGAGCTAGATATACCATGCAACATATACATCTTTATTGTCATAACATATATCATCCTTATTCTCATTAGTGCACATCTGATTTCCTTTGACCAAATGTGAAACTATGAAAGTGGAAAGTAAACTAAAAATAAAAAGCACCTTCCTTTTAGGCAATAAGGGTAGTAGGGGTAGAAATAAGCACAGGCCTGTTTCACTTTCCATGTTTTATTGACTTCAATGACATAGGTTTCCTAGAGGCTGCAAGAAACCCATCTTTAGGTTATTTTCAGCTTACCCTCCTCTGTGAAATAATGCTACTGCAAGGGTTAAAGTGAACAACATTAACAGGCACTTACAATAGGTTAGTAAATTAAACTTTGATGAAATGAGCAAAACCATGCCTTACAAGTATTGCTATGTGATTTATGGTGTTGACTATAATAATGATCATGATGATAAATACATGTGAATATATACAACAGCACCTGGATAGCAAAGTCTTCTGTGATTTTCAGTTCAAATAGCAAATGATTTAAAGCACAAGAAAAATGTCCTTCTGTTTGAAATATGTTACAAATCTTTATATGATGCTGGCAGTTTTAAGCTATGTGTTGTGCACACTACAGCAGTTTGTGATACAATTATAAGTATGCATGAAGAACATTGTGCTGAAAAGTTCCTTCAACAGTCTTGGAAATCAATATATATATAAACTGTTGGCATTTTATTTTGGGAAATGTCTATACTTGCGAAAGGAAAGACGTTGCTTTCATGTTTTACAGGATTGTAAAAGTCTTGCTGTGAAAACAAAGGTGTATAATGCTTATCATTGCTACAAAGGCTCTGCTGTACTTAACCTTTGCCCAAGATTCGCAAGGTATAAAACCATTAACTGTGTCAGCAGAATAGTGGATGGTGATACATGAAGTCATCAATGTTATAAACCCTTCCAAAAAATTTGAAAACCTGAACAAAATATCAGTTTTCTACAAAAGTCTGTGCTGAGCAGTGACAGCAGGAGCAGTGAATGCTGCGGTGCAAAGAATGCGATGTAGAAATCTGTTTAGAATTACATAAGCTACATTTTACACATAGTGTTGAATGATTAAAACAACCACAGTGATAAACAACTTGTTTCTGCTATAAGTGGCAATTCAAGGTAAACTGCAAAAAGAAAAAAACTGCAAAAACTGCTCTTTGTCTCTTTAAAAAGCAAGACATCATAATTATAATCGATGTCCACAAATCTGCTATTGTGTTGTAAGCAAATTTACAATTTGAGGATCCTTTTTAGAGTACATATTTCAGAAAAATATAGTGCATAAAATGTTCACTAGAATCAGAAAGTCTTTCACTTACACAAAGAAAACTTTTTTTTTTTAATTCACCACTGTATTCATTATTTAAAATTATTCTCTCTTAATCAAGCCAGGCAAGTAACCTGTAGAAAATTCCCACAGATATAAGAGAGTGAATGCGATAATTAAAATGTGACAGTGTGTGTAATTATATATATGTGTGTCCACCCTTTTTATCCAATTGTCACCAAATTTGGCAGGAATATTCTTTTCAATTACACGAAGTTCATGGACTATGCTTAATTGACATATGTTGCTATGAAGCATGTTTATTGTCCCTGTTCTAAGCTGATAGTAATGACTTCAGATTGAGGAAAAATAAAATCTATTCCATGCACTAAATTTTACTAGGTATTAGATATTATGAGATACTCCAAAGTGATTTTTCCCTGTTACAAACTGGCAAAAAATTTATGGCATAGTTCAGATCTTGAAAACCTAAGACTCACCAAAACTTGCCGGGTAGAACAGAAGCTATGAATTTTTAAGTAATTTAATGTTTAAACATTTCTGTGTGTAGTATCAACTGAACAAACTTCATTAACTCCATTCCAAAACAAACACCCAAATCTCAAGTGACTCTAACTGGATAGCTATCATGATATCAACCTTTTAACATCATTGGCACCAATATGCTAAATTTGTGCTGTTTTTTTTTTAAACTGTGCAATAGTGAAATTATCAGCATAGATGTCAAAAGTGATAATCTTTCCAAAAAAAATTCTTCACTATCTCAAATTTTGTAAATGAAATTTTCAAACATATTTTTCAGCAATTTCCCTGAAAAATAATAAGTTTTATGTTTAAAAAAAAATAAAAGAGCAAGATTTTGATCACTTCCACTACAGCTTTCTGCTGTCATTGCAAGAATGCCACAAAAGTTGGGACAAGTAACATTAAGTCTGTTTATAATGATAAAATATTAAACTAGAAATAACAAGAGAAAGTGCACAGTTTTTTTCTTTTTCAAAAGGTTTCATTTGTTTTCAGGCATATTTTAACATGTCTCACTGAAATCAAGCAAAAAATATGTCACGGAAAATTAGTTGGAATATATATTACTACACAGAGCAAACTGTAATGTACCTCTGCCATACAGAGTGAAGTTGGACAACATCCTAATCTGTGAGGGGACGCTATGAGAAATCTGAAAAAAGAGCACCAACAATTTTTGTTTTCCCCTCCACTTCAAAGGTGTGGGGTTTAAAAGTTGATAATAAATTCTTCCACATGTCTTATGTAGCTGAATTCTCATCCTTATTTCTGACAGTACATTAATCACACTGATAGCAACAGCAGTAACTCTTCCAGACAGGGCTGTGCTTAGGGGCAGGCAGACGAGGCATCTACCTAGGGTCCCGCGCTTTTGCTAGTCATCAGAGTCCACGCGCTTTTGATTCATATGGTAACTAGGCTATGGTCGAGGGCCCTGCACATGCCCTATGCCTCGGGCCCCGCAGGGGCTAAGAACGGGCCTGCTTCCAGATTTGAATGAAAGTGATTAGATATTATAATAATTATTTTCATTTATACATTTTCCATAATGAATAATCTGTGTTTACTGCAAAATATAAACACCACATTTGTTAAATAAAATTAGTGAATGACGTCCTCAACAAACACTCAATGTTTCAGCCAATGATCTTTGCCGCTTTACATTTCAGGCAAATCAGATCATAAACAAGTTACTATATAGGATGTTTGGTACACAAACAATGGCAGATAGAAATAGAACACATTGAGGAGTGTAGCAAAAACAGCAATGATAATGACAAATCTTGCTGCTTCTGTACCACACATGATTTGGGGGAAAAAACCCATGTGAACACAGCCATACACAGCTGGAGTGAAAAAAAAACAGCTAGTGGACTTCAGACCAGAAATCATGGAACTACACATTAATATGTTCATAGACACAGATGAAAATCACTTTCAACAACACAGCCACCATCTGGAACCCATAAGCAAAACAACCTCATTCAGTCTATGTATACACCAAAACATGCACCAATATATTTACAAACTGTGCAGAAAAGCACTTAAACCCTACACCCCCTCTGCCTTTCTTCAGCATGACTTAATTGCAGGAAAATCATTCTCTCCTGGAAGCATCATCTTGATGGATACGGATGTATGATGTGCAATGAGATTTACAGCTCTGTGCCAGTGAAAACCACACAACCAGATGATTCAGCTTGTATCCAAAACAGCTGGGGCCTCCATGAAGTGTTGGGAATGTGTGACAACATCCTATATAGTAAACAGGAAAGCAAATAAACTATAAGAAATTTAACAGCAATTTCTAAGATAAACAAGTGAAAAGTGGTGGCTATAAAGTGAACAAACTGTGGGTGGTTCACTGTGACTAGGGAATGGTATATAAAAAGCAGCCCTCAACTCTCCACTAGTTAATGAGGTATAAAAGGTAAATTAGTAACAGTAACCTAATGGTTAGCATAGTTGACTGTGGAAAATAAAGATGTGCAATTGATGCCTGCTCAGAGCTGTGGCTGGAAAACACCCAAGCCTATACAGCAATTGGTGTGCAGGAATGGGTATTTGATTTGACAGCGAAATTAAAGACTGTGGAAGCAGAATGTTAGGTTCTGCCTTTCACATGCCATATCCTAGACCTATGAATGATTTATGTAAAGGTCTCTTGGAGAGAGGGAGGGGGCTGCAACTATGGCCAATAATAACGAAAATTTATATAGCGCATTTCCCTGCTTCACAGAAGGCTCCATGTGCTTTATAAAAGAAATGCAAAACACAAAGAAAGACACAAATTCACACAACAGACAAACTGATACAGACTAAAACATGTCTGTAAACAATTGTACAGAATTATATCAACAGACATAATAATCACAAGATAAAAAAAACCTGCTTGAGGTCAAGTTTAAGAAAAATACACAGAATAATAAGAAAACATACACAGATGCACACAACGTAACATGCAAACATTATGTCTATAGAATGATGAATGGGATGATGAAAAATACGAAGCCAGTAGTCACTTCCAGCTTTCTCAATATAGTTGAAAAAGACCGTAAATTCTTCTATTTACGGAGACAGGACACTTAATCCCCAGACATTTAATCCCCGACACTTAATCCCCTAGATATTTAATCCCTAGCCATTTAATCCTCAAAAATGCCCCCAAATCGTGACACAACACTCAAAACTGTAATTTTGTGAGCTTGAAATATTATAACCGTAAGAGAAATGTGTCACGTGGTAACTCTAATGAGACGTAACAATCGCCCCAATTAGGGTCTAGGGTGGCTTGCTGAGGCCCCTTATGCAAGAAAGGGGGGCGTATGTGCTAGCATAGAGATGTTGTTTGGGGTGGAAGCACGGAGGTGTTGCATGAACAAACAACGCTGTGGAGGGTTGACATCACGCCCTCCAATCTCTCTTCTCCTGTCACCATCCAACAATGTGGACATTCCTTGATGGTCTACATAAGGATTGTCTGCTACACAAGGCATCTGTTCTACAGTCATGCGCCGGGAGAGAGAAATGTCCAAAGAGGAAGTACGCTGAATTGGCCAAGAGAATTAGCAGCATTGTACAGCGATATGAGCCAATGGATCGTCTTCTGTACCTCCGATCATTAGCTTACCTGTCATATTGATTAACAACACTTTTCATATCATATTGTTGAAGAACATTGAATTTAACAGCTCACATGAACTTTAACTAATGTTATAGATGTTGAAGTTAAGTATTATTTTAATTGTCAAACTTATTTTGATGTTTAGATGAAAATAATAATTTGAATTTGAATTAAATTTTTCATTCACTTCATAATTTTTTTAGTTGAAATTTCATTTTGAGGATTAAGTGTCTGGGGATTAAAAGTCTAGGGGATTAAGTGTCTGGGATTCATGAATGGGATGATGAAAGATATGAAGCCAGTAGTCGCTTCCAGCTTTCTCAATACAGTTGAAAAAGACCGTAAATTCTTCTATTTACATCACAGTTCTGGTTATCACTGATCAATCAGTAACACTGTCAACTGCTACTTCATAAGAACACGTAGCAGTTAAAGAAAGGACATTTTTCTTGAATGATTTAAATGGGACACACAGGAAATTTCTGCAGGATTTCACTTCATGGAAAATCAAGATAATATTGATACAGTTAGCAAGAAAGTTGAAAATTTCTGCAGTGGTATGACCAATGAGGTATATGGATCCTACTGGTTACAAATTAAAATTCAGGTGAAAGAAGAAACAGTAGATGTGTAGGCTGCTGCTTGAACATTCTTTTTCTGTAAACATTTGTGACAGGTGCAGAACAAACAGAATCAGGGCCCATATATACAGAAGGTTACCTGAGTTCACAGAAAAGAAATGGTGATGATTAGGGTAAAAAACAGTCACAATAAGATGGTCAGATTAGTTCATCATGCTCAACATAATGAACAGTCAATGCTGTTGCATTCTAAGCAATTTTTATTTCATCTTTGTCTTCCTGTTTTTCTGTACTGTGATGCTCCTTTGTTGGGGTCTTGACTTACACTAGTTCTTTATATTTAAGCTCTTCTTGGTAATAAACAAACAAAAGACTGCAAAATGGATGTACAAATTGCCATCATAATTCTGAAAGACTTCAGCTTCTCCCATAGCAAGGATGTGACCAACCACATCAAGCTACCTCCAGTACGAAGCTGCCAAGTCATATTTTTACACCATATTCAAAACAGTTTGCCACTTCCTGTGACCTCATGGGCACATATTCAGATCTACTTCACTTACCCTATTGTAATCCCCAGTTTCCACTGTGATGCCGACACATAAAAATGATAAAATATTGCTGCCATTCCTGCAACTGCCTATCTACTGTGGTCATCAATCTGGCACTGCAGGTTATTTATGGGTACTACAATTTCATCCACTCTTTTGGTGTGTTTGTGTATATCTTTGGCGCATGCAATTTTTTTGTGTGGGTTGTGTATGCATGTATGTGTATTAAGAGGAGGTCATGCTTACACATTTAACAGGCTGTTGTGTGATGTCCCTCTGTGTTCCTGTCTAGTATTGCATACACATATATGTTTGTAAACCGCTTTGAGCCTGGCTAGTGCTGGGAAAAGGTGCTACCATAAATACATATTATTATTCATTGCAGAAGCAAGCAGCCATGTTGTCCAGGTACAATGTTACTGATCCCACACTAGAGGAGAGAGCCAGCCTTGAATGAGATTTAGCATGATGATGATGATGATGCAGGTGCATTTCATACTTCAAAGTTTACAGAATGCTAAGGAAGTGATGTTAGAGCCAGCAGCAGGTCCCAGCCAGGTATGGTCTATACCAGATGTGTTTATGTGCATGTTGCCAAATAAAATATCCAGACATGCTAACATAATCTGAATTGTTTAAAAAAAATTAAATTGCTGTATGTTGAGAATGCTACATTTGAAGTGTCCCAACATTTGAATATTGTATGCTGTTTTCTATTTCTGATGATGTATTGGCATGTGAATTTTCACTCTTGCGGTCTGGCCACAGGTAACCGATGCCTGTAAGCAGAACCAATCGACACCGCAATTCATTCATTCCACGTGCCATTTACCTGATTAACTCTATTGGCCATGATCTTGTATTAGCCTGAGGTGACCTAAGATCACCATCTCTATCTACTGTTGCTGGGAATGTGTGTGTGCATGCATGCGTGTGTGTGCATGCGTTTATGTGTGTGTGTGAGTGAGAGAGAGAGAAAAATTATTTCAACATGTATATGTATGTATTATTTCTTGTATATCATGTATATGTATGTATCACTGATAGTACGAGCACTATCTAGAAGTGCCCTTGTAGATAAATAAAGTTGTATTGTATTGTAAAGGGGACTTAGAGTAAGGTCCCTTAGCTTAGAGAAGGAAATCCAACTAAGATGGTCAACACATAGCCACTCCTCTCTGACTAAAGTTTATGAAGCCTGTAAACACTACAAACTTTACTGTACCTATGGTCTCAAAGGCTTTAGGACTCTCTGCCTTTACCTTACCTTCCCTGATTAATCAGGCATACATGATAGGTGGGCAGAAGAAGTTTCCTGGTCAAAGGCCCAGGTGAGCCATAAACTGGTGACCTGCTTTGAAATCAAGTATACTAACCATTAGGCTACAGCCCTTCATCACTGTAAGTTACATTGGTCATCTCATTCCGAGAAATACGAACAGGCAAAAACCGAGAAAAAAAATGTAGAATAAACAAAATAAGTAAAGATTAGCCACAAACAAAAACAAAGATAAACATGATGAAAAAATTGAGGACAAAAAACATCACAATACATGGTAAAAATCTTCCCAGAAAATCTTGCCTGGGAAAACACTTGAAGTCATGCTGGTCAGACTGCTCTGATCTTAGACTGGAATTCAGGTTTGACACAGTGCTGTCTAATCATGGCTGGAAGGTCTACAAGACAGGTGACTGGGACCACTGCCTTTCTATCCTCAGCATCCTGGACAAGAGCTTTCCAGTCTTGGTTTATCTGAAAATTTTAAGCCAACACTGAATATTTTGTTATCTTTTCCTCTCTTTTCTATCCTCCTAATCAAACATCTATGTTAAATGATCTCATAATGAAAACACGATGGAATTAAATGCAGAAACTGTGATTCTAGCACCTTGTCCTCAGTTCAAAGAGGTTAAATTTGGTGTCAAAAGGCAGCATGTATGAAAATTTGCACAACCGGCACTCAGAGGATCAAAAGAATTGAACGAAATTTTTTTTTTTTAATCTTTAATATTGGTCAAAGAAGATTTTTGGCAGAATAAGTGAAAAGAACTTTTCACATACCTTTAGAGACTGAAGATGACCAATGATGTACAAGGAATATTTTGCCCGTGTAAGTGCCACATTCATTCTTCTTTTGTCTGCCATAAACCTGTAACATAAGATATTTTTGTGTTGATTTTCTAACACTGTGCACCCCTTTTCATGGTCTGTCTTGAGAACATAACGTGAAGCAAGAAATGAAAGAGTTTTTATCAATCTTTTGTGGAAATCAAAAAGAAACTGTCACAGCTGTATGCTCTTTAATATTTTGTAAGAACCAAGAAAAGGTAATGACCCTTCAAAAAAAAAAAAAAGAAAGGCTGTGTGTGTGTGTATGTGTGTGCGAGAAAGAGAGAGAAAAAATACAAATACAGTGATGAACTGATCACAGATGTTAATAAACAAGAAGAAAACAATTTCTGTTTATTTTTTATGCCACTGCATGTGACAAAGAGGGAACAGCACAGCGTACCCAATACTGCCTGATGTACTCTGAGCACGCACACATGATAAGATGATAATGTGTTTCTCACGTCCTTGAAAGCTGTCTACAGTATTGACCTCCACTTGTTTCACTCCCCTGCACAAGAAACCATAAAGAGAAAAGAAATGATCACAGAAAATTATGATCATCCTTTTTCCAAACATAAGAGTATCAAGTCATACATTTCAAACATACACTGATTATGCTTTTGCTGGGTATGTGTCCTGGTATTATACCATAAACTATACACAGTGGCACTTACTTTTTTTTTCCAACACAGACATCTTTTTCTCATCCGCAAACCTCTCACAATTTTTATCTTCCCCTAGTTGTCTCAGTCCATTTTTTTGTCATTTCTCTGATCAATCTTACCTGGTTCATATCACTAAAAAAATCACTGTAGTAAGACCAACAGTTAAGAAGAATAAGAATTTATTGGCAAAGTGACACTGCACTTGGAATATGACTTGATGATGGAAGAGACAAAACAAAAGAAAGAATAATCAGCCCTATCCTATACATATGCACATACATGCACAGTTCCCCTCTTCCTTGCTTTCTTTTTCTTCGACACTCCCTTTCTATCACAGACACTGCCTTACAGACTGCAAAAGGACACATTCAACTAGTACTAGTCCTGACACAAGCTACAGGGGAGTTCAGGAAGGTTACTACTTCAGCAAAGTTAGTTGCAGCTCCTAAAATTCTTTGCTCAAAGGACAGGCACCCGTTTAATCCAGCTCACCTCTCATTTAGTTTTTTACAGACAAGTCGCTTCTGACTGCTGTAAGGGCAGATAATACCCATGTTGGCTGCTGATATTTTGAAGCCCAACTGTAGGATTTGACAGCAAAGTTCTGCTGTAAGTTCAGCTTCTGCCTCATTGCTTAAGGAACTGAGCAGAAATAAAAACTCTTTAATTTAGGCTCATGTCCAAATACTTCAAGGTAGCTTAAGTTACACCAATATCTCATATTTGTTTTCAAGAAGATTACTGTAAGTAAATTTTACAGTAGATGTAACTGTAAACATGACTGACCGTGTTTGAGAATAAAATAATCACAGAGACACTCAAATACTAACCCAGACTGGGACAACTGCTCTTGCCCCTCTGCAAGATCAAACACCAAGTATGGGTCCAGGGGAAAACGCTTGCAGTTCTCTATAATCTGGCTAAAAAATTTACATCGATAACTCAACAAAAGCATTCTGTACAAAAAATGCTCCTTCCATATGATCATACATAAGGTGCAACATGTGCAAACAATTTTAAGCATGGATGTAGGCATTCATGTGCACATGCACACACACACATACACAATCACAAACATAATACATCCTCAAAGATGATACTACATTCAATACAGAAATACAATACATAAATAAGATGCATATACATAAATGTAGTTGTTCAAATAAATTCTGAAATTCATTGGATGACTCAATCATTCATGTCACATAAATGTCCCAAATTAGGATCTTGAATTATAAATGCCTGCTGTAATCATAAATGCCTGCAGTCTATAAATCTCAAATTTAAGAATGAGATGCTAGTCATAAAAATAAATAAATAAATAAATAAAACCTATGAATCATTAGGAATCCTTATGGTCCAGCCTATAAAAGAAGGAAATCTGATTGGCAAAGTTCAAGCATCTGCAATTTCAAATCACTCTGACCACAAACAGAACAAAGAATCACATAAAGCATGCAGACCAACAGGGATCAATTACGAAGCAAGTTTTAATCAATGAGACGAATTTCTAAGCATATACAGAGACACTGGCTCTTAAGAATACAAGCACAACATGATATTGATGAGAGATTATCATTATGCAATATAATCTCAAAGATATTGAGATGTACCTTAATTAATCAGATTTATACGTTTTCCTCATATTCCTCTTTCTGTCTAAGGTTCTGGAAAGGATTGTTCTTTCCCACCTTATGTGTACGTGGAGCAAAATCATCTCCTTAAACCAATCCAGTTGGCTTATAGAAAAGGCAATGGTACTGAATCTGCTCTTTTTAAAGTTGTAAATGATCTACTCCTCGGTGCTGACGATGACAGCATGTCATTTCTGCATGTCAGCAGCATTTGATACTGTAGATCATTCTATACATTTACACAGACTTCAGCAGTCTTTTGGTATTCATGATCTTGCTTTGTCCTGGTTTCGATCCTATCTCATGGACTGAACCCAGACTGTGTGTGAATGTTTACTCCGATGCTTCTGTCTTGAGATATGGTGTCCCTCAGGGATCTGTATTGGGGCCAATACTTTTTGTGCTATATACCTCCCCTCTGTCTGATGTTAAGTCACCCCATGCCATGTCACATGTGAGTTATGCTAATGATACACAGCTTTATCAGTCAGCTCCACTTACTGAACTCTCTGGACTACTGACAAAGAAACACAGGATTGCATAGCTGACATAAAGTCTTGGATGCTCCAAAACAGACTGCAACTGAATGACAATAAGACTGAACTGCTACTTACTAGTCCAAAGAAATTTCGGAGTCATCCTTCTCTCACTCAGTCTGTCTATCAACAACTCAACTATTCCTTTCTCTACCTATGTCCGCAGCTTGGGAGTCATTCTCAATCAAAGTTTGACTTTTCACCAGCATATTTCTCATGTCTGCAGAATTGCCTACCTTGAACTTTGTAGGATCATTACCATTTGTCATTATCTCACCACTGATGCAACTAAAACTTTAATCTGTGCCTTTGTGCTATAATGGATGGACTATTGTAATTCTCTTTTAGCATAAATCCCACTAACTAAGACAAAGATGTAATGACAGAGGTCTTTCTCATACCAAGCCACATCAACTTGGAACGGATTACCCATCAGCCTTTGACATTCTAATTCTTTAACCATCTTTCAAGTCCAAACTTAAGATGCATCTTTTCAGAACGACAACTTCACTGTGATCCTGTCCTGACATGAGTATGCATAACGTGTGTCTGTAATTTACTTTGTTTACGAGTGAGTTTATGTTGTTATATGCAAATATGGTACATGATTGTTTACGAGTTAGTCTATGTATAATTTATGTAAAGCACTCTAAGCAAATTTTTATTATTTTTAAATAACATCTCCCCTCCTTACTAACTCCAGCAGTCTCAACTTGGGGTTTAAAGGCAAATTTGCCAAATTAGTAATTTTGGTTTAGTCTCATTCCACTTTTCTTTAGATAGCAAAGCCATTTCTGAAATTTGCTCTAATTTTTTTTTTTTTTTGGGGGGGGGGGCTCTGATAGGCATATTTGATTTGAAGTTCTGTTTTGCTGTGAGACATTTTGACTGACAAATTTCACCCTGACTTCTCTTTTTCTTGAGGAACAGACTACCCTTACCCCTCCCCCCAATCACTACCAGCAAACCCCTTTCCACTTTCCCTTTCCTCTCTCATCCTAGCCAAGGAAAAATGGCCCCACTGCCTTGGGGGAATCTTGGGAAAGATAAAGGCTAAGGGAGTAAACCCCTACAGAAAATCCTGATACTAACACGGCATCAGTGGGCGAAGACTCTCCACGACGAGAGTACCGGCCAGGGCCCAGCGCCTACGTGTTCACGACCAGGCCGACAATCGGCTGTGGTTCACTTGGAGAAGGGATTAGCGCTACCAAGTGTATAAGCTCAATGAAAGGACCATGGATATACGCCAGAAAAGAGATAACATGCCGGATCGGTCGCGGCCCGGACTAACAACGACCGCGCACCCTATCGGGAGGCTCCAGCGTGGGGTCAGCGAAAAGTGTGCTACTGGAGCCAAGACCAAGACCAAGACCAAGACTGAAACCAAAACAGAAATCAAACTAAGAGAAGGAACAACCATTGGCACGTGGAACGTACGCACGTTATACCAGTGCGGAAAAGTGCACCAACTCACACACGAGCTAAAATGGTATCAGTGGGACATTGTGGGACTGGCGGAGGTCAGATGGACAGGATTTGGGAAAACAGTGACGGAAGACGGCCACAGACTGTGGTACAGTGGGGAGGACACCAGGCATGAGTACGGCGTGGGCTTCCTTGTGCACAGGAAGGTGGCCGCGGCCGTCATCAGCTGTACACCCGTATCCAGCCGGCTGATCTCCATTCGTGTCTCAGCCAAGCCTCATAATGTCACCATTGTCCAAGTATACGCTCCAACTTCCACACATGGAGACGACGAAGTGGAAGAATTCTACCAACAACTGGACAAGATTGTGAAGGCAGTTCCAAAAAAGGACATCCTGGTTGTGCTCGGAGACTGGAACGCCAAGGTCGGACCAGACGCCTACCAGCAATGGGCAGGAAAGGTGGGGAAATTTGGCCTTGGTGAAACCAACGACAGGGGCATCAGACTCCTAGAGTTCGCACAGAGCCAGAGACTCACCTTAGCCAACACCTTGTATCCCCAC
The DNA here is from genome assembly GCA_004794655.1 of Marisa cornuarietis. Lineage (NCBI taxonomy): Eukaryota > Metazoa > Mollusca > Gastropoda > Architaenioglossa > Ampullariidae > Marisa > Marisa cornuarietis. The sequence continues at coordinate 4,812,329 of SMMW01000617.1, read as the reverse complement.
AAGAAATCAAGGACGGCCACCTGGCACTCACCAGACGGACTGGTCCATAATCAGATCGACTACATCCTACTGCCGAGACGCTTCAAATCCAGCATCAACAGGGCCAAGACAAGGACGTACCCAGGCGCTGACATAGGCAGCGACCATGACCTTGTTCTAACAAACCTGAAGCTGAGGCTGAAAGCGAAGCGACTCTCAAACACTCCCCGAATTCGCTTTGATTTGGAGAAGCTGCAAGACCCAAAGGTTGCAGAAGTCTTCAAGGCCACGGTTGGCGGAAAATTTGGCGCACTGAACCTGGTGGACTGTGATGTAGACACCCTCTCTGGAAACATCAAAGAGGTGCTACTGTCGACAGCCCAAGAGGTTCTAGGGCGACATAGAAACAAGAAACAGCCATGGGTCACGAACGACATACTAGACCTCTGTGACCAAAGGAAGGCCTTGAAGAGAGAAAAGAAAAGCAAACCAGAAGCAGCAACCAAATACAAAGAAGTGAATTGTGCCATTAAGAAAGGGATGAAGGCAGCTAGAGAGAGCTGGATCGAGAAGCAGTGCCAGGACATAGAGGTTGGAATGGCACGAGGTGACAGCAAAAAGGCCTACCAACTTCTAAAGACCCTCACTAAGACAGACCAGCAAAAGATCTCAGTCATCGAAGACAGCAATGGTCACCTTCTCACAGAAGGCAATGCTGTACTCAACCGATGGACAGAATACTGCAAGGACCTGTACAATTACCAGCTGAAGACCGACGCCAACATTCTCCAAAACAACCAGACTAGAGACAGTGAACCTGCAGACATACCAGTCCTACGGGAAGAGGTCGAAAAAGCTGTACATAGTCTGAAGGGAGGAAAGTCACCAGGCGTTGATAATGTACCAGCTGAGCTGCTCAAGCAGGGTGGGGAAGCAACTACAAAAGCCCTAACTGTTCTGTGCCAAAGAGTCTGGGAGTGCAAGGAATGGCCCAGAGAATGGACGCAGTCACTAATCATTCCCCTCCCAAAGAAAGGAAACAGCAAACAGTGTCAGAACTACAGAACAATAAGCCTTATCAGTCACCCAAGCAAAGTCATGCTGAAGGTCATACAGAACCGCATCAGAACCACCGCAGAAGAGCTGCTAGCAGAAGAACAGGCTGGCTTCAGACCACGTAGAAGCACAGTTGAGCAGATCTTCAACTGTCGTCTTCTTATAGAAAAGCATCTGCAGCATCAGCGGGACCTTTACCACAACTTCATTGACTTTAAGAAGGCATTTGACAGAGTCTGGCACGAGGGGCTATGGCATGTGATGCGGAAATTCAACATTGAAGAAGGGCTTGTCCAAGTCGTTGAAGCGTTGTATAACAGCTCAACGAGTACAGTTTTGCTTAACAACCAAATAGGAGCTTACTTTCGTACCACAGTAGGGGTACGTCAAGGATGTCCCCTATCACCCGTGTTGTTTAATATATTCTTGGAGAACATCATGCTTGAAGCTCTTCATGACCACCATACCTCCATTTCAATCGGTGGAAGACCAATCTGCAACCTACGCTTTGCAGATGATATAGATCTGTTAGCAGGTACAAACAAGGAACTGCAAGACCTCACCAACAGACTGACAGACAGCTCAAACGCATATGGAATGGAGACAAGCACAGAAAAGAGCAAAGTTATGATCAATGGCAACGGCAAAGCAGAGATCTATATGAACGGGGTACAGCTCGAAGAGGTAAGCAGCTTCAAGTACTTGGGAGCCACTCTCTCCAAGGACGGCAGCTCCACGCAAGATATCCGCATCAGGATCGCAACAGCAACAGCAGCAATGGCTAGGCTAGATAGGATCTGGCATAGCCACAAGATAAGGTTCACTACCAAGTACAGGCTATACAAATCCCTGGTAGTGCCGATCCTGCTCTACGGATGCGACACGTGGACTCTACTCGCCGAAACAGAAAGGAGAATCCAGGCATTCGAGCACAAGTGTCTGAGGAGGCTGCTCCGGATCTCATACAAAGAACACAAAACCAACGACTTTGTAAGAAACAAGATTGCCACACTGGTAGGACACCAGGAACCTCTACTATCAACAGTCAAGCGACGTAAGCTGGTCTTCTTTGGCCATGTAACCCGGCACGACACCTTGTCGAAGACTATCCTTCAAGGCACCTTGGAGGGTAGCCGACGCCGCGGTGGTCAGAGAAAGAACTGGCTTACGAACGTCAAAGACTGGACTGGTCGTCCTGTACAGGACCTGCTGACTATTGCCCAAAACAGGCAAGAGTGGCGGGCCCTATCAGCTGCCGCGTCTATCCATGTGCTCCCCCCAACGCCAGGTGCCAGGCAAGGGACGACTGACTGACTGACTTTCCACTTGTCAACTCCCTGAACCTTCTTTTTATCAGTCTTTTTGTCCCACCTGGAGTGAAGTTTGAGGGTATGGGCATTAAGAGAGGACATGGGACAACCTTACTCAGTCGACTGAATGTCAAAATGTTTACAAATCCTGACAGCCCCCTTCCTCTTTCTTTATCTTGGGAGGAAACATTTTTGCTAAGAGCAGAGAATTAAAAGCCCTAAATGTTTGATATGGAGGAAGATGTTACCTGTCTGTCTGAAGTAGACCACCATAAACATGTTTGTTGGGGAAATGGCAGATGGCTCTGTCCATGCGATACTGCACACGCAGCATCAGAAGAGGACTTTCCTCTTCATAGTCCTCTTGGAAATGATTATAGAGTCGCTCAAATAATGACAGCCCATAGTTTAGTGTTTGTGCTTTCTGTGATTTCCAAAAAAAAGTTTTAATGATAATGCATCAATAATACATTCTACTAAATAGTAACTGCATATTTTTACAATTTTATAGCATTCGATGAAAACTTTCTGATTGTCAGGTAATTTAACGTTAAGAAAACACGAATAAATCAGGTATTTAGTTATTTATTAACTCAATTCTGACATCATTAAAAAAACAGATTCAACCTATGTAAATGTACAGAAAATGATGCCAAGTATGAAGGTAGCAGTTCCTTCCCTGGAACAGTTAATACAGGTGACCAGATCTAATCAAAACAAACATCAAGCCCCTGTTCTTACAAATGATAAAATCTAATCCTTCAATGTCATTAACGGTGACGCCTTAAGAATCTTGTGATATCTGCCAACTTAAAAATTTGATATCATGACTGAAAAGCTGTAATCTCAAGTTTATCCTTGTCTAGATAACCATCATGGTAATCTATTCACATGCTTCAGATATTTTATGCCAAATATTAATAAGTATGGAATCTTTTTAAAAGCACTAACAATCTGACAGTTAGGCTATATTGACAATCTGACAGTAAACTGTACAAACAGTTTGACAACTGAGTTGTACTAACTTTTGAAAGGACAGTAGGAGGCAGCTGATGAGGATCTCCCACTAAAATGAGCTTGGTTACGCCATACTGAAGTGGTATGAGGCAGTCCAGCTCTGTGGCTTGGGTTGCCTGAGGGAAAAATAAATGTACGCATGCAGTCTGGCATAAAAAAATAAGAAGCAAAAACAAATGAATAAAAAAAAACATTTTCCATGGTAAAATTCCTTTCTTCGAGTACTTACCAGATGACATGACTATGAGGAGTTATCCCGACTAGCTACCTCAATTAGAGCTGTCCATTCCCGACTGGTCAGCAATGACCAATGACCGAGAAGAACACAAACTCAACTCACCCCCCTCTCCCGCCCAGTCTAGCCTGTGAGCTCACTTCCTCTCCAGTTTTCGCCAGACTGAATAGAGACCCACAGTGGGGAGGCGGGAGGTAACTAGCAGTCATGTCATCTGGTAAGTACTCAAAGAAAGGAATTTTACTATGAAAAATGGTATTTCTTTTTTGTACTGTACCAGATGACATGACTATGAGGAGAATAAATAAAGGGTGAGGGTGGGTGTGGTACCCCACAAAAGGCTAGCTAAAGCATCACCACAAAAAATTGTTCACATACCTTCAATTCCAACCGGGCGGTCGAGCAGCAACCCTGCCAAGCTGGTTTACTCAGAAGGAGAGGAGGCAGGGCCTGCTGGTCGAGATATGCTGTGGGCAATATGCTGCTCCGCAGACACACTCCAGACTGCATCCAGAGAATCAAAGTGAAGTGCAAGGTCTCTCAGGTAAAACGAACACAGAATTGCTCAGCCTATTGCTTTAAAAATCTCTTTTAGGGCTACATTAAGAGAGAAAGCAAGGCTAGTTGCTACAGCTCGAACTTCATAAGAAGCTGCCCGGGGTGAGAGATCCACTGCCCTAATGACTGAATTTATCCAGGATGAAATTGACTGTGCTGTTATATCTACCTTATTCTCACCCAACGATAAAAACAGACGTGATCTGTCCCCTCTACGGGAAGCTGATCTTATAAGATAAATGCTTAAGGCCCGCACCAGATCCTGTAGCCTAACTGGTCGATCATGGGGATCTGCCGTAGGCAGTGGGTGCAAAGTAACCTCTTGAAGACCCATGAAGGGCAACCTATTCTTTGCCAAAAAACCCAGTTATGTAAGAAGAGCAACTGACTTCTTTCTCATTTATTTTTCTCTCCTCTTTCTCTCTACCCATCTGCCCTAAAATGCATGCAGGAAGATGGGAATAAAGAACAACCCACTGGTCATGCACGGGACAAATTTGCCAGAAAGTCAGATAAATCTTTATTTGTTCCCACAGCCCATACCCCCAAATGCCAAAAGGTATCTAAAAGCATGGACTTAAAGCCCTTGATGGTAACTGGCGACAACGCCTTCACATTAAACAGCCAGAGTAGAAAGTCTGCCACCTGAGCTGGTGACATCGCAGAAAGCTCCAGCCCTTGATGGGTAAGCCATTGATTAAAAACCCTCCACTTACCTTCATACATTGCTACAGAGGAGGACCTTTGAGCGGTAATAATGTGCGGCACTGCTTCACCTGAGAATTTACACCTGTTGGAACACCCTCAGGTGGAGTGACCATTTGGATGGAATGATCTGCCCTTTTCTGCTCAGGGAATTCGCAATCACATTCAGTCTTTCCAGAATGTGGCGTACTTGCAACATGATCTCATGCTGGTGGCACCACCAGAGGAGGTCCCACACAAATAGGCACAGCTCTGTAGCACCCTCAAGACGGCCAGAAGCTTGAAGTAATTGATGTGAAGAGACTTTTCCCTCTTTGACCACTGACCATGCTGCACCTCAAAGGGAGGCAGACGATGAGCTCCCCAACCTCTTCGACTGGCATTGGAGCTGATGGAGAACCCTGGAGGTTCTCAAAAAGAAACTCCTGATAGGAGCCAGGCCTTACTGTTCCAGATCTGAAGGTGTTATTTGGCCAGAAATTACATGGGTACCTGGTCGTCCAACCCACATGGACGCCATAGGAATTTAAAAAATCATCTGTAGAGGATGCATGCAGTCTACCCAACAGCAGCAAATCTGCTGCTGCATTCATGAGGGCTAGAAGATTAGGCCAGTCTCGGGCAAGACAAGTAGTTGTGGACAAAAACTAGGCTGCAGTATCCAGAATAGCAGCCACTCTCGCCTCTGGTAAAGAGACCTGGTTGATGTCCATCTCCAGGTGAATGAAATCCTGTTCCGGTTCCAAAGAAGATCGGACCGCAGGTGGGTGGCGTCTTGTGCATGAAGCAGAAGGTTGTCGAGATATGCCGACACTGGACTGCTTGACATCATCTGGATATGGGAGAGTACTGCATTCATGACTCTGGCGAAGAGCCATGGCACCAGGAACAGACCAAAGGGCATCACCACAAATTGGTAGACCATCCCCTCAAAAGCAAAGCAGAGGAAGCGCGATGCTGTAGGGTGCATCGGGGTCTGCCAAGTCGATGCCGTCTGCAAAATACCCCACACTCACCGCTGCCCTTACTGACCTGGTAGTCTCCATAGAGAAGTGTAGTGCGGAGAAAGGTGTTCAGCTGGCTTAGGTCTAAAAGAGGTCTCCATCTCTCATCCGGCTTTGGCACCAGAAACAGGATGGAATAGAAGCCGGAAGATCCTGGCGCTCTACCTCCTGAATAGCTCTCTCTAGCTGTGGTGGAGCCCTGTCGGCTTATTCAAGACACGGGTGTGGAGAGCCACTACTGTTGCTAACTGTCACTCGCTGCCTCTGGTGGAGACCCTGTCTTGAAGGCCTGACCCCAGGTCCAAGTGCATGCACAACGCCAGAGGAGGCCGGCTCGCAGCCGCTGTGCATTGAAAGCGCTCGTCAAGGTCTTATTTCCTGATGCCCCCACTCTCAAGCGCGGTTTGATCCTTTGAACAGCGGGCCTGACAACAGGACCAAGTGTGGGTGCGCTGAAACCCGAGAGGGGCCTGAGAGCACTCAGCAAGGTCTTATTTTCTGATGCCCAAACTCTCGAGCGTGGTTGTCTCTCATGCATAGAGTGTCTGACTCCAGGGTCAAGTGCGTGCGCGGTGCAGGGAGAGGTCAGCGCGTGGCTGCTGTCAAGTGTGTTGAAACCTGAAAGGGGCCTGAAAGCGCTCAGCAAGGTCTTATTTTCTGATGCCTTAACTTCAAGCACTGGCCTGGGAGGCACGAACCTGATACTTACTGAAGAGCTGTGGGCCCTGGGTGGGCTTCATTAAGAACTCTGAGTTCCTCCTGGCACTCCCCCCCCCGGTTTTTTTTGTTTTTTTTTTGACGATCCTGGGGGTGAGACGAGTCAACGATGCCAGGCTCCACCTCTTCAAATGGTGGACCGGAGGAGCTGGACCCTTGAAGGCCTGGCGGTCCTTACTGTCCAGCTGAAGATTGGTGGAAGGTCCATCCTGAGCTGCAAGAGCTAGCCAGTGTGGAACAGATGTCTCCCATCCCAGACAGATGCCACCCTCCCATCCTGGATCGGTGGCTGCAGGAGGTGAGCGCTGAATAGTTGAGCATTTTGCACAGCAAGCATACGAGTTAGCAGGTTTCTTTCTTAGGACTTGGCTGCCGCAAAGGCCCTACAACGCATAGCCATTTATGGATTTTTTTCTTTCCACAGAAGCAAGGTAGCTGAAACACGACTCCACGTGCTTAGAGCCGGGCAAAAACTAGCGAGGAAGTGAGCTCACAGGCTAGACTGGGCAGGACAAGGGGGTGAATTGAGTTTGTGTTCTTCTCGGTCATTGGTCATTGCTGACCAGTCGGGAACGGACAGCTGGAATTGAGGTAGCTAGTCAGGATAACTCATGTCATCTGGTACAGTATGAAGAAGAAATCATGAAATCAACAACAAAACATGTAATTAATTTAATGAAGTGATTATGATTTTATCTCTTTCCCTGAAAGAGAGACAAAAAAGACACTCACTTCATCGATAATGGTGCAGGAAAAATGTCTTGAGTTGCTGATGTTCCCCTGGTCTCGGAAGATATTGTAGATATGTGTTGACCCAAAGCTGCTTAGAGTGCCACAAACAATGTTGGCTCGTAGCAACACATTGCAGCGGATTGTATAGTACTCTGCAGGGGTCAGGGCTATATCCTATTGAAATAAACACTACATGCAATCAGCAATGACCGACACAAAATTTCTACGGACTCACACATTAACTGCCATGAGGGACACACCATTTTCATAGCTTTAGTCAAATGAAAGCTGATGACAATGTTAGATGAAAGATTTCACACCCGAATCCAGTTAGTGTTAGAAAAAAAATTTAAAAGTCATAAATGAATGATTGAATCAATAAATGAGTCTATAAAAATGTTATTTTACATTCTCTTTTTTATTCATGCTTTCATTACCTCAGAAAATCATCTTTCTATTCTACCTAAAACGTTACCACAGTTCATAACTTCTTAGGATGCTTGTAGTGCCACTGTGCACACTAGTTAAAAAAATTTTTGCTTTAAACATTTTAAACATGATCTCTGTCCAATCTCAGCCCTATCACTTTTGGTAACCAAGCAGGTAACCATGCTCCAGGCAAAAAAAATATTAATTCTTGGCATTCATGGTGTACATATAAGCTAAATCCACAGCACATGGAATTCCAGATCATGTATCAATCTCACAGTCAATGTAGGACTTTCCCATTATTTATGAAGGGTAAAAAAAAAATCTAAAACAAATGTCACCACACTCTACGTCAGTGGTCTCAAGCTCATGGCCCACGGGCCAACTGCAGCCCTCGGGACAATAGTTTACGGCCCCCACCTCAATATCAAAGTTTAATGTTAGTGCGGCCTGAGTTTGATACAAATGGCACTTTTCAGTGTTGTGTGGAGCTGAATGAACCTACTAATCATGGTGGGGTATATTGCTCTCGGAGGCGGGACATCATCCGGGCTTATTGCAAACTTGCCCCATTACCCCGGGCTCAGAAGCGGAGGCAGCCGTGGAAATTGCTGCTCAGCGGGACAGAAAAAAAAAGCGGAAAAGGCGCATCGGCTAAACACTGAAACAGTGACACCAAGTGAAATTATATAACACACAGCCCCAAACATGTCTTTTTCAAAGTCTGCAGTGAAGAGAAAAGTTGGTGATGAGCACAGACAATTTCAGGAAAGTGGGAAGTGCAATATTTCTTTGTTGAGCACAGGGGCATCCCGACGTGTCTTATTTGCACAGAGAAAGTTGCAGTGCACAAAGAATACAATTTGAAACGTCATTGCACAACTAGACATGGTGAGGAGTATACAAAATACCAGGAAGATGAGAGAGCCAGCCGGGTTGCTAATCTTAAAACATATCTACTGAGGCAACAAGATTTCTTTAAGAAAGCAAACAAAGAGAATGACGCAGCAGTCGAAGCTAGCTACGTGGTTAGTGAGATGATTGGTAAAGCAGGAAAGCCATTCAAAGGAGGTGAATTTGTACAAATGCGCATATTACAGGCTGCAAGTATTGTCTGTCCAGAAAAGAAAGGTCAGTTTAGCAACATCAGCCTTTCTGCCAACACTGTAGCCGAGCGCATTTCTGACCTGTCAAGTGACATTTGTGATCAACTGTGTGAGAAAGCAAAATGTTTCAGTGTATACTCAGTCGCTCTTGATGAGACCACAGACATCACCAACACTTCCCAGCTCGCAATCTATATCCGTGGTGTTGATGACAATTTTGAAGTCATAGAGGAGTTGCTCACAGTGATGCATGGCCAGACCACCGCTCAGGAGATATTTCAACAGCTGTGTGATGCCATTGAGAATCGCGATTTGCCTTTGAGGAGGTTTGTTGGAATAACAACTGATGGAGCACCATCAATGACAGGGAGGAAAAATGGACTGGTGGCACTTATTTAAAAAAAAAACTGGAAGAGGAAGGTGTGGAGGAGGCCATTGATCTCCACTGCATTATCCATCAGCAGGCCCTTTGCAGCAAATGCCTGAAATTTGAAAATGTGATGTCTTTCGTTGTGAAATGCATAAGCCAAATCAGATCCAGGGGCTTAAAGCACAGAAGGTTTCGCGCTTTTTTTAAAGAGGAAATGGAGTCAGAATATGGGGATGTGCTCTACTTCACCAAGGTACGTTGGCTCAGCAGGGGAAACATACTGAAGAGGTTTTTAGAGTTGAGAGCGGAAATGAAAGCCTTCATGGAGAAAGATGGGGTTGATGTTCCTGTGCTAAGTGATCCAAAATGGCTCATGGACTTAGCTTTTTTTGTTTATATCACATATGAGCTTAATGTACTGAACAAGAAGTTACAAGGCCAGGGGCGACTTGTCAGTGCTGCCTATGACAAGGCACTCATGGATGCAGGCACACCATTCAGTGGTGAGGAGAATGTGGATGTCATTTTGAGGAATTTGATCACAGATTTGCGGACTTCAAGACGCACAGAGCCACATTTCAAATTTTTGCGGACCCCTTCTCCTTTGATGTGCAAGATGGCCATCCTGTGCTTCAAATGGAGCTCATTGACCTGCAGTGCAACTCTGAACTCAAAGCCAAGTTCAGGAAGGTGAGTGGAAAAGCAGACAAGCTCGGGCAAATTTTGAGAGCATTGCCCCACACTTTCCCTGAGCTTTCCTGAATGTTTAAGCGGACCATGTGTCTTTTTTGGGAGCACATACTTGTGCGAAAAGCTCTTCTCTACCTTGAACTTCAATAAGTCCAAGTGCAGGTCCAGACTTACTGACAAGCATCTTCAAGCCATACTGAGGGTCTCAACTGCTTCCTCCCTTAAGCCAAATGTGGCTCGGCTATGCGAGAGTAAGCGCTGCCAGATCTCTAGCAGCAAGAAGTAGGCAGAAGAAGCCATGTTCAAAACACTTTATGCTCAATGTTCCATTCATGTTCAGAAAGATAAATGTTAAAGAACTGTTAATACAGACATTTGAATCTGAATAATAACAATTACATTTCTCTAGTCAGCAACTATATGTGGTTTATTCAGTCTTCTATATCTGCTGTATTGTTATTATTATCATTTTCATTTTATTACTGATTTTTTTCTTATGAATTTGTTAATTTATTTTTATTTAACACAAAATAAGATGAAAAAAATAAAGACATTTGATAACATTGGAATGTTTTTGTAAGAGCTTTTCATGTGGAAAACCTGATACGGCCCACCCTCACCCAGACTCTACCTCCAGCGGCCCCCGGGTAAATTGAGTTTGAGACCCCTGCTCTAAGTAATGCAATGAAAGAAAAGTTAAAAAGCTTAAACCAAACCTTCTGGCCATTGTTAATGATTCTCTGTAGAGGCATCTGTCTCTTCTTCAAGCCTTCAAGTTCTTTGACAGATTTCAAAACCTGAAGCAGTAAATAAGAACCCTATTTCTTGATCTACTGAAAGACTGAAATATAAAGATTTGGACAAATTTTAAGCATTCGAAAAATTGACGATAAAGAAAAACCCCAAAAATCCAAATTAATGCACAGATGTGTGCTGTTGTGGTGAATCTGTTTTGGCAAAAGATCTGATCCACAAACTGTTTACACCACCACCAACACCACTTCCTTGAAAGCAATCTTAGTACACCCCCTCCTAAAAAAAAAGTCTTACTTCTTTCTTGTCTTTCCTTCTCTGGCACTCTTCAATTTGAAGTTTCTTTTGCTTAATCAACTTTTCATAGCGTTCATATTCCGCCTGAACAGATTTTGGAACGGTGGTTAACTGCCTCCTTTTGATTTCTGCAGATGTAATTATTTCTAGTCAGAAGAGCAAACCATGAACAAACTAATAGGTCAGTTGAGTACTATGAGTCTTGTTGAAGAGCCAACAGCTTGAAAGATAAAACAGTATTTTCGTAGAGTTATCTATAATTTTTGTTTTCGATTGTATGTGTTTGGAATAAAAGATGAAACATTTACCTTTTGTTCCATTTGTTGTTATTTATGAAGCTATATACATGCAATAGAACGTAGCTAATGCTGAGTACAACCTTGACAAACCTGAATATCATCCATCATTTCATCTGTTTTCATGCTTGGTTGCAAATGCTATTGCATTAGTTGGCTAATAACAATATTTTTAAGACAGTCATAAAGAAATTCAGATATTGCACAGAAATAATGTAAACAATTGTACTTAGTCTTTACTTTGTCATGTATTTAATTTAAACTGATGACTTAATGCTCTTTTTGCTCTTACCTGTTAAAGACCTTCCAAACAAATTTTCTATGATTAGACAGTTGAAAATCTTAAATCAAGCAAAGAAATCTGAGTATCCAAGTTAATCTGAGTATAGTTTTTAGCATATACTACCCACAATTTTAAGGTCACCAAAAAAGCTCACGTGTACATCACATTTCCTGACCTTCTTCCTTACCTCTGGTGATCATGCTTTCCAGTGTGTAGTCTCTGACAGCCGCATTTATATTCTCTCCTGTGCCAATTCGCACCATGGTGACTAAAATGACAATGCACACAAACACAGTGCTTCAAACCATCCCCAAAAAATTAATGGAAGCTTAAGATTATTTCCTTCATCCTTGCTTATTCAAGCAGCAAATTTCATGTCTAATTTGTCTATCCATCAAACCTTTTATGTTCTTAATTTGCAGGTCATAAACTTTTCGTGCTTTGAAAATCCCCACTGCAGCTTCTCCACCTTCATATATTAGTTAAATAGCAATTAATGTTTCTAATTATTAATTTATTTGATAATTAGATAATGTGTATTCAGTAGCTTTGTACAAGTGAACTTTACACCACAATTTCAAACGAGTGAAACAAAAGCTTCTCAGATATCACCCTAATTTCTGATCCTTGAGCGAATGGAACAAGATCTAACAAAATGAGTCTAAACAAAATCTTCTCAAATGTATAGAGATAAAATATCATGCCTACATTTTAAACCAATTTCTTTCTTCTTCTTTGCTAATCGGAGCAAGAGTTCATCTGCAGCAGCATTGGAGGGTGCAGCAAGGCAGATCTTGGCTACATTTCTACTATCCTGTTCAGGCACAAAATATGAAGATCTTCTGAATTCAGTGTCACTTTTTGATAGGCTTCACAAAAAAGACAAACATGTAATAAGCGAAAGCCTCATACAACCAACATTTCTTCTTCATTATTTTTTTAAATACATGAATATACACAGACCTATTAACTTTAAAAATTGAGAAAATTACATATAAGAACATATCTGCATGTTGTCTTAAATTAAGCATAAACTAAAAAAAAAAAGGGTACACACATTCAGCACCATTATAATCATCCTCAATAACTTAACCATGTTTGGGTCCCCTCTATTTTCTTATTAATATCAACATCTTTCTTGATTGTCTGATATTCTTAACATTTATCCTTTGACTAGCTGTTGCAGACTGTACCGCCAAACCAGCTGAAAATCTGTAGGTTTACTGCTTAAAAATATTTTCTGGGAAACATGGTCGGACACTTAGCAAGAAAATTGGTTTTCGTAACTTCCTGTAAGAGCATCAGGGGAAAGGCGAAAAGACAACTCCCTAGTCCAGATTACCTCAAGAATCTTCAAGATGGTTCCCACAATGACATGTGACTTGCCCGTTCCAGGTGGGCCTTGCAGCAAACGAACACGAGGCATCTGTGGAGGTTCTTGTACAGCAGTTGCTATATTTCTGATGACTTGGGTCTGGATTTCATTATACTTCCTTTGACTGTCATTCTGGAGTTTCCATACACACAGGATTAAGACAGGGAGGATTCATTCTATGCTTGATTAGATGCTAAACATTTTAACAGAATGAGCATCCACCCCACTGGCCTCTCAACACGTGGAGATTTTGTATTAAAGGTCACCTGAAGAGGGATGTTTAAAACCTTGTTCTGTAAAATGTAAGATATTTCACGCTTTTATGTTGGTAGCAAAACTATTTTTATTTGTTATACTTCAGGTGATCAAATACTGTTTGATTTGTATTTTTACCTGGATACCATACTATCCAAAGAAACGTGCCTGTACATGTCAGCGTGCATATATATCTATAATATACATTTAAAAACAGCATGGTAAAAGACCATAAGTTTAAAAGAAATCTCATTTCATGATAAACATATGAAAAACAAACCTGGGGAAAAGGCTTATTTCTCAAGGGGTAAGAATGCCTGAACACTGATTGGGTTGGCTTCAAAATATCACGCTGAAGTGGGCTACGTGGTAAGTGTGTAAGAGCCTCAAATCTGCGTAGACCACTGACGATAGAGCCAAGACTCTAAAACAATATGAACATTACAAAGTAGAAGCCTAATTGTACTTTATGCAAACTTCCTTTGAAATCAACGGAACTCTTTTCAGTAGGAATAAAACATAAAATTCAAGAGACATATTTACAGTAGATATAAAATATAAAAATTGAGAGGTATATTTACAGCAGATATAAAGTGTGGCTAGAGGGACAGGGAGAATCTGACACATGTAGTTGAGCATTCTGGCTGCCAGGCTATAGAACTTCCCACATGTAAAATATATCATTCACTAAATGAATGACCTGGGACCAAGATTAAATATCTTCTGTACCAAATCCATTGGTTGCATTGATTCTTCTGCTTCTTGATTCTTCAAATACTCACATAAAGTTTAACAAGATGGTCAGGGCTTGGGGCAAATTTTCGATAGCGCATTTTCAACATGATGGTTATAAGGAAGTCATCTGTTTTAGAACACAAAGTGTCTCCTTCTGAAAATGACAAGAAATCATTTTGTAAAAGAAAGCACAGTATGTGGACATCATGTTGTGATCTTATGTAACTCACTTTTTTCCTTGTTACATCTCTTACCTGCATGATTTAAGTCATTTACAGGATGTAATTTGATATGCAATTTCAATAGGTAGTCTTTACACAATTCAAATTATGCCACAACTCATCTCTTAGACAATGCAAATTTTCTTCAGGTCTGAAGGGCATGCTATTTTATCATGTGTAGCCAATCAGATTGTACCTTGATACTTGTCAATTTTTTTTCTTAGTCCTTTCAAACAAATCTTCTCTTTAAATGCTTGTCTCTCTCTTTCCTCTTCTGTCAGCTGCAATTTCTAAGTGAACAAAAGAATAAGGGGGAAAACTATTTGAGTCTGACTTACTGAGTGCTGGATGGCTACTGATGACATCCTTAGCCTGCATACAGGGCTGAATGTCTATTTTTTCCACGTAACCCAGCTGTGGTGAATTGGTGATGTTCCTGGAAGGGTTGCCCTTACTTGAGTCAATGTAATAACCACACATGTCCACCACCACTACATCCCTCTCCAGTGGATACAAACGTTCTTCCCGCTGCTGCTTTGAGATGAAACCTGGAAATGTGCAATGAACAGCCTATTAACAATGTACAGATGTGACAATTATACTGTGTGGTTGTCCATCTGTGTGTGTGTGCATGAATGATAAATTCTGCCATCAGAACTCATGCATAACTTGCATACAAATATGATAATGAACGTATGTTATTTCACATAGCTTCACCTTAGTCATGTCAATGCTTCATGCATTTATCCCTAACAACCATGATAAATGTTTTGTTCAGATCAATGCTTCATAAAGACCCATGTTCTCTCTTAACCTTTGCTGTCTTACTTACATTCTGAGAATTGATACTTTATTTTTTAACAGCAGGTGCAGATCAAGGCTTGCAGACAGAAGCCTAAGAAACATACCTTTCCATTCAAATCCCAAAAATTTCTGATTAGAGTAACGTTGATTAGATGTGAAGCATACATTGCAAATAGACATTTTGTTCTTCTTCTCTTTCCAACTCTTGAAAATCTGTAAAAAGAGAAAAGAATGTCATAAATAAGTGTCCGAAAGCATGAATTCATAAAGGCAAATTTAAAATGGCTCATGATTACATTCCCCTTATCTACTTTCAATTTCTGTTTTTCTACTGCAAGATATGAATGAACACGACATGCATCATTATCGCCTTGATTTTCCAACACTTCTCTATATCAGATGCAATCTTTAACGGACAGAAAGGTCAACATCTCCCAGCCATTTTGCTTTAACATTTTAATGCATTCTTACCTCTTCCCAGATCTCCAGCAACAGAAGCACAAAGGATATTTGCTGATACTCAAAGATGTTTTCATAGGTGGTCACCAGAGGGAACAATTGACTGCGCTTTACGACAGGGGGCAAGGTTTGTATACTGCCATTGTCAGACTTTTCTAAAAGCACACAGAGTGAAGGAATTAAGAATAGATTTTCACATTTTGCAAAGTAAGATCAAACTTAGTGAAGAAAGACAGCATGGACTCCCAGTTTACATTTCCGATGAGTCTTACATTCATACCTAGCAGAGAAAGAATAAATCTTGTAAATCTTATGGCAAAATTAATAAACTTAACCAAATTCAAAGGTGCAAAAAAGGTGTAAACATACTGGTCTTGTATGGAATGATCCTAAAACATTTTGAGGAATGATTATAAACATCAGCATATGAGCTGTTAAATTTACTTTCTTGTTGCAAATATTCAGAAGTCAGAATATTTAATAAACATCTAAAATGCTTACAAACCAAACTTAATCTACAGCCTTCCTAGCAAATTTTGATAGCTCGCCACCCACTGGTAAGGGGGTGTGCTCGTGTCTCAGGAAGGTGTGATGTATTTCTATTCAACACTTTGTGACTCATGATGCATGGCTCACAGCTGTTTGTTAACTGTCCCAAAATGGTGAATCGCGACCAATAAAAGGACAGTGGTATTAAGCTTTTCTTTATGCTATGATAAGTAGTTGAAAGAAAGGTACTGCTGTCAGGCCAAAGATGATTTGTATGTAAATGTCTCCCTCTGCACTTGCTCAGACATGAGCTCTTTTCATCTAAACAAGGAAGATGTTTAATTTGCACGACCTCCTGAAAGCTGTTGTTGTTTCAAGATTTTCTCATAAAGTTAAGCAACAGAGAAAGAAAAAGAAAAGATTTGAATATTAGAAAAAGTTCCTATCTCATCGGCAGCAGCATGCACAAACCAAACTGAGCAAGCTAGCAGAGGAAGCAGAGAAGACCGGCTTAAAGGTCAACAAAAAAGAAGACCGAAGTGATGAAAATCAACAACAAGCAGGAACTCCCAATCCATCTTCAAGGAGAGAACATCCTAGAAACAGACCGCTTCACATATCTGGGAAGCATCGTTAGCAAGGATGGTGGAGCGGACGACGATATCAGAAGCCGCATAAACAAGGCCAGGCATGCTTTTAACACCCTACACCCCATCTGGAACTCCTGAGCATTATCCTTCCGCAGTAAGACCCGCATCTTCAACACCAATGTGAAGGCAGTCCTACTGTATGGCTCCGAAACCTGGAGAGTGACAAATACCATCATCAACACCCTGCGCAAACCATTTGTTTGTTTGTTTGTTAGTGCTTAACGCCGTGCCAGCAACTAACGCTATATCACGGCGATGAAAGACAAATTTATGACAAAGTTCCAGGAATCAGAGAGATCTTCAAAAGATATAACAGCGTCATTCCAATTAAACAACACAAACAAGAGAACTTTTAAAATAGTGGTTCTAGTGTAAAAGTGGTTGTTGTGGCCAAAAGGCCGTCAACAAACCAAAACCATAAGCCAAAAACTAACAGAAATTTAAAACTTAAATTTTATGAAAGAGTCCAATCCCTCTTAAAAATGCAAAAATTGCTGCCAATGGGACGGACCTAAACAAAGCAGACACAGAAACTGCTGTGAAAAAATGCTGATGGGTACTCTGGAGCTCAGGGCAAGTAATTAATACATGTTTAACATTTAAAACTTCTGTACACCACGGGCAAATAGGTGGTGGTTCACCTCGTAAGAGATACGATTGCGTGACATAGGTGTGTCCTAACCTCAGTCTAGTTAAGACCACCTCCTCCCGTCGCACAGGGCGGCACGGAGGCAGGCGGTCAGAAAGATTGGGAAGGGTGGCGTGTAGCTTGTTTTGGCCCAGAGTGTCCCAGTGGCGTTGCCACATGGACTGAACATAGGCCGTGAAGAGAGATTTGCAGTCAGATGATACAAGTGATTTCAACTGACTAGACAACTGGCAAGTGGGCCTGGCAGCCTGATCTGCTTAGACATTGTCAGCAATACCAGCATGGCCAGGTGCCCAAATGAAAACAATATCTTTGTTTCGGCGAATGAGTGTTCCATGGATTTTGTGGATTTGTACCAAGAGAGGATGGTCAAAACAACTGGAAAGAAGAGCTTGGAGGGCAGAAAGGGAGTCTGAGATGATCAAAAAGTTGTGCTCCGAAGACCGGTAAACATGCTTTAAGGCTAGCAAGATGGCATGAAGTTCCGCTGTGAAGATAGAGCAGCCATCCGCAAGTGGGGCTGAAGCGGCCTGTTGCGGCTGGCAGGATGGAACTGCTGCCGCAGCAACAGGGCCACCGTTTGGAACTTTGGAACCATCTGTAAAGATACAGCAGAATCCAGGATAGTCAGAAAAAAGTTCCTGAAAGCGTTGAAGAAAGATGAGGTCACTAGTGTCCCCCTTTTTAAAGGATGTAAGATCAAGACGGATCTCTGGAACAGGAAGAGTCCAAGGAGGAGTTGGCAGTAGAGGGAGAGGCTCTACCTGCTGGATATCTACTCCGGCAGCTTGCAGATGAGGTGCCACACGGAGTGATAATGGTTTTTGTTCCTTGGTACGAATAGCATACAGGGCAGCACGCTGTGGTCCAAAGACGGCACGGTAAGCAGGGTTTTCAGGATGAGACTTCAAGCGACAGACATAGGAGAGCATGAGTTTCAGACGGCGAGGGACAGTGGAGGCTCACCAGCTTCTGCGTACAAACTATGTACAGGAGTGGTGCAGAATTCACCCAAACAGATGCGGAGCCCTTGATGGTGAATAGGATCAAGAATTTTGAGATAGGACTCTTGAGCAGAGCCATAGATGATGGATCCATAGTCTAGCCTGGAGCGGACCAGGGCACGATACAGGCGAAGCAGGACCGTGCGGTCCACCCCCCAGCTGACATGGTCAACTACTCGAAGAACATCCAAGGCTTTCTGACAAGAAAGGCATAGAGATCTGATGTGAGGAAGAAAGGATAGTTTACGGTCAAAGATGACCCCAAGAAATTTTACTTCCTGAACTACTTTGAGTACCGTGCCATTGACAGAAATACAAGGGTTTGGAAACATGCCTCGTAGTTTACAAAAGTGGATGCATACTGACTTCGTAGAAGAAAATTTGAAGCCATTTTCTGTCACCCACTTCTGCACACCATTTACGCACAGCTGAAGCCAGCGTTCGAGGCATGGCAGCAAACGGCCTCGGATGCAGAGAGCAAAGTCATCTACATACAGCGAAGCCGCCAGACCTGGACAAACAGATTTCAAGATGGAATCTATTTTGATGTTAATGACCCCCCTGGAGGAGTTGAGAGATCTATGGACAGTCATTTTGATGGGGCGGCCAACAAATTGTTTAAAGTCCCATCGGCGAAGAGCCTCTGATGCCCTCTGAGTGTTGCACTGGACCAGAAATTGTCCAGTGCGAAGTTTCTTTATAGAAACAAAACCAGTCTTGGAGATGTTTTTAAAGCCTTTGTCAATAGCAAAAGGGCAGAGGGACGAGAGTGGCCGAGCCGACTCTGCGCCCTCCACAACAAGAAAACGGGGCCAAGCCCCTTCTACAGCCTTACGAACATTCACAACCTCACGCACTTCATCCTCGCTGTCAGACGAAAAGACTTCCTCTCTACTTCTTTTCCCCAGTTTTGAATTTTTTTTTTGCCATAATGAAATGAAATAGGTTCATTCCTTATGCTCCCCACCCACCATGGAGTCCAACAAGGGGATGTGACCGAGCGGTACCACTTAGGGCATTTCCAGAAGGGTCACACCAGGGATACATAAGGAATATACTCTGGCCTACAGAGTGTGTAGACCAGATTGACCCCGGCCGCAGCCTTCTAGCAAAGCTAGGGCAATGCACAACCAGCCGCTTGATTGGTGTGGGCCACACCAACCTCCTGTCTAGGAGAAGTCCGGGCCAAAGAGGTGTGTTGGTATAGTGGGCCGCAGCCCATCAGGGACCTCAACCTCCAGGATCCCATCCTCCCCCGACACGGGTCGCCCTGCACGGCAAACGCAGGGGGCCTAAAGGAGGCCACAGAGAAAGGAGCTGCATTCAAAGAAAGGCATGATTGGAGAAGAAGACAGGTAAAGGCCAGTGTAGGCAGAAGATAGAGAAGACAAAACTATAGTGTGATAGAAAGATGTTTGTTTAGAAAAAGAATAAAGGTGAAAGGGCCAGTGAGGGAGAAAAGAGAAAAGCCTAAGGGAA
Source organism: Marisa cornuarietis (assembly GCA_004794655.1). NCBI lineage: Eukaryota > Metazoa > Mollusca > Gastropoda > Architaenioglossa > Ampullariidae > Marisa > Marisa cornuarietis. Next base: position 4,792,672 of record SMMW01000617.1, on the reverse strand, counting down.
AGGGGTGTGCCAGCATGGTCACCCAGCCAGAGAGAGGCTGGGTGTTCACCACCGGCACAAGAAGCCGGGCCCACGGGGGCAGGGGAAGAGGAGAGTTGGGAGGCCAAAACAGACTTGGAAAATATCAGTAGAGAGCAAGGCAAAAGATGGCGGAACCACATGGGCCCAACTGAGGGGGGCTGCCCCAAACCAGGTCCGCTGGCGAGGTGTTGTTGCGGCCCTATGCTCCTGATGATGATGATTAGAAAAAGTACAATAAAAAATTTAATATTAATGCCTTAGAATATTCATTTAATATTAAATAGCATAGCCAACCATTTATCAAAGGTTGAAGAAGTTAGATATTAAAAGGTTTTTATAGTATGACAAAACATTTTTCTTTGAGTTTTATGCATCGTGCCCTCCTTTCACTGAGAAGTTTTCAAGCAACTAAACCATTCACATGCATAAACATTTTTGGTATTGAAAAACACTCTAAAGAAAAAGCATCATGTAAACCATCTCATTTGTAGTTATTTACATGTAAGCCTCTAAAGGCTGCATATAACTCTGCCAGAAGCAGGAAATGCACATGGTTTTGTAAGACAGCCAAAGATCACAATAAGTTAATGACATTACGTACCATACTCTTCCAACCACAGAGGCGACCAGAACAACAACTTGGACAAGAGGTCGTCACTTTGCAACAGTTGTTCTTGGGCTGGTTTAGTGATTCTGTTGATGCCAGAGGAATCGACTGACGCATCCGATGCTCCGAGGGACCCCATTCTCCACATGGGTGGTTGTACTAGTGGTTGTGGCCTTTTCTGGAGAATGTTCTCAGCAAGTGGATTAGAACTTGCTGCTGGCATTGGTGGGTGAGAGGTTAGCAAAGGATGGGAAGCTAAGGTTGCAGATGATGCTGTATGTTTCACTGAAGCACGAGCACATGCTAATAGTTGAGACCTTTCTTGCGAATTTGATAAACTTATTCTCACAGTTTTGGAAGACCCCATTTCCTTCTTTTTATGAGGGTCTTTCAATATGCTTTGTTTTAAAGTTGAGTGACCATCTACAATTTTTGGGTCTTGAGATACACATCTTTTTCTGTCTCTCGAAAGATTTGATTGGTCAACACTATCATCCTTGGAAGTGTGACTCTTTTCTCCAGATATTCCAGAACAATGTCTTTCCTTGGTGTGCCCTAAGTGTGAAGAATGATTTCTTGAATTAGAATTTTGAGATGCATCATCTCTGGATTGGGAATCCAAAACACTGGACACAGTGGGGCCTTGATTTTCAGCTGACAACAAACTTGAACTGGCGAAGCCTGTTCTTCTAATTTTCTTCCTGAACAAAGTTCTTTCATCTTTATCACAATCAAATAACTGGCCCTGACTGTCCTTCACAAACTTTTGTCTTTCATTTGGAGTATCATGCTTGAAAGGTTCACTTTTTGGTCTTTCACTGCCAGACACTTGGGGTGGATTCTTGACTGTGGGAAGTTTGCTTTTCTCGCTTGTCAGGCTGTGAGAGCTGCTGTTTTTTTGGGATGTTTCAGAAGGCTTTCCTCTGTTTTCTTTCTCACATGCTGCTTTCCTGCTCACGTTGCTAGACTTATCCTCATTCTTGGTGCTCATGTTGGACAAAAACAACATTGGATACTGTTTCTCCATAACTTCTTGAGTGTTGGGCAGTTCAACATCAGTATCGGGACCTGGCTGTTCTATAGCAGTTGATGACCTGCGCCAGTGAATACCTGCAGAGGAAGGGTCACAGATAATTCTCTTGTTTCTCTCTTCCATTGTTTTCTTGGCTGCATCTGTCGAAATGCTAATGTCCTCTTTAAAACTGGAAGATCTTTTTTGCCGTTTGAAAGGCATTCCAGACCCCGTTGTTCTGACCCTGTCAGAAGACTTCTTTTCTTCTTGGAAATGCCTTTTTGATGAGGACATCCATCGATCATCCGCTACAGTCTGCTTTTGCTCCATGTCGGCAGCATCACTTTTCTGCAGTTCCGAATGATCAAGTTTCTGCTTGAAACCTCTCCACTTACCTCTCCGTCGACTTTCTGGCTGAATGGAGATCTCCTGGATGCGAGAGGTAAGAGCACGTTGTTTCATCTCTATCTTTTGGACTGTAGACTCAAGAGATCTGTCAGCCTTTTTCATCAACTTGTCACTAACCTGGATGCCATCAGCTTTACATGAATGAGACTTTTTGGAAAGTGACTGTCTTGCTGAAGATTGTTCATCTGTTTCATGCTGCAGGTTTTCTAACTTTCTTCCTCTGTCCGTTTCTTCTCTCTCACAAGACCTTTTTTCATCATCCGGCTCATCAGCTTCATTATCATGGTTTTCATTCATTTCTTCCAAATCAAGCATTTGAGCATTGGATAAATTCATGGTCTCTTGTTCACCTGGATGCTGAGGACTGGTTTTTTGGTGACTAAGTGGCAAAGGAGATGACTGTCTGCCTGCTGGCACGAATGACTCTTTGTTATCTGCAAACTGTGGATCAATCTGTGTGGCAGCTTGAAATAAAGCACTGTCATGTTCACCATTTATTTCTGTATCAGACAGATCACTGATACTGATGGCGTCTGCAATAAGAGTTTCTGCCATGTAGTTGTGATCATGTGCAGAACTAGATTTTTCATGGTCGTCTGCCAATGTAGTTCTGTTGCCATCTATGTTCACAATATTTCTGAAAGTTCCTGGTTCTTCTTTTGAAGAATTAGGGGTTGGAAATAAAGTAGACGACTTCTCTGTGGCAACAATCATGGGTCGTGTTCTGGAAACACATAACTGTTGCAAGTCTTTTGTTGTTGCCGTTCTGTGAGCAGTACCTTCTTTTTGTAGTTTTCCTTCATTGATGGCATCTCGATCACAGAGGGCTGTTTCAGAAGCATTTGTAGATTTAAGACCAGTGATACATGTGCTGCTAGAGCTTGTACATACACTGTCATTTGTCTTAACCCCTGTACCAGGTAATTTTGAGAAAATTTCTCTTAGTCGCTCACAAGTTTCCTTGACTTTAGCCCTTTTCAACCATTCCTCTGATTTTTGTTCCAGCGTCAGTTGGTTTTCTCTGGATGGCATACTTTTCTGTGCCATTTGTTTTTGAACATTAGGTCTTTCCCTTGGTGCTATATCTGCCTGTGTTGCTACCAGATAAAGTGCGTCATCCATACTATCATCAAAATCATCTGCATTGCTTGCTGCCTGTGCACTCTCGGATGGTGAAACTACACCACCTTTGGAAGATTCACCCTCCCCATAATCTGCAAGTCTTTTCAAGGGTGGCTTACTGGTCAAACTGCTCTTTGCATCAGAATCATGATAATCATGCATTAGGTCAGCATCTACCTGTGTTTCACCCCAGTACACTGCATCATCACTACCATTAGCATCATCATCGTAACCAACTCCACAAGACTCATAAACTAAAGTTGGCTGGTTATAAACTGAAGTATCAGCAGTTGTGCAACTTTGGTCGGCTGCAAATTTCTCTGGCACTGCATCTTGTATTTGCTTGCTTGTTTTTGTTGTATCTATCTTCTGTGCATTATCAGCAAGGAAGTTGCCATCACTCTTGGAACATACAAGGTCCCTGTAACCCTCAAGTCTTTTAGCTGATGTTGTACTGGTTGGACTGCTAGTCACTTTAGCATTACTATAGTCATGAAGAAAATCATCATCTTGTTGCGTGTCAGTGAAATATATATCATCATCACTATCATTAAAATCATCATCATCAACCAAAGTTGGCTGATCATAACCCAAAATATTGTCAGTTGTTGAGGCTGAATCTACTGCAGAATTGTCTACAGTTCTCTTTTGCACGTGGACACTTGCTTCTGCTGTGTCTGTTACCTGTACACTTCCTGCAGGTGATGTTGCACCGCTCCTCGAGGATTCCATATCAGTACACCCTTCAAGTCCTTCAAACATTTTTCTGGCTGAAATTTTCTTTACATGAGAATCATTACATTCATCCAATAAATTAACATCTGGCTGCATTTCAGCCAAGTAGACATCGTCATCATTGTCATCAAAACCAATGTAATCATCAACTAATGTTGGCTGATCATAAGCTGAAATGTCATCATCAGCTGTGGGATTGGTGGCTGCCACAGCATTGTTCCGAGATCTCTCCTGCACCTGCTTGCTTGTGTCTTCAAACAAGTCACCATCTTCCTCATCATTACTGATCAATTCTTGTTGCTCTTCACTGGAAATAACACTTCCTTTTTCTTTCTCATCTATAAGGCTTTCCTTTTTTACTTCAACCTGCGTGAATCTGCTATACAACTCCTCTTCTTCTGAATCAAACACCATGACAACATCTTCATCTTCTGATGCGAGATCTAAGGAGTAGGAAATGGTTTCCTTAGCATCTCTAAATGTTGCAGCCACAAAACTGGAATCTGATTTCTCACTCTCAAACTGGGCTTTGACTTCAATGTTTTTCCTTTTAGAATCTGGCAATACATGGCAGGATCCTTTTATTTCTTCGGTGTCTGTTTCCAGCCCCTCATTTATCTTTATGGCAGATGAGTTAGAACACTTGTGCATGGTTGTTAGGACAAGGGTTTCTCCAATGCAGTCTCTGCTTGTCTGTTCTTCATCAGAAGGTTCACCAAACAATAGCTCACTCTGACTGCTGTCACTGTCTTGCTTTGCTGCTTCCTCCAGCCCAACAGAACCCATGATGCTTTTTTCAAAGTGCTGCTTCTGGTCAACACAATTTTCCATGCCTGACTTTGCCCTCATTATTTGATCAACACCATCATTTGACTGTGGTCCTTGAGATATTTTGTTTCTACTTTTGGAAAAATTTTCCATAGGCTGAGCAGCCAAACTTGAAGAAACTTTGTCAGCTTCATCAAATTCATCGTAGGGTTGAGTCATGTCATCAAATCCTGACCGCGGATGTGTAGTTTGTAGCCCAGTTGCTCTGTCAGTTTCTAACATGTTGGTGGAGTCTTTCAACTCATATGAATTTGTATCTGAAACTTTACCACCGAAGTCTGCAAGACTATGACCTGTTGCCAGCGGATAGCACAAAATTGTAAAGGAACTTTTCTCCAGAGCAGCTTCTTGTCTTGAAACCTTCACTGATGGGCATTTTTCTTCAAGAGGTTTACTGGCAACATTCATCGTGCTTCTGAGTTGGTCTATATCTGATAACTGACCTCCTGGTGCACTGGTGGACTGGCACTGACTAGTTTGTGTTTTGATCTGTGCACCATGATCTCTAAGAAATGCTAAATCAGCATCAGAATTCCCTCTACTTTCCTTACTTCTATCCTGAAGAGCTTTGTTTAGTTCTAGTTGACCAAAACCAGAATGCAACTCTTTCTTTCTATTCTCAACATCATTATCATCATCATTTGAGCAACAAGATTCAATACTCTCCTCAGAATTATTGCTGCTACTATAGTGACCTGACTCATTTTTGCCATTCCATACAACAGCTCGAGGTCGTTTTCGCAAATTCTTTGGAGGATGCCTTGGCGTCTCTTTTTGTGAGATTCTCTGTTCAACCCTTCCAAAATCATGTGTGTCATGAACTCCAGTACTTTTTTGTGATGATCTGGGCAGACTTAATCGTCTTGAGGGCAGATTTAGTTTTGGCAATTCAATTTCTTCTTCCTCTGAGGTCTTTTCTTGTGTATCAGACATCTGCCTTAGATCAAGACAAGAATGTTCTTTATCATCTTCACAATCTGTATAACTTACATCTTCCCCTTCTTTTACCCACCTTGCTTTGATCTTAAATTCTGAATCTTCACTTTCACTCATCTTGATCTCAACCATGTTCTCCAGCTCTGAGGTAAGGTCAGACTCCTGTGAACTTGTATCTGGAATTATACAATCTTCGTCTGACACAAGTGTTTCACTGGTCTCCACCGTGCTGGGTCCCTCATCCTGGGCCCCTTTCACCTTGTGGGACAGCTTGTAAGACCCAACCAAAGATATCATCAGAGGTGCATCTAACTCGGATCCTGACTTTGCCCCAAACTTCTCTGGTGATGTCAGTTCTTCCTCTGTTGTAGAAGGGATAATAGCCATTTCATTTGGATTGACCCTGCATTGAGGTGCCTGGCCAGTTGTTTTTATCAATTTTGTCATTCTTCTTCCAAGAAGAATAGGGTCCTCTGAAAAACCTGCATGCAGGTATTTTCTCTTTGCTGTTGGCACTAATGATTTAGAAACTGAGGCTGCATGAGCCAATGGGGTTAAGGGTGATGTGGGAGAACCTGATAGCATAGATGTGGAAGGATGATTGCTGTTGATGGTGCAACTGTCAGATCCTGGTAACAGAAAAACATTTTATTCAAAGATACCGATCAATCAATCATATGGGTACATGACAAAATGTGTACATGCACACACAAGCACATACACCACAAGCATTCACACACTACAAAGTAAAGTTTGTAAGTAGTATGTGCATTTTGTGACAGGATCTTGCTTTAAGACATATGCGCATGCATGTGCACACACACACACATACACACTCTCTCTTTTTTTTTAATCAATGTTGAACCTTGTGAAAGAGGGACAAACTCTCAAACACACACACACACACACACACATATACAATGTCTAGTGTAGGAATTGTTTATTAAAAGCCTCACTCTTCAGAATGGCTTTATGGCCTAGAGTTGAAGGATGGTGGCGCTTCATATGTCTTCTCAAGGCACAAAAGTTTTTCATTTTTGCACCACATTTTTCACAGCTATGCTTTTTACAGGCAGTCTTGTTAGATGTCCCTTTTTCCATGACTATTCTATCTGTTGAAATGAGATGGATATAGTGACACAAACAATGGCAGAGATAATACCCACACATGTACCTATATGTATACAATGTTATATGGTATAATAATGGTGCACATTATATTATTTTTGAGAAGATTAATTACTATATTGATTCCTTGCATCCACCTTGCAAAAGGCCGATGACTTTGCCGTGATATAGCCTAAGTTGCTTGCCTGGCACCAATTCCCCCACCCCACCTTGCAGAAGGATGAATGAAATTATGTAGGTTACTTCAGAAAGGCTTAAGTCCAAGTTAAATATGTTTCACTGTTTTATGCTAAAATATAAGACAACTAAGTTTGTCATCTATGTGATGATGAAGGCATTATATTGACCCTTGTAAATTAAGCTGGGGGTGGGGGGAAGAGGAATTGTTTTACGCTGTCAGCAACTAAAACTATATCACAGCAAAGCAGCCAGCCATGCCACATGCAGAGAAAGAACAGCATGCCTGAGGCAAGATCTGAACTCAGGACAGACAAGTAAGTTAACAAGCAGACATCAAAACCATTTGTTCTAGGTACAGCAGAAAAATTATGTAGTTTTCTCTTTTTGTGTCCAGACAGCCCACAGGACCCAGCAATGGCTATTAATAGATTAATAGTAGGATCAGCATGACAGTTCTAAGTACTGCATTATTTGCAATGATTTTTTTTCTCTAAAAGTATGGAGTAGCAAGAGTGGAAAGAAACAGCAAATTTTCTGCTGACATGACAAAATACCAAAAAATGTCATTTTTGGAGGTAGGCCATTACACAGACAGTAGAATTCAGCACTATGTGGTTATCTGGCAGAAAGCACAGAACAAGGAAAATGTTTCTTCAGAGTTATCCCCTTTTCAGCAAAGAAGGCAACTTTTTTACACTAATGGTTGAATTTCCACAGTTTTTAGCAATGTTTTCAGAATACCTCACACTTGCACAACACAAAGTGCAAAAATGAGAGAGAGAGAGAGATCATCTTGTTGAGTAACAAACACTGGATGGCCAGAGTTGACCATTCAACTTGCAGTTCTGTTTCACAGTCCAAGAATTTTGACGTATAGTTCATGAAAGCAGTGTCATCATTAGATCACAACAATACAAAGAACAGTGTCCACATAGAGCATAAACCACAATCTGCAGTCCATGTATCAACACCATACGAGCAGGAAGACACACTGATAGCAGACACAGTCACCTAATCCCATGAAAGCATGAGTCACACTAGAATGACAAATTACACACATACACACTCATAGAAGTCCAATCAACGAACTGAAGCCAGTGGAACCATGTCAATTGTAAAGTTTTCCCATAAAAAAGAACTGAAGCCAGGGTACCACATTCCAAATGCAGAGTGGCAGGTACCTCAAATCAAAGCACACATTAACACAAAGATGACATCAGACAAGACCAAAAAAAAAGACAGCAACCCCCTCCGGGAAGTTGGGTGAAGATAATAATAAATGTGTGATTTATATAGATTTATATATATATATTTCGTTTTCTTTCGTCCCCTTTGTTCTGTGTCTACTTATATATATATATGATTTATAGATATGATCATATATATCATATCATATATATATCATATCATATCATATATATGTGATCATATATATATGATTTATATATATTTATATTTCGTTTTCTTTCGTCCCCTTTGTTCTGTGTCTACTTAGTCCACGTCTCTTCCTCGTTTTAAGCGCTAAGAGCCTGCTCTCTATGAGCGTGAATATGCGCTATAAAAATCTTCACTATTATTATTATTATATAGCATATAAGTAAACTCATGAAGGAGCATGCTCTTAGCCCTAAAGACAAAGGATGTAAGGAAAAACAGCTATGCAGACAAGTAATAATAGATAAATATAAAAGATGCAAAGAGAAATCATCGAATAAACAGTCTTAGTTTAAAATAAGGGACTGAGTGATCGCTAATTGGAAAAACCAAAAACAACAACAACATGATACAGTGGCCTCCTCCCATCCTTCCAAAAGTAGTGTTATTGATCATAATTGAAAATGGTGATGATGAAAAATAAGTTGGTCTGAAATATGGTTGTCAGGAAGCAAAGTTCATTTTTCAGCAATTGTACTCTCTTGGTTTCACTCCTAGTTCAATGCTTATTTGTCTTTTACCTAAAAATCATTGCATGCAGCAGATCCTGAAAATCAGCACGATGTTGCCAAGCTCTCTCTTACAAAGAACTGTGATTCACCCGAGATAAACAGAGACAACATGTCTTTTCTGACAAGGATTCTTTGGCAGCATGTTCAAGAACTTCTCTTTAGCCACCCTTAAGGCATGTCAGTATGAGGATTATTTCAAACCAGCATCCTGAAAAAAGAAATGTTAAAAATTGTAATAACACAATATTGTTTATGCTATTATTGCTTTGAAAATGCAGAACTAGGACTCCTAGTAGGAGGAGTTAAATTTGTTGTAAGACTTCTAAAGTTATGTTCAAAATGCACAGTGCTGAGGGAAAAGATAACAAAACTGAATCAGCTGTACCAGCAAGGCAACCGCAAAAAATGTGCAACAGTGGAAACATGAATTTCATAATAAACAGCATTTGTCGTGACCCATAATAAGAATAATCAAAGAACTTTCCTCCGCGAAATGACAATGATCAAAATAAATATGCCAAAGTATTTTGTTGAACATTGTTATTATGAATATGATCAATGTGATAGCATTAAACGCTAAAACACAAAAACCAAGAAGCGAAATGGCTGTCGTGTTACAAGTGCGTTAGCAACTTTCTACTGCCAGCAGTTCGTGCTACAACACAGTAGAACAATTTATAACAGCGCCGTATTCTAAAACGGAATTGCATCGGTACCTCCATACCAGGTGTTGGAAACTCGTCGCGACTCATAATTAAGTTTGATGTTTTGAAACGGCCGGAATAAAATAGTAAACAATTTAAGGTATAATTTCAAGGAGCAAGCAGCCTACTGCCAATGCTTATTTTTGCATTTCAATGATTAACATCAAGTATAATTACCCTTATGAGGCAAGCTTTAGATTATCAGCACAGAACGTATCTCACTTCAAATTTTGGTTTAGTTTTCGATTTAGTAGCGAAATGAAACTGAAGAGTGCCGTTTGGTTTGGAGTAATCTGCCCGAACAATTTAAAACATTTCACTCCCTTTTGCCTCACAAACTATAGATGATAGACTTCAGTTTTTTTTAATACCATACAAAGAAGTTTGATTCACATATAAAAGGATTGTATACAGTTATGAAAATTAAATCGCCAACAAGAGTCTAACTTAGCAGACGAGAAGAGAGCTCTCGTGTGCGCAAACAAAAAAGTTGTGGGTTGACTGGGGGGCTTTGGTGTTTACGGAAGAAAAACGACTCTAAAATAGGTAATTTCTTGTTTAGACATTTAATTTAGCACATATCTACTTTTATTACATTAAAACAATTTTTAAAACTAATTCATATATAATCTATGAAGTGTAGACTCTGTAATGCAGCTGCTACTACCAGTGGTGAATTAATGTAGTTTTTATTTCTGCTAGGCCTACTTAGTCCGAGGGCTAGATGCAAAAAAGAAAACTAACTTTTGCTTATTCGGTACCCTCGTAAATAAATAAAGATTTGTCATTTGTCAATAAAGCAAGGGTGGGAGACCTTTTCCTCTCTCTCTCTTTTTTTTTTTTTTTTTACTATGGACCATTTGGATATTTATAACAAAATTATCAATTTACAAATTATATAGCCTGTTAAATTTGGTTAAACACACCTAATGGTTGGAACTGCTTCTCCAACATTACAGTGGCTTATTTCGTTTCAAATTGAATGTTATTATTGTGATTCACTTCATATGATTTATAAATTTATCTTAATATGAACAAACAAAAAACCAAAAAACAAAAAAAACCTAGATTTATCGAATTTCGAGTCCCTTGGAAGGGCCAGACCAACTAATTTCGCAGGACTTTCGCGGTTATCCTCCTCTTCTATCAAAAGATGCTACGGCAGCAATAGTTCTACAGTACAGCATTACTTCCCAGTGGTCATACGTCAATGCCACCAGCCAAATGATTAGAAAGAGGGTCGGATACTAAATATACCTTTTTAATTGTGTTTTTCTTCTGTGTGATAGGAATTTTTTTTAAATGTGAATCACTAAAGTCCAAAAGAGTTCAGTCTTAAGTTTCATTGATTTCAACCTGGTATTTCATTGCAAATATTTAGACCTTTTATATCCAGGCAGCATATCTCTAGAATAAAAGCACAAACATAAAACCAGTCAACCATGATTTGATTTTTTTCATAACAATGGTGAAATTTAAAACAAAAATCCCTTTTAGCAGTGACATTTTTGGAAAAGAGAAAAGTTGAACTTTGCAATAAAAAGTAATGAAAATCGCCTTGCCCGTGCTACCTGGCAAAGCCACGATCGTGGCCTTTCAAACCAAGAGAGTTAAGAGATGCTTAGTTTATTATCTGTATAATTGTTCACAGTGCTGCGACAAGGACAAGTTTCAGATGTGGCAGATTAACTGGTCATGTTTCACACCACTCTTCCCACCAAAACCCTTCAAGACAACAACATTGCTAAGACAGAGGATAAAGCAAGCAACATACAAAGTGTACCCCCAACCATAATGTTCCAGCCAACAAGGTTTAGCCGATTTCAAGTTCTGCCTCCTGTGCTGTGCACACGCCGTTTGTACATTCATGTCATAGTCCTCCTGCTTGTTGGCTTCCTTGTGCTTTTGCTGCGAACTATGGCTTCCATGCGCCTTGCATTCGTCCATTATCACTTGGAGTCTGACACTGATGGGGAATTGGTTATTTTGCCAGCAGAGTTTATACAGCCAAAAGGAGCTTTCTGTCTGGATGGTTCACCTCCTGCTTATTATTACCGACAAAGTAAGCCTGATCTTTGGTTCCACTGTGAATTTCAAGGCATAAATAGTTTTTATGATTGTGGTTGATTGTTTATTTATTATCTATGTGCATTTTTTTTTTGGATGGGATTAAAAATAAAGGAAGGCAGATAAGAAGACAATATGTGGCATAAGTTTATTTTTTAAACACTGAAAATATGAGCAAGGAAAGTTGCGTTATTTGTGCTATTTTAACTTTAATGGATGTTGATAGAAATTGGAAGGTAAAGCTTATGTTGTGGCAAAATAAGATATCACTGTAATAGTGATAGGGCTAATTGATGATCTGCACAGCAAGACTATTCTGCATTTGCAGGTGATGTACCTGCAGTTCGATTTTGGATCATCCATCTTCAAAGTGGAGGATGGTGTACCACCAAAGAAGAGTGCTATGATAGGTATCATTAAGCTTACTCCCAGGGTAAAACTACTAATTATCCATTTCTTCTGTTTGCTAATGGCATTGTCTTTTGTGCATCCATGTTTGCAAGCATATGCATAAGTATGTATCAGATTGTGTTTGCATATGTAAATGTGTTACTGCCTGTGTAAATAAAGTTTGTTTGCATTTTTTATCTTAGGAGTTTCAGCAGCCTTGGTTCAAGCCTGAAGGCACACATATCACAGCCACTGAGAGGGATAATGTCTAGTGACTGTAATGTCAATCCCAGTTTCTGTATGTGGCATTTTGTAGACTTGCTATATTGTGATGGAGGATCCTTTCTGGGTAAATTAACATTAAGTCTTTTATAGCAATTCTAATAGAAAAATAAAATCATTTCAAAAAGTTAGCAATGCATTAGTATCTATACAATTAAGCTTATTTTCCGAAAAAAAAATTTGTTTGGGGGAGGAGTGAGGGAGTAGGTGACGGACTCAGAGTTATTAATTACAATCAAATAGAATTTTTTTTTAAATACTTGCAATAAATACTTGACAAAGCTTAGGCATTGCAGTGGTGCAGCAGTAAGGTGCTTGTCTTAAAGAATCAGAATCGGGGCAGGATTAGCATGCCACGGTGTGGTCTTAGATGCTGATTCAGCATAAATTAGCAGTAAAATAATTCACTGCTTGCAAATACTGCAAACTATGAAACATTCTGTCTCTTGTCTTCAGCAGTGGGTGCAAATATGTGTGTGATGTAACGTGTCAAATATGCTTTTTTTGTGTGTGTTGCAAAGATGTCAAGAGGGAGAGAGAGGTTGCAAACAAGGAGTTAATAATACTAGTAGGAATGACATAACCTGGAAAATGACATTTCTTTGTCCTAGGAAACAGGACTGAACCTCTGTTAGTGAACTCCAAGCAACTGTACCTGAGAGGAGCCATAGTGTTTGATGCTCTTATTGAGTACTTAAGGACATACACTTTGTTCAGAGATGCAGAGCAGATCATATTGGCAGGCTCTTCAGGTTTGTCAACTTTTGTTTCAGATTATGTTGCACTTTTTTTCCTTCATTTTTTTTTTTAAGTTTTGTAATTTGCATAAATGTTCTCTTTATGCTACTTTTTACTAAATATAGCTAGTGTAACATGATAATGAGCACACTTTCTAGTAAAAATTATGCATACTTTGGGTGTTTTTTTAAACCAAAAGTCACTGGATGATGATGGTGATAATGGTGCACTTTCTTGTCCATGGAAGAGGGTTTATTGTGCTTAACAGAAAGAATGTCACAGTGTAGACAGATCAAAATGTTAAACACAAGGATAAGAACAGCAAGTATCTGAAGCAACAATAAATACATTGTGTGCCAATATATTGGACAGCTATTGACCTGAACAAAGATTAGGCACTTAGTTCGAAGTTTGCTTACAAAGATTTAGTCTCTTCTGTCCATCTTACTAGCCAAGCGCCTTTTTTGTTTGTTTTTTTTTGTTTAACCCACCAGTTTGAAGACCATGGAATACTGCTAGTCAAGTCTTGAATAAATTAGATTATGAAAACATTGAGGCACATGTTGGAGTATATAACAGAATCTCACACTGCTGCATACTGCTTGTAAAATAATTTATGAACTGTAGCCAATGAACAGTTAAAAGGCTGTTATGTATATGTGTATATATATATATGTGTATATCATTTTGTGTATTATTGTTGTATCTTGTGTCAGCTGGTGGACTAGGAGCCCTGATTCATGCTGACCGTCTTCGTCAACATTTGCCAGAAACAGTGATCACACTTCACCTGGTGGTTGATGGGTCCTTGTTCCTGGATGTGCTGGATATCAACGGTGTCCCCACCATGGGCAACTTACTTCACAACATGTACTTCCTGCATCATGCGTTTAGTAAGCAGTTAATAGCTACATGATATTTGAAATCATTTTGATTGAGATGCTAGAAAATAGCTGATTGTAGTACAAGTAGTTTTTCATCCAGTGCCATGGGTAAGTGTAAATACTGTTACTGCTAATTCAGACCAAAGTGGTAGCTAGATCTAAACGCTGGCAAGTGGATTATGTCTGATGAAAAGCAGGTGTGTTATCCTACAATTTATGAAAGTTAGTAAGAGGGTCTGTAAATTTGTTTTCAGTGTATCACTGGTCAGGCAACCATTTCCACTTCTCTTTTGCATGTTCTTACAGCCATTTGAATCAAAGTTGTAGATTATTTAATAAAGCCTTCTAGTGTTTAATTAAGCCTTTTAATTTAATATAATCTATCTAAACATTGCATCCTTCTTAAGCATTATAAGACCATTTCAAAAACTCCTGATTTGTCCAAGACGTAACCAAATCTCATTTCATGCTTCAAACAAGCAATGTTTATATACCATGTATCTTTTTTTTCAAATCCAGATTCAGCTGGCATCAAAGAATGTACACGTCTGATGAATCGAGAAGAAGAGTGGCGATGCATTCTTCCGGAATTGTATTACAAGTTTGTCTTCTCTCCCATTTTTTTCATCAACTCTTTGTATGACACATGGTTCAGAGATAATGCATTGGGTATTAGTTGCTCAGCACAAGAGTGTCCATCTACACATCTGATGCAGGTGGAAAACTTCAAAAGCAGGCTTTTGCAAGAGGGGGCGGAGATTCTGAAGCTGAAAAAGAATGGTCTTTTCTTCACTCCTTGCCCAGCACACACTTTCCTGATGTCTCGACGCTTCTCACTGATCACAGCAATACAGCACTCTGTGCAGCAAGCTTTAAGTGCCTGGATCAACCATCAAGGCAATAGCCGTAACTTGGCAGAAGTTGTTCCTTTGCAAGAGGCTTTAAAGAAATGTCCGGACATGAAGCTTTAATACTGGAGGCTTTGTGTGCATTTGTGTCGATGCAAATATGGATATATGCAGAATATGATGGAGAAAGGAAGGACAAACTTGATGATTTTCAGTGGAGTTCTTTACAACCCACATTATTAGTCTCAAGAAGACCACTAGCATGGATTATCACCTCACGGGTAAGGGGTTTGCACAGAGTATACAAATAACTTTGCTGTCAAAAAATATAATCCGGCCATTGCTTAACTACAACATGATCAGCAGATCAATCACCATTATGAACCCAGCAGTTAAATAATACCACTTTCACCACCATTAAAATAATTGTAATTAAAAATAATTATTTTTTATGAAATAAGTATTTTTTTTATTAGTGTTCAGGATCTCTTAGTTTCTGTTTATAACTTTGCTTGTAAACTGCTCTGAATTGAGGCTGTCAGGAAGCAGCATCCTGTTCAGTCATACTCATGCAAACATGGATAAATATCCATTTGTTCTTGGGAAGGAAAACTGAGAACTTCAATATGGGGACCCAGCAACTAGAACAAAGGCAGAGATTAATGTGGATGATAAAAATGCATATGCAAAGGGAAAAGTGGTCTTCTCCATAGGCAGTCAGCAAATGGGGACATCACTCCAATTTGTGATTGCAGTTAAATTGCGGAACTAATTTTCTGTTGGCATTCAAAGCACAGAAAAGTTGAGTTGATCTTGCTCACACATGCATTGCATCTTTCCCAAAAAATCTTTCCTAAGTACACCGATGCATATTAATTGCTTGAGTAAATGGAGTTGACTCACATGAAGTAGGTTGTGTTATAGAGGAGCATCTTCCGTATCAGCAGGACTTCTAGCACAACTTCATTGACTTTAAAACAGCATTTGACAGAGTCTGGCATGAGGGGATATGTGGCATGTGATGCGAAAATTCAACATCGAAAGTTCATCTCATCTTTTTATCTAAAAATGAATAAAATTAGAGATCACACATAATCCAGCAAATAGTGGAGCACGTATGAGAAATTTAGATCTAGAGGTTGATTATGAAATCTTGGACTTATATTTAGAAAATAAAGACAGCTGTCCTTCCACCGCCTGTTAGGCAAAGGGACATCACTTTCTATCTCAACCTGATGTCACATAGGCTCATCAATCACCCGCATTTATTTCATGCCCAGGAATGCTTTTATTTTCTCTAATCTGCTTTTGACGCTTACTGAACAAAGTGCTTGCTAGTCATAGGGAAACATATATACTGATGGGGTCTTTGCCAACTGCTTAAGGCAGCAGTTAGCATGAGATCGGTCAGTCTAAGATATTATAAAAAGGGTTGGATACATTTTTTCCTGTGACTAAAACCCACAACATGGACGAGCTCATATTATGTCTTGCATAATATCTATATGGGTTCTGGGGAAGAGTTTTAGTGCAGCAGACATAATTTCTATGCATTTAACAATATCATTGATGTTCATGGTTTGCATGGGAAGAAAATATAGCCTTGATGGTCTTTCATCTGTTTTAGTATTTTAGTAAAGATGCTACTGGTTTTTGAAGCAAATATACTTGTGCTGTAATATTTAAAAATGAGCTTGGTGTTGACATTATTCCAAAATTTCATATATATATTTATATCAAGCATTCAAAATCAGTTTTATTGGCATGCATGTTTTTTTCTGTGGAACACAGTCTCATGAACCCACACTCAGTGGTTTGTTTTCAATATGAACATTTTACTTTTCCAAAATAGTGCTTCCTATCAATATTTTTGTAAAAGCCAGGTGCTTAATGATGCATCTGCGTTGCATAAATGATGTGTGTATTTTTAGTGAATCTTACTACAATTACAGAGAAAAAAACCCCATAGAAATGGCATATAGAACCAGATCATTCATTTCACACTTAAAGGTGTTGACATTTATCTGTGACACTGATTTCAGTGTTGGGTTTTATGAGCAAATAAGTGTCTGTAACAAATTATTATCTGATGGCTTTTTCCTCACCTTGGGAAACAGTGCACTGGCCTTGTGTGCAGATAAACTGTTGGTGTTTTATTTTTATCTCAGTATAACAGTCTGCACTACAAGTCAGTATATTTCGAGACTGCATTAGAGAACAAAAATGATGATGAAATATTGGATTTGTTCAAAAGGATTATGGGCATTCCTTGGCATATGGTAGTCCATTGAAATGGTGTAGAATGCCTTTTGAGTAGATGGGGGTCCTCCCCCCCTTAAGGGTGGCGGTAGTGAAGATTTTTTTTTTTTTTCAAATTTTAGGGGCAAGGAATCCATTGGTTGGTTTGAAGGTAATATGCTGTGCTCTTGAATTTATCAGAACACTTTAAGTGAAATGGGACATTTTAAAGAAATACATATGCTTAAAATGCAATCTAATTGTTAAATATGGTAAAATATGTTATGGAAAGTATATGCAGCATGGTATACATGTACATTTGAGACTATGCAATTCTACTCATATTTTTATGATGCTGTGGAGTATTTTATTGTCATGGATTGGATAGACAAGATCCACCCTCCCCACTGAAACAGCAATTTATCAAAAATTTTAT
This sequence comes from Marisa cornuarietis, assembly GCA_004794655.1. Classification (NCBI taxonomy): domain Eukaryota; kingdom Metazoa; phylum Mollusca; class Gastropoda; order Architaenioglossa; family Ampullariidae; genus Marisa; species Marisa cornuarietis. The sequence goes on along the minus strand of SMMW01000617.1, from coordinate 4,775,162 downwards.
CTTGAACTACTTGCTGGAGAATGTGATCATCAGACTATTGTGTGGTGTAACAATTCTCCAGCCTGACTTTATTTTTCGTGGTTTTTTTTTTCTTTTAGGTGGTGGTTTCTTTTACCTATAGCCTTCATTCTAGAATAACTGCACATAGGGCACTTGTTTTGGACTTCACCTGAGAATGTCACCTAGTAGCTGTGTGCACCAGACAGCTAGCAGTGAAGCTTGATGCAAAATGTATACAGTCTTGTGTAGTCATATTTCTTAAATAACACAATATTTTTGTGATGGATTGTTCTAGTTGGAAAGTTTAAATTCAAAGAATGGGATCAAATTTTGGTGAAATATGCATATTAAAACTTTTTACCTTGACCTCTGCTGAAAATCTTACATCGTGCATATGAGAATTTATTCTTCTGTGTACGTTTTCTCTGCTCACAAGTCTGTGCCTCAAGTTTGTCTTGTAACAGTTAGATGCTCTGTGTGTCTGTGGGATGTTGTGAGAGCATGTACATTCTGTTGGCATATCTGTCAGCTATAATAACTATTTTGGTGAAACTATATGAGTTTTACAAATCTCCTTTAAATAAACAGAAAAACAATCAACAGACACTACCGCACTTTAATTAACAGTCTTGCCAATTTCAAGTAATCACCATATAAACACAAACTGGATTTTTTTAAAAATAAATCCAACCCAGTTTTGGAGAACAGAAATTCTCTATTTTTAACGCATAGTAATCCTGTTAACACTGACAGATGAAGCATGAAAATAAATGGCGGTCTATTTTATCACAATGGCATTGGGAGGAGAACTTGATTGCATATGTTTACATTTATTGATGTGTGTTTGTGACCACAATGTATGTGTGTATAAGAGAAGATGCTGTATGTGAAATTGGAATAAAAATGCCTAACTTAAAAGTTTTAGTGAAATAAAATGTTCACGGGAAAAAATTATGATCCAGTGCAATCAAAATCCTGTGTTATGTTTTCACTATGCGTAGATGCAAATGTGATATGAACGATGTAATAACAGTGTGTGTGTATGCAGGCAAATAAACTTAAGCCAACACTTTACACCCATCTAATTTGACTAAGCAGTTCTTAATGACCAAACGCATTGTTATGGTGTTCCTTGCAACTCTGTGTAAGCTCCTGTAAAGTCTTGTAAACTTTGTGTAAAGTCTTGGTAAAGATTGTTTCAGGTGCCCACTGCACTCTTTGGTTGTCAGTTACAGCATTGTGCACTAACACCAAAGGTGTTTAAAACAATGTATGATATGTATGGCTGCCATTATCATTAAAGGACTAAACTGACGCTGAAAGTCGAGAAAGCAAGTGTGAATGTGGTGCGTTACTGTCAGTTTTCAAACAATAATTGGTGCAAGCACTAGCTTTTGTTGCAAGGAATGAATAAAAAAAGTACTGAATCCTGCTAAGTAGTATGTAAAAGCAATACAAGATTGTTAATCACTTAACACATCTGCTAGTGTTTTAGCCACACTATAAAAACGACTCCTCAGCAAGCACTGGCTATTTACAGAAACAACATTTTGGCAACTACAATTTTCTAAAGAGTAAAAAGAATGTTAGGAGTAAGAGGAGCATCATGACAAATATGGTCACATTAAATATATACAGAGTTATAAATGTTCGGAACAAATACTATGATCAAACAAAAATGATAATGACTACAGGACACTAATAAATCAGTGCCGAGATGCTGTTTATTCAGCAGCTTGATTTACTCTTGTAAAGAGAATTTAAAAGGAAAGCAAGTATTTTAGAGCTTGGCTCTGTTCCTGAGTGTTCACTCGTGAATGCACAATCTGGTGTCCAGCTAGCTCATGGACATTATCAAAATCGAATTTAATTTCAGTGCAAGCAAAACTGCTGGTACAATAACAATCGAAAATGGAAGACAACAGAAAAAGATAAAACAATTCAGGTGCTACGTGTTAAAAAAAGTGTTGATCTTTTAAGCTGTCATTACCCAGAGAAATCTGAAATGGCCTTCTTGAAAAATGAGAAGGGGAAGAGTTCAAACAAAATTAAAGATGCTTTACAGCCCTACATTCCTTGTGGCATGTTTTTGTCTCTCAGCAGGTCAGCAGGGCGGTGTGATTTCAAATGCAGTCTGTGCTTCACTGGTAACAAATAGCTGCAGGCAAGGCATCCTTCAGGCAAGCTGAATCTTCAAAGATACCCTGTAAACACTCTTATTTTTAGTTTTTTTTATGGTGGTCATCAGTAGCCCTTTGGATGCTAAAACCAGCTGCGAGTTTCCCATTTATATGGACTGACTCCCTGGGGATTTTGATCATATGCTTGTCCCATCTGGGCTCAGCTTACCGCTCTGAGCTACACAGTAATGTTGAGGCATGCAAATTATGCCTTCTGCAAATTGAATCTCTTGGTTAAACTCTGGCAGTGACGTTAGGCAATAGATTTCTTCTTCACATATCGCCATGTGGTGAGGTCACAGCTGAAGCAAAGCAAGTCATTATTCTGTCCTTCGCCATGACTGAAAGATCCACCTGACATTTAGAAACATTTGCCAAATTAAGTTGCATGAGCTATGCCATCAAATACCTGCAAGACATTGTGAGTTCCAGCATCCAAATCTAATACCAGCCATCTTTTGTAGGTAATCCTTAATTTATTTTGCTTTGTAACGTGCACACAATGTTTTCTTAATTAACAGATTTATGTCGAGAAATGCGCTAGCTGTAACAAGAACAGGACATTTTAAATAACGACAAAAAAAAAAAAAAGCAAATGTTACAATGCAGCAGCTGCTGAAGTCTGATTAGCCTCAGAGAATCTTTTCATGTATGAGGAATCTTGATGCCAATAGGAAATATCTACTTTCGATTTTATAGAAAGTTAACAGACTATACAGTCATCCTGATTACAGCACACATCACATATCTACAGAATCTTCTTAAACAGCAACTTGGTATTAGCCTATCTACAGAACCATCTAAAGGTTGGCAGTAAAACCATACAGAACTGTCTGAAATAGCAACAAAGTTACAGTATATCCACAGAACCAGCTTCAAAAAAAAAAGCATGTACAATTATGTACAGAGTCTGTTCTGCAGAGCTTTTCCACGAAAACTCCAAGGACATCACTAACAGAAGACTTGACAAGAAGTTTCATGGTGAAATCTCAAACTGCTTGACCTGCTCCACACTTATACATTTGCCCAAAACATTCTGTGCCTCTGAACCTCAACAACAAGCAGTGTTCAAAATGTCACAACCTGTTCAGCCACATTAGATTTCATGTTAATTATTAAAATCCCGTCAATTACAAGTCTATGCACATGAGTGTAATGCACAACTGCTCTCCACAAACCCACAGATTCATGGGAAACAAGAGCTGTACACAACTAACCATTATGCAAGTAACATCTAATTGCCATGAGTTAAGAATGTGATATGCAACACGATTATTTATTAAATGGAATAACTGCTGCTTTTAAGCATTACAACTCGTTGATGTCCATTTTAGACTTCTAACTGACATGCTACATTCTACAACAGATACCCATCTGGACAATGTATCAAATGAGCAGCCCCTGTTTTAACATCAAACAACAAATACATCAGACATGACCTAACATTCAACAAAGCTTAAATATTCTAACTTACTGCTGTGATCCCTTATGAACAACTTGAGGAAATTATTTAATCAGGAAAGTATTTGCATGCAAAAGCTATTTGTGGGAAGGGAAGAACTTGAAACTTAGATATTTAAGTTTGACAGCATCCCATCCATCACAAGATTCCGACAAGCATTACAGCTTTATTAATGACAATCCCACAAATCACAAGTAGTAAAAAGTCTATCTGATGCTCTGTCTAAAAGTTGGCCCTCTTGGTCTATAAGTCATGATTTCTGTTGTCTAAATATGTTCAACAGTGAGCATCAAGATTAGATGAAGGCAACATCTGCACAGCAGGACCTATGAACCATGTCTGGTGACATACTCTCAGCCCACCTTTACAATGCCACCAGGCCCTGCAAGACTTGTCTTGCCCATCAGGTCCAAGTCGATCTGGCGAGCTGCCTGTCGGCCCTCAGATATAGCCCAGACCACAAGAGACTGGCCACGGTGGCAATCTGTGGGTAAATTTTCAAACATACAGATGTCATTGTGTGTTCTATGATGACAGGTTTAGTGCGTTGACGTAGATAATGACTACAATACACAGTACTTTTATGCACTTATAAGAACATTGCTTTTGTCAAGACCAAAATTTAACACTCACAGCCTGGGCTTGCTTCTATCCAAAGCTTGAAAATCAAACTGAATTCAAATGGGACAGGTATGTAATAATTATGGCCATAAACAAATACTAAACCAAGCTCAGAGCTTTTAAAAAAACAACAACAACAGAAGAAGTTGTTTACCTCCAGCAGCATACAGCTTTGGAATAGAAGTGTTATATTTGTCGGTTGGCGTAGCAACATTTCCACGTGGATCAATGTCCACGCTCAGCTCCTCTATTATTTTGGTTTCTGGTCCAACAAAGCCCATTGCCAAAAGTACTAGATCTGCCTTGAACACTTTCTCAGATCCTAAAACAGGCAGCAAAGAAGTAAGACAGCATGTGCACACATACCATGCACACAGAGAGTCATTTCCTCACAAAAAAGTCTAGATACCAAACGGATTAGAAACAAAGTGGGCAGCTATAAAATATTATCTGTCAACTTGAAGATGTATCTTAAGTCTCCCCTGGTAACTAGGAGCTGCTAGAAAATAATGATCCAGTATTAAAGTAACAACTACTACAAAGAGAAGTTTGGGATGTAGGGAAGAGGCCAACAATGCATTTTATGCCAACAATGATAAACAGCAAGAAATGATGGAGGGTTAAGACTTTACATTTCAATATGTGTATCTGAAAAAGCATGTTTAATCTGTCGATGAAGAAACTCTCAGCTGTAAAGAGTAGACCCATATATATATATATGTTACAATTGATCTTTGAGACTCCGTACTTCTTGTGTGAAAGACATCTTTCAACCTCATCATCAATATCTATCAATGGTCAGAAATAAAAGGTGCATTATCTGTGACAAAGGGCCAGGATTCACAAATTCAACAACAGGCAGACACATGCAAGAAAATCTTGTGCAGTAATGATAACATAGCACAAAGCAAGAACACAGCATTACAATGAAGTGAATCTTTACAGGCACCTTCTACATCCTGCATCATAAAGCGGCCAGATGCATCCTTCTTCCATTCAATCTGCACAGTGCGCACTCCGGAAACATGGCCATTTCCATCATCTAAGAACTCTGTGCTCTTTATCTCAAAGATGCGGGGGTCACGACCCCATTTCATCTGCACCTCTTCATGGCCGTAGTCTACTCGGAAGATCTTGGGCCAGGTGGGCCAGGGGTTATTGGCAGCCCGTGAAGGAGGTGGCTCTGGTAGAATCTCAAATGTTGTTATGCTCTTGGCACCCTGTCATAGAAAAAGGTCCAACTCAATGAAATCAGTCTCCATTTGAAAGATGCATAGTGGGCCTCATTTTCATCATGCTGGTCCCCTAGTACAAAAAATTTTGATTGAGGAAGAAACATTGATCATAAAAATGAAATAATAATAATAGTGAAGATTTTTATAGGGCATATTCACACTCATACAGAGCATGCTCTTAGCGCTTAAAACGAGGAAGAGACGTGGACTAAGTAGATACAGAACAAAGGGGACGAAAGAAAACGACAGTACTGACGAAACAGAAAACAAAAGGCATCAAGTAACAGGAACAGAGAAATATAGTGATTCTGCGAGAAAGATGGGTAAAGTAGCAAGAGGGAAGGGGGCGGGGTTAAGAAGGACGAGCATTGTGTGGACTGTGTTAGGAGTAATGCTCAAGGAAGAGGTGCGTTTTCAGTGCAGATTTGAAAGATTCAGTTGTAGGAAGGTGGTGGATATGGAAAGGAAGAGAGTTCCATTGTTTTGCAGCACAGTAGCCAAAAGTCCTGTGACCATATGTTGTTGTTCTGGTGACAAGAACAATTAGGATACGGTCGTCAGACGAAGAGCGTAGTTGTCTGGACGGAGAGTAAGGGATGAGAAGTTCAGAGAAATAGTCAGGACAGGAACTATAACATGAAGACAGGCACTATAACATTTTTTTCTCTGCTCTTCAGGATTCTGAAACTGTCACATTCAAGGGTGTCTGTTACTTAAAATTTCAGCCATTGAGTTTTGTACATAATGACTTGGCATGCCAAGCTGGCCACAGTGAAAATGAAGCCTACATGCTTAGAGCTTAGAGGCTGCTGTTTTCAAGTTGACTGAACTACTACTTTGTGTCCTCTGCATCATGCAAGTGAATTTGAGCATTTTAAGCCATGCAGAGGATCAACAGATCCTGTAGCAAAATCTGTGACTAGGATTTTGCTGCTGGCATTGCCTACCTGTCGTAGGGAAGTAGCAATACAGTCGCAGCCTGTGTCACCGCCGCCTACGACAATAACGTCTTTGTCCTTGGCTGAGATATAAGAGCTGTTATCACCATGCTGCTGTTTCTGCCAAGTTTCCAGGAAGTTCATGGCATAATGGATACCTTCTAAATGTCGACCTGTAGAGTATTTCACATAGCTGACATTATGGCATCCAGTCTTTACTGCACAAGTCATCTTCATGATAAAGGGTATCATAGCCTAGAGGCAGTACAGGGAGTAAATGTAAACAGTTTATGGCATGTGGAAAATTAAGCCTAATCCTTTCCTTCCACTGTCTTTACTTCCCAAATACATCAGATACCCACTCCTCAACCACATTCTAAGCAAGCCTAGAAATTTAACTTTCTGCTCTGGGGCCAGGAACTCTGACCCTTATAATGTCTCCACAATACCTAGCTTATCTATTGTTAATCAAAACCTTTATATCTCATCCCTTCTCTCTCTCTCTCTCACACACAAAGCAGGTTTTGACCTGGGATAGGGAGGTCTCTTGGCCATGTTGCCCCTAGTGCAAGCAGCAAAGCATCATTCTCTTCCAACACGTCTCTAGCTTTGATGTCTTTCCCCACTTCTGTGTTCACTTTAAATTCAATGCCTTCTGCAGCCAGTAAGTCGATGCGTCTCTCTACCACCTAAGAAAGAGAGACGAAAATCTGATTTACACCTGCTATCCAGGTGATGCAAAACCTTTTTTTTCTGGCAAATCCACTTGGTGCATTCTTCTGGCCTTACAGCTAGCAGGACAAGCTAACATTCTATTAAAGATTTGTATTCATATTTTACATTTCTATGCAGCCATATGCCACATTACCTTTCCTTACCCCTTCTAAATCTTCTAGTGGTACAGTTAAATACATCTTTAAAGACTTTTTAGATTTAACACAAGCTTCCCTCTATTTATTGTAAAATAATGCTAGAAATATAGTTAAAAATTTTTTCTCAGTATTCAGTGTGACACCACCTTATTCACTCTACAATACATGAATGAGAGGGAGAATAAGGAAATTGTAAGGTTGTACCCACTCACCAGCTCAAACATGTCATGCTTAGTGCAGTCAACGTTTAACAGATATGTTTATCTATATATCAACCTATCTACAGATTCTTATCCTGGCAAGACAAAGTTTCCACACCTCTTTACTTAGTTTCATGGTTGGGATTCCATAGCGCAGAAGACCACCAACTCTATTGTTTCTCTCATACACTGTAACCAGGTGACCAGCCTACAAAAAAAAAATTCATCTCACTAGATTAGAAACAAATATAACAGATTAACGACCTATCAAAACTTGCAACCATTTTATTTTGTTATGTTGATAACACATGTGAGTGTATCTGTTATTATAACAGAATGTTGATAAAACCTAATGTGTCTATACCAAAACGAAAGAAAATGTATGTGCTATACACAATCATATCAGTAAAGGATGCATGTGCACAAATATGTATCATCAATGGAAAATTCATGTATGAAACAGCATGCATATCCTAGGTATCAAAAGGTGCAGGACAAGACATGCAGATACATCAGACAGAGTTCTACCTTGTTCAGCTGAGCTGCAGCTGCCAGTCCAGCAGGCCCACTGCCCACAATGGCAATTTTCTTGCCAGTGCGTACCAACGGCGGCTTAGGCTTGACCCAGCCATGCTGAAAGCCATATTCGATGATGGCATTTTCGATGTTCTTGATGGTCACAGGAGGGGAGTTGATGCCCAGGACACATGCCCCCTATCAGGAGGATATTCACGGTGAGTCATATGCACTGCTGCAGAACTACATATCCTTCCTTTATGACATTTTATAATCACCTAAGCAGCTAGTGGGTCATAACTGAGCAACTAATTTCTAATGAGTATTTTCTATCCAAGAGGTTTTCAGACCCTTAGGTAAAATTGTTAGTGGTTTTATCAGCATGTCACACACAAGAAAGTACACAAAAACTTGCACTAATCTTATCATGTTCTTGATCCCTAATGTCTGGAATATGCTAAATTTAATCTGAGTGTAACATTTTGTCATGTCTCAAAGAATTATTTTAGAATTAAGATACTCAAATTCTCACCTCACAAGGTGCTGGACAGACGCGACCTGTGAACTCAGGAAAGTTGTTGGTCTGGTGAAGGTTGTCAAGGGCCTCTCTCCAGTGTTTCTGTTTGGACAAGAAACAAGGATATGAAAAATAAAGGCCAAGAAGATGAATGGCAAGAGAGAAAGCCAAAGGTCATTAAAAGAAAAGGCAATGGATATCATATATACTGTGGTATATTTTCTACCTGCATGCATAAAAAGTTCAAACAAAAATTAGTAACAAGGATTCATTATATATTATCTTATACTGAGGTACATGGCTTTGCCTGGGTTGATTTCTGCCACAGACTCATCCAGCTGTGATGTTAATGTCAACTTTTGATAAGGATGAAGTTTCAAGGAAAGAAGCATATAAAAGCTGCAATGGTGCCAGCTGCCAAAGGATTCAATCACTGTCTTTTGCTCTCACAGAGGCTGTTCTCTCAAATTACCACATTGTCTAAATTTGCTCTACGCTCTGACATCTCAAACTTCCTTTTGCATAGCATTTTTTTTTTCATCTTAGAACGGAGAAAAATTAACATACTCCATGCCATAAGCACAGCTTATGACTGTACCATGGACTGAAATATTCCTACCAAATCTGGTGAGGATTGAACTTATGGAGCAGATCTGATAAGGTTTTAACTACCATCTGCCCCCCACTCCCTCTCCACACACACACACTCTCTCTTTGCTTTATTAATATATGTATTACAAATGTAATTTTATAAAAACACTAGTCATATATATGCACATCTATCACCAACAGATAAGCAAATATGTGTATCTATTCACACACACACACATGTATTCATATACCCACCTGTACACATACAAACACACATCCAAACATCAAACGAACTTTACTCTTAAACAATATAAGGGATTCTTTACACTCATGGCCTTACTTTGAAAACCAGATCATTCCACTTAGGAATGAGATTACTAAGTGGACATCCATAAAGTGACTGACAGAAGGGAACACCACAATCCATGCACCTGTCACAAATAAGAAACAAGATCTGCATGTGAGACAATAACCTGTGTCACAATCAAGAAACATGATTGATACGAGAAAACCACCCACATCACAGGCATCACACATAATTTGTATGTGAGACAGTCCAGTAACAGAAATGGAACATGTTCAATAAGACCATCACTATTATAATTATTTAGATCACAATTCTATTTCACCTGGAGAACTTCTAATGGGCCTGCAATAAATGTTACAGTTTATTGTCTCAGGTTTCATTACAGCCAAAAGTCTATGTAGTAAGTTCAACTTCGACAAAATATGTGTCTGAGTCATTCACACCCTCCTTCCCCAAGTGAGGGATTGACAATTTTACCTTGCAGCCTGCACACGCAGTCCTTCCCTAACGATCTTGTGGTTGTAAATCTCACCCCAGTCACTCTCTCTCTCTTTGGCATTACGATACTGGTAGGTGGCTCTCTTATATTTAACAAAGCCTCTGAAAATAAACACATCAAAATTTTATAAACACAATAATTATGTGTGACTCTTTCAGTCAAGGATTGTCTATGTTTACAAACATCATTCTCACCACCCTTTCTTTCTTCATCATTATTTTTCCTAAGAGTTATTATCAAACATATGAAATGGGGCATGTACGTTATCTTTGTCTCCCACCCCAAACCGACTGCAAGCTATATAGATTACTGACCACACAGAACGATTATTTAGCCTTAGGTGGTAGCCACACCCACCTGGTCTTGTCAAGATTTTTTTTATCAATGTTCTCAAGTTCTTGTGTAGTATCTGGGACAGTCTCTTCAATGTCCACTACTGTTTTTTCTGGCCCTGCCTCCTCATCAGCTGGCTATCCAACAAAAAGGGGAAAAAATTGAAAAAGAATAATATTCCAGCAGTTCCAAAGCAACCATCCATTTCATTTTTAAGTCTTAACCTATTAGATGTAATTTTCTGCCCACTCGCTGGTTTTGGGTCATGTTACATCTGGCCTGGCCAGTTAAAACAGATAAAAGTAAATAAGACTGCATAGCAACCTCATCGTTAAAATAAAGACAAAACACTCACTTCACATTTATAACTATTGCCACACAAATTAACTGTATTATTATGGAATTTCTGCATGTGCAGTCTGGTTACATGCAGACCAAGAAAACCCCAACAGACTGACCTCTTTTCCATCCTCCCCAAGCTCATTGATGACGTCTTCACCGTACATGTTATCTAATGACTCTTGTCTTGTCTCCTTGTAGTCTTCGGCCTCATCATTGGCTTCCAGCCTCTCCTGCTCTTCCTTCTCCTTACGCAGCCTCTCTGCTTCTGCTGCAGCAGCAGCCTCTTCTGCAAGGTCTTGCAGCGCACGGCGGTATTCGTGAGGAAAGACCTGCATGCAAAAGTGAGACATACCAGCTACCATTGCTGCCTCAAGTAAATAACATGGGAAGCAAAGCGAGGGGGAAAAAAGAAGTGATGATAAAAAAAAGGATCTCATCAAATTAGTGTATTTCTAAATGTGTCTCAAATTATCAGTTTGACCCTTGTTGAGGAAAGCCTTAGCACAATTCGTAACACAATAAAGCTAAAGCCTCACTTAGCAGTTACAATGAACTATCTTCTGACAGTATTATCAACTCTTTTAAAAAAAAAAAAAAGATAAAAACCTTGATAAAATTCTTCCTCTCTTCTGCCCAGTTATCAACGAGTCTACGAGCAAGCTTGGAGCCAGTCTTCTTCTGGAACTCCACCAGGAGGTCATGCACAAAAGTCACATCCTCTTGCTCTTCAAGCACTTCCAGTGCCACTGATTCCTGGTTACACAGCTGGTGGAAGCGTTTCAGTCTGCAAGGACAATGTGAAATGCATCATTAGGGAAAATAGTAATGCTAGGGGAAAGAGCAAAATGTAGTGTTCAGTGTAAGTGACAACGTAAACTCAAAGATCTGCATGTGCCTTGTTATGACAGCATGGCTCACCCATCATAGCAATATGCGATGCCTCCGGACATGCCAGCTGCAAAGTTTCGACCGGTTAAAGCCAGTACTACCACACGTCCTCCTGTCATGTACTCGCAGCCATGGTCACCACATCCCTAAAAAGATATTAACTATATCATAGAATTAGGTAGCATCCTGAAACAAGTAAAAGATATAAATGCATCATAGTCTTTTATAATGTTTCTTTATAGTTAAAAAGACATCAATATTACATAGCACTACATATCACCTACAATTTGTAGCTATAATTTTCATAATAATTAAGAATAATTTTTGTGTAATTTTGGAAAATAAAACTGTAAAACATTGCCAAAAGAACTGATGGTCATCATTATTTTTATCACTCTTTGCTGTCCAATAACTGGAACACACAAACCCAGCAATGAGATTTACCTCAGAAACTGCAGTGGCACCCGAGTTCCTAACACAAAAGCGCTCTGCAGCTTGCCCACAGAAGAAGGCCTTGCCTGAGGTGGCACCATACAGACAAACATTGCCAACAATAATGTTGTCTTCTGATTTGAAGTCTGGGGGCATATCCTTTGGCGGGTAGATGACCACTTCTCCACCTGACAGACCCTGTAAATCAAAGCTTCCCGTTAAAGGCCAAACTTCTACCCCTTCCACCCAATGACAGGAGAGAATGGTTTGATATGAGGGAGGGAGTTGAGATGGAAGCAATTAGGGATGCATGACCTGTAGGGTAGCCAGCACTACCTGTGCTCCAGCCAGGATGAACAATTCTTTCCAGCCCTTAGGCAGATTTTTAAGATCTCTGCTACACAAAGACATCTTTTACTCTGGGAAACTTACACCAATCTTCCACCCATAAGAAGTGATGTGATTCCACTGACCTTTCCCACATAGTCATTAGCATCTCCCTCCAAGGTCACATGAACACCTTTGGCAAGGAAAGAACAGAAGCTTTGTCCCCCTGAACCCTTGCAGTTGATGATAATGCTTCTGTCAGGCAGGCCCTCTTCAACATAAAGCCTGCAAAGAATAAACGAGCATTTGGTGCAGACAGACAGCATTTGTGTTCTACTAAAATGAGAGGATTTGAAATGGAACAATGTCACCTATTGCTACATAAAATAAGAGAGAAAATAAACACTGAATATAATAAAATTACATACATGCACTTGTAAATGTATGTATGTCAACACATAAAAGTTTGCAAGACATTTCATTAAAAAAACACAAAGCATCCTGCAAAAAAGTAATAACTTTTACTTTATGAAGGCCCACTATGCACTGACATGTGCTTCTAGTCCAACCCCTAATCCTGGACATAATATAATTCAGTTACTGAACTTTTTAGTGTGGCTGCCATGCTAAAATTTTGTCATGGTTTCTAGCTTTACTGTCCCCCTCTTAAGAGATTACTTTTCAAAGCAACCCCCTTTTACTTGAATCATGCACTTTATAAAATGTATTATTATTATTCCTTAAGATATTCCTTAAAAAGAAACATGCTAACCAAAACTACAAAGGAATAAAAATATTGATGATCGCAAGCTTCAAGTTTTTGCATGTTTTAAAACCTCAAATCCAAAATTACTTACTTGGAAATGTAATTGGAAAGAGTGGCACCAAAAGTTCGATCCACATTGTGAATTTCCAGATCAATAACGACTTGCCTCTCTCGACCCTCAATCACATTCTTTGCTCTCTCAATGATCTCATTGTCCTGCAAAATTTAATCTTTTTGAACAGGTTGTCACATGATTTTAATTTGCTCAATACCACATAAGACCTTTGGTTTTTGAAGGTAGAATTTTAACTCCCCTAGGAATATGATATACAAATTGCTGGACATCAATTTCCAGTTCACAATATTTTCACTTTCTTATAATAGCCGAAGAACAGATCTATGCTGCTGCAACATAAAAAACAGTGCATACCAGTCGCTGCTCAAGCTCGTGAATCTGATTCACCGAACCACCAACTATGTTTGTCCCAGGGCGGATGTCAAGTGCATTCTTGAGAATGCGCTCAAAATGAAGTGTCTGAGCTTTGGGATTCTCTGGATCTGGAGCAAAGCGCAATTTATCTGTACGCCCAATCATTTCCTGAACTGTTCGAAAACCCAAACGGGCCATCAACTGACGGACCTAGTACAAAGAAGGAAAAAGATTTGTGAAGAAGAATAAGTAGGTGTAAAGTTGTTATTATTTTGGTCTTTTTATCTTGAAAACCAAAACAACCAAAAACGTTTGCTGATATTATTCTAAACAGAGATTTTAAAAGTTTAAGGAGAATGGGTAGTGTTGGTTTTGTGCCACTATCCATCAAAATGACTCATTTGGGATTTGCTAAACAAGTTTTTCTCTTTGAAAATAGTCTTAAACTACAAAAATAAAATGGATGAAGATAAAGAACACTGTTCTTATTCATGTAAAAGGCCTGGTGCTTGAACAACTAAAGTACTTCATGTAAAAAAGCTAGGGAGAGATTTGCAACAGATAAATGAACATAAAATGCCTTCAGTTCAATCTACCTTATGACAAGGAAAAACAGATTCATGTCATTATAGTTTTGGTGCAATAGTAATTAAAAATCAGCTACCTCCTCAGCCAGCAGAAACAGGAAGTTCACCATATATTCAGGCTTGCCAGCAAACTTCTTCCTCAGCACTGGATCCTGCACAGCATGCAGGCACATGCAGATGTAAGCATGACATGCAACACACACACACACACATATAGTGGAACCTCGATTATCCGTTTTCAATTAACCATGCATTCAGTTATCCGAGATCACCTAAAAAAAAAAAAATCCAAAACTGCTAGACATCATATGACCACCAAGATTTTGCTGCCAAGAATTCTGACTACAGGAATGTACACTACCTGTGTCACAGCTTAAGTTTTCTTTGTCGACGGGTTTCTGAGAATTTTTCTAAAAGGATTGAAAGTGTAGTATTTGTGCACCAGCCAGGCGATCCTGCTGTGAAAAACCAGTAGACTTAATCCGATGCAGAGGATACGTTCTGAACACTCTCCTTCTCCTTTTTCCAAATTCCAAGGACTGCCATTCGTCAATAAGTTTAGACATTTGTCTTCTGCTTCAACGCTTTTCTTAGAAAAAGATTGTGTATGGGTTGGACCGTCCGTGAAGGCGATGCCTTGTTCTGAGTTAATTCAGTTGGTGTCCACACCTTGAGGTTAGAAAGTGGCTTCATGTAAGTTTGTGCTGAAATGCCAGGGTCCGGTGCAGGAGTTCAAAGAAAAAGAGTTGTTTTGTCAGTTGCTACGAAACTGCAAATTGTTGAATGTGCCAAAAAAGGAGGAATCGGTTGCTAAGCTAACATCGGAATTTAACATTGGAAATCAAACAGCACATGATATTGCACCTATTCTAGCATTTGCGAATTTTTTGAATTATTTTCGATTTTTGATTATCCGGATGACGGGCGCCTGTCATTAAACTGGATAATTGAAGTTCCACTATATACACACATATATATACATACACATACACAGGTGGTAGTAAATAATACAGAAGTCTATTCCATATTTTATCATTCTCTGAAGCATACACATGTATTTTCATTATGCACATATCTGCACACGCACTCACTGAAAACAGGCAAATAGATGGTTTACATACCTGTGTTGCAACCCCAACAGGGCAAGTGTTCAGATGGCACTTGCGCATCATGGTGCAGCCTAGAACAATTAGTGGTGCAGTGCTGAAACCAAACTCATCTGCTCCAAGCATGGCTGCAATAGCCACATCTCGGCCTGCAATTCAGAATTTTTTTTTTTTAATCTAACTCCAGACTTTCAAGGCTGCACATGCGTGGATGTTTTGCATAAACGATAAATGCTTATATGTTTATGAAATGCCCTTTTGAATTAAAATGAAAAAATAGTGGAATAATTTCAAGTCGAAGCAATTTAAATACCACAAAAAAGGGAGGCAAATGTCTCACCAGAACGAATCTGTCCATCAGCCTGAAGCACAACTCGAGAGCGTAGATTATTCATCACCAAAGTCTGATGTGTCTCTGAAATGCCAAGTTCCCATGGCAACCCAGCATTCTTGATGCCAGTCCAGCTGCTGGCTCCTGTACCACCATCATGCCCTGATATTGTGATATGCTCTGCCTTGCCCTGTCAATGTTAATCAACATTCATATTTCCTGTGCACCCATCATGACCTGATATAGTGAGGTACACCACCTTGTCCTGTCAACGTTTGTCATTTACATTTCTTGTGCCACCATCATGACCTGATATAGCGATGAGCTCTGCCTTGCCCTGTCAACGTTTATCAGCATTTACATTTCTTAATATACTCTGGATGTCATTTTAAAACAACAGAATTCAAGTTCTGAGAAAAGAGGGAAGAGACGAAGGAAAAGAGAGGGAGAGAAAGAGGTTGGGGGTGTGGTAGAAATATACTTAGCAATATACTTCTCACTCCTTTATTGTGATAATGTATACAAGTTCTTTTATCTTTTAAAATTCTCTTGGGGGGGGGGGAGGAATTGGTGTTTTAAGCATAGCAAGGCAGCCATCCATGTAAACCGATGCGACATGCAGAGAAAGAACAGCATGCCCAAGATGAAAGCTGAACCCAGGACAGCCAACCTTCACTGAACTGGTGACAGGTGCTAACTGTTGCACCACAGACTGCCCTAAAGGTAATGTGGAAGAATAACCAAATGCAACAAATAAAAAAGACAAAATTTGATATCTAAATAACTAATTAATGATGATTTATAAACAACTTCTTGTTACTTGCTGAACTCACCTTGGCAACACCAGATGCTACAATACCCACACCCACTTCTGACACCAATTTCACACTTATCCGAGCTTGAGGATTGGCTGCCTTCAGATCATAGATGAGCTTTGTGTACAAGAAAATATGAAAACTTTATCAGAATCATATAGCTGAAATTAAGTAAAAAAAAAAAACCAAAATATTGGCTACTTATATTAGGACTTAATCATCCCTGTCTTCAGATTGCATGCACACACACACACACAAAACTAAGGTGCATCAACAAATAGGCACAAGGACATTTAAGCCATCCCAAAAACTGAGAGATCAAACCGATGAAAACTTTTTGTGCCCATCTACATAAGACTGTCCTAAAGAGATCGCACGCTACTCAGCTACGACAGTCTGACAATAATGTACCAGAATCTGAACTTATGTTAGCCTGACACTTGACTAGCATCAAGAAATCAAAGAGCAAGGCATCATGAAGCTGCATAAAGTACCTGTGCCAGATCCTCAATGGAGTAGATGTCATGATGGGGTGGAGGACTGATCAACCCCACCCCTGGAATGGAATATCGAGTCTTTGCAATATCCTTGGTCACCTGTGTCAAATAACTCAAGCATGAAAATTTATCACCACAGATAAACAAAATGTAGGATACTCTCTTCATCTGCAAAGGTCACAAAAACTCTGCAAGATGGCTGGGTTCTCTTGAAGTCGCTACACACCAAACTTCATACTTTTCAAACTTGTATACACCGGTGATCTACGGCCATGTTTATTCTGACATTAAAATTCTAAAGCCTTAAGACTGGCAGCTCCAAGGTTCACAAGCTAATGAGACTTTATACTAAAGTTGTATGATGCTGAACTGCTGTCTCTGACCTTGTATCCAGGTAGCTCTCCTCCCTCCCCAGGCTTTGCTCCTTGGGCCATCTTGATCTGGATTTCCTCTGCATGAGTCAAGTAGGAGCTGGTCACCCCAAATCTACCAGATGCTACCTGCACAGCCATTTTTTCCACCTCATAAGCAACAAAAGCAGCAACAGCAAAAGCCTGCCAATATGCTAATTATGATTGTTCTGTACCAGTTATGTCATTAAACCACTCATGGAAATTGGGTCTACATGATCTATCGACAAGAAAAACACCTATCATCGACTGTTAAGTCCACCCTAACATCTCTCACCTGCTTTATTTTTGAGCAGGTGTTGAAGTCAGGATCTTGGTTTAGGTAGCGATCCGGATTTTCTCCACCTTCACCTGTGTTGGACTTCGCTCCCACTTTGTTCATCGCAGCGGCCAGTGTAGTGTGGGCCTCAAGGGAAATGCTGCCAAAACTCATGGCACCTGTAGAGTACAACATTCTATCTAGAATTAAACCCTACAGACAAATTCGCCCATAATACCTCAGATTTTGTAGCTTTCTCTTATTTTCTGACTCGACAAAGTTACAAAGCAGAGCACCAAAGCCTTAAGTGCTCAAAGATGTTTTAACTCACACAACACTGTGAATAGCAAACAAAAGAATCTCACTTGGGGCCTATTTTTAGCATCTGTGCCAACAGGATACTCAATACCACTCAAGTGCTGTCAAACCATTTTCTGTTTTAACCAGATGTCTTTTAAGGCTGTGGACTTCACACTGGTAAAGCCACAATAAAATGGGGTAAGATGCTACAGTGAATTCTTTTCTTTTACCTGTACAGAACCTCTTGACTATCTCTTTTGCATCCTCAACCTCATTCAGGTCCAAAGGCTTGTCCAGGAAGTTGAAGTCCAACTGACCACGAAGTGTGCATTTTCGTGCACTCATCCAAGATGCTTCTGAAAAGCGTGCGTAGGCATCACGACTGTTGCTTCTGGCTGCATCCTGTAACCAACACATAAAATCACATTAAAATAAACTCAAAATAAACATACAAAATTCGCATTTTACTGAATTAATCAATAATAACATTGTTTGCTATATAAAAACTATGGTGATAAATTTTTATAAAAACAAATTTGTCTGTGTACGTGTGTGTGTGCGTGAATGTGTGAGATAGTATATCAAAACAGTTTCCTCTGTCATACTGTATGGGCAAGTGTGACTATCCAGTAACAGACCTGCAGGTTGGCAATTGTGAGGGGGTCATTCATGTGTTTTTCTCCTCCATTTCGCCAATGGTATTGCCCAGGACTCATCACCAAAATGTTGTCACAGCAATGAAGCTCAAATGCTTTGCGATGACGATTTATTGCCTATTGGAATGATATTTCACACAGAGAGATTTTTAAAAAATGGTGAAATACCAATCAAAACTATGCTGAGACACCAAGGCAACCTCTAATTTTTATTTAATTTTTCTTCCATCCTCACAGAAGTTAAAACCTCTAAAAAAAAGCTTTTTTTTCTTTTATCTGTGATGACCATGGTCACAGTAAATGAGGTAGAGTCTTTTTTTGTTTTGGAAGTGAAGGGTCAAAGATGGTCCATAAATCTTAATATTTATTATACACCTATTTTTTAAGACTTGGCTGAATAGATACTGATGTCTTAATAACTGATAAAACTTTAAATCCTAGAAACACTGACAATAAATTTGAAACTACAGAAGATATTTAAGCATCTGATGTCCAAAAAAATTTTTTTTTCTGTTCTTTCGTAAGATTTCTGAGTAGTTAATGTTTTCAACCACAGACAAATGTCTATTCATGGTCTAATTTTTCAAAAGCAATTCTATCCATAATAAACTTCATACCTCCTGCCCAAGTATGTTGAAGTTTACACCCCCAATGCGTGAAGCTGTTCCCTCAAAGCAGAGGTCAATGACTTCTTGATGCAAGCCCACAGCTTCAAAAATCTGAGCTCCCTGGAAACATAACACAAATAAGCAATCACATCAGCATGTCATAAAAGCGTGCAACTATGCAACAGTAAGCTGAGTATCCACCGAGATCATCTGCCTTGAAAAACACCAGAAACTAGAAACTCTACCTTGTAACTGTGAAGAGTGGAGATGCCCATCTTGGCCATGACCTTGGAGATTCCACGGGCACAAGCTGCACGGTAGTTCATGTAGATCTCTTCATTAGCAAGTGGAGGGTCAAGAAGACCTTGGTCACGAAGCTTGCGAACCACTTCAAAGACAAGGTATGGGCAAATGGCATCAGCACCATAACCAAGCAGGGTGCAAATGTGATGAATCTCTCTGAAGGACAACAAAAACCAAAATGTTTATAAAGAAAACATACAAAAGTTGCTTGTAAGGATTTACTCACAGTCAACACACCCCTTAGAAGTGACTGGTAATAAATTTTATAAACAAAATTTCAAATGACCTGGCTTCTCCAGTTTCCACAATAAGACCAGCCTTCAAGCGAAGTTTTTGATCAATCAAATGGTGATGAACTGCACCCACAGCCAGCAATGAACTGCAGATAATGAAGAAAACAGCAAAAATTAATGCAAGATAATGCAACATAATAATGCTGCCAGAGATGCTAGAATCATCTGTGACGCATTCTTCCGATTTTCCTCAATTTATTCTCCATCTCTCAGAAACAAATAGCTTGCAGAGTTGCACTATTTACCTGACAGGCACAAAATCTGGACCTGCCTTGCGGTCAGATAAGATGATCAGCATATAGCCTTCTCGTGCAGCTTGCTCTGACTCTTTGCAAATTCGCTTGAGAGCTGAAAGTAAACCCTCTGCTCCATCTGTCACTGGGTAGACAATGTCAATCTGTCTGGACTGCACAAATAAACAGGGATGTTTAAGCCACAACTCTAAACCACACCTTCTATCAGTTCTACTTATCATTTTAAAAATAACCGAATTAGTTAAAAAATAAAAAAACAAGCATATGTTTTGTTTCAACATTTCCACCTGTCAATTTGCACTTGAAACTTACTGCTTTTGTAAGCCTCAAATTCACCAATGTTCAAAAAATGAAAATTTATTAAGAAAAACAAATGAGGTAACATGCAACAAATTTTCTTATACCTTTCCTTGCCATTGTACTCTCCGGTGTTAAGCTCTAAAACCCAAGTAACGCTAGATGAAAAATTAAAAAATTTGGAAAAATGACATTTATGCAGGATGTAGGAAAGATTGGATGCTCAATAGAAGAGCAATAGTGAAGAAGTGGATGCTGTGTATGAATGCTCACTTACTTTCCATCCCTTGTGGGTGGTATATCTCAGGACTTCCATATCCCACAGAGATATGATTGGCTGTTCAAGCCAAAGTCGTTTGCACTGCTCTCCAGAGGGTTCCAAAATGTTGTATTCAGGACCTACAGGGCACGCCTAGTAAAAAAAGACACATATGTTTCACTTACTGATACCATCTTTATGTGCAGCACATCAGTTCTAGAGCAAAATGATTTTTTTTTTACTTGCATGGCAATTGCAAGTCTTAGATGTAATAGCAAATCTTAAATATTAATCAAACACTAAATGCTAAAATATTAAAAAAGTTATGATGTAAAGTAGGTTAAAGCAGTTTTTTGGTATAAAAGTACGCAGCTGCCCTTGAATTTGAGATGTCAAAAACTGTCAATCATAATCACTCATACAAAAGAAGAAACAGAAAGAAAAAGAAACAGAGCAGTAAGGCTAAAAATAAAAAGAAAAACCTAAAAATACAGTAAATGGCTTCTTAGGGATATTCACTTATTAAAGTCATCACTACACACGCTCAAAGAATATGCAAAGACCATTGGATACAATCATCTTACCAGAGACATGACAATCTTTTCACGGAAGGGGTCAATGGGTGGATTTGTGACCTGAGCAAAAAGTTGCTTAAAATAAAGAAACACTAGTGGGTTGAAGGTTGACAAGCAGGCTAGAGGTGCATCATTTCCCATTGAACCAAGTGCTTCTTTCCTGCAATGAGATACAAAGTTCATGCAAAAGATGACAATCATCAGGATATCTATTTATCTTATAAGGTGAAGAATGTTTTACTTTTAGCAGTAAAATTTCCTTCTTTGAGTACTTACCAGATGACATGACTATATGAAGATATTGTCTGCTAGCTACCCAATTCTAGCTTCCCAATGAGGTCCAAAGGAATGTTAGGTGGTGCAAGTCAAGCCTCACCTACTCATCATGTTGGGTGTGGAGTAGCAGATCCTTGAAGAAAGCTGACACTAAACTGTGTGCCCACATCTGGATCTGTAGGAGTATTCTCCCAAGATCCTGGTAAAAGCCCACGGTGCCAGCCACAACCCAAATGGCATTCCACAAACTGGAAGATCATGTCCGTGAAGGCAAATAATAAGAAGCAGGTAGCCAATGGGTGCATTGAAATGTGCAAGGCATCGGCCAGGTCAGAGCTAACAGAACAATTGTCCCTCAGAATTGCTGTCCTTACTGAATGAGTGGTCTCCAAAGAGTACAAGTATGAACGAGGCATATGGAGGTAAGTTAGCATGCTGAGATCCAAGATCAGTCTCTAACATTTTTCTGAGGGGGTGGGGGTGGGTGAGAGGGAACAAACTTAAAATGCATGGCTCAGGGAGAATAAGCCAGATGCATCCTGGGCCAAGAGGAAAGCAACATTTCACCTGGCAGCTGCGCCATTTTCGGTTCCTGGATGGAAGCGAGAGGAGTTGAGAACCCACACCCCAAAGAAGTCAGGCCCACATGCAACTGCACAGCAGCAAACATCCCACCGTAAGTGCAAGAAGCAATACAGTCAGAAAAGACAATGAGCAAGAGTATGGGCGGGAGACTACTACACCACAAGCAGCAAAAGGCTCCTTCATGTCACTGCAAACCAGTTTACAGCAAACAAGGTAGCAAAAACCATGACCAATGCGGTCAAAGCCAGAAGAAAACTGGAGAGGTGACCTTACTAACCAAGCAGGAAAGGACTGAGGGGAAGGGGTGAAGAATGAGGATTGATTTTGTTTTCTCTCCATTCGTTGTTCTTCTCTGGCCAATCAAGAGCAGACAGCTAGAGTTGGATAGCTAGAGGGCAATATGACATCCTTATGTCATCTGGTACATTACTAAAAAGAAACACGATTCTATCACTGAACTACTTACTATGAATGTTTCACCAAAAAAATTACAAACTGAACATAAGATATTGCATACATTGTCAGGGATGTTTCTCTCTGTGTGTATGTTGTTTTTATGTAAATTGTTTTAAGTGGCAGTATTTGATGTTTTGTATATTGTATAATAAAAATGATAGTAAGAAGTAATTAAACTCTCTAGCTTATACCAAAAAAATTCAACATAAGACTATCCCTTTAAAGCATTTTTCTTTTGCATTATGCCATCTACTTCAGCCCAAATAAACAGAATTGTTCTTTACGTGTCTCTGATCATGGGCAGAACCAGCAAGTTGATACCATCCATAGTGTAATTGTATAATGACATGCGAGGGTCCTTCTCTAGATAACCTCCAACAGAGGCTGTCTCACTCAAAGCAATGGCTATCCGCTGAACAGCATTTGGTCTGTGATTGGCTCGCAACTCCTTCATTGTTATTGTCTACAATCCAGACATAAAAGAGTAGTTAAATTAAGAATTCTTCCTCTTACCTAAAATAAAATAGAGTTGACAGCAGAGAAAGGAAATCAAACATTTTGAGATGAAGGAAGACTTGGTGTGTTTTTTCATGTGTACAGTTAATCTATCACAACTGCCACACAAATAACCCCAACCGTCTTTGATGTACGTCACACACTATCATTTCACAGATTATAAGTTATCAGAATGAAAGTCTTTCAATCTTGTTGAAACTTTCCCCCTTACTTCCTGCAGCCATTTTCCAACAGGGCGCAGTGTAGCAATCCTGGCCTTGAGAATGTCATCTTTTATAAACACTTTTTCTTTTGTGTCCACTAGGAGCATACGTCCCGGCTTGAGACGTCCCTAAAAGAAATCAGGAAGCATTTAATGTCTTTTCAAAACCATAAATAGGTTCTGATCTTCCAACAAATTAAACGATCATTTCAAAGCATATTATATACTTTAAAAGTTTATATGTTATAAGCACTTATAATTAAATTAAGCTTGGCATTTTACATTCCACTTACTCGAGTGTTCTAAATAAAAAATTCCAGCACTTTATATCTCACGTCACAGGAAGTCAAACTCAAGAGACTGACTACACCTCCTTTTCAATATTTTGTTTAAAAAGATATTAGGTTAAAAATATATTCTGGATGCCCTTGTATTACTGTTTATGTTTGATTACCTCTTTACAAAAGCATCATATGACCTTTGATCAAACATTCTAAAAGCATTTTCTCCTCACCTTTTGGACGATCTCCTCAGGCATGCGGTCGGTCACTCCAACCTCACTAGACATGTACATGAAATTGTCTCGAGTCACATAGTAGCGCGAGGGGCGCAGGCCATTGCGGTCAAGAATGGCACCAATGTAACGACCATCAGTGAAAGTCAGCAGTGCTGGTCCATCCCATGGTTCCATAGCAAATGCACTCCAGCGATAGAACGCCTTTTTCTCTTCGGTCATGTTCTTGTCATTCTGCCATGCTTCTGGGACCATGGTCAACATAGCCTGTGGAAGACACATTTATCTGATTTATCTTCCTGCCTCAATAAATATACATATTTACATATCGGTGATCTTGATTCCTTGAAAGGCCTTTACCAGATTTCAAAAATAAACACAACTGTTTTCCATTACTGCCAAACTATGGCAATATAACACTTATCCTTAAAGAGGATATTATTGTTTTTCCAAAATGTGACAGAAACAAATCTCAGTTACAGAATTAAAGCTAGATCCCTCTGAAAATATGTTTTCCTTGCATAATTTAACGCACAATGCCTGTCAGTTTGTAAACAATCCTTGTTTTCAATTTGGTTTATCAAATAAATAAACAAACAGCTGCTGAAAAGTGGGTTCAGAGCCTATTACTAAGAGAGAAAAAAAAACCCTTATATTTGCTGCCTCTCAGACATTATTACATTTGTAATACAAAACAAGCTGACCAGAAATAAACACAAGCATGCATTAAAAATCAGACTGCATAAGCGATGTAAAGAATAAAAAAATGAAATGTATAAAAACTGACTGGACAACAGAAAGTAAGATGACATATTTCGAAGTACTGTTAACCCTTTTACTCACTTCTGGCAGCTCCCGCCCACCTGCCATGCACAGAAACTCCAGGACATTGTCCACACATCCAGAGTCGGACATTCCTTCCTCAACAACAGGATACAGGTCTGAAAGACGCTCTCCATACACTGAGCTCTGCATCACTCCCTCTCGAGCTTTCATTAGGTTGTGGTTACCTCGCAGTGTGTTGATCTCACCATTGTGAGCCAGGTATCTGGCAATTCACACAAAATATTGCCTTCTTATTGTTCAATTTAATATTTTAAAAATCTGTCAAATTATTTTTTTCTATATTGACTAATAATTTCTACTACTATTTTGTGAGTATCAAAGTCTTACTTTCACTTATAAGACTCAAATTTGTAATATTATTGTGGCTAAAGACACAAAATCCATGTAAATAATAATCTACTCTAGTTTACAACCCATAAAATATTGCAGTTTGAAATACAAGAAAATATTACTTTCTAAATGAGAAAAAATTATAATCTCAGGCTTTTACTGAAAATTAAATCATGTTCCCATCCTCCCTTGCCCTCACAAATATCCCCTTTTCAAAGTGGTACTTAAAGGGATTATTGGCTGAAGTTGAAAGGGAGAAAGCTTCAGGTGAAAAACTCAGGACACCAACCTCTGTGGATGGGCTCGCTCCCAGCTGGGAAAGGTATTTGTGGAAAAGCGACTATGGATAAGCGCTATGTGTGTTTCATAATCTTCATCTGAAAGTTCTGGAAAGTACTTCCACAGCTGAAGTGTGTTCAGCTGCCCCTAATCACATGACAAAGATCCAACCAAAGAAAGATAAAATTAAGCAAACTATTGGAGCTCATGACTTTAAATAAGGCCATATTTACTGCAAAATGACTTTCTATCATACCTCTACAATTAGTTTACATATAACAATCAATAAACACAAAAGAAAGACATCAAACTGGCTTAATATAAAAAAGTTAGAATGACCTTACCTTGTACACAAATGTGTATGGGCTTAAACTGCAGATGTAGAATCTAACTCCAGTCTTGGGCACATGATGTGAAGAATATTTTCTCAGTAAGTACACCTGCAAAATGAATCAAGACACTGGCTAAAGTTGTTTGCAAAATATACACAAAAATTTTAAGTTCTTCAATATAGTTTTTTTTTAAACCTATATCATTCTTGCTTCTCTCGCTAACACACACACTGTAACAAAAAGCAGTGTGACACAAAACGGTGATACACTATTTTGTACTTTGCAAACACTGCCTATAAAAGTTTCTGTTTACAACAAATTTTCAGTTACACAAGTCCCTGTACACTTTAACAGGATAATATATATGAAATTATTGTCACTAAATTTCTTAAATTCTGTTCACTTATTATTTTCAATGCTAATGTTAGTGCTAGTTAGTATTTTTTCCAGAAAGAGGCAAAGTAAGGAAGAATGTAGGCAAGAAAAAAGATTGAGCAACAACTATAAAGCATGTAGGCAAGAAAAGTGGGACTGGATGTGAGAACAATAAGATAGTGACAGACAAAAAAAAAAAAAGTGGTGTGGAGTGGGGACCACATCTGTGGAAGAGAGAAACTGAGCTAAGTTTAAGATAAAATTTTATATAAGGACAGGAACAGAGGAGTACTTTTATCACAGAAATTAAGGATCTACATTTGAATTTTTAAGGCACACAAGCTGCAACTGCACCTAACATGCATTTTCTGTTGCAAGTCTTCATAAGCGCCTTAATATCTGAAAAAGTTTCTTTACTGCAACAAGATTGGACTAACAGACAACAAAGTTGTCAGCTATGCCTATATACACTACTCTTCACATAAAATCAATATAGGCAGTAAAGAAGTCGGGATTGCTGGGAGAAACAAACGCATGTAATAATTATCTCATTTAGGCGTCCCAGTGTTCTTTCTCTTTTCCTCCCTCACTCATTTTGATTTCATCTTCCCAGTCTCTCATATTCAAAGGGTGAGGGGAAAAAAAAAGAAATGCTGCTAGGCTCTGCAAGTCACCATGGAAACGGTTTTGCTGGAAGTAGACAAATGTTTTCTACTGGCTTTACGAAGGAAATCAATATCACTAAGCTGCAACATGGATATGTTACAGATTCTGGGCTTAATGCATCTAAGTGTGGCTGCAATGTTGATATCAAATGTACTAAATCAGATGTTAACACAGTCTCCCACAGCAAAAAAACATGTTTCTGTCAGTAATTATAATAAACAAAAAACATGACTTTGAACTTGATTGCAGTATTCCATCAAGACAGAAATGAATCTTGGTAACAGAAGTTTATTTTATGACTCATTCAAAGAGCAAAAGCAATATCTTTCATCCATCTTTTTATTTATGTTTCTTCTTACCTGGCGGTTGAATGCATCCACATCAGACACTCCATTGGGATCTGTCACAAACACCTGCAGCAAAAGTAGAAAAAAACACTTTTTTAGACCTTTGAAAATTAACATTAGTAAAGTGCTACAATTAAAAATTGTGTTATACTCTAGCATGTTTCAATCAATTCTTATGATACATCATATACTAAACATGAAGGGTTTGTAAATGGAATTTTTTTCCCTTTCAAATAAATATCTGGTTATAGTTATTGTCTATACAAATGTTAAAAATTAACACTGAATTTTAAAGCACATTAAGCAGTAGTTTTTCTTTAAGACTTTTAAAGATTTTTTTCCCTCAATATAACATATATAGAAGGAAATATGTCAAGCATGTTATTCTTCTATTTCACAATGCTTAACAAAATTATTTTCAAGATATGTTCAAGCACCGAGTAAAAGTCTCACAAACATACATATGAAAGAGTATAGTGAACTTACGAAATGGAACCTATTTTTCCTATTTCTTTTCGAATGTTTGTGTCCTATGTCATCAGTGTAAGCTATGTTCAGTTCTAAGTCTAGTTCTCACAGATAACTGTTGAAAGAAAAAATAACTGTGAAACTAAAAGCAGTGGACAATAAGGCTGAAGAGACTTAAGTAGGAATAGGGTGAATTATATGTACTGTGCTGATAGGCCCACAGACCAGAACTGAGACCTGGGTAAGTCCTCAATTCTCGCAAATTCTGGTTCACTTTGCAGCCCACCACAACTGGACAATGATTTCTGAGAACAGCATAAGGTAAGACTGCTGGTCACACTGCAAAAATAGGTGAAATTACCCACAAACATATCCAATCCATCCAGTCCTACACAAGAGCTTCTATGTGAAGGTAGACAGCAAGAAAGCAAACTGTTGATTGCATACGGCAGGGGGAATAAACACGCTTGGCTATATTTTCTTGACAAAAAGGTCCAAGTGTACAAATATTTGCTTTGATGATTACATCATTGATTCGCTGAAAAGTTAAGTGTCAGTTTCTTTTTCAATCAAGAGTGTGAACACTTTTGACCTATTCCTAAGTGAAGATCTGACAACGTATTTTCAAAAAAATGTATATTATTCTAAAGTTTGTCTTTTATATTTTTATATTGTCTGTTTGTCAACTAAACTACCACTATCACAACTTTATATCTTTCCCTCCTCTCACACACCCACATATAAACAATTAATCTCTTAGAGATGCCAGTCTCGTCTGTTTGTCAACTAAACTACCGCTATCACAACCTTATATCTTTCCCTCCTCTCACACACCCACATATAAACAATCTCTTAGATATGCCAGTCTCTCACTTTGACTCTTAATAACATTTTTAATATTAAACTCTTAATAGATGCACGAGTCAAATCTGCATATAAGATTTGCTGGCAAGTTAGCATGGGCTGTGTAGTGGGTGGGTGTCTTTATTAACAACCTGTATGCCAACTTTATATCACAATATTGGCCAATCAAAAATTTGCTTTCCATGCTGCAGCTGCCTTTTCCAATAGATGACACAACCTGGAGGTTTCTAACAAACTGCTGTTGTCAAATAGACAATACAGAAAAAAGTGGCCCATTTTACACACAGCAAATGTAAAAATTCATTCAGATGTCATGAATTTCACCAAGCTGCATATGGTCATGACTTAGCTAGTAAAAGTTTTTCATAGGAGAAGATGATGATGATGATCAGCTAAAATACTCTGTTATTTCATAAGCATTACAAATCATAGGAGCAGTTTATCAGATGAGAATGAGGGGTGAGGGTGGCAGAGAAACCTGACGGGAAGTAAGAAAAAGTCTGCAAATATTTAGGCAGGTGAATACAGTCTGCCATCACAGCTTTTATGACGTGGAAATAATAAAAAAAATATTAATATTTTTGGTAGTGCAAAGGTACAACATTTTATAGTTATGTGAGTCTGTGGTATGTCCATGTTTGTTGGTTTATTTAGTAGGAAAGTGCTTCCACCTTGCGGTGATTTCGCACTATGAGGGGGGAGGGGGGAAAACCAGAGTACCGGGAGAAAACCCGCAGCACCCAGCCCTGCAAACAGGTGTCGCATACAGAGAGTGTCCTGAGATGAGATCCGAACCCTGACCTGCTTACTGCAGTGGTGACAAGCAAGTTTTTTATGTTGTACGTCCATTTCTAGTTTAGGTGGGTTTCAAGTTTGAAATGACATTTAAAAAAAATTAATATGATGGATGCTGCATGAACACTATTTATGATGTGATAAAAACCGTATTACCTAGAAAATCCAGATTGCTTAGCTTCAAAGCTAACAAACTTACACACAGCTTACTTATGAAGCACAGTGGGCATAAAGCAACATAAGCATTTCTCTCTATATTTTAAAACCCTTCATGCTTGTGAGACAAAAACTCAAGAATCACACTGCAAAATGCTCTGTAGTTTAAATTATCAATACCCACTTTGGTTTAAAAAAAAATTCATGTTGTGCCCAAACCTTTAATACACAAGATTTATTACCATATGCCAGAAAAAAGGGAAAAAAATAAGCTCAAACACTGAGTTCTAATATTTTGCACATTTGCTTTCCTGCATGGACACTTGTGTGCATATAAGTGCATGCATTTGAAGAGAAGAGAACTACACTAAACACAAAATTTCTAGATTGTGCTACTTTATCCCCATGAAATGTGACCCAACATGACTCATTGAATTTTCCATTAGATAGTGTTAGCAAGTTAGAGAGATATTAGGGGGTGGGAAAATCAAGTGTGGTGGATATTACTGTGAGCTGCAAAAAAAAAGGGTGATGAAATATATCATGAATAAATAAGAGGAGAAAAAAAGCTGTTTTCCAAAGTATTCAACATCCAAGTTACATGATTAAGATGTACTTTGGTTTGCAAGGTTTGATGGACTTTGAGTACCTTAGAGAGAAGCATCAAACATATGTTCTAATCACTAAACACAAGAGCAAAGCCAAAAGGAAAGTCTACTACCATACACATTTTCCACCATAAATTCTTTCAATATTATTCTGTTTCTTCTAGACACAACACAACCCAGGGTTTGCTATACCATGAAAATATTCAGATGGACAAACAGCGCTGAAGCATTTGTGTCTGCATGAAACAAGTGGGAAGGGAGGAGAGTAACTGAATAAATTCAAATTAAAAAAAAAATAGATAATGATATCAAACTGCACATTTCCATGCTTAAAACACTACCACACATAGCACAAATAACTTACGTATCTCCCTTAGCTTATATCACACTGAAGTCAAATGACGTTCAAAACAAACACACCTGCCGAATAAGTGGTTCCATAGACCTGGCCACCTGACCAATAGCAGTGCTGTCCACTGGAACAGTACGGGTTGCAATCACCTGTTACAAGAGTAGCAATCCAAATTATTCATGGTATTCAAATCTTTTCACTCAACACATAAAGGCAGAAAATGTATGATTTATTAACTATAAAACTTTTCAACAAGTAGACAATTCTGGTTTCTGGTCTCTGTAATTGCTGCCCATAATCTACATACCAGCATAATCACCTACCATGTGCACACACAGACATTCATATCCAAATCTACCTTTTCTATGCCTACCCTGAGACCATATTTCTCTGCAAATGAGGCAAAGGTAGCTTCTGCCTGCTTGGCAGTTGCCCGATCAACAAACAGAAGACCTGTTGCATACATCCCAGGTTCAGGCAGCACTCCCTCATATCCAGCAGCACTGTAAAAGAGATAAGAGTGGTTAGATAAATGCCTTTCTGAAATACATAAAACAGCCAACTCCACAAATGCTCAGAAGTGTGCATTCGTGTTAAGTCAGGAAAATGGTTTTTGTCCAGACCAGTTCTGCCAACTACAAGAGACAGGCAAAGGACCTGATGTTGATGCAGTACATGGGATATGGACTGATGCATGTCCTGTAAGAGGTAATGGTTGTCCCCCTAAATATTTTTTTTTCTTTTTTTTTAAAGTCGTTTTGGGGAGTGAGGTGTAAGAGACCACACTTTTCTCAGGGCCAGCTTTTATTGTGAGAGGAGTACCCACTTCCTCTCCCTCGTTGCCTTACCTTCTCCAACTCTTTATGGAACGAGGTACCCTTTACCAACAGCAAAGTCAACTGGGAAAGGTTTCCTGCTTCACATGGGTATTGAACCAGCTGCCATTTAGTTCAGATGTCCTAGAAAGTGTATGACTAATACTGCGAGGGAGCAGTTGTTCACATTTGTAAATATTTTTACAACATAAGGCATTGTTCATAAATTATAGAATTATAAGAATAGATCCACAACTAAAACATGCTTTTATGCATGACAAGGTACTTTAGTTCTGTTGCAAGAAGCCCATTTCTATTTTCAAAAGCACATACTTTCCAACAGAAAAATTTGGCTTATTAAATTCATCCATGAAACTTGGGATGGGACATTGATCTAAATGATAAGATAATGGTGATGTTTTTGGTACTCTTACACTGTACATGCTACTAGTGAAAATAGCCATTATCTCTCTTTCCTTCCTACTATCCACTCATAATGGCAACATCCTTTCCAGATGCATGTCTTGAATACTGCAATGAATAAAATCATTGCCCAAAAGTCAGGCAAAGCACGACAAGTGACACAGGCAGGTTTCTGGCAGTTAGCTTCTGTGTGTACAGGAGTTTGAAGGGGGTAGGGGAGGGGCAGTTAGGAAAACCTGTAGTGACAGCCAGCATCATCACACCTTGTTCTTTAGCTATGGTGTGTCATCTGTCAGTGGATTCTAAAGAAAATGAGCAGCATGACCTAACAAGAATGCATTCCATTCAGTCCTGCTTACAACACAGCAATGCCAGCAGCAGGAGGACCTCACTTCACAGCAGCCTGACAAACTAATGTAGCAAGGCCTGTCAAAGGTCAAAAGGGGAGGAGGGATGGAGAAAGTAATGCACCCAAAGAGAAAAAGGTTTTGGCATGGTGCTTCACAAAGCATGGGGAATGCAAGCTGGTAGACAGGAATACAAAAAAGATGACTGGGAGCATCTGAGTGTCTAACACTCAGCTATCATAAAATTCACGTTGTTACCAACCAAAATGTAGAGCCTATGATTTAATACTGGAACTCAATAGAGAGCGCGCTCCCAGCACAATGCTTATGGATTTAAAAACTGCCTTTAGTTGTCACTCTTGTCTCATTTGCCAAAAAAACAAAACAAAACAAAAGCTGGAGATTATTATAGCAATGGCATTGGCTGAGTATCAGAGTAAACACCTTAAAAACATTTTTCATAAATAATTATTTATAGAGCACACTGTCCCACAAGCAAAGGTGGACTCAAGGCACTTACATACATGAATTTCCACAAGCACACACTTACCAGTAGGCATCAAATACATCTTACAAATTCATTCCGTTATTCAAATCATAAGCACCCTCTCTCTCACACGCATACACACAGTGTGGAGGAAATGAAAGTACCCAAGACAACCACTGATGGTCAGCCCTGTAAACAGGTGTCACATTTAGAGAGGAGTATGTCAGAGACCAGATATGAACTCACAACACCCAATTTTCACTGTCGTGGTGATATGCATTTTAGCCACTGTGCCACCAACTGCTCCGTCAGCAAAGATCTATTGCTAGGCATGTCCAGACCTGTGTTTATGAAGTTGGCACTCTTAAGAGTATATGAGTGTACATCTATTTATAACTTCTCTGAATAATTCAGTGAATTTTATACTTTTCTTAAAAATACAAAACCTAATTAATAATTTTCTAGCTTTTGAATACCATGTCAAAACAAATAATCTCACAGTTCAGTTCTACTTATTATTTCTGTCAGACTTTTTTCTTTGCATGCAGAAATTTGTTGATATATCAACATGAAAAATTTAATACAAGCTCAAAGCTACAATTTCTGCATGTAGTACTTTTAAGAAATCTCACAATGCAGCAACAACTATCTACTACCTGGGATTTTTGTCCAATCCACTCAGGCTTTACATTCCTCAAACTGACTGAGCTCAGTAAATGTGGTCAACATTTTTTTTTTCTTCTGTCTTTGATCCACTCGCTTGGAAAGAATTGCCACTCCATGTTCACCAGAAACCATCTCTCCCTTCTTTAAAAAATGTCTCTGAAATCTTATCTTTTTTTCCTGCCACAACATGTCTATGTGTTTAGGCATACATGCACATGTATGGATGTGTCAAGAGTGCTTGTAGGTGTGTACCATGAATTGCTGTAGCAAGAGTGGGCGCTTTATAAATACTTTAATTATTATTTCTTACAAGTTAGTCAAATGCAAGATCATCTAATTCTCCAATGCATGCTTGTGTCCTTTCATTTTTTCCCATCTGATGGTCCCTTTATTAAACAGCTGTCATATTTTAAATTGCAAATGATGTCATACCAGAAAAGAAATGGACAGAGTATGATATTAATGAACAGGTTCAGCTTTCTGTACCTGTTTTAATTATGTGAATATTTAAAGGAAATCTTTATTTCATGTCTAGCAAGCGAAAACAATTCCTATTTTGCCTGGTTTCATTCTACCCATCTCTAGTTTTTATTCAGTTTTAATGTATCAGTTAATATTATCTTTGTTGGTCCTGTGCAAGTGCCACCAGCAGAAAGCTCCATCACAGATGTGTCAGGAAATTAAATACCAAAATCAGCTTTCTATTTTTGTCCCTATAGTGATAGTGAAGGTTTGTTTACATGCTTTGCCCCTCAGTAGACAAATGGTGAGGAAAAACCTCACAGTGTTATAAAGAGCAAAAGAACCAAGACCTGGTAAAAATACTCCATTTTCTGGATTTTTACATTTTAAAATAATCAACAATGCAAAAAAATACCCCAGAAACTTTATGAAACTGTATAATATGCTCAACTTCTAGTTCTTACTGTTCTAAAGTTCTTACTGTTAGAAACTGAAATTCATACAGATTGTTTTCAGTTCCCCCTTCCCCCATCTAGACAAAGACTTAAGAAATGTTATACATGAGTGGTCCTTTCACTGTAAGGGGCTGGAAAGACTACAAAGTACAGTCTTTTTGTCATATTAGTAATGATAAGCTGACAATGTAAGCATCCCTTTTAGTGATGTTTAAGAACAACATAATTTTTAGAATAGCTAGCTGTGTTTTTCTAATGATGAGCACTTACTGCAAGACTTTGAGGAAGAACTTGTGTGGGATTCCAGTGAGCACGCCAGCTCCATCACCGCTGTCATTGTCACAACCACAGGCACCACGATGTTCCATTCGCTCCAGCATAGTTTGAGCATCTCGCAACACCTAAAATTAAGACGATGCGCAAAACCTGTCAATTGCATCATTGACAATACCCACCAAGTATCAAATTAAGTGATCATGAAAATAAAATTGTGTCATGAGATAACCCTGGAATGTAAAGTCATCATTACCTTGCCATTAGATTCATCGTATCTTTTTCTATTAGCTCTTCAAATGCTATACAGCCTGTCAACTTCTCTTTAACTCAGTTTTCAAGATTATATCATAGAATGTTTTTCTACAGGCAATTTCATAGACATTAACAACAAAAATGATTCCCTGAGATGTTCTTCTAAATACCTTCATACTGAGAGCTTGTCTATGTTTATGTTTGTACCTACATGTTTATGACTGTAACTGGGATTTATCCTATAACTGTAGTTGAGTTAAGAAGGTAGCATCTGTGTTTATGAGTAAACATTTGAATTTGTATTTTAAATCTAATTACTCAGGAAGCAAAGTATATCTGGCAGTAACTAAGCATCCACAAACCAGCTTGCCTTGATCTCTAGCTACAGACAAGGGATAATCAATCATACTTAGAAATAAACTCTTCCAGAATATAATATTTAATCTTTCATGGCACAAGTAAGCAAGATCCTGGTGGAGATTTAAGACCACAGAGTAAAGCTATCTAGTTCACATCCCCAAGTGACGTGGTCTGGGAAGAGACAGAATATCTGTGGGATGTACTGTCATGACTTGGTGCCAAACAAGATGCTGAAGTCCTATTGGCGCCATCCTCTGGCCTAATGAGTGGTATTGATCGTCATCATCGCTGAAGCTCTCTCCTAAACACTGCTCCTTCTCACTTAATTGTCATTCCTATACTTTCTTTGGACATAAAAAACAACATGAATAAACTGTGTAGATGCCACCATATTACACTACAAATGTCTCATATGAAAAATCAAAATGAAAAATTAGGACTGAGGCACTTCTCGGGAAATGCCTTGGTAAGTCCCTAACAAAAAAGGTCTCACTTTTGCTTCTGCCTGTATAGAAATGCTAGACATGTGTACAGAAGCATAAGTGCAGATATGCACACAAACCCTTCAAAATTAGTACCATTTATCTTTACAGAATTCTGGTTTTGAACACGCCTTATTGTTATAATACAAGGTTTTCATTCTGGGCTCGTATGTATATCAGCTAAATACCTTTTCTTTTTTGTTTTGACTGTTCTTCTCTCTCTCTCCTGCCCCTCCTTTTCTGTCTCTTTCTATATTTAGTTTTTAACTCTCTAATTATTTTTTGAAATATAAAGGCCTTTAGGAAAACGCAATACACACAGTTGCACAAAAAGTAGTTTATTAAACAAACCTTTGGAAAAAAGTAGTTTATTCAACAGGCTTTCAAGAAGCCAAACCTTAAAAAAAACAGATCTTAAAAGACTAGTGTGGTGCCAATTTTTTTTTCTCGTGACTGGGTAAAGCTCTGTGCAAGATGCTCTCTCCCTAAATCAGGGCAAATCCCCACTAGCACTTTGTACTTCTATATACATTCCAGTTGTTCATGGTGCAATTGTCACAATTCTATAGCGTTCAATCTGATGATGCCCAAATCTTTCCTGCTAAATAAATGCCACATAAATCTACCTAGAATTCTTCTGCCACGTACAGCAATTGTCTCAAATATCATATGCTTATCTGATGCTGTTTCTGTCTTGTCATTCCCTTTGTATCATAATACCAGTTTTATCTCCCTTAGTGTAGGCACACCAAAGAAATGATAATGACACACACTGTAAGCCTTAAAGACATGTACATATTAGGAACAAATGTGTAAGGGATATCATGCATATGAAAACTTGAACAAACATGAACAAACACACGATGATGCACTCATTGGTTTATAAATTTCATATAATTATACACTTTTCTTGGGATGCTGCCTGTCCATTCTACACTCAAGTCTTGCAAAACAGTGCTACTGTTCATGTGGCTCAAAAGCATATATTTTTCTGTCCTATTCTATTTGCTCGAAAGCTTCTACAGCATAGTAAAGTTTACCTCTACTGAATTGCAACATGGACATCCAAGAAAACTAAATGCATTTGGATTGTAAGCTCTTTGTAAGTGAATGCATATAACAGAACCTCGTTTATGTACAAAAGACGTTTGTTACATTATCTTGCACTGCATCAGTAAGAGCATCATGAAATGGGTGGGAAGAAAAAGTAGCTGTTATAGCACAAGGATTCATTGTTGTCATGTGACATGGTATCTTGAAGATAGTTTTTACTAATCATATCATGAAATGCATGCACTTAAGAGTGGCTTGCCTATATTCTGCAATGTGCACTATCACTATAATCAACCACAAAGCTTATAATATTTACTTTTCCACCTTGACATGTTGTCATACTAAAGCCTACCATGTTCAGTGAAGCACTTTTTTAACACTAAATATTTTGTTCAGATGCATGGATTTGGTACATAATTCATGTCTCTCTTGATGTTAATCTGTTAATATACTAAATAAATCTACATTATCAGGAGTATAATCTTTGCAATGTTTAGTGGAGCTGGGCAAACTTGCAGTGATGTGATCTCAGCTGCTGACATGGCAAAAATGCCACCAACTTGCAATTAGCCCCATTTCCATTTTTTTAGCAAAAATGTTTAGCTGAATGAAACCAGTTCCTTAGGAAAAATTCTTGTTTATGACTAAGAAACTTGCACAAACTATCCCATAGTACACTTCTCATGCTACTGAAACAAATGTAGAATCTTCTTCTCTTCTCCCTCCATTGCCTGAACCACTCTACACAGTTCTGTGTTAGTATGCTGGAGAAGGCGAAACACAAAACATGCTTATCTAATGGGTAACAGGGTGGTGGCTGGCGAGTATTAACTGCTAATCTAAAAGAATAAATTTCATTTACTCCACCACCCTATTTTCTGAGTTGGGTAGGGAATACAGTCTGGTGATGCTGAGTGCAAAAGATGTTGCAATAATCTCTCAATCACTTTCCCTCACTGGATGTCGACTGTGTCGATTTAAAATGATGTATGTGGGAGTGGGTGGGAGAACGCTCCTATAATGTCTCTCCTGCCTCTATAAGCAAGAATCATCTTACAAAAAAATAATAATAAATATTAAAGCGTTTGGACGGAATTATTTAAAATGTGTAAGTATCAAGGACGTTCGCTTGGGTTCATCTTCTCAGTGGGGAAGAGGATGCAAGCTTCCATATTTTTCCTTTTCCTCCCTTGTATTCAACAACGGCTTAGGAAAGCGGGAAAGACGTGTGTCTTGCCTGCCAAAGAAACCCCACTGCTGTCCCGCGGCACCACTGCCAAAATGGAAAGAAAGCAAACACGTGCTGCAGCTCCGTAACATTAATGCCCCATTGGTGTCACATCAACCTTACTCATCTT
Organism: Marisa cornuarietis; assembly: GCA_004794655.1. NCBI lineage: Eukaryota > Metazoa > Mollusca > Gastropoda > Architaenioglossa > Ampullariidae > Marisa > Marisa cornuarietis. The sequence goes on along the minus strand of SMMW01000617.1, from coordinate 4,737,753 downwards.
AATTAATCAACTTCGATCGTCACCCAGATTCTACCGCCTCTGTCAATACGCAGCAGCCCACATCTCCCCAATTCCCACCTACGCTTAATACCTTTCGACTGACGGAGGACAGAGGGGTGGGGATGAGGGAGAGAAGGATGGAGGCGGAAGAGGAAACCGTGGAGCAGGAACAGCTCCTCCAGCGGTGCTCGACCGTCCGCTGTTCCAATCTTGGTGTGATTAAATTTGTATTGACGGTCGTTCCGTGCTGACGTCTGCTTGCTGGGCAATCTTCTTTCCGTGCGGGTTTCGTCGGAGATGTCCTTGTTGTCTTCTAGAACGTCATCGCAATCGACTTCCTTGTTGCACACCTTCCCATCCCGACCGTGTTTATATGTGTGCGTGCTCGTGTGTGTGTGTGGCGTGCGCGCAAGCACGGTTGCGCGTTTGTCGGAATACGAGTGTCTGTGCGCGCGCGCCACTCACGAACTCTGTCAGTTTTTCCACCAGCTTTATTGCAGCCTCACTTCTTACATAGCCAGTCACAGAATCCCCAGCATCCAGGAAGCTGTCCGGACGGTGCTTTTCAAACTTGTCTGAGAACGATGGTATCGCCCCTAGCCCCGGCCGTCGACTGTGATTGAACTGCTGTCGTGTCATCTCTATGGAACTTGCTGGCCACGTCTTCCTGATTCCTTATTCGTTTATTCTAGACTGCCGTTGTTGTATCTGTTGCTGTTGTTATCCCCCCCTTTCTTGTTGCATTACCTGCCCACTGTCACGATCATGACTACGTTTGAAGTTCTGTCCTGACTTCGATTTTTAAAAACAGCATCGACGAGAAGCCTAACATGCATCGATCAAAGCCATGAAGGAAACGGCCGTCTCGGATAGCAAGACTACCTCTCTCACTCTGTGTGTGTGTGTGTGTTTTAGGTTAGATAGCAAGACTACCTCTCTCACTCTGTGTGTGTTTCAGGTTAACGTGACTATCAAGTCTTATTTTATATAGATGAGGGTTGTGGAAAGGTCGGAAAGACGTGGAGTCGTTAAGAGTCCAACAGGTTTTGAAGGGAGTCGCAGTCTCTCCTAACGAGGTTTGCGTGCTTGGAGAAGGAATACAATACTTACCAAGGTACCACGTGTTGATAATTGTACTTTCGCTTTGCGACGCAAAGGTCGCCAGCTTTTTGCTTCGATCGCGCGACAGTTCAATATTCCATTTTCTCCATGCTCTCTCCACTATCCCAGTGCCAATCTCGGCATTTTTAGGACCTTTAGCCTCAGCACATTATCTTCGTTTGTTGATTTAAAAAGTTATGTCAGTGCCAATCTGCATCTTTCACGGCATAATGCTATCAGCATTAAGCATTTTCCACAGTTATTTAATTTTCGTTTTTGTGACTCCCTGTCATCAGTCTGTGGACTGTTTGCAAACGTAAGAGCAAGAAGGTGCCACTTCTAAGATCCCTAAAACAGAGGCCACAATCTTGGCGATAACGAATGTCAAAATTAGCCCTGCTTTCAAAATCTTTCTCACAATTTCGTCGTGAACAGCAAACCTTCTCATATCTAAATGAAATATGTTTCACCAAATTAAGGAAATTTGTTTTAACGAAATCTTGATTAAAAGGAAATAGCTTGTGCCGCAATGTTTCACACTTAACCTCTAATGCCAATCTCTTTATCGGCAGACGACCGAAGTTTCAGCTACGGCCCGGGTGCAGTTGTTTTTATTTCTTCTAGCCAGAGTTCCATATAACATCTGCTGTTGCCTCTTTACGTGACGTAAACCTGTCCTTGTCCCTCTTTACGTGACATCTCCTGTAACCTCTTTTTACGCGTATCAGTGACTTCCTTTACCATTTTCTGCCGCGGGGTCGCTGGCATTCGCGAAATTAATTTCGCTGGCTGAATTTTTTTTTTCGGGTGAATATACGCGACTGATCGATCCGAGGAGAGTCAGATCGCCATCCCAAACGTTTGCATTAGTCGTTAGTTAGACTGTTACTTCGCAAGTTTGCCTTTCCACGGAGCCGCCGACTACACGCCGCAGTTCTTCGTCTGTGCCGACCGCGTCACGCGCAATAACCGCTGGCATCAGTGGGGACTCGCTTTTCGGCGGGGCGGAAAATTGAATTGTGCGATGCACAACAGAAGAGAAACGGTCCCGCCATCGATCCACAAGCCCTGTGTTGCTGGCATCCTCCGCCTTTGCTCCTCCGCCAACCACTCTCTCCTCTCTACCCCCGCCCCCTCATCCCCCGAATGTTGCGGTGTAATCTCCCGAGAGCTTCCTAGGCTGCTGCCCTCGAAGATGTCTCGTTGTCGCATGGCCGCTCTGGCCTCTCTGTGCACGGCCATGATTAAGTAGAGACAGGCGGACGGGCCCCGAGTTCATTTATGCCGATCACAGCTGTCACCCACCTCGCACGCTGGACCGGATCGGCCGTCACTTCAGCTGCTGGACTCGGTCTTTCATGCATTATGCAGGAGAGACATATTCTTTCAATCTCGGCGCTGGTTGACGCTTCTTGTGTTCGACTGGTCCAGCTTGTCATCTCTTGCCACGGTTTCCATCCTCGCCTCCGTCCTCCTCATTTCCTCAACCCCACCTCTTCCAACAACACAACTGCTGCATTTCGATGCTCTTCCCCTATGTTTCCCGACACCAGGTGACAGGTCAGAGGCTGACGGAGGTGAGGTGAAAGAAAAATTCTTTATCTAAACCTGCTGAAGAGAACGTCAAAAGATAGCATTGGCGTCTGGAATTCCATGCCTCGGCTCCATTACTAGAAACGCGTTGCGAGGTGGGACTAAATGGCACCAGATGACACTGTCGATTTTGGGTTCGCGTTCTCGCCTACCGCTGCGACGACTGGCCTGATAGGAACATGGATCGTGACTGCATCGTGTTCCAATTGCTAGTCGAAGGCAAGTTGCCTGCAGAGCCCCCTCATCCCCAGGGGATCACCGACGCGTGCCGAGGGCACGAAAGCCGCATCTGAAGTACAGTACTGCAAGCCAAATCTCTGGCAGTGCTCCAGATTACTGAACTGACGCGCTCGAAGACTGGTGTGTCTGGACCTTACTCTCTCACCGTCTCCGACATTCTGATATTTCTCCTTACCAGGAGAGAAGTATAGAAGAACACTGAAGTCTTGTAGCTTGGCGCTATTCTTAGCATCACCACCCTCTAATTAACCAGACCATAGGAACCTGAAAAGAGAAGAAGGCGTGGAAAGCCTAGAAACACCTGGCAACAGGCAGAACTAAAGGCCCTGAGACATAGATGAGAACCGCTGAGGATGGGCACGTCAGGCAGAAGTGGAGGACCCTCCTGCGGCCCTAGACGCCAGCAAAGCTGTACTACACATGAGACGTCATGTGTTATAGAGAGTTTTTTTTTAACAGCATTGTACAGACGTTTCAGTACTTAACGCAGATTCCCATTTCTTCAACCCTTCCTCACACTTAAAAAAAAAGCGAGACTAGGAAACCTGCCCGAAATATTCTTTACGAAGCGACTTATTCCTGCATTCGCAGACTAAAGGAATGCTTACGAAGTGACGTGGCTGGAGAGGTTTTCGTTCTGGGAAGGCGCGGGGCGGTAGAAGCTCTTGGCTTGTACGAGGGGCGAATAAAGTCAGAATGACATCACGCACGTGACAGTACTGAGACAAAACAGGTCACGTGTCTGAGTAACGTCGTTTGTCTGCAGAGCTATTTCTGGTAAGATATTTTCCACGAGATGACTTTTTGCGAAGTTCAATATTTTTAGCTGACATTCAGCATCGGCAGACTACGATGTGATAGCTGCTGAAATAAACAACGTCATTAACATTTACCCTCCTCCTCTTAATTTCAACATAAAACGGCCCCGGCCGTGCAAGGAAGAAACGGGAACCGCGGTAAGGTGCTCAGGTCCCGTGCTGCTACACCTGATTTACTACATTTATACCCGCTGCCCCCCCTACCACGATAAACCTTGCGACTTTCAGTTCGTGCCGGTCAGAGAGATGCAACAAGAAGGGTTATGTGCGTGTGTGTTTCAAGTTTGGCAGGAATATTTTTTGTTCCCGTCTGCGTAAATGTCGTAGGCTATGCTTGGCTGTATCATGTAGGCTGCTCTGGAACGTGTTTATTATTTAATGTTAAATCTCCATAGTAAGATGGCTCCAAATTAAAAAAAAAATACTGGGCAGAAGAAATTTTGGCATACATTTTGTACGCAAATTTTGACAATGTTGTAAACTGAAAAAGTATCCTATGAGAAGGAAAGACAGAAGATGGATGGAGAAGCGAGAGTCACTGACACCACAGCATTATCTCCCCTTTCACTTGAAACGTCGTGTCCCCGTCCCCGAACAATCCAGTTAGTTAATCAAGGGGGGGATCAAAAGCACAAATGTTTCACTACTTCGTTACACTTATGCCTGTTTGAATAAGTCTGAAATGATAAAACGAAAGCTGGACAATAAAATCACGGCTGGAAAAATTAGCAGCAGAACTTAATCTGGAGCCAAAGTTATAAAGCGAAGTGAAACGTTGCCCCAAGCTAAATGGGGAAAACAAGGTCACAGGCATCTGCGACGTTGCGAAGCGATATGCAACCCCAGCATACACTGCTTTATATTACTTCATCCTAGTGCATCTTTGCCACTTTTTTTATAACTACGGCCCCAGGAATAAAGCTACATCTGAGATGACTGAACATCACTTTATAACCACGGAGACGCTTGAACTTAGGCTCTTGATGTTAACTCAGTGACATGCTCGCTTCGAAACTACGGTCTCTATGCAAAGCCAAGAGTACCCTAACCAGTTGTGAATATGAACTGAAGTGTAAGAAGAAGATGCTTTATCTAGGTCCTGGGATATTTATAATGACCGCTAGTGCGCCAGAGGGCAAGGACGTTTACAATCGACTTCAGAATCAGTGTGTTAACAGCAAGCGTCTTTTCAGACCCATTAACCACTACAGTTGTTGACCACGGCCACGGCGCTGCTGCTGCAGCCATAGTCCTAGACGGGGACATCAGTTTGTTATGCAACATTTCCTTCGCTTGATTAAACATTCGAGCATTCAGCACCACCACAGGCAACCTTTCACTCTATCGCTCTAAAGAACGCTGTTAGTTCGCAAAGCATGAAAGAGGCAGCACTGTCAGCGAAAGATGAAAACGAAGAGGGAACTGAGCACACGGCGGGAGGTAGGGAGAGACGTTGGGGGAATAGCATCCCTGATCGTCATCTTATAGGAAATCTGACCCCACGGCTCTAAATCACATGGATGCTTCAGACTGACATTTCAAACCTCGGGATATTCGAGTGCTTTCTCAGAGTAAGCAACTTTCCTCGCTCGGCGGCGCCTTGCTGGCAATGAAAATGTATTCCCCGACAGGGATAGCAGTAAGGTTGCAATAGGTAGGTCTTCCATCTCAAAGTGCACGCGCGTGCGCGGTTTGCGTATTTACGAAGCGCCCTGGTCTCTTACCGAGGTCTCTTTGTCATGTGATGGCAAAGCCGTATTGATTGCTCGTTATGAGACTCTGTAGGTGAGGCGGGACTTTTTGTCTCCTGCATCTCGCCTCCACGCGACTTGCTTTTTAGCCACATTTTTTTTGTTCTCGTCTCCACAGTTTGCTTTATGGCTTTCGATTGGTGAAAGTCACTGTAAAAAATGCAGTGTTTTCTCCAGCGACGGTCGATTAAATAAACGACAGTGGCCTAAGCATAAACGTAAGTTCATGTAAGGAAATATCAAGACGTGTGTTTGCGAGTTCCAAAGTTTCCTTATTTGTTCAGCATTTTTTTTGTGTGTTGGTAATATTTTGTTTTTAACTGAGACAGTATGGAATTGTATCACGTCATACTCTTGTTGCAAAATAGAAAACAGTAACATTTCGTAATGCGGATCGAAAGGAATCAATATTTAGTAGTTTTGTTTAAAGGCTACATTTGAAGATTTCCACAAACTATTTTCTTCAGTCATACAGAATATATATTTTGCAACACTGGCTACAAGCTTTCTTGACAGCACAGCAATGTAAGACTCGGAATTAAATTTTAAAATACCTCGGGCCAATGGTAACTATAACTTAATATAATTTCTCTTTTCAACATGGAATGGGGGTAGGCATTTTGCGTCCCATCCTTCGCGCCTATTAAATATCCCATCGGTTTGTATTTCGGCTACGTTTTCTGTACAGTCGACTAGTTTTTAGACCCGGCACACAAGCAGTTATTCTCAGTTTGAACAAACCCCTAGTTCGTGCACAAGTCACAATAAATCTCTGTGGAGAAAGTCGCTTCAGACGGTCACAAGAAAGGACGTGAGAGTTAATGCTTTCTCCGAGCTTTGGCGACAGTCTTGAAAATGAAAGAGGGAAAGTAATAACTAAAAGTTTTCAATCGCGTACACGGCAGGGATCATGACCATGCAACTGGAGTTCTAGATACCTCGAAGGAGTTAAGGACCAAGCGTAAAGCGTTGATCGCAAAGCCTCGGGGGTCGGCATATTCTGTAACAGTCTACTCCTTACTCTGAATAAAGTGTTTAAAAAGCCTTCGTGTCTGAGCATGTTTGAAAATCTACTGACCGGAGGTACCTCTACCTCAAATGTAGCCCTACTTCTAGTCCCCGACCTAATGCTTTCCATGCACCCCCACCCACCTCCAACCCAGAAATCTGACCTTACCCCATAAAAAAATCGTGTTTGTGTATTTTCCCACAAAACAAAAAAGGGCGTTTTTCTTTTCTCTAAAATAAGGAGCATAACAGCCTGTTTCAAACTGATGCAATATGAAAGGGATAGAGATGATTGAAGCGGGGAGGTATGCAGAGTTGTTTTTTTTTTAAAAAGCTGATGCAACATTGTTTTCACGTTTTACATCCGATGGTGCTATGTTCGGATAAAATTGAAACTCGCTATTTTGTTTTAAACCTCCTGGGCCTTTCTTAAACCTCGTGATTTTCAGTGGTGATTGTCAGCTTGATGTTCTCGATATATGGTCTTTTTTAAAAATAAAAAATTGAAAGTGTGTAACGAGTGCACATGGTTCAGGTCTGCACGATTAACGACAACGAAGGGCCTCGAGTAGTAACGCCTCCACTCACTTTAGAATGTACGTCATAATGGCAGGCAGCCAAACCTACCGTCGCCTGTCGACGTCACTGAAGCCCGATTTCCGACCTCCTTATCATCCACGTCATAGGCAAAGGAAAGAACATTCCAGTTGATCCAGTCTTTTCACTAATCCTTGCCAATATTCTGCTTTGTTTTGTTTTGATTTGTTCTGTGTGTGTGTGTGTGTGAGAGAGAGAGAGAGAGAGAGAGTGTGCACGTACGCCTTTTAATTCATTAATCTTTCCAGGTAATTATCCTAAGTATTTAAAGGATGTCTCCTGCATCTGCTTGTTTATCTTCGGACAAACGCAGCCTCGTGGCTAGTGCACTTCGTTTTGGAACAAATGGTCGACAGTTCGAGGCTTGCTCGGACCTGGAAAACTCCTCCTCCGAACACCTAGCAGAAATGATCCGAGTACCTGATTAATCAAGGAAGGAAGAAAATTGACTTCTTCGTTCCACAGGACACGACCTGGAGTCCTCTCGCTGTGGAACGGTTTTATTTTATTTTTTAACTGTTTCCCTAGACTCTCTTTCTCTCTGTGTCATGATGGTAAACACAAAGTCGCGCAGTGCAACCAATACAAACCACGTGACCTTAAAGGTATAGTGCTTGGTTAGGGATGTTGAACAGTTTTCAGGTAAGCTTATTAAAAGATGTATGGTCTGAAGACCTCTTATTTTCTGCATCTCTTTATTCTCTCTCTCTCTCTCACACACACACACACACGCGCGCGCGCGCGCGCACTTACTTTTCCTCGTTCGTGCGCTTACTTGTATTTGTGCAGAAGGACGCTTAATTCCTCCCCAGCACTCTTTACAGGTTACTACTGAACTGTAGTACTTAAGTACAAAAGCATTTCGGCAGGCAAAGCCGTTAGCCGATGCACACTGCCGCCCTGTTGTGACGGCTGCGCAGTCAACGACCAGGTTAAGCGAAGGGGCTCACCTTTCATTGTTTTAGTCCCAGAAAACGGCCGCGACGATATATGATACACGACGCCAGTAGCTACAAGGTCACGTGCCCTCACCCCCAACCCACTTGCACGTGGAGATAGTGTTACGGATATTTCATCATTTTACACCAAAACATTGGAAACCATAACCCGTGAGCCTAGCACAGGTGTCTCATACATTAGCATTATCTATTTAAAGACGCCGACTCTGCTTACACCTTTGACAATGGCTAGAGCAAAAAAGGGTTCATGACTTAGAACTACTACGGAAAGCGAGGAAGCAGGCTTAGATCTATTTATGTTTTCTTTTCAAATGAAGGCTGTTCATTACTTAATATGATATATAATTAATTTTATTAAACTGTTTGGAACACTGCTGTTGTACTTGACATATCCCAGTTGTATGACATCAAACAGAATCACTCAACAGCCGGCACCTGTAGATGACGAAACAGACGTATCATTTTAAATGGCCTGCAGCCTGTTCTCCTGTAAATAGCAGACCTCACTGTGGGGATCTTCAAGGCAGGTTCTTAAACGGCAAAATAACCGTGACGACGAGGTGTGTGTGTGTGTGTTTGGCGGGGTGGGGGGGGGGGAGAGACGACCAACATTCTGCCACCTATCGGCTGAACCATGTGCTAGGGCGTAGATCGCTTGCAAAGCACGTGAACACATCTCGAGTTTTGGATGGTTGGTTGGTTTAGTAGGAAAGTGCTTCCACCTGGGAAAGAAATGATAGAAGGATAGGAGGGAGCCAGAGTACACAGAGAAAACTCCCAACGCCATGCAGCCCTGCACGCATGTGTCGCATACAGAGATCTCGTCTCGAGACGAGATCTGAACCCAGGGTCTCTCAAACCAGCGATGACCACTACACCATCGGACCACCAGTAGCACGTGCTGGACATCAAAACGAAGGCCACGACTTTCGGAGCAAAAGTTCGATGGAATCTGACGTAAATATCAATGAGATCGATGGCGTGTCACACCAATCACACCACTAGCTCTATCGAACTTCACGCAGATCACAACACTAGTTCTACAGTCAGTTATAGCACTAGCTCTACAGACAATTACAGCACCAGCTCTATCACGAGTCGCGCCAATCATAACACGAACTCGATGAAGAGTTCAGACAGGTCGGAGGAAGGGGAAGGTAGGAGAAATAGGGTTCTGTGGAGGAATAAAGGAGTGAACGAGCGCGATTTCAAGCTAAGCAGACGACTGGATGTCATCTGACAACGACCCAAAGGACGAGGAAAAGAAGAGTATTGAGAAAGCAGCAGGTTTGAAACATTCCAACAGTCCAACTTTCTTTTCTTCCTTCCTTAACTTCACCCTGATCAAACAGGAGGTTCGGTTGTGCACACAAACTTTACGCCACTTCAAAAGCGTCGCCTACTGCAGGCAGGAGGTGAGGAATCAGGTTCATGGGGCAGCACCAGCAGAAATAATGTCCAACTGCACTATCTCTACTCACAGGGTCTAGGGAAAGATTGCAACCTGGCCGCGTGTTGACTATGCACAGTACAACACACAGGGATGTTCTTTTTTCAATGTTAAAGGGTCTAACACCGCAGCAGTGAGAGTGGTTCACAGTGTCTAGAACACAGCATTTAGGAAGACAACCCTCTGCTTGCACTTGTCGTTACCTCCCCTGATAAATCAAGGACCCTTTCTTGCACAGAAGTTGCTGGGTGGTCAAAAGGAATTTTCCAGCTCTAGGTCCGAGCAGGTTTCAACGACCGTCAACTGCGCAGTCAAGTGAACTAACCGCTAGACAACGCTGCTGCTTTTTTCACGACATATTATACAGAAAGCTAAATATAGCAAGACGCAAGCTGTATGTATTTACATCCTTCCAAGTAATCAACATCGGCATGCTAGAACAATCTAGTTCTAGTACATGACAAAACCTATACTGACCTGTTTTTAATTAGAACCGACGAGCTACTGTACCTAAACCGCCTTCTTGATCTTAGCTTATCTGCGTGAGTAGGCGTTACTGGAAGCAACACACACACACACTCTCTCTCTTCTCAAATGTACTACTCTTGTGGATCCCCAAAATGCACAAGCAGCGACAAAGTGTGCGAGCGTTACTGTCGTGCAAGCAATGAGGAAGGGTTAGGTATAGCAAAACCATACAAACCTTGTGAGAGGCGATTCCATCGATGTTGACAACATAGCCGACTCCGCAAGCATCACTCTCGTAAGACTCCTCATACAGGCCTCTGGAGTCGTCACCATGGCGACACCGCGACGCGGACACCAAAGGCATGGTCACCGAGACCGCTTCTGTCACGTCCTGTTATCGAACAGAGAGACGAAGAGTTAGAGAATCCCTTTGTTCCTTACGGCCTGGCCTGCGAGTCTCCGCTGTCATGTCATTATCAGTCGCGACGCAGATTCGTTTCGTAACGGTAAACATCACGAGACTGAGAGTGGTAACATGCGACGTCACGTCACAAGAGGGAACCAAGCCTTACCAAAACAAGTGCATGAATGTCCTCTTTCTGTTACCTACCCGAGTCCGCGCGTAAGAGCGATCCTCGTGCACCTTACTGGCACTCTGACAAAATCCTGCTTGCAGTTCAGGCTGACCCTTCTTCCACTATGCGTGCAGTGGCATCAGCAGAGCGCTTCCAGAATGCGAACGATGCATATCTCACTGTCTGCACGGACTGCGGCATCACACCCCCTCCACCCCTCTCTCCCCACCCAGATTCCACCACTCATGCCTTCTCGTGCGCGTTTGTTACGGAGAGGGAGACGCGTGTACACTGATTGATCATTGCGTAAAAACAGTCCTACCTTCTCTGATGTGGTAAACACGGGAGCAATCAATTGCACGGTTCGCCACGCACAAGAAGAAAGAGATGAGGGAGAAAGATGGCGATAGGACGGAGGGGAGGTGAGAGGCTTTATTACCCATGGGGTAACTGAATAAAACAATTACGCTAGCCTTCAATAAATCCTGCGCTGCACGAGAGGTTAAAAAAACTTTATTGTTTAAGCCTCATCCATTTCGAAAGCGAATCCACTTTCTCTGTCCCACAAAAGCTTCTGATGTTTGATGCGACATTCGGAACAATAAATGTCTGTAATGATCTTTAAACCATTGATTTTGTTTTTATCTTGAACTATAAGTTTACAAACTTGCAAGTGTGGGCGAAACTGTCGTCGGTATTTTTTTAAATGAAAGAACTGCCAATAAAGTGAGAGTGAACTCAGTGACGATGTAAAAATAGTTTAAGCAATCCAAGCATCTGTTACTTCAGAATACAAAATCACATGCGAGTACCATATGAGGTGCTGGAAGGATGTGACAGCAACAGCACTTCTCTGACTCGGATTTTAACAAACAGAAGAAAAAAAAAGAGTGGTACGCGACATCTTCACTATTCAGTTATCTTGAATTTGGTCATAGAAAGAAAAATTTAAAACTCTACCCTAACTCGTGCAGGCGCAAATGCAGACGGTCCCGTTTAGTACGCTTCAATGACCTATTAACTACTGCCCTATATTATGCTCCGAGCGTGTCACTTTCTCAGTCCCATTCATAATTTCGTCATCGGAAGAAAAATTAGAAACCATAACCCAATTCAGAATGCAGACTGCTTATCACATTTAATCGCTTCAATGACCTTTTAACTACCGCTCCGTTCACGTCACACTTTCTCAGCCCCATTCATAATCTGCAAGCTCTCGGTCTCACTCTTGCCAACGGGACTCGCTGGAGTCGTTGATATGTACAGATTAAGAAAAAGGCGCCAGCAGACGTCTGCTTGACCTCCCAAGGTTGTCAGTTAAATGTCAAGAGCAGGTCACCCCAATCACGTAGGGTACAAATGTAGGATGAATGACGCTCTGAATTTTGGTCGTAAAGTATGTACTGATATAAATGGATCTCCTCTTCCTGATTACCTTGCATCCACACCTTTTGATATTTATTTCTATAGCGTGTTTGCCTATCGCTGAAGGCCGACTCAAAGCGCATTAACACCCACACATATAAACTCAAAGGTTCAAGAGCACATCAAATGCACCTTATGATCATTCAAACCACACACACACACATGTATAATAAAACAAATATACATCACACTCAACACTGCTCAGAAAAGAGGAATGAAAGTTTCATTACACAGTATATATTTTTGTCATGCAGTACAAGTGTCACCAAACTTTTTATCTTGCATTGTTTACATCAGTCTTCTTGAACTGTTTGCCCTTCTTGTTGTCAATGCAGATAGCATAAGCACTCACATTATCTATTGTTAGGTCAAATGTTTATGCTTTTTATGATAGCAGTTTACAAATTTTAGAGATTATTTCTTATCATGTGACATAGTGAAGAACTTCAAAAACATGTAGTCTGACTATTGACCACATTAGCTTGTGATCTTTAAGGGTTAAAGCACAAGCTGCAAAATCTGCACATTCAAGTGCAAGAGAAAAGGGAATGAGAAGAGGACAAGCTGAGAGATCACACAAAAGGAAGAAGCAAAGAAACAAACAAACTGATTTTAGGCAGTGCCCACCATGGGGCCAGTTACAATGGTGCTGCTTTCCTGTTAAAAGTAGGTAAGTCATCAGCCCTTCCTGTCTCCAGCAGGTTGTTTTTTGTTTTTTTAGTTTTTTTTTTTTTTTGCACTGCATGGCATTTAGCAAACTGCTGTGGATTCAAATGTTTATGAATATGATTAGGCTTTGTGAAAATATTAAAACAGACAGAGATTGGTCACATATATGTTAAAATGTTTGACTAAATGTATACAAGCTTCAGCAACAGAATAAATACAAAGTTCATAATAAAGTCAGGTGATGTTTGCCTCTTTTGATGCCCAGTTAACTGTTTGGTTGCTCATAATGGATAGTAAAATTCCTCAAAGGAATTAATAGTCATATTGAAACAGTCCAATAATATGCTAATAATTCTAAAAGAATGCACTACTTTAAAACACATTTATCCTCAAAAGAGGTGTACTATTATTGATTTAAAGGCTTCACAATGAGCATATATGGTGGCAAACGAATTATGGATTAGAACGCTATTTCCTGATGCAAATTTCATCTTATTTCCATTGATACCTAGTTGGGCTTTTTATTACTCCCCAGTTTGATGTTGATTACATTTCCCCCCCCCCCCAAAAAAAAAAAAGAAGTCTATGCAGATTTGTTTATTAGATGAGTTGTGTCAGTTGCTACATCTAAAACCAGGCTTGCTAAAGGAAAAAAACTATGATGACAAAAAGCTAGGCAGCATTTTCATGTTCATGCGGTCAGGTTGCATCACCTACACACCACAAACTAACAGGTCCATGTACACATTGTAGGGCCTACAAATTCTATTGCCATCACGGGTATTGTTCAAAGGTCCAACATGGGTACTTTATGTGAAAACATTTCACATGAAGCTCTTATCTCGACACACTGAGTGCGCAGTAGTGATTAACAAACAATGCTGCAAAGAAGCAGTAACAACAGTAAAAGCGTCTAAAACTTCGGTGCATCTGGTAACGATGCTGTAAGAAGTCGCTAGTCTGATATCCATCTTGACTACGAAAGTAAACAAAGTTATGTTTCAGAACTAATCCCGCTTGCCTTATGTAGTGTTCTCCAAAACATAATACAAGTAAACAAAGGAGGAAAAAAGGTACAATACTTCATAAAGCAAGCACACGAATGCTCTCACCTATCTTTAAACACTCAAGCGCACGCATACACACGCTCAAACAACTGACACATAGCCGGCATTCAGACACTATGTAGAGCGAGGAAAAACTGTTGTTTCGTGGAATCAAGGAACGACACAAAAATCAATGCAAACTGTATAGAACTTTAAATCACAAATACAGTTATCTGACATCTGCTAATCACCCATATGACTATGTTAGCCAGACGAACTACGCAAACAGGAATGTTTCCGTGTTGACTCTGCATGTATGAGCGCTTAATGTCGTCTGCACTCAGTAGAGGTAGCTATGCAATATTAATTACTTGAACATTTTACTTGATATAGATTTCATCCTACCTTTTCAAACGCAGATTTCGCCCTCTGGTTAATTGCTTATATCGCCTAGATGATTTGAAGTTGCGTAAGACAATAAACAGGCAATATTGCAGACGACTGCGAAGCTAACTGCAGTTTCTCAGCACGTGCCGACCAGCGCGCCGCAAGGGACTGTAGTCCATGGAACCGAAAACACGCAGTCCTCGCGTGGCCCCGTGCCATAGGCTGAAAATGATTGGCTGGGAATCGGCCATGGAACATGTTAACCAATCGCTTCACAGAACGCTTCATCCATACGTGGAAAGCAGTCGACTAATGCTGTGGAGACCGTCCTTGTGTATCAAAATTTTGATATAAAACAGTACTAATTACGGTCAGCACTGAGCAAAATATTTTATGACTAACCAGTGTGTCCGGCTTATGGTTTTACTAAACGTCTTCGTCTGCGCGTGTGCGTTCGTGTAGATACTTGGGTACGTGATCGTTTTAGGTTTGCTCAAGTGTTATAAGTTATAGACCTCAAGGTGCATGTTGTAAAGTTACTAAGCAGCTATACCAAATTATGGATTAAAAGCAGGCATAATTATATTTTTTTTAGTGCATCTAAACTGACAAGCAAAATTCGCAAAAACCTCATATCGAATAGGTCCCCATCCCTGGTTTTACGACTCCAGCAGGTGCCATCTATAGAAGTATTAAGCACCTATAAAATTAAAGTATGTAAATGTAATCACATGCAGCAATTAAGAGAGTAGAGAGCTAAGGTAGAAAATAAAATGAGGTTTTACAATCCACACGCAGATGTTTTGCTTCTGACTACTGAATCTGCTGACGATGCGTGTACCACGACTAACACATTTCGCTGCAGTCACGAGACCGTGCGTCACCTAACACAAACGGGAGGAGTCTCGACCCCCTAGGGCCTATGGTATCGCAGATTGCATGCGAATGCATTCAATGTAATTTGCAACACTTTACTTCTGCAACATGTAATACAGGACACGCATTTCTTGATATTTTGTTCTGTAACCTGCGGCAATATTTAACATCCAACAGTTCCATACTTTTAGCGGCGCAAACAATAAAGATATACAAATGTCGTTTGATGCCGATTTTTTTTTTTTAGCTTCGCACCAGGAAAACATCTAACTTTGTATGCATAGACGGACTGTCTTACACGCAGAAGCTAACAGGAAACCTTTGGCAAGGGCTTAAATCAGGAAAAACAGGAGTGACTGCAGTTAGCAGCCCTGTTTTCGGCCCCGTTCCGCACGGAGGACAGCACCTCCTCCCTGCCCTTCACTCTAGGCCACGGGGAAAATTGTGTTTAATATTTCTATAATGTCTTATATTTTCAACATAAAGCATGCATTTCTTCAAAATAGCTTGCTACCAGCAGCAGTGTGACTGAGGTTCGCCAACCATTTCAACTTAAACTAGCACATTAACCCACTTTCGCTTTCCATCAGAGCAAAACGAGAAGTTGAGTATTTGGAGTTAAATGCCATTTCAGCTGCAAAATGAATAGTGAGAACCATAAGAGAATAATGAACAGAACGAAACACGGTACGCCCAGTGCAAATATTTCAACCGCAACCTCGGACCACTAGACTGGCAAAGAGTTCAGTAAAAGCACTTGATGATGATGATGATGATGATGATGATGATGATGATGATGATGATGATGATGTCCATTTGTAATGCGCAGGTATCCATTCGGAAGAATGCTCATTGCGCAGATGAGTCACAAGGGCATCAAAAACATACAAATGACAGGCGTTCCCAATATCGAGCCTTTTGGCAAAACTCTTGCTCTACCTCTGCAACAGTGGACACATACTAGCCATGACCAGAAGGGCTGAATGGCTGCTAAAAGGCTAGTTTATGCCAACTAAAAGCCAGCTAGCGTGTTAAAAGCATGCCGTCTATCGCCGTCCAGAGCAGTTTTTGTAAAAGACCCTTTTAACTCATTTATGTGGCACCAACTCGGTTCTTACTTTAAACGATGTTACAATGCAACAGGCACAGCGCAAAATGTGATTCAGCCTCTGTCTATGGGCAAAAAAACAAAATCAATCAATATAACAAATAACTAAATGAGTACAATTTACTGATGGCCATGCCGTGATATACATTAACCAGATTGTTTCATTTCCGACTGCCTGTTCCAGTACCTTGAAGTGTTTTATGCGTTCAGTCTGCTCTCTCTGAGTCTGCGAAATTTTAACATTAACAAACTAGTACTCTTTCTTTTGTGGTTTGTTTTGCCATCGTTGAATACAAGCGGAATAATTCATGACTCAGTCGTCTGGGTTTCGTCTGCAAACCATTGTGTTTGATCTATCGTGTGACTAGGGCCAGTAAATACACTGCAAAAAAGCTTAAATTTGCTGTGCATTCTGTAAGACACGTTCTTTTTTTTCTTTTTTGTTTTGTTTTGTTTTTTTGTTGTTGTTCTTCCGCACCCTCGTTCCTAAGAGATATCGCTTAGCATTGAGGGTAGCTACAGTCGACAGGTGATCAAGCGCTGCATGGAAGATCTAGACGGAGTACGACAGAGTGAAATCTGTGACTACTGATATCAGTGCATGCCTAGTTTCCTTCGTGCCAGACGTGGGGAAGTCTCTCTCTCTCACACACACACAGAGAAGCATGTGCTCTCTCTCTCTCTCTCTCTCACACACACACACACACACACACAGTCCCACAGAGGCACGTCCTCTCTCTCTCTCTCACACACACACACACACAGTCACAGAGGCACGTCCTCTCTCTCTCTCTCTCTCTCACACACAAGCAAAGAGAGAGAACGGAGTGCAAACAGACTAACGTGTTAAGAAATTTGACAGGTGGGCAGACTAAAATGTCCAAACTATAGCCATTGTTATATTTCGGCCCCAAATACCCTAAGTCATTACGAACGCATGACCCTGTCGTGAACTTGAATGACAAGGTGTGTCTTTTGATACGGGGACTCAGGCTGCTCCCGGAGAGACGTCTGTTGTGGCTTGGACACGGATCTCATAGGTCACCGACCTTCACCCAAAGGTCAGGTCAATGCCCCACGCCCTCACCAGTGTACCGCCTAGTGGTGCTTGCTTTCTAGATCACTTCACAGCGAACCTTGTTTTTATTGCCTAAACATTGCTCAGTTATCATTTTTCGCTCCCTTTTGGGGTTGTAAGTCAACATATTTATTTCAATGTGGTAAACACCCTCTGGTCAGCTGCGCGTGCCTGCCACGAGACCGACGCGTCACAGTGGTGGGAAGGGAAACTGTAACAATTACTATTTTTAGTTATGAAGCCCTAGTTCTTGTACGTCAATATATCAGTCTGTTTCGTTTTCTTTTTAAACCCTGATATAGTTCACTCGCTTGAATTTTCTTGATATTCATCTTGTGTTGGTGGTGATGATGATGGTTATGGTGGTGGTAAAGTGGTTGTTGCACACAAAAGACTGCAAAACAAACCTAGAGTCAACCAAACGAGAACCATAAACGTCGGGAAATCGATGACATTATGACCAGCATGACCAACGTGCATGGATGAAGATGAAGAACTGAGCAGTGAGCGAAATAATCAGTTTATATACTACAGAGACAATGAGACAATTTGCGGCGGAATGGTGTGTCAGATGAAGGGAAGTGGAAATGAGTGTCGAGAAATTCAATAACCTAAAAATGAAAGCAGTTTATGATAAACGTAACAAGATAAATCCTATCAAAGGTGTACACATGTTGCAGCCTCTGCATACCAACGGAGTTACTCACTGGACAGAATTTCTTTGTGACAGCTGTTCTCTGGATGTATTCCCTATCAGCTATTCACTACCTCTCTTGTTGAACGGCCACTGTACACAAGTGATTAATGGGGTTAAAGTGCGCTGGTGATGTTGGGTTGGAAAAATATACGTGGCTCGAGATAGAGAGATAGAGAGTGCGGGATAGGCACTATCAAAGAGGCAGAGAGAGAGAGAGAGAGTGACAGAAGAGGGAAGAAAAAGAACCCATAAAATTGTATACACATTCTCCACGTATGCACTCATACATATGTACATAAATGCATGGAAATATCCAAACATATACATACACATACACAAAGGTATGTAGACCAGTACGTGTGGACATGCAGACATGCCTTCACACGTGCGAGGCGATCTATAGAGAAAACTGTACGCTGCCATCAAGAAAGAACGAAGTCAATTTCATTCGCTCCCATGTTTTTGTTGTTGTTTTTGTTTTTGAGTGATAAATCTGTAGAGGGACATATAAACAACGCTGACGTACTATGACCAGCATACCTTTGCTGAATACTTGGGCATGCTGCAATTCATTACTGTGGTAGCATTCTGCTTTTGTTTGCAATGTTCTTTTACGAGACCATTGTACTGCCGGGCGTATCGCGTCACCAGGATAAACAGAACGAGCTGGATTCTTTGTTCCATCTGTTCCAGAGCACTGCCAAAGAACCGTCGATAGCTTTTATGAGTCGAATGGAGACTTAAATAGGACCGAGTTAATGGGCTTTCCAACCCCCACCCTTCAAACATTTAAGTGTTTTGCTGATACAAACATCGAAATAAGGTAAACAGCAAAACATAACTAAGTCTCCAATGTCCATAGAATAAGGAGGACTGAGGGAGGACGAGTGAAGGCATTGCTATTTACATATTGTAAAAAGAACACACAATAAAACACAGCCACACACACGTACCTGTACACACAAGCGCGCATAGAGAGAGAGAGAAGCAGCAGCAACAACAAATAGCCCGGGGCCGTATTCAGAAAGAAATGATAAGTGGCTGTTCAGATAAATCAAGGGCAAGCGTCTTGTCTCCGGAGTTATAAAGTGGCGTCCAGACTCTGCTTATTCATGACACGCTAGCTATGATGTCTTGGGCTAAAGCAACATACAGCCATATCCGCGAGGTATAGACAATGCGCCGTAACTACTGAAGCTATAGTTCTTTCATTGTTCCCCCTCCCCATTTTACCCACGGGTAATAACTTGCCCTCGCGTCGTGAATACGGCTCCGAAACATCAATCTTTTAAAATAAATACATTATCTACCGTTATAAAGCCTTGGGATCAATAACTCATTAAGCCTTCAAAGCATTCTTCATGTCCAAGTTCTCTGGTAAAGCACCTTCGTCAATCATTTGTCTCTCTCTCTCTCTCACACACACACACACACACACACACACACACACACACACACACACACACACACACACACACACATCAGGCTTCAGCCAGTTCAAGAGTTATCAAAGGGTCTGTTGTTAACAAATAGATAGCTGTACATACTTGGGTTTAATAATTGAATAAAACTTTAATTAGTACATGATATAAGTCAATTGGTTTGATGGAAGAGTAGAGATATCCATTAGTCAGTTGTTTTCGCGTGATCAGGGTCAACAAGACTATGTACATCTGTAATGGGGAAGACAGCGAAAAAGATGTCGATAATGCAGCAATAGTCTGGGAAGCTACAAATGAGAAAAATAAATTTTAACGGATGTTTGTGTGGGGGGGCGGGGGAGGGGGGTTGGGGGAAATGATTAATGTAGCAACACAGACTGAGTACAGGCAGAAAGCGTACAGACATCCTCTAGCCTGCAGCAAGACGAGAAACCAGACAAGCTAATTAAATGTTTGGCGGAAACGGATAATTCGATCCTAATTTGGTAAGCAGCCCAGTGACTGATCGTGCACTTGGACACTTCGAAGTTCCTTGACCTGATTAGTCGACAAAATAGTTTGATGAAGAGTCAGTGTACTCGATAAAAAATTTCATCTCACGTGAACGAAACGAATCATTGTAAACAGGATTTACCATGATGGGAAAGATAGCCAACCTTCTGCACAGCCTTTAGTACCACAAACTACGCGGACACATTAAGGAAACAGCAATTAAATGAATGGGAAATAACCTTCCTGCAACCATGAAGACGGACTCAGCCGTCTTATGTAATTAACAAATTATTGAAAAGCGTCCTGCATCCTCACTCTTCCTGGTCATGAACTGACACATGAGTTCTCCCTCTTGCAGTCTGGCCGACATAAGCGAGGCCAGTAAGCAGAAAACATCACCATTCAAACAACTCCTTCACAGGCTGCCCTTCATACCTCATTCAGAGACTCCAGAAAGTACAGAAGTCTGCTGTACCTCTGGTGCCTAGAGCAAGGAATGGAGACCACGTCACTCCTCTCAGTTTTCTGCACTGGCTACCCGTCCGTTATCGCATCCAGTACAAACTGTCTGTGTTGTGTTTTAATTTCTTTGCAGGCTCCTGTCCTGACTATTTCTCTGACCTTCTCTTCCCTTACGTCCCAGCCAGACAACTGATGACCGCATCCTAGCTGTTCCTGTCACCAGAACAACATATGGTCACAGGATTTGTGGCTACTGTGCAGCAAAACAATGGAACTCTCTTCCTTTCCATATCCGCCACCTTCCTACAATTGAATCCTTCAAATCTGCATGGTAAACGCACCTCTTCCTTGAGTATTACTCCTAACATAGTCCACACAATGCTAGTCCTTTGTCACCCTCCCCACTTCCGCGTTTGCTACTTCTCTACCCATCTTCCTCTGCAGAATCACTATATTCTCAGTTCTTGTTACTTGGTTCCTCTTTGCGCTTTCCATATTTGTCTTCTATCCATCGTCATTACTGTTGTTTATTCTTCCGTCCCTCGTATTCTATCCATGTAGTCCATGTCTCATCCCTGTTTTAAGCGCTAAGAGCATGCTCTTTATGAGTGTGAGTATGCCCTATATAAATCTTTATTTGTCATTATTATTCCATGACCGCGGTGATCGTGTCGACTTAATTGTATCAACTGTTTTTGGTGTCCCCCCCCCCCACTTCTTGTTCGTCTCCTTTTTTCTTCTTGAGGTTTTCCATCTTCTTCTTCTTCTTCGAGTATTCACCTGTATAGTTTAAACGCCAAGCTGCTGCGATTGTCTTAGCGGATAAATAAAGTTGTATTTTATTGCTTATAAGATTTAATATTTCGCAACTCGAAACCAGGCGAGCAGGGTATGTAATGAAAAGCTGCATGAAACTGCCCGTAAATGCGAATGGGACTCATAACTCGGGTTACTTCGGTGCTTGTGGAAGGGGAATGAATATTCGATCTGTCGGTGGAAGCCGGCTTGAACAAAAGCAGGAACACATGCTCGAAGTATGAAGAGCGGCTGGTGTGCAGCGCGAGAGACCGCAACACGTGCTAAACAGAAGGCATATGGTTCCAGCCAGTCGCACTGCCGGAGCTCACAGATGAAAAATCTTGTTGCTTGTCTTTCCTTTATGCCAATATGCGAACCGTTTTATGTCCATGGATTGGACAATGTGCAGATTCCACTGGAGTGGTAGTTTACCGGCCTGTCGAATTGCAGATCGCTTGTCACTCGGACCCAAGCACACCGACAAGTTCAAGGGAAAGTGGCTGATTTACGTGCGATAAAACAGTCAACATTGCTGTTTGTAGCAACGTTATCGCGTTACAACTCAGACACCTGGTGTTGTTCACGTATTTACGTTTGTCACATGCCAGTGACGTGTTGTGATGTTGTGACAGGATTGAAATGACTGACCTTCACGTGACTGTGAACGCCAGCGCAAGGTGAGCGCGTGACAACAGCCCTGTGTGTACAAAGTGCGTGGGGCGTCTGATCTGTAGCGCGAAGGTGAATAATTAGAGATATGGAAGTGGTCATCTCGGGATACCGATGTGGTGCAGAGACCCAGATCAGATGACGTCCTAACGTTATCAGGATGACGGCATACGATGTCGCATCGTGAAACAAACACGAAAGTGAGCACGAACACACCACACACCCACACCCACCCACCCCCACACACACAAAGTTTTGTTGCAATTTCTATTCAGGCTGCTTTACGGATCTCTGAAGCACTTGTTAGCGGATAAAGGATATGAGACATATTGTTCCTGTTTACATGAAGCGCATAACACGCGCATGTTTTGTGCAGTGCACTGTTGTGTTGTATTACTGTTTCCATTCGGTTCTAAGCTGGGAGAACGAAACCTAAACCTGATGACGAGGCAAAATAAACTACCATCTCTTAAAGCAACTTTAGAGCAGTCTGGTTCCTGGCTACCGTCTTTTCTAATAAACACGCACGTTCATTGAAAGGTTCCCACAGCTGATCAGTTATGTCTGAACATTTTGAGAAGCTTCAGTTTGGATATAAAGTACTATAAAGTATATATAAAATTCTAACAAGTACAACAAGAACAGGTTTATTAAACATACAAATTATGCGAAATAAATACACACAACAATTTGGCTCATCTAAAAGAGGTTCCAGTTTTGCCCGTACTTCCAATGCTACAGTGTTGTTAAAACCACCATGCACCCTAAAGAGACAAAACCCTTGCTCTTGATTTCCTCGATGTGATGCAGGCAGCGACTACCTTAACAACTGAACAACACCCCCTTCCCCTTTGTATCAAGTGAGCAAATTCTTTCTCTTTCACACACACACAGGTCTTACACACACACACACACACACACATTGTGCATAGACAATAGAAAGATAGAGAGTACGTTTTTTTTCTATTGTCTGCATTTTGCTGACACAGCCAATACACGGAAGTACTTGACAGATTACGCGCATGCGTAGTGTGCAGCGATGTTGGCGTTTGAAGCTCACTTTTTCCCTCCGGGTCACGGCACCCTAGACATGCGCCAGGCGCACGCGCGTACATGACTAGACGTTTTAGGAATTCCGCTCTCGTTTTAATGCTGTGTCCGCGTTTGTTTGGGCGCCAAGAAGCGGGACAGGGCTGCGGCATTATATCTTCACGCAGTGGATATACCTGTAACTGTGCAGCTATAGTGCACGACAAACAAACGTGCCGAGCAGTCGACGAGGATGGTTGTGGAAATTTCAACCAAGCGGCAACAGCACTTTCAAAGATTTCAACCTCGTATTCCTGCTTTCTAGCACTATACATAGTTTCGGTTCCCTTTAACACAACTTATTATATGATATTTCTGTGCACTCGGACTCACTGTGGCAGTTTAATAATTATGGCTAGAAGAGTACATGTGCAGGTGAGAGACGTCTCGATACAAGTCAAACGCTGCACGTTTTTCGACATTTTATCGTTGCTTTTATCGTTTTCCTTAAGTCATAAAACTGAAAGTACGCTTTGAATAGGTAAGTAATATACAAAAACATAATGATCAGTATTGAGTCAAAACTTACAGAAAAGAGGTTGCTTAACCGGGCATGATTTGGGTCACATGACCACAAGGGGAAGTAAGGCACTTGAGGTCGAAGACTAGGACGTATGAGGGCGGGAGACACTTTTATAACCTATCTGAAGAGCTTCCTGGATGCAACACCTCTAGTAACGACCAGTGAAGGCCTGAAGGGTGATGTCACAAGAAGTTTTGTATACCATGTTTTAAAATATCTGACAGGAAGAGCGTGCGACCAACGACTTTTATTAACGAAAAAATATATATATATATACGTTAACGCCAGTACATTAGGGTGTGTGTGTGTGCGTGCGAGTGAGCGTGTGTGTGTTTATATATACGGTGCCTTGAATTGCCTCGATTGTTGTTAGGAAAGATAAGAAACGTCACACAACCACACACATGGTTAATCACCACACAAATCCTCTTAGGTCAAGGCATACGAAGGCAGGGAAATAAATACTGACTCTAGTTGTGTGTAGGAGGACTACGGTACGGTATGCCCCATCCGTCTGACTAGGCAGGTGCGGAGTTGTCTGGGCCCGAGTTCGTTCATTCTGCTCTTCTTCAGAGAGCGGTAATTACTCTCCGTCTATCGTCAATGGTCTATGATCTACGTGGCGCTCAACAACGTTCATCGATTGGGGATTGCTTAGTTTTGCGCATGCGTACGTCTACAATGTAGCTTGCGTAGAAATTCTGCCCATTCTTATGAATTGATTGGCTGCAGGGACGTAACTAGAGAGAGAGAAAGACATATAGCCGGCTATAACGGCTTTTGTCTGCTGTTGCTGCTGCTGCATCCAGCCATGCGGCAGATGAAAAGTCAATAGGTCTCCACAAATGTTAACACTACAAAGAGCAATATGTGACTGTTTTGATTTCCAGTTATTATGGCTACTAATTAGTAGAACGCAAAGTTTATCGTTGCAACATATGCTGAGCGTTCCTAACAAAGATTACCATCTTTTCGTTTACCCCTACTTCAAGTAGATGGAATTGTGGCATGACATAGATTTGGTTAATTGATTTTTAAGAGCAGACGCAATAAGCTTTACTTTTCTGACTGTCGCTTCCAAACAGAATCACAAGATGCATAGTAATTCGAGCCGATTTGCAATTTTCACTCAGTGAAAATGTTTGGTTTATGAGAAAATAAAATCGTAAATGGCCCCGGTTGAACACAGGTCGTAATACCAGATTTAAAAGTATATATATATATATGCATGAAAATGTCGCAAGCGAAACTGCGCGTGCATGCCTGAACGAACAAATCTTACATCGTCAGTTTGGTCTCATCCTCCTACTTTAACCTCGCATCAGTTAATTATTCTACATCTCTATGACTAATTTCTTAATCTGCTCTGCCGTACTTTCGACGATGTTTAGTAAAACGATGTGTAGTTCAAATTCAACATGTGCATGCACATAGCGGGTAAATTTAATAACTTAAGTGTGGTGTTTTCAGTTGTAATTTAAAATATGCAAGTACAAGGGTACTTGTGACTTAATTTTCAACGGGAAGCTGAATAATTCACCGCGGACGTTTATCAGACTTTTATTTTTAAGGTTTTTTTTTTTTATATCGATGCTATATATTCGATCCTTGTCATTAGCCAGTCTTTATGTCAAACCAAGAGCTCTGAGGTAACATAAATTCAATTAATTAATTGAATTGAATTAATTAATTTCTTTGTAAGATATCAGACCTCAAAAGAACTTCTAGAACTTAGTGTGGCACAGTGGGAGGCAGTCTCCTGGCGCCCGGCGAGTGCAGCAAGCAGTTCAGGGGAGGCAACTGGTCTTGGCAATGCGCATTTAAAAATGTTTTACGCCTTGTTTTACACAAGTGTATCTAAGGATGTTCCTATCTGTAACGCACATAGAAATAGAAGAAAAAAATATAGGCGATAATTTTAATATGAAAAACAGCAAAGAATTGAGTTGATAAGTAGGAGCTACCCGCATGTGGTCTCAAGTCAAATCTTCAGATGAGAATAAACCACCACACCTGAAATATGCTGAAGTTTTCTTTTTTGTCATTTCCGCCCCATCTGCACTCAAAACATTAAAAAGTAAGAATTAAAATGGTAAAGGGACCTATATAGTGACCTCAGTGGTGCAGTGAGCTGCAACTGGCTTGTGGCCTCTAGGGTCCATACGCCATATGGTTGAGTTATTTTTCTCAGCTCACCGTATGACAACTCTGACAGGTTAAACGCACGAAATCAACGAATAATGGTCAACGCACTTCTGATCCTCTCGCGACCCAGAAAATACACAAAGGGTAGGGATGGGTGGGGTGAGAAGAAGCTTGCTGAGTTGCTGGGCCATAAATCTTACGACTCAGTCAGACGTGAAGCTGTTAATAACAAGGTGAAAGTAGTCGGAGGACAGCTATTAAGATGTTTCCATCTGCCAGCCATAAGGACACTTGGTGACAGCAAGACAGTGACGCAGTTTGCGGCAATTAAAGCAGCTTTGATCTTTGACAAGGTCCTGGATACAAAGTTGCGGCAGACATAAGTCAGGTGGGGGCTGTTGTGGATTAAGTGGTGACGTCAAATGCTCTCCGGCGTAGTCATACAGTAGTCATACTGTGTGAACTGCGCAGAGACTTTCTCTCTTTCTGTAGGAACAGTATCTATAAAGAAAGCTGGTTTTCGTCGTCTGGAATGAAAGTGGAACAGAAAGAAATATATATATATATATATAACAGATCTAGGCGATATTTGCCGATATATAATCACATTCCCCACCATAATGAGCTAATAAAATTATCCTTGCGCTCCTCCTCACCCAGAATCGATATATGAAGACACGTATATACAATGTATGTATACACTTTTCCTTCATCGTCGTGTGTTTCTTCAGACAATATGGTAACGTCAAATGTCCGATAGTTATACATAGCTGATTAATTTATAACTAATTAATGTATGAAACGTAGTAGTTACTACACTAGGATTAGCACACCAGGAATTAGTAATTATAGCGATACAAGTCCCATAAATATAAAAATAGGAGAGTGTGTTTTGTAGGGTGTGACTTATTTCGGTACTAAATTTATAAATAACTTTGTTATCCATGGGTAAGCGGTGTAAGCTGGTCTGGTTTCAATGGTTTGGCCACGACACGACACCTTTTAGGGTGGTCGACACCACGGTCACCAGAGGATGAATAACTGCATGGCTTACGAACGTGAAAAGGAGTTGACTCCGCGTCCCGTGCAAGAGCTGTACTAGTCAAGGGACGAATGGATGAATATATAAAAAAGCTAATTCATTGCAGTAATGTAGCAAAACAGAGCAACCTCGACATGCGGAAATAATAATCCTGATGACAGTGTTTTTAGATAAAGGCCCGAGCGCCGCGGATTTCTGGAGACAGAAATTATAAACTCATCCTGATCGACAAATTGCACTTGCAAACTGGGTGCGATAAGCGGATTCAGATTTTGAAGTATAATTATCAAATGCGAAACTGTTCGTGCATTGATCTCAGACTTGCTACATCTGTTCTCAGATATGAGCGGGGACACAGTGTGGGTGGTAAAAGTCCAGCAAAATATCATGAGCTCATTACTACAATTTCCATCGCTGGTTTTCTACTTTTAACACCAATATTCAATAATTTGGTAGCATACAGCAGCTGATTTTTTTGTTGCAATACTTTAATCGATCCATTTTGCACATGGTGTATGCACTTTTAATTAATATATTATTCCTCTATGTGGTCTTCAGACGGAAGAAAACAAAGATTACCTCTTGAACCATGAACAGTTTGCGCATGCGTGTCGAAACGCGTTGCGCGCGAGCAGCGAAGACAAGGCACGCCTTGTTCACGTGAAGGAAAGTACCAGCCAATCAGAATTTCAAGGTCGGGACGAGCGGGGACCCATTGGCTGGCGACGTGAGAATATAGCAACGCTGCAGCCAAACAAGATTCAGTTAAACCGTGCCAACCGCTAAAGTTTCGAGGTTAGAACCGTTATCAAAACTACACTGTACACATACTTGCTCTAGTAACCCTGTTTATCTTAGCGTACCGACACAATTTAACGGCTTTCTTAGTACCGTAATTATTCTTGTAAGACACCCAGTCGTTCTCCGAATAATTTTAGTCTATCGTAAGACAAGGTTTTTGCACATTTCCCGATAACTTCCCCGACGTACACGCTACACCATGTCGATGGAAGCCCTCAGCCTCAACAGCAGCTTCGGCAGCCTGGTAGACGAAACCTTCTTCGGGCCGATGGACGACGAGGACACCTTGCTGCGACGATTGTCGCCTTATGCTACTCTGCGACCGGGGGACCTCACTTCCTTGCTGGGTCTGCAGCTGCGGTCTCCTGACGTGAACCGACACAAACCCATCACTGGTTTCTTCTCTGACGCCATCGCCGAAGCTAGCGAAGGCAGCACCAGCAGTGGCAGCGACGACGAAGCTGAGCAAAAGCCCTCGGATGATGAAGCAGTCGTTGTGCGGGGAAAGGACATCGGCGACCTGCCGGCAGAGTATGTGGTCCGAGGTTTGCGTCCTCAGGAAATGCCCGTGATTGGTAAGCATCTGATTGTCGCTTGTGTCTCTTCACCGTATTCTGGCATAAATTATGTATGCACCCGGCTTGAAACCATCTGGACTTGCAAACTGACGCAGCTAAACAAATTCCTGTTCCATGCGCAAATTTTCATATGCAAAATGTCGATTAAATTAATAGAACACGTTAAAAATCTAATAGGACGAATGATCTTTTATCTGATGAATATATTTCATTCAAGACAACCAGTTTTTTTTAATTCTTTAGGATTTATTTTATTTTAAGCACTTTGAATTCATGCTCGTACTGAATGATTTTTTTTAAAAAGGAAATTTTTTTTTTTTGATGGGTGCTTGGAAAGAGGGGGGCTGTGTATGCCTGAGATTTTTGTCTGTAGAAGTAAAGGGTAAACAACCCTATCTAGGATGTTCGCGTGTTCGCAGAAAAGCAGGACGTTTAGACCCAGTAACATGCAAAATAACAGCGGATGTTTCCTTTTCGACCAGTTCAAAGGGCCAGGCTTCACTGTACTAGTAGGAACAGTTGTCGCAAAAGCTGGAAACTAATCGTTGCTGGTTACGGTAACGGAACGAGTGGAATAGTCTAGAACAAGTGTTTTGATTGGCTACACATTCCTGCTGTGATCGCTGCGTCACGAGCCGTGTCTATTTATGGGACGTAAGCGAGTCCAGGTGTTTTCCCGCCTTGTGCATTGTAGGTTCACTTGTTAACATTGGTAACACACAAGGGTAGTAGGTTTAGCCTAACATACAGCCGAGGGATGAGGAAGACGAATGGAATTTAAAAACACAAATAGGAACCTTTCCTGGCGGAGATCTGAATGTTTGAATTTATTTTGAATATGTTATTTGCGTGCTGTCAATAAATGCGAGTGCATGACAACGGCTGTGTGCGTGTGTGTATGTGTTACTATATGCGCGGGAGTGTATGAGCATGATGCTTGATGACATGCAATTATTGTAATGTGGTATTTTTCCTTCCAGAAAGAAGGTTTGATTTATTTGTATAAAAATGATGTATTGGAAATGACTGTGTTAAGCTTTCGTAGCTCAAGGAATATTAACATTGCAATTTATAGCATTTAACACACAATTATGCTTCTGTATTTTTATAGATAGGAAGAAAACATTCCTATCTCCGCCAGATGTGTTAATAGCAAATCCTACTCCTCTCCTTTCCCCACAATTTGCCCGATCCTATATTTCTGGATTGAAAATGGTATTTACAGACTTGAAAATTTTTATTTTTTGCGGGGGGAGGTGGCAGGCGGAAGGGAAGAGAGGTTTGTTGCTCAGTCGTTGGGTTGGTCATGGTTTGTATGCTCGCATATACATGCACGTGTATGCGCGTGATGTTCTTGCCATGTTTCTTGCTGAAGTCTTCTTTTTCAGGCTCTTCTTGGGCTTCAAGTCCAAGTTTAACCTAACTGTTCGTGTTCTTGCGGCCAGATTAGTGTGCGGACAGTAAGGGTTTCTTAGTGGCTTACACTTTTGTGTGCCACCTCACATTACTATCTCTCTGTAGAAAGAAACTCTGCTGGTTTTTTTTTTATAAAGCTAAGGCACAGATTTATTTATTTAATATTTTGTTAGAACAGTAGGTCTTTGTTGTCATGCCTTATGATTTGAGCTAGAGTAAAAATGTACTTTTGTCAGTCATTTTCAAAGCCCTAGTTTGTCTTCTGAAAAAAATGTTAAAGACGATTTTTGTGCAAGATTTTTATACAGTGTAGAAACGTATACAACGCCTTATTATGTGGTCCAGATTATTAACTACATTACTAGCACAAAGACAATGTTGTATTTTACTTTTTTATTTTTTGAAAGAACACAACGGCGGGGAACTTCCCAGCCTTTTTTTTCGGAATTGTGATTTTGTTCCTCATTTGTGGAGGCTGAAATTAACGTTCGTGTTAGACCTACGTCGCCTATCACGAAATAGAAAGTTCAGTCCAAGTACCTTTTGGTTATCACACCTAACACAACAATTTACTTAAGAAATAATAAATTCAAACGTAAAATTATGATCGGACCGCAAAATAAGGATCAAATTACAGTGTACTTGCAACTTTTTGTTGTTGTTCAGCAAGGATTTTTATAATAAATTATTTTTCATGAATTTTTTAGGACAATAAGTAAAAGAAATGTAGCCTGGTAGTTTAGGAAACAAAGCGTTGTAGTCTGCACAAATTGTATCTACCTGCTAAACTTGCAGCGGGAAGGTATTAAAGGATATATGGTCTTTTCTCGACAGGTGTGTACATTGACCCACGGATCATGCCTGGCTTCCGTTACCGGGTGCGGCGGCTGGGTAGCGACAGGTACCTCTTTGACGGGCGGGCGTTGGTCCTGCAGTCCATCGGCCTGGGCTTCGCCAAGCGCATCACCTTTGAGGGAGATTCCTACAATTTCAACGACAATTACTTTTGGTCCGACAGCGACCCCAACGGCTTTGCCTTTGCACTGGAAGCTGTCAGCCCCGGGGACCAGCTGTCCATCATTGACGCCAACGGGTCGCTCGTTGGCGAGATCAAAGTTGAATCCGTGCCCTTTTTGCAGGAAGAGCTCAGTAGTAAGGTAAGACCGCTGCTTACAGTCTATATTCCCACTATTATCGAAGTCATACATTAATTAAAACTTAAATGTAACACAAATTTGTACCACAGCATCCTTACTTTCCCGCCAACACGCCAAAAATATTTAGCGTTGGTAATCTGAACATAACTCATTGTGTAAAAGCCTAAAAATTTGAATAGTTATGTTTATTTTTGTGATTTATCATTTTAGTCGCTACTTTGATTTATTAAACATATTTAATTTTTCTTCTTTCTGTGGACTGGGTTACACAGCGGGTAAGATGCTATGTTTGTAGTAGTGTCATTGGCTCCACACTTTGTCTGTGCAGGTTGTGAATGGCGACGTCATCAAGCATGTTCACGTGACCTTGAAGTGCAGCGTAACGTACCACCAGCGTCATCACGGCACGGTCAATCTGATGGTGCAGGACGTGGAGACGTTGAGCGGAGTGGCGCACGTCGTCAAGCGGAAGGGCAAGCGGGTGGCAGCCCTTGACTGTATCTGCGACGTGACCTGTAATTGCATCCGCGGCCCCTGCACGCTGCTGGTCGAGCCATGAAGCAGAACATCTACATCTCGAATGTGACCCGCATCCCCCGCTTCCTGTCTGCTGGCCCAGAGGTGAGGTCGTGCTGCTGCTGTTGCTGCTGGGTCCACATAGTGGAGCAGTCTTCTGGAAGGGAGACCACAGACCAGCAGTAGTTCCTGGTCTTTTTCAGAAAACCGCAAAGGCTTTTTTAGCTCCAGAGCCTACAGACAGGATGGCAATGTACAAGGGTAAAATAGTGGTAAACCCCAGCAATCTCTGCGACCTAATGAGTCTTGTAGGTAACAAAACAAATCAAAATAAATCAGACAGGCTTTTCTGTGACAAATACACAAAAATGATGATCATATTCTGCGAGCAATTTTTCACCATTGTACCAGATTTCATGTCTTCATTGTTAGCATGTATACAGCATAAGGAAGGCTGTTTTGTTCCTTGTAGCATGCTGGAATGATGATAACGGTATGGTCGCGGAAAGAAAATGAGTCATGTGGTACCATTTTGATTACATGATTAAAGACAGATAACAACTTATCAAGATACATTTTAAGAAGATGAGTTTTGATTATTTTTCACTGAAATGAAGGGGCAACGATGTGATGCAAGGTAGCTTGGCTGTGATTTGATGCAAATTTGTTAGTACCTGTATCGACAATCCTTCAAGAGGTCGTAGGTAACTGCCATCTGCAGACATTTTGCTCAATGCTTAATCAATGCACAGTTTGTTACTGCTGTTATCGGGTTGATCTGACACTCCTGTGTGTCACTGGTTAGACCTGATAGTGTTGTGTTCAGATCTAGCTATCGCCAGTACAGAGGTCGTGCATTTTGTTGTAATTTTTTTTAACATTTGTGACTTTACATGGTATATGGAAAATAACTAACCAGTATATTTTTCAAAAATGTATTGAAAGGTAAAAATATATGCCGTGTCATTCATAAAACTGGTGTATTTGTATACTTTGCATATGTGTGTGGGTGGGGGGGAGAGGATGTGTGTGTATGTGTGTGCACGCAGTGAGAATGCTATTACGTTACAATCTCTTTTATAATGAAAGTCAAGAGCATTTGCTGCACGAATTTCGCAAAGACTGAACTGAGTAAACATACTTGCAAGGAGACGGCAGCGACTTCAGTGTATAAACAAAACACTACTGCAGGGCCGGCCCTAGGAATAGGCGAACTAGGTAGCCGCCTAGGGCCTCCGAATGCTGGGGGCTTCGCACAGGACTCAAAAAAAATTTTTTTTTTTTAGAGAAAAAACTGCGAAACTTGGATCAAATCTCAAACATATGTAGCACTCTAGTAGTGAACTGTGTTTTTTTTTTTTTTTTTTTTTGTAGAGGGTAGAGGTCGAATGGCTCACAGGACTCTCTTTCTCACCTCGGCTTGGTACATAACAGCCAGCCTTGACCTTTTGTTAACGTCGACGGTTACGAAGTCTCCTGACCCACTGGGGAAGGCCATGACCAGACTGTTGTACTCTTAGGACCATGATGGACGTACACGCACACACTCGCATACCTACATACGGTCATCACACGCGTACACACCTGCGCACGTATATGCACGCGTACCGACATTTACACACAATCGTCGCACGCCTATGCGCGCGCGCGCACATGCACACAGTTACCCTCTCAAACACTACACTTTATGAAGCCTGGCCTTGGACCCGGGTAGTGGATGGTGGGTTATACCGCCATGGGGTCAGGGACAGGTCGAACCTGCGTAACCAGACCATGGGAAAAGAAAGGAATGGTTTCTGGAACGTTCGAGTGTTTGGGGCGCGAGGGGAATTTTCTCAAATTTGCTATTTCTAGCTATACATTGCAATGTATAATTATAGAATGCAATGTATAGCTATACATTGCATTTTATACTTATAGATTGCATTTTATATTTATACAATTCATTCTATACTTATAGATTGTATTCTATAGCTATACATTGCATTCTATAAGTATAAAATGCAATGTATAATTATACAATGCAATGTATAGCTAGAGAGAGAAAAACCGAAGTGTTTCATTTATATTATACTCAGAAGTTGCTATCCAATTCATTTTATATATACATTTCAATTCTTTAGCTATAGAATGCATTCTAGCTATACATTTGAAATCTCTATTTATAGATTACATTCTATAACTTCTGACTTGAAATGTATACGGAACGAGGCTGGCTCATTTGAATATGGAAAAATTTCTCTCTCACACACATTCACCGATCGGTCTGTAACAGACGCACACGAGTGTAAACCTGCACAGCCAGGCGTGAAGATAAAAATAGTGGCAGTGTGGCACACGAGTGTAAAGGTAGAGAACGACAATAAGAAACACACGAGTGTAAAGAGAAACAGTCGCGCAGGAGTGACAAGAGAGGCACGTCACGCCAGTTGCCCACAAGTGCTAATCCCACCATTCCACTGTAGTACTAATTACCGAAGAAACTGAGAAACGATCTGACAAACAATGAATCTGTTTAATGACTAACGAGTATCAAGGCAGACCAAGGACTGCCCAAAAGTAACACATGGGTGTGAAGAGACGGCTCCAGGCGGTTGTAATGAACAAAATACACAGGTGCGAATACCGAGAAAAACACTGGACATGAGAGAAATACAGTTTTTTTCATATCCGTTGGAGGAAAAGAACGACAGGTTCATCATCAGATTCATCAACATGCTCTCTCAGTTCGTTCTCTCCCTCCACCACGTCTTTTTTCACCCTGCTTGTTCATAAGACTAATTATTCCGAAAACTTGTGAGAACGTATTTCACATTACTGAAGAATGCAAGAAATTGAGTTGACTTTTAGAAAAACAATTTAGGAATGTCGACGTGTGCTTCTGTCTTGACGTTTAGAAAGCGATTCAGGAATGTCTAGGTGTGCTTCTGCCATCAGCACAGTTTCATGGCTCTTTGCCAGTTCTCATTGATCAACGCAGAGTTATTTTAAATATTTCTGATAAACTGAAAAAATACATTGTATTGAATTTATGCGAATACATTGGATTCGCATTAGCAAAGTTAGATGCTACTTGTTTGCATTCATTTCATAATGGATTTTTTTAGTCGTCCAAGTCTGTTTTCATTCCTGCGGGGTTTCTCCTGCCGGACTGCATGCCGCTGTTTCAAATTGAGCTGCATAGGATATTTTTGCAACGTTTTAGAACGTTTTATAAATCATTATTAAGCCACAAATTCATTTTATTTTTTCAAGCTCTCAAACCGTCCCATCAGGGTTGAATTTTTTTTCTTATTATTATTCAGGTTAGAGAAACACAACTGCAGTATGTGAAAATCGATCTTGGATGTGAAGGGAAAACAACCGCCTGAAACCCATAACAGGCTAACGAAAGTCTTCAAGAATTCCGGCCTCGCCTTTTGATAACACTCACGCGGGAAAACAGCCAGTACGTCGAAACCGCAGGAAGACGAGAAGAAAATGTACCTGAGGAACGGGATAGGAGGGGGTTGGGGTAAAAAGTGGAGCTTATCGGGGCATGGCGGGCGGCCGCACTTCAGCAGACTGATAGCTCTGCAAGGCCACTCCATGGTCTGCGCATGCTCAGTTGCTGGGGGAAACGGCTGCACATGCCGGCTATTACATCATCAACCAGTCAACATTTTTTTTTTTTTTGCCATCCTGACCTGATTGTGAGGAACATCCGCGGCGTAGGAGCTACCAGGCTGGAAATGCAAGCGGAACAGGAATGCGGTTTGGGGAGATTTTGGCTACGGTTTTATGCCTGTTTAAAGAAGTCTTCAGCCCATTGGTGTGTATGTTTCGCCATTTGAAAAGGCCCTAAAACTGCGAAGGCAGCTTGAATAATTCTCTCTTTTAAGTTAACGAAAACGTGGTCGTGAGAACGGGTTTGAATATCGTTCAACATTGAAAAGAAGGAAAAACTCTTCTAGCTTCCCTGCACCAAATTAAAGCCCAAAGCCACGGACCTAGCCCCCATTAGACCTACCCACACACCCATTCATTCACTGATATTTTCCTTCTTTAGTTCAGTGTCTGGTCTACTCTGCTGCGGGTCCACTTGCTGTGAAAGACGTTTTTGCAAACTTGCTAAAAAGCGGCCACATGGAAAGTCGACCTTTGCTGGTACTCGAGTAAATGAACTAAGTTGAACACTGTTTGCTCTGGTATGGACTACAAGCTAGAAAAGTCGTCTATCTGTGTTGTGTACCTGTTGTACTTAGTGAACTTACTTATACAACTGCGCGCATCAGTAGAAGGTCGTTGTGACTTGAATAACTGCCGTGTAAACATCACTTGTTTGTGAGTCATACGATAAACTGTATAAGGTCGTATGCATGTCATTGATCTGAGAGTATTGATTACTCGTAGCAAATAAGCACATTCCCCCCCCCCACACACACACACAGACAAAGAATGAGAGAAAGAGCACGCACAGATGTTAAACGAAGACATGTTGAAGTAAACAAACAGTAAAAGAAAAAAGAAGGAAAAACGAAACAATGTTCTAATGGATGCCTTGCTATTGCGGATGATGCATTTATCTAAATCATGTATTTATCATTTGTTGTAAAATTTCCAAGATTTCTTCCACACATGCTGTATTGGAATGTTCTTTTCTCGTAAAGTGTGTCATATTGGTTTGGGAAAAGATCTTGAGAAGATTAAAAAAATGTTTTGGAGGTGAGCACGTGTGTAAGAAAGAGAGAGAGAGAGAGAGAGCAAACAATGGAAAAGTGGGATAGATGGAGGAAAAAATTCGTGTTTATAAGCATAAGTTCACAGTACTTACACGCGCGCGTGCACGCACACACGCGCAAACACACAATTACACATTTGGATATTGTGGGGGTTAAGGATTAAAATATTAATTTTAACACTGTCTCTACACTGTAGTGTTTCGTCAACAAGATGGCACTTGGCAGAGGAGTTAACAGGAAAGAGTAATAGTACTAATGTTATACGTGCAGAGCAAAAGTACAAGTCAAAGGAGAACAGATGGTTTCAACTTCGTGGTGAATGCTCTCTCTCTCTCTTTGTGTGTGTGTGTGTGTGTGTGTGTGTGTGTGTGTGTGTGTGTGTGTGTGTGTGTGTGTGTGTGTGTGATCAGAAGGCTTTAGGCCAGGAACAAGGTTCGCATAAAGCTGCCTTCGTGTCCTCGAGAAATCTGGTTATGGGTAACCCGATAAACCGAAATCTGGCTCCCACTTGCTGGCAAAAAATATTTTGTCTCCCCACGTTGAACAGCGACGCACATTGAGTTACCTGTATCATGAACAGAAGTTACTCAAACAGCACTACACTGTGAGTGATATTTTGCGTGTGGTAGTTTTTTTTAATCCAGCTGCTTTTTATACACATTCCTGTGTTTATTTTTCAAATACATTTCTTCTTATTCTCTCGGTGTGTGTGTGTGTGTGTGTGTGTGTGTGTGTGTGTGTGTGTGTGTGTGAACGCGTATCCGTGAATGAGTGTTTGTATATTTCTTGAGTTGTTACTGGAATGTGCGTGCTATATTATTATTAAAAACAGAGAATCCTAAGAGACTGGGTGTCTGCGTAGTTACAGTACCTACAGATGTTCAGGTCCTGTCTGACAGACGCAGACTGATTCCACACTGGAATTGTAAACACTCCTTGCTTTGCAGTACCCAAGGATAGAGCAATATCATCTGGGTGGACTGGTGTGCTGTTTGTTTGTTTGTTATTGACATTCTGATCGACTACATATTTTCTGTCCAGTATGTTTTTCATACCATAAGGATGACATGTGGCTGCACACGTCAGTTTGCCATGACAAGAACTAATACTGTTAATATGTATGTATTTATATTACACTGGGTTCTTTAACAGACAAATCGTTATATTCATAGACATGTTTAACAATGCGGACAAGAAGACGCATGCACGCAAGTACGCGCGCGTGCACACACACATACGCACAAAGACACGCACACACGCATACAAATACGATTGCGTGCACACCCTGATTTCCCGAATTATATATATAGTTATATATAGTATAGAGTACACAGTAAGCATTATAGCAGGACTAAGTTATCATGGGTGCACTCTCTGTTGAGTTGTTCCTGACCGGATTATTATATATAAGAAAGGTCGTTAACGATCCCTTGTTTTTCGCGTAACCTGGTTTTGTGTTGTCTCTGAAGCTTACCAACACCATAACAGTACTAGCGAGGTCTTATAAAAATAGGTCTCGTACGCCTTACAGGCTGTACAGGGTGACATCCTTTTTGGTTCTTTTGTTTTCGGTGCTCGACGCTCGTGCAGGACGTTTAACTTACTTCTCCTACTGCGAGACACGAATCTCTGCAGCAAATCTAACCTCCTTTTCGTTTGTTTGTTTTTTTTTTTACGTTGAAACGTCACCATCGGGAAATAATATAGACGAGTTCGGTCTAGCTTGCGACACACAGTCACCTACCCACCTAAGAGAGAGAGAGAGAAAAAAAAAACACAAGACAGAGAGAGAAAAAAAAACACAGAGGGAAAAAACACACACATACAGAGGGAACACACACACACACACACACAGGGAACACACACACAAACACACAAACACACACACATACAGAGGGAACACACACTCATACAGAGGAAACACACACACACACAGAGGGAACACACACACAAACACACATACATACAGAGGGAACACACACACACATACAGAGGAAACACACACACACACACACACAAGGACAGAAGGCAACCAGTACTAGTAGAATTATTTGCAAAGCCTCCTTGTGATAGTAGCTTTAAGGACGTAATCACAAAGGAATTCCTATTGATCAGTGCGTCAGCTTGGATGCGAAGAAACTAAGCTTCTGAGGCAGAATACTCGGTATATGTCCTCCCTATTATCGTCTGGTGATGATACTCGAGGGCATGACGTAATGCATCTTAAGCCGCCAAAGGCGTCGCACAGTTTGTGACAAGTCAGGTCGATCAGAAAGGTTTTCTCTCAAAGATCACGTCTGCTTTTAGCCCATTCGCTCCACAGATGTGGTACCCACAAAACTTTCAACATACATCTATTTATAATCTTCCGTCGATTTGAAATCCCAGCAGCGGTTGCGAGATCAGTATACAAGTAAACACATTGACAAATATATCTTAAACGTGCTTTCACGGATTATGTGTGTATTTTAAGCATGCTCATATAATAAAAACTGATGGCTTCTTGCCACATGACAGCAGGACATATTAAAAAATCTCATAAGCTATTTAAAAAAAAACAGCAACCCGAGAAGGGGAAATATACTCGAGAATCACGCGGCACTGTAATGATGTATCGTTTCGACCTAACAGCAAGAATTCATACTGTAGGCTGTAGGTGAACAACAGCACAAAGCCACACTCGAAAAAATTTCTTTGCAGCATGTTGATTCACAAACAACTTACATCAGATCTGACCTCTTAGTCACATTCGATGACTCACACAGATCTCACGTGCACAAGGCAGCCTGTCGCACAAACCTAAGTTGATAACGGGTGGGGGATGGGTGATAGATGTACATCGGCCCCGTAATGTATCAAACAGGTCCCGATCATGCCAAAGTATGAATTCCTTCTCATGTTGATATACAAAGTAAAACACAAACTCAATTTACAAAAAACAAGGGCACGGACAGAAAGAAAGGAAACAGGAGTCTCAGATAAAATAGTGACCAGTCAGGCTTGTCAAAGGTTCCCTTTGCCGGACTCTGAGCGCAGTCTAAATGAAGTTTTCAACATTCTGCAAAGCGGTAAAAAAAAGCAAAGCAAACGGACATCATTATTAACCCTGCATTAGTTTAGATTGTTTTAATCTCTTGGCCGTCAAGATGGCAGCTGAAATGAAACTCGTTTTACATCAACCTCAGAGTCGCGAAACTCCCGTCACTTCAATCATATGAAATATACAAAAATAATGGCATGCCATACAAGAAAAAAGTAAACACACACGCACGCACGAACCCCCCTCACACGCGCACAAATTGTATGATCAAAGTATCGATCTGTTTTACATATGCACTCGACCGTGAATCTGTGGTTTTCAGAAGCGTCCTCATCCAATTTATATCCGATGCAAATGTTGAAATAAGAAATACTCCACAGTCGAGCAGGGAGCTGTTTACTCAGGCCATTGACAGACGAACCAGTACGAATTCATCTTCCGCATTTCACATTGAAAAAAATCGACATTTTGGGGTTATTAACTCAACTTTAGAAAGCTACGTTAGAGAATATCTTT
The DNA here is from genome assembly GCA_004794655.1 of Marisa cornuarietis. Lineage (NCBI taxonomy): Eukaryota > Metazoa > Mollusca > Gastropoda > Architaenioglossa > Ampullariidae > Marisa > Marisa cornuarietis. The sequence continues at coordinate 4,698,500 of SMMW01000617.1, read as the reverse complement.
TATTTGTTTAAAAAAAATAGCTGTATCTGGGATAGATGAAAGAAGACGAAGGAGGAAAGAAAACTTGTTAGCATATCAATGCAAATATTTGAGAATACGTCTTAAAGCACGTTTTACTCCGCTCGAACTGGCCTTTCCAAGCCATTTCAGACTCTGGGAACATTTGTTTTTCTGCTTTGGTTTATTGGGTCGGCTGCTGACGGCAGCAAACCAGTTAGCTATGACATGAACCACGACACCCAGGAAAATCAGAGTTGAAATTTAAAACAAAAGTATTTCTGTACTTTGCCTGAATTTTCATGGAAAATACAGTCTACATAAACAATTGCACGGAGTTATACGGGGTATAACTTCTCCGATAAGCGTTCTGTTACAGGTCAGCTTGAAACCTTTGGTCTGTCCTCTCCGCCAGTGATTACATTACAGTGACGCTTCCTCTATGTGCTCGTTGTGTCAACTGTAGCATTGTTTAAGGCGTTTAAGCCAATGATAATTTGCCAATACCATTACAAAGCTTTTTATACATACACTGAAGCCAGTCCCAGACTCTAAAAGGGAATTATGGGACTACTGACTACTTCGGCTATCGGTAGAAAGCAGATTCCCATGTCCTGTCATATTCCCCGCTGTTTAGTCTCCGGCTGTGTGTGTGTGTGTGTGTGTGTGTGTGTGTGTGTGTGTGTGTGTGTGTGTGTGTGTGTTTAATATTAAAAACTATTGTATATCACAATTCACGACACATTATCTCATTTTTAGCCCACTGCGTACTCGCTTGTCAAGGTGCAAAGCTTGTTAGCGTTCCGCTTCAAAAAACTTATATAGAGTTAGAGCTGTCGGTGTGGCGAGATATAAAGGTAATCATTATAGCTCATGTCATAAAGTCCGGGCAAGTCCCCCAAAATTGCCTTCTCTTTCTCACTCACTATGTCAGCGCGCGCGCGCGTGTGTGTGTGTTCCCGGGCGTACCTACGACCCTGCCTGTATGCATTTGCGTGCTGCAGAACGCATCACAAGAACACACACACACAGAATGAACGTCGAGAGAGAGAGAGAGGGAGGAGGAAGACCAGAAAGAAGTCGCCATGCAGAAAGGCAGGCAGACGCTCTTTTTCGCTTTCCGTTCCTTTGTCCGTGACCCGGATGAGAGCGACAGGCAGTTATTTGCCCTTGCTATACCGACGACACCCAAATGCTTCCTATGTGATGTAGAGTGACAGTTAATCATGAACGTGTAGAACGTTGACCTGGTAACTTCACCTGCCCCTCTCACATAAAGCCCCGTGGCGTCTCACCTGTGTATGTAAACCTGCCCCCTTCCCTCGTGTATGTGTGCGCGCTCGGGCGACATAGTTTTGCTGCGGGCACTCATATAAAACTATTGATTACTCACAGCAGATAAACACCATCACCTCCCTCCCCCCACAAAACACTCACTGGCGCACACAACACACACACCTTCACACATTCGCCTGTACGCACAGGCAGGGATCCATGTTACGCCCACAAATTTTTGCTTGACTATTAATTTTTACGCTGAACCAGACACCGGAATTTTGGGCAATGAAAAATAATAATTCTCGTTGAAGTATGGCCTTCCTCTGACTATCCAACGAAGCGACGAGCTGCAGACGTTACGTTCCGCGCAGATGGCGCCATATTCGAGAAGCCTGCAAAACCCTAACAACTTCACACAGCGCATGGCAACTTTACAAACAGAACAAAGGGGATTTTATAAAAAGAACCCAAGAACGGGTTAACATGTAGTTAATACATATCAAACACACACACACACACACGAATGTTTTTGTTTTCACACCAGTGAATATAACACCCAGAATATTATCTCTCCCATTGGACAAAGTACAAGTTGGCGGATTGCCAGGTGCTCCAGCGGCCGGCGTGAACTTGTATGCAAGGAGCTCAAAACAGAGTAGTGCGCAGGCGCGAACGCATTCATTCCGGTAAAGACCTACTCTAAATGGAGTTCTCGCCAGACAGGGATTGCCACTGGAATGCTTTTTCCATCACTCAGCGTACAAAGTGTTAGCAGGAAAGAAGCGAGGAAATGAGAGAGAGAGAGCCAGGAAAAACATGTTTTCTGTCCCGAAACAAATCCCTGTTGTTGCCTGAAGATGTTAGCATTTTGTGTATTATCAACTGGAAAAAGTTACAGAATTAGAACTTATGATAAAAATGTGTGTTCGTGTGTGTGTGTGCACGGGGAGCTTGAACGTCAAAAATGAGGCGAAACACTGTACCACCAAGAAAACTCTTTCTGCTCCTGCTCCCACAAAAAAAGAATCTAAGCAATTTACTCCCTCTCAGCATTCACCTCCACCCCCTAAACAAAGAAACAGCATGTACGTGCGAGTGATTGTTTTCTGACCGTCACAATAAAAAATGTGTGAGCTTGGGTTTTTGAGAGAGCAAAATTATTTGACATTTTTTGTGCCGATAGATGTTGGCGACATGCCATTAAAAAAAAACAACCCCGGCTGTATACAGTTTCCCCGGACAAGAGGATTTTAATGTGTTCGAGACGATAGTTTCCTTTTTAACTGACACAAGATACTCTAAAGTCTAAAGTATTTTGACGGACTGCTATAGCACTTCAGAGGCCTGAGTACTGTAACTGTACTCTTGTGTGGTTATAAAATGTGTTATTTCTTCTAAGCAAAGGTGACTATATTCACAAATCGCCAGTAAGCAACTCCAAAATAGTTCACAATGATCAAGTACAGTACGTCGTTAGCCTTTAGTTTATGGAAACGATTAGCAGTCAGCTACAATGGTTTATCAGTTTATCAGGCATTCAGGTACCGCTCTCTTTCTCTCTCTATAACTGGCACAGGCCTCTATGCGAAGAGGAGCTGGCATTCAAACCCTAATCCTTGATTACACATTCTAAAATGTTGCTGGTATTAAAATAAACACTGCCCACCTTCACTGATCTAATGCAGAATACAGGCAGTGAGCTATTTTCTGACCAAGATTTTTTCGGCGTGTTCTGGCATTAGTACATTGTCCTCTGCAAAACTTTCAGTCAGACCCACTGGTTCAGACCAGGCAGGATGGTCGACCAAATCCTTTCTGACTTTTTCTGGGCATGTTCCAATCCCGAACTATTTCGCGAACAGTCGTCTCCGTTGTTAATATTGACATCAGACGCCCGCACTGACTAACACAATGTAAATTATATGAAAGAGTATTTTTTGTTTGTTTGTTTCGTTTTGGTGGCGGCCTTGTGATGACGTGTAAATGCATTCCTCTGTGTGTGAGAGAGAGAGAGAGAGAGAGAGAGAATGTGTGCCTGTGCGTTTCACGTTTTCCCTCATAAACAGCCACTACTCAGAGCATTATTTTTTTTTTAAATGACACTTATGAGCGGAGGAGGAAGTACTAGGAAAATAACAGCAATGCCGACAACGACGACGATGATAAATGTAATGAACCTTATCTTCAGTTTTATTGTAACCGTGGAACGGTGGAAGAGTGAGTGAGATAGATCATCTTTGCATAGTATTTTCATAGTATTATGTACTATATTTTCGTGTAGATATTTCGAGCATCCCAGTGAAGGTCATGGTAGCATGCTACTTTGTTTTTGTTCTCGATTCTTCTCAAGTTCACAAATCGCAACACTCCTCTCTGTTTCGTATTGCTTAATTTCGCAATGAGTTGACCAGGATTCGACAGTACGACCTAACTGCTGCCAGCTAGATGCCTTTCTGCCAACACATCAACGGGTTTGTAGAACATAAACACTCCACTCGTTTCCACATTGGAGTGATGATGGATCATGAAACAGCTTTGCGCTATATTTCAAGTTCACTAACATGTTTTAATGAAGTCTCGTTTTTGCCATATATTTAGGAAAGAAATAAGCTTTTATGGGACTGAAGGCTACATTTGTTCTCGACCTATCAACTCACTTAGTACCTCCCTCTAACATCCCTCATTCCCTCTTGAACACACACACACACACACACACACACACACACACACACACACACACACACTATAGAATATCTCGTGCTGTTTTGGTAGTAAAATATTAAATAGCATATTTGTTGATGAGATGAATTTTACGGTAAGGGGCAAACCTTGTACATATATCAAGAGTTTGACTTGTTGCCATCAACTAGATTGCTAGAACGAAACAAGACAGAAAGCACCCTGGCTTTGACCCGCGCGAAAATAACCTTTATGGGTCTCACTTATCGATTCCAAGAATCCTCTCTTTTGTGTGAACTGACGGTTAGAGGATCCCTTGGCTGAGTTTGAACCCTTCTGTTGGGAAGGACTGTGTACATCAAATTTTGAGAGAAGTAGATGCTAAACGTCAAGCAAGAGTCAGATTTACTTCCCTTTCTGCACACCTGCGGGTTTTGGAAAACGGCTGGGTACACGTTTGTGCGAGCGGATGCCTGAATACCTATATTCCTGTACTCTTCTGACCCGACACTCCCAGGTAAATAAAATACGGCTGTGCCTTGTAGAAAGAAGCTGAGTGGGTAAGGGGGAGATATGCACTGATTACTGGATCTCTCGAACACGGGAGTCAAGCACAAGGAACCTCCTCCCACATGTAAAAGAACTGTGAATAGTTGGAGACTGTAAGACGAGTGTAAGTGTAAGGCAACCCGCTAAAGGGAGACAAGAATGATGTCTTTCAGAAGCGCTTAATGGTCTTGTTTGTGAGAGAGAGCTGGAGCCAATGTAATGATTACACGTAGTCACGGCGTGAAAGGTATCTACAAAGATCAATGCAGGTTTAAAAAAAAATATCCTGAAGTGAAAGACTCCCCTCAGTTTAACAAAGGCCGATTGACTGGCCTGGACGCCTGCTGATGAAAACGTCTTTTGCTGAGTATAGGCGAAGTATGCCTGTTACACGACATTTATGTTACCAGACAACACACGACACACACGTGCATACTGCGAATAGAAACTCACGTGTTCCAGATTTTAAATGCGGTCTACACATGTTTGTGTTCTTATACGACTTTGTGGCTGCACGTAATAAGTACACGCAAAAAATAAACACATGCGATCAACTACATGTTTTGTGAAAACAAGACACCCACTAGCAGCTTTGGAAATATTTAAATTAATTTTTCATGCAAAGGTGACGATCAAATGCCAGCTAAAGGGAAAGAGCAAGATTGGTTTGACTATCTAACACATCAAACACAAAGTGAAAAATATTCTTCAATTCGACCAAAACAATAATTGCACCGTATGCGAAAATGAGCTAACAAACAAGAAACAGAAGCCATGAATAAAAAATGAAAGCGTCCAATCAGGATGAGTTTTATTTTTAGTTTCTGGTCGGGCTCGAAGATCGATCTCCTTTCCATCCAACATCATTATCATCTCCCGCCGGCTCTCAGTTTCATTTCAACTGTTTCTCTTCGATGTGGCGTGGTTAGTGGCACAGTGATCAAAACCCCGGTCACGACGACAGTGAAAATTGGGAGTTATGGGTTCGATTCTCGGCTCCAATATACATTTTTATAGATGTGACACCTGTTTACATGACTGATCATCGGTGGTTTTCTTCGGGTATTCCTCCAATCACGCTCTCTATTTATAGAATTGTGTGCATGTTCGTGTATGGAGGTGGATTTTATGCATACCCCTGAAAGGTGTGAGCTTGTGCGGCTGTATGTTGGTTGTACGTAAAGCGCTTAGAGCCTACCTTTGTATTATTATTATTATTACATCATGTCTCACTAATGATGTCTTCACGCGTCAGTTTTTTGTGCTCATATTATGTACATGTTCTCATAACCCTGAAGTTATAAATAAACCATTTAAGATTTTTAAAAATTACGCATAATATCATGTTAAGCCGGCTAATGAGGTGACGAAGTAAAAGATGAGCCTACTTTTTGCCAGCAGCAAGGAATCTGAGCTGTGCACCAGTTGTTAAAGCTGGTTTCATCCACGCTGTGAGCACGTGCCCTCGGAGCCATGAAAGTAGTGCATGGGATCGAATGACTTGGCAATAATAGTGTCAGATTAAATAAAGCCAGGAGAAGAGAAGACATCACGGACTTGTCTTACACGTCCGTGAAGACATGGTGGTGGTGATGGGTACAGGAGGCTTTAAGGTTTCCCTCGCTGGCTAAAGGGTTCATCGAGTAGGTGAGAGGATCGAAACTGAGGCTGGCTAGAAGGTGAGAAACATGGCTGTCGGAGATAGGGGTATACGACATCGCTACCAAGCCTTGTGATCCTAAGTCTTTCCGTTTTTCTGGCTTGCAAATCTTTTATTAAAAAAATGCACAAATCCAAAAGACGCCGTCTGTCTAAAGGCAAATGTCAGCAGGATTTTCAACGCTGCAGGGAAAGCGCCAGCTGCTCTCGAATGCTATGGCAGCCATGCGATGGCGCACATTTGAAGGCAAATAAATAATTGTCTCTCCGAATTGCGATGAGTGGATGTGCATCGTCGACGCTGAAAGGCAGAACAATCACTGTAGAAATGAACGTATAGAGCTGATATTGGCAAAACAGGAAACTTGCACCAAATGTGTCAGTACATTATATAAAGTCTTTGCTTACACTGGCCAATTTTAGTCCAAACATCGTTGGGGAAAAAGGCTTTCACTGCTGCTAAATGGAGACCTTGATTTCACTGCATTTTCCCGTGGAATTAAATGTTTTATGTAGGCTTTTTTCCATAAAGTTACAAATATTGTCTAGTTTATAGTCTGTTTACTGCTTATATTGCAACTGGTTCGTGAAAATGCGATGGCATTGTCAACAAGCAGAGCACGTAAGACCAATGACATAGAGACCTACATACGTAGACGGAACCAAACGAAAAGTTCATTTTTTTCTACTCGAAGACAGGTGTCGTTAAAATAAATAAGCAAGAGTGATCGGAGTTAAACCGAAATAGATCTTACCAAACAATTGAAAGCAAGAAAGGCGAGGGTACATGTTGTGATCTCTCCGTTTCTGCCTGTACACCTATCCATCTACATGTTTCTTTCTCCCTCCGTCAACTTTCCGCCATTTTAAGTCTGGTCTGGATATAGCCTCATGCAATGTGCATAAAGAACACTACTGCTTTGAATAGCATATTGTCTGTTGTCTGATTTCTATTTTGTGCACGCACACACACACACACACAAACATACACATTCACGCTTCGTCACACTCTCAAGGCCCCTGGTTTCCAGATACCAGACGGAAGCATCGCTCTGCAAAAAACGTCAGAAACCTTTAACCTCTACGGCTGAAGCTTCTACGTCAAACGTCTTATCCGCACACCACATATCCCATAATTACCAAAGAAGCAACCAATGGACGATCTCTTTTCTTCCCAAGGGGTGGGTGAGCGGGTGCTATGATCACTGCAGACGCATACAGGCGGCACGTGATTTCTTTTTTTTTTTTTTTTTTTTTTTTACCCCGGCATTGAACTCAAAAGGTCAAAGTTCCTTGGGCGAAAAGAGTGCACACGGCCTCCTGTGATCAGTTCCACTGCTGTGAGTGTTGCTGCTGTCAAATAACATTGTCAGCAGCTTGCACGCGTTATTTTTAAATTCCCTGCTCCTTCGGACCAGGACAAGGACGAATCGTGTGAAATCTGAGGTGAGGGTTAACAGAAAAAAGCATGACAGCTTGACAGGTACAAGCGCGAAACACCCAACTTTGTGCATACAGACTAGTGTGTGTGTGTGTGTGAAGGGCTCTTTCGTGGCGCAACAGCAGAGCCATGGTTGACTCTTACATCATCGCTAGGCCACAGCAAGTAGGCTGTCACAGGCTGGTGGGGCCAGGCTACATCGGGAATGTATATGCTCTTACTGACTCCATGATATGGATCCAAACTAATGTAGTTAATCAGAAAATTTTGATGTTCGGAATTAAGTTAATTTTACTGTCCAGAAGATCGATCGAGATTCAAAATATATAATAATAATCATCATCATCACATTTATATAGTATCAGTCGGACTCAAAGCGCTTTACATACAGGCGCGTGTACATACCTTTTAGAACATCAAATGCACCTCCAGGAACACGCATGCAAGTTGATTGAGAGAGCGCTACGAGTTTTATTAGCTTCTATTTATTGTCGTGGTGTTAACAGATCCAACCTCACGATGGAAGGCCTTATCCCGCTGCTCTTACAGACTGTTGGTGGCAGACCATGTACGATTTTAACATTTATTCATGATTTTGGGACAAGAAATTAAATTGCTTGAGGCTTCATTCTTCGAATAAAAGGGCGCTCTGAAACCTACTGAATATTAAGTCTTAGAAATAAAATTTCGTTTTTTTTAACTTAATAATTTCATTAAATTAATTGCCGAATGTAAGTAGTATAAAACTTGACTTCTGCTTCTCTTCATGCTGGTCAGATCTCTTTTGTGGACTTTCTCTGTTCCTAGTTGATGTACTTCACTCTTTATTCGAAGGAGTCTATTCTTTATGCTAACCCACTAAAACAGATTCAACTAAGTGATGATGAGGGTTCTTTATGAGTGAATCCATGCTATTTCAAAAAGAAAACATGTTTTTCACAGAAAACGGGTTTAGTGTTCCCGGAGTACATTTTACTAGCAGCAGCATTGTGACCCTATCAACGTCTGACGCAATTCAACCTTCGTATCAGATGTCAACAGTTGTTGTTGTCCACAAACATTAAGGTGAAACATGGAGCATAACAGATTCAACGAAATTGGACATTTCTTTTGCTATGTGAGGGTTATTATTTGATTATATAGGATACAAACGATTGTATTATGCAGGTCATTGTTTGCGGGGGACTTTTGGTGTTACGGGAGCGTGTGTGTTTGTGTGTACGTGAGCGCGCTCTCACGCATGAATATTTTACGAATGAGTTGTTCTGAAGCATTTGCGTACCCGGTGGATTTTTATTCTCTCTCTCGCAGGCGCTCGCGAGCATTCCTTTGAGATTATTTCGATTTTTAAATCAGTCCATTAAAGCTACTCGAAAGTATCATATTCTGCGGAGATAGGACGTCTCTGGAAATACTTTCCCTAATATAATCAGTATAATCTAATCTAGTTGTAAAGGTGAAAGGTTCAATGATCAACCTGCGACGATGACACCGACGATGTTTAGCGCTGAGTCATCTGCCAGGTCATGCGTCCGCGGTTCAGAAAGGTAGACTGCGGTCAAAAGAAGAGATAACACGATGACTTTCGCCGATGATGAAAGCAGCTGTTTATCGACTACGCCACCGAGATCGGGAAAGACCCAGACTTCTTGTACTGTAGTGACGTTGACGTAGCAATGGCCTTGCTTATTTGTCTGGGGGACAAGTTGGTTATCGCCATCATCGCTTCTGTCCTCAGGATGAGCGCGCGCCTCACCACCAGGTGCTACGCAGACGTCGACTCTGACTCACGAAAAAGGGTTTCGCCAGATGATGGCCACAGCACAATAATATTACAAGACTCCTGCTGTTGTTTTTCATCTGGTAATCTCCCACATCACAAGAATAACCGTGTTAATCGCAATACTATACATAAAGACAACGTCATCACGAAACGTAACACACACTTCACTGTAAGACTCGTTCTCTCGATCTGTTTCGGCAACCTTTGGTCTGAAACACATTTTCGTCCATCCACAACTGTCATAACACTTGCGCCAAAACAATGGAGGCTGGGGGTTGTGGGGGGTATGGAATCGAAAGTAGCGATAGCAAAAGCAAGCCATTGCAAGTGTTTATGTGAGAAGGATCAACAGATTTGCAACATTATCTTTTGCACTATCCAAAAACAAATAACAGCAATTAAAATTTAAAGATATTCGTACCATGTAGATGTCAGTGCTACCACTTATACAGTAATTTAAAATTACTTTTTAAAGTACGCAAAGCGATGATAGTGCTGTTCGCCGACACGGAAGCATACATAAAGTCCCTTAGAACATATGCACACGTAACACGACTTACTAAGACTAGCCCTCAGTTATTAAGACAAGCCCTACTTATTACAATACCGCGATCATCTATGCATCGCACCTCACGTCTCCAAAGATTTCATATAAGAAACGCAAACCTAGAGTGAAGAATTTTTTTGGTGCTTTGCAAAGAACACAATTCCCCAATGTCAAACGAAGTACCGAATAATAATCCGGAGAAAAACTCACGGCAGCCAGCAAGAGGTAGTTCCTCCTTACCAGCCCTTGAAACATGGCCTCACGTTCTTGATGTTCTCTGATTGATTGATCTTTGACCTTCTTGTCCCAGATGCAAACGAGCCAGTCTCGTTCGGTAGACATCATCCTGTCGCTAGAGAAATCTTCTCTGTACGTAGAGAAATCTCTCTGTAGCTAGAAAAAGCTTTCTCTAACTGCAGAGAGATTTCTCTAAGTACAGAAAGCTTTCTCTCGCTACAGAATGGAATTGTATACATAAAATGAATTGGCTAGCAACTTCTAAGTATAATATAAATGAAATAATTTGGTTAGCTAGAGAGAGAAAGTAGAGAAAATTCCCCTCTTGGCGCCCCATAAGGGCCTTCAAAAAGGCTGCACCTAGGCTGTGGAATGCTCTGCCATCGTCATTGTCAACCATCAGCTCAGCAACCACATTTCGAAAAAGACTGAAGACCCATTTGTTTATTTAAGACGGACTTTAACAACCAAGCAGCACTTCTATCTTTATTTTTACTTTCCTGTTTATTTATTTTTTCTGTTTTTGCTGGGCAATGAGGATTCTTCTGAATGGATAGCTGCGCATTACAAATGGACATAATCAACATCAGCCAAAGGCTGATAGCCTATGCATTCTTTGGTGTGAACAGACTAACAGACACGAGAGCGAGCGCAACTGAAGTGCGCTCAACAAACGTGCGTCGACAAGAACTAGGACAAAGTATAGTATGCAGTATTTAAACTACTCTTCCTGTGTAAAATAATAACGCAGATCTTAAAAACAAGACTTGGCTAGTTAGAGTTTTTAAAATGCTCTGAAAGTTAATCCACAATAAAAGGGAGACTATTCAGTTATCGTGAAACACCTGAGGTCGTACTGAAGTATTCTCCCCCTTCTCTTTGAAACAGTCATCCACGTCCCTTGTTAGAATGCGTGCTTTTTCGGAAAAAGAATGCATCACATTTCTACAACCCAATAGTGTAATGTTTGTGAGAATGAAAGAAAAGCTATCATCTTTTACACTTATTCTCCCGTTCTGTGAACTCTCCCTTGATTGTTTTCTTTCCTTTATCTTCATACCTATATTTTCTGTCATCTGTTCACTAAAGTTTTACAATTTTTAGAGTGGGAAAAGGCACAGTACTTTCATCAGGAATTTTGACCAGCTACATAGTATGATGTGTTTATGTTTTGTGTGTGTGTGTGTGTTGATGACCACAAAAAGCCCCGTTTTGGGGCATACATTGCAGGGAGTCTGCTGAAAGAAAAAAAAAAGCTCTCACCTCTGACCAGCATCCATCTGAGTATTCATTTCACATTCGTGTCATCTTATGTATTCATTTTCACAATATGATATCCATGTTGCTTGCTGTTCGTTGTTTTTTAATTAGCATGCAACTGTGCTACAATTGTCAGAACTGTTTGTCTTGTGAGCATATTCAGCAGGAATTACCAGCTCCCTTTATACAACAGAATGTGTATTTTCAAGAAAGAAATATTGTTAATAGGTTCAAATGTGTATAGAAATCATTGTTCAAAATGTGTATCACACATGGAAGAATACAAAGATGAATGCAAAATGGTTTTATAAGTCAAATTTAATAACGTCAATATAAAATTGTTTAAAAATGTTACAACACCCATGTAACAACAACAGGAATTATTTCATTATTATACTAAATTATATATTCTAAATATACATATATTATTATTCATATGGTGGTAAAGGTCACTGTCATTATTATTCAGATATTTTGACTACTGGGAAGTCTCAAAATAAACATGTTTTCAGTTAACCGTTTCTTCACAACTCAATACTCGCACGGCAACAACACACTTTCATTTCCCTTATAGCCAAAAAATAGGCAAATCATCAACATATCTTGCCAGTGACCTATTATTTTCTGAATTTAGTAGATGCAGTCTGCAACAGTGGATGCACAGACTGCTACAGCAAAAACAGCAAGCAGCCCTGGCACTGAAGATCAGCTCTCCTTCGAAAAGGAAAAAGTTTAAGCTTGAAGAGAGAGTCTGACAGAGCAACAGTTACAAACCTTGCAAATGGACTGCCGCAGCAAGAACCCATGTTATTAAATGAAATGTCATAAACATCCATGTCATTTTATTGGTAAAACGTAATTACGAAAATTGCTATTTTCATTCTTGGTTGAAAATGATGTACACAATACTACACTTTCATGACAAATTTTAGGCATTTCATTTAATTAGACAAAAATAAACACAAAAAGCAAAAGATATCCCCACCAGTCTCTTTATTTCTTGTAAACCATTGTAACACTACTATTACAGAAAGTGAAAGTAATTTCTAGAATGCATCATTAAGTTGACAGCTAAATTAACAAGTATATTACAGATCAAAGGCAAAGTATGTTTGTATAGGCCAGTAAACAAAATCCTGCAGTAGAAAACTGCAAATACAAAATAATGCACCAAATTTAACAACATAAATCATAGGTAGCAGATTTTCCTGCTGGTAAGCTCTTCATTGCAACTCCCTGCCAAAGGTCATTTGCTCCTGTGGGTGGGTGGGAACTGAGTATGTGCATTTACATATTTAATAATAATAATATTAATATTTCCTGCTTGTCAGTGAGCTCAATGTATTTGCACAAAAGAGCAACACAACACATACAAAAGCATAGATTACAAATTATAGAAAGAAATGGGGGAGAAGAAGGAAAAGGTGGCCACTAATGACTGCTGTTAATGTTGAAGTTAAATATGAAGTACTTGTGTTATTATTGTTTATTGATTTGAAGGGAGGAGAAATCATGTTTCTTGCTGACCCCTGATGTCATATTGTGGCAAATGTTTCAGCAACCAAATCACACCCAGCAGGGCACCTCGCAGTCCAAAGAGTCACAAGTGTGTGGTAATGATGCTGGATGTGAGAATGATATTCGGCACTTACTGGACAAGAATATTCCAGACAGATTTCCAATACCCAGTACGCCAGCACCAGAAATGGATTTTCCAAACACCCCACGTAGGCATGCTTTGTCCCATAATGGCTGTAATACGTGTTTCATTTGAGGGGCAGTGTTCATCGCAGCTGCCATCACCAACTAATTTTGCTGTAAACGAGCGAAAAAGAAAACGAGCAGGGACTGTGCATAGTGCGATGGGCATACTTGAAGACAGCACGTTCTGTCAAAGAAAATGCTGAAAGATTGTACATCAAAATGCACATGGTTGGTTGTTCGTATTTAACTAAAGCTATATCACGGTGAGAAAAGTAATTTTGCTTTAAAATGTTTAGGGACAAACCCCTAAGTGATGTAAACATAACATCTTAAAAAACCAACACAAGGAGTAGGAACAACATAAAAGAGTGAGTGACATGTAAAAATGACACACCTCTTTGGCCTGGACTTCTCCTAGATGGGAGGTTGGTGTGCCCCACACCAATCAAGCGGCTGGTCGTGTATTGCCCTAGCTTTGCTAGAAGGCTGCAGCTGGGGTCAATCTGGTCTTCACACTCTGTAGGCCAGAGTATATTCCTTATGAATCTCTGGTGCGACCCTGGTGGAAATGCCCTAAGTGGTACTGCTCAGTCGCATCCCCTTATTGGACTCTGTGGTGGGTGGGGAGCATAAGGAACGAATCTAATTCATTTCATTATGGCCAAAAAAACAACTTAAAACTGGGGAAACAAGTCGAGAGGATGACGTTTCGTCTGATAGTGAGGATGAGGTGTGTGTGTATGTGAAAAGGCACTAGAGGGGGCCTGGCCCCGTTTTCTTGTCGTGGAGGGCGCAGAGTCGGCTCGGCCGCTCTCGCAACTCTCTCCTTTTGCCATCGATAAAGGATTCAAAAACATTTCTACTACAGGTTTTTAAAACGACTCAGAAGGCTTCTGAGGCCCTTTGCCGATGAGACAATAAACAATTTGTTGATCGTCCCATCAAAGTAACTATCCACAGATCTCTCAACTCCTCCAGGAGGGTTATTAGGTGCCCTGACCTTGCTGGGATGTCAGAACTTGACATAAAGTCAGAATTGGCATCCCAGGGTGTTACAGCAGTCCAGAGGGTCCACCTCAAGAGGGATAGAAACTCAATACCCACAAACACTCTCTTCCTAACTTTTTGCCTTCCCAATGTGCCCGAATCCATCCAAGTCGGGTATCTATGGGTCAAGGTCTCTCTTTTTATTCCATCTCCACTGCACTGCTTCAACTGTCAGCATTATGGCCACGGGGCAAGCTCTTGCAAGTCCCAAGCCCGCTGCTTCCGCTTCTGCATCTGCCAGGAGGGTAATAGCTGATGTGTCACGCAAACTTGATTCAGTGTCACAAGATGCGCCAAAATTTATTCCGGGCGAATTTAACAACTGTGATCTGACAGACCACCTGCCCAACAACCCAGAAACATGCTAAACTGGATTTATGTTATGGTACGACCCCTGAAGCCTACAAAGCCAAGTCTCTGCCATATTTTGGGGCTTCCTACCACCACAACGTGTTTCTGACCCCCATGTACAGGCCTGTGTGTGAACGTATGAAGCCTGTTGTTAAGTCGGCAAAGTGTTGGATGGATGAAAGTGACGAATGTGTGCGTGGCTGTTTTGATTGTAACGTGTGGGATGTTTTTTACAACTTATGTGATTGCCTTGATAAACTGTGTTGATTCTGTAATACCCAGCAAAACGTTTCTCATATTTCCTAACTACAAACCGTGGGTAACCAGGAGCTTGAAAAACATTAACAAGAAAAAACATTTATTTCACCAGTTATGCCGTGGCAGAAAGATATGCGGACAGAGAGGTAAGGGTCACAATCAAAAGAGTGAAAAGAGAATATAAAGACACGATAGACTTACGTTGCTGTGCCGGTGACCTCTGTTATGCCTAGCAGGGGATTAAGTCGGTGGCTTCTGTTAATAAGATGGATTGCACTGGGAAATTAGTCAACAGGACTTGCCAAATGTTTTTAAAAACTTCTATGCATGTTTTGAGAACCATTTTTCTGACAAAGTTAGAGAACTTAGAGTCGCTTGTCTCCGATAATGACATAGTAATTTTCCAAATCGGTGTGACCGAAATGCTAAAGCGGGTCAAGGCCAACAAGTCGCAGGGGCCTGATGGGATCTGTGGGCATGTTTTAACATCTCTTTCAACTCTCTATTGACTCAGGGCACATTCCAGCACTCTGGAAACTTTCCAACATTGTCCCACTCCCTAAAGAAACTAATCCTAGTCAACCCAATGATTTTCGGCCAATAGCCCTAATCTCCCTCGTAATGAAAAAAATCTTGAGAAAATGGTCAAAACTCTCATCTTTACATCTGTAGAGAGTAAATTGGACCCACTGCAATTTGCTTACAGGAAGGGGAGGGGTGTTGACAATGCCAAGTTGTTCATTATAAATACACTGTATAAACATTTGGAAAAGCCCAAGACGCATGCTAGATTACTCTTCGCAGATTTTAGTTCTGCATTCAATACAGTGCAACCATTCCTTCTGGCTCTGAGACTGATTTCTGATTTTGATCTTCCACATCAACTGGTTTCATGGACAGTGGATTTTTGGAAACCCAACACGAACATACCAGTGTTTGTGGTGAGACGCGAGGATGGTAGTGGTCGGGAGTGCACGTTACACAGAAACATCCTCTTACCACTAGGCCACCCCCTCACAAATCATGAAGGGCAACCTCCCACGACACGGCGGGCGAGGAAGCACACCCAGGGGAAACGCCACCGCATGAACACAGTAGACAGCAGGCGAGTCTGAAGACGAAATGTTGGGCATTCATGTGGCAACAAGTGACGGAAGCAGCAAAGCAAAGGGCAGCATCCGTGATGTGCAAGAGGCTGATGCGTTTAGTGATTGAGACTCCCTGGATGTGGCTATGCAGGAAGAGCAAGAGATATCCACTGCAGAAACAGAGGACGAGGAACAGGAGCTGGACCAGCCAGGATCTGGCCCACTACCCAGGTGAGGAGATGGGGGTGGCCTCGAACCACACTGGCAGAGCAACG
This sequence comes from Marisa cornuarietis, assembly GCA_004794655.1. Classification (NCBI taxonomy): domain Eukaryota; kingdom Metazoa; phylum Mollusca; class Gastropoda; order Architaenioglossa; family Ampullariidae; genus Marisa; species Marisa cornuarietis. Next base: position 4,682,347 of record SMMW01000617.1, on the reverse strand, counting down.
CTCTGGGGAGTGTGTGTTGAACCAGCAGCAGATGATACTTTCACATGCAGCCGCAAGAGCAGCGGAGACAACCATAGACTGCAATGTGTGTTCAGGGCAATAATGAATATGGATTATATGCTGGACTGGCTTGCAACAGCAGCCACCAAAGCCTGCATGATACAAAGGGACTAACGTTCCGTGCTATGAACTCTTGCCACGTGTGTATATAATGTTTCTATCATTGTTTTAATGGTTCTTTCCTTTTCAGATGAAAAGGATGTGTATGTATACTGTATAGCACTCCCAGTTGTAGTTTAGGAACATTGTTCACTGTAGTGAACCGTAGTCAATGGTCGGCAAGTCACAGCACTGCGCAACACAGGATCAGATCTGTTGTGCGTAAGAAGTAGCCTCGTCCAAAGTCCCCACCTCACAGGGCAGAGCAGGCGAATATCCTACGCCGATTCGGGGTCAACACTGGCTCCAACAGCCGTCGTTCACCTGGAATCACCATAATACCACCGGAGTGCGGAAGCGGTGCTTGTCCCAACACTGGTGGAAGACGTGGTGATTGGCAACAAACAACGGGACAAAGTGCAGAGCTACAAATACCGGTGCTTGAAGAAACCCCGAGCATGCGCACACCTGTAGGGACCAGGCCGCGATGGATGAGGAAGCGCAAGACGGAGGCCCTGACAAAAAATTTCGTAGAGCTGCTTGGAGTGGGAGAGTTGGAGTTGGGAGAGGAGGGGATATTACGAGTGATGAAGAAACGCTGATTTGGTATGCTAGCGCCCCATCCCGTCAATCCAGGACTTTCGGGATGCCGGAAGTGACAGTACCTGTAATACCCCAGCCACGCAAATCGCAACGGCTTGCTGCGAGACAGACTAGACATACATAATGTGTAGAAAACTGTTTTCGCGTGACATTTTTTCAGTGACATTATGGATAACCTGAATATTTTGTTTTGAATTGCGATGATCAGTGACACTGTGGATAACATGTATATATTTTGTAAGTATTGATTTTGTTTGTTAATGTTGTGCATTTTTGTTTTACCACGGCTGCGCTTATGAGATGACTGGACAATGGTAGACGAGACAGACGGAATGCTCTGCCCTTGTAATTGTGCTTTACAGTAGCCGTAACTTAGTGAAATGATAACCAGTCGGTCAGATTCAGTCTTTAGGCAGAGTGCAGATATTTTGTTTAAAGACAAATCTATTCTTTGCTAGGTAAATAGTACCAGCTTCTGATCAGGCCATGTTAAGAACCTTGATGTCGTACACATCTTGGCAACAGTAAAAGATCGAGTTTTGATATTAGAAGGTACCTCATCCCCCTGGGAAGCATAATTAGGTGAGCTTGAATATCAGCCCTAGTTGCTAGCTAAAGCTCATCAACGAGGATGATGTTGGAGAAAGAGACGGCGGGGATGTAGAGGGCCGGTAGGCCAGGGCTACTTGTTAGTTTGGGGCTTTTGTTTTAAGCACTAGTTGCTAGTTTTGGCGGGACTCTGCGCTCCCTTTTTGTTGCTCGACGCGGAGCTGCTCGGCGTTGATTGGCTAGGGATATGGCGCTATGTGGCGGCCGTATAGGAGTGTCGCGGTAAAGTTAGCCCAGAGCTGAGACAAAAAAAAGAAAAAAAACGAAACCCCCCCCCCACATTTTCTAACCACATAATGTGACTTGTCTTTAAACATTAAACTTCCTGAAGCAATCACGTGTTCGCAATGGGTGACCACCCTCAGCAAACCAAAAGAGGGAAAGATAAACCTAGCGATAAAATTATAACAAGAAGCCTGTCCAAAAAAAAACATGGGGTTTGAAGACAACTTTATAGTCAGTGAGACGAGCAACGACTCGCTATCAACTGTGACTGACCAACAAAATCTCGAAAACAACTTAGAAAACGACATTGATACAGACTCGGACGATTACTTCCAAGTCGTAGTCAGTAAAAATCGGAGAAGGAAACTTCTCCCTAAAAAATCTCCCAAAGAAGGACAAGGGAACGTGCCTGAGCTACGGTTTCCCATAATAATTACCCCTGTACAAATGGAAAACAGGGCAATTGTAACAGCTGGCCCTGTAAAACTAACGACAGAAATTAAAAGCAAAATAGGTGAGGTCGCAGAGATACGGCCAAATCCCAGGACCAACAAATTAATCATTGGCTGCTCAAACAAAAACCAACAGCAAGAAGCAGCAAATCTCAAATCCTTCCTAGGTCTAGCAATAACATGCTATCAACCAGGGCAGACAGACCAAAAAAAAAGGATTAGGTGTAGTTAAGAATATTCCACTAGAAGAAAGCCTGGACGAAATAAACCAGTTGTTAGCAAGTAACAAAGGCCCCAAAGTTAGAGCGCTGAAAAGATTTAGTTTCAGAACAAAAGACAATAAAACTGCCCCAAGTAAGGCGATCCTCCTCGAGTTCAAAAATAGTGAGACGCCTACATCAGTCAAAATAGGGTACCAGACATACAGAGTAGAACAGTTTAATCAGACTGAACGACAGTTGTGTGTAACGGGTTTGGACATGTTGCAACCAACTGTAAACTCAAGTCGGTCTGTGGGCGATGCGGCGAAGGGCATGACACCAGAGCATGCACAAACCAAGACAATAAGGATTTTGCCTGCATAAATTGTGGCACCACTGGCCACAGCGCTCGGTATGGAGGCTGCCCCATGCAGGGTTATCCATAGGCAAGCCAGCCAGATCAGCGCAATTGGCCAAATGTCGTACAGGGAAGCGCTGAACACATCAAAAGAAAGGTACTGGTACAAAAAGGACACAGCACCCACTAAGGAGCCCTCCAAGGAACAACAAACCTCGCCTCCACCGGCCCCTCAGACAGTCAGAAGAACCTGTCCCAGCCTCACAGCCCATAGAAGAAGCCGCAGAGATATGATTGGATAATGATTATCTGTGTCCCTTTACTCCTTAATTTTCTCAGAACTACTTGCTACTGTAGTCTATTGGTTTTGCCTCTCGGCCCATTTCTGTGAAAATATGTGCTAATACATTGTTTAAGAATAATGGTACTACAGCTAGTGCAGTGGTACATAATCTTTTGTGACCAGAGGGCTGCATTCGATATGATATAAAATCTGGAGGGCCAGAACATGGCGGTTTCGCCAGAATCATGCCGATGTTAACAGTAAAATTATGCACCGATATACCCAAACAACCTTGTGTCCGGTTAAAATGAGCGGGCTGTAGGTTGGGCATCACTGAGCTAGTGCAAAGGAAAGTTGATTACAAATTATGACATTGTTAAGGATTTACTTATATGTATATATATATATAATTTTTGCTTATTTCTATTTGTAGGATACCAAGAATAATACAACATATGCATACACCATCCCAAACAGACAGAAAATGACACACAGAATGAAAGCAATGCAGTCGAATCATCAGCTCCACTAATTGAAAATATGACATGACAGAACAATATGTACAGGACTTAGAAACACAGACAGACAGTGCAGTCCAACACATCACTGACATGCAACAAAACACAGCAAAACATGTAGGCACCACAACAGACAGTACAGATATACAGCCTGCAGAAATGCCAGATAAAGGAAATGTAACTGTGGACCTTCTACCAAGGTAACAATGTGAAAGCTTCTGGATTATTTAAGATAAAGTGAGCTTGCTTTCAGTTTATGTGCAATTCACATAAATATGAGTTAGTAAATATAATCTTTTTGTGTTGATCGTCTTTCAGGACACTGCAGGTCAGCCGCAACCAAGTGGTATGTTAAGAGTACTTTTGTAAAAATACTGAAAATAGTGCAAAACTTAAAAGTATTTAGTTATTGCATCAAGCCTATTCGTTGTTTGCTGGCTTTCAGCTGACCCCCAAAAAATGAATACAAAATAAAGCAGCCCCAACAGACAACTTAGAAATTGTCAGTAGCCAATGTGTGTGATACTCCAAAAAACACATATAGTCAGGGAGCCTGCACGTCTCATTGATCCCCAATGCTGTGCTAGGCAGTGGTAGCCAGATGGATAGGACTGGGCACAAGGCTATTAGTCTCGCCTTCAAGGGCACAGGGTTTACGTCTTATCTGTCAAGCAAAAACCATCATCCACTGATTTCAGATGAGCTTCCAGAGTAATCTACTTTGATATGATCATTGGTGAAGACTGCCAGGAAGCTCATAGCATGAAAAATGGAAGTCATGATCGCCAAGCTTTAAACCAGATTCATTATAAGAATGTGGACAATCTGCATATAGTTGTGGCCCTATGCTCCACTGGTGGTGGAAAGGATTAAGAAGACAATGTACATAGAATGCCTTTCTATATATGGCAAGATATTGTGGATGGAAAGCTAGGGTAAAAACAATATAGTACAACACCGATATGAAGTATGTTCATTGTTGTGTCCACGAATGCAAGACATATAGTGATGGAGGATGAGGAGGATGATATACTTTTGTGTGAAATGTGAATTTTTCAAAATGGAAGCATAAGGGTTTTACTGTGCCAGCATGGTCTTAAGTCCCCATTGCAGCAGACCTGATTTCACAGGAAACATTTGCAGTTTCTTGACATATTTGTATGTATATTTGAGCTCAGAGAGCTGTCACAATTCGTCATCTTAAAATAAGTCCCCCATATACTCAACAGAGTTTTGTGTGAATATGCTTAAAATCCATGTCTTTTAACATACAGCACCACGACAACAGTACTTGTTATGTTGCAGGTTCACTGGATCTGCCAAAGCTAAAAGTAAGAATCAGTGAATGACGATTCACTAAACTACATATTGCGAGAAGTCACAGCCGGGACAGTGTACTTGTGGGAAGGGGAGAAGAGAAAGGGATTCGGAGAGAGGTGGACGCTTTTTAGGAGTAGAGAACCATTGCCTAGAGTTTAGACATTGAAACCGTGCGTTCAACTAGTGTCTCAATAGTGGTGCACGTGGAAACATTCATTAACGGTGTATCAAGGTGATTTCACCATTTCGCATCGACGCTATGAGTGGAAGGCCCCGAGATAGATTTTGCAAGTATGAATCAGATTCATCAAAAGTGCAGAAATGCAAGTTCAGAGAAGTTAAAAGTCAAACAGGAGCGTTGGACAAGTACATGTGCTTTTCAAAGGAGGTCGTTAAACAGCAACAAAATTTTGATTTAGTCCTGGATTCTAACTTGACATGTGAGAAAGGCAGTGGGAAAAATGACAAAGATTGTAGTGATGATGGTGATAATGAATCTTTCAGTGATTTATCGTCAGCTGTGAACTCCCCGAACTTAGCAGTTAGTGACGACAAAAGCGGCTATTCTGAAAACATTGATGCAGGAAATAATTCATACCCACATATCGAGATCTTAAAAGATATCTACGATCCGGGTCATTGGGAACATGTAACCAATGACGTAGGGGATTTTCTGGTGGAGAAAGGTCCCATCAGATTACCTGACGACTATGAATATCCTATAAATGAAGAGAAGAGACATTTTTCACAGAATTTTTATATTCGGAAGATGGCAAACAACGATTGTGTAGACAGACAATGGCTGAATTATTCGCAGTTTAAAGATGCAGCATTCTGTTTTTGTTGCAAGCTGTATGGAAAATCTTCCGCGGGAAAATTGACAAACGGAGGTTGTAATGATTGGAAACATCTCGGAGTAAAACTGGAAAACCACGAGCTTACTGCAGAGCATATTAACAACATGAAAACATGGTTTGAAGCTCTAAAGCGGATGTCCTGGAACGATGGCATAGACAATATGATGTTGAAGAACATAAAGAAGGAAAAACTTCATTGGCGTGCAGTCCTTAGAAGAATCCTGGCCGTCGTGCAGTATCTTGCTGAAAATAACAGTGCGTTTCGTGGGAAGACAGAAAAGCTCTATCAACTGAACAATGGTAAATTCTTAGGATCGTACTTGCAAAATTTGATCCAACCATCCAAGAGCACGTTCGTCGTATTAAAGATGGGGAAACGCATGATCATTATCTAGGGCACCAAATCCAGAATGAGTTAATAGAATTGATGGCATCTGAGGTGAAGAAGATAATTATCGATAAATTAAAACGTGCAAAGTATTTTTCAATGATACTTGATTGCACGCCTGACGTCAGTCAAAAAGAACAGCTGTCTCTGATTGTGCGCTTTGTCGATATCGATGACTGTGACATAAAAGTAGTGGAACATTTCATAGAATTTTTTATTGCTGAAGACACTACAGGCAAAAGATTGTCGGAATTGTTGCTAGCGACACTCGAAAAACTTGGCTTAAATATCCATGACTGTCTGTTATGAACATGTGTTATCACCCCTGAACGTCGAAGTAACGAGGTTGTCGCCCTTGATTGAATAGCGATTATGACCCCTGGTTTGAATGTGTATAGGGGGCGTTGTTTAGAAATTGGAAGAAGAAGCAGACGTGAGAGTCGGGGAGAAAGAGGAATTTGGTACAGAGGTTGGAATTAATGGTACTGTGTGGATTAATATTAACTGTGTGAAGAAATAGCAACTGTGTGGATAAATAGTAACTGTGTGGATACATATTAACGGTGTAAAGAAATATTAACTGTATGGAGAAAGAGTAACTGTGTGGAGAAATATTAACTGTGTGGTTCCTCGATTTATTAATTTTCTCAACTGCTGTGTGATCTCTTGAGAAGATCTAGAACTGTGTGATCTCTCGATGCTGTGTGAGAAGATCGTAGAACTGTGTGGATTTACCTACTGTGGAATTTTTATTGACTTGGTCATTTGTCTGCCGTTAGACTGTCGGAGTTATTTGGTGAATGTAGGCTGTCCGTATGATCAACGCCAGAGAGCAAGACTGAAAGAGGGGAACTGTTTGCCGTGTCGACCCTTTCCCCCCCCCCCCAACAACAGAAGAAGAGAGAACTTGAAGGACTTTAATATAAACTGCTTAGATATATTTGTTTCGGTGCAAACTCAGTGTAAAATATTTGTGCTGAAGTTTTCTGTTGTTATTTAGTAAAGTATATATGTACGTTCACCCGATTAATAGAAACGTTCGAGCCCATGTGCAGGTCTTTGTATTTTGTTGTGTGAAAGGACACGTGAAGAACGCTGTGAGGTCAGTGTGTGTTGTGTGTGACCTGTCCACACTTTCCCTGCGTTCTTGACATTTGGTGACCCCGACGTGATCTGTCGTGGGTTTGTTTCGTTCGGTACAGAGTCGGGTGAAAGTGTGTCTTCGATTCAGTGTTTGTGATTCCCCTGGGACTTAGTGGTAGAAGGTTGGCAGTTAATTATTTATCTTTGAGAATTTTGCAAAGCGGTTGTACTTATTTATATTTGCTCAGTGTTTAAGTGTTACATGTTGGGCGTGGTGCAGTTTCCCCGTCTCCAGCTTCACGGGTCTACGGGTGTGTAAAGTTCTACCCGTAGTAAGGAATTAGCCTCTATTTCTACCTTGCCTCTCGTCTTTATTTTCCAAGCTCACTATTCTGTGTGAAAGTGTATGCAGAAACCGAAAGTGAGAGTGGATGTTCTCTATCCTGTAGTTATCTGTCTTGTTTTATTTTTATAAAAAAAAAATAATTCTGGGCCTTGCGTGTTCACTTATTAATTTATGTCAAGTCATTGGATGTTTGAATAAGTTGTCGCCCTTGGATTATTTTGATGTACTCGTACGGTACTTTAGGATTGTTAATAGATCTAGAAATCTGAGTGACTAGTTTTGAACAAGTTAAGACTGCTATTGATGTTATTTTGTAACCCAGTTGCATTCCTTGAAGATAATTTTTTTTGCCTGATTGATGTTGACATGCCAGTAGCTTAGACTTATTGCAATTCTGGTTGTATTTTCTGCCTTATTAGAAGCTTAGATAGTAGGGTGCTCCCTTTTTGTAAACACACTAGAGTAATTGTGTTGGATAGGTGTTAACCATGGCTGAATCCGTTAGGGAGGTAGCCGACTTTATGAAAGAAGGACAACTGTTGGGATTGAAAGAAGAAGCCCTTACAAAGTATGTATTTCAGTGCATTGAAAGGCAGGACAGATATACAGAAAGATTAGCCAGAGAGAAAGAAGCAGAAAGATTAGCCAGAGAGAAAGAAGCAGAAAGATTAGCCAGAGAGAAAGAAGCAGAAAGATTAGCCAGAGAGAAAGAAGCAGAAAGATTAGACAGAGAAAAGAAGCTGACAGGATAGCTAAAGAAAAAGAAGCTGACAGGATAGCTAAAGAAAAAGAAGCTGACAGGATAGCTAAAGAAAAAGAAGCTGACAGGATAGCTAAAGAAAAAGAAGCTGACAGGATAGCTAAAGAAAAAGAAGCTGAAAGGGCCGCAAGAGAAAGAGAGGCCGAGCGTCAGTTCGAATTAGAGAAACTACGTTTAGAGAGAGAGACCGATTCCAGCGCGACGAGGAGTAATGGGAACCAAACCCCAAAAGGACTCACACATAAACTCCCCGCCTTCAAAGAGGACGAAGACGATATCAACGCATTTTTGAATCGATTTGAGGCTCAGGCGCAGTCCCTTAAATGGACCAGAGATATCTGGCCATTACAAATCGCCACTTCTTTTCACGGAGAAGCCCTCCAGCTATATGATAACCTATGTGTACAGGGCCCCGTGGATTATGATGTGCTCAAAAGAGAACTATTACTCAAGTTTCAGTGCACCGCCGAAGGTTACAGAGAAAAATTTAGATCGGTGAAACCCCAATCTCAAGAGTCAATGCATTCTTTTCAAGCCCGACTAATCGGATTGTTCAACAGGTGGATCGACTTATCCAAAGTCCAAAAAACTTATGAAGGATTGCATGATCTGCTAGTCAGAGAACAAATACTGCAAAGTGTATCTAGAGATTTAGCCGTATTTCTGAGAGAAAGAGATTTTCAGAACGCTAATGAAATGATTGACAGTGCTGAACGTTATCGCCAAGCACACCCCCAGAAATCTCCGGCAAGACGAACAGAAACTATCATGTTCGCAAATGTGGGACAAGCCACTCCTCCTTCTTCACCGCCAGCTCGCCCAAAGCAGGACAGACACCAATTTACTTCTCCTCGATCTTCAAGACAACGAAATACTCCTCCCTACAGAAGGAATGAATCATGGAGGACTCCACCCCACTCCCCACCAATAAGAACAGTTCCGAAGGAAGCACCAACGACCATATATGATCGAAACAGCCCTTGTCATCCTGATCGTTGGAAACCACCACGACGTTGCTTCAACTGTGGAGGACTTGGACATATAGCGAAGGTTTGTCCAAGCTATCGACCCCAAGATAACACAAATGGAAATTGGAAAAATGAGAGCAACCCAACCCCAGCCAACGTTGCTATTATGTGTTCAGTCACCGACGAGGAAGAATTGGGTAAACTACATCTGTATCCAGGACGGATTAGGGGACAGCAAGTTAAGGTGCTACGCGACTCAGGTGCAACCATCTCCGGTATACGAGCCTCCTTGGTTCAACCACAGGACCGACTGAACGGGAAACAATCTTGTATTACCTTTGGTGGAAAGGTTGAAACCTTCCCTCTAGCACGTGTTCCAGTAGAGACACCTTTCTTCAGTGGAGACCTGAAATGTTGTGTCATCGAAAATCCAGTTGTCGACCTAATCATTGGAAACGTGAGAGGTACAAAACAGGTGGTATTTGATGTACAAGAGAAAGAGTCAGAACCAACAGCAGCGGTTACCACTCGCGCGCAATTCCAACGCCAGATGCAGGGACCTCAACCCATAACTCTACCACCAATTCAATGGGACATTAAGAGGAATGATCTAATTGCTCTACAGCAGAGCGATCCCTCTCTCACAACAATAAAAGAGGTAGCACATGATGAAGATCTAGCGAACAACCAGAAAGAGCACTTTTGCTACAAGAACAAGCTTTTGTATCGTCTCTTTCGGCAGTCAAACGAAGTTACTAGACAATTGGTAGTACCGACCACCCTGAGAAAGACCATTCTCCGACTTGCTCATGATAATCCATTAGCAGGCCATATGGGATGCAGAAGTACTTTGTACCGCATCAGAAGCAAGTTTTGGTGGCCCCATGTAAGGAAAGACACTAGAAATTACTGTAAAACCTGTGACGTCTGTCAACGCACCACCGCTCCTGGTAGAATTCGACCGGTGCCTATGGTCAAGGTCCCAAGCCTTTCCTGAGAGTAGCAGTAGACTTAGTGGGACCCCTTCACCCACCATCAGAAGAAGGACACACCCACCTCTTGACTCTCATCGATGTAGCCACCAGATATCCAGAAGCCATACCCATCAAAAAGATTGACACGGTCACAATAGCTGAGACTTTACTAACAATTTTCAGTAGGGTTGGATTTCCTCAGGAAATTCTTACCGACAGAGGTTCCCAGTTCACATCTCAACTGATGCAAGAAGTCATGAAGCTTCTATCCATTAAGACTTTGCATTCAACCCCGTATCACGCTCAAACAAATGGGTGTGTCGAACGATTTCATGGCACGCTTAAACCCATGATTCGAAGAGTCATCGAAAAGGAACCAAGGCAATGGCATAGGTACATACCAGCTTTACTCTTCGGGTGTCGAGAGTCAGTGCATGCGTCCACCGGATTCTCACCGTTCGAATTGTTATACGGACGAAAGGTCAGAGGACCTATGGACCTTTTAGCAGCCCACTGGAAGGAAGAGCAACAAACCACTTCAGAAGAAAAATCTATCTTCCAGTACATTTTAGACCTAAAGGCAATCCTGCGGGAGACCCTGCACCAAGCCGCAGAGACCTCGGAAAATGCCAGAATAAATAGCAAGCGATATTACGACAAAAAGACTGTACCACGTCAACTTAGGGAAGGAGACGAAGTATTGGTGCTAAGGCCCACGAAAGCAAACAAACTTCTAATGCAGTGGAAAGGACCTTATTTAGTAATACAGAAGCGCCATCCGGATTATGTGCTAAAAATTCAGAAGCAAGAGAAGACCTACCACATAAACATGCTGAAACAATACCATCGACGTGAAGAAGTTCCATCAGCCCTCTTCACCTACAACATTGAGAACAGTTTCTTACCTTCTAAGCCGGTCCCTTCATGTCCTCTTCCTATCCAATTCGACGACATCCTTTCCTCCCAATTCTGTCCGCAACACATGTCCGATCCCAAAGAACCTCACCAGCCACCTAGAATACCTATCATACCCATTTCCTGTAATGTGGCGATTCTTCAGCCACCCGAACCTTTTGATCCTGCAACCATACCAACAGTAACACCCACAGCTGGCGAAAGTGTCAAGGACATACAAATAGACCCCGAATTACCATCTCCTCGACGACTGGAACTACAAGAAATCTTCAACCAATATGAAAATGTACTGACCACCCAACCAGGTTTGTTCCAAGGGAACGTGGAACATGAAATAAAACTGATAGAAGAAAGGGTAATAAAACAAAAACCCTACCCAGTCCCATTTGCTCTACAACAACAAATCGAGAGTGAAGTGGACTCTATGTTAGAACTAGGAGTTATTGAACCATCCACCTCGCCATACTCGTCACCTGTTTTACTAGTAAAGAAAAGGGACGGAACGATGCGTTTCTGTGTGGATTATCGAGCACTGAACCAAATCACCCAGTTTGATGCGGAACCCATCCCCGACCCGGAAGCCGTATACGTCAGTTTGGCGACTGCAAAATTTTTCACAAAAATTGATCTAACAAAAGGGTATTGGCAAATTCCCGTTAAGAAGGAAGACCGTCCTAAGACCGCCTTTCAAACCACTAAAGGCCTCTTTCAGTGGACCAGAATGCCTTTCGGTTTAGTAACAGCTCCCGCCACGTTCGCCCGGGCTATGCGTTCACTACACTTGGAAAAACACGCCACTCGTCATTTCTTTGATGATTTACTCACCGGAAGTGATGATTGGGAAAGTCATCTAATGCATCTCCAAGGAGTATTGAGGACTCTAGCCAAATTCCAACTGACAGCCAGGCCTTCGAAAATCAACGCCGGCTATCAACAAATATTATACCTAGGCCATCAGTTAGGACGAGGGATAATGAAACCTGATCGATCCCTTATTCAAAAGATCCTTGACATCCAGACTCCTAGGTCTAAGAAACAGATTCGATCTCTCATTGGACTCATTAGCTACTACCGAAGATACATCGCTAACTTCTCTGAAGTTATTGCACCGATATCGGATCTCGTGAAAGGAGACAGGCCCCGATCTATTCAATGGACTTCAGAGTGTAAATCTGCTTTAGAAAAGATCCAGGTTCTCCTCTCAAGCTATCCCATTCTGAGGCTACCAGACTTTACATTGCCGTTCTTACTGCAGACTGACGCTAGTGCAGTAGGGCTAGGGGCAGTGTTGCTCCAACCCCATGATGACAGTTTCTTACCCGTCATATATGTGAGTAGAAAATTACTGGATAGAGAGAAGAGATACAGCACAGTAGAAAGAGAGTGTTTGGCCATAGTATGGTCTGTTCTGAAGCTGTCTAGATATTTGTATGGGAGACAGTTTACCCTACATACTGATCACAAGCCCCTATCTTTCCTCACATCTAATCCTTATAAGAATGCCAGAGTGATGCGGTGGGCTTTAGCCCTCCAGGAGTTTAAGTTTGATATTCAGCCGATAAAGGGGACCACTAATAAATTAGCCGATGCCTTATCAAGGGCTGAAATGGATCAAGAAATTCCATAGGGCTGTAAGATAATTTTTTCGTACAACGTAACAGTTCTATTGTAGTTAGGCAAAAATGTGAACATTTTTTTTTTGTAGGAGGGGAGGAATGTTATGAACATGTGTTATCACCCCTGAACGTCGAAGTAACGAGGTTGTCGCCCTTGATTGAATAGCGATTATGACCCCTGGTTTGAATGTGTATAGGGGGCGTTGTTTAGAAATTGGAAGAAGAAGCAGACGTGAGAGTCGGGGAGAAAGAGGAATTTGGTACAGAGGTTGGAATTAATGGTACTGTGTGGATTAATATTAACTGTGTGAAGAAATAGCAACTGTGTGGATAAATAGTAACTGTGTGGATACATATTAACGGTGTAAAGAAATATTAACTGTATGGAGAAAGAGTAACTGTGTGGAGAAATATTAACTGTGTGGTTCCTCGATTTATTAATTTTCTCAACTGCTGTGTGATCTCTTGAGAAGATCGTAGAACTGTGTGGAGAAATATTATCTGTGTGGTTCCTCGATTTACTAATTTTCTCAACTGCTGTGTGATCTCTTGAGAAGATCGTAGAACTGTGTGGATTTACCTACTGTGGAATTTTTATTGACTTGGTCATTTGTCTGCCGTTAGACTGTCGGAGTTATTTGGTGAATGTAGGCTGTTCGTATGATCAACGCCAGAGAGCAAGACTGAAAGAGGGGAACTGTTTGCCGTGTCGACCCTTTCCCCCCCCCCAACAACAGAAGAAGAGAGAACTTGAAGGACTTTAATATAAACTGCTTAGATATATTTGTTTCGGTGCAAACTCAGTGTAAAATATTTGTGCTGAAGTTTTCTGTTGTTATTTAGTAAAGTATATATTTACGTTCACCCGATTAATAGAAACGTTCGAGCCCATGTGCAGGTCTTTGTATTTTGTTGTGTGAAAGGACACGTGAAGAACGCTGTGAGGTCAGTGTGTGTTGTGTGTGACCTGTCCACACTTTCCCTGCGTTCTTGACACTGTCGAGGACAGGGATACGATAATGGAGCTAATACGAAAGGGAAACATCAAGGAGTGCAAGCCCATATACTTCGCGAGAATAGTCGGGCATTTTTCACACCCTGTGCCTGCCACAATCTCAATCTTGTGTTGGGAGATGGCCAAGAGCAGCTCACAAGCAGTGACATTTTTTGGGGTTCTGCGAAGAATTTATGTGATATTTGCCGCTTCACCAGGAAGATGGAAGATTTTGAAAGATGCTGTCCCTAATAACACAGCAAAATCACTGTCGGATACAAGATGGGAATGCCGTTTACAGAGTGTAAAAGCATTGCGGTGTCAAATGAGTGAAATAAGGGAGGCCCTTTTCACTGTAGTGGACGTCCAGAGACCCTATGGTAAAAACCGAATCTCTTGCAAAGTTTGAGGTGGGAAATTTTGAGTTCATCCTTGCCACGATCATATGGTATGACATACTGTTTGCTGTTAATACTGTGAGCAAATCGCTACAATCTGCCGACATGCAACTGGATGTAGCAATACAAAAAATTAAAGGACTCGTGACATACTTAACAAAGTATCAGGACACTGGTTTTCATTCTGCTAAGATTACTGCAAAAGAAATGGCAAGCTGTAGCGGATAGGAGGTAGAGCGGGGATGGGGGTAGGACATAACATGTTGTTGACGTGTCAAATGTGTCCCTTAGAGAGCTTGGACCGAGAATTTAGCAGATTTCACGTATAGGCAGTGCTCACACCCGGTCCTGGGTGACAGGTGTGGGTATTTTGATCCCAACCACAATCAGAAAGCTACTGCTGTGGCATGAATTCCGTGGAAAAGCGTGAGCCATGAAATATTTGAACTTCACGCACGGGTCATGCAGTGCACACACCTGGTCTGTTTACGACAGAGGTGTGTGTATATATTCCCGACCCTGAGCGGCCAGTGGGCTGCTGCTGCTGCCGGGGAGACGACTGCTACTGCTGCTGCTGATACTGCTATTGCTGAAGCTGATCCAGTTGACCAACTGTTGCTGAAGCCGAGCTGTTACTAGAGATTCCACGCCGTTCTGCTACTGATTGCGAGAACAAACGCCACGCAGAAGGAAGGTTGCCATAGCGAGACTGAACAACCGGAGCTGGTGAGAGGGTGATACGAATCTTATCAGCGTTTCTGTGGGTTGAGCGACGGAGCTCCACCACCACCGGTTACAACGAAGACAACCCACCGACTGAGGGGAGGGTCGTCGCGGTATCCGTGTACCCGAGCAGTAAGCCGAAGGTAGCCACGTCCAAGTGCACCGACCGTTACGTCCAGGGTACCTCTAACGCAAGGCAGACGCGTGAGCTACCGGGGAACGCCGGACTTCCATGAGACGCGGCGTACAGACATACATACATACAGAAAGTAAGACTTTCTTTTGGCATTAGGCCAGTTAAAGGAAGTTATGTACCCTAGTTGGTATCCTCCACCTTCGTCTACCAGGTGTTGATACAGGACAGTTGAATTAGAGACTTGAGTAGCCTCAGTACATTTAAAGGTATATGCAGTTTTGAGACTGCTGAAGACTTGCCTGGGTGCAGTCTAGTAACTTTGAGGACTTGCCTGTGTGCAGTCTGGTAACTTTGAGGACTTGCCTGTGTGCAGTCTGGTAACTTTGAGGACTTGCCTGTGTGCAGTCTGGTAACTTTGAGGACTTGCCTGTGTGCAGTCTGGTAACTTTGAGGACTTGCCTGTGTGCAGTCTGGTATATTGAAGAAGACTTGCCTGTGTGCAGTCTGGTATATTGAAGACTTGCTTGCGTGCAGTCGGATTAATGATAGTGGATATAAGTGTAGACTGTAGACAGTTGAGAGTAACTTTTGGAGACCTGCTTGTATGCGGTCTATTGCCAGTGTGTATTTAAATGTGTGCAGTTTAGAGACTGCTAGAGATCTGCCTGTTGTGCAGTGTGTAACGTAGAAGACCTGCCAGTGAGCGGTCTCATAATTATTTACAATTTGAAAGGCTTAATTTCGTAACTTCATTGTTTTGCCTTTATTTTACTTGTAGTGTATATTTCCTCTGAGTCTTGATTTGTCTGACTGCCTAGGTGCAGAGTTGTTGTGTATTTAATTAAGTTTCTTGTCGTTCATTTTGTAAATAAGTAGGTGTCTGGGAAGGGATGTCCTGAACTGAAGCGATCTTGTGTTGTTATTTCGTAAGAGTGCGCATGTACATGAAGAGTACGCGACACAAGCAAAATGGATGTGGAACAAGTATTTAAACAGAAAAGAAACTGACGAAAAAAGAGACAATTTGACTACGAGAGTACGGATGAAAGAACGTCATCAGGTGAACATGCTTTTAGAACGGAATATTTCTTCTGCATAATGGAGCAAGCAATTATGGCCATGAATACACAGTTTGAACAACTACAACAATATGAGACACTCTTCGGATTTCTGTACAACATAAACACCATGCGACAATTGAATGAAGACTTGTTAAAATGTTGCATGGACCTTGACTAAGCGTTGTGCTCGGAGAGTTCACGTGATTTAGATGGTGCAGATTTGTGTTCAGAACTCAAGATTTTTCGAGAAATTTTGCCCGAAGGTGTAAAGTCAGCCATGCAGTGCCTTCAGCACATTTGGAGCATTCGGGATTCATTTCCAACACACGGCAATAGCGTACAGAATCTTGCTAACAGTTCCAGTCACAGTCGCAAGCGCCGAAAGAAGCTTCTCCAAATTGAAGTTGGTCAAGAACTATATGAGGTCAAACATGTCTCAAGACAGGCTTTGCGGCCTGGGGATTCTATCAATAGAAAAAGACATTGCTTCCAATTTGGACTACGAAGACGTCATCAATGAATTTTCCACACGGAAGGCAAGAAAAGTGGAATTCATAATTCATAAATAAACATTAATGTAAAACTTTTGGCTTGAAAACTCTGAGACTGACGTTGATATGCAGAAGGCTGCTATGTCCATATACAGCCTAGTCGTCATCTCTTTATTGCATGTCTTGCATTGACTCATTGCTAGCTGTGTTAAACAAGTTGTGACAAAACAATTGACGTTCAGAAAACACTTCTAAGTTCTAATTAAGCAAATTATTGAACCCATGTCTTCACGTTAAACCCGACAATAATAAGAAGCAGTTTTAAGTTATCGTCACCATATTATTTCGATTTAAGAAAAAACCGCTACTGTCACAAACGGTGGGAAAGGTCACGAACAATTAAAACACTAAATTCGTTCGTTATTTCGCGAAATTGATCCAGCCTATCTAACTGTATATAAATCAGTGCTTCCGGCATCATATTGATATTGATACGAGCACTTCAGCAGCTCCAACACCATCGACTTAGAGTGCTACCGATGATATTTTAGGAAACAGAACTTGCACACAGTTCAAACAAGATTCGTTTGAAGTAGTGAGAGCAATTCTCCAGCGTGAAAGTGCCAGTGTTGAAGACAATTCAACAAACAGCACAAAGAGAGGGCTAGTAGACTTTAGCTGTGTAGACCGTTTGTGAAGATGCTGTGTTGCCCTCTGTGTCAGCAGAACACATTGTGCTTCAGAACTGATAAAAAGAAACCATATGGGCTGGCAGTGCATGGGTATGTGTATTGTTCTTCGTGTGAACAAGTTGTACAAGGGACAGAAGGGTTTTTAGCTGAGAGGCGACAGGGGGGGTTGACAGACTACAACATTAACAGACAGGCAGTATTTTCAGCATTAGTGTGTGGTTTAGGGGCAACAGCTTTCAACAATTTTTGTGAGCACATGGATCTTCAGGGCATGCACCACAAAACATTTCATAAAAAAGCAGACAAGATGTATGAGAAGCTAGGGAAGTATGAGACTCATTTATTTTCAACAGCTGAGTATGTGAGACAGGTACATGCACACCAGTCTGGAATAACATTAGGCACTGATGATGTACTGGATATCAGTGTCAGCTTTGATGGCACCTGGCTGACTAGGGGACACTCTTCTCTAATTGGTGTAGGATGTGTGATGGACTTGATGACAGGACTGTGCATAGATGCACATGTTATGTGCACATACTGTCAAGGCTGTGAATCTTCAGCTAGCAAGCAACTGCACAGTGACAACCCATTGCAGTATGAGGCCTGGGTGGCTCAGCATCTTCCCAAATGCGAGAAGAATTTCACTGGTGAGCATTTATCATAATTATGTTTGTGTTGTATGTTTACTTTTCCCATCTCTGAATATTGATTTTAATCCTAACTTTACAGAAAAAGTGTACTTGTAAAATATCAGTTACACGCTGGATATATTATATACAAAAAACATTCACAACTGTTAGATCATAATGTACAGTTGTAGAGAGAAGTGTGTTATACATTCCGTGTCAGCTCTGTCAACAGGATCCTCTGGGATGGAGGTGGAGGCAGCCCTTGTGCTCTGGCGACGGTCAGTGGAACGCTACAAGCTTCACTACACAGTTCTGCTTTCGGATGGTGATGCAAAGACCTTCAATGAGCTGACAACTATAAAGCCCTATGGTGATGCAGTCCAGAGAGAAAAGGAGGTGTGCATCAACCATGTCAGCAAGCGACTAGGATCGGCTCTGCGAAATCTGGTCACCGACTGTCACAAGAAAGGTGTCACTCTTGGAGGTCGTGGACATGGTCAGCTAACACAAAATGCGATTCGCAAGCTGACCATATACTACACCAGAGCCATCCGAAAGGGTGGTTCTCCTGAGGAAATGAAGAAGGTAGTGATGGCTTCATTCTACCACTGCTGTTCCACTGACAGCAAGCCCCGCCATGAGCTGTGCCCTACAGGTGCAGATTCCTGGTGTTTCCTCCAGGCAGCTGTTGCTTAGCATCAAGTGCCGGGGCCCCACAAGAACCTGATCTACACCCCCCTCAACTATGACAAGCTGCACAGTCATGTGCTGCCTGTCTATAAGAGGCTGACAGACATCCAGCTACTGAGGAGGTGTGTTGCTGGCAAGACCCAGAATTCAAATGAGAGTCTGCATGGTCTTATATGGGCTTGCTGTTCAAAAGATAAATTTGCCTTATGTCGGCGAGTCATCTTTGCAATCTTGACAGCCATCAATGAATTTAATTTTGGTCCAGCCGCTGCCCAGGAGTGTGCCAGCTTCTTTGGCTTCCAGAAAGGAACACATATGAAGAAGTTGGGGACATCCAGACACCAGAAGAAGGGAGAGGAACAGTATGTCATATGATAACTAGGTTATAGGGCTATAGTGTTGGTGTCGCACTTCTGCTTTATGCACGAGTCGTGCGTACGCGCTGTCAGACGGACTAGCATAAGGTAGAATAGATAGCTTGGGAAACGAAGTAGCTGGTAAGGCAGTGTTACGACAACAGCCGCCTTGTTGGTGCCAGCCAGAGTAGTGGACAAAAGGACCAGGTATGCTTCACTGCCGTGTATCTAGTTGGGATCAGCTAGGTCGGGGGAATGGATGGCCGCTTACGTCAGCACTAGCGCAGGACAGAAGCGGGTAACGGCGGTTATCGCCGCAGGGGGGGTTCTTTCAAGAGGAGAGATCACAGGCCAGGGTGCGGCCGTTAATTGTAGGGCTACAGGTACCTAGTGTGGGGCAACGGAGCGCGTTGTTATTGTCACTTTCTGGACGCAGGTAGTGAATAGAAAGTCAGACATGATGACGCCGTGGTCAGATCGCACCACTAGTAGGGGGGGGGGGGAGTGAGAAGGATGCAGAGTAGGCAGGGACGAGTCAACTGACCACTGGTTTGGTAGGTGTTAGGTAGCGATTGGTTGTAATACGCAAATTCTTACTTGGGGAAGTCAGTGACCACCTGTCCGTCAATACCAGCTAGGTAGTGATTGGTCATAGGCAGGTACGGATGGCAGAGAGTGTGTGTATTTCGCAATTAGCCAATCGCAAGATGACGAATGCCAGCGACGTGAATTTAACATCGTGTCAGGCGAGAATCGGGGTCTTCGCACTGGAATCTCGAGGGAGAAGGTTGTAGCAGAGATCTGTTCAAGGCTGTTCAGATTCTCCGCTGAGAGTTAGTCTGGAATCGTGACTACTTCAGCACAACCGACTTCAGAGGTGCGTTAAGACCCACTCTTGGTACAGAGTGCACAACGTTTTGCATCACCAGTGGCGGTCGGTCGTAGACAGCAGAGGTAGAGCTGGTAGAGAAGCGTTGGTCCTCAGGCGCGGTTAAGCTCTGATCGCAGTCCGGCCTTGAGGAAGAGTCACGTGGTGGCACGTGGCAGTGCAAGAGTCTCTGTGTTCGTGGAAAAGGCAGCAACGACTGGCGGAGTGACATCTACGGATTTTCAGACGTCAAGACATCGGAGGGCCCTCCACATCGCGAGAGACATTCTTGTGTAGAGAGATAAGTGACGAGTGCAGTGTGTTGTGTGGTAATTAAGCTAATAGTGACTCACGTTATCTGGATTAGGAGTAGATATACCGGGAAGCCTAGAGAGCGAGCTAACGTTAAAATTTGCAGCATTGTATCTTTTATGTTCATTGATCAAACTCTCGATATTAATAATTGTTTTAATATACTAACTTGCCTTGTGTTGTTCTTGGGGACGTACGCTGGGGGCTCGAGTCAGTGAATCTTTATTTGCAAGTTAGTATAAGTGTGTGCGTACACGTACATGTCGGCGTGAGTTGGTCGAGGTGTCGAGAGTGTGATTAGCCCGAGGCGACGGCAATCGCAACCTCTGACCATCTTCGCGTGCTCTTTCCCCGGAGTTCACGACACAGTATAAGGGGCCAGAAGGACAAGGAAACCATGCGGCGTGACAAAGTGAGAGCTGCCAGACTTAAGAGACAGGAGGAGCTTATGGTGCTGGAAGGTGGTCCTGCTTATGTTGCAGGACAGTTCTGAGCTACTGTGATGTCCCTGAGTGCCTGAAATATAGTTCTGATGGTTTCAAACAAGACTTTAAGTTAAATGTGTATGTCTGAAATGTTTAAAGCTGTTTTTCTCCGTTTTGCTTTTTTGTCCTGGATGCCACTTAGGAATCAAAATTTCTCAAAAACCGTCTATCCATCTTTAATGAATCTTGGCACAAATATGCATTAGTGTGTTGCTTACATACTAATAGAGAGTTTTGTGCGATATAGGAGATAGTTTTCATTTTTCAAGGTTAATTGCAAAATAAGTGTATATCATTCATGGCCAAACTGAAAAAAAATTGTTAAAAAAAACTATGACCAATGATAGAAAAAGGCTCCTATTAGTATGTAATAACAATCATAGTATACATTTGTGCCAAAAATGATCAGTCTATTATATCATAGCTGTAAAATCATTTCCAAAAATTTCAAGATGGCCACTGTTTATGCCAGTTTCCATGGAAACAGCAGCAAATTACCTTGAACAGAAAGCATTTTTACATTTAGGGTACATAGTATAATCAATTACTATCAATAAAACTGAAATAATTCATCCATTCTAAAATTTAGAATTTACTGCCTCACATCCCCTTAAGGGAGTTAGCAGAGAAGGGCTACGTAAAGAAAACAAAGAAGGGAGAAGTCCAATTTCTGTACAAGAAGGGCATGCTGCATCGACACCTCCAACGGGGGGACCAGCAATGTAAGCAATTATGTGTGCCGACAACAAGGCGCCAAGAAGTGATCAGGCTCGCTCATGAAGGCTTGCTAGATGTGCACATGGGGATACGTAAGACTATAGACAGGGTCACCACCCAGTTCCACTGGCCAGGTATCTCTGAGGATATTAAGCGCTTCGTACGTTCGTGCGACATTTGCCAGCGAACGATGAGAGCAGATCGCCACCAAGCACCGCTGGGGGTAGTTTCCCTAATTGACGAACCCTTTAAGAGAGTGGCCATGGAATTGGTAGGACCCCTTAAGCCGGCGTCTGAACAAGGGCACAGATTTATCCTCACAGTGGTGGATTATGCCACGCATTTTGCTGAAGCGACACCTTTAACTCATAGGAGTCGCTCCGTAGAGCGTTTTACGGAGGCCCGCGTGAGCGCTGAAGTTGCTCTGTAGGACGTATTACGGAGGGTGTTTAATATTTTTTTCTTCTCTTTATTTACGCAAACAAAGGGATATAACTGCGGATATACCTTAAGGAACCATTTTTCTAGAGTTACCGTTCTTGTCATTGTTTAGTCGATAGTTTCTTGGTGGAAGTTTGAAATTTTCTAGACCTAGTCACTGCCTTTCAAAAATGGCGAGTCAGAGATCAGGTGTTCCACGTCGCTTCTCAGCGCAAAAGGCACTCGAACTTTATTTCGAGTTACTTTCAGACGATGAAACTGACGTGCTTGTTGCACAGGAACCTGACGAGGAGGATTATACTCCATCAGATTCCGAGTCTTCAGATATTGAGAATAATTTATCTGAAACAACTACAGGTGGTGTTGACATGGAACAGTTGAGTGATGAAGAAGGTGAGGCTGCTATGGATACCGAGGACAATTCTACGTCTGTTGAAGACGAAAGTGCTTCTGCCGAGTTGGAGATGATTTCTGGTGCATGTGAAGGGGATTATCATAACGAGTGGTGCACAAATTTACAAGAATATCCAGCACCTCTCACATTTGAGGCAACACCTGGTTTGCAAGGGTCTCTCAAACTGCCGCCCTATGAGGAATGTAAACCGGTGGATTTTTTCAAGCTCTTCATTGACAAAAATATGTTGAAGTACATGAAAAAAGAAACAAATAAATATGCTAGAAATAATATTCAAAATGCAAGAGATTCTGGTAAAACCATTTCTCCCAGGTCATACGTAGCAGTTTGGAAACCTGTCACAATAAAGGAAATGTCTCAATTCCTTGCAATTCTCATTCATATGGGTATTGCCAGAAAGCCAAGAATTGTGGATTATTGGTCTACAAATGTTGTATTAAACACTCCATTTGCTTCAAAATTAATGAAAAGGGAGCGATTTCGACAAATTTTGTCATTTTTCCATCTAAATGACAACTCCACTCTTGTGCCCAGGGGTCAACCCAACTATGATCCATTGCACAAGATCAGACCACTAGTTGACCATTTGAATTATGTAAGTTTTTACTTTATAGCACTTTTTATAATCTGAAAATCATTATTTCACTTTTTTAATTTAGCTTTCATTGTTATGTTGCAAGAAAAGCTGTATAATTGTAAAAATCTAAAGGGCACTTCAGCTAGTAGCCACGCCCACTTTTTTCCTCTTTGTTTACATTCAGTTCTTCATGCCCATTCACTGAATTATAGGATTATAGGGCTTTTATTGTATATTTTTCTTTCTTATAAATGCATGTAGCATAAAAATACAGAAAACTAGCAGCTCAATTGTACTTTTATTCATTTCAGGTCTTCCAAACAGTGTACATTCCTCAGCAGCAAATTGCTATTGATGAGGCACTGTGTCCTTGGCGAGGGAGGGTTTCCTTTAGAGTGTACATGAAGGACAAACCTGTAAAGTGGGGCATGAAGCTTTATGAGCTGTGTGAGAGCCAGTCTGGCTATGTGTGCAGGTTTGAAATTATGTGCCATCAAACAGGGCTTAGCAACAAGCCTTATGATGTGGTACACAGACTTATGCAGCCATACATGTTCTTGGGCTATTGTCTTTATGTGGACAATTATTATTGTTGTCCAGCACTGGCTCACTCCCTGTCATCAAGCAATACTGGACTTGTAGGGACGGTGAGACCAAACAGAGTTGGCCTTCCAAAAGACCTGATGGCCAGAAAACTGAACAGAGGGGAGGCTGCCTACAAGAGGAAGAACAATGTGATGGCTGTCAAATGGATGGACAAAAAAGAAGTAGTGGTTTTGACAACCATTCACAAGCCAGTGATTGTTAACACTAGGTCTCGAACTGAAAGCAAGAAAAAGCCCCTGGCTATTGCTGATTATAATAAACACATGGGGGGTGTAGACCTCAGTGACCAAATGATGGCATATATGCCACTGCACAGACGCACCCTAAAATGGTGGAAGAAGCTGGCATTTCACCTTTTCACTCTTACATTGGTGCAGGCACACTGCCTGTATCAAAAAGAAAGCAAATTGGAAAGCCAGGTTTGAAGCTGGAAGATTTTCTTCTGTCAGTGTGCACAGATATGGTGACAGATGCAGATGATGAGCAACCAACAGGAGCTGCTGTACCTACTGGTAGTGACCTTCTTCGCCTGACAGAGAAACACTTTCTGGAGTCTACCACTTCCAAGCAGTGTCATGTTTGCTATGCAAGGATGAGAGCTGCAGGCGCTGACACTAAAACACTAAAAAGCAAAGTGAAGCGCACCAAGTTTCAGTGTGAACAGTGCAAGACAGCATTGTGTGTGGAGCCCTGTATGAAGCTTTACCACACCGAGAGGGATTATGCACATAACTAAGTCAGATTTCTACAGGAAACCTCACCTTGAATTTTTAGAATGTTTTCTGCATGTATTTTGAACATTTTACATTGGATTTTGTGACCTCTTGTGTGCATTTATTTCATTGTGTTATAACCATGAACCAAGCAGTGTTTACAGCCTTCATTTATGGTGGAGTTACAACATGTGGAGTTTTTTTTCAAGCTCATTTTCATCTTTATGGAGTATATGCAACACTTATCCCTGTGCTAAAACTCATCAGAGATCATTCCACATACATTTCTGACATATAAACTGAGCTTTAGGTGAGATTTGTGGTGATAGGACCTAGTTTGGTGTGGTAGCCTACTCCAAGAAAACTTTTTGGGAGATAGCATTTACTTACCTTACTGAATATTTAACTGTGAAAAAAAAAACAAGCTTAAGGTGAATTCGGGTAAGTGCATTTACATTCTACTAATATGTATCTATCTAGAAATGCAAACCCCATAGCTTTATCTTACACGGTTATTTTTTTACAATTTTTTTAAAATGGTAAAAATTCATGCGTCCAGAGAGAACGGCCTGCGCCGAAGGGGCACGACTCCAGTGAGTTAAAGAACGCGGACATGGAGGCTGTCGCCGAAGCTCTCTTTGCGATATGGGCACGAGTCAGTATTCCGGAAGAGATCCTGACAGACCAAGGTGCGCAATTTATGAGCAGCGTCATGGTAGAAGTTAACCGCCTTCTGTCCATACACCATCATATAAACCACCCCTTACCACCCACAGTTTAACGGGTTGGTAGAGCGTTTTAATGGGAAGTGGAAGGCGGCGCTGAGGAAGCTTACCGCAGAGAGGACGAGCGATTGGGACCGTTATACCTCCCGGCCCTACTATTTGCGTATCGAGAGGTCCCTCAGAGTTCCTTGGGGTTCTCACCCTTTGAGTTAGTCTATGGGAGGACCGTAAGGGGGCCAATGGCTGTCCTTAAGGCCTTGTGGACGGATGAACAGGTGGCAGGGGAAGTCAAAACAACATATCAATACGTCACAGATCTGCGCGACCGGTTAGAATTTGTAAGGAAGCTAGCGCGCGGGAACTTGATACAGGCTCGAGAGGTGCAGAACCTCCACTTCAACAAGCGGGCGGGAACTTGATACAGGCTCGAGAGGTGCAGAACCTCCACTTCAACAAGCGGGCGAAACCACGCAAATTCCAAGTGGGGGAGAAGGTCCTACTGCTACTGCCCACCTCACACAACAAACTCCAGTTAAAATGGCAGGGGCCATATACAGTAACTCAGTGTTTGTCGGGCCTCAATTTTCGAGTGAAGCTCGAAAAACAAGAAAAGATCTTCCATGCTAATCTGAAGAAACGTTATGTGGAACGTGGGGGCCATGGAGGGGAACCGTTTGTAGGGGCCGTAGTAGTAGCCGAAGAAACGGAACCGGTGGTTGGATACCCTGCCTAACTACCCCTCTGCACCATCAGCGACTTATTCTGATGTAAGCATAACCCCCACCCTGTCGGAAACTCAGCAGGAGGAGATCAAAGACCTGCTAACCTTCCCCCACACATTGACTGACAAACCGAGACTGACTACACTAGCAGAGTTCACCTTGAAACTGACAGATACCCAATGATTTTACACCGACGATCATCCCAATCGAAGTAAGACCTTTCTTAAGGTAAAGTGAAGCACAGGATGACCTTCTTTTAAACCTCCTACGGGAGGAATTGTTAAAAATTAATAACCAGAACTTTAAGAAGGTTAAGTGGAGGACTATATGTTTGAACTTCAATTTTAGAGTGGGTAGAATTTAAGCACGTGCTGGAAGACTGAGTGTTTAAACCTTCCTCAGGCGGTGTTAGGGCCTAGGGTGTGCTACCCATTCTGTTATTAGATTAACGTATTTATATACGTATACGTTGAGTGCACGGAATTCAAGGACATTTGCTCATTTAGTATACCCGATACATTTCTTGTATGTCCTTTACGTGAGCTTGTGCTGCGTGTTAGGCAAGGAGTGTGTAGCAGACCACGCAGGTAGCCTGTAAACCGATGCACGATTGGCTAGTTAAAGAAACGCAAGTATCGCGAGATACAAGAGCGAATGAGCCAATGAGAGACCACTGATGCACCTGACCACATGAGAAGGAAGGGGTCCACATCGCTTTTCAGTTCCAACCCTCGAAGTAGACAGACGTGTATATCACCACAGACGTGTGTACCACAAGAGGTCGGAGTTATTGCGACCAAATAACACCACTCGGGTCTAGTGGTGCGATCATAGGATTACTTGCAGATAGAGAAGGTATGAGGAGATAGATGCAGGAATTATGTTTAATGTTAACGATTGGCTAGTTAAAGAAACGCAAGTATCGCGAGAGAATACGAGAGCGAATGAGCCAATGAGAGACCACTGACGCACATGACCACATCGCTTTTCAGTTCCAACCCTCGAAGAAGACAGACATGTGAATATCACCACAGACGTGTGTACCACAAGAGGTCAGAGTTATTGCCACCAGCTAACACCACTCGGGTCTAGTGGTGCGATCTTAGGATCACTCGCAGATAGAGAAGGTATGAGGAGATAGATGCAGGAATTATGTTTAATGCATTCTTGACCGAAGCTGAGAGGTGGGTTCATCCCCCTATGACAGAAGAATTTACCCCTTTTTCAAAAAATCATAACAAAATAACTAAATGAGATAGAGGAACAATTTAAATTGATAATGATAGATTGAAATGTGTAGAAAAGACACAGCTTTACCTTGTGTTTGCTTAAAAACACACTTTTATAGTATTTCCAACAGAAGATGCCATGATAATGACCAAGTAGAAAAAGTTTTAGAAATGTTTCACAAGCCTTAAAAAATAAATAAATAATAAGGGAGGAAACTACTCCAACCGTTAGGAAATCGTCTACCATGATTCTCTCCCTTGAACTGACAGGAAGTCAAGATTATTCAAGATTATATAATGAACAAAGGAAAGTTCGAGAATTGAAGGACGTTGTGTCTCACTTTGACATGGATTTTTACTTCAACAACCACAAAGGAGAAGAAAATAGTAAGTAATATTGACATCTTAATTTATATTCTAATAAAAAATGTTCTTTTGGTACTTTATGTCGGTATATATTGTGTAAATAATTTTTTTTGTTAATTTCTGATCGGTGACTTTCAAGATTTCTAAAACGCGTACAGTCGTAATCTTTCATTTGATTTTAATACTTGAAGGCTAAACCTATGTATCTTAAAACTTACACCAAGTGAATGTTTTAAAAATGCTCTTTAAAACGGAATATTACTGATGGTTGTCTTTACTGTAGGTTAATAAATATAAATTTTCAAAGCTGCCGGTCGAAATTTCAATACCGGGAATTTGCTAGCCATTTTTTAAACAGAAAGACAGGTACCGTGGGAAAACGCAGAAAATTACTGTCAAACGTAAAAACTACGACATAAAAAGATCACTCGATAGAAAAATGAATCAACTTTTGAATTCATTAATTTGTTTATCCAAAATATATGCGTGTAAAAAATTAACAAAGTTAGTCTGCCAATGTCGGCAGACATGTAAAACTCTCTATGAGCCAGCTTGCCTGCAATGGTAAGCAGACATGTCTCGAATTTAATGTTAACGATTGGCTAGTTAAAGAAACGCAACTATCGCGAGAGAATACAGGAGCGAATGAGCCAATGAGAGACCACTGACGCACATGACCACATCGCTTTTCAGTTCCAACCCTCGAAGGAGACAGACATGTATATCACCACAGACGTGTGTACCACAAGAGGTCGGAGTTATTGCCACCAGCTAACACCACTCGGGTCTAGTGGTGCGATCATAGGATCACTTGCAGATAGAGAAGGTATGAGGAGATAGATGCAGGAATTATGTTTAATGTTAACGATTGGCTAGTTAAAGAAACGCAAGTATCGCGAGAGAATACGAGAGCGAATGAGCCAATGAGAGACCATTGACGCACCTGACATGAGAAGGAAGGGGTCCACATCGCTTTTCAGTTCCAACCCTCAAAGAAGACAGACGTGTATATCACCACAGACGTGTGTACCACAAGAGGTCGGAGTTATTGCCACCAGCTAACACCACTCAGGTCTAGTGGTGCGATCATAGGATCACTCGCAGATAGAGAAGGTAAGAGGAGATAGATGCAGGAATTATGTTAAATGTTTTTTTTTTATTGTGAGCTTGTGCTGCGTGTTAATATATTCGAGTGAGGTATTTTCCTGCTAAGCCTAGCAGTGATCGTTATGATGCAATTATAATTATCATATTACTCTAACTACTTGTCAAAATAATGATTTTTTTGACCTTGTTTAAAGAAGTATTTTGTGTATTCTTTGTGTAATTAATTTGAGACATTGAGTTTAATAACTATTTGTCTTGCGGAGGGACGCTCTACACCAGAGTTGTTGTGTTGACAAATTGTGTTGTTGTGTTGACGAATGCGCGTGTCACCAGGTGACTCGTGGTGTGTATGCGTGGTGTGTATGCAGGTGATTCGTGACAGTCCGATTGTATGTATATGCATGAATGTCTGACACTGTCCTCTTGTAAAATGTACTGGCCCCTTGACAGGTTGTTTTTGTATGTATTAAGCAGTATTATATGTGCCTTATCTGATTCTAATGTGTTCAACCTAACTTTACTTTTCTTGTTTAATAATAATTTTATATGTTGTACAATTGTGTTGTCAGTTGTGTTTGCACACACAAGTGAACGTGGTTACCAGTGCGTATGCGTGTGGACATGCGAATAGCGGGCGACTAGGTGTGAGAGGCCGAAAGTGGGTGAAGCGAGCCAGCAGAGTGCCCCCTTTCCCCTCGGGCTTTTTAGGCTGACCCTTCTCCCCGCCACATTCGTCACACACGGGTCTTGTTTCCGGAGATGTGAACGTTGTTGAGGTTGAATATTTTGAAATAAGGTTCTAAGAAGAGATCGGAAGTGCGAGAGAGTTGTTGTCTTGCATCAGTGGTCACTGTGTTAGGCAAGACTTTTAATTGTTGTGAACATTCTTAGGATTTTCTTTCGCATTTGTAGCATTTTAAAATTGAATTGATAATAATTGCTGTTAAGTATCGGTAAACACCGACTGTTGTGGACTACAAGTGCCCAGCAAGTAGCCCGAACTGACAGCGGGGAATAGGAGTAGCTTCGGTAGGTATAGAGCGTGGGCTAGCCAGATACGATCTATGGTAGTATATAGACAGAAAGGTGGATAAATGGAAAAAGAATAAAAAGGAAGAGAAGGAGCGAGTCGAAATCGGATGCGAGCAAAAGCAAGCCGAACGCGCATGAGAGAATTTCAGAAAGCGTTAGGCACGAGGACATGAGGGGTCAGGTTAAGCGATAGCAAATCAGACATGGAAGGTAGAGTTAGTAGGTCCGGAGGTAGAGGGCGAGGTTACCGAATTAACATGGCTCCCTTTGATCACAAGAAAGATAATACATAAGATTATATTGCTCTGAGAAGTTAGCGAGAAAAAAACCACTCTTCGGCTGGCTGCCTTACTGCAGGGTTCTGCTAAAGAAGTGTGCAGTGGGATGTCAGATGAAAAAGCCAAGACTTCCCCACACTTAAGAAAGCATTATATAACCGCTATGAGCTAACCGCATGATCAGGAAGGCGAGCAAGAGAGTAGAAGAGACCCATAGAACTTTGACAAATGGCTTGAACTGGCAGGGGTGGATAAATCTGACTATGCCAGTATTAGACAAGAGATGGCTAAGGGGGTGATTTTCAGGGGGTATAAGCTGGAACTAAGACATTTGCTGACAGCCACATTTTGTAGCCTCGACGAAATCAGCCAGGCCGTGGAGAGGTTTGATGGGGCTAGCAAGTGCTACAGACCAGAAATCACAACAGACACCGGCCACAACATGGAGACCACGCTAGGAATGACCGACGTAACAGACTGACAGTAAAAAGCAAAAGATGGAGGGTAGCCACGCTGGTCAACCGAACCTTGTAAAGTGCCAGATGACAACACGACGGGTGAATTACGAACAAAGGAATCCATCGTCTACTACGCCTGTGACAAAAAGGGTCATTACGCGAGTGTAGCGTAAAAGAGGGGTTGGACAGTAATTTAATATACAAACTCATAGTTCAACACACAGGGTGCTTTAGTCTTGTCACTGACACACAGGAATCTTGAGAAAATGAAGTTTTCGTATTTTTCTTTATTTCCCGTGCGGAGCTCACCCTCTGTCCAGGTGGACAGGGTGCTTTGATTCTAGTCACTACTGCATAGAGATCAGGGGAAGTTAGGGGTTTACACAAATCTTGTATTTTTCGTGTGGTCCGGGGTGAGCTCACCTTTTGTCCAGGTGGACAGAGGTGGGCTGCTGCTTCTTCAGTTGTCGAACCGTTGCTAAAGCCAGGCTGTTACTGAAGATGTCAGGCTTCTATTGCTGTCGCCGGATGGGTTTTGAGAAGATAGCTGGAGACTCTACACCGTTCTGCTGTTGTGAGCAGAGGACAAGCGCCAAGCAGATGGAAGGTTGCCAGAACAAGTCAGGACAACCAGAGCTGACGAGAAAGGCGGTACGAGTCAAATCAGCGATCCAGACTGTCAAGCTACTGTGCTCCACCAACGCCAGTGTCAACGACGATAAACCACCGACAGAAGGGAGGGCCGTCGTGGTATTCTTTAACCCGGGGCAGCGAGCCGAGGATAGCCACGTTCAGCATGCACCGTAACGTTACGTCTAGGGGACCTCTGACGCAGGGCAAACGTGACCTATCGTGCAGTCTGAAAACTTTTGAAGTCTTGCCTGTGTGTGATCTGTTAACTAATGTGAATTTATGAGTATGCAGTTTTAGAGACTGCCGAAGACTAGCCTATGTGCGGTCTCATCATTGTAGCATATTGAAAGTGTTTAGTATTAGTGATAGCTTATTGGTGTGCCTTTTATTCTGCTAGTGCTAGTATATTGTTAATTTGGTATTGATGTGACTGGATTGCCTAGTGGCAAAGACTTTTGTATTTAAAGAATTTCTTGACATTTGTGTCCGGGAAGGGGGGTCCTGAACTGAAGTGATCTCGTGTTGTTGTTTGGAATGAATGCACGTCAGCGGGCGGTCGTGACACTGAGAGACTGTAGAAAGGGTAGGGTGGGGGCCATTAATGCTGTGTCCACACTTAATGGACAAAGACCCAACATGACAGGTCGTTTGAATGGTCAAGAGTGTGCCATTCTGCTTGATTCGGCCTGCGACCTGCCTGCAGTAGTGCACAAGAAACTCGTGTGTACTGAAGACATGACGGATGGAACGGTCCAAGCTAGGTTCGTCGATAGCTCTTCAGCCACTCTTCCTCTCGCGTACGTCGAAGTGGACTGCAAATATGTATAAGAGAAGGTCGAGGCAGCAGTTTTAGAGCATCCCACCCATTTCATTTTTTGCTTTGTGTTACCCTGCCCTAACATTGATGCACCAGTAAACCACGTCAGCGCAGTCACCAGGGCTCAAGCAGCCACAAGAAAGCCCGAACCACTGGGGGCCATACAAGCAGTGGGGAATGTGACGCCGCACGAGATAACGGAGCTGCAGAGACAGGATGCTAGTTTAGCGAAACAGAACTAGCGGAGCGAAGCGAAGGAAACGAAGCGCGAAGAGGTGAAATTCTTCTTCAAGAAGGGTATGCTATATCGACACCTGAAGAAGGAAGACCAAGTATACAAACAGCTATGTGTACCGATGACTAAGTGCCAGGATGTAATAAAGCTCGCCCATGAAGACTTACTTGGCACACACATGGGCATAGCTTAAACTGTCGACAGGGTCACCCTTCCCCCTGCCACATTCGTCACAATACCTGATTTCTTGATTAGCGTATACTTGATTTCATACTTTTTACGTGTTTGATAACTTCATATTGTTTGTACAACTGTGTTGGCAGTTGTTGGTTGCACACGTGAGTGGAAGTGGTTACCCCTGGACGGGTAAGTGAGGTGTAAAAGGTTGGAAGTAAGGTGTCAGGCGAACAAGCAGAGTGCCCCCTCTGCCCTTGAGCTAGTTAGACCATCCCTTCTCCCCACAGTTTCGTCACACACTGTATCAACGTCAACAATTACAAGGGCTGCTGGAACGATATGAAGACATGTTGACATTTGAGCCTGGAAATTTCAATGGACCCATCCAACAGGAAAAACGGCTCACAGGTTGGTTGGTTGTGTTTAACGCCGTGCCAGCAAATAAGGCTTTATCACGGCGAGAAAAAATAATCTTACTTGAAAATGTTTAGGGACAAAAACCCTCCAGTGATATAACTATAACATCTTAAACAATAAAAACCAACATAAAAAGCAAGAATAACATAAGAGAGTGGGTAACTTATCATTAGATTTAAGCTTTTTATGCCCTGATAGTGTTTGGTTTTTTGGTGGCCTTTTTTGGCCACAACACCCCTGTTATGTTACTCACTCTTATGTCATTCTTGCTTTTTATGTTGGTTTTTATTAAGAAACAAAGAAAACAAGGAGCTTGCAGTAAAAAAAAGTGCTGGCGGATACTCTGGAGACCAGGACAAGTAATGAGAACATGTGAAGCATTAAAAATTCCTTGACACCAAGGACAAACTGGCGTTGATTCACATTGTAAGAGGTGCAACTGCATGGCATAGGTGTTTCCTAACCTTAGTCTAGTAAGTACTACTTCCTCCTGCCGCGCAGGACGGCATGAAGGCAGGCGGTCTGAAAGAGAGGGAAGGGTGGCACATAACTTTTGGCCCAGTGTCCCAGTGGAGTTGTCACAAGGACTGAACATAGGCTGAGAGGATAGATTCACAGTCTGCTGATACTATCGAGTTTAATTTACCAGCAGACTGACATGCAGCCTTGGCGGCCTCGTCCGCTCGAACCTTGCCTGGGATACCAGCATGGCCAGGAGCCCAGATTAAAACACTGTTTTCCGTTGGAGTAGAGCTGATACAGAAATTCGTCAGAGATGTTATCCTGTGCCCTTCAATATCTGATAAATGAGCCCTCCAACTCACCTTTTTTTATCCTGTCCTACTAGATGGGAGTGTTCTATTCTGTGCAGATTATCGGGCATTAATTATATTACCCTCAAGGCTGAACCCATCCATGATCATTTTTCAAGCTACCGGACATTTTAACAAATTAGATTTCCCAAAGGGATGCTGGCAGATACCGGTAAAACTGGAAGATAATCACAAAATCGCACTTCAGACTCCAATGGGATTATTCTACTGGACATGCATGCCATTTGGTCTGGTAAATGCAACAGGCCACCTTAAGGAATGCTGCATCAATGTTCTGTGAAACACATGCACTACAATAAACAAAAATATTGAAACTTTTCTGTTAGCCAGAGTCCAAGTAGATGCACCTTTTAACAAAGGAATCCTTCAGTCTTGTGTTATCGACTAACCTCCAGCAGACCTCAGCCTTCGATTATAAGACATGAGCAGCTTCGCTTTTAACATTTCCAAGTGACACAACACCTGGAGTTACCCTCGTATGGAAACCAAACATAAACAGTCCATTCAATGCATTGCCGTAGCTATAATCATGAAATCATAACTGTGGAAGCAGCTTCAAATCCAGGAATATCTGGTAAATAAGGTAATCAAATCATTCTTTTGACTATGTGAATTGACAAATAGTGCAAGATAAAAGGATAACTTAAATAGTGGAAACTTTGTGTGAACAACAAATCCATTTGATGCCACTTTTCATTATTTTCTTAGTTTTTGGAATATTGATTCTGCAATAGCTTTGATGGAACCATCATACAAACGGCATGCTTCTTCTATAAAGCATTTCATTGTGTAATACGTATATAAAACAGGCTTTCTATATACATATTGGTACAATGTAGAACTGCACTCAGTGTGTGAGATCTTAAGTTTTTTCTGATCAAGTCTACTGTGTAATGGTATATTTTGACCTTATATATGCTCATGTCATATGTATGATTTTAATTATTAACTCAATGCCAACGAGTAGTAACAGGTCAATATGATGCCTTGCCTTTAAGCTCTGCTATGCGTTGTAACACTGGTTAACAGACGCTCACAAGTAGAGCAGGATCATACCAAACATCGCTCTGTGTAAATAATGAATACATAAGGGAGTGGAACCTTTAGGAATTGTTCCACTATGGATAACTTCCCTTTAACAGCTGAAAAAAGTCAACAATTCAGGTCTTTTGTTATGTTTAAAGTGGGCAAGGGGCTCAGTGTTATCAAGCGCAATTTTGTGACTAGCGTTGACTACTCTATTCAACATGGATTTGCACTCCACGAACCAAAAATGAGAAGAAAAGAGTAATATTTAAATTCTAATGCATGTTCTTATAAATATATGTCTGCTTGGTACTTTATGTTTGTATATGTCATGTAAATAACCTTTTCAAAATTCTATTACATGGTGATTTACCTACTCACAAGGGTGATGCTCCCTGTCTTAGCCTCACATAGGCAAAGAATTAACAGTAATAGTAATTAGTTTCTCTAATATACTTAGAGACCCATATGATTTGCAGATAGTTGTTGGAAAATTTTGTTCTATTGCAATAAGCCAGACACCAACAGAATAATTTTAAACTGTAAGCTGTAGTTTGAGGCTATGGAGAAAACAGAACAGATCTTGTAGTTGTAATACTGGTTGTCAGCATTTGATAGAGAAATACCGCACGATACTGCACCTCTCTATCCTTGTCCCTGGTGGCTCTCTCAAAAAGATGTCCAAGAAAACTCTGACACTCAGCAGGATGGTTCAGAAACATTTTGACAGCCGCGGACAACAGTTCAATCTTCACATCTCTGTCTTTGATTTGATCAAAATTCTCCACATGATCATGAAGCAGCAAGACAGCCTCCGACAAGTTCTTACCATGCTCTCCAACTAAAAACAGCAGGGCTGCTTTACTGGCATCACTGGAAATAAGATGACTGTTCTGGCAGATGTTTAGGATTAATGACTCCCAGAATGATTTATCTTTGATATCCAAATCCTGTAGCACCTTAACAGAATTAGAAAAGACATGAGGGGTGGAGCTCTGCACTAGACTACTAAATCTAGTTTGACAGTCTTGTGAAAAAACATCCTTTGTGTGAAGTATTCTTCCAAGGGCAAGCATGGCTTCTAACGAGACATCCAACGATGAATCAACACAATAGAGTGATAACTCATCCATGATGGCACGGCCATTGTCTTCAGTTACTAGTTGTGGCAAAAGACGGATTTTTGCGATTTTAAGGTAGATGGGCTCTTTGTTACGACAAAAAAATGACTGAAAGCTATCAGAGAAATGGTGGACAGAATCTGGAGCTGTAGATACCAGTTCAATAAGAGTGTACATCAACTCTGCATTGCCAGAGCCCAGATGACCAACAATGGAGGAACAAGCACGCTTGAAAACTTCAGACTGAAGATGAGGCATCTCTTCAAGGAATTGAAGGAAGAGCTGGAGACACATTACCATCACAGTAGGGCTATTATGTTCAAGGCAAAAGTCCATGACATTCATCATATCAAACAACTCATCTTCTGAATCTGGCTTGTACTTTTTCAATATCTCCAGAATCTTGATTTGCATCCATGTTGGAAACATTTGCAATTTGCTAAGTATGTAGTGGGTAATCTTCTGGTTAATGACAACCCCACCTTCATCCCTCAGAATTTCTTCCAGTGCACAAATACAGTTGACGACCACAATAGGATCTGAATCTCGAATCATATCGTATAAAGTTTGGACAAAACCTCCATCTTGCACAGCAGAGGCAGACAGCTGATGAAGTTTTATGCATGCCAGGACAGCTGCTCGGCGGACATAAGCACTTTTGTCCCACAGGCCTGCCTTAACTGCAGTTTCTAGGTGCTCAATGATCGAATCTTGCTGAAGGGATGACAGTGTCTTCAAGGCCAGGCCTCGCACCATAGGGTTGCTGTCTGCACAGTCCTGCACCAGCGTGTTGATGGCCAAAAGCACCATTTCACTGTTCTTTGAGCTGTGCTGCGCCAAAATTTCCCCACATGCCTTCTTCACACACAGATCTGGGTGTGCTGTCAGTTTTACCATGCTCGGAAGCAAATCAGTCAAATCTTCACTTTGGCTTGATAAGTTGAAAACCTGTATTTTGAGAGATTAGATAAGACATTCAAACATGAGAAAAAGACCAAGGAACAAACAATCAAAATAGTTACTCAAAATACATAATTGAGTATTATCTGATCCTGATGATTTTACTGGCCATTGGTTATATACTTTAGAAAAAGTTATTTTCCATTCACATATACCGTAGTTTCATTATCAATATGAATCAAACACCTTCAATTTTCTTGCTGCTTATTGATTGAACAGAATTTTATAAATGTTTGCCACTCTATAAAGACTGCTGTAGATATTGTATATTATTACAGATCAGAAATGGACATGGAAAAAGTCCGCCAGGAAAGAGAAATTGATAGTTATTCCGTAAAACTAGAAGCGTCAAGAATTCTTGCATTTACTTTTATACTTTTAGGTTAAAAATGCTTTCTGACTAGCTGTAATGCCAGATGTTAAAAAGCAAATCTTAAACAGGTATACTATGTCGCTAAAGAAAACACTTTTAACCCTCTTGGTTCGAATGGCCACTTTCATGGCTTTGCTCATGTGTCCCAAGAAAAGCTCTTCTATTGGTTGATTCAGTTAAAAACTAACCAATAAGAAAGTTTGTTAGTATTCTCGGGTCTTCTGCACGCGGTCTTCTATCCATTTCGAAGTTATTCCGAGCGAGTTTGCCATTCATTTCTTTGCGAAAATGAGTACCCTATCGAACGATCGTGACATCTTTGGCAACACAAGTGAAGTCTGTTGTGGAGAGTGACTCTGACAGTGATTTTGAAGGTATTTGTGCAATTTTTGTGCTGCTTATCGATGTAGATAGGTTTTTGTCGACAAAGGCATGTAACCCACGTGGTATTATTGATTTTTTTTTTAATAGTTCGCTTTCTTTGTAATTATTTTGCGACCACTGTGGGCGTGTCTTATTACAATTCTAACGTGCTTTATCATCAATTCTGTATCTAGACAGGAATTTATGAATTACATTTGTGTTTTCATTGATCATACTTTAGTTTTCTTTGTCATTTCGCATTAGTCAGTAAGCCATTTGAGTTACAAGGATATTTTATAAGTGTGTATGGTCAGTATGTCAGAGCAGATTGAGAGCCTGGTATTTCAACATTGAGGGATGGGAAATTACTTTTGATTATTTCCAGTAAATGTCATTGTGACAGTGTTACTTATTTTTTTATTTTGACAATTCAATATACACAGAATAAAATGTAATTATAAGTATTGTTCAAAATATAACTAATGTAATATTTTAATGTATATGTTGGTGTGGGCATGGCATGTGTGACTAAAAGTGAAAAAAGTGTTTATTGCAGTTGTTAGCACATGTATACATGTATGATTTATTTGTGGCATTATCATAGTTTGTTATTATTCAAACAATAACAGTAATGATAATAATTAATTTGTTTTTGTTTGAATATGCAGAGTCTAGCAGTGGTGAGAGTGATGATGAGGGCTATGGCCAAGATGTAGATGGCATTTGGCTGCCCATCATTGGGGAAGACCCTGGACCTCAGCCAATCAACTTTACTGCTGCTCCAGGCCCCAAGCACCCTCCACCCCAGGATGCAAGGCCTGTTGAATATGTGAACTTGTTTTTCACACCTGCCTTTGTGAACAAGATAGTGACCGAAACCAACCGGTATGCTAATAAATGGATCCAAGAGCACAGTGACTACCTCCATGACAAGCCCACTTCTTATGTGCACCAGGGGATAAAAAGGGGGGACCTGACACAGGAAGAATTCCGGGCATTTCTAGGTATTTCCCTGAACATGGGTCTGATTAAAAAGTCCACTATCAACATGTACTGGGATTCAGCCCAACCCAGCCAGGCGACACCATGGTTTGTGCAGCATTTTTCCCGTGACCGATTCCATCTGGTACTGAAGTTCCTTCACTTCAGTAACAATGACCTGCAGCCACCTGTTGGACACCCTGACCACAAGCTCCACAAGATCCAGACCCTCACTGACCATTTCACGAAGGCTTTCCTCCGTCACTACCACCCTGGCAAGGACATTTCCATCGATGAAAGTATGGTCGGGTTCAAAGGTAAGACACCACACCTGCGGCAGTATGTGCCCCTCAAACGGCATGCCAGGTTTGGAATCAAACTGTGGTGAGTCTGTGACAGTGAAAATGGATACACTTCATATTTTGAAGTGTTCAGAGGGAAGGATCCTGACAAGCCAGTGCAGCGAGGCCAGCCGCGTGGAGCCATACACACACACTGGTCATGAGGCTGCTCACTGAGTGCAATCTCTTGCATCGGGGCCACCACTCGGGAGTGGATAATTATTTTAGCAGCCCAGACCTGTTTCTAGAGCTTTATGCTCTTGGTACAACAGCTACTGGGACTGTCAGAAAACACAGAAAGGGACTGCCAAGGACTGATTTGAACCAGCGACTAAAAAACAAAGAAGTTGCTGAACGCCGCAAGGGGCTTCTCCTCTGTGTCGCCTACAAAGATGGCGCCAAGACGCCTGTCCTACTCAGCACTGCTGTGTCAGCTGGCTTCCAGGATATCAGAAAAAAGAGGGGGCAGCAGGTGCAAAAACCCAAGTTGTTGTCCGCTACAATGAGTCAATGGGAGGAGTGGATCTCAGCGATGCCAGGCTGTACACTTACTTGGCCGAACGGCGCACAATTAAGTGGACCCTGAAGGTGGCATTCTCCCTGTTTGGCAGGGCCGTGCTAAACAGCTACATAAGTTATATGCAGAATACCACTGACAGTCCCAAGCTGACCAGGCACCAGTTCATGGTGGAAGTTGTGGAGGGGTTGGCTGGGAACTATTATGCACCCAAGGTTATTAGGCATCGCCGTGCAGCTTCAGAAATTTTGGCTGCCATAGAAAAAAGATCTCTGCAAGTTGCCCTATCTGTTCTTCCCCAACCCCAGCCAGCTTATGGAGGTGGTGGACATGAACTGACAAAGTTGCCAGTAGGCAAGAAAAGAAACTGTGCAGCTGGACATGACAAACATGTGTGCACCTCATTCCAGTGCCCTGTTTGTAATATAGGACTGTGCCCTGGCTGCTTTGTCAGTTACCATAAGTGCACTTCATCTTTTATATATATATATATATATGTAAATAGTTTTCTTTGTGTTTTGGACAACTATCAACAATATGTGGACTTTGACAGGATTTTTAAGTGAAACTGTGTGTACTGTGAATGAGGTCAACATGTGAACTGTGAATTTTCTTGGATTTTTGCTGTCACCAGAGTAAAGGTAGCCAATTTTCATTACTTTTATTGGAAAGTTCAAGCTTTTTCCTTTCCAAAAATGTATAGGTTTCTTGGTCTAATGTTAACTGAAAGCAGCAATAATGAAAACAAAACTCACTCCCTGTCGTCTTCGCAGTCTTCAATTTTAAGCCAATGTCTTGTACACACTTATAGTTTTTACCAGAACCAAGAGGGTTAAGCATTAAGTCATAAGTATACAAATATGTTTCGTGTCAAAATCTGAAAGATCTTATAAGACTACTTCTACCTAAATAAAAAGCGCTGCTACGCGTATTTAGAAAGCAACCAGTCAATAACAACAACAAAGAAAACCCACTGAAAAATATTGAACAAACCTTTGTAAGGACTGCACGATGCTGATAATAATCTCCTGATATTTGCGGATCCTCCAACTGTCTACCTAAAAATGCTATTTCCCTGCTCAATATTCTCGCCATTTTGAACACGTTGATGGCGCTATGTAAATTTGGAGGGGAGATTACTCCTATATCATATTTTAAACAACTTGGAATGTCATGCAGAGTAGTCTCCTTTACTCTGATTTCTTCGCCTTTTTGTTTTCTTTTTTAACATTAGTACAGAGTGAGCGGGCGAACGAGCAATCTCCTGCTGCAAACGAGACCATCCGCACGTGCAGGCAGGCGCGACAAAAGAAAGGACGTCTTATCATCATGATTTAAATGCCAAGAACTAAACAAAATGTTCCTTATGTGTATGCCTCCAGAAGAAATGTTTTCTTTTGCAGAAAAGATAGGGACACGTTGGTACGCAAATCTACACTAAATAATAATATAACTTAAAATAACTTAAGCATTTCCCACATCGTTATCTATTAAAGAACCGTCTATTATATTTAGGACACGTATCCCTTTATTTATTTTTATTCCATTTTTATATAGTTCCAAAACATCTTAGGATTTCCTTCACATGTTTTTTTATAATCTTTTCGTGTGTGATTTATAGCAGAGATTTTCAAACTTTTCCAGACGCGTACCACTTTCGAAAATTCGAATTGACCGAGTACCACCTCCCAACCCTACATACAGCCCCCGTAAAATATATATACACCTTTTATGTTGGCGCATGGTGCTCGCGTACCACTAGTCATACCACATGAAGTTTAAAAACCTCTGATTTATAGTTACTTAAGGACAGTTATATATTTAAATATTTATATTTACATGTCTTGTATAATCCTGCCTAGATGTAGCAGAATTTCAGAGAACATTCTGTTCTGTCTTCTGTTTATTTATTTCATTTTGTACTATTGTGAAATCAACACATTCATTATTTTTCCTCTGGCCTGCGTCTCGAGCTTTGGCGCCGCGTGCTAAAGGGACACAATAATAAAAAAAACACATCTAGTCAGTAGTTATCTCTCTTATTCTTTTGTTGAATTTCGCGTCGATTTCTGCGATGATAAACTATTTTTATTTGTTGGCTTTGTCGTGAAAATAGATAAGTTACCATCCCAGCTTGTGAGTACAGAGAAATACATCTAGAACTTTGAAAAAAGAGAACGTAGAAAAACTAAGGAGGTAAATAAAGATTTCTAGACATGAATCCCAGATCGGCACAAGCAATACCTAAACTGTTTTCGTGAGAAAAAATAAAAAGAGAAGAACAAAGATAAAAATGTCAATGTGACAAGGAAGCAATCCACAATCTCAACACGAATAAACCTTGGTGTTCACAAAGCGTTATAGGACTGCCGAGCACAAGAATGGTGAACTTGTGATATACAGGTTGGCCCCGAAAACTGAATAAATTATTTACATTTTTGAAAACCCGGTCATTTAAACAAAAATAAAAAATGAGAATTTTGTTTAGTCTGGTTATAAAAGATGATGTGAGGAATTAGAAGAATAGTTGCCGATTCTTTACTTGATAATGGCGCACGAAAGCTCTTTGTGTGCGTGCAGTGGACCGTCCATTTTCAAAATAAAATTCTACACATGTGATTCATTGGGCCAATATTTCTCCATAATAAATTGAATAGTAGTAGCAGTTGTTGTTGTTGTACTTATGTTAATTTCTGAAACAAACGATCATTATTGTGAAAATTGTTTTGAATTTGTTACATGATTGATAGTGTGACTTTTCTGCCACCCTGTATATGTTACTTTTACAGATGCTATTAGCACCTCGAACATACTGCACGCATGACTCCTTGTAGTAAGTCCTACGCACACTTACCCCCAGCATGCGTACGACGAATTACAGACACATAACACTTTGACGAGCCCTCGCAGATAAAAGTGAAGAAAAGTGGAGACTGTTGATCTTCAGTTGTAGTTAAGATGAGCAATAGAGACGTTTGACCTTCAGTTGAAGTCACAGAGGTGGGGAGCAAAGACAGTTGGTGTTAGAGGACGGCCAGAATGGAGGAAGTCCGGAGAAAGTACACTGTTTTGAAAGCTGCACGATGACGGGGACAACACAACACGTCCATCGGATGGTAGAGCCAGCATGTTATTCTTTCGTTGTTCACAGATTTCCGACCGGTCTTCTTTTAACAGCTTCACGCAAACATGTTCAGCTGCTTCTCCATGTCGTCCAAATGACGGACACAGAGATGTAAAACGCAGGACTCCACTCACACACGAAACAATAGAAGACCTGCTACAACTCATTACCCTCCTATACATGCTTTTGAAGCTTCCACGTAGACATACTGATCCGAGTTTTGGGAATGTCATGGAGATGCGTATAAACATTTGTGTATACTAGATTGTTGGCTTAGTGAAATATAGATTTCTGGCTAGCCTGGTGAGTAAGGAAGTCGAAGACGATAACTAATTTTGGCTAGGGGATTAAAAAGTTGAGTAAAATAAAAAAAAAAGTTTGTTTGGGCTGGGGGGAGGTGAGATATTCTACTAACCTTTCAGTGATGGAGTGAGGTGTTAGATCGCACTTATTCGGAGGCTAATGTTTTTTTTGTGAGGGGGGTCGGTACCCATGTGCTCTCTTTCTTTCTCTGCTTTCCTCCCCTATCCCTCTGAGGGGATCAGATATGTCCATTTAACAGGTGGGGGAAGTACGGCTGCGCCACACAGGACTCGAACTGGATAGTATACACGCTTCCGACTATGGACTGTTTGGTTCCCCGTGATTACACAGATTTTGAGTTACACGGGATGAAGCAATTTCCTGACAATTGAAGACAAAATAAGGAGAATGAAAGCTTACTGAATGCTCAGCTGGAGAAAGAGGGTAAGGCAAAAGACAACTGTATGAAAATAATGCTAGCTGCCCATACACGGTGGAGAAAGAGAGAGAGAGAGAGAGGGGGGTGGGGTGGGGTGGGGACTGGGTGAAAGAAGTCGAGG
The DNA here is from genome assembly GCA_004794655.1 of Marisa cornuarietis. Classification (NCBI taxonomy): domain Eukaryota; kingdom Metazoa; phylum Mollusca; class Gastropoda; order Architaenioglossa; family Ampullariidae; genus Marisa; species Marisa cornuarietis. Next base: position 4,639,708 of record SMMW01000617.1, on the reverse strand, counting down.
TCTAACGAACTGCGAGAACGCTGTGATGATCTACAATGACACTGGGTAACAGCGGCATACGGCGGTTATCATTACCTTATTATGAGAGCAGATGTTCATTTGAGACCAAGATAGCCATTATCCGCACTAGAGAAGAGCGCGTTCCACTTCTGCTGATGCTGTCCTCCGCGGTATTCTCAAAAGGGATCTTTCCCTTCCCACCCCTTTTTTGTCTGACGCAAAACATGGCCTTGTCTCAAAGGAGTCCGGGTGGGCCTTGATAGTATCGGATGCAAAGGGTAGTTCATACAAGGGCGGGGAAAAAAGAGGTGATTTTGTTTCACAAGTACCGCAGCGCCGAGTTTTACGTTGATCTAACAGTCACTTTATGACCCAACGCTCGCTTTCTTTTGCCTCGCGAGCATGAGGTTGGGTCTGGGTGCAAGCGCAGATCACAAGAGAACACAAATTGGGTTCAGTCACCCGTGCCGATTACGGATTTTCTGCCTTCATTCACTGCTGCTGAAACCGGTATTGGGCAGGCGCTAGCCCTGCCCCAGTTATGACGAGACGAGAATAGCTTTATCGTAATTCTACCACCGGTAATCACGTGTCATTTCATGGCTTTGTCGAGTGCGTTGTTTGGTGTCATCTGCAGCGGCAATTAAAGTGCCATTTTAGTCTTAAATTTTGTTCAGTTCTCCCCCTCCACCTTCTTGCCACCATTTGAGAAGGTGGGGCCCACTACCGCCCACATACTGACGCCATTTGAGCCACCATCGCCCTGCGCAAAATGCAGCGAAATCGTTTTCGCGATTATTACTATTACACCCCACCCACCTAATCTTTCCTCCACACCACCTCTTCTTAGCTCACTCTGTGTGTGTGTGTGTGTGTGTGTGTGTGTGTGTGTGTGTGTGTGTGTGTGTGTGTGTGTTTATCAATGAGATCACTGTAGCAGTTGAAAAAAAATGGTATACACAGTATCCAAATGCTGTCTGGTCTTGTAGAGGTGTTCCTAATTTTGTTTGCTGATGAAATCATCGTCTTGTCTGACACTACCAGAGCTTTTCATTAATCAATGTTTTGAACGATGATTGTAATAATATGTTTTATTGGTTATAAACGAAGATAAAACTAAAGTGATCGTTTTTCGCAAAGGTGGATATCTGGAAAAAGAAACACTAAAAATGGTTTTTGGATAATAGCGAACTGGAGGTCGTAAATAATTATATTTACCTGGGTTTGTCTACTCAACTAAAATGATTTTATGGGAAGGAATTGATGGAACTGGTGTCAACGAAAAGCACTCGTGCACGTTGAGACTGCGTAAGACGCAGTGGAAAGAGTGATATCTCCAAATAAGGCTTTTCAAGATTTTTGGCATATAAATGCAAATGTTTTGTTGTATGCAGCTGAACTGTAGGGCTTACATAGGGTAAATGATGTTGAAAATGTTCATACTTTTGTAAGTGGTTTTTAAAGATCTCTCTCGAAGTTCAGAATAAACCTGTCTATGGTGAAACATTGCAGTTACAAAATAATTGTCCGTCAAGCACCCGTCCTGCTCTTTCAAGAAATCTGCGAAAAACATGTCGTTAACCAGCAAGATACGATGCTTTACAGGGAAAATGACATTTAAAGGAAAAGGCGAGAGAAATGGGATCTTGGGCTTAAATGATAGATGCCGATGTTTTGAATCGTTTCCGCTCAAAATTTTGGACTGCAAAATAATCGTTTACTTACAATCGCGCGTAAAACACAGATCTGGGGCAGCACAAAGAGGCTACCATGTTTTGTTGCCGAGTGACACATCCAGACCAACTGGGCACAAACGTTCACTTTCAATTTCTTAACTATAGCGGTCAATCATATGAGTATCATTCCATGCAATTTCGAACCTTAATACAGCGAGGAAGGGCTCATCGAAGTGGAGAAATCTGTTGTGACGTGACAAAGAATGTCCAACTTGTCAAATGGTATCGCCCATGTCATGAATTAGAGTTAGCTTATTTTTCTTCGTGAAATAGCACGGAACATGGGGACCTCCCAAAAAATGTGGTGTACAGCTGTGTTTAAGACACGAGTATCAGTAAGTATTTTGTTTGAAACCGGCTTTTAAAAAAAAAATTCAGTACTTAATATCTGTCATTTAAGCCCAGGTTGCTATTTCCCTTTAACACCAGCCTCTTGCGTTTCTCTCTGCGTGCATCTTCCTACTTTGACACGTTCTCAAGCTGTTCAGCTCGGATCCAACGCTCCGCACCCCTCGTCACTTCCTCGCTTTACAACTGCGCATGTCACGGCGTCGATCCGGTGCATCAGCTTCCGTCAGGAACGTGACCCCATACCTGTGTGCATGCGGCGTCACGAGTGCCACAAAGCACACCGCGCCTCGTCAAGTTCGCTCCCCTGCAGGTGCACAAGAAAGCCTCCCTGCCGCTTCCCCCCACCGCGGCCCGCGTCAGCTCTTTTTACCTGATTACATTTCCTCGATGGGGCGGAACTGGTCTCTCGACGACCCCTACCTGCCTGAAGATGGCACACTCGATAGTAATTAAACTTCAAAAACAATGCACCCGTGAATCCCTCCTGGAATTTGCAGGTAGGGGATGGAGAAGCGTAATTGCTATCACCGCGTGCTCGTAAAAAGCGCACAGATGGCATGCAGGCAGTCTTGTCTGTTCTGTTCATTGCAAATGCACACAGTCGGAAACTAGGCACGAGTGTAGTGGAATTGTAACAAAACATTTTGTAAACACCTTGAACAATATTTTATTGCCCTAACGGCTCACCCTTTCATATGCCAGAATGCTTTCTAGAGTGTTGCATTATGTCCAATAATAATAACAACAACAATAGGACGACACATGACTTATGATTTGAATAAATTTACATGTATACAACCATTTAAATTTGAACCTGTATGTGAGTTAGTTACAACCTGTTTAAAAAAAAAATTCCTGCACGTGAAAGCGTATTCCTTATTAGTAACGAAACAAATGTACAAAAACGGAATACACTTGGTTTCGAGTGTACCATGGTTATCAGGCTTTTTAAGCATGCTATAACTTTTTAGATGATTGGATGGACATCAGATTGACGTCGCTCATCTTATATTTAACCCTCGGCGCTTTCTGAATAGGCGAGAGTGTGTTTGCATTAAATTTATCGAAAATTGTGTTCTTTTTGGGGTTTTGGAATTCTAGGCGATAATTAGTTCTACGAAAGGAGTGTTTATAATGTGATATGCTCCTGTTTGCCTTACAAAATGGCCGTACATGGAATTCTTTGTGGTGAAAGCCATTATAGCGCTAATTTTTAGTACATAGTCTCTGATGTGAATATGACATAACGATAACGGTTACAAAGTCGAGGACGACGATGAAACAGGAGAGTAAAAGGAGAAAGGGAAAGAAAGACAAAAATTATCATAAGAAAAAGAAATACATATCATATTCAAATTTAATTTGCTCCAATAAGGAAAAAAATTCTTAACCAAAGTGTAATACAAATGTAATGGCATAGAAGACAATGACCCTTCCCCCTTTTTTTCCTATGTCGTTTGCAATTGTGGGTGTGAAGGTGAAAACAAGTGGCATTATCTATTTTTCCATTATTCATTTTTTAATATATTAAAGCTCTCGATGATAGCAAATGACAGTTCCGTTCCCGTTTGTAATGTCATTTTGGAATTAGCAGGACTGAGCCCTCATAGGCCTTCAGGGAGTTGGAGCCAATAAATGTTTTGTTTTTGGTACTGATATTCTTGACAATGCTGAGCTGTTTGTCTCAACAAGCGCTATCTCGATGGCATTACTCTACAAATGAAATGGATTATTTTTCTGATTTTTTTTTTTAAAGAGCGACGGGGGAGGGAGTTGTTTTGGCTGCATCAGAACTTTGTGCTCGCTGGTTTTACGAGGAACACTTGAGAGTTTCGTATCACTGAGGAGGAACGCGTTTTCCCATAAAGATCTATCAGTTTTACCATTTGAAAGTGAGTTTCATTGCTGCCGCCTGCCTGTCGGCTACTACACACAGACATGACAAGCACTCAGTCAGACCTCGAAGCCACGCCCATTGCCTCCTTCTGCTTATTTGGTCTTCGCGCATTTTCTGGCTCAGTCACAACCAACAAGCAGCTTTTAATTATCCATTATATGAATTATTTGCAGAGCTGTTACTTAGATTATCTTTCTAAGATCTAGACCTTTTACTGCCTACAAGGAATGAGTTAGGTCGGTATGAGACCCTTAACCACTTATTAGAAACAACAAATGAGGTCAATTAACGCATTAGTATAAAACAAATAAACAGTTCCTGTTCTCGACATTTGATGAAGTGTAGCACTCAATCTGTTCTGATGACATCATTTAATTAAAAAAACAACAACTAAGTATCAGACATTCAGATACTGCAGACCACTCTATATCTGATCAATCCTTTGCTGATGACACTCAGCTGTATACTAGCTGTTCTCCTTGTCAGGCACACACTGCTATCCAGAGCATCCAAGATTGTATTTCTGATATTAGACTATGGATGACTCACAAGTTAAAACTAAATGACAATAAAACAGAAGCTTTAATTTTTTTAAAGAGGAGAGCCAGAGTTTACCATTCACTGCCTGTCTCTGTTCGGGTTAGCGATGGCGATGTTTGTTATTTCAACACGTAACTTAGGTTACATGATGTCTGCTGACATGTCTCTTGAAAAGCATGTTCCTTACATCTGTCGTTCTGCATACTATGAGCTCCGGAAGATCAGCTCCATTCGCCATTCTCTGTCCATCTCAACCACCAAAATTCTCATCTGCTCATTTGTTCTGTCTAAACTAGACAACTGTAACTCTCTTCTTGCTGGCTGTCCACAGTACCTCACTGATAAGCTTCAGAAAGTCCAGAATTCAGCTGCTCTTCTTGTTTTCCGGACTCGCAAATCTGAACATGTCACACCACTTCTTCACTCTTTTCACTGGCTACCAATTAAAGCTACAATAGACTACAAGCTCTCAAGACAACTGTATGCTATGGACTCTTTGAAGGCTCCTCCCCCCACTACTTTACTGAAATCTTTTCTGTCCACACCCCTGCCAGAAACTCCCGCATTCTTTCCCTCCCTCCCACAAAGACAGTTACATACGGACAACGGACGTTCTCCCTCTGTGCTGCTAACCAGTGGAACTCTCTTCCACAACACATTCGCCACTCTGACCCAAAGGCTACATTCAAACTATCTCCGAAAACTTATCTTTTCACAAAGTGCTATCCCTGAATTACTATTCTTAACTCCCTTGCAATACTGTCTGTCATGCTAACCATCATGTAATGGCTCCATCTCACATTGTTTACAGTACCTACATCCCTTCATACCTTCATCCATTGCTTTACGTTCTACTCTTGTATCTCATCTTCATGTTGTTTTGTACCTATACGTATCTCACTGTCCTCTGTCTGTTATCTTTCATTATCATTATTGGTCTGCGCAGAGAGAGCGATCTATCTTGGTCGTGATGCTGCGCGTTATAAGTTCAAATTATTATTATTATTATTAAATCTTTAAAATGCATCTTTTTCGATATTTGTACCAGTCCATACAGTGTCCACCCCCCACCCCAATATATATATATATATAGAATGCCAATTGCTATGTACGTTTACATGAATGTATAATCTGACCAGGTAACAGAATTGTTAGAGTGTACTTTTTATTTATTGTGCACATTTGATTGAATGATCTAACTAGATGGATGTAAATATTTGAGTTTATTTTTAGCTTTTTTGTAATATAGCACTTTACCATTAAAGGCCAGCTCAAAGCGCTTCGCAACAAAAATAAACAGAATAATAATAACAACAGTCTCAAAACAAAGAGTTCGTTGTGCTCATTGATTATTTTTGGACAAAGTCCACTTGAAAGCGAAAGGTATGTTGTGTGTTTGCGTGGGTGTATGCGTGTATGATTAACGCGGCCCCAAGCAAAGTATGACCTCAGAGCAAATCTTTGAAACTACTGTAGAACAACATTGATGGTGTTTGTTCACACGTGCACCACATGGACATTCTGTAAAAACCCAGATGACGCCTCGGTTTGAAAGTGAAATAGGAAGAGTTTATTGTAGACATGCTTAAAATAACAGCTCTGATCAGACATGATTTGAAGACGATTGGAAAGAAAAGTTACTTCTAAATTAATTAAAGCAAAAATGGCCATGTAAATTCAATGTTTCAAAACAAACACAAAACAACCAGTCGCGCAAAAGGACATATAAACACACAACGTTTAAAAAAAAAAGCCCTGCCCTACGTGGTTCCAGATTATGATTTTGGTCAAATGTTGGATTATCATGTAGCCCCGACATCAGGGCGTAAAAATGTAATAACATTACAGACAGCCTTTGTTATTTTCTACAGTTTTTTTTTATTTTGGGGGGGGGGGAGCTGTGCCCGTGACCTTTGACTCCTCGTCGGCCGAATTTCACCGACGTTGTGTGAAGTCGTGCAGCATCCTGCGGAGGGTGGGTATGTTTAAGGAGGAAAGGGGGGAGGGGGTCGAGGTTTCACTAAACGCCAGGTGCCGCAACGGGGATGAGGGCATCCCCAATCCCGCTATCGCGCGGGGGTGGGGGAAGGGGGAGTTGCCCCATGCTTTAACGACAATGACACGTTGGATAGGATGGTGGAGGGAGTTAGGGATGGGGGTGAGGATGAAAGGTGGAATTGGGTCAGATTTGAAGGACCATAGGGGACTGAAGGAAGGGGGTAGGGGCGTAGAATCAGAGGGCTGTCTCCACTCCCCTCTCACTCCAGAGACCAGAAAAGGTGGCCAAGTTTACAGGTTGTCACAACGGTCGCCAACGATGCTGGCTCCACCGTCAGAGGAGGAGGAAGAGAAAGATGAGCTGCAACTGATCTAGTCTGAGGACATGAAAACCTTTCTCTGACTTGCTGAAGTGGGGTTGAAAGACCTTTACTTTCCTGCCAAGAAGCATTTTTGTACCAGTCCTTTTCTCAGACAGTAAAATTACGTTTTCTCTGCATTTTATACTTCTTTCCTAATATGATGTGCTCTAATAATGCAAATATGCTAGCAAACATTTGCCAAAGAGATAACAACACAAAGAAAGAAAGAAAGAAAGAAAGAAAGAAAGAAAGAAAGAAAGAAAGAAAGAAAGAAAGAAAGAAAGAAAGAATCAATCAAATAAGGAAACAAGCAGTCTCGCACAAGCACGCCTTTGGGAGACTTAAACGCAATCTTTAAAAAATGCTTAACATAAATACATTTCATAGATGTGAAATATGCAATATCAGGCAGAAAGACACAGGCACCCGTATACAAAAATTGAGAGATGTGAGGAGAGAGAGGGGGGAGAATTACCGTCCAAGTAGAAATCCTGCCATACGACCAGATGGAAGAGGATGCATCCCTTAAGAGTTTCATCATTTACAAGACAATGAGACCAGTTAATCGCCTTTTCACCTGGGCACAGCGGGAGCCTCCACTCCGGCGCTATTCAGGATTCATCCGTCACCGTCTCCTTCACCAATAACTATGTCGGCCCAGAAAATCTCACTATTTCCAAAGCTAGGCACGGGTGGGGGCTTTCTGTGACATGATGCAAAGCGCAGATGACAGACGTATGAAAGCAAAGATCTGGATTTACGGAATATAAAAGAGCTGTCGTCTGGGAGTAATAATAATATATAGTAGTAATAAAAGCATGCGCAAGTGAAAAAGGGAGATGGAAGCAGGAGAAATACAGGAATAGTAATACTAACTCAGCTGTTGAACAGCACCACCTCTATTGGATGGAACGGGGTGAAGATAAAGAGGAACTGAAAAAAAAAGTTTTACAGGAAACTCGAAAATGTCTACCGATTCCCGAAAGGGGAGTGACATGAACTGTTTCCTGCACTCTGACCATCAATATGCGCCGATCAAATGAATAGATAGCAGTCTTGACTGACTGTCCTCTCTCTTCCTCCCTCTCCAACCGTCCCTCCGTTCCTCCTGAACGTGTACAGCGCGCGACGTGGCACAGCCTGAATGATTACCGTTGATGGCTTGTCGTAAAAGCCCACAAGGTTTAAGTTTGCTTTTAATCACACCGTATTGACAAGAATGTATCGGGCCACGCGTCCCATCCTCCCCCCTGCCAGAACCCACCCTCCCTTACCCGCCTTGCCTTCGATCTGCCATGCGGAGTCCACTTAACACGCGGTCCATCCATCTTTAGGCGGGGGGGGGGCACAGGATCGCAGCCTCATCCAGCTGTAATTTACGACCAGTGCACTGCGAGGGAATGGGGGAAGCACCTCCTCCCACTTGCTCCCTGCCAAGAGAGATGAGTAGATGGGGTAAGGGAAGGGCACTGGTGTTTTGGCTGAGAGCGAATGGGCGGGCGTGCCGTTCTGGCTGACGACACCGGCAATGACAGTCTTGTGCTGAGTCATCGTCGTCGCCTGTTGTCGATTTTACTTTGACATTCATCGGTATCGTCTGCGTCTGCTTCGCGATCTCTGATGCTATGCAGGTGAGGAAGTGACGTTATATGCAGGACCTCGTTTGACTTTGCCTGCAAAGTTAGGATCAAGGGCAATGGGCAAAGCAGTGATCAATACGAACGGGGTACAGCTCGAAGAGATAAGCAGCTTCAGGTCCTTGGGAGCCACCCTTCTCCAAGGGTGGAACGTCCACGCCAGATATCCGCATCAGGTTCGCAACAGCAACAACGGCGATGGCTAGACTAAATATGATCTAGCATAGCCATAAAGTAAGGTTCACTACCAAGTACAAGCTGTACAAATCCATGGTTGTACCGATCCTGCTCTACAGATGTGACAAGTTGACTCTGCTCGCCGAAAGGGAAAGGAGAATCCAGGGATTCGAGAACAAGGCCTGAGTAGGCTGCTCCGGATCTCATACAGAGAACACAGAACCAACGAATTTGTACGAAGCAAGATTGCCACACTCGTAGGACACCAGGAACCACTACTTTCAACAGTCAGGCGAAGTAAGCTGTGACCCGGCACGACATCTTGTCGAAGACTATCTTTCAATGGACCTGTAGGGTAGTCGACGCCGCGGTGGCCAGAGAAAGAACTGGCTTACGAACGTCAAAGACTGGACTGGTCGTCCTGTACATGACCTGCTCACTATCGCCCAAAACAGGCAAAATAGGCGGGTCATGTTAGCTGCTGCGTCTATCCATGTGCTTCACAATCCCCCGCCAACCCCAAGTGCCAAGAGACTGACGGACCGAGGGAGTGAGGCTGAGAGAAAATCATACTAACTAGGCAGAAGGCAATTTTTCGATTAAAAAAACAACAACTACAAACTGATATCTGATGTCTGTTTACAAGGAAAGGTCCGTTGCTGATGTTCTTATATATCAAGTCAGCAACCGAGGCTATATCACTTGCCCAGCCCTGAAACAGGTGCTACTTCCAGAGAGAAATTACAGGAGCAGGAACGAGATTTGAACCTCTGAACCTTGACTCTATCCTGGTGACAAGCGTTTCGCCTTTTTGCCATCGATTGCCCGGGTTGGGCGACCCAAACGCATTCCATCCTTTATTTTTCTTCTGTACGTGTTGTGGTCAGCCACCAAACCCAAACACTAAACATAAGCATAACTGACCGTAACTCAAAGCCAGCGCTGACTTACGCACATTAAATATTAACTTCTCCAGCTAACGTGATACAAAGTTTGAAAAAATAGAGTGGAAAGATGTTCAGAATAAACAATTTTATTGTATTTTAATATATATATATATTGTGATTAGAATCGAACCCATGACATTATTGCTTTAGTCACTGTGCTTTTGTTGCTGATACATGGTTTCACATAAAGGCGATTTGGCATTGTGGACTGTGGAGGGAAGGGGACAGCGGCGGCGTTTGGGGGTGGCAAATGGGGCGGCCGCCCCAGGCCCCGCTCTCGAAGGGGCCCCGCGCTTCAGCCCCGAGGTCATCTTTATTAAGGTGACCAGACGTTTAGACGGGACAGCCGTCAGCCCCATCTAGCTACAGACCAATAGCGCTAACCTCGCAACTAGGCAAGACATTTGAGACAATTATTAAGACGAGATTAAACCACTTTTGCGAGGCCAACAACATCCTGCCCCCAGAGCAAAGTGGTTTTAGGAAGAAACGAAGCACTATGGATCACATAACAGCACTGCAGCAGGAAATTATCAATGCCCACACGGAAAAAAGAGTGAACCTGTGCGGAGTTTTTCTAGACATAGAAAAAGCCTACGATATGCTTTGGCATGAGGGCCTGCTTCAGAAACTCCTCCGCATAGGCACCCCAAACAGAATAGTGCAACTAATCCAATCCTTCTTAACAAACAGAAAAATAGCTGTAAGAATTGAGGATCAAACTTCCAACGAGGTACCACTAGAAAATGGAGTCCCACAGGGAAGCGTCCTCAGTCCCTTACTCTTTAACATAATGATAGCAGACCTCCCCAAATGTGTAAAACATGTCAAAGTTAAACAGTTTGCGGACGACACGTCCCTCCTAGGAAAAGTAGAAATACGCCCAACAAATGACCCCAACAGACCTAAAATCATAGGAATAGATAAGATACAGGAGGATCTGCATGAAATAGCAAAGTGGCTCAAATATAATGGCTTTAAACTTTCAGCCACCAAAACACAGGCAATAATATTCCAAAAACCAAACCAGAAGACAGAATACCCCAAATTAACACTAAACCAAACAACCCTTGACTACAGTCCACAGATACAATTTCTAGGAGTTATCTTCTCGGAAAAAACAAGCTGGACCCCGTATGTAGACAAAATAACAAAATCTGCCAAAAAAGGAATAAACCTAATGAGAGTAGTTAGTGGAAATAACTGGGGAACTAATCCTAAATCTCTCCTTAACCTCTATCAGGCCCATGTCATGTCTAGACTACTATACGCAGCCCCACTGCTAGCCCACCTTAGAGTAAACCAACTAGCTAAACTTCAGTCAGTACAGGCCAGGGCACTAAAAGTAGTTCTGGGAGTACCATCGTACACACCAAACCTAGCAATACTGGCGGAAACAGGTCAGAAACCTATAGAATTAATAATAAAAGAAAGGACAGCTAGCTACTACTACAAAATTCAATGTCTCCCACCTGACCATCCAGTCCGACAGATTCATATTCAACCCCACAGACACAGAACAGGCCGCCCCACCCCACAGCCCACACTACAACAACACATACAACACTTAGAAAACACAAAGGGGGCAGAAACTAACATAACAGCTCCTTACCCACCAGACAACATACAAACACCACCCTGGACACTTCCACACCCACAGATAGACCTTGACCTCACCAAATACAACAAAGAACAACACCAAGCCCAAATCACTGCAGAAACAAAGCTCAAGCTAAACACCACATACAAAGAACACGTGCAGATTTATACTGATGGATCTCATGACCCAGTGACAAACACAACCGGATTAGGAGTATACCAACCCGGTAACATCACCATCTCCAGCAGACTTCCAAAACACACTTCAATTTTTACAGCTGAGTTGACGGCCATACTGACAGCTCTCCATACACTCCATCTCGGAATGAAGGACACAACGCAACAACAATATGTAGTAATTTCAGATTCACTGTCAGCACTTCAGGCTTTAAAAAACAAATCCTCAAACAGAATAGATATAGTATACAAGGTACTGTCCATCATAAAGAAAATCAACCAGAAACAGGGAGACATTAAGTTCCTTTGGGTTCCTTCCCACATAGGAATAAAAGGAAATGAAGAGGCAGATAAACTAGCTAAACTGGCAGTAAAACAAGAAAATAACCCTAAAGTCACCACCCTAAACATCTCTATTTCACCAGCAGAGAGAAAAATAGCTATAAAACCAGCAATAAAAATAAGGTGGCAAGAAAAATACAAAAATGAAGGTATAGGTACTAGAAGACTGATAGACGACCAGCCTAGTCTCACCTTGATGTACCTAACATCAATCAGGTCGGACCAAACTAAAATAACCAGAATGAGGCTTAGTGGAGAATATTATAAAATGTATAAAGACCCACCTTCATGTGCCTGTGGGGACAGACTTAGCACCCCGCATGTACTGCTGGAATGCAATGAAAATAAACCAGAGAGAGAAGAACTAAAACATTTCCTAGATAAGTATAGGCTGGGACTAAACCTCAGAAACTGCCTCAACCCACCTAAAGAACTATGGAACAGTATACTGTCACTAGTAGTAGTTATAGCAACAAGCCACCCAAACTCTAGTCTAATATAAAATAAGAATAGGGGTAAACAGGACAACATAGCCATCCACACTGGAAAAAAAAAATTTAAAAAAAAAAAAAAAAATTGAGGAAGAGCAATACATGGAACCAAACAAAGAAACACAATACACCACCACGGTACACGTGGCAGGACCCCTAAACACTGGCAACAAACGGCACCAGCAGCAGCAGGAGGAAAGAGGGCAGCAGCACTGTAACGACTCATGCAAACTTGGCAGACCAATAATGGATGAAGAGGGCACAAATACAATACACCACCCATGCAGACTTGGAAAACCTAAACACCCACAAAAATAGAGGGCACGCACAGAAGTGAAACCACGCATCAGGCACCACAAAACAGCAACCCTTTCCCCACACTCCCCAAAGACCCCATCCCCCACAGTGCGAAATCACCGAGAGGTGGAAGCACTTTCCCTTTCAAAGACAACAACAACAACATAGACGGGACAGTCCCGCTTTGGACCTCGTGTCCCGCCTGCTCATAAAATGTCCGGGCAGGACGCCCAATGTCCCGCCTTCTGGCAAGTCCCTCAACGTCCCGCACGTCTTTAAAAATCTGAGTACCCTCGCCGGTGGTCGTCTGCTCGTTCCTCTTAAGGTGTCATCTTCTTTGGTTACGGTTGTCCGAGTTCCCCCACTTTCCAGTGGCATTAACTTTCCTCCCTACCCTAACCCCACGCCAGCTGACTACACACCAAACCTAGGGAGAATGGAATGGACAACAAATGAGTACATAATGGCCTTCACTTGCCAAATTTATAGTGTAAAGTGTAGCTGTTTGAAGTCGCTCACTTTCCTTTGAAAGCAGGTGCCCCCTTTGCCCTCTGACGACTCTATCAGACATGTCTGTTATTATTTTTTTTTAATCTTTTTACTTTACTGTCAACTCCAACTTGCTTGCAGGCCCCTTCAGTGGCACATTAATTCAGAGACCTTAATGCACGAACTTTCTTCTAGAATCTAGACAGTTCATGCGCGATAAATCCTGGGTGTACAGCGGCCTTCTGACAAGTGGCCCGCTACCCCGACGGCCCCGCCTACCTTCAACATGGAAATTGTATACTGCAGACTTGAAACTTAACATCAGCAGGTGTAATGCTTGGGTGTTCCTTCTTCAGACCAGAAAAAGAAGAAGGAAAACAATATAAGGTAGGAATATTTATATTTAAATTTTAAAAAACCGTTTTTCTTTTTTAAAATGGAATACTGTAGTGGACAGATCTGCCGTTGAAAGCACCACTACTCGGCAAAGTCAAAGGAAAGGTTCCCCCACCCACCTCCTTTTTCGGCGTTCTTTGTCGGTGACGACACCATCATCTGCACGCGTCCCGCTTTCGCTTTACCGAAACGTCTGGTCACCTTATCTTTATGAGTTTGTCAACTGAAAATATATTTTGTGTTAAATGAAAAATTACTGAGAGGGGCTCTTTAAAATCAGACTTTTTTAAGGTCAAAGTCCGAAAGCCTCGTCAATCGCCTCTATGTCTTCGAAAATATAATCCTTTAAGTGGTCGCAGGTGTTCTTTATACAAATACCCGAAAATTACAAAAGGTGTGGATGGCTTGTCCGTTTTTATTTGGCTGGTGAGTCATAATCCTGTACAGGTACCCGGATAACATGTAGCTTTAGCTAGAAACATATTCCAGTCTGCGTCAGGGACCTGGTCAGAGTACTAGGACTGAGTGCATGTGTGCGGACGAAAGTCATGAGTGATGGGAGTTTCTGGAATGTGTGCCTGTTTGATGTTAAAGAAGAAAGAAAGAAAAGGTGTGACGGGAGAGGGAGAGAGCGGTCAGCGAGGAGAGATAGGGGTAGAAAGCAATGGGCGAGAAGAGGTGAAACTGGACGCTAAATGGAGGGGAGGAGGATTGTGTTTCCGATGGAAGCGAGAAGTCACTGCCGGGACAGTGTACTTGTGGGAAGGGAAGAAGAGAAAGGGATTCGGAGAGAGGTGGACGCTTTTTAGGAGTAGAGAATCATTGCCTAGAGTTTAGACATTGAAACCGTGCGTTCAGCTAGTGTCTCGATAGTGGTGCACACGGAAACATTAATTAACGGTGTTTCAAGGTGATTTTCACCATTTCGCATCGACGCCATGAGTGGAAGGCCCCGAGATAGATTTCGCAAGTATGAATCAGGTTCATCAAAAGCGCAGAAACGCAAGTTGAGAGAAGAATTTGTTAAAAGTCAAACAGGAGCGTTGGACAAGTACATGTGCTTTTCAAAGGAGGTCGTTAAACAGCAAGAAAATTTTGATTTAGTCCTGGATTCTAACTTGACATGTGAGGAAGGCAGTGGGAAAAATGACAATGATTGTTGTGATGATGGTGATAATGAATCTTTGAGTGATTTATCGTCAGCTGCGAACTCCCAGAACTTAGCAGTTAGTGAGGACAAAAGCGGCTATTCTGAAAACATTGATGCAGGAAATAGTTCATACCCACATATCGAGATCGTAAAAGATATCTACGATCCGGGTCATTGGGAACATGTAACCAATGACGTACGGGATTTGCTGGTGGAGAAAGGTCCCATCAGATTACCTGACGACTATGAATATCCTATAAATGAAGAGAAGAGACATTTTTCACGGAATTTTTATATTCGGAAGATGGCAAACAACGAATGTGTAGATAGGCGATGGCTGATTTATTCGCAGTTTAAAGATGCAGCATTCTGTTTTTGTTGCAAGCTGTATGGAAAATCTTCCGCGGGAAAATTGTCAAACGGAGGTTGTAATGATTGGAAACATCTCGGAGTAAAACTGCAAAAACACGAGCTTACTGCAGAGCATATTAACAACATGAAAACATGGTTTGAAGCTCTAAAGCGGATGTCCTGGAATGATGGCATAGACAGTATGATGTTGAAGCACACAAAGAAGGAAAAACTTCATTGGCGTGCAGTCCTGACAAGAATCCTGGCCGTCGTGCAGTATCTTGCTGAAAATAACTGTGCGTTTCGTGGGAAGACAGAAAAGCTCTATCAACCGAACAATGGTAAATTCTTAGGATTAATTCAAGTACTTGCAAAATTTGATCCAACCATCCAAGAGCACGTTCGTCGTATTAAAGATGGGGAAACGCATGATCATTATCTAGGGCACCAAATCCAGAATGAGTTCATAGAATTGATGGCATCTAAGGTGAAGAAGATAATTATCGATAAATTGAAACGTGCAAAGTATTTTTCAACGATCCTTGATTGCACACCTGACGTCAGTCACAAAGAACAGCTGTCTCTGATTGTGCGCTTTGTCGATATCGATGACTGTGACATAAAAGTAGTGGAACATTTCATAGAATTTTTTATTGCTGAAGACACTACAGGCAAAGGATTGTCGGAATTGTTGCTAGCAGCACTCGAAAAACTTGGCTTAAATATCGATGACTGTCGAGGACAGGGATACGATAATGGAGCTAATATGAAAGGAAAACATCAAGGAGTGCAAGCCCATATACTTCGCGAGAATAGTCGGGCATTTTTCACACCCTGTGGCTGCCACAATCTCAATCTTGTGTTGGGAGATATGGCCAAGAGCAGCTCACAAGCAGTGACATTTTTTGGGGGTTCTGCGAAGAATTTATGTGATATTTGCCGCTTCACCAGGAAGATGGAAGATTTTGGAAGATGCTGTCCCTTATAACACAGCAAAATCACTGTCGGACACAAGATGGGAATGCCGTTTACAGAGTGTAAAAGCATTGAGGTATCAAATGAGCGAAATAAGGGAGGCCCTTTTCACTGTAGCGGACGAGTCCAGGGACCCTATGGTAAAAACCGAAGCCGAATCTCTTGCAAATTTTGAGGTGGGAAATTTTGAGTTCATACTTGCCACGATCATATGGTATGACATTCTGTTTGCTGTTAATACTGTGAGCAAATCGCTACAATCTGCCGACATGCAATTGGATGTAGCAATACAACAAATTAAAGGACTCGTGACATACTTAACAAAGTATCGGGACACTGGTTTTCATTCTGCTATGATTACTGCAAAAGAAATTGCAAGCAAAATGGATGTGGAACAAGTATTTAAACAGAAAAGAAACCGACGAAAAAAGAGACAATTTGACTACGAGAGTACGGATGAAATAACGTCATCAGGTGAACATGCTTTTAGAACGGAATATTTCTTTTCCATAATGGAGCAAGCAATTATGGCTATGAATACACGGTTTGAACAACTACAACAATATGAGACACTCTTCGGATTTCTGTACAACATAAACACCATGCGACAATTGAATGATGAAGACTTGTTAAAATGTTGCATGGACCTTGACTTAGCGTTGCGCTCGGAGAGTTCACGTGATTTAGACGGTGCAGATTTGTGTTCAGAACTCAAGATTTTTCGAGAAATTTTGCCCGAAGGTGTAAAGTCATCCATGCAGTGCCTTCAGTACATTTGGAACATTCGGGATTCATTTCCAAACACGGCAATAGCGTACAGAATCTTGCTAACAGTTCCAGTCACAGTCGCAAGCGCCGAAAGAAGCTTCTCCAAATTGAAGTTGGTCAAGAACTATTTGAGGTCAACCATGTCTCAAGACAGGCTTTGCGGCTTGGGGATTCTTTCAATAGAAAAAGACATTGCTTCCAATCTGGACTACGAAGACGTCATCAATGAATTTTCCACACGGAAGGCAAGAAAAGTGGATTTCATAATTCATAAATAAACATTAATGTAAAACTTTTAGCTTCAAAACTCTGAGACTGACGTTGATATGCAGAAGGCTGCTATGTCCACATACAGCCTAGTCGTCATCTCTTTATTGCATGTCTTGCATTGACTCATTGCTAGCTGTGTTAAACAAGTTGTGGCAAAAAAATTGACGTTCAGAAAACACTTCTAAGTTCTAATTAAGCAAATTATTGAACCCATGTCTTCACGCTACACCCGACAATAATAAGAAGCAGTTTTAAGTTATCGTCACCATATTATTTCGATTTAAGAAAAAACCGCTACTGTCACAAACGGTGGGAAAGGTTACGATCAATTAAAACACTAAATTCGTTCGTTATTTTGCGAAATTGATCCAGCCTATCTAACTGTATATAAATCAGTGCTTCCGGCATCATATTGATATTGATACACGTACTCCATTACCCCGGCCCCGCGCTGATGGTCGGCCCCAGGCCCCGCGTATTCCTAACGCCGCCTCTGGAAGGGGAAGTATGGTTGTGTGACGGGAAAGGGGTGAGGAGGTGTATGTAGTGAAGGTCGCTGTTTGGTGAGGTCACAGGTGTAGACAGGTCTTCAGAATTTTGCAGTTCAGGTGTACTTCTTACGAAAATAGCTGGACTGCTGCACATTTACATCGTGTTGCACTGTTTCTCCGTTCTTGCATTTGAGTTGCGTTATTATCTTTATCTACATTGTTTATGATGTGTCACTATTATTTATAATGTCACTGTGCTACACATTAAAACTATAAAATTGAATAGTTGTCAGCAAATCTCAAAACTTGGTGGGAAGAGCCCGGGAACTACTAAAAAAGAGAAAAGCCACATCTTTGTACATCGCACAGAGGCAGGATGAAACGTTCGTGCTAAAGTTCTTATAGTCTATAGTCTATTAATAGCTTAGCTGATCACTTTGCTATTAAGGCCATTCTTAACCGGACAAAGTGAAGAAGCGTCTGACTTCTGAAATGCCCCAAAATATTGATAAATTTATTGGCAGGGCATTAATAAACTTAGCTCAGCATGTTGGTCCAGCTTCCAATGTCCCGAACATTAGCCGCATAAAGGTGGCTTTCTTGTGACCTCCACTCTCAACTTCGCCAAACGTCGCCACAAATTCGACAGCATTTGCATGTTAAGAAGAGCCTTTCAACAACAACAACAACAACAACAACAACAACAACAACAACAACAACAACAACGAAAGCAACAGCAAGAAGAGCCTAAAAGGTGTCACTGTATTTCTCCAATATCCATCGTACTGTTGTACTAGAAGGAGGTGGGAGTAATACTCAGTAACTAAAGGCCTAATGAGACTCCCGAAGGTCTCGCGCAGATTGAAAACTGGCCATCGACCGTCGGGGAGACGCCTCCTGGGTGCAAAATCAAGAAACTGGTTCCAGTCTACCACCACTCCCTTGGCCATGGAAATCAATTTGCACGAATCTGCCGCACTCCCGTTCAGACTGAAGCGGCCATGATGCGCACCGCTCCTTCCTCATTTGCCCCCACTTGGTATCTATTGTTATGACACGCGAGGCGCCAGATGGCGCTCTAGTCGACCAAGTCAAGAAGGCCGTCGCTCTCACCTTGAATCGAAAGGTTTCGGAAGATTTACAAAAGGGCATTTTGCCGAGGTCTTCTTGTTAACCAGTTAACTATTAGATTTTTTTTTAAGCATTTTGTATTAAGCTTAATCTGGTTTATTCATTACCTCCCCTTTAAAAAATCTAATTCGTCTTCATTCTTTTGATTGTGTGTGTGTGTGTGTGTGTGTGTGTGTGTGTGAGAGAGAGAGAGAGAGAAGGAGAGAGATTGTAGGATGGAGGGATAAAAAGAGATAGTTTCCGAACTGATGATTAAGCACGAACCCGTCCTTAGAATGTGTCTGCTACTAACAGTTGTCTGCATTTAAAAAGTAATTAACATATACGATTTAGACACATCTCTTATTGTTTCTTGCATCAGAGAAAGCTGAACAATTTGTCTATAGAAGATTTGACATCAGCATTTATCGTATGACTATTCTGAAGCAAATCTGAATTGTTTTCAATCGTAGAGCAAACGTTGAACTCTTCAGCAAGGGAGATCATTTGCAAGCGTCACTCCCCCCCCCTTTATTTTCGCGAGTACAATGTGAGGGCTGCAGTCATTTCCTTGAATCCTTTTGTTTTTATGGTTTAGAGAGATCGTGTCCCTCTGGGGTCCTCATATTCGCGTGCATGTAAACGACAGGGGTGTTGTCATTTCAGTCACTCCTTCTCTTGTTAGACGTTAGAGTAGTTGTCTTTCTTTGAGGGGTCCTAGAGAAGTCTCGCCTGGGTTTTCCTTTCAGTTTCCAAATGATTTTTCCCTTGTCATGTCATAGGACATAAACTGGATTGAGTGAGGGTTCGCATCTGGTATCCAGTCATTAAAAGAGCATGTATAGTTTAGAGGAAGATCACGCCCTACGCGCAGTTCCATGTGCGGAACGAAAAACAACAACGGTCATGCAAGCTGGCCCAGGAAGTTTCGCCTGTTTTCTGTGATTATCTCGCGCTGGCGGTGTTCTCTTCGCACTTCTTGTTCTTTTGTCTCGGCCATGTCCCTGGAAATTCTTCTCTGCAAATCTTACTTGTGTGACAGCGAGACCTCTTTTTCAGCTGAGTGAGTGATCGGGGAGTGTGTATGTATGTGCATTTGTCTATATATATATATATGTGTGTGTGTGAGCGCGCGTCCATCCGTTTTTTTCTTTTGCCGTGCCTGTGTATCCAAGATTGTGCACGAGACGAACTGTACGAGGATTCTCTCGGATCAAGCTATAATCTTCTAGCTCGTGCGAAAATGTCTGTTCTCGGTTTGCACTCATCGCACCTTCTGTTTAAAAATAAAGGCAGCGACCGAGCGAAATGCACAACGCTAACTTATCCCTTCTTTCAAAAGCTCTCCATACATTGACCCTTGTTTATCTTTCTTCCCAGTAAGCGAAGCTTGTAGCAGACGGTGTCACCTGTGCTTGATCGTGGCTGCCGAAAGACCGTCAGCCGCCTTTTTCATCTACTTTTTTTTGGTTAAAGACTGGTAGTGCTTTCATTGGTTGGTTCACGGGAGTGGTGGGCGTGGTTTGTCGCCCCAGGGAAAGGAGGTGTGGTCAAGGCGCTGATGGGTCGCGGCAATGCCGGCGAGTGACAGGTCGCGTGCCGGGGCTCGGGAAGGAGAGAAATTCCACCCACCCACCCGCCTTCCTTTGCGAGTACGGGCACTGGGTTTCACTAATGCTATATGAATCATATTGTCTGCTTGCTATGCTAGCTGGCCCAGCCTTCGCCTCTCATGTCTTGCTACTCGCTCGTTGGGACTGCCCGGGCCATTCAAACATTTTGATCTCCGCAACATCTCGTCACAAGAGGGGGCTCGTCATATTTCTCAGAACCGCTAGCGGGCTACCTCCGAGAGAACTGTGCAATCGAAGATGTTGTGGACCACGTGTGACACCAATAAGTTTCAGAAAAATATCTATCCATAATTGAAAACTTGGGAGTAGAAGAAGAAGAAGGTCGCCACAAAAGTATTCCCGAAGCAGAGGAGGAAGACCCTGACATTGCAGACGTGAATTTCGGCCATTTGCGAGGAGGAGTAAGAGGAGGTGCTGTAGGCGGAGGTGGAGGTGGTGGTGGTGACGGTGGTGGTGGGGTGAGGACGAGTTGAAAGTCGAGCGACCCATGTGGGCCCAAGCTTTCGTGTCAACGTGTCGTTGTGCTGTGAGGAGGCTGCGTGTAGCGGGTGGGCAGCTGACGACGGCGGATGGCGTCGAAGACATTGAGATGCTCGTCGCCGGCGATTAAGGCCTCTACAGGTCACGTGGACTAGAATTCTCGCCTCAGCGGTCATTGATGGTTGAGGACTGGGTCATTAAGACCATGTATGCTACGAAACGGCGTCGACGAACAGTGAAAAGGTATTGCCTACGCTGTATGGCAGTGTGTCTTGAAAATAATGACCCTTTTCATTTGTCCGTCTGCTTGTCCGCGTTTCACTACGTCTCTCCGTCTATCTGCTTATTAATTATTGTATCTTCCTTATAAATTGTGTGTTGGAGAAAAAAAAAAGCCGACTACGACATAAGGCATTGCTCTCAATTTGTTCATTGTTACAGTCAATATCTTCATTATCGCAGATTCATTTAGCGTAAACTAACGAGGTCATTGTAACTATCATATTCGTTATTGCGATTGCTTGTTATATATGTAAAATAATTTCCTCATTTTAAATATCTTCATTATCGCGGTCATTATATGTGTGAGAGTAAACTTATTTACTTTTTGTAACTGTCATTTTCTCTCTTACTGCGGTTATTGATTATATCTAAGTTAACTGCCTCATAGTAGTATATAGTTATCTTCATTATCGTGATCAGTCATTACATGTGTGGGTAAATTTAAGTATTCACTTTAACTATCATAATGTTCATTCACGCGATTAGTCGTTACGTGTGAGTAAACCGACATACCCATTGGAAGTATTATTATGTTCGTTAACGTGATTAGTCGCTATGTGTGAGTAAACTGACATTCCCAGTGTAACTATTAATATCTTCACTATCACGATTATTCGTTATATGGGTGAATAAACGTACGTATTCATTATACCTATAGTTATATTTATCCCAGTTATTCATTATCTTTATAAGGAAGAATAGACGCAATCTGGCTCTTCGTGTTTTCAAGCTATTTACCTTTGTGCGTTAGAGTTTATTTTTACTAGTGAAAAGCATTTTATTAAGTCTTGTTTATTTGTGACAAACCTCGGAAAATGTAGGTTTCTTCAAGTTTATTTGTTTATGAGTTTGCAGCGTCTAGTAAATTAGTGTTTCGTCAAGTCTTGCTTATTAGTGATTAAACTCAGTGAAATGTAATGTTCGGCAGTTCACGATTGGCAGCAAACTGCCCGCTTCGATATTCCGGTTTTAATTATTGTGGAATACACTCTAGTGAAATGCTCATTTTGGCAGCTCACGTTTCCACTCACTCCATAAATTTACACACCCACCCACACACACACATGCACGCACAAACACACACAATATATATATATGTTTGTGATGACACGAAGTCAAAGTATGTGAGAGATGATTTTCTTAAAACGACCGCGTTCTATTTTGTATTATTTCCTTTATAACCCTGATATAACACACACACACACACACACACACACACACACACACACACACACACACACACACACGTGCATAGTTTTGTGCACCATATCTGCAGTATTTTAATTATGACTAAGAACTAGGCTACGAGATTGGGAAACGATGGAGTTACCATAAAACAAAATAAAATTATGAATGCATTTCAAACAAATTGCTAATCGTTGACAGTCCCTAGCAGCAGAAGATGATCAGAAGTATTTATCGATCTCATTATTGTTGGATTTAAACCCTCAAACAAAACTTTGTTCAGAGTGTAGAATGTCAGTTCATGACTTGGGATGTCGGTGTCGAGGATTACTTTAAGTGAAAGGATCACCGTGGCCTGAACGAACAAGACGTTTTGAAACATGTAAATTGTAATTTTCTTGACCCGCGTGGCAGAGTTGAAAAAGTTCATTATCTTGTGGGACGATGGGCAGGGAGTGGTCCATTTATTCCGTGTGAAGGAGCCTCAAGTGAACCTTTTTATTGGCGTTCTCATACACTTTCGCAAAGACAAATACTTTTTGCAGTTATGTTCGCATGTGCATCTGCACACACATTCGCACATATTTTAGCAAATAACTTTATCATGTCTTTTCCCATGCATAGATAATTACAGCATTGACTTTTAACTAATCTTGTCCTTTATAGTGCTAAAAACTGCGGAAAGAAGACATTCAGATTAAATTCTCTAATGCATGGCTTGTTTCCTTTTTGTTTCTGTTTAAAATTATCAATAATTTTGGTAAAATGCTAGCAAGAAAATAGAAGATATGTGAAGTACAAATGTTTGAAAATGTGAGGGGCTATACATTTAATTTTTTTTTATCATTAATTGGCTATAGCGCTCGCGCCCAACCCACCAAAACATATTTTATAAATTATTAAATTGCGTTAGTACATTAGAACACAAGCAGACGCACACACACACACACACACACACACACACACACACACACGTACGTGTACACAGGCGCGGAGGATACCTGTTCAGACTCCATCCGGTTCTTGAGGCATAAAAAACTGGGGAAAACGAAATTACCTGCTCGTATTATCCCCACACCGTTTTTTTCTTCTTTTTGTCGTCTTACCTGGTCCCCACGAGGACCATCTATCTGTAGCCCACAAAGAGCAGTTCTCTGAACTCTTCCTTTCGAGCAGTAAGCCTAGACAGACCCGGCAGCTTAAACGGTAGCGAGTTGTAATCTGTCCCCCCCTCCAACAACCGAGAAGCCTAAGCTGATAATTTCCGGATAATTTTGTGTTGTGGGTAGCAGTTGGGTGAGGTGACGGGGCGGGTGTGGGTAGGGTAAGGGAGGCTAGCTCGGTGTGTTGAGAAAAACATCCGCACGATCCACCTGAGGTGTTTTCTGAGCAGCCCAGCTTTTTTTTCCAAACACATAAGACATCCATTTGCTATTTCTTTTCATTCATTATGCAATCTTCACATACATACATACATACATACATACATACATACATACATACATACATACATACATACATACATACATACATACATACATACAGCCGCCGAATGCATGAATAGAACGCGCACGGGGATTTGAAAGGTATTGATCTTTATTTACGTATTGACGTCGGATCAAAGAGTAACGGAATGGGAGAGTTTACTGCTGATTTCTAATTTTCAAGTTGACTTCATACTATGACTTATGGTTACTTATCAGTCTTGTAATACCTTTCATTTAGTCATATATACTCATACAGTTCATTTCCCTTGTCGATTTGACAAAAAAAAAAAAAAAAAAAAAAAATCAATCGAGATTCTATGTGACTGACCTTTTAGATTGCTGTTCTGAGACCAAACAAAACTGTGAAGAATACAGTTATCTGACGAAACGAGTGATTAAACAATCTATGTTATCGCATACACAAAAACAATTCAAACAGAGAGGAAGACGACCTCTTGAGAAATTTTCAGTACGATGTAAACAAACTCTTTTTGAGAGGGGGGGGGGGAGGAGTTAGAAAACATGGCATGCTTAATACAACACTGGAGATATGAGTAGCGCCATGCAGAGTGATTATTATTTAAATGTGCGCTTGTGTATCGACATATTTGTAGGTTAGGTAACATAGTGTTTTAAATAGCTTTAAGGGTAATGTAGATCAAACATATACTACAAATTCCTATCTTTGGTCAACGCTAACGTGTCTTTAGGGAAGGAAATGTCTACGAAGAAAAGAAATTGAGCTATACATTTTCTTTCTTCTTCTCCCTGTTCTTTGATCTTTCTTTCTTTTTATATGTTTTACTTCTTTCTTTTGTTGGCTATTCTTAACAGTCAAACCATTAAGAAGGCAATATTAAAAACATCAGTTTTCCAATGGGCTTTCATGTTTTTTTTAAAAGCCGTATTTACAACGTAAATAGCAGAGAGGAGTATTCTGGAAGTGTTCGACTGGTAGACAAATTTTCCTTTTGAAATAGCGATTTTTCGTACCACACAGTAAATTAAAAGTTCAAGTGTTGCTTAGTGGTAAGTAGATGAAAGCGAAAGAATAACTTATGATATTAAATTACCTTTCTTAAGAGCTTTAATAAATTATATTAACACCCGTGGATTTCCTTAGCTGGACATTTATTTTCACAACGGGAAAATTTATTAAGCAACACGTGTCTGCAGCTTTCAGAAATTGATCGCTGCTGTCACGTCATAAATGATTGATAGGTTCTTCACAATTGATGCCTTACAACAACAGGTTTTTTGCTGACTAAATATCTCAAAACAGGTGTAAATAATACAAAAAACAAAACTTGCTTTTGAGGTGTAAGAATTTCCACAACTTTGATCCGCGCAGAAATATGAATCCATCTGTCTGCTCGTTTAAAATGTATGGTCAGCTTTCTTTCTTTCTTTCTTTCTTTCTTTCTTTCTTTCTTTCTTTCTTTCTTTCTTTCTTTCTTTCTTTCTTTCTTTCTTTCTTTCTTTCTTTCTTAAATATCATAAATATACTCTCAGATTGGAACGCAGAGAAACTGTTCCTTCTTATATGTTGCTTTTATAGGCTACTTTATTTTGTTAATACTATGCCTGCACCTACTTTATGTCATCTAAACGAAGTCAATGACATTAAAGGTGTCAAATGCCTAGTGGTCATAAATACACCCTTGAACTGAAACATGATGAAAATGTCCATTCTTATATGTTGTGGCTTTAGTTTGTTAATACTAGGCTTGAACCTCCCCCACGTCAGTGACATTAAAAGTGTTAAGTCTCTCTGTCTCTCTCCTGCTTTGTCGCGTGTGCGCGTGCGTGTATGTGTGAGCGCTCGCTCGCCTGTGCTAGCTAGTGAACATGTCACCTCGCTCTTCAGCGATTCTGCACGCCGTCTGACCACTGTGCAGGTCGTCAAATTTCAAGATTATCTCCTTCCGCCCGGAGGTCGACATCGACTGCACCGATCTTGCACGTGCCAACGAACAGCATGCACACGCAACCCGCAACTCGCTATCTGCACATGCATCTTTATTTAGCCGCCGCGGGCGGTACGTGGATGTTGCGAACTGTTGCCGATTGTTGTCCAGCTCTAAGAACATGTCCATGGCACCCGCTTTTACTAGAAAGTTCGTATCATACGAAGCGTACACTGAACCAACATTGTTCTAAAAAGTTCGTACTATGCGAAGCGTACACACTCCTTCCACATCGTTCTGAAACGTTCATAGTATGCGGTGTATAAAGTACTTATACTTATTGTTTTTCGGGGCAAAGTCTGACTTGTGAACCTTGGTCCAAACTTGTTTGCTAATTTATTTGTTAGTACAATGGAACTTTGAGGCGCTTCGGCGGTTTGACGCTTCGGCACTTTGCCCGATTAAGAACGGCCGTAAGACGTGATATGCGAGGTTTACAGTTATTTTGTTTTAAAACGGTCGCATTATATGGTGTAGACAATTCGTATACTGTCCTCCCCTTAACGGGTAATATGCGACACGCACACAAGTAATACATTGTAAAAGGTTTGTATCATGTGATATGTACATAGCCGGTAGACTTTCCTAAGAAGTACAAATGCCAGATATATACCATTCTTACTTTCGTAAGTACGTAACACTCGTAATAGTCGAGAGGTGTACGATACTTACTTTTTCACTTTTACTAGAAAGTTCGCAGTACCCGCTTTTGATTTTCAACTGTTCACGCCGGAGGCTGTTCATAAAATGTTCCTCGCTTTGGACTAGCAAACAATAAAATGGATGGTTAAAAAATTTTCTGCACCAGGTCTTGGCAGCAGCATTTTAAAACCAAGTTTAAAAAATACAACAAACAAGCCCTCGCTCGTCGAGAGAAAAATAAAAATAAAAAACCTAACGGAAACTTTTGTACTTTTTCTCCAGTGATATATTAGTTTTGAGATTTATCTATAATAGGATGTATAGTTTGCCGTTCTTTACGGGTTTGGGTCCTGCCATATCAGCTGTCAAGTTCTTGTTTATGTAACTTAAGGGTTTTGTTATTCTTGCTAACCCGTTCGTCCTTGTGTTGTGTTATCATGTGACCAGCTTGATCTTGATTTCATGTATTTCTTGTGTAATGTCGCATTTTTGTAAAGCCAGCTCTTTATTTATTGTGCGAGGCCATGTTATTGATATTGAGTAGATTGTTGGATGTTTATGCTTTGCATGATGTCAGATTTTATTATTCTGGGCAGAGGCGCTTCTGGCATTGCAGTAGCAGTGTAGCTTTGCATGATTACAGGCGAGGTAAGATCACCCAGTGATTCACATGTAACATCAATGGCCAGAACAAAACTTAACCGGCAACCAGTAAGCCGGGCCACAGCTTTTAGAAAACGGGAAAACTTGCAATTTTGATTGTGTGTGTGTGTGTGTGTGTGTGTGTGTGTGTGTGTGTGTGTGTGTGTGTGTGTGTGTGTGTGTGTAATTTTAGTGAACATCAGGCAGCAGATAAACGTCACAACACCGAAAAAGAAAATACATGTATTTGTCTGCACAATGGCATATAGTCATACAAATAAATGTATTAGTTAATAAAAAAAAAACCCAGACTTGTGTCATGGTCATTATTACCACTGATAAATAGTATCCTAATACCGACAACATAATTACTTCCCATTCTAATTACTATTGAAAGAGCGTGTTTCAATCAATCAATCAATCAATCAATCAATCAATCAATCAATCAATCAATCAATCAATCAATCAATCAATCAATCAATCAATCAGGGACGCAAAGCGAAACTATTTACAAACCTTTCTCTGTAATTATTATTACTATGTTACTAAAGTTTTTTTTTGTTTGTTATTGGTCTGCCTGAAATGAATGAGGTTGTTACGATTCCGGATATTGTTGCTGTGTCTGCAATATTATTTCTGTTGTATATTTTCACACAACTCTCCTTGATGCTGCTAAGCCTGGACAACCATGGCAAACGTTTGACCACGTTTGGTAAAGGTTTAACATAGGGCTTATGTAAAATCTTTACCAAATTTACTCAAACATTCGTCCACTTTCGAGAAGACAGGAGCTAGAAAGCTGAGCGCATGAGACCATGGTGAGAAGGATATTAATGAGATTTGAAGCAATGCCAGACGGAACTAGGGTGGATTTCGTGGAAACTTTACTGAATAAAAAGCGTTAAAGGCGACAAAGGACAGTATAGTTGTCCAGAACTCCGTCGTATTTAACGATGTGGTGATAAATAGCAGACCAGAGAAAGAGAGAAAGAGAACGAACGAAACTGAGCTCCCTTATTTTCTAGGCCATTGGCCCGTTTTGAGGAAAAAAAAACCACGAGAAGAATTAAAAAAAAAAAACCAAAACAAGAAAATCAAATGCATGTAAACGCAAGTAATAAAATAAATATAATAAGGAATGCAATTGTCGGCAGTATTTTTAACTTAAAAGATGAAAACATAAGCATAATACAGAAAGTTTTCAAAGAAAATTCGTACTATGCTTTTCTGAACTACATGAAAACATGCCAAGGAAATAAACGAGTGTGATAAATTTGGCAAATATAGGTACAAAATGAACACAAACAAGCGAGAGAGAATGACTGTGACAATGCTATATTTCAGAGAGTAGCAGAATACGCAAAACATGCTGCTTACATCTTGCCCTCGTGCTAAAAAGAGAAGAGTAAATCACTAGACTATTAAAATAGAGGGTAAGACATAAAAGATAGCAGGAAGGTTAAATGTATACAAAGGTGACAGTTATTAATTCATATTTAGAAGATGTTCCTGGAGTCAGGAAGTATCTACATGAAAGTTTTATGGCCATTAATTCTTTATGTAAAGTCTTTATGCTATGTTATGTGTGTGTGTGTGTGTGTGTGTGTGTGTGTGTGTGTGTGTGTGTGTGAGAGAGAGAGAGAGAGAGAAAGAGACAGAAATTTGATTAGATCATTTATTGACACCACTATTGGGTTCCCGTCAAGAGGCAAGTCATCAAAACTTCAAAAATACATTGGGTCATTAAACATTGAAGATATTAAAAATATGTAGTCCGTATCTCAATATACAAATACAATCATCTAAATACCACGAACGAACGAACGAACAAACAAACAAACAAAAAAATGAACGAATGACTGAAAAAAGTAATAAAGGAAAAAAGGAAATAAATGAAAAGAGATTTTCACGGTAGCGTTCTTTGAAACAAAAGTATGTTTTCTAGTAATCTTAGATAGTACGTGAACATGCACAGGCAGCTGAGCAGCGGTCTAGTAGCATGTCAGGGCCCGTGAAGGGAGACAAGCCATGAAGCAGAAAATCATGAGATAATGGATGGTGACTAGGCGGCTTGTTGTGGGGGCTAATGTTGCGCGAAACGAGACTGTTGATAGATAGGCGCTCACAACATCAAGCCAGCTCAGAGGCTGAGCCGATTCCGCTGCCTGTTGTCCCATCCCGAGTTATGCCAGCCATTCCCCATCCTTTCTTCTACCAGCACTTTTGCACGCACACATAAACACATACATTTATGCTCCTTACACACGCGTGCGTACCCACGCACACACACACATTTTACATTCTGTCTTATTTCTCTTTGCATTATGTCCATCCCATAATGCACTTTTTAACAAGTAAATACCCCACATAAAAAACACCCACATAATAACAAACACATAACAGGTGTTTATGCACGACCAATTTCACAATAAAAGCATGGCAATACTTCTTTATAAACGATGCCTAAACAGATCGTTATAATAAGCATCTAATATAATATCCTGTGTGATTCCGTAAGGTATAGTCTTACAGAAGACTTGCATTGTGCCCTGTTAGTCCGCAAGGTATTTTAATCCATAATATCCTATAGTTCCTTCTGGCGCGTACAGGTGCTTCTACCGTCCTGCAGTTCCCGTCAGTGGGTTTACTCCGACATCTGCCCCATTCCAGGCTTGTCATCTCGATCTCGCGGGACAACGATACGAAAGTAGAAGTGTGTGCTTCTGTTAAGGGTCCCATTGCGATTTCCTTCAGTAATCGAGGTCGCCCTGCCGCTTATCTTCTGACCATTCCCTCTGTCTACCAACTTCTTCTCTTCACCTTTGGTTTTGCGAGTGAAGCTGGAGGTCCTTTCATTTGACCGTACCACCACTTATATAACACACACACACACACACACACACACACACACACAAACACACACACACACACACACACATCTCTTCACACCATGTGCGTGTATAAAATATGTCACTTAGTCACGTGACCGTCCTCCAAGTATCGCCACCAAATGCCAGCATCTGACCTCCATCAACGAACGCCCGCCGGTCATGAAGTACAGAGAGGGAGAGTCGATGAGGGAGTCGGAAGCCATCACAGTGGTCGTCATGGCAACGAAGAGGATGACCGGCGGTCGTACCTGACCGGCACGCTATTCCCTGGTCGGTCACCAGTTCGGTCACCAGCGAGCCCCCCCACCTCCCCGTGGCTGTGTCCTACTTGTCCCTAAGAGCCTCGTTCTGGTGCTGCCAGAAGGGTGTCACGTGGGGTGGGGGTGGGGTGGCCGGGTTTTAAGCCGCTTAGTGTCGGTAGGTCTGACGTCACAAAACGCAGATCTTTTGTCGCCGCAGTTCAAAGAGCTTTGGGCGGCCCGCGTAAGGGCCTCGTCTGCTTGTAATCTAATTGACAGGGACGCATAATCCTATTGAATAAACGTTCATTGTCCCTCTTGATGTGGACAGTTTGTGCGTTTGGGTGATCTTCGACTATTAGTAGCAGCTCAGTTGCTCTTCTGTTCCTGTAATTTTATTTTATTTTATTTTATTGCTAAGTGGGTATGCACCTTGAAGGTTCACCTCTTTCTTTAGAGAGTAAAATTGTGATACTTCCGCGAATGATTAATCACCACCAATCTTCTTATTCTAATTTTAAAACAGGAAAGAAGACTTAGTTTCTTCTTGTCTCATATAGGATAATTAACTCGCGGAAGGTAGCAAAGAACACTAAAGGCAGAAACATTTTTCACGTAGCTACATTTTTACAATGCTCTTTTGACTTCTGACATTCTGGCCTTTCCCCTTGGTGCATGTTGTAGGAGATAATCATAATCACTTGCCTCACTAGCATCTTAAACAGATTCAGATTCTATATCTGTTTTTAATTCTGAACGCACCCCTCATCCGCAATTAAATTCGGGAAAATGTATCAAATACATTACTATGAAATTGTGAAACCGTAATGTGTCTTTACCGATATATCATCGCCCTTGTTCTTATTGTGCTTTAATAACAGGATACTAAATTGTTGTTCTCTGCAATCCTTTTTCTGTCACTAATGCGTTTGAATGAAGGCTAACACGAGACACTAATTTTGAAGAAAGCTTTCAATATAGCTGATATAATTCACGCACATTATTTTACAGTAAGATAAGCCTGATGCGGTCTCGAAAGTGAAAAATAGAAAAAAAAAAAACTGAAAAGAGCAGGCCACCTTGACGTCATCACCAGCGATTTGCAACTGTTGACGACGACGACGTCTCGCAATGAACGTTAACCACGAAGACACCCCATTCTTCCGTTCCCTTTCCCCATTGGGAGAAAAAAAAAAGAGACGAACAAAAACGACAACGACACATTGTTGATCATAGCGAAAGGAAAGAGTGACTACCTAGAACAACGATGACTAAGTCCAACGGCTAATTTTTGTGTGTGTGTGGAGAACTGTTGACGTCCCTGGCTGGCTTCTGAGGAAGGCAGGCAAAACTGCTGAAGCGGAAGATCAAATGAGGGATTGCGAGAAGACAACAGCCAGCCGGTTGTAGCAGACGGTCGGGGTTTGGAGGTTTGAGGGCGGGCTGATAGGATGAAGGCCGAACCTGCAATACCTGGACAAAGGGAATCCATAGCTTAAAAAAAACGCGGAGTCGATTGTGACAGAAAGGGGGAATTAATCAGCAAGGGGAGATTCTGGAGACGGCGCTACTTCATAATCCGCTGCGGACAAACGTCGAAGGTTGCTTGGGCCCTAATGAAAATGAGTTATGTTAATTTGGCCTCGCGAGGGATGAAAGTGCTGCGAAGTGCATTGGTAAACCAGTCGTCATTGAGATAAATGGATAAGTTTTTTTTCATTGCATTTACCTGTCTGTCCGTCTGTCTGTCCGTCCGTCCGTCCGTCAGTCCATGCCTTCCTATCGGTGCATCAGCTCATCAGCCATTCCTGTCCACATGTTTGCGTATTGATAAAAAAAGAAGTGGATATCTGCATGATGCATGTTTGAATAGCTAGTGGATTGATTGTGTGAGGCATGGCTAGATCGCTATGTTGTGCATGAATTTTGTCTTTCAGCGCGTGCCATGACACAGAAGCTTTTTAGCAACACCTTTCATTACACCCTGAGCTCTGGGGTCGAAGTAATGTCTAGACTATTATGACTAGGGTACATAAAACAGTCTACGTAAAGTATCGCAAAAGCTACTAGATCGAAATCAAATCAAATCAAGTTCCTGTACCATATTTTTTCTTTAATTTCTTCAAACATAATTTTTTTAGTATTTCAAACTATTTCTTTGTAAGGTGTCCTCGTACTTTGTGGGGGGCTCCAACACGAAATCAAGCAAACGTCTCTAAAAATACAACATATAGGAGGTCGGTTGCTGATGTCGTAACCCTACTTGTGTTACACAGAACTGATTGATTCTTCTCGTTTCCCTGACAGAACGGATTCAAAAACACACCACACACATACCGACTATCACTTTCACACAGATACATACACTAACGCTAAAGGAGTGCATAAAAGAAAGCGACCAAAGTGATAGAACGAGAGAGAGAGAAAGAGAGAGGGAGTAGAGAGAGAAGACGAGTAACGGGTTGATAATATAAACGATGAGAAATTGAAGAAGGAAGAGATTTAAGTAGGAAAAAAAGCCTGGCACATTCTGTCGCTGTGCTTTATCTATTTTTGTGTCACTTTAAGTTTTTAACAACATGCTGCGGTCCCATAGAAAGTCGATGGATGAAAGCGCGTATATACTCGTTTTGGCCTGGATTAGTACATGCCACGTGTATTGGCTTAACCTGCTCTCCGATTTCTCCACATAGTGTTTGATGGTAGCAGCTGGCTAAATTCGCCTTGGCGAAAATAAAAAAAAAATCATAATGGTGGAAACAGAGCTGTTAAACGTCATGGTGTGTATTGTTGACAGAGTCTGTTGTTAATGAGCCGAGCAATGTTCCGATGAATACAAAAATTGTCATGATGATTTTCCAATGAGAGATCTATGCTGACTTAGTCTTACGTATCAGTACATTACTCATCAGTCATCCCTAGACGGGTGCCAGCTGACGACGGCTTTCGGTGGAGATGGGGATGGGGGAGAATGAGGACACAGCCCAGAGAGACGCAGTGCCTGACAAAGTTTTCCGGAGTGTATTATTTGTCATAGTGAACCACACAAACATTCAAGTGCCTAGTTCTGCAAAGCTTCATAATGGTACTCACAGTTATTTGGTTTTTTATTATTATTCAGCAGAATCTATAAGAAAAAAACCAGTAATATCATATCATTTTTATCAAACTAAAATTCTACAAGAATACTGGTCTCATTATCTTCATGTTTTTGTGCCGCTCGAAAACCTGCCAGTTAACCTGGACAAACAGTTTAAATAATCGAGACGAAGTGCTTTCGAAGACTACCAAACGTTTTGTGAACTGAGCACGACCAGAGTGTAGGTTTGCAACAGAGTGGACGTCGTAGTTGCTCTCCAGGAGCCGTTCATAACCATTTTCTGCCACGTGACACGTCTTTCGACACAAGACTATTCTGCAAGGTTCGCTGGGAGTAGGCAGATAGTGCAACGCAAAATCTGGGCTGAGATTTCCATGGACTATGCTGTCATTTTGTACATCCCCGAACCCCATGCACCTTCGACCTGGTAGTTTAATGAATTGAACTGTTGTGTCCACACTCCGTGACTACATAGGTCAAGTTACGAAACTATAGACCATCGATGGTGCGACAGGTGCTGCTCACGTTGGTCGTCATGCGATAACTTGTTGCAAAGAATAAACGCGAGACATAAAGTGGCCTTTGGTGCGTGGAAGTATTGTCGTCACACACGTCATTGTACAACTCACATCGCAGTCTCACATCGCAGTCACACATCACATTCTCACATCCCAGTCTCACATCGAATGATCGGAGCCGATTGTAGCCTCAGAGGGGACTCACAAAGGTTCATCACCTCACAGCGCCAAACGCCACCTGACAACAAAGCCGCGACAGCTGCCCCACCCCACTCAACCCCCCTCTCCCATTTACAGGAGCTAATTAAGGTCTCCGTGGGCTGTCTTTGATGTGCACCTTTCTCTGTCAGCACAACCTGCCAGGTAGCAGCCCACAGGGAGTGAGCGGAGCTGTGGAAGGAAGGCAGCTTTTGCTTTACCTGCAGGGGGCGCTGCAAGTTTTAATCGCGAGATTGATGAATAATTGATTCTTTTGACGGCCGTTGCCGTCTGCGGGGTTGCGTCCCGCTTTGCGGGATGACGTTCCTGTGGCTCGGTTCGAGACGGAAGGGTTAAAGAACTAGTGAGGTGCAGAGTTTTTCCCCTAATGACTGGGTAAAATTTAGTACAAGGTAATATTTCCTCAAATTTGCGTGTATACACCCTTTTTATTCTAGATATACACGCCTACAAACATCACATATACATTAAGAGTATATTGCCTTGATATCCTGCGCAAAGACCTTAAAGAGCTTGTGGGTTGAAATTTTTTTTCTAATTAAAGTGCAAGATGCTATTTTCCCAAATCTGGGTGTATATCTCAGTTCTGTCTCGAGATGCACGCCTACAAGCATCACCATGCACTGAAAGACCTCAACAATACAGGCGCCAGGATCATGTTTGAGTTGTGGGAGAGCTGGGACCATGTGGTAATTAGGCTGTGTACAAAAGGGACGTCGCGATTTTGACTTTCTTTTATGCAGGACGATATTTGTTAACACGTATCTCCAAGACAGAAGTGATGGGGATATTCATCCAGATTTGGAGAAATAATATCGTGCATTGAACTTTACCAAGTCATTAGAAAAAAAAATATTGCACCCTACTAGTCCTTTAAGATGTGCAAGTCGTCAGGGTGCTCTATTCTTATCAGAAGCATATAAAGCTGTTTCATCTACCGTCCATCTTTACTGGATAGTTAGAAATTTATAAGCCAGCGAGGATAGCTAACCCCCTAATTAGTACTCTCTCTCTTGGGTGAATTACTCTGCAAGATTGGAAGATATCATGCAGGCTTTGTGTTGGTCTTTGATAACACACTTGTGGTGCCCTCATCTTCCGTTTGTTTTTTTCTGTGATCAATGTTTACTCGCAGAGATTATACACACTAGCGCTGTGTGTCCGCTCTTCACCTTCGGCAGGTGACAGGCACTTTAGGCTGGACCAAAGAAACAATCAGTCTCCTCGTACAGATTATTGAAGTACAGACATGTCCGGTTATCTGCAGACAACACTTCCACAAGTCTTCTTCTGCTTGAGAGTGACTGCATATCCATTCAAATAACGTGTGAAAAAAATGTTCACTCAGGATATTTGCAAAGTTCAGGAGAGAATACAAGTAGTCGATCTTTATGCGATTACATGCAAGAAACAAGGAAAATAGACCTTTCGTTGACCAGGCCGCAGAATGGCCGACTGTTGTGAGATTCACAAAAGCGTGACATCCCTTTTCAAAAAGGAAGGAGTGAGATTACAAGAAAGATGGAATTTTCTCAAAAGAACATCTAAAGAAAAACAATATAATCGGAAGGGCTGAAAAAAGTGGTCAGAAGAACAAAACGTTAAAACACTCTCTCTCTCTCTCTCACACACACACACACACACACATCCCTCTACAGGTACATTTTAGAATGGCTGTTGTTATTATTATTATTGTTGTTGTTTGTGTGTGTATGTGTGTGTGTGTGTGTGTGTGTGTGTGTGTGTGTGTGTGTACGTTTGATGGACTAGCTCAAATCAGTCATATTTACAAAATCGTAAAGGAAAGATAACTGCTTCGAAATTAGTTGCCTTCAGATAGATCGGCTTCACCAATAGGCACGTTCCTCTACGAATTTTATCGCAATTTCGGCTGGTCGTTTTGGCAACAGACTATTTTATTTTATACTAATATGCTTTAGTGAAAGATTCTTTTCTTCTTGAACAAGTCTGACACCTTCTGTTAAGAATAAGTTAGTTGTCCTTAAAGGAATAGTGGGGTGCAAAATTTCTTTCTAATGATCGAATAAAGCTCTACATTATATTTCTAGCTGAATGTCTCCGTTCTGTTTTCGAGATGCACCCCTACAAACACTAACATGTTGAGAAAGGGGTAAGCAACAAGATTATACATGACTACGTTTAAGTTGTAAAGCCCTCAGCCAATAAGAAATCTGGTATGCTAATTAGGCATATCTGTGCACAAACATCCCGATTTGGACCTCTTTCTGTGCATAGTGATGTTACCCTGTCACTAGAAAAAAGTTCCACCCGTTGGTCCTTTAACATTGCCGGAAGAAGTTCATGCGTTCATTATTTAATTATCAAATCTAATTATCACCCCTTCTATCAATTGTTTCATCTACACCACTTGTAAGATTTCTGCCGTAGCAATGTTTTTATTAAATTTATTCATTTATAGTAAAGCTGTGATCTAGCTTACATTTCTTCAGCAATATGGCTTGATGAGGACAAACATAGAAGGAATGATTCATGAAGTGAATTGACACAGAGAAGACAGATCGTCGAAACCGCTGATCGACGAATGGACTGACGCTGGGATAAAAATAACTTTTTAAAAATAATAATAGCTGTTCGACTTGCTTTGTGGAGAACATCCTCGAACATTTACAATATATATATATATATATATTATGTCATGACACTTGGGGTATGTTCAACATCTTCTGCAGGCAAATAAGAAGAGTCAAACGCTGATGATGATGATGATGATGATGATGATGATGATGATGATGATGATGATGATGATGATGATGATTATAAACTGTGATGTTTGTTGGCTTGTATCTCCAGAACGGAAGGAGATGGGTAGCGGTTTATGCAGATTTTGGGAAATAGTATCTTGGGAAAATCTTTACACAGTCAAGAAAAAAATTGTGCTGAACTTGACATTTCGGAAGAAGAAATCGTATATAACTCAGGCAGCAAACAAGTGTTTATTCATTGACACCTGGAGAATGGAAAGAAAGCAGCTTAATTCACAGATAATTTCTACATGAATGATTTTTCTTCTTGGAGGCAGCGGTAGCAGTGGAAACAACAGCTGATGTAGATCTTGCTGACTGAAAAATAGGCCGACGACAAGAACGACGATGGTAAAGTCGGAAGTGTACAGTACCTGCCGCTTTCAAATAGTCTGCAAGAGACAAACCAAATCTTTGACTTGACTGCGCCTTGCGAGATAAAATCACACACGTGTTGAAGTATGATACAGATTTTCGGTTCCTGTAGAGTCATTCTTGCGCCACACCTCTATTGTATAATTTTATAGTGTCTGTTAATGAATGGATAAACAATGCTATTTATTTATTTATTTATTTATTTATCTTAACCCATGCCTCTTTGAATGAAAACGTCTTATAAGTGACCTGTACTTCTACATTTATTTCAGAAAATCAACATGCTTTTAACAGAATAAGTAGAAAAAAAATAAATTCTAAATTAAAAGCGTGATTGGTTATTTCTATATTTGGATATGCCGAGGAGGAAAGTAGCGCACTCTGTCTGAGACCTTTTGTAAAGATCTCCTTAAAGGTTCTTATTTCTGTAAAGGAAACCAGTCCATAGCACAAAGAACTGTGAATAGTTATTCCTGGTAGTGCTTTGGCAGGTCGCTCGCTTTGTTTGTAGGGATAACCGAAAACATATATAACCTAAGAAAAAAATTTGGCGTTCAAACCGGAAGCGTCGCGAACAGATAATAGGTCTGACGGACTAACGACTGACAGCATAATTGGTGGATAACAAAAGGAACAGGCCTAGGCTGTAACATCCCTCTGCATACATCTTTTCACCTGGAGGCAGATCCTCTTAACTTTTAACCTCATATTACTCCACTTGTGGTGGTTTACCAAATAGGCACATCTCCCTGTTCCGCGACAAGCGGAGAGCACTCTGATGACCCAGCTTCATTTCCTGCTTGTTGTTTGAAACGAAATTATATCCAAAATTACTTTATGCCATCCTTGTGTACAGATGTTTTTTGATATTGTAAAAAATTTTGTCCGTCATGACGATTGTCAAGTAATAAGAGTTTGTGGATTGTGTGTTGATATTTCTTGCGTAATATTCGACGGCCACTGTTGCTGTAGCCTCTGTCCTGTTGTTTAAGGCTGGTTTACCAGCCATCTTCTTGAGTGCTGCGAAAAACTTTATACACTTTTTCAATAAATGTTTTCTTAACCGCTTATAATTTTTAACGAATTCAAAGCGATCGCTGATTTTGCTGATGGCCAGTCTTAAGAATCTGTTTTGTTTTTAATATTTATATATATATATATATATATTTGATTTGCAGTTCTCTGCTGCGTATAGGGACGATTCGTTCTGAACGTCAGTTTAATTTAATTTAATTTACAAGCTGTCATTTTACACTCTATTTTTGATGCCATTTTAACTTTCAATCTCAGTTTCCTTTGGAACGAGTGCTTTCCATTTATTAAGTCGCAATTCGCTTTTGGAATGCTGGCGTTTGGTCTGGTTTTGCAGTTCCCCTGATTTTTTTCAACTTGTCTCTGGAGCTTCTATTGTGATGAGTTACACACTATTCTCACATGCCTTGCCAGTGGCTCGTGCACAAACAGCTTAAAACGAGCGAGCTTAATCTTGCCCTGCCACAAAGAAACATGTACTTAGACAAGTCTTTTTCACTTATATTGTGATATTAATATGTACGTAAACATGATTGCGACTATTCATTCGATGTTACATTGTTTAGTAATACGATCGATTAAAAGTTGCATCGTTTAGTATCATGATCTCTTAAATTAGACGCAGTAGCTGAAGACCTTTGGTGTACGTATATACGCTGACGACACAAACTAAACTAAGTGAAGCCTAAGGTGATGAGGGCTCTGTACTGCCAGCACTCCTTTCTTCCTCTCCTCTCTCCACTTTATCGATTTCTTCTGCAATGAGTGCAGGTAATAGAAATTTATAGATGGCATATGAAAGAGCTATGAATATAAAAAAATTGGGCAGAGTATGGGGAAACAAAGAAAGATTAAAATAAATGGATAAATTAATGACTGAATGAATGGCAAATATCGTGTTACAGTTGTTTACGTGTCTTACGAGAGGAAATTTCACCAGCCGAAAAAATAATGGCATTTGTAGTGTTAGAAATGTGTTTTTGACAGCATTCTCCTTTTCACTTTGAATAGTGAAGTATTGGAACAGGCTTCTTCCCATCTGTTAACTTGTGTCCTTCTCAAGGCATTGGTCCCGTCATTGGTCCCCGTGAGATGTCCTGAAAAGAACACGACAAGATTTACCCACACTAAGAAAGAAAGAGAGGATAAAGAAAGAAATACAGAAAGAGTGGTTGTCTTTAAGCCCCAGTGACTTTTTTTCTCCGGGAATACTACACCTGGAAGACGCACGTTGCTCAGTCGTGTGCCGGTCAGGTGTTGTTTCACGCTTCACAAAATCTCGTCACCCCTTTAGTCACGACTGATTTGAACGGAAAATTGCAAAACAGACGCGTGCGGGAGGGGAAAAACACCCCACCGTAGGTTGAAATTGCACGTCTTCCAACCTCTTCAATAGACTGACGCGTGATCTCTCGCGGGTGGCTACGGCTAGCCTTAGTTTGTCCCACACCTTAATAAGGGGTGGTTTGGGAGGCTTGTCTAACTTCTTAGGCTCGTCGAAACTACTCGTGCATCACTAATGACCCTTCACCCTGGAGGAGGAACACGGAAGGTGCCGGTCGAGCGTCAGCCACAAAGCGACGAGCAATTTCACAAGGACAGCAGCGAACACTGCACACACCAGGTACAATAATTTCAAAGCCAGCAACATAGCTAACTGCGCAAGCTAGGTGAGAACTGCACTTTACCTTTCCATTTTTATGTTGCTGTTATTGCCGCAGTCAGAGGGACACCATATGTCTCTGACGTCACTAATGTTGTTGTTGGCAGGTTGTTGACGCTTGTGGTGTATGGTGTGGAACTATTGTTTCCAGTGTAGGGCTGGTAATCTGGTGCTGATTTGGTATTTCTGGTTTTGGAGCTAATAGTTCTGGTGTAGACCTGGTACTTCTAGTGTGGATCTAATACCTCTGGTGTAGAGCGGGTACGTTTGGTGTGGAACTAGCTTTCTTTCCGTGGAGCGGGTACTTTTAGTGGCTTGCCGACCCTCATTTTGTGTTGTGTGGCCTTATGCCTTCCGACATGTACTTAAGCGCATGTGCGTAGGTGACACTTCCGGTGGGCAGGTGATGGTCCTGTTCTATAGCTAATCCTTCCGGCTTACCGCTGATGCTCCTGGGTTACACCTGTAGCTTGTGTTCATACTTGATACATCCGCTTTTGAAACTGGACCTTTTGAAGTGTAATCTACACTCTTTTCCATACATTTTGCTTCACTTGGGCCTGAAGGACTGCCGAGTTCACGCTTCAGTTACAAACTACCGAAAATTGTAAAATTACCGACAAAAACAAAACTAAAGATTATACACAGGAAAACAATAGAAAATGCATTTAAAAAAAGGAAAGATAGAAGAAGAAAACAGAAAGAATAGGAAAAGTGAAGAAAGAGTAAGCAAAAGATGACTAGAAGCTTACATGGGCGCGCGCGCGCGTACACACACACTCACATACATAGCACACACACATACACAAATACAAAAACACACATGCATAGCACACACAGAATCACAAAACACACCAAAGCACACATGCGCACGCACGCACGCATGCACACACACACGCTCACGCGCGCGCATGTATTTTAAACCTGCGCACTTAATCTCATCACACTAAAAAAGCAAGCACCTTGGCTATTGACGTTTTAAACTAAATTAATAGTAGTTAATGGTGTGTTAAAAATCAATCAATCAATCAATCATTCAATCAAAGATGTGGGTATTTTAGAACAAAGTACATATAGTACATAGTAGATGCGCGGTGTAGTGCACACATTTGAAAATAAATATTTTTTTTTTTTTGGTTTTCGAGAATACATTTTGTTGGTGTTTGAAAATATTTAAAGATGTTGATGTTTTAAATTAATGAAGTTTCTGATACTTTTTTTAAAAATGAGTAAATGAAAGGAACGACAACGGCATCGCATTTTGAGAAACGTCTTTCTTCAGCGTCTTGTGTCGTTGCACAGGACGGCCCGCAGTGCTTAATTATACGCAGTCAGTGCGACAGGAAGCTGTTCTGCCCAAACAAAATGCGCCAGTGCCGGAGGGGCCAAGTACGACAACGCATGTGATGGGGGAACCTGGGGAGGATTTCCGTAGCGGAACGACTGCAGGGGGACTCTCATGTATTTTTTGTTTTTTTCGGGTGGGTCTTTCCTTCTTTCTGTCCTTTTTTTTTTTCTTCTCGTTTCTCTGCAGACCTTCTGCTGGTTCGTCCTCCGAGTAAGCTGGCCGGAAGCAGCGCCCAGTGACTGCGGGCCTCGTCCTTTGCTCCGCGACTGTGGTTCAGGCTTTGTGTTGACGTCTGCATCATTAACCTTCATTTCAGCCAGTGCAGCTGAGCTGACTTGAGGGATTTGGTGTAGGGCCACTCGGAGGTTTAGGACGATGCACAACGAATGACAGCCGATGCTAAAAGGCTCTTGGGAAGCTAGAAAATGTTCGTAAACAGCAGTCGCACTCTTCACACATACACCGGGGATTTTTTTTGTTTTGGTTGTTTATTTTTTGAAATTATTTCTCATATTCTTGTGTTGCTTTCTTCACAGTCTAGGATTTCAGACTTGCAGTTCATGAAAGCAATGATATCGGGTGACGACATAACAAATTTACATTTGCGTTCGACGGACCATGTACTGTATGCTTGAAGAAGGATAACGCTCACAGATAAACCAAAATTTGCACTCCACAAGCAATAAGACACCAGGGGCTAGCTGCACGACACATTTCTAATTTCAAACACTTTTAGGCCTTAACTCTATTTAGATAATTAGTATAAAGTGCAAACCACAATTTTAGAATTTTTAAAACTAAAACTGCTTTAAGTAAGGTAAGTCTGACTATCCGTCCTGTCAGTACAATTTTTTTTAATGTTTTTCTGCAATGCATCAAAATGGCTTAGAAGAGATTTTGCTTCTTTAGAACAGTTTTAAGGCTTAGAAACGTGTTGTGCAACTGACCCCAGAACTGTAAACCAGTTTTCTACCCTGCCGAGATCACTGCGCTGTGTGCATGTTGTTGTCACTGTGCTGGCAATGCTGGCAATATTTGCGGGGCCGGATGGCTGTCATGGCAGCAAGACTGACTTACTGACTGTTCGTGAGTCGTCGGCAGAGCTGGTGGAGGAAGAGGGGGCAGTGCAAAGAGAAAGGAGCCATTTTCACTTTTAAATGAACTTTGTCACATTACACGTAATCACACGAGGGATGCGGGTCTTCACGACAGTCGCGACCAGCGTCAGAACAAGTCAAAGCACCGTCCTTAGCGCGCGCGCACACACACACTCTCTCACACACACACACACACACACACACACACACATTTTAGCAAAGGTGACACCCTGACTGAAAAAATAATATATGCAGCCAGAAACGAAGACAACCATACTAGAAGGAGGGGCCGGCTGAAAGGGAGGTAAATGAGATCTGGGAGTAGAGTTGCGGGACGTGGGGAGAGAGTGGTAACTTGCAGCGGGGCCAGCTTGACGGGTCCAAAAGGAGTCGGAGGAAAGGTTACGGCAAAAAGCGAGAAAAGGGAATTGATTGAACCGCTCTCACCGCCGAGGTCCGCTAGCATGACGTACGCGGGGGTTCCACAGTGACGTGGGGGTCCATTTTCCAAAAGGCGGCGCGCGAGAAGAGGGGCGGGCTGGGTGAGGTGGGGGGGGGGTGATTCGTTGGCAGCCCGCTCGTGGCGCCCCCGTAACGTTTCGCTGGCAGCTCCGTGACGTTGGGCGCGAGGTAATTACGATGACAAAAGGAAGCAGGCAGGAAATTTACAGTGCCAGACCTGCAGCAAGGTCGTTAGACAGAGCGACAGCAGACTCGCTCCTTTTGCTTCCATCTGTCTTCCTCCTTGGCTGGCACTTTGGGCTAAGTGACCATCGTCCCCGCCCTCTAGCAGCTTCCACCCCACCCCACCGTCCAACAATTCTGCCTCCATCCCTTAGCCTGGCGCTACAGGGCCCGCACACTGCTCACTGCACATGATAATACGTGGACTGTACAGCTTTTGGTTTCAAAACTGACATCAAAAACTGTAATCAGGTAAAAGTGATACTGAACAGACAATTGATCTTCGGTTCACAAAAAGTCTTGGATTTTCTTTTGAAATATTAAAGGACTAGTGGAATGCTAAATTTATTCCTAATGACTTGGTAAAACTGAGTACTAAATACTTGATGATGATGATGATGATGATGATGATGATGATGATGATGATGATGATGATGATGATGATGATGATGACGATGACGAAAAGCTCTAATTGATATCGAACTCAGTGCTTTTCACAAAAGACAGAATAAATAGCATACAATTAACATATGAGTCGTGTGGAGTAAAAGGAGAACGGATACAGAGCCTGGTGCTGCCTTTACACAGTTCAACATGTGAAGCCGAAAGATGACAAGTGTTAACATAAATTATGTTTTGTAGTCTCCACACAGAAACAGCCACCATACCTACTGAAAACGCAGTCTCGAAACATCGTGCAGATTCAGTAGGATTTACAGAACAGGATCAAGCGGTCTCTCTCTCTCTATCACACTCACACACACAGAAAAAGTAATTTTAAAAAAGAAACCTGCAGATCTGAATGACACCGAAGTCTCCCGGTCAAAAGAAATTGATGCCACGGATATGCATGTGTGTTTGTTTTCGTCACAAATACGAGTTAGTAAGTGTAGTCCATGCGTCTGTTTGTTTTCGTCAAAAGTCAGAACAAATAAGTGTAGCCGATACACATTGGTGAACCAGGGTCAATGTCTGCATATTTGTAAACGCGGATGTAATTTACAAGAACCAAAAATATTGTCGCGGAAAAAAGCACGAGAAGGAGAGAAAGATAAAATGAACGAGGAAACGAACAGATAAATGTTAAAAAAAACCGACCAGAACGAACAAATAATCAAATTGTAGATGGACTAAAGAAACCTGACTAAATATTGCAGGAAATCGAAACGCCATTTTTAATGAAATGGTCGTTAAACCCCCTGAAGCGTGACATTAACGATGGCCGCCTACCGTAACCTTTACATATTCCCACTGCGACGGCCCACCATGACCTCTGGTTCACAGTTACGTTAAAGACATTAAAAAATGAAATAGGCCTTTATCCAGCTGTCAAAAGCGCCTTCCCGGTCTCTGGTCCCCCTCACCCCCTATTTTGGTAATGTCTCTCTTGTAGTCTCTTCTTCGTGGTGACTTCTGCTTGGCCTCCCACCTCAGAACCCTGTAATGATATGATAACAGGACAAGTCTCACAGGAGCAGTTGAGGTTTTCGGGGCACAAAAGAAGTTGTCTCAACTGAATTAAGCCGTTCACCTCTTGATTTCCAATTAAGTGCCAGTCATCTCCCCTTTCGGGGCGGGCGTCAGGCCTGCAGTTGACCCGCCATTGTGGCACCCTGCTACTGCTGCCACCTCTGGGACCGGTGCCAAAAGGCCCAGCAAGTCCGCATCGATGATGCGTGAATGTGGAAGCTCTCTGCAACATTAATCAACCTTTGTTTCGCATCACTACGAACAATAAATAGAGGCACCGCCAGACCTCACGCAGCGCCTCTTCCCCACAACCACCCCCGACAACTCCCCTTAACACAGACTTTGGTGCTTCTGCTAACGCAACAAGCTATCCTCTCATCGTCAGTGACGAGAATTCTTGAGACTCTCAACTGGAGGGAGACCAGATGTAGTAGTGGTGACTCGTTTTAGTGTGGGAGAAAGCCCCGAGTCTGTGTGAGTACTTTGACAAGGAGACCACGGATGTTTCTATTGTGCGGGTTCAAGTGTGTGTGTGTGTGTGTGTGTGTGTGTGTGTGTGTGTGTGTGTGTGTGCGTGCGTGCGTGCGTGCGCGCGCGCGTG
Organism: Marisa cornuarietis; assembly: GCA_004794655.1. NCBI lineage: Eukaryota > Metazoa > Mollusca > Gastropoda > Architaenioglossa > Ampullariidae > Marisa > Marisa cornuarietis. Next base: position 4,594,818 of record SMMW01000617.1, on the reverse strand, counting down.
CGTGCGTGCGTGCGTGCGTGCTCAATTTGTAACGGGGAGAGACACTTCGAGGGCATTCTTACCCTACGCTTGCTTCACTCAGTCAAGGCTACTACCACCCAGAGATTGAAGTCGACAGTCTAAAAACTTTCGAAAGGTCGTAATTTTCGCTGACACCTAAACTAAAGACAGAAATTCACAAGGATTGAAACATCCAGAATTACTGACAGAGAAAAACGAGGTTCTTGTTAAAAAAGAAAGGTTTTAAAATCTTTTCGCGTCGTGTCCTCGGCAAAAAAAAAAAAAAAAAAAGCAAAAAGGAAAGAGAGAGAGAGAGAAAAGCTACGAAATAAATCGGAGATATTGAAACATTTATTAGGTACAAAGAAAGAAAGAAAGAAAGAAAGAAAGAAAGAAAGAAAGAAAGAAAGAAAGAAAGAAAGAAAGATTCAGAGGAGTATGGAAGAAAGGACAATAAGTCAAACAGCCTTGTCCGTAAAGGTGAATGTGATGAGGAAGAACCTGCATCTTGCCGATCCAGACATCCAGTAATATGAGCACTACATCGTCTCATCCTGTCTATGGGACTCCAAAGGCGAATTTTAATAATTTTCTCTTGCTAGCTATACCATATTTGTAGAATGTATAATTATAGAATGCATTCCATAGCTAGTGAGAGAAAATGTCGATAGAACTACTGTATTTCCTTTACGCTGAGAAGTTGGTATCCAATTCATTTTACAGATAGAATTCAATAATATAACTATAGAATGCATTTCATTCTGTCTTTATACTATATACTGCATAATTATACTATAGAATGCATTCTATAATTATGGAATTAATTGTATAGCCAGCGAATGCATTTTATAATTATAAAACCAATTAAATAAACTATAGATTGCTTCCTATATTTATAAACTCAATTAAATAAGCTATAGAACGCATCCTATATTTATAAACTCAATTAAATAAGCTATAGAATGCGTCCTATAATTATAAAATGAAATATGTGGCTAGAGAGAGAAAATCGTAAAAATTCCCCTTATGGCGCCTCATAGCTGTCCAGCTTATCGGCTCTCTGGGTTTCGCGAGAGCTTAGTGTGAGTCGTGTCAGGTGTTTCACACAGCAGCATGCCTCGCTTTCTGTGTTGAAAGAGAACGAGTTTCCTGGAGTTTAAAAATTGGGAAGTCTGGCAATTCGTCCGAGCAGACCTACAGATACTTGTATTGTGGAAATAAAAACTTGTGTTGAGACTATACGGGGGCCTAAAAAAGATTTTACTGTCGTTTTTATGAACGAAGTTTGCTGTGGTGTGTGTGTGTGTGTGTGTGTGTGTGTGTGTGTGTGTGTGTGTGTGTGTGTGTGTGTGTGTGTGTGTGTAAGGGATTGGAAGAGTTTATGGTGTGTTGATCTGTCTAATGACAAAATGACAACATGTTTACTTGCGGATCACAGAAAAGTGCTTAAGGGCCTAGTGGTGTAAACTTTGTTTTCTAAGGACCTGGTAAGACTTACTGCACCCAAATTCTGGGTGACCAACCCCTTCCCCCATTCGGCAAACATGATGTCATGAGTTTGACCATTTTCTAGGCTTAGCGGTGTTCTTAGGCCTGTATCTTAAGAACGGAAGGCGGAACTTATTCACTAGAGTTTCTATCACTGAGCTTTACCCAGTCATTAAAAAATAATCCTGTACCGTAGTATGTCTTTACGCTCCTGTTCAATAGCACAAAATAAAATGAAGTATTATACAAATTAAAAAATCCTGTTTCTTTAATATTGTAGTACAATTAATTATGCCAAGAAGCGACAGACGTCATGGGCAGTTCTTTTTACCCTGTGCGGATGTAGATGACCAGTGTTTCTGCCTCTTGTGTGCAGCGTCAAGGCACCGGTCAAAGAGCCGCCGAAGAGCAACCCTAGCAAGCGGCACCGCGAGCGCCTTAACTCGGAGCTCGACCACCTGGCCAGCCTCTTGCCCTTTGAGCAAAGCGTCATCTCCAAGCTTGACAAGCTGTCCGTCCTCAGACTGGCCGTCAGCTATCTTAGGACCAAAAGCTACTTCCAGTGTAAGTTACTCTCTGTCTCTGTATCTTAGTCCATCTATCAGTGGCTCTTTTAGTTTGTGTGTCTGTCTGTCCGCTTGTCTAGCCATGTGTCTATCTGCCTGTTTGTCCACTAATTGGGCTTTTTTTTATTCTTCTAGCCTTCATGGCCATCCTAAATAAAAGGTCCAGCTCAGCAGCTAACTCTCGGGACTCACATTCCAGACGTACGCATCCCACCCCACAAACAATGAGAAGACAATGTTTTAATGTTTTTAAGATCCAAACGTCATGCCCCCCGCCTCTCTCTCTGTGTGTGTGTGTGTGTGTGTGTGTGTGTGTGTGTGTGTGTGTTATATTTGGTGTTATTGATCAACGTCTATTTGGGACCTTGCACCGCTTGTTCCAGTTGAAACAAATATCTATACTCTAGAATAAAGGCGCCATTACATTGTACGAAACATGCTTATGATGGTATCACAGCAAAGACATCGATCTGATTTCGAAAGCACTTGTAATGTTACTTCATTGCCTTTTTTTGCTCCGGTAAGCTTCTTTCAAGCTTCACCGTTTAAGTTTCTTTTGGTGCATCGCAACATCTCCATTGCTACAAGAACAGGATCTTCGCCTGAGGCGAGGCATAGAAATGAAAACGTAATTAAAACTCGAGCACCACGATTTCCACTCCAGCATCCGAATTGATGGATGTCTGATAATGCTGGACAAGTACGTCGGACTCAGTCCAGCCCCTTAACATCCCCAATCGAGTAAAATTTAAAAAAAAAAGAGAAGAAATATATTGATTCGCGTTTTACTGTATCGCATTCTGAGAGGAAAGACGGGATTACGAAAGCGCAGGCACTTGAAATACAGTTTATGTTACTAGAGGAAAAAATGACTCTTCGCCATTTGTTGTCTAGCGGTCTCTTCATGCGGGGCCCCTGTCCTGACGGAAACGGTATCGATTTCTCTCGTTCAACGAGTGTTTAACTTCGTGCTGCATAATTGCCGTAATGAATGGTGCTGGCTAGCTTTCTCCCGCTTACCTTCGGTCCATATCGGGATAGCCCCGCGGGGCTTAAAAAAAAAAATGATAAAAACCAAAATAAATAAAAAAAATTGTTCCATTGCGATGGCTCGGCCAGAATTAAAATATCGCCCGCCACTTCAAGATTTGTTCTTTTCACCGACCAATGCCTGCCAGCTCCGACATTATGTCCCCCCACCCACCATCTCTACGGTTCGCTTTCAACCCCACTCCACCCCTGCTCCTCTTAACTGTACTGCCTCCCCCCCCCCTTGCCAACAACCCCCAGCGGCTCGCAGAAGGGTGTTGTTTCTGCACACTGAAGCAGCAGGTCTAGTATTACCTCTCCCTTTTATGCATAGATTTCTGGGAGGGGTTGTTGGTTGAGGAAAAGCGAGTGCGGTGCCGCTATTGTTTTGATTAAGACACGGCCATTGAGCGACGGGCTCTCATTAAATGGCGATGAGCTATGGGGCATGTCAGACAGCCGTGCTATTAGCCGCTAATCAGATGGGGCCTGCGAGACTAAAGTATAGTGCACGCTTGCTTTAACTCGCGCAGATAGGCAGTGCTGCCGGATATCATCAGTTGCAGTCCATATGATCTGGCCACTATTACCTCTGCCTTCATAGTTTTAGCTGGTAGTTTCCTCCGAGTTTCCCATCACTAGCTCCCTGTTCCCCCTTCTTCCGCCGTTTCCCACTCAGGCACCTCCTGCTCTCTCCCTCCCCCTCCCCCACCTTCATCTCCATCACCCATCTTTCCATTCTCCAGCAACTGCATCCGGGTCACTGAAAAGAAGCGACGTGTTTTAGAGATGTGCAGCCGAGAAAGGGAAAGATAAATATGGTTCGTGTGTGTGTGCGTGCGAGTACACGTGTGTGTGTGTGTGTGTGTGCGCGCGTGCGTGCATATGGAAAAGGGGGTAGAGGGCTGACACGAGGTTGACTCCCACCCCCGAAAAGATTAAAAGATTAAAGGATTAAAATATAAAATTATAATAAAATTATTTTAAAATCAGCGAGTGCTTAGAGACTTTGTACTCGATCTACAAATGTCAGGATTTTTCCCTTCAGGAATGAGCCCCATGTTTTTGAGAGCGATCGAGACGGCAAACGTCAAGTATTAAAATGATGGTTATATATATATATATAGTAGTCAGGCATACGTAAGTAGACGTACATCGACCAGAGAGAGACAGAGACATGTTATTTATTTTTTTTTAAAGATCGTCAGTAATTGAGACGCTAAAAAGACAGGTAGACAGGTATTGTAGATCAATAGATATTATCTCAGGACTCTAGCGCTGCAAGTTCTGCGATAGATTTCGTCAGCTACAAGCCAGTGACATCGTCAAGATGGGAAGGACTTGTGGCTGGGTGGTGGGTGGCTTGTCGGTTAGCTCGCTAAACTGCACGTCACCGTAATGCGAGGGTACAGCGGGTTTGCCGGAGCAACAGGAATGAAGAAGATAGTGTAGGAGAGACCACGACCCGATACACGGCGCGTTCAGCAGTGCGTGACCACAATCAGTAGCGGCCATTATCGTCTGCAACAATAGCGCCCTCTTGAGTTTCGAGGTGATCTCGGTGACCTCCCCTGCTAGGCGCTTTGTCGCCGCTTGACAAGGCACATAATCAAAATTCGCTAAGTACCGGAGCGACGACGCCGCCTACCAAAACTTATGTTTGTCCAACGGGGACTTAACGTGGCTCGAGCAGGGTACAAAGATCAGAGCCTACTGGGGTATAATCAGCACTCAGGTGTACGCCCCGTGAGGTGGGTGGGTGGGTGGTGGGGACGACAAGGGGATAGCAGGTGGCAGACCTGGACAGAGGAGGAGACAACCACACCGTCTCTGCTTACCTCGGTGATTTCTAGGGTTTCATTCGCTTCGCACTGTCCTGACCACAAGTCGGGCGCGGAGCTGCGCGCGCATCGAACGATGGTCATGACGTCATTCCTTCTCTTTCGGCGCATGCGCAAGATATGGTCGTTCCCAGCTCTTTTCAGGTCGTTTGGGGAGTGAGGTGTTTGAGACCTCACTTTTCTCGGTAGCAGCTTTATGTGTGGGTGGTGCCCATCTCATTTCCCTCGCTACCTTACCTTTCCCACCCTAGGAGTCAGGTACCCATTCCCGCCAGATGGTAGACTGATGAAGGTTTCCTGCACTACACGGGTATCGAACCATAGCGCCTCTTAATTCGGACAGCAACGATACAACCACCCCGCTCCCCCCCCAAGATCTAACACGTTTCTATACACTGGGAGGTTAAACGCTCGCTCACCACCAGCACCTGGAGAGTTGTAAAATTCAAATCTCAGTCTCAGGCCACATAAATGCGACACATGTTCCATCACAGGGCGGTTCAGTGAGGGTTATCTCCCACTGCTGTGGTTTACTCCCTTTATCTCCCTTTATCCCTTCCGCTCCACCTCCAATAGCATTGCAATTGTGGAATCACCAAAAGAACTTTTCTCTCTAGTAAACTGACAAACTAGCCAATTAGGAGAGAGTTCTTTGCATTACCACAACTGTGCAAGACAGTTTTTTTGAACGATGACGCTTGGGCAAAAGCACTTTCATCACTGTGCAAACTTGCCGCTGTTACGAAGAATGAGAGCAGTTTTAATTTAAAACTGTCCATAAAACTACTTCACTTTTCCGACAATATTTCTAATAACTCTAGGTTTTGTTGTTGATAGGTATGGTGCTGTGGCTGAGCTGATTTTATAGTGTGAATGGGCTTGGGTGCTCGTAGTTCAAGAGGTTAGACTACTTACTGACTACAGCGTACTTATTATAAATACTAATACACTGTTAGTATGTATGGATCCAACAGAAAGAGAAAGAAACACGTTTTTTAAACATAGTTTTTGTTAGACTTTTATTTAGTTAGTCTGATACACCATGTGTGTTTGCAAACTGGCGATTAAGACTTTCTTCGTTTTCTATTCAAACGTTTCAGCAAACGATGCATCATGTTGAAATTAAACAGATGCACGTCACATGTTAATTTCTAACATAATTTCCTTCATATCCATTCTCATGGAGAAATCCATCTTTCACTGTTTAAGTACTACTTACACATTATACTGTAGTAGAATATTCTTCAGGATACTTGATTGCAACAGACTGTGAAAACCGTGCGAGCATGTTCTGTTTAAAGCCCATAAAATGCATGCCAGCGATTGCGTCATTCTTTATAAACACCTTCAAAATCCGAAGAATTTAAGTAGCAGATTTTAATAAAATTCAAAAAAGTAAATAAATGAAGTGGATAAAATCAAGTCAAGAAAATCATCTGTTTGAAAAATTTTCTATATTTTGCTGAAAAATTGTAAGAGAAGATACCTATCAAGTTCTTAAGCAGATTGGACTTAATCCTAATCTTCCACATTACTGGGCTGTCACCGCCCTTTAAAAAGCTTATTCATGATTCCGACGAATTGTTGTTACTGCCGTTGGTGTTGCTGTCTGCCGATGTTTCTTATCGACCTTGATAGTCGACGCCATAAAATCGATTTCTAATTTCTCTGGAAAAAAAAGTACGGGCTGAGATGGTAGCGTCCAAAATTCATTCCTTCGATTAACATTTTTAACATTTTTTCTGTTCTGACCAATTTAATGACATTTGGTGACGAATGATCAATCTAGAGAAATGGGGAAACGTCAAAATGATTCGGGGGAAACCGTGTTGTGCTATGCGATTGTTCGCGCTTCAATTAAACCTGTGTTATTTAATCAGCCTGACTGGCGCAACCCCAGACGCACACCTTTTGTAGCCAGCCTCCCGGGACGGGTAGCCCCGGATTAACTGCTGCCTTTGATCCGTCAATCAATGCATAATTTTCATTAGTGCTATAAATAATTGACCGAACAGATGCCGTGCTGGCCCGCTCATTCAAGGTCTGTCGACTTGACGGTATTTTCTTACGCGCCGCGCAAGGCTTGGTGCTTGCGGGACAAAGCAGAAGGTCTGGGCAACAGACGCTGGCGATGGGATTTTTCTGTGCCAGCCGTTCGGCCCCACTGCCAGCCGCAAAAACTAATGGAATTAACACACCTGCCTTCTCCCCCTCCTTCTCGTCTTTGAGTTTATTTCCTTGGCATGAATCAGCTGGGGGTGGGGTGGGGGGAAGGAGTCAATGACGGATGAATCAGACTGGACGTAAAGCACAGGTAAAAATCTCCAGGGAACCGTGTCGGAAGGTGTGGAGGTTACAAACGTGACCGCTTTCTTGCCAATCTTTGACATTCTGTCCACTTGGCTTAAGACGGGATTCATTCCAGTTGTAAATATTTAGACACATGGATTCTAGATGTCGGAAATCACACACACACACACACACACACACACACACACACACACACACACACACACACACACACACACACACACACACACACACACACACACACACACACACACACACACACACACAGCTGCAGCCGCAAAATATTTCAAATTCCTCAATTCCTCTTTCGCTGTTTTCAACTTTGCCTTCATATTTTACCGTATTCTTTAAATATTTAAAACGTGTGACTATGCTACTTACTAAAACTACTGTCTGCTGGAAGAATTTAAATCCACTGAGTATGATAAACTTTTATCGCAGCTCATAGCTGTGTATATATTTCATTCAAATTATTTTTATACTACTTGAGCAACGAACATTCTTTGAAGCTTTTCGCGTGACAATGTTTTTAATCAGTTATTTAATTATGAGAGGATTTCAGTATTTATTTTTTTCCCGTTGTTTTTGAAGCTTGAGTCTACGTGACTGGCTCGTTACTAAAAATAGCAGAGAAGCGTTATTCGTATGCGTATGCGTTCGATTGCAAGCCTGTTTATGTAACACTCCATTACAACAGCGGGGGGAAAAAGTGCCTTCCACTCGGGACCCCACGCCTAAAGAAACGAAGAATAACCACAGCACCATTTTGAACTCGTCACTTTTATTAATGTCCCCGGGGGTAGATATCGACAGGCCACGCGGAACTTTCTGCAGCAATTCTATTTTCTTCTCAGCACGAACAAGACAAATGGATTGTTGACTGTTTTGATAGCCGCCTTCAGAGAAGCAAGGGCACAGGACGGTGCAGGAAGGCGCCAGTTACATGCTTTTATCACCTGCAGGGATCTCCCAGGTGTTTTGATTTTGCGCACGATTTTATTTTTCAAAAGAAGGTAACCGATGATGAGTGGGAGGAGGGGGGTGCTAGAGGCGGAGAGTAGGGAACGAAGGAAGTCATTTCTGTCAAACCCTACAGCAGGTCAACAAGCAGGCCATCGTCGCACCACGCAGATCCCTGACATCATCGAGTTTTTTTCTTCCTGTCCTCCTGGAGGGTCTTTTTGACTTCCTTTTAGTTAGGAGTGTGGGGGGGGGGAGTGGTTGAAAGGAGGAAGGGGAAACCGGGAATTTTTGACACGCCATTAACAGCTTGCTCTGCCTCCGTACGTTGCTGGACACATGGGTACAATTAAAGACACATTCGGACCATGTGCTTCAATGGTGTCCGCCTTGGGGTGCCCTAAGAAGTTCCCTCCCCTTCCAGCACCTCCCATGATTGTTTAGAAAAGTGTTCAAACACGAAATTAAAAACTCTCTTTAAAGAGGTCATCAGAACCCATCAGAGGCGTCAGAGGATTGAGGTCCGGGCTTTTTCATTTTTTGCTTCCATTAGGATGTCCAGGCCATTTTATGTTTTTTGCAGAAAAGATCGGAAGCCTTCAGGCTGCAGGCGAGAAGAGCAGCGAGAGCTGTCAGAGGTTAGCTTCCCCTCACTAGAAAGGGAACTGCGGGATACCTAGCAGCATGGGTCTGTAGGCGGGCTGGTTATATGTGGGGTGCAATACACCAGCTTAAACTGTCAGGGGTCTTGTGGACCCTCTTTTCTTCACTAATTTTACTGCTCTTAAAGGCTTAGTTTTTATTCTACTCGTGAAGGGATTTAAAAAATGTAATTAGCTTCTAACTTATGAAAAACTCGGAAGGCTATGAAATTAAAATGATAAAGGTGGTAGCTAAACTATTTTAAAGAGTTCTTGTTAGCCAAACTGTCACTGAAGACTTCTTCTGTTTCTTTTTATTTCAAAAGGAGAATATTTTTCTTCCTGTGTAGAAAAACTACTCAAACATACCTACATAAATATTTTAAAACATTGTCATGTCCAAATGCTATGTCAAAATAAAGCTGCTGCGTTACTATTTTCAGATCTCTCATTAGCACTAGAGAGACTTTGAATAGTTCTAACCTCAATCCACAATACATGTACTTGTTTTCTGATGTCAACTACTTTAGTGATTAAGCAATAACGTCGCCAGTAAATGTAATATTATGTCTGGTGCCCACTTCAAAAAAAGTGCTTTCTTTTGTGGAACACTGTGGACTACGTTTTTTTTAAATCTGTAGCTTTGAAATAAACTAAGTAAAGGAATAAAAGACGAGCACTTTCTTGCCCCGATTCAGTAACAAAACAAATCAATTGCGGGTCGTCTTGCCCTGTTGCCAAAACATGGGGAGAAATTTCACTTTTCAGCCTGCACGTTTGGTGCCGAAGGTCCACACGGCAGCTGCAGTGTCTATGTGATACAGGACTCACGAAACATCCCAACATCTGTTTCATGTAATTAGCTTCGGTGCAAGCTCGGATTTCGTGCCCATTAATTACTAAATAATGTGGGGCGAAAATATTGCTGGCCATGCTTTGGGCGGCGGTTGGCGCGGACACTGCTGGGCTTATCGCCATATTTATGACGGTGCGGCTCGATGGCTGGGACAAGGTTTTAGCCGGGATTACAGTGGGAGGAAGTGGGTCTCGGTGGAAGTGGGTTTTCGGTTGCTAGCCACTGCCCGTAGACTGACTGACAGCTTTGGATCCACAAGGGGCACGCGCGTGGACATGCACGTGTACAAGTGCCTGCTTTCAAAAAAATGAGAACGTGGATGTGCGTATGTGTGCGTAGATGCATGAATGTGAAGAGAGAGAAAGAGAGAACGCGTAAGAAGGGATCGACAGGAGGACCTTAAAGTGCTTTTTAGTCTTTGTCTCACTGCTATTGTTTGTTTGTTTATTTGTTTCTTTCTTTCTTTCTTTTTCTTTCTTTCTTTCTTTTTTTCTTTCTTTGTACCTTTCTTTAGAATCCCGCTTGCAGCGTAAACTGCCTTACTTATTGTGGTATTACAATTATCTGTTTCAGCCGTTTTGCCTGCCAGGTATGGAATCGAAAGCCACCTTATGTCTAGGGCACACCTGTTCCACGAACCCAACTTTTCCGAAGGAGACAGCGTGCTGCAGGTTAGTGTTCAGTATTTTTGTATGTCGTGACACAGACATTTTACAAATTGTTGAGTTAAATGTTTTCTTTTGCACGACAATCACTGTTTTTAAATGAATGATCTGATCTTTTCACAGGAATCTCCCAAAATCTTATGCATAGTTTAGCTCAGGCATTTGAAATACAAAGCTTCGCACCGCAGAAGTGTTTCACATTAAGTACAAATTCGTATGTCAACAAATCATAGGGAATAGTTTTTACTCACGGGATACGAGCTTTTAACCATCGAGGTCACAGTGATGACACCTTTGCGGAATGTGCGTGCTTACATCGTGAAGGTGTCAGTCAAAAGAAAACTGATAATTATGTTAATGAAGCACGCGGTATGTATAGCAGAATTGTTTGCATACTGCCAGAATCCCACACTTTCTAATTGTTGTCGCAGGCTCTGTACGGATTCATCTTCGTCGTAACGTGCGATGGAGAGGTGTTTTTCGCCTCCAGAACTGTAGAGCAGTATCTTGGCTTCCACCAGGTGAGACATTTTCTTACTAAAGACCGTTCTTAACTAGGCCAAGCCTCCAAAGCGTCTTAAATCGTATTGCACTGGCAAATACATTTGGAGGTTGATAAAATTCCCCGAAAATTTTTTTCCCCAAACTATTGGGGCTTTTTTGCGATCTTCACACCTAATTTGCCAAAACTTGGTCAAAGTTTTGATAACATTTATCCGGTTCAGAAAGAACTTTACAGTTTACATGTCAGTGTGATGAACAACAGTTCGTTCCTAGGTCTATGATACTACTCAAGCAGAATCTCATTGCTATAAAAAACGGCTAGCTTATAGTTCGGTGCTTACTTTAGCATGATGTCGGTGTAATAAACAACTGCCAGCCATGATGTCAAAGCTTAGAAGAAGCGTAAAAAGATACGAACCCTCAACGAAATTCCTCCAAAAAGGACCTCCACTTGTATCATGTCTCGTGTTATTCTTAACTTGTGACCTCTCCTAGCATAAGACTTTGTATCATGTAATATCGTACTATATATATATATATATATATAAACACTAGTCTTGCACGATTTCAGTCGCAACACTAAATGATCCCTTCTTACCAATCCAGCCACAGTATTACACTAACAGCTACACGGTGACGTAATGAAAGTGTCGTTACCGTTCAACTCAGGTGTTACCCCGCTCTTGCCATCAGCTCCCAACGGCTGGTCCTGCAGCAGCCGCACGATTAAAGACATTAAATTACAGACTTGCAGTGACTTCATCAACCCCAAGTGTCACGACATGATCTACGCTGAGTTCAGGTCTTGCACCTAAGCGGCTTTCCGAAACTAAGAAACGTCTCCCCGACCTCAACTACTCCCCCCTACCCGGCCTTTCAGATTGGGATAGTTAATTAGCTGCCTTTGGGAGTCATTTATAACACCGGCTCCCGCTAATCTATACAAATCGCATCGCCCTGTTCTAAGGGAGGAGAAGAAGTGAAGGATGAAAGGGACTGAGTGTCAAGTGAACTTTTATAGTCTGAAATAATGTCGATAAAGAGGCAAATAAACGGAAACAGTTTAGAAAGTTGAAGGGTAGAGGCTTCAGAAATTTTTGAAGGGGATGAGAGGGCAGGAATTCTCTTTTGAAAACGGGAAGTGACGTTAGTGATGCCGAATCCGAACTGTGAAGAAATTGTATTTGTAAACTCATCCCACGTTCATAAACAAGTAAGAAAGTTTTCACAATAATAAACCAAATTGAATTTTAAGGTAACTTAACAGCCTGTTCCGATATCACCCTCGTTAAACCAACGTAAACACTAATAAACAAACAATACGCGGAGTCGATCAAAATAATAAATACTGTACCACAACTCCTTATATTTGTTTCCCTTGAATTTACTATAAAGATCGTATTTTCTAGTATAAATGAAGCCTTATTTTTCTGTTGACGAAATTTTGTGAATTATCTGAACCTCTTTAATTTTTCTTTTTTTACTTTGCCGTAAAATATCAAGAAAGTTTAGTTTCGTAATCTCTAGAAAGTAAAATAGAAAATACTTACTGCCACACACAAATGATTGCTTCCTTCACAGATACAAAGCCTAAATTTGTTTCTTAAGTTGTAACACGTTATAGATTTTTCTTGCTAAGACTTAGAAATTATTATTATTATTTTTTTTACAATTTCGCGTATCTTACTGTTGTTACCTGTCAAACGAAGATCGATAAGAGATTTAGATAATACAATGTCAAGACAATCTGGATGATTGTCCTTGGCAAGTCTTTATTTTGAAAACAAAATGATATCCGCCTTTCAGTCTGACATCATACACCAGAGCGTAATGGAGCTGATCCACTCGGAGGATAGGGAGGAGTTTAAAAGGCAGCTCACCTGGAACGCCATGTTACCGCAAGAAAAATCTAACATTCCTCTTCATGAAGTTATGCTTCCAGGTGAGGATAGCAGGGGAGCCAACACCATGGTGTCTGCTCAGAAGTTCTGTCGACATTTTAAAATGATCTATAAGAAAAGCCGTGTTAAGGTTGTCTAATTTAATAAACTCGTTTACATACAGGGAATAATTGGAAACACTTGCAGAATAATATAAAAGTTTGTCGTTTAAATCAGTCAGTTGTAGCTTTAAAAGTGGAAAAACTATTTTTCGAATGGCTGTTTCCACTCGAGGCAGAATATATTCAGATGTTTCTGTAAGATGAACTGCTAGCATGTGTCGTTAAATGGATTTTACTCCAATTCTGTGAAATGGATCACAACTTCTTCTCTTTTACTGCTGTTTGACAGCTTTTCTCCAATTCCGCAAATATTGTCTTTCCACTAAAAGTTAGTTATGTAATGTTTGTAAAAGTAGCAGACATAAATGAAGTTCTAAAAATGAACAGGAATTTATTATCAAAAGGACAAAAGACTAAATCTAAATATAAATATAGAAGAAGGCAAATGTACACACTCATTATGTTACGTGCACGCAGGCGAGCCCACGCGCGCGCACACACACACACACGCACATGCACATGCACATGCACATGCACATATGCCTGCGTTCATGCTTCACAAAAATGCAATAAAGTAAGCAGCAACATCCCTGCCTCGACTGCAGTTTCTTTTCTGTTCGGACAGAGAACATCCAACATCTTCACCGTTCCTTCACTGTCAGGTTCCGGTGTCTCCTCGATAACACCTCTGGCTTCATCGTAAGTTCACACTTTATCTCTTCACGTCTGTTTAAAGTGCAACCTATGATATGATGGCTGACATCATCATCCATAGCACCAAAACTGTCTTCGCCTTATTGTTCTTGGCATTTGCAACCTTGCTGTAGTTTAACAAAGGAAAGTCTAATTTTGCCAGTTAATTGACCATTTCTCGCAGACGCTTGAGTTAAACGGGTGGATAAGGGTGCTGCATGGTCAGAGCCCTCGAGCTGAAGATCCTCAACTCGCTCTCTTTGCGACATGTTCACCTTTCGGCCCTCTTTCACTCTTTGACATTCCGTCCAGGGAGCTAACCTTCAAAAGCAAACACAAGATGGACTTTTCTTCGATCACCATGGACAACAGGTAAAATATTGAAAATCTTTTGTTTATTTTATTTATTTACTTTGTTTTTTAAATTTTTGCTGAGTGTTTTTTTCTCTAGTTGTCTGTTCATTTTTATAAAGTCATATTAGCCAGTTGAAAGTCTCATAGTTGTCTAGCATTTGTTTGATTATTTCATTAAAAGAGGGTGGAACGGTTGTGCTTAATTTAGGGGGGGGGACCATTTAGGGGATGAAAACCTACAGAAGACTTTAAACTACATGTAAGACGACGACCTTCAACAAAGCTTGCCAAACTGCGATGGAACCTTCAAAGTAGCACGTACGCTGCTTAAAATCGAGGGCCTTTCGTTGCTTATGTTCATCACAGCCAATCGGTACGTTCATGCGGCTGTGAGGGTGGTTGGTTGTCAAGGTGGAGAAGTCATCTGCTGCATGGGTTTTTTTTTTAATCCTTCAAACAGCTGAGGCAAGTTTTGACAATATTAGGAAAGACGTTTTACAAGATAACCCGGGGGACAAACAAATCCAGCCTACCTCCACCCTGAAACCCGATCGCGTCTCAAAACGACGGTCTCCCAAAACGGGTAGGCGTCGAGGATTAGAACGACTGCAGTGAACCGCACCGCAGTCTGCCTGGGTGATACGGGTGCAAAAGAGTACAATTCGTTAGGCCGAGCTTCGCCATACCCGGTCTTGCCAAGAAGGAGTCAAAGATGAGAGTCAAGGGTGACCACTCTTACAAATGAGCCATGGACGATGGAACAGCGGGGATCATGAACACAGTTCAGACCTCGAGCTAGCTTAGGAGTCAACGAGACTAAATCCGAGTTGCCGGGGTCCTGGCCGCTTGTATCGTATGACACAATCCATACGACAAGTTAGCGCAGCTGAAAGGCAGGCAGCCAAGTCCCGGTTTCCTGTGCACTCGGCAGAACGGCAACGGAAACGCGATCTTGTTGCCGACCGTCTGGAGAACAACGTCTCCGGCTGAGCTCTATTGTCTTGCTCTTACGGTCCAGATTGGCAGAGGCCGAGATGATCGGGTAACCAAGAGGTAGATAGTGTTTTCGACTCGACGATGACCCCGGAGATTAAACGTGTGTGGGAAACGACCACACAAGAAGAAATGCACTAAATACACCCGACTGAGAAAAAACAGCTCGCAGTGTCATATCTGATAAATCACTTTACCCTTGTGTGCGTCACCGTGCATATATGCACATTGTTATATCGGGTGTTTGTTCACATGTCAAAATATTTGTTGTCTTTTCTTTGACAGACATATGCTGCATCGGCTTATTTTTATTTTGGGTGAATAAATAATTCTATAATAACAGAAATAATCATCGAAAACGTGCGATACTTAACGACCAGACTACGTGCGCCATAACAAGGTTGAGGATAACAAGTGCCCTAATGTATACGTTGCACAGGTTATTGTAACGTAGCGCAGTTTTCTGTGGACTCCGACCGATCAAAAACTCATTGATTTTTATCCATTGCCTTTTTATTATTTTTTTTCATCGTCATGAGTACGACAACAAACTTAAGTAAAGATGGGGGATTTTTAATTGACATCACTTTAAGGAAGCTACATAATTTATAAATATGAGACAAAATGGTAGATAATATAGCTCAGCAATGCCAAATGCTTAGAAGAAGTTCGTAGGAAAGACGGAATTTGTCAGATGTTACTTTTCAACATAAAAGAAAGTCGTGCTGTATTCCGTCCAAGTATGGTGGCTGGCGTCAACCAGCGTTCTCGCTGTCTCTGAAATACTTTGATGTCGTAACGGGCAGAAGCAAATATCGATTCCAATTTCAGTTATAGAGACTTTGTTTATTCAAAGACATTCCCACCAAAATCAGTCGTGTTAAGCATATTGAGAAGACAAGGGATACCCTTTTATGTTACAGAGGAAAGATGATGTTCGGTTTTTCTGAGCACGAGCTGTCCTCCAAATCCGGGTATGACATTATACACCCGGATGACCTCTGCTACTTTTCCTCAGCACATCAGGAGCGTAAGTATTTAGCTTCTGGTCTAATATATTACAGGGTCCACCATCTGCCCGATGTCTTTGTACCCTTTTTTTCTTTAATTACCCGTATGAGCTGAAGTATTATTTCTAGTGTTTGGTGTAGGTAACACGATTTTTCTCTTTCCAAACATAAAATATCCATATGCTCATAAAACTCAGAAGAGAACGGAACGCGTAGAAGTTTTAAATGTATGGAACGAAATACTTACAATTATAAAGCAATGCCCAGGCTTTGGAAAACCTCGCGCACCTCATAAATGGGGTTCAAACCAGTACTTCATGAAAGCCCCGATCATTAGATAATTTTTTCCTGAATTAGGGAAAGCCTTACATTTGTACAGAATGGCATTAGAGCTAGACAGCCGATACCAATACTCAGAATGGCATTTCCATATTGGAAAAAGTATTTAATTGTATTCAGCAATCCTTAGCTGTATTAACAAATCCATAGCCAGCATTTAGTGAGAAATATTTATAATCAGAAAGCAGTTTGTGTGTATTTAGAAAGCTCGTTCCACTCTTCCTCCCATGCAATGTCTAAGAGCATTATTTGTGTGGTGATCAGTGATCAAGACAGGAAGCTCAGGGCTGATTGCCTATCGCTGGTTAACCAAGGACTGGCGCTGGATGTGGCTGCAGTCCAGCTGTAAGGTCATCTACAAGAACAGCAAGCCCGACTTTATCATCTGCACCCACCGCCAGCTGACGTGAGTGACACAGATAGTTAATGATGCCACTGTATTTGATAATTTTTACTTGAAGGCTATATAAAAAGTTAAGTTACATAAGCTTACATAAACATGGTCGTACTTTCGAGAATGTGTGCCGAATGAAGAACCATTAAAAGTCAGCACTGAGCAGTGCGTGTTGGACACTGCATTAAACGAACATTGAGCACGGAATACTGCATTCAAAAAGAGTTTCAGAAGACAAGAAATAATGACCCTTTCATCAAAACGACATTATTAATTGAGCTAATTCATCATCATCATCATCATCATCATCATCATCATCATCATCATCATCATCATCATCATCATCATCATCATCATCATCATCATCTACGCACGCACGCACGCATACATGTATATAGTTTTATAGACAGGATTTTCAAATGAAATATGAAATTGCAATTCACTTTCGCAAGATTGAATATGAAAAAAGAAATGAGAATACATTTGCAGATGTTTCTTTGACAGTGATGACGAAGGCCAGGACCTGTTCACCAAGAGAGGCAACGAGTTCAAACTGCCCTACCCACTTTTAGACTTAGACATGTGCACTGGGTTTGGGTTTGGCGATGAAGACATCGGGGCCAAGTCCAAGTCGAGCAAAGGCAAGAAAAAGGGGGGACAGGGCAAAGACTGTGGCCAAAACGGGAAGAAGCGAAAGGGGGGTGCCACGCCCACCCCTGCCGGCTGCATCATCAACGGCATCGCTAACTACGGGACGCACTATCCGACCTTCAACGCCTACGAAGCACCCGCCACCGACTTCAAGGCCGCCGACTTCCTGTACCCGTACGGCTCCAACAGCTACTCGCTCGA
Source organism: Marisa cornuarietis (assembly GCA_004794655.1). Lineage (NCBI taxonomy): Eukaryota > Metazoa > Mollusca > Gastropoda > Architaenioglossa > Ampullariidae > Marisa > Marisa cornuarietis. Next base: position 4,577,321 of record SMMW01000617.1, on the reverse strand, counting down.
ACCCGATCTGTACCGCTCGCACGGTTATGGGGCGTTCACGCCGTCCGTGTACCACCCTGTGGACACGTACAGGTTGGACTCGACAGACAAGCACGGCCTCTCCAACGGGTACTTCCCGGACCACAGACAGTACCAGCTACCCCTACCTTACGGCAGCAACGCCTACTCGGATGTCATGGGGACGTCCGCCAAGTACGGGTACGACGTGCCGAAATACGGCCTTGACACCTACAGCCTTGACCTCACCAAGAGGATGGGAATGGGGGAGGATGTTACACTCCCCCACCCATCACATCCTCCGCCTCCGCTTCACACAGCCTCACACATGGAGGCTGCGGACGGGAGGGGTAAGTTCGTCCATGATTTCCACCCGCAGCACGACAGATATACACCCCGAGTGAACGGCTCGGGTCTCGAGCCTGTGGACCTTCGATCGCCCATGTTCGGGCCGACCTCGTTCATGAACACTGTCGAGGGCTCGGTGGCCCCTCCGTGTGTGCCTCCGGCGCTGTTCAAAGGCGTGCATCACAGTTCTGCCCCAGTGGGTGCCCCTCCGGCACCTCCTCCTCCGCCCTCAAGCCTCCTAACCAAGGATCCCAAGCTGGACAAGTCCCTGTCGGCCTTGACCTCACCCGCGTCGTCGCTCTCGGCGTTGCCTCCATTGCCCTCCGCTGACCTCATGCCGGCCATGACGCTCAGCCACAGCACCGTTATCAAGAGCACGTCCGGCCTCCACGATCCCGGAGTCACGCACATGCACCTGAACGTCAGCACCGCCTCCCTGACGCTGGCGTCCGTCTCTGGAGGCGCCCAGACACCGCCAAGCGTGCCTCACACGCACCCTCTCACCCGCCACCACCCGTCCAAGGCGTGTGACGTCAGCGCGGGTTCTCCATGGAACGTGTGCCCCGCCGGGGTTCACGTGGGCAGCGCGAATGGGGCGAACGGCGGCGTAGGGTTGGCGACGCCAAACTCGGTTACCAGCCCCTGTCGTCAGCAAGACCTGCGGGATGACATGGGGGTGGCAGTGCACATGAACGGTACGCAGGAAGAGCATCATGGCCACGGAAACTCCAGTCCCAAAACTGGCGGCATCCCGGCCTCCGTCATCCAGTCCAGGTGAGATTCCAGGTAGCATGCAGTCGGTGTGGGTTTCTCTTACGCCCAGGTGTTTGCATGTGTTGTTTGTTAATCTTAATATCATTCTAGCTTACTAACTAGTTTGCTTGCTACTCTCGCATCCACCACCACGCCTCATAATGTTCCTTCTTTTGTCCATCAGCCTCTTCCTTGTTTGCTTTTTTCATTTTTTTATCCATTTTTTTCGTTGCATTTTAAGTTATGCATTCTCATCACAGTTTATCTCTGTCATTACAATTTGCTTGCTTTTCATCCTCTGTTTTTTTCTTGTATTCGTTTTCTTAAATGTTAATTTGATGTTTGTTTTTAATTTAATGTTACTTCTCTTTATTTTGAAAGGACTTTTGACCTTTACTCAAAACTACACACTATGTTATTTATTTATTTAGTTTGTAAGAGGAGAAGAGACAGGAAGCAGGCGCTCAGTGTGTATGTGCTTTCAAAAGCAAAGCAAATAATTTACTAACTATGACACATTTCAGTTTTCTGACAATATGTTCACTAGACTTTGCGCGTGTCTGTCCAAAGGAAAACGTCTTAGCTCCAATTGCAAGTCATAAAGCATGTGAAAACACAGTTTTATAGTTTTCTTTGCAATCCACAATTTGCTGAACAGCTGGTGTATGTCGATTCCAGGATATGCGAAAAACAACCTGCTGTGGCTGGTATCCCAGTTCCAGTGGTAAAGTCCTCATCCACCTGGCTTCAACACTTCAATAACAACAATAACAACAACAGTCACAGCACGGCGAACAACAACTCTGCGAATGGAAGCCTGTTACATCTGACGACTGCGGAGAGAGACTGGGGGCCGACCCAGGATTATTTCTCCAAGTCCTTCCGCGGCCATCTCGGTGATAATTACCAGAATATTAAGGTAAATATTAATGACGGTCATTTTCTTTCGTGTTGACGTCTTGTCTTTTTTTCCTTCCGTTTTCTGTGTTCTTGAAGTCCTCCAACTCTTCGTCCTGACATAGATACCGACTGCTGATGTGACAAACAGGCAAATAAAGAGACAAGTTGGCCAATCCACCAACGCATCAGGCCATTCAAAGAGAATTCTTTATCATCGGTTATTCAACGTTAACATATCAGCGGGTTTACTCGTCCTATATTCACTTATATACTCAAAACGGAAAGAAAGAAATGTTCTTAGACATCGGTTGTTCAACATAAACTGTAATATAAACAGAAAGTGGTTTAAAATTTATGTTGTAAAATCCATTTGCTCTATATTTTTGTGCTTATCCCTGTCAAAGGAGAGATGGTGACAGAGTCAGTGTCTGTTTGTTGCCAGGTAGATGTTCTCTAGCCGTGTCCAGACCAGCGCCAACTCGTGACCGGAAGCACATCGTCGAAGCAGCGTCGCACTCAGTGCGTTCATGAAGCTCTTCTTGCAGGCAAGAGATCTCTCAGCACGGGAGGGAGAAACCTTCAAACAGTTGCAGGGGTCTTTCGAACAATCCGTCTTGCAGCACGGCCGACTCTTAGCCCGTTCTGCTGCACAGCGCTGCCAGCCTGTCTTGCAAGCGGAACGGCTGACCGGTTGCACACGACATCATTCACAGGCAAAGACTCGACCACAGATGTGATCTTCAAAGATGACGCTATGCCCCTTCTAAACTGTCGAACATTATGACCAAGTTTTGGCAAAGCTGTGGATGAAAGTCACAGGAAAACAATGCTGTTTTTGTGGGGGAAGAGGGTGGTAGTGGTAAACGTTTGGAACACTAGACCGTTGATGAACATGCCGCGGTCCATGCTTCTTTGCCAATACATTTGCAATACCATGGAACGTTGTGACACTTGTGGTCTTTGGCACCTTGCACGGTTAAGAACGGCCTTCATACAGCTCTGTGGCTGGTTTTTCGAAGATGATGTTACACAGCTTGGAAGCGGACGTCTTTCGAACTGCAAAGTGCGAATGTGAACTGCGCTCCTTCTTCGCTGACTGCGCACTCTGGCTTCAGGCGGTTTTCTCCAGTGACTTTACCGAGCGTGCACGTCACACTTCAGCCAAAGACAGTTCCACTCCAGGTTGCTGCTAGCACTCTGACCATGGCATACCTCTGATTGTTCATAGACAGTCGTAGCCAACATGGCGTCTTTTAGCTCGTTCAATATGGACGTATCGACGCAACTGAGCTGTAGCTATGAGCAGCCGATGTCACACGATGCTGTTGAGGAAGGCGATATGTCTAATGTACCCTGTTTAACCAGATCATCCTTACATACTCTGTTAAAGTTTGATGTATCCTGATCAAAAAGATTTTGATATACCTTGTTTAACACGTAGTTACGTCCTCGGTGGACGGAGCCATGCAGTCCATGCACGACCTTGGACTTAACCTGCACTGTGATTGACGTGCACTTTCAGACTAGACACTAGAGACACGTGGCGACATTTCGCGGCTTGTCTCAGAGGCCAATAATGCCAGTCAAGCACATCGTCCACGCAACAAGCTTATTCTGTCTCATCGGTCAGTCTCTGGTCAGGAGGAATGCTCACAAATGAGTAGCGGAGACTGTTAAAGCAAAGAAACAGAAAGAAAAATCAAAATTGCTTTGGCGTTAAGTGCACTGAGGTCGAAGCTCTGTGTGTGCGTGGGTGCCATGCATTTGTGATCTGTATACTCGTTGACGCTTGACTCTGCTCGTGCATTTTGACATTGAAAACAGGTCCTAAAGCGTAACGTCCAGTTCGTCTAGGTTGCTAGGTAACATATGTAATGCAGAAATAAATCAAATATGGTGGCGCACATTTACGCAATACCAAGGTCCAGGGGTGGGGTAGAATACAGTTCCCTGTCTCGTTTTTCCGTTCATAAAATTGTCCATTCGTTCATGAATCGCCCGTTTGGCCTTGTTGTGAAGTTACAGGCCCTGTTCAACGAATGAGAACGAGACTCCCGTTGTTTTATTGTCTTTTTCCAGCTTCACTTTAATTTCGGTGATCATTTCCTAATCTTCAAACTTTTAATTATTTTTGTAACTTCTGTTTCGCATCAGCTGTTATTTCTGCAAAAGCGTGTTACAATCGTCATGCGGCTTCCTTGCACGTATGACTCTCTTCTCTGTTTTCTATTTCTCTCCCTCATCTCGTCCTTATCTTCCTTCCTTTCTTATAAACCCTTTCCTAACCCCCTCCTCATTCTTCCTCTCTGCATCCCCTATCCCCACTTATTCACACTTTTCCCTTTCTCGCTTTTCCTCTTCTCTGCTTTCCGTTTATCTTGCACTTACCTCAATGCGTGCCTATGGCAGATGTGCGTATATATCGTGTGTGAACTCATACGTGCAGTTGTGTTCCGTCTTACCTGAGTTTATGTGAATGTTTACCTGTGAGTGTGCATGCACACACGTGAAAGATACAAAAATGCGATTTAAGAAACCAGTGTCGTAGAAGATATGATGAGAGAAAAATGCAAGTTATCCCAGACCTGATGTTCCTCCCTTCCCATCCCCCAAGTACCACATCAGTTTACGTGAAATATTTTCAGTTCGATCACTCTAACGAATTTAGACTACAGCCGCCACATGGTCACATAAATAGAAGACTACGCCTACGCGTGCGAGGAGGTCGGTGCTCTTACCCAATAAGGAGAGACATTTCGCAAGAGCCATATTGTGAGAAACAAAGATTTGGGAAGTTTAAACTTAGCTTTATTTCACCTGGTCCTCTTGTTCCTCTTCCTTCTCTTCATTTTTTTTAAAGCTGGTAAACAGTCTTTTCCCCAACAAGTTGTACAGTTTCACTGTGGTATTGCTCTGTGTTGCGTTCTACAAACTTTATTTCTGGCATAGTTGTTATCCAAATGTGGTGTTCGTCAAATAAAGCAAACATAACTTTATCCCTTTTATTTTCTAGAACCAGTATTTCTTGAACTGTTAAATGTTTGTATGCTTTAATGCTACAATCGCTGTCTTGCCTCTAGGAACGTTTCTTTTAAATTAATAGAAAGGTTTGATAAATGATTTGTGTTCATCAGATTCTCGTTTGGGGTTGTAGCTTTGTTTTAGATTTGCATTTGATTATTTTTCTTTTCGAAAGAAATGTACTATGCAGATTCAACCCCTGTCCAGAACGTTTTTATTTACTTCACAAGATAAGAATGTGAACTGAAAAATGAGATGGTGAATGCAGTCATGTTGCTAAATTTAATGTTAGTCAAACTAAAGAGAGACTCTGACAAATCTGTCTTTAAAAGATTCCTGTAAGACGGGAAGTACAGGTGCGAAGAATCAAGTCGCCTACTAGTTTGAGGACACTCTCGAACACTCAGCTTCTTTTCAACATAAAACATTGAGCAATAGAAAGCTCGGTATATTTCAAACACATAATTGTCTGTACTACTGGAGAAAAATCAACTTCAAAACAAGGTCCACAGTTTTTTTTTATCTTTATTTTTTCTCTCTCTCTTGTCTCTTCTCTATTTTGTCTTTTACTCCTACCCATGACCATAGTGAAATGCAATTGTTTTCCACTGACACAAAAAAGTTTCTATAACCGTAAAGAGTTTGTACATCAGAGCATTTCCGAGTTTTCGATGCTATGGTATGAGGGGTAACACAGTTACCTGGTCTTTACAATCCCTGACCAAAGCGAATACATCTAACTATGGTCACGATCATGATCTCTAAGTAAGGTTACTAAATGTTCTTAGTCCGACATTGCTTCATGTTCCTATCGTGAATTTAGACAGAGGGTTACTTTAACTTCCAAGGTGACGTTCCAAAACGAGCGAGAACGTGCAGCAATTTTGTCAGCCTCATCGTCACAACCTTCATCGGTGTTCCCATTGTCTTGGAAGCAATTGTTAACGTGTAAGCGGGTCAGAAATTCTTATGTCCCACTCTGAGACTGTGAGATAGAGGAACAGCCATAGACTCAAACTGCAGTCCCACCAGTTTCTGTAAATATGGTACTTGTAACTTATAATGCGTCTTTTTGTACATACTGTAATCTGAATTTACGAGTCTGTTGTGATTATGATATTAAAATACACTGTCTTCTTGCTTTGAAGGAGTTCTCTTATTCTGTCCACGTCTGTTATTTATTTTAATATGTTTTGTTATCTGCACATCTCTGTGCATGTGTGCGTGCGTATGGTGCGGATGTGTGTGCGTCAGGAAGCTACATTATTTTAACTAAGCATGGATTAATTTTTTTACGTGTGTGTCTCAATGAAAAACGATCAGAAGTGAGCACAACAAGAACAAAAGCGCGTCGATGAAAGAAAAGAGCACAGATGAAATATTATACAAAGCTAAGCTAGGCGACAAAAGTAGTCAATTAATCAATTAATGAAGACACTGAACCTAGCACTCTAGTCAGATCACACTCATCTAAGAACTACATGTCCTTCTCACCCTGCTTCAACAAACAAACAAGAGTGAAAGTGGCATTCAAGCACATCACAGTTAGTTAATGACGAAGATTTTCTCTACCTTTCATCAACATCTTTCCACATCGAGACTGGAGCAAAATTTTATATGAGGACCCCCCCCCCCAAAAAAAAAAAAATAAAATAAAATAAATCCGACACATTTTGTTTTCTTTTTCCTTTCGCAGACGGTTGGATCTATTTTTCACTAAATACTTTAGTCAGTCAAGTTTGACTTCTTCGGCCTGGTTCGAAACAGGCTACAAACCTGTTAACATCTTGCGGTTTTTTGTTGTTGTTGTTGTTGTTTTTTCGTTTTTGAAGTTCTCCTTGATAGCAATATTAGTGATTTGTATGATGACGGTAGGGTCAATGTTCGTCGAGGGAAGTCTATTTCGGAGGCCTTGAGTACATAGCTTGTAGGGATCTAAATCGGAACATTTCGGAGGGAAATGAGTGTAAGCTAGAAAAAGTGAGTTGACAGGTAATCGAACTCTTGCAAACCCGAACAACCGTTTCACGTTGGAAAAAAGAGGTGGGAGTGGGAATCTGTAAAATTGCCACAACCATCAGCAATTTTATCACCGCGATGGCCTCTCCATCACCAGAAATGCCAGAAAATAATAACGAAAAGGTACATCAAAAAGGCATCACACATCTAAACGAAAAAAAGTCTTTGTAAATGCACACGATGGGTTCTGAAACAAGTTGAAGCGTTCCCATTAAGCAACTATTCCATAGTCTCGAGCCCCAGTTCTGCGGCGAAAGGCCAGGGTACAAGACAGGGTAATGGCTGAGATTTCCAGCAAAGCGACTGAACTTCACATTATGCTGTGATGTCGTGCGCGCTGCCAACCAAGCGCGCCGCCGTCCTCAGAAGCAACGGGGGCTGCTTGAAACGCAATTTTTCTTCGTTAACTTCCCAGCGTTCTGTTCGCGATCCGTGGCGGAAGTGTTTAGGACAACTTTTATGGACTCTTTCGATCACGGCCGTGGCGCGCACTCTCCGGCAAAGCTGGCGACTTCTCAAATTACAGGTGATGCACCGTCAGTAATGTGGGCCGCCTCCGCCCATGGCCTCTCTTCCAGCGTCCCCTCGCTTCCAGAATAACCGCTCGTCTTCGTCTGACCTACGGCCTTCACTTCCGGTTCAGCTTTTCAATGTTCAAGTGGAACTATTACGAGGCTTTACTTCAAGCGCTGGGGTCTAGTTCGCTTGCGACCAAATGGCTTGATGGAGTCTGGGTCTCTCTCTTAAGCCACTCCTCTCTCTGAGTGTGTGTGTGTGTGTGTGAGTGTGCGCGCGCGTGCGTGCAAGAGTGTTGTAAGCTTATGTAGGCGCGTTTGAAAGTTTGTGTGTGTGTGTGTGTGTGTGTGTGTGTGTGTGTGTGTGTGTGTGTGTGCAACAACAAATATATGAATAAATATTTTATTTAAAAGTCACGTTTTAACGATCGTGCATCCTAATGTCTAATCCATCGACAGTGTCTGTGCGTTGTTCTTTCTTTTGATGCTCTTTAGCTTTTGCAGACGAGTTTGTGTGTGACTATTGTGTGTAAATCTGTGTGTGTGTGTGTGTGTGTGTGTGTGTGTGTGAGAGAGAGAGAGAGAGAGAGAGTGGGTGTATATTTGTGTGTATGTGAGTGTGCGTTTGTGGTTCTTGTAAGCGTTGCGCAAAAATATCGCACCCTATTTTTTCGTCCCTTTATAAGCCCAGAGATCGATATATAACGGAAATGACGTAACTCTAGTGTTTCAGGGGAAGCAAACGTGCGCCGCTTAGTGTCCAAGAAATGATGTTCTGAATGTTCTTTATGGCAAAGCCACGGAGAAGGTTTAGGGTTTGGAAAAGGTAATGGGCTGACGAAGAGCAAGATTTACTAAAGTTTAAATGACACTGTCAGCTAAAAAAAAAGAAAAGAAAAGAAAAGAAAGAGCAGTTTCTTAAAAGGTCTTTCATTATTCTCATTGTGTCCAGGACAGTTGGCTGTTTGCACAGCTAGCGACGAATCTATTTGTGGATATTGAAAGTAATTTTTAAGAAAGACGGAAGCTAAGTGGAAAGAGTGGCAGATCAGAGAAGCGTAAAAAGAAAAGAAAATTGTAATGAGATGTGACTTAAATTTTACTTAACCTACATGTAAAGAAAAGATCAACTAAATCCGACATTGCTTTGCTTAGATCAAAGTGTAAGATTTTTTATGTGGCACTTTAAAGCTGACTATACATATAGAAACAGATATAGATATAATACGTTTGTTTATTACTGGGCTGATTCAGACAAACAACTCAAACTTTTCGTGAACTTAAATTTTCCATGCAGCTTTACGCTTAGTTGCTGGAACAGTTACGAATCATCAGAACTGCTCGGCAAGATGGGCCAGTGGTTCAAGAACTAGTATGAATTTTCGGAGGGAGGAGGGGGTTCTGGCAAGATGGACCAGTGTCTCAAGGGCTAGTACGAATTGTAAGGGTCTGTTGGCAAGATGGATTAGTGACTCAACAGCTGTTACAAATTATCAGGTGGCTGCTGGCAAGGTAAGCCAGTGGGGCAAGAGTTAGTACGAATTAGCAGAGGACGTTGACAAGATGGTTCAAGAGTAAGTACGTTTGATCAATGCTGCTGGCAAGGTGGGCTACTCCTTGCATGGGTCGCTGCGATCGTCTTTGAATGACTGACATCAAATTTCTGCCAGCCTCGTCATGAGGTCTTTCTGGAAGATATCCTCCACACCCCATATTTCCTAATCTCTCTTTCTTATTTAGGAAATATACTGGGTGTATCTAGAGGTTGTTGGTAAGCTCGGTAAGTTGGTGCTTCCAGTTTTTAGTTGCTATCTTGACACTTCCCAAACAATTTTTTAGGATTTCGTGATTTCATTTGCCTGTAAAATTAGAGTTTTTAGAATCCTGAATATAATTATCTTTTGAAAATCTAAACTTAAAGTTCTTTCTAGACACGTGTGTCTGAAGCGAGATCTGAACAGACGACCTACAATCTTCCATGAGCTGGTGACAAACGTTTTGCTATTGTGTCCCCAGATCGCCCTTGTGTAGCACCGTACTGTAGAGGTTAGAGTTTACACCACATGTATAGTTTCTCGCTTCAAGCTTGCTGGAAAAAAGAACAATACAAGATAATTTGTGTATTAGTTTTAACGCGCTATATCCTTGTGAAGGCTCAAAACGCACAGAAGCACAAACTACAACATGGAATTGCAAGGTATATTATACGATGCAAGGCACACACATACACAGAACTAAGGTATAAAAAAGGTTAGCCAAAGCCTTTGCAAAAAGGCGTGTTTAAGCTGCGGCTCAAGTACTAAAAATTAGGGAGACTGACGAATGTGGTTAAAGAAAATTCCAGGCTTTTGGTGTCTGTTTCTGATTTTTCCTCGTTAACGACATGCCCCAAAGCTTAACAGCACTTACCAAAGGATTCTTAAGCTTGAGGTGCATGTCGTTAACGAGGAAAAATAAGTAGCAGGAACCAAAAGTCTGGAATTCTCTTGTTATTACCTGACTATATCTCCGTCGTTTGTTGTCATTGTTCCGCGAAATACATCTCCGCCGCCTCGTCTAAGCCCACCCACCCCCTATCTTCGTACACCATCACCCCTCGCTCTCCCTCCTGTCACCCACTTTCTCTCAGCTACTCCTCTCTTTTTATTTTCCATGCCCTGGAATTGATTTTCCTCGTTGTTGAAGTCGTAATTTGACTTTGTCACGCCAACCGGCAACAAATCTTCCCCGCTGGTCACCGCTGCCGCAGAAACAACCCAGCGCGCCGATAACGGACATGTCCAGAACCCGAACGTGGACCTCGCCCGCTTGCCATCAATGTCGCAATTCTCAGCTCTCTGATTCAGTCATGTGGGCCTTGCTGTCCAGACCCCAGAGGTACAGAGTGGCTCGCCGCTGTTCGTATTGTTCTCGTGTGCTGTCACGTCTGGACAACAAGTTGCAGATCTGGAAATGTTGTTCGCGACGTCCACATTTGGCAGAACTGAAAACTTTGTCCAGGAGATGCCATGTGAAAGAGTTAGAAGCTTCGTCAAGGAAACTCCAGAAGTTTTGTTAAAGAAACGACACCTTGTAGACGTGTAAGCTTTGTCCCGGTGACGCCATTTTAAGAACCGAAAGCTTCGTAAAAAAGCTTCATGTTGTAGAGCTTGGGCCAAAGTCCAAGATGATGAGAGGAGATATCTTTGTAGGTTGTCAGCTTCAGACCTTGAGGAAAAACCAGAGCTAAATTGTTTTCAAAATTTTACAAAATGTAATAAAAATGTTAGAAATATGAACACAAATTTCAGTTCCTTCGCGAGGAATAAGTCTTTGAATATTACAGTTCTCATCTGAGTTAAGGAAAGAGGCCCAAGACTTTAATATCACGTGACGCTACAAACATGAACTCGGTTATCATTATTATGCTCAAAGCTCATAGGCTGCAGTCTAAAAGTGACCTCAGACCATACAATTCAGGTCCGTATGCTTTTCTATAAAAAGGTAAAAAGTTACTAGATATTTAATAAATATACTTCTGACAGCGTTGTTTCGTTAAAGGACTAGTGGGGTGCACATTATTTTCTATAAATGGACAAAGCTTAATGCAAATCTGGGTCAATCTATCTCTTCCATTCTCGGGATATACTTTTACAAACCTCCCCATAGAGGTCAAAGGAGAAAGAGTTCACGGTATACCTAGCTAGCACATGTCCTTTGCCTTCTGGGATGTTGACCTCTCCAGCCAAATGTCCACATTGCTGAAACGTGTGGCGGGATTAATATTTAAGAAATAAATTTTACATTAATCCAAGATATAAAATGTCCTTAATGAGAACTTGACCAGAACGAAAGCTTGTAAGAAATTAATTGCGAATACAAATGGTAGCCAGATAACAAGTGAAAATGTATATACATGAGTGTGTGAATGAATGAGAGAGAGGAGAGAGAGAAACGATTTAAAGGACTACATCTGGACTGAGATTTAAAACAAAATTCAAAACAAGTAGAGAAGTAGGTTTGTAGAGTAGGTTGGTAGAAATAAGGATTAATAGATGGATGGATGGACGGACAGAAATAGGATAATTCTGAAAAAAGTAAAAAAAAAAAAGGATACCAGACAGACCTTAGGTAGATAGAAATAAGGATGGATGGACAAGAATAGGATAATTCTGAAAAAAGTAAGACAGATACCAGAGAGACCTGTATCTGTAAATCAAGACAGAAACAGGCGCAGCTACTGCAGACGGGACAACATCATTTGGACCCATCACTCACTCCGGCTACATCCGGGGGACTCTCTCGGCTTGACTCAACGACGACATGGACACTGCTAACGACAGCGGCAAACTTCCGGGCGCAGGAAGTCGAGTGTCGAGGAATGCCCCATTCTGTCCTGCACTCCTTTCGCATTGCTTCTCTATCTTAGCCTCCCAACCGCCTCTCACTTAACGGCCTCCTCATCTTTCTCCTCTCTCTCTCGTCCTCTGGTCTGTCTGTCTGTCTCTCTCTCTCTCCCACTCTCATCTGAGCGCCGTTTCATCAGCTTAAAGTTCCAGTCAGATTGTCTCTCTCTTCCTCTGCTAATGCAGAGCCATAAATCTGTTTCCCATCAGTAGTGTCTGCAATAGAGAGTGCGATGTAATAGATGTGGAAAATGAGGCCGCTTCGTCAACCCAGGGTACACACCGGGTGGACGGGGTTACATGGGAGGTGTTATAATCTGCACGCTCTTCTTCTTCTTTGTTTTGTCGCCTGTCAGGACTGTTTAAGGACGGAGAATATATACTTGTTGTAGCGTAACTTTTTTTTGGAGGGGGGGGGTGAGGAGATAATTATCTGAAATACACAGGTCCCAGATTTCTGCGAGATAAACATTTATGAATACTGAAATCATTTCCAGAGATTTACTTTCAAGACTGAAGATAATCATACGTGGGATTTTGAGTTTTATTTGTTTGTTTGTCTTTGTGAACGGCTGTCCAGTACAATGTGTAAAGCACAACACTGCAAGCAAACGAAAGACTGTTCATTCTGTACTTGTCTTTAATTTACGTTTATTAGTTACACGCCAATCGACAAAGGGATTATAGACGAGATATAGACACGAGGAAACTGGGATGAAAGAAAGTCTACTTTCCAATAATGTGAATAACAACGGAAGAATAACCCAGAAGCACTTACTTCTTAACCTTCTATGAGGGCGATCTTTGTCAGAACAAATTACTAGAAGAAACTTCAAGCAGAGGACGGCTAGGTACGACTGAATTCACCTCAGACACAGCCAGGATGGCCAGGATGGCCAGGCGAGTATCTGCTTTCGACAGACATCAATGCTCCGTCGCATTTCTTCCGCTGCTGCTGCCACTTCCAAATGGAACTTGGAACTTCATCATGTGGGCCAAGAAAGTCTGCGACACTTTCGGTCCGCGAGACGGGGCGCGGTGCCCGTATGTAGTATAATGAATTGCAACGGCGCCAGCTACTCTCTGGAGTTGGTGGCTGTGCTGCTGTCGGGGCGACATTTTGAACCCTGACCTTTGCCAGTCTAGCGAACTGTAAGGGGATCGTAACTTTAACATCTTAACCTTCAACGGAATTAGCAAACGTTGCTACAGCTACACCACCAAAACGAGCCATCTGAAAAAAGACTGCAATAGCACGACAATAACAATACAATAACGCTTCAATAACACTACAGTAATACTATGATAACTCTTGGAGCGTGGCAGCAGCTACACTATTACTACAACACCACCACAATAAAACTACAATAACCTCAATAACAATACAATAATACTTCACTAATACAACAAAACATCTCAATAGTACAACAATAACATCACAACAATGCTACAATAAAATTTCATAATGCTACCAATATGCCACAATAACACTTCAAGTACACAACAATAATACTACAACAGTCAGCAACTACTATCTTACTAAAATGACTCAATAATACCACTATAATAACGCCACAATAACACAACAATAACACTTATACTACAAGAACATCTTAATAGCATCACAATAAAACTACAATACCCCGTAATGTTGCAGCAAGAGAACTGAGAGAAAGATCACTCTACCCGACTGATGAAATGTTCTCGCTCCGTGCCTGAACTTAAGTTTTAATACATTATTGCTTAAGCCTTGACAGCAAGTGCACAATGGCGGCCTGTCACTCGTAAACGCCGGCAGCTGAACCAATTGAGCTAATGTAAAATGTGTCGGAGAAGAATTAAGCTGCTACGCCAGACGTAAATGAAAAGATTTCGATTGCCATTCCAAGACGGCTGCAATGTCTCGATTCCATGATGAGAATCCATTTGTATTCTTCTGAATCATACAGAGACCAGGACTCCACGATTTGAAAATGTCAAGCCTTGGTACATGCGAAGAGGAACCGTAAAAAAAAAAATCCCTTGACAGCAGTTACACAAAAATAAACGTATTATTTGACAGAATTTTTTTCTTTGACGGTGTAGTTGACAGAGGAGCAAGAATTTCGCTTCTTCCAGGATTCGTGATTATCATCTAAAGTGATAACGAAAGGGAGAGAAAAAAAGAAGAAAGAGCGAGAAAACACACAAACGTGCACACGGGCGCGTGGAATTACTTTTTTCATATTCCAAGGTCCGCTCGTGTTTTAAATAAATAATAAACATGAAGCTAAAAATGGCGCGCGAGTTTTCTAGCTATGAATAAAAAAATACAGAAAGCTCCAGTGATTGCGTAAGTAATCTGAGAAAACAAATAAGTTTATTTACGGTCACCTAAAACATGTTACTCTCATAAAGTTTTATATACATCTTATTATGAACCAACAGTAGAACAAACTAATTTTTCTTTATCAAATGCTTCTTTTCAAATCAATTTTTTTTAATTTAAAAAAATTGTGAACAGATTTATTTTGTTTTGTTTTTTTAAGTTAACCGAGACAACTAATCGTACACAAAGTCACTGAACTGCACGATCGCAACCCGAACTCTTGGCTGCACTGGTGTCTGGCAGTTGCCTGCAGTCGATGGCGGTCAGCGAAGCGTATCGGAAGGTCTTAATCAGTGCATGAAATATTCAGGCGCCAAACGTCGCGGCCGCTGGGCAGGACGACAGGCCAGACAGGAAGAGCTGTACCACGCCGAGACGCTGTCAAGGAGACGAAATCGATTGTTCATGTAGACAGGTGGTTGAAAGACGAATGAAAGAAACAAACAAATAAACAATATCAAATGTGTTCAGATGATTTGTGAACAGAAACAAGCAAGAGGCAGGATAGACAGACTGTTTAGGACTAAAGCCTAGTGGGTAGATACCTGAACGCCTGGAAAAGAAGAAGTGCATACTATCCACCCCCCCAAAAAAAAACCCCACTAGAGATTTGTTTTACCTCAATACCTACAGCCTTAGAAAGCCTTAGAAACGCTGACCTCTTGATCATCAGTCCACCTCTTAGGTCTGCACCTGTTTCCAATTTTAGGACCCGACAATTGTTTCGGTTCATAGTTAAGACTAAGCTGGTCCTACTTGTGTTTAATGAGCATGGGCCCAGCTGCACAAGACGTTTGACTGCTTCGTGTTTCAATTTCTTAGTCAAGAGTTTCTCCTGTTTTTCAGTAAAGAGCAATGACGAAAGCTAGTGTCATATTCCTGACTGCAGTCGTTGTGTTTTGACCACACTCAACTATCTTTTGTCCAGTTTCAGCAGTTACAGTTGGATACCATCCAGTTACAGGTGAAGATCATCCAGTTACAGGTGAAGATCATCCAGTTACAGCTGGGTGCCATCCAGTTCCCGTCATTCACATCTGAAAGCTATTTCATTTTTGTCAGACATCTCTTGCCGTTGCCATCTTTGTCATTCGTCATTTCCTGGCGAAGCCATACATTCTGCATGTATCTTGCTGTGTTTAGCACTGGCAACTCCTACTGTCCTCCTTAACACCATTTTCTCACAAGACAAAGATATCATGTTTCGGTCAATCGTCGAAAGAAAAGCATCGCTTTTTCTGTCACCCAAAAGATGAATAAAATGAGTCCCTTTCGCTTTTTTTAAATGCGTTCAAAAGGTCAGTTTTTCCTCTGAGATGATCTTAAGCTTTTAGGGATATTCCTACGGTAAATCAAGTTCTCATTTGAAAAAATGAGTCCAAAATATACACGGTTGCCATCTTTTTTTTAAAACTTCAGCAGGCTTTGCCCCATATCGACTCATCGAAAGCAGAGTTTTAAAGAGAGCCTTGTTTGGTCTTTCTCTCTTTCTCTCGAATCCCCTCCCAACCGAATACGGAGACTTTTTAAATTTAAATCAAAGACAAGACTTTCGACACTTTCACCTCCCACCCCAGACCATTCTGCAAGTCCCCCCCCCCACTCTCTCTCTCTCTCTCTCTCTTGCTGCTGGAAACAGTGGCAAGCTGCCCGCGCGACGTAATTGGCCAGTAATAACTTCATTCCAGCACTATTCAAACTCAATTTGGCCATTTTGCCGCTGCGCGGGCCGGCCCCTGTGTCGATATGATAGCCCGTCGCTGCCCTTATTGACGCCGTCGCGTCATCGCGTGCTGCACCCTCCGCGCGCCTGACCCCTGGCCCCGGGAATCGCGTGCCTGGGGACGTCGGCCGCCGAGCGCGGGCGAGGAAAGGGGTCCCGGGCGCCCGTCTCCTTCCGCGGCCCTTGCGGATTGTCTCGCAATTAAGGGAGCTTCACCTGCCTTGCAACAAACCCTCAGCTCTCTGTCACTCCACAGTTCCCGTTGCCCCACTTTAAATCCCCCACCCCCCACAACCTTTAGTGCCTGTACTCTTTGCTTCTCCTCCTCCTACGCACACACACACACACACGCGCTCGCGCGCACATCTCATCATTAGAGCGGCAAGTAAATAGGAATTATTCCTGATTTACAAACCTAATATTTTTCAAATTACGACTGTTCGTCTCTTCAATTTTCCATCGGCAGGCCTTCGCTCCCGAAGTAGGGTCTTCAAGGAGTTTAGGCGGAACCGAGGTCTTTATTCGTGGAAACTGACCGTCTGATTTGTCTCCCCTTGCTGTCCGAGCCCTCTAGAAGAAGGACCTGTAAACTTTTGTCTTTCTTTCCGGTTCTTTTTTTTTTCCTTGTCTTTTTTGTCTCCCTCTCTAAAGGACTAAAGCACTTCACCGCTGTGCCTCACGCGAGAATCTCATTGGCGGAAGCGCTGGCGTACGTGTTCATCTTTCTCTGGACGCCAGTTCTCGGCGGGTTTATAGCACCCTGACTTTGATGATGGATTCCTAGCTTCGTCGGTACACGACGCATCTTCTTGGAGATCACTGCAGCGTCCTGTAGATAATAAGCTGTCCGCTTCTCTCATGGCTTTCCGGATTGCGTTCAGACGACAGAAAGGCCGAACTCATGGTTCTTTAGGAGCGAACGCCCCTCTACATCAAGTCGGTCCATTTGCGAATGACAACCAGGAATCTCGTATATTTTGTGTAATATACTAGATGCAAGGTGTGGTCTGGCTTTGCTGAAAATAGGCTTTAAACGGCTCAGAACAGAAAACATGATAAATTGAAAAACTATCAGTTGGAGATATTTCCTAGGGATGCCGGGAGAAAGAAGCATGAATATTACGCAGACAACGGGAGGTGAGTGATGGACGGACGAGCCAAGACTGCACGCTGGATGATTGCAGGCGTCATTTTGGCAATCCGATCGTGAATATTGATTGATTAATACTGAGGGTCTTGACCCTGGCAAGCGACACACCCTGGAGTTAGCTACCTTTAGCGTCATCAGCTTTATGCAAACCCTGCGGGGATACAACCAGTCTTTGTAGGGGGAAAAAAATCACAGAAGATTTAATATAGCACCGAGCTCAACAGAAGCCATTTATGTGTCATTTTAGCAGGAAAAAAACTGCATCCATGTGATTATAGTCATACTAACGAAGAGACGTTTCTGACACATTACTACTTTACAATTAGAAATTAAATTTTTTATACAACAAAGCAGGAAACGAAAAAGAAAATTTGAATATTGTTAAGACGAAAAACGCAGGATAGAATATCATAGAAAAGTAATAAGGACAGAAATAACTAGAGATAATTAGTCTAAACAAATAGAATCGTGAATAAAAGACGAATGGGGGTGAGTAACATGAGAGAGAACAAAAGAAATGAAAGAATAGATAAATGGAAGAAAGAACAGTAAGAAAGAAAAAGAGTGAATAGATGAAAGAAAGAAAGAAAAAGAAAGAATGAGTGAATAAATAGAAGAGAAAAAGAGGGAGTAATAAGGAGATAGAAACAAATGACGGCAGACGGACACAGAAAAAGGAAGGTAAACAAAAATAAAAGAAAGATAGGCAGAGACAAAACAGAATAGAGTGAGTGAGGGAGAGAAAGAAAGAAATGCTTAAGGTGACCGTGCGCAAAAAAGACAAAGCACTTCAGCGAGGTCACGTGAGGTTGGGACCGTCCAGAAAGCAGAGGTCACGTCAGTGTGATTGAATCCTCGGTAGCTTCATGGACGTCTGTCACGCACCCAGTTACACCATTTTCCTCCAGAGCTTCATCACGGGCGCTGATCGCATTGGTAGCAAATCCCGTGCGCTTTGCCATGTTCTGTGCATGACACTCACTACGTGCATACGCCACACAAAGCTGGCCTCAAATGCTACTTTTAACTTTTGGCATTTTCGCCTCAACACTAGGGGTATTTTGGCGACACCGATATGTTTGATTATGGCTGCAAAAGGTTTAGGGTTTGTTTTCCTTCCTCTGCCCTCCGCCTTCTCTCGCCCTCTCCCCAAGGTTTTTTTTTATTATAAATCATCATCCCCTTTCGATTTGAAAAATCCTTTGATTTTATCCATGTGACCCGGCACGACACTTTGTCGAAGACTATCCTTTGATTCTCTCCGACTGAAAAGTTCCCAGAATGTATTTGGAATTGACTGATAATATTTTTTTGTATCCCTTCGTCATGTGAATCGTAGGATATCAAAGAGAATGAAACTGCGACCTGAACACATCAAGTGATCTGTAACCCTTCTGAACATGTCTAGACATTTTTTTACCTACAGGGGATGGATATTTGAATGCTGGGTGCATTGTGTGCTGTAAGCTTATGTGTATATGTCGCTCTAAACCATGTTAGACCGTACTAAACTCCCATTTGCAGTGAAATGATGCGTTTTACAAGTCTTTATTATTATTATTATTAGAAAATCAAATATGCTGAAGATTTTTTTAAAAATCAGCTTTAAAACGACGGGATATCTATTTAACCCAAAGTGATTTAAAATAAAGGATGCGGTAAACAAAGAATAATTTTGTATTATATATCTATATAAAGCATAGGTCACATCATATGAACATGAATTAGTCTTAAGACTAGCTCATTTCTTTAACAGTTTAAAGAAATTATTAGAGGGGTTCTCCTGAAGTTTTAAATGCAGACTGACATCGATCTGCTTTTCTCTCACGGTTCGTTGCTTTCATTTATTAACGCGGAAAATGGAAAACAGAGTTCTCGTTGCCAAGTCAGTCATTCGTCCATTGACTGGCACCGGTCGTTAAGGGGTGGGGGGACATGGACAGACACGGTCCCTGACATGGCCCTCACTCAACGCCTGTTTTGGGCAATAGCGAGCAGGTCCTGCACATGACTGGTCCACGCCTTCACGTTCATAAACCAGTTTTTCCTCTGGCCACCGCGGCATCAAGGTACCTTGAAGGATAGTCTTAGACTAAGTGTCGTGCCGGGTCACATGGATAAACTAGACCAGCTTACGCTGCTTGATTGTTGCAGGTAGAGGTTCCTGGTGTCCTACGAGTGTGTCCACCATGTTTCCTGCAATGTAATTATCTTATGTTCTCTGTACGAGATCCGGAGCAGTCTCCTCAGGCACTTGTTCTCGAATGCCTGAATTGCCCTCTCCATACCGACGAGAGCAAAGTCAACGTTTCGCATCCGTAAATCAAGATCGGTACCCTAAGGCACTTGTACAGATTGTACTGGGTGGGCCCGCCTTGTTCGAGCGTGTTATAGGAGCCGGGCTCTTTTGAGTGGACCACCCTGCACTTTGTCGTAAACCAGACGTTATGGCTTCGCCAGAACCTGTCCAGTGTAGCCATTGCCGCTGTATCTGTTGCGATCCTGATTCAGATATCTGTCGGGAAGCTGCCGTCCTTGGAGAGAATGGTTCCCAAGTACTCAAAGATGTCTACTTCATTCATGTAGACGTCTGCGTTGCCGTTGCCAATGGCATGAGTTTACTCTTATCAGTGCGGGTCTCCATTCCATATGCGTTCGAACTGTCTGCAGTTCTCTGCTGGTGCATGCTATCAGACTGATGTCGTCTACAAAGCCTAGGCTGCAAATCGACCTTCCACCGATGGCACCCTTAAAGGCCTATTCTCACGCTGCAATGTACCGCACTTTGCAGGGTTTGCAGGCCTCTCTCGGAGCTTTTCGAGTTTTGCACACGGCTGCGAGGGAACCTTGCATCAATGTTTTCAAGGATAGGACGTGGTTCTATTTTCTTGCAGAGCCTGAGCTACATCACATGACTGTAGCCAATCGGAATGCTTGAACACAGTAGGTTCCCTTTTGCCTCCAAATTAGAAAATGGCGATGTGGTCAGAGGAAAGATATGCGAATTTGATTTGTTTGTGGGAAAACTACCCGTGTCTGTTCCATACTGCCAATGCGGAGTATCTCAACCAGGATAAGGCCAAAAAGGCCTTAATTGAAATTGCTCGTGCTCTGGGCAGCCTCGATCAAATATAAAAGTTCTTCAAGCGTTGCAGACGACATTCGCAAAAGGCGTCTGCATTCTCTCGTCTTCCGAAGATAATTCTTTTAGAGGACATGAAAAGGCACCCAAACGACTCCTTCACGCTACCCACCCTTCACCCACATCTGTTTTTTCTTCTTCTTCTCTCTCTCTCCTTACTGCATCAAACAATATTATTAACATAGCAGCAGTAGCTTCCAAAAGTATCTGATTGTCTGCCATTTTGTCGACTACCCACAATGCGCTGCGTGGATGACGTCACCTCGCAAGGCTCTAGCGAGTGGCCTTGCTACGTGAGAGTAGAATCACGGACTTGTATTACTGGACTGCTTGCAGACGATTTTTTTCAATGAAGTCATAGAACGAGGCTGGTTACGAAATAGCTTCCGGTTTAGTGAAGTTTCAGTTTAACTACTAGAACGAGGCTTTGGACGATATAGCCTCCGGTTTATTCACATTCATTGTTAAGGCTCGCCGAGACTAACAGCGGAGAACTTAGCAAGAGGCTCAGCGTTAGTCTCGGCAGACAGACAGCAATCCACCTATACACGTCCGTAGTAGAATGGTGCTGCAACGCTGTCTAGCAAGCAGAATCTTGCACGCGCAAACCTTTAAAACATTGCAGCGTGAGAATAGGCCTGCTGTCGTCTGAAAGAAAGCTCCCAGTTAGTTATCCAACAGTACAGCGCTCGTTGAGCTCTTATACACTTCAATAACGCTTGAACGAGACCCTCTTCAATGTTGATTTTTCGCGTCCTATCCCATTGACCCTTGTTACAGAAGCAGTCAAAAGCCTTTATCGAACTCTGAAATTGAGATATAGGCCCTACTGACACTGAAGATGCTTTTCTATTAGTATGCGACAATCGAAGGTCTGCTTTAGGAAGCTTTTACCTGGTTGGAAGCCACCCTGTTCTTCAGTTAGCAAAGAGAGATATCCTATTTCATTGATTACATCCTCTATCTGTGCCTAACCTGTAGAGCGAAAATCGTTAGGATTTCACTCCAGTGTATCTAACCAGGTAGCATTAAGACGAGAACTGTTCCAGGTTAAAAAAAAAAAAAAAAAAAAAAGTGGCGAAAGACATGAGGTTTTATTATAACTCCCTTCTGATAGATATTTGGTACGCGAATTTGTGTGAACACATAGCCATATGTGTTTGTGTGCGTGTTTGTGTCTGTGTGCGTGCGTGTATGTGTATGTAGGTATGAAGTGTGCAGGTGTGTGGTCGGGAGCACGAGCGAAAGAGAGAGAGAGAGAGAGAGTGACAGAAGACTAATGGAAGTTTATGCTGACTCCCATCAATGGCTCAGCCATAAATGGACGGGCAGACATAAATATAAATTGCTCGCAAACTGTCAGACATGCTGTAGGTCGATAGAGATCAAAACTCCTGGGTGCGTGACCGCGATCAGAAGCGAGTGGAATAGGACGTGACATGGGTAGCTACAGTCCGCGTGACGCGCAAACGAGTGACGTGCCATGTGACGCTGATACTCGACATTCTAGGTGACATGCTGTAGGAGAAAAAGATCTTTAATGCTTTTGTTTGAGTTTTAGAGAGGTATTTCATTTCAGTTTTTTTCCCGTAAATATAGTCTCTCTCTTCATCCTCTCTTCTCCCTTCCTTCTCTCATCTATTTTCTTTCAACTAAACTTCTTCAAACATACTTCAGTTACTAAAAGTTGAAACAAAATTTTAAAAAATCCTGGTCTACTGTAGCTCTTTTGACGTTAGAGCATAAGGTATTTTTGTTTCAAAGGGACTCTTGTTTCTGTCTAGAACTTAAGTGTTCTTATAAACAGATGCTTCTGGCATGAAATATTTTGCAAAGTGGTATTTCTGGCTTGAACTAAAGTATTTATGAAAATGGACTGGTGTTTATGGAACTGGATTTGTGCTTCTGGGTTGAACTAAAATGTTGATTCAAATGCACAGATGTGACTGGCTTGAACTAAGCTTCTTTAGCCATAAAATTCAACACAATATAATGCAATACTTTATTTATCCACAAGAGCAATTCCGGATAGTAATCGTACCATCAGTATAGCGAGAAGCTTTGCTTAATTTATTAGAAATACTTAATTTAATATAACAAAAAGAAATATGCAGAATTTATAGAACTCAGATCATCCAAATAAGAAAAACATACATGCGCATGTGCACACAACATCACACATTCATACCCGCATACTACAAGCGCCTTATCACAAAAACGCGTGCACGCACACATTGCACAAAGACACAATACATACATATCATCCACCGTAGCATGTACACTAAATATACACCCTTTCCTACCGTCATCAAACCCCTAAAACACACACACACACACACACACACACACACACACACACACACACACACACACACACAAATAAATAATCTCACATGCACTAAAACCAACTTTGGAGGCTAACTACACGAGGCAGCGATAATTTAACCTGTATCTTTAAAAAAGCCTTTACATCTGCTTCCAAATAAATGTTTTTTGTTCAATCTTATAACAAGTTAGTAACAATCATTTAAGGGCTGTCATTCATTAAGATTCTCCTCAGCCTTATCACCGGGCTAGATTAAGCAGACAATATGCTGACTGTTGTTAATTTGGTAATCAATTAGTTCTGATCTTTACCGGAAAGTTCCAAACGTCGACGCGGTTTCACACACTGATATCTCTCGAGTGAGCCTTCGACCCTATTGTAAAAAGCACGAAGTAAATTGATTTCCTTCTTTTGTTGCTCAAGTTAACGTGTTGTTGTTGTTGTTGTCGCCTTCTTCGTTTTTGGGGGAACGTCAGCTGCTGCTCTGTCCACTTATACCTGTACCTTTCCATCTGATCTATTTTATTTCATTTTCCTATTTCCCCCCACCCACATGCCCTGCCTGATTCAGAAGCTGTGCGTTGTTCTGAGTACCCGGCAAATAAGTCTTCAGCGAATGTAGTTTATTTAATTTGGTTATTTTTTTTTATCCACGACATTGTTGTCTAACCTGCTAGGCGCCACATTTATTATTCTTGCGCTTCTCACGCACTGGCCCGATTTTCCGACCCATTCAGCAGGCACGGCGTTCTGGCACCCACCCTGCGTGCTTCTTTAATTTTCACCCAACACCCAAGATTCCGTGAGGGACTGAAATGCGAGGCACCCAAAAGTACACACACTCACGCACATGCCAAGGTCAAGAGCACGCCCGCACGGACGCGGACACGCACACACGCCGATGCTTTCGCACGTGGCCGACCAGAAAGACGACGAAGCCGAGGAGAGAGGAAGGTACGCGCGCGCGCGCGCGTGTGTGTGTGTGTGTGTGGAGGGGGGGAGTAAGTGGGAGGTGATGGTGGTGGAGACAGTGCAAAGAGCCTGGCTGCAAAAGGGAAGATTTGCACACGCTCCTCACGCAGCCTTGCGTGTAAACGTGCACCACGAGGCCCTCGAGTCGTCCGTGCCTGGAGCCAATCTCAACACCACACACACACACACACACACACACACACTATTCCCTCAACTCCGTTGGACCTGTGCATGGGGTCGAATTCTGGTCGTATCGTGCATGCATGCCATAGGCCGCGGCTTCTAGATGGCAGCCGCAGTCTTCTCTACCTTGCATGCAGCTAGTTGCTTCCGTGCCAGGACCTCACCTCCTTCCAGCTTTTCCTCCTTTTGCCTTTCATTTTCCCAGCCTCATTTCAGCCTTGGGAGGTCGTCTGACCAAAGACCCAGGGAAGTCGGCAGCACACACACACACACAAAAAGAAAAAACCTTAACGTGGACGGCCATTTCGCGTGCTAGAAGCCAAGCTAGCTTCCTCGGCAGTCATTTCGCAGAGCACCTCGTGTGCCAGCCAGACGTGGGTGCCAGTTGTCGACGATGTTCTCGGTCTGTCTCTCTCACCTTCTCCCTCTCTCTCTCTCTCATTCTCTTTTCTAGCTTCGTGCCCACCATCAGAACACTGGATGGAACTGATGGTAGCCTTGCTTGGCCTGTGGCAGTTGTTGGTGTAAGCGATACGGCCATGAAGAGGTCACTTGCCGAGGGGGTCCTGCAAGCCGCCGGGTATGTGGAGTTTGTAATAAGTGTCATCAACGTCCGGTGCTTAAGTTTTTCGGCGTGCACGATGACACACACACACACACACACACACACACACACACACACACGGAGCAAGAAACCGCGGCGAATGGAAGTCGTGCGTGCACGTGGATATGGCCAATTAAATGCGTGTACGGCGGACAGTTTGAAAATGAAGCAAGCGCCCAAATTGCGTCAGGCATGCGAGGGATGTCAAGATAAAACCACCGGCAAGGCTTCACGCTCTTTCCACTCCCCAGTCTGTCGCCACCACGTCTGCTGCCTTCACTGGAAGTTGGATGCAGCGTGTTCAGGTCTTCCTGCTGCTGCTGTTGCTGACTGCCCCTTACAGTCGCATCCTCACCACGGTCGTCAAGACGGAACGTTGAATCTGACTTTAATGGTGCTACCAAGGATTGCGTGGACCTATAAGTCTGTGTGTGGCATATCTACCCACTAAATAAGAAAGAAAAGAAAGTGCTTCAGGGAATGATCTGTGTGACGTCACCTGTTCATGTGACATAACAGAAAGGTGACACTGGAGGCACTGGATTTCCACACCGTGCTTTTGAGCTTCCAGCATAAAAGACCGCAGTAGCAGGATACCAGAACAGTTCGGGAGGAACGGTGCGTGTGAATCGGGTGTATTTGTGTTCTTCTTGTGAAGGTGGTTGATTCATAATGCACCTAGTGGAGATTTCGCACTACAGTGAGTGTGAACGGGTTATGAAGATACTAGGAGACCTCCCACCGCCTCCCTCTCCGACTTCTCTTCCGTGCCATCCTCAGATAGTGCGCCCCCTAAAACGTGATCTGAACGGACCCAGGACCTTCCGATCCTAGGGGCTTGGTGACTAGTTGTAGCACTGCGCAACAGGGCCATCCTCTTGTACTAAGGAAAACCCACAGTACAATACTCAGTGCTCGTCCTAAACATTCTTGATGTGATCTGCTTGCGACCCTTCCCACGGATTGCTCATGGATGCACCACACAGATCTCAACGTAATGTCAGACGACTCAGTGAGGGTAGTGACAGAAATCAGGCCGCGACAGCATATACGTCCTGCTCGTTAACGACTTTCATTAAAGTCTGTAATTGAATGTGTGATTTTATGAGACCTCTTGCACGAGGAGGAGAGCTGTCTGTGCGGTGTGCTTACAGCGCGGCCATCGAGCACAAAAAAGAAGGAAATTCTGCACAGTACTTCTGTGGGTGGGTGGGATCGCATTACCCCCATTCATTTTGCGTCATTTTCTGGAAGATTTATTTTCTGCAGATTGTTTTTCACCTGCGCCCCGCTCTTCTCTGTGCCGGCTTCTAAAGATGGATTTCGTGGATGACGTCACCGCGACTTTTGCTGATTGGTTGTCGACAGACACGTGAGCAGCAAGAGCGGTAAATACACACATGTAGGTCAGAGTTCAGAAGAAGTGTGCTAATGAGGTGGTTATTTCTGGTCTATTTCTATGTACTGAAATCATTGGGGGGGGGGGGAAATAGAGCCACTGTGAAATTAATCCTGTAGACAGAAAAATGTATCTTTCCCAATGGATGAGACCTGGTAGAGAAATTGTTACTTTAAAAAAAAAGTTATTCAACATCTTTTAGATGTTTGGCCGAGTGTCAGAGTTTCTTGAGTTTTGTCTTCTTCCGGACAAGTTTTCTTCAGAATTAGAATAAGAAAAGTGACATCCGTCGAGATTTGTAAGAAATATAACTCGTTGAAGCAGTAAGTGAAATGCATGTTTGTACAAACATGCCACATACACACACGCGCGCACACACACACGCACGCGCACACACACACACACACATACACACAGACACATCTTCAACCGTATTGGTTTTTTTTTATAGATCGGATGCAGCCTTTGCCTGCATCTGAAAATTAAAACAGGCCGAGAGACAAACAGGGAAATGGACGGAAAAAGTGACAGCAGAACAGACAGACTTGTATGGGAGTAAAGATATTTTGTGTACATCTAGACTTTCTTGGAATACCCGCTCAAGCACACACACGCATGCATCCTGTAACCCCCCCCTCCCCCGTGCACACAAATCTATTTTAAATACCAGATTTGTAAGCAGAGAGATATCAGTTCAAAAAAGAAAACAATAATATTTTTTGCATTGCACTAGAGAAAATGTTAACATGTATATGTGAGCACACATGGATGTACATAAGAATTGTGTGTGTGTGTGTGTGTGTGTGTGTGTGTGTGTGTGTGTGTGTGTGTGTGTGTGTGTGACAGAGGGAGAGAGAAAGGATAATACTTCCGTAATTTGATTTTTTATTGTTTTTTTCTCTCTCTCTCTCAAACACACACACACACACACACACACACACACACCACAGAGAGAGAGAGAGAGAGGGAGAAGCGGGAAACTGAAAAGATGGTGAGACTGTGGAAGGAGGGGGGCAGCTGAGACTTTCTAGAGGTCTATGTTGTAGGACTACCGATAAGAATTCAAACAGTTCAGAAACGATATATTTATATTTTATGTTTATATTTATTTATTAATTTATTCTTCACGCTTTTATTACTAGATACGACAAAACACCATCTTCCTATATTTAGTTACAGATAGCTTTTAAATTAAATAAAATTTCAAATGTGTATTCAGATTTGTGACGAGCAAGGCAAAGTAAAATATTGCAAAATAGCAAACACACAAAACCAAGGTGGCACGCCAGTGTCAGAGCACTGTAACACCACGAAATTCATTTTTAAAAACGCCATAGCATGCATATTTAATCACAGACACTCGATATTCAATCAAATAAACTAAAATATAGGCAATAACGTTACAATAATAAAATGAAAGCAGCAATTGTACAACAAACACGGATGCAAATAATTCAAACGTCCTACATGCACGCACGCACATCCCTCACACATACAAAAAGAGAGGAAATAAATTTCTACACTGAAAACGATAAAATATCCATAAACAAAAAATTAAAAAAAAAGCTGAAAAGAAAAAAATAAAGTCAATTCAAGAGTTGTACTAACAATACCCACTTTATTCTTTATTATCAAAAAAAGTCCATTTTACTAGTAGAGCTAAAGCATCGGTATCATAAATAATAAAATTCTTCTTATTATTATTATTATTATTATTATTATGAAAACTACTTCTGTGCAGTACCAGTAGAAACCTGAAATGCTTTAAGACACAGAAAAAACGACGGGCAGAAAAATTATAAAATTATAATAATAAACTTAATACAGAAAATAATTATCTGTCTAGCAAAACTATAAATTGTGATTATAAAATGAATGCAGCATAACTTCATCTGTTTTGCGAAAATATAAAACTGTAACGATAAACTGAATGCAACAAAACATTGTCTCGCAAATATTATCCATGCATTGAGCTCCCCTCCACACGGGAAAATACGTTCTAGCAATTCAAATTATGTGTGTGTGTGTGTGTGTGTGTGTGTGTGTGTGTGTGTGTGTGTGTGTGTGTGTGTGTGTGTGTGTGTGTGTGTTCACACATCTCTCGATTGCAAGTGACTTTCCTAGAAGTCTTTATTGTTTGCCAAAACAAGTTGGTTCTGTTATTGTTGTTTGTTTCTCTTTCGCGTGTATGCTTTGTTTGTATTTTTCCTCGTTTAATTGGTTTTTGATTGATTTGTTGGGCCCTTCTGCTCGTTTGTTGTGCTTTTGCTCTTGGTTAGATACAGTTACTACGGGTTCCGTTGTATCTGCATTATTTGATCATTTTATCCCGTCATGCATAAAAGGCCTCAAGTAAAGCTTAAATTAGCCATGCATGTAATTTGCTAGAATCGTGCCGCAACACGAAAGACTTATATTGAAATTAACAGAGGTTGTATTATACTAGATGTATGCTGAAAATACCTCAGCCAGCAAAGAGCTAAAATTATGCCGATTATTCGTTGAGTTTGTGAATTTGTTGAAGTTTGCTGAAATCACCTGAGGATGTAATACGCTACAGGTAGGCAAACTTAGCTGAGCTCATAAATAATAATAAATGGCTGTTCATGCCTCATTTGAATCAGACCTTGTCATACTTGATTTTGAGGTCTCCCTGACCTAACCATAAAAAACGAGAACTCATGTACGATGGTTTCTTTCCTTAGACTGTAGACATAATATGTCCACGGTGGTTCTGGTTTTTGGGTAGGGATGATGGTGTACATAACTATTTTTAGTTAGTAAACTCTTATATAAGTTTTGTTTAGCGCTGCGAGAATGACTCTGGCTGGGGAAGAGCGTGAGTTGTTTGTTGTTGTTGATGATGATGATGATGATGATGATGATGATGATGATGATGATGATGATGATGATGATGATCAAAAACTAGCTGATAATAGACGTTTGAAGAAATTAACTGAGACTGTAATAACACCCATCTTTCTCTGCAGAATCACTATATTCTCTGTTCCTGTTACTTGGTACCTTTTTGTGTTTTCTATTTGTGTTTTCTGTTTGTCGTCAGTACTGTCGTTTATTCTTCCATCCCTCGTGTTCCATCCATTTAGTCCATGTCTCTTCACCGTTTTAAGCGCTAAGAGCATGCTCTCTATGAGTGTGAATATACGCTATAAATTATTATTGCGCTATATTATTATTATTCTACTTGAAGTATGCTGAAGTCACACAAACCTTTCAATGCTAGAAGTATGCTAGCTCTGGCTGAGTCTGTAAAAGACTAGAAGCATTCTGAATTTAATTGACCCTGTAAAATTGCTACAAATGTGCTAAATTTGCTTGAATCTCTAAAATGCTTAAAATAAGTTGAAAATAGTTAAGTCTGTAGAATGCTATCCGTATCAATGAGGCAATGTGTTAAAAATAGCTGCACAGAGCACACGCCTGCTCTCGGTGTGCTTGTCGGCAGAATACCATGATTAGTGGATAGTGGACCGTGCACACCGCTGCTCTCTGATAACAGTGGCAGCAATGGTCAAATCAGCTCTTTAATTACACACTGATCACAGTTTTAACTACACAGTGACCCCAACATTACACAACGACAAACATGACCACCACACCAAACGACCAGCTTGGTTCAGCTCAGCGCTGAGGGAAATGACAGCTACACCATGATCAGGGCTAGCGCTCCTCGATGGAAGAAAGATGCTGTTTATTTTAATCATACACCCTACTCTGATCATGGCTAAGACACGATGTTAGTTTTAATCACAGAAAACTCGCTGGCCTAAACGGGTATTGATCCCCCCCGCATCGCGTTCATTATCTCCTCGCGTCCCTCCTCCTGCCTTCCCCCCCCCTTTTCACTTCACTCATCGCTTGTCCCCCTCCGTCTCAGAATACTTTTCCATGCAATCCTCCTTCGTCTAGGGCTCGAGGTCTCATTTCACGCCCATGGCACTCCACTTTACCCTAACGGCTCTCCATTTTCATAGACAATTTGCATTATGTGGTCTGCTTTCTTAAGGCAAGTGCTACATTGAAATCTAATGCACATAATAACATATCTGATTTTCTTGTGTTCTTAAAATTTGATCGTCGTCGTCGTCCTCCTCCTCTTCGTCGTCGTCCTCCTCGTCCTCGTCGTCGTCGTCCTCCTCCTCCTCCTCCTCCTCCTCCTCCTCCTCCTCCTCATCACGAGCGTTTTAAATCACGCTTGTTTCTCATATACAAGCTCAAAGCACATTTCAACACTTTCCATACTTTCTTCATGTTTTCTAAAGTGGAATGTTAAAACATAAACTATTACTGGGCAATAGTTCTGTAAGTCATAAAAACTCTTTCTTTGCAGACAAAGTTTTAAAATGAGTTCATAAACCGTAAGAATAAATATGTAGATAAATGGATGACTAGATTAAAGGTTTTCTTGTGGTACTTGTCAGCGAGTGTTACAAGTCCCTATGAAGACATACAAATGTAGGTTCACATTGTTCAGTAAGGTCTGGAAGGGCAGGCCTAGAACTTCCTGAGCAGAATGTCAAAATACCCAACCTCTTAAATGAAACTGTTTCAAGTATGGAGGGCTCTTGTGTTTAAGTGTTTGTGGTACTGTCACCACCGGATGTGCATCGTTTGGCTAGACTAACGTAACTCCTGATCTCAACATGGCAATGCCTGTAATGAACGAATAGTTCATTAGTAGAATTTCGTTCACAGATAATAACGCATAAAATCAAGACAGAAAAGCAATCAAGAAATTTTGAATAAATAATGAAGGGAATATTTTTGTAAATAGTGAGAGAAATTATTTACATTTAAAGGTCTAGTGGGGTGCAATTTTTTTCTAATGACTGGGCAAAATACTATTTTCTCTAAAAGTAGGTGTATGCCCCACTTCTGTTCTAGAGACACACGCCTACACACGTCACCAAGCACAGAAGGTCAACAATGCAGACGTCAGGATTGTACACACTTTTACCTTGTGAAGGGTTTAGCAGAAGAACTGGGATCACATGTTAATTAGACATATCTATGTCCTGACTTCCTTCTGTGCACTGTGACGTTTGTGGACGTGTATCTCGAGAACAGAAGTTATTCAAACAGATTTTTTTTTAAATAGTATCTTCCACTGATTTTTTACTCCGTTATTAGAAAACAACGGAAGGGAGTTATTCACCCAGATTAAAACTCAGCGGAAGAGGACTTTGTTTTACACAGTCATTTGGAAAAATGTGTCCTGGTAGAGCTTTTTAAAAAAGCAAAGAGAGAAATGTATCTTAAATATACTAGACAATGAAAAAGTTACGTGTAATTTCTGTGGTGGGTGAGGTTGTTGTTCCTGGTGGTTGTGGTAGTTGTGTAGAATAATTGCCCATATGGACAGGGAAGTCAAGTGTGCAAAATATGTTAGAAACCGCTGCCTCAATTTCTCGTGTGGCTAGTCAACGGAGACCAATTCAGATCTGTTAGTAATGAGATAAGTAATGAGACAAACTATGTACTAGCCAGCGTTTATTACACTTTCTATATTTTAATTTAAAGACTTATCCAGTTAAAGACGTTTCTTTTACTTTGAATAAATACGGAGCCGGGAACTTCCAGGAAAAATGAAAGCTGAAACGTTCTTATAAGTAGTTCTGCCAAAACATAAATGTCAGCTCATCTCGTGAGCTTCAGCTACTGCTTTGTTTAAAGACTATTGCAGAGCGTCTGGCGTGTTCACAATAAAAGGAAAAATATGTTTCAAATACGAAACATGAATCCGCTAGTGATTCTAGTGTAGCAAGAAATAACGGGTCTTTGGAGGAAGGGGGGATGTAGTTCTTAAAATTTTTATGTTGGGTTTCTGGCGTAGTTTGCGTGTCTGGAAAAGCTTAAGAAAAACAGATATTATCATCGCTATTATTCACGAGAAAGTTTGGGGACGGGGGTGGGAGAGAAGAATGGGGAGATGAGGTGGTGATGGCGTGAATTGTGAATATCTCGCTAGTGTGTGTGTGTGTGTGTGTGTGTGTGTGTGTGTGTGTGTGTGTGTGTGTGTGTGTGTGTGTGTGTGTGTGTGTGTGTGCGCGCACACACACACACACACACCCACGCATATGCACACACACACACACACACGAGAGCGAGAGCAATCCCTTCCCTTTTTCGAACTAAGCCTTCCTTTTTCATCATATTCAGTGTTACCAAGCTGTGATTGTGTAATTAACCTCTGGATAACTTTATTATTGCCAGTTTGATTTGTTTAATTTTGCTGTCGTTCATAGTTCATGTCGCTTTATCTCATGCCTGCGTGTGTCCCGCATAGTCAAGGCTTATACTTAAGGTTCTGTCTGTCTGTCTGTCTGTCTGTCTGTCTGTCTGTCTGTCGTTTTATGGCTTAAGTGGATAAGAGAAGGTCTTTTCTAAAGTAAAAAGTGCAAAAGTAGGGGGAAAAGCATTTAGAGCAATAGATTTAGATTTTTTCCTGTAGTTTAAAGACAGCGAAAGCAAATGAATGCTACCTTTAAAAAGGAACGTCATCGTCAAATACAATATATGGTTAGTTTCTCACTGTTTCCCCACCTTCATGATGGGATAAAGTACATGTGTGTTGTGGAACGACTCTAGACAAACAGTGGAATAACTATAGACAAACAGTAATACTATCGCCAAGTTTCAAGTCTTGTGCATGTTCTTTTTATTTCTTATACCTGTGCCATAGTCTTCCGTACTCTTCAAGAACGCATAACACAAAATGGACAGTTCTTCCGTCTCATTAAAATTACCAAAGTTTAAGTGAAATATAAGGAAAAATTCCAGAAAACAAACAAATAAAATAATGATAATCAGTTTGCCTAAAACTATTTTAACATTAAAAACTAGTTTTAAAGGTAAAATAATAACAGGTCGCCATTATTGACATTAAGAAAATTAAAAAATTATGTCAAATAAAAAAAATGAAATAAGTATAATCAGTTTGGGTAAGAATATTTTAATATTTAAAAACTAGTTTTAAAGATATCATAGTAACAGACGCCCTTTATTGAAAAGGTGAAATAAGAGAAAGTATAAAACCTGTAAAGCAGGTGAACAACACTGAAGAATTTATTTTGTTTAGCAGAATAACAAGTAAAACAACCGAACATTAAAAATTACTGCCACGACAATGTTAATCTCTGATATATATATATATATATCTTTGGTTGCACTACATAACGTGGTGTGTATTATCTATTATGTTATTTATCTTATCTATTATATGTTACAAAGTTTACATTTTTTTTATTTTGTGCTATGGCATACCAACTCACTCGCATTCTTCTTTCTCTCTCTGTTTCACTGAGAGGAGAGAGAAAGAGTACAGACGCTTATTAACGGTGCGATAATAAAAGAACCCTAAATGTGCTTCCTACAGATGCGTGTGTCGAACGAGCAGTGGAAGAGCTACACAGGACAACGGTGACATTGGGTGCGGGTCGGAGTGCTTGGGGATGAGGGGAGGGGGGGAGTGCCTTTTCTATTAACGTGCGATGAGGTTTCACGTTTAGTTTCGAATGGCCGGTGCTTAGATCATACCTGACATTTTGTTATTCCTAGGATTAAAAAAGACTGGCATTTAGAAAAGAAAAATACAGGAGCTCGTCTGCGACGAAAATACAGACATAATTAAAAAGTGTTGAGAAAATGTAACAATTTAATTGAAAAATGAAAAACCGAAGAAGACGACGGAGACTAAAGAAAACCAGAAAATTGTGGAAAGTTTGACTTTTGAAAAAAAAACAAAACAACAACAACGTGAAAAAGCGTAGAAGCAAGGCAGGTAATTACAGAGGGAAGATATGTCAAATACTGGGTTGCCGAATGGCTGCTTAAAGACAATCCTCCTTTATTGTCCATGGCAACGGGAAGTCAACATATTACCAAAAGCCGTATTTCGGTAAAATCGATCTGGCAAGTTCTAAATCTTTTTCCTGGCTGCACGGGCCGTTGACTTAAATGGTTTAGTTAGCCCTCTTCCTCCCAAGCCCCGGGTGATCCGTGACCCGGTATCTCACTTTTCTGCATACATTACATCAGCAAATGTGTCAGATTGCTTGTATCATCCTCCTCCACCGCTCCGCCGGACCCAGACTCATGTCACGTGTCTCGTGTTCAGTCTGTAGGGCATAGCGAAATCATCAACATCAACATCAGCATCAACGCCGCTCTTAAACGGGTGACGCGACGCAGAGGGAACTGGGGAAGGGGGAAGGGGGAGGGATGGAGACAGGGTTGGGGAAAGGAGGGAGAAGAGAGGCAGGGTTCGCCAGGGAAGGTTTGGCGATTTCAAAATATTCGCGGGTTGCCTTAGACGAACGGTGTGTCCAGCACAAACAAAAGGAAAGTCGGACAGTTTCCATTTCCCCTTGTCAAGCACCTTATAATTTGGTCGGCCGGCCAGCGCCATCTTTGCCTGCAGACCTCCAAGACCTTGTCTGTCCAGGGACCGCGCTGACTGGTGTCCGATTCCTTCATTTTCTCGTCTCCACGGAAACGAAATTTCAGAGACGAGAACAGACGAGACAGAGAGAGCGAAAGGGGAGGGAAGAGATAGTGTAGCGGGGCGGGAAGGCGGAAGAAGACAGAGGGCATCTTCGCTTTTCAAGTGACATTTGATAATCATGATCTCCAAGTCATTCTTAAGTATGATATTTTTTCTTAAATTGCAGTCCCTAAAAAGAAACTGAAACACACACACGCACGCACGCGCTTCCTGTTTATAAGGAAGAAAATATTGTCGAATTTGTTATTTCGTGAACATTATTGTCATTATCATTACCACACTTCTCACCATCAACATGTATTTGAACAAATCTGCCTTCACGAGTTAGTTCCTTTGAGGAACACCATCGCTGATGTTTCTTAAATTTTGGTTATTTTATTTTATCTTAGCATGGAAATATTATTCCATGACCGATATACGTCAGGGAAAAAATGTCGGAACAATTTGATTAACTTGTTCCGTGTCGCGAACTGAATCAGACAATAAAAAAGACACAAATCTAGCATGCATATTTCCTCTTCGGCTAAGAGAATAGTCCAAATTAATTAGAAAAAGCGAGCGAAATATAGAGAGCCAATTTGGCTGTATCAATCAAGAGGGATGAAGTGTATCAGTGTCATTTCTGAATTAGCCTGCCCACTGCACGCGCACGCGCATGCGTCGCCGAACCGATCCGGTTTGTCAGTGAAGTGCCCGGATTATGGGAGTAGGATGTCGCCAGGGGTCGGATGGTTCACTGAAACTGACGTGCGTGGTTCAAGCATCGCATGAAAGTCTGAGCACCGAGAAGTGGGTAATCCTCAATGGTCGATGTCTTGCCTTCAAGATTATTATCATTATAGAGCGTTTCCCCTTCTGGCAGTCAGTTGACAAAAGAGAAACGCAAATATAGCAACACTGTTTGCAAATTCCAAACCCAGTGGAAGCAGAAGAAGGAAGGGCGGTGGAAAAACTGCTTTTAAAAAAGCCTAAAAATAACTATAATTATACGGCTGCGTTGGGGCATGTATTTTGTAAACAGACCGTGTATCACATGTATGAAATTCACTCACTAACTCATTCAGTAGCAACACACATACAAGTATGCATATAAGTATGCTTGATATTTTATGTGTGTGTGTGTGTGTGTGTGTGTGTGTGTGTGTGTGTGTGTGTGTGTGTGTGTGTGTGTGTGTGTGAACAAATGGTGACAGCGTTCAGAGGGTTTATAAAATGTGTGTATCATGCTTGTGACTTTGTGTTTGTGCTCCTGCACACATCGCGTTGCACGCGTTTAATTCATTCCCCTTGGTTCGTGGGGTTACCTACTCTTGTCCCTACCCAGTGAGCAGTTGCACCGACAGCATGACTTGACACCTGACATAGCGTAACGTCGCATCGTCTCAAGTCCAGCCGTGATTATTATCTTTAGCTATTATGTCTCTGCGTGCAGTGGAGCCGAAAACTGAATAAAGTCAACTGTTTATTATCTAATAGATTGGCGACCGCTCCACGTGCTCCGGGCTCCGTCCCCTTATCAGATGACCTGAACAATGGATCACGACTAGGTCTTTGATGTTCACCTTGCCCAACTCAACCCCCACACAGCCGGGTGCTGCAGTCTTTACCCTTCCCAATATTCAATTGCCTATCTTATTTTCATTCTTAGCATCTTTGAATTGCATGAGTGCGTGCACGTGTGCGTGTGTGGACAGTAACATATACAGCTAACTTTTTTGGTACCATTTTTCAGTAAAATGTTTAAAATATTTATTTGCGTCCAACTTTATGCGATTGACCCATCTCCACCAACAATGGTTATAAGCTATTTATTTATTTACTAGCAATGCGCCTTTCACGTTTTAAACATTACTGTTACAAGGCCTTACAGCTTCGTATCGAGCACCGAACTTTGCAAAGAAAGATCGTTTGGAGAAATATGCATCCAACCAACCACTGAAATATAGAAAAAACGTATTATCACCCAAAGCCTGTTATTTACGGCTGATATGGTGGAAGGCTGAGACGTACTCACGACACCAACAGTGTACTCCTCAACCCTCTACACTTTTAGCGTCTCGATGTTACTGTTGGAAGCGTGGCACAACTACCTGTGACATCTCATTAAAAGGATAAAAATGTATGGGGTGCGGGAAAGACGTGGCGATATGGGACCCGAAGAAAGCCGGGTAGACGCATAATTGAAAATGAGCAGAGGACGAGGAGATGAATGGTTTGAGCAAGAACGGAGAGAGAGAATAGAAACTATAACGTGTTTTTTTGTTCTCTTCTCTCGACAATGAAGGGAATGATATACAGGGACGGATGTGATCACAAGATTCTGTGTATGGCCTGCTAATCAGACTTCCCTAGAAGACATGCCGGTCAGAAAGTTTGAGGGGAGGATGAAGTTAAGAGCGATGCGAATAAAAATAAATTGATAGATACTTCAGGATTAAGGTGGAATAATTGGATTAGTGGAAGACAGATACTTGACCAGCTTAGTAAGGAAATGAGGATCGTATTACTATTGTGTCTAGCAGAAAGTCGGGGAACAGGATTTTGAGTGATAGGGGATTATGCGAAGCCCATAAAATTCAATACCAAATATAATGAGGGAGAAGTAAGTGAGTGATCGACTGGGAAAATAAATAAAGGCAAGCAAACAGATATATCATGGGGTGGAAATTAGCCATGAAGGGCTGACCACATGACCACGCGCTGTACTTAGATTGGGCAGTGTGCGAAAAGGGAAATCACTGGCGTGCATGCTAAAAGCGACATCCGAAACGTGCATATAAAAACAGGGGAAACACGTGCTTGCCTTTTTCTACCCTTTCACTTCGGTAAAGACAGATGTAGCGACAACAGTCACGCACGTTGAGAAAAACTGTTAGAGGTGAGCTGAAGAAAGGATGTCAGCTTCTTAGAGTCAGATATTAAGATTGTAGTTAGGAAGTGTTTATATTTTTTGAATTGTTTGTAGTGGAATTAACAACGTAGTGTTGTAGATTATTAGTTATTGTATTGTGCTATTTATCTGGTACTATCTTCTCCCCCCCCCCTTGTGTATCCGCTCTCTGTCTTATGTAACAGCCGCTTATATCTGGTAACTATAGTAACTATGTGCACAGCTAAACTTTTCTCCTACTCTCTCTCTCTCTTTTCTTTTTTATTATGCTAAAGAGGCGAGTCTCCCGGTTCGACAGGTCGAGCGGTTCCTAGACATTTTGTGCGGCGTATATCAGGGGATTCAATCCCGGTGCCGGACTCTCCCGTTATTGTTGGTGGAGATGCAGGGTAAATAAGAGCGAGAAGATAGCAGCGGATAAATAACACAAGACAATAATTAAGATACCCAAACCACACACACACACACACGCACACACTCTCACTCACTCACTCACTCACTCACTCACTCACTCACTCACTCACTCACTCACTCACTCTCACTCACTCACTCTCTCTCACACACACACACACACACACTCACACACTCTCTCTCATATATATATATATATATATGTATATCTGACTGAGTATGTGTTCGCACTGTCAAAATATAGACAAACAAGGATCGTTTGTCGATGACGCGCACTCTGCCTTACCCTGCTTCTCGTTAACTTACAATAAAGAAACAAGAAAACCAAAAGAGATCGGATGTTAAAAGCCACAAAAGAAGACCGTTTGAGAAAGAAACAACGCCTTTTATGACAACGTGTAGGTGGAGAGGGGAGGTAATGACAACAAAGATTCTTGCTTTGCCTGCCTAAACTTTTTAGGCAACAGCCTTATCGGGGATCGATTCAGAGATCTCCAGGTGAACTGCCCGCCAACCTTGTAATCGCTGTGACGAGATGCTCATAACCTGTCGCCAGCTGTAAATCGCTTATAATGAACACACCGTGGTTTATGTGTGTTGTAGCTAAGACTATATCGCAATGAACACACCGTGGTTCATGTCTCTTGTAGAAGGCTATCGCTGCATCCGAGAGCTTCGGAAGCATGGAGAATTGTTTTAAATGCGTCTCCGTTCTTTTTTTTTTCTTTTTTCACTGCCCACATAAATTAGATCTATTTAAACTTAAAATCGAGCGGTTAATGACAGATTAAAAGAAAAAAGTATAAACCAAGGGAAACAAAACGCATCAGGAAACATTTCATGAGCAACAACCTTTACGTGAGGTGTTTGACACACTCACCAGCACACACACGCGCGCACGCACACACGCACGCACGCAAGCACACACACATATGTTAAAGAACGGAGAGACCCCGCCTCTAAAACATTCAAAACGCTTTTCTCTGATACCTGTTTCCAGAACCCATTGCTATTCCGCAGCCAATCCTTGCAAGCCCCTGAGGGTCTGATGAGAAAGTAGCTTACTTCCATGTCAGGCAATCACCCTCATCTGTCAGAAGTAAAACCGCACAGCTCTATACTTCTGGGGCCAGTTGCACAACACGTTTCTAAACCTTAAAACTGTTCTAAAGAGGTAAAATCTCTTCTAAGCCATTTTGATTCTTTGCAGAAAAACATACAAAAAATTGTACTGACAGGACGGAAAGTCAGTCTTAAACAACTTTATCTTACATAAAGCAGTTTTGTTTTAAAAATTCTAAAATTGTGGTGTGTAATTTAAAATAATTATCTAAATAGAGTTAAGGCCTAAAAGTGTTTAAAATTAGAAATGTGTTGTGCAACTGGCCCCTGATCGTGAACTGCAACAAAACTCTTCGTGTCCATCTCTCTCTCTCTCTCGCTCGTTCCGAGGAGACCTAAAAAAACAAAGTAAAACAAGGCGAGAGAGTGTGGCATTTTCCTTCCCTTCCCACACACCCATCCCCTCTCTTCTATCCCTGCGCCTGGTCCTGGATGGTTTTGTGTATACGACATTTAGTTGTCGTTTGGGCCAATTTCCAAGGCCTGTGCTTTTCTGGGCTAACAGGTTTAATAACACGGCGGGGCCGTGCGTAGCTAACGCGTCATGGCAGCCCTTCCGCGTGCGCCCGGGAGACACGTGCCGCATGCGCCCCCAGAATGCACCGCGAAGGCGGCGAAATCGGAAGTGAGCCGTCATTGGTCGTGTCACGGCCTGGAGGTCATGTGACTACCCGCTAATTAGGCCGTCTCCGCACAAACAGGATGACGAAGATTTAAGCGACAACAGTGAAAGCCGCGCTGCGGAAGATAATAGCTCTCTCGTCTGTGCGAGAACGAGGCTGGCCTTTGGTGTCATCTAGTTTTTCACAAGAAGTCCCTCCGTCTTCCTCTTGATCTCCTCCGCCTCTTCCGCGCATCCTTCTTGCTCCGGCGTTTGATAAGAAAGTGCTTCTACCTAGCGACGATTTCGCACCGCAGAGCAGTGGGGGGGGGGGGGGCATGTTTATGAAGCAAAAGTGTCTGTAAATATTTTTTTTACTGCTCAGTTTCCAAGTACAAATAATTTAATTTCCATGCGAAATACGGCTACTTCGAAACTAGATGCTAGTGTATTATTTCACTTTTTTGGAGACAGTGGAGGTATATAGTTCATAAAGCTTTCGCGTGGGCCCCTGGCTCAGTATTAGCTTTAAAGACCAACCTGAATGGTTAGCGTTTTTTTGCAGATATCGGTAGATATAGGCGATATAATCCTAACCTGTAAATTTCGGCCTCCAAAACCCATCCGGTAATTAATGTTCCGCTAGCAAAGTACGCGATTCCCACCTGCGATCAACTACGTCACGCTAGTGTACCATTCACAACATTGGCAGTTGTCAACACCAAACACAGAGAGAGAGAGAATGAGCGACGGTTCGGATTATTCGGATGTTTAAAGTCTCCATCTCTCGTGCTAGAGTAGTAGTTTTCCAGAACCACGAGAAATTCAGACTTTCGGCATCCGAATAACCCGAAATGCCGCTCATTCTCTCTCTCTCTCTCTCTTTCTCTGATTGGTGTTGACGGCTGGCAATGTTATGAATGGTGTACTAGCGTGACGTAGTACACTGCTGTAAGCTGCGCTTGTTGATCGCAAGTGCGAATCGTAGCGGATAATTAATTAACGGATGGTTTTCGAAGGCTAAAATGTAAAGGTTAGTTTTATATCGCATGTATCTGCAAAAATCGCAAACCGTTCAGATTGGTGTTTAATGTCCTGTTGTTATAATGTAGTCAGTAAAACCAAGTACTTTGTGTGGAGCTGAAAAACAAAACCAGAGTTTGAAGATTCGCATTTCACGTGTCGGTGCGAGGTTCACAAAAGATTACTCAGGAACCAATGAGATCATCGTCACATTATTTTGTTAGACGTCTTTTTAGATCAAACGTCCTGCTTGTTATGATAAATATTATTTAATGACTTTTCGATTTATCGATGTTTACGATAATTGATTTTCACAGGAAAACTGGCATTCTCAGAATAAATCAGTGTTAAGCTATGATACAGGAAGTATAACGTTCTATCTATCCTAAATAGTCGGAAGAATCATCTTTAACATGCATGCACTGCTTCCATAAGGGTTCTGGAGCTCCTGAGCAAAATGCGTTTTATCGTCTGGGTAGATTATTTTTAAGTCGACAGGTATAACGGTGAATGTTCACTGCCCTGGAAAAGAAATGATAAGGATTAAAACTTGAATTAAGTTATGGACTCAAGGAACATTACAAAGACAGAAAAGAAAGGGAAACATAAAGAGAACTGTGATAAGTGGACGAGCAAAGACTAGCTAAGAGGACGGGGGGGGGGGATAGAATTTTCTGTGTAAAGTGTCATCAAGGTTTAAAGCACAAAGAGATGAGTATTATCATCATCCTCACTCCTGCTGCACCCGGAACAAGCCGGCCCGCCCGTGGAGTCCACTATCCAGTACCTATCGTTAGGAAGACTTGATCGTTAAAACCCGAAAAAGTACGATAATTGTAATATCTGAACAGGACTAATCGAGCGCAACATTTTTCTTTATGATCAGGTTAAGTTTGTTTTAAAATAATAATTCCCAAAATATGACTACATAATTATGCTTAATTTTAAAGATATAATCCTTCAAACATCGGCATTATCACCTCCCACTAGGAAAGCGGGAAAAAGTTACTCTCCTATTCTGAAGAGTTCTCTTACGCGCCCCGAGTATTTGTAACAGGGAGTGTGCATGTCTTAAAGTCAAATGAAGAAACATCGCTTAAGTTGTCGTGTTCGAGAAGCGATATTTTTGCCCAAAAAATGAAACAGGTGAATTTGGAATACAGCCCTACAGATTGGAACTTTATTTAGAAACTTCGAATAAAGTTACAAAAAATAATTAAGTGGTCCAAACTGATTTCATTCAACAGACTGGTAAGTCAATCAGATCAAAATTTAATGGGCAACAATCACGGTCATTGAAGTCTGCGTTGTATTATTACTGATTGTCTGTTACTAAGTAGGCGCATTTGAGTTAATTTTTCCATGTGTATTATTGTTAATAAAATATAAACACAAAAAATTTGTCTAAGATAAACTCTTGTAATTTTATTTTTATTTGATGGTTTCAAGCATTGTATTTTTATTTGATAGTTACAACTGACTGCTGATAAGGATTTTTTTAAACAATTAAAAATATAATGATAGTTTGAAACATGTTTATCGATGTAAAAACTTATTTCTTCCTCATTTAGCTGCATGCAAAATTTTCTATTTACTTACTGATACTCGCCCGTTTAAGCTCCTTATAATATGTTTATCACCCTAAAATCTTTTTTCCTTTTTTTAGCTGTTTCGATCACGCACATCAATGGCGCCCTCACACTGTCAGTTGTTGTTAGCATTATGCTGGATAAAGATAGGACTGGTGATGATGTTTGTGACTGTCACACGATGTTACTTGTAGACCAGACGGTGTATAAACTGTTGATGTTGTATATCTGGTGCTTGATCTACCAGCAGTCGTAGTTGGTTTTAACATCTCGTGCTTTTGTATAGTAAGCACTGCTGTAGGAATAAGATTTCTTTGTTTCACTGAAAATCCAAGACTTGCTTGTACTGTATAAGTGACTGGATAACAATCGATTTTGAAATGTTTTGAGCAAATCGTTGAGTACGGTGTGGGGACAAAGTTTGCATGGCACGTTTGAACAAAGCAGAGACCTGTATATACACATCTCTGAACAAAGTTAATCCACTGGCGTTTGCTGCCATTATCTTTAGGATTTCCTTCATGAGTACAAACTCCATCTGAGTGTAGATGGGAACATTCAGCAACAGCACAATGTGTCCCGGTCAGTTTTCTTTTACCGAGAATTACATCTTTTCTCTTCGACTTCAGCTAGTGCAGACTGTGATATTTTTAGAAATACTTCCGTTTCGTCACTTCCTGTTTTTTCGACAAATCCAGGTGTGCTTAAGAGAAAAATATTAATATAAAATCTTTGTGATACATTGTTCTCTGTTTCCAGCGATTTTTGCTCAGCGATCGGGTTGGAGTTTAAACAATATTAGAATAACATGGTGGGGACACGAAACAAGCAATATTTTAAAAAACATAGCAAAAACGCAGAAAGCAATATTTGAACAACGTAACGAGAACATGAAATTAACGATAGTTAAATAGCATGGTAAAGACATAAAATAAACAGTATTTGGATAACAAGGCCCCGGACACAATATTTGAATAACATGGTGAAGACACGAAATAAGCAATATTTGAACAACGTCATGAAGACACGAAATAAGCAATATTTCAATAACTTGGCGAGGATACAATTTGATAAAATAGCTGAATACTTATGTGAGGACACAGCAAAAAGAATGATATACAAAAGTAGGCCAATCTGTTCAACTGAAAGAAAGAACGACTGAACGAATGAATGAGGCACGCGGCGTCTCGCTCTGTGCGCATGGCCGAAGAGGCACACGTGCCACTGATGTCTGTGACGTCAATTTGAAGTGACGTTTGTCCTTTTTCTGTCGTCATCGCTAGCTCGCGGCAATTGCCTCCCTTTCTTACTCCAGCCCGCACGTTCCACCCGGAGAGAGGCGTGGACCTGGATGCAGGAAGGAGAAGGGATTGAACGGAAGGGGGTTTCAACCGCATCACCTGCCTAAACGCAGGTAGACAGAGAAGCTTGAAGGGACTGGAGCTGAGGCGACGTGTGACTCAACTTCGTGCAACAGCTCTAAAAAAAAAAAAAATGAGTTAGCGAGAAGCAGAGCTTGCGAGTAAGGAGTTGAGCTCGCAAAGGCTTGCACGTGCTTTGTTCGTAGTACTCTGCTCCCACTCTCTCGTACACCCAACATCCCGCTCCTCAGTCTTCCCATCCTCTTCTTTTCTCTTTTCTCTCTCACCTACACCCCCTACACAACCCACGAATGTACCTTAGTATAAGCGCGTACCAGTCACTGCTAGTCTTTGTCTACCCTCTCTTCCCCCCGTCTTCTGCACGCGCAGCAAAAGAACTTAAAAACACACACCCTCCTCTCTCTCTCTCATACTATCAGATTCCAGCTAAATGAAAATGTCTTTTTGTACATGTAGGTTTTGCATGCTGCTCCACATTGTTAGTACTGTGCTTGAACCTTCCCAGGATGTACCTCTACTTGATATAGATGTGGGACCTCGAGGCTAGCTGCCAACCTCAGAGGTATGCCACAGCTTTGTGTCCGGTCCGAATCTCCGATTTGATGCACCGACCCGCTGATCAGTATAGCTCCGAGCCGTAGAGAGGGAAGTTTGTTCTCTTTTCTTATCGGCGCAGGTCACCGATTCGATTACCGCTCGAACTAATTTTGCTGTTGGTGTTGTTCTTTATTTAACTAATCATCAAGCAGTTTTCTCTCCCTTTTTATCTCCCCATTTCTCTTCACGTTTTCTCTCTCTTTTTGCTGAACGGTGAGCGCGTGGCAGGGCAGAGGGTGTACCTGCCCCGCCTTCATCCTGCCCAAACGGTGAACCACTCACAGTTCATTGCCCCCGATGCGACTATCAAGGTGTGGAACCTTTACCTTACCTTACTGGTGAGAACTAAGGTGGATTTTTTTAAAGAAGTTTTGCTTGTGAAGCTGTACACTCGCTTTTGTCTGATGCCGTCAGACCCGTCGGGACGTGTGAAAGCCTGAAGGAAACGTTTATCGGGCAGTACGAAAGCGAGGTGAACTTCTTCAATGGACCGCCGCCGTGTTCCACTCCATTACACAACGTAATCTGCCAAGACAGGCACGTGGCTCTGCACTGCCCGGCCCTCTCAACCCCATCCCATCTACCTCCATCCCCCCCTAACCCGGTACAAAGCTAATCAACATCCCCCTTCTCTACACCCCTCCTTCTCTGTCGTCGACAGGACACGGACTCTTTGCGAAAGGCCACGCGGCGATGTCAAAAGCCCTCGGCCGAGCGACCACCTTGTTCGCGCGGAACCTAACGGGAGCCTGCGCAGTGCGCAGTGTCGCCACGTGTGGGCACGCATGCGCGGTCCCACAGGGACCGCCGGGCCCGTGCGCGGGAGGGATTGTTTGTGCAGGGCCTTGATAGTGATCGTAATTTCGTGTCGCTGCCCGCCGCCGTAAATTATTGATCAACCGCGAACTGACGGAGGCCGAACAGGTATGGATCGGCCCCAGGACTTGGCTGGGCCCCGGAGTAAACCATCGTCTGTGCAAAACACCACAGGTGAGCTAAGGTACTGTAAGAG
Source organism: Marisa cornuarietis (assembly GCA_004794655.1). Classification (NCBI taxonomy): domain Eukaryota; kingdom Metazoa; phylum Mollusca; class Gastropoda; order Architaenioglossa; family Ampullariidae; genus Marisa; species Marisa cornuarietis. Next base: position 4,532,365 of record SMMW01000617.1, on the reverse strand, counting down.
TAGGGGAGAGAGAAGGGAGACCAGCTGTGGGTCTGGCTACTAGTTACCGTTCCTGAGGAGGCAGTGGTCAAACGGGAGAGTAGTGCCGAGGAGGGTGGTTTGGGCCAAGACATGTCGGTGAACAGATGCTACAGCTACAGTAAGCCGAACGTGACGTTCACGGAGCCCGGGAGGACACGATGGATCGTTCTAGAATATATTTTGAGCAACTGGCTACAAGTGTCCACTGAGCTTTGTAAACAGTTGATGGGTGCACGTCCAAGAGCTAGTCAAATGAAATAATTTTTAACGGGAGAAAGAATCAATCAATCAATCAATCAATGTTCACTGTCACTGAAACTCGATTGAAAGATTACAAAAGCAAGAGCACAACTAATCTATTGCGCTTTATAGCGTGTCATTATTAGTGCTTTTTTATTTCATTATCTTGAGGGGTTATTTTTTTGCCGACGTTAAGAGTGCAACCTGTTATGGGAGTAAAGCGCTATTCAAATGTTCAATTAAAGTCTAAACAAATGTGGAATTAAATGACCCACTCAAAAATAAGTGCAGTACAAAGAAAAAAAAACAAACAAAACTAAACTAAAGGTTGTGTTAATGTCTCAGCTCTCATCGCTAGCATCTTTTCCAGCAACAGTCAACTGCCAAAATGTACAAGAACCAGCTTCTTCTTCTGCCGTCGCAGCCGCTGCTGCTGCTACTGTTGGTGCTGTTGCTTCCTACGACACTGCTAGGTGGTCCATGACGATGCTCCTTCGGCGTTTATCTGTTACGGTTTTGACTTATTTTTACGGACTTTTATCTTTTGTTTTCATTCACTAAGAATGTTGTATGGAAAGAAAGGTAAGAAATGATTTGTGAAAATAAAGGTTTTATATCAAAAGACGATAAGTGTACATCATCAGAGTTCTTTTCTAAAGACATGTATGTGATGCGGTGCTGGTGTCCTAGTCATCATCATCCTTACTACATCATCATCGTCGTCGTCGACTTGATGTTGGTCGTGGTGGTGGCTGTCGTCGTTATGGTCTCGGAGGCTGTTGCGCTTTTGGTGAACGTCATGGCGTAAGTAGACTGGATGGTGATTAACCACCTGGATGTCCGGCCATGTGCGCCCAGACCCGACCCGCGTCTTTTTCCGAGCAGGTGTGCAGGACTTTCAACTTGATTACGTTAGTCGCCGACCCCACAGGTAAATTAGACTTTAATCAAAGATTGCAGCAGGCCTAATTGAGGTGAGACCGCGCTGGCACTGTCTGTTGGAGGCTCCAGCGCTAATACAGGTGAAAATAATTCATGACGGGTCTGCCGCGGGAATTGTCACAGCAGCCTGCCATGGGGTGGCAAGCGTCTGTGTTTCACTTGTCTGTTTGTCGGTCTGCATGCGTGTGTGCGTGCGTGTGTTTTGTGCTTCACTTCACGGAAAACCTGCAAGCATTTAGCAGATGAACTGAGTCATTTTTTCTCTCTCTTCTTTCTCTCTCTCTCTTCTTTCTCTCACTCACTAAATTTATCTATAACCTCTCTTTCTCTTTCACTCCATCGCTCCCTCCCCTCGCTCTTTTAACTCCATCTCTCTTTATGTCTGCCTGTCTCTCTCTCTCTCTATATATATATATATCCTCACTTTCTCGCTCCCCATCGAACTTGATCGCAAATGCCCATCATCGGCGCCAGTTTTTAGATCCACTCGCTCATTACGAAATGTTGATAGACTGGCATTCAAAGCACAGCTGCAGATGGAGCTCCTCCATCCACCCTCTGCCGAGCAACTTGACTGTGTTTTACGTCGAGTAGTTGATGACCACGCCCCAGTGTCTCGACGTCTGATGCGCCAGTCTAAATGTGCGCCTTGGTATTCACACATCCGTAACGAACTCCGTGACCTGAAGCGCACGCGCCGGCGAGCTGAACGTCTTTGCCGGAAGACTGGACTCGCCATCCACAAAGAAATTTACAATGCTGCAAAGCGAAGCGTGGCAAAATGCATTTATGAGGCTAAAACATCATATCTTCAGGGCCAAATAATTAATTGCACCTCCTCCAAAAAGCTTTTTGCCATTTGCAATAAAATGACTGGATCTAAGACAGCAACACCACTGCCTACTGCCTACCCTGCTTCACTGCTGCCGCAAGTTTTTAGTGATTATTTCACCAGCAAGATATCGGACATTCGATCATCATTAGACTCGGCGTCGGCGCTTGACAGCATCTCCTGTGATGTCCTCCCAGGATGTTCCATGACCAAGTTCCTACCAGTCTCTGAGACCGATGTAAAAGCGGTTATCCTAAAAGCTAAAGCAACAACCTGCGAGTTAGATCCGATGCCCACGAGCCTTCTGCTCGAGTGCCTAGATACTCTACTTCCTGCCATCACACATATTGTAAATGTCAGCCTGTCGTCAGGTGTTTTCCCATCTCTGTTCAAGAATGCGGTGGTGAGGCCACTTCTAAAGAAATCCACGCTTGATGTCAATGTGCTAAACAACTACCGCCCAGTCTCCAACTTGTCTTTTCTCTCTAAGATCATAGAGAAAATAGTTTTGACACAGCTCTGGGCCTATTTACAAGACCACCATCTTCTTCCACAAGCTCAGTCGGCATATAGACCTTTCCACAGCACGGAGACCACTCTTATTAAAGTAACAACAGACATATTATCTGCTCTTGACAGTGGTGATGTTTCTCCATTAACCCTACTGGACCTGTCTGCTGCATTTGACACTATAGACCACTCTCTGCTTCTTCACAGACTCCACACCCTCTACGGGATTTCTGGACCTGCCCTCTCATGGTTCAACTCCTATCTCACTGATAGGACCCAGACTGTGGTAGTCGATGGTCAGACATCTCGCCCTGCTTCACTTTTCTGTGGCGTTCCCCAAGGCTCAGTACTTGGCCCAGTCCTGTTCATCCTGTATACTAAACCACTTTCATCTTGCATCCGGTCTCACCAGGTGTCTCATCAGTCCTATGCAGATGACACGCAGCTTTACTGTTCTATTCCACTGGCTGAGTCTCACTCTGCTATTAGCTCTCTAGAAGCTTGTATTAGTGATGTCAAGGGCTGGATGGTGAAAAACAAGCTTAAACTAAATGATGATAAAACGGAAGCCCTCTTGTGCCATAGAAGAAGACATCAACCTTCATTAGTCAGTCTGCCCAATCACATCAAGGTGGGCGACAGCAACATCACCTTCACGTCATCCGTTAGGAATCTGGGATTTATTGTCACCGCAGACATGACCCTTGATAAACATGTTACAGCTGTCTGTCAGTCTGCCTACTATGAGCTCCGTAAGATCAGTGCCATCCGTCACTTTCTCTCTACACGTGCCACCAACACTCTTGTCTGTGCGTTTGTTCTTTCACGACTTGACTACTGCAACTCCTTGCTGGCAGGCTGCCCCTCATCCCTCATTCAGAAACTCCAGAGAGTACAGAACTCCGCTGCACGTCTGGTACTTAGAGCAAGGAAACGGGACCATGTCACTCCTCTCCTTCGTTTTCTACACTGGCTACCCGTCCGTTCTCGCATCCAGTACAAACTGTCTGTGCTGTGTTTTAATTTCTTTGCTGGCTCCTGTCCTGACTATTTCTCTGAACTTCTCATCCCTTACTCTCCGACCAGACAACTCCGCTCTTCCTCTGACAACCGTACTCTGACTGTTCCTGTCACCAGAACAACAACATATGGTCACAGGACTTTTGGCTACTGTGCTGCAAAACAATGGAACTCTCTTCCTTTCCATATCCGCCACCTTCCTACAATTGAATCCTTCAAATCTGCACTGAAAACGCACCTCTTCCTTGAGCACTACTCTTAGTCCACAATGCTAGTCCTTACCCCCCCCGTCCCTCTTGCTACTTTACCCATCACTATTTTTCTCTGTTCCTGTTACTTGATGCCTTTTGTTTTCTGTTTTTGTCAGTACTGTCGTTTTCTTTCGTCCCCTGTGTTCTGTATCTACTTAGTCCACGTCTCTTCCCCGTTTTAAGCGCTAAGAGCATACTCTCTACGAGTGTGAATATGCGCTATAAAAATCTTCACTATTATTATTATTATTATCTCTCTCTCTCTCTCTAACACACATCAGTCTCTTTCTCCCTCTTCTTACGCTTTTATTTTCATTCGGTCGTTTTTCTATATCTACCTTCACTGAATACTTGCTGTTACAAATCAAAGCTTAATAAACAAAATTTTACTTTCTGCAATTTTCTATACTTCCTTTTTTGTTTGTATATATGTGATACCGTGTGGCTGTATTTTAATTCAAAATTGCAGCTAAATATTTGAATTTTAAAATCGCTTTAAATGTCAATGGGGCTCGGGTGGACTGGTGTTTGGACGTTAAAAAAATGACCGCGTTTACATCAGTCTCAAATGTTTGTCCTTTTGAACCGTTTGGCAAAGTATCAGAGACTACGTCACAATGTCCCAGGCACTGGGTTGAGCATTTTCTAGAACCACGCAGAAGGCATCAGAGACAAATCAGACTTCACGTGCACTTCACGTAGAGAATTGTCAGACGTCATGCAGCGCAGCTGACAAAATCGCGCAAACGTCACACACCGCAACGGTGTTCAGATGGTGGACCGACATTTGTCACGAGTCGCACAGCAGTTGGGTTCAGGGCAGTAGGGGTCACTCTGTCTGATCACTTCAGTTAACGAGTGGGTTCCTCACGGAAAGGGTTTTCTTTTTCTTAGAACTATTTTCTTACAAGTAACATAACAATAAAACATCGATTCTACACATGCTTCAGCTTACGGAAAACATCGATATCCGATTTAGAATGTAGATGGCATTTTAAAAATATGAGAATACAATTGGTTTCAAACGAGAAAGACAATTCTGTTGACAGTCCGTAGTTATACGTTAAAGGTGTAATCCGGTCTGTACATCACAACATGCTCAGTGACGTCTGCACATCACAACCGGCTTGGTGATGTCAAACCACAACAGCCTGAATGACGTCTGTCATTACAACAGGCGCTGTTACATCTGTATACCCCAACAGGCTCTGTAAAGTCTGTAAATCACAACAGTCGCAGGTGCATCTCTACCCCGATTAATTAAGGCGCAGGTACACCTGTACCTCACAACATGACACCTCCAGATATTCAGTGGGAAAATCAGGTACATGTCTGTGACCTTGACATACATACGTTACATTCTTGCATCAGCCCCAAGGTCTCAGATTTATATTCGCCCCTTGCCGTGTGGTGTGTGTATGTGTGGGTGCGCGCGCGCGTGTGTTTGTGTTTATGTATGTAAGTGTGTAGTGCGAAGAGGGGTGTCTGTGCTTGGGTCTGTGTGGTGCATGAGCATGTATGCTTGTGTGTGGTGTTGGGTGTGTATGTGTGTGTGTGCGTGCGCGCTGGAATGTGTGTTTTTGTGTTTCGGCGTCAGTGTGTGCGTCTGTATGTCAGCATAAGTGTGTGTGTGTGTGGGTGGGTGGGTGGGGGTGTTCCAGCGTCAGTATATATGTGTGTGTGTGTGTGTGAGCGCGCGGGTGTACGTGCGTTTTGTGTGCATGTGTGTGTGTATGTGTGTGTGTGTGTGCGTGTGCGTGCACGAGTATGTGGGCTTTTGTGTTTCGGCGTCAGTGCGTGTGTCTGTATGTTTCAGCATATGTGTGTGTGTGTGTGTGTGTGTGTGTGTGTGTGTGTGTGTGTGAGCACGCATGTGTGCGTGCGCGGGCCAGCGTCAGTGCGTGCGTGCGCGCGCGCGCGTGTGTGTGTCGTTTCGTGTAAAGAGTAAAGTCTCGAATGTGTACGTGTATGTGATATGAGTGGTGTGCGTCTATGTATGCGAGTGTGGGGTGTGTCTGTGAATGCATATGTGCGTGTGTTGGGTGTAAGTATTTGTGCGCGCACACGCACGCGTGTGTGAGGGGGGAGGGGAGGGGAAGGGGTCTGTAAACAGCGAACTCACGAGTGGCGAAAATCTCGCCAGGTAAGGACGAGAAGAAAGGTAGTGGGAGACCTATCTTAGGGAGGGTAGGTAACCTGTAACCGTGTAACGAATACATTCTGTTTTGGTCTCAACATGTCACCCCAGTCCGGCCCCAGACAGCCACCTCTCACCGAGAGCTGTGCAACACCCTGCCTCCACCACCAACCACCCAAACAACTCCTAGTTGAGTGGCAATGCACCGCCAGCCCCCCACGACCCTGACGGCGCTTATAAGAATGTGACGTGGCGTGCACAAAGGTATTACCGTGGTCCACATGGCAGTCGACATGCTCCTCTGCCGCGAGGGGTATCAAGCAAAAGACGAGTCGACTGTGCTGGCGATTTTGGTGACGTTGAGGATAATAACAGCAATGATCACATCGACGTCATTGTCATCTCCTTCCGCTTTATTAATGACTCAATAATTAAATTAGTCTCTCTTCGCTGGTTGTCCGCAATACATGATTGACAAAACTACAAAGAGTTCACAGCTCCACCGCACGTCCTTTGTTTTCAAGGCAAGAAAATGTCATCACGTCTCACCTTTTCTCTCTGTACGCTCTGCTGGCTGCCTGTTCAATCACGAGCTGATTACAAGCTCTCTGTGAGATATCATAGCATCATCTCTAGCTCCTCCTCTCCCTCTCTGACTAACATGCTCGCTGTCTACTCTCCATCTAGACACTTTCATTCCTCCATACGGCGGGGACCCACATACTTATGCTGTCATCATTATTCTGAAATAGAATTGTATTTCCTTCATCTTTATGTTTTAGTGGAAAAATATATTTATACAGATTGTCAGTTTTATTCCTTTAGGGACCTTGCTTACCCTCTCCACTTAACAACCAGTTACCTGTCCTGCGTCGTAGACCGGTGATAGCCGACGATGAGAACGGCGATGAAAACCGAGATGGTTGATGATTGAAATGTAATCGTGACTATGGGGCTGACAAACCTACAAACAGATTTATTTCTTAATCTTACGGCGAGATCTTTGGAATTTGTCTTCCCTTGCAACCTTCCGACTCTTTTGTACGAGCGGTGCATAAGGTACAATGGACAACACAAACCCGTCATAAACAAGCTGTTTATATCTGGGCGCCGCGGAGATAGGTGTGGCCTGCTCACTTACACCTGAACTGCTTATGGATTTTTTTTTTTTTTTGGCCGGGGGGCGGGGGGAACTCCCACTGAGTCGTTCACCAGTGAGAAGTCCACCGCCAACGACTGCAAAACTTCATGTCACGTTTACTTTGAAATGCAGCCAGCAAAATTCAGAGTCTTAGTTACTCTAAATGTGCATATTTAGTGAATTTTTATATTTAATGAGGCATAAAAAGCGACGTTAGATACACTGCGCTAAAGCCGCTCAAACGCGAATAAAAAGAAACAAAGAAAAAACACAAGACAACTGTGGTTAATGAAACATTTTATTCATGTACTCGTATACAAAATCAACTTAAAAAAAATTACCGAAGTATATGTTACAAGTCAATCGGGGTAGCAAGAACTAGCTAAGAAGGCTAACGAAAGGCTTATTTTATCCGCATGTATATAAGCGTTAGACACCACACGAGGTTTACAGAGATAAGTAAATAAAGCCAGAAAAGCACTAAAAAAAATAAATAAAAATAAACCTCAAGAACCACAAGAAAAGGTCACCACCGAAACTAAAGACAGCAAGGATCGCGGGTAGCCCCTCCACTCCCCCCCCCAAAAAAAAAGGCAGCAGCTGTTGTTACTTGAGTCAGCTACGACAAGTGTATCATGAGGCGTAAGATTCACTGAACCACAGGTAATGATGTCACGTGTGGTATCCTTGTTTCAACCCTACAAGGGCCAAGAGAGCGCACTGAAAGTCAGTTCTAAAAATAGACGAATGTTGTAGTATGTCAACAAACCTTTAAAACACAAAACAGATATTTCTTGGTGTTTTTCTTAAACCGGTTAATAATATAAAATACAAGATGGCTTAGAAGTTGTCTTAAATGAAAGGTGAAGAAATCAAGAAATCAAGCAATCAGCTCTTTGCGATGCGAGTTATTCTTAACATCATTTCATATTCGTTTATGCTGTTGATTGCGGTGGTACTTACTTTTATTGTATTCTCTTTGTTCTCCTTCACACTCACCAACACACACACACACACACACACACACACACACACACACACACACACACACACACACACACACACATATATATATAAAGCACCATCTACGCAAAGTAAGCGTCTGACCTAACTCGCTAAAGAAACAATGATAATGACATTAATAAGAAGAAAGAAACAAGTAAAAAAGAAAAGCTTTTGAAAGGAGATTTTAACTTTTGGCAAACTCTCCAATTCTGTCTCTCAATTCGGGCAATTAAATCTCCTGTCATATTTTTACCTCCCATTATTTCTCAATATATATATATATATTATTTACTGTTGTTGTTTAGTATTGTTGTATTTGTTTTTGCTTGTATAGTTTTCTTTTTTGTTTATTTGGTTGTTGTTTTGTTATTTAGTTTTGTTCGTGATTTCTGCATTTTTTTGTGATTATTGTTTTGGTTTGTGTTTATTGTTTTGGTTTGTGTTTATTGCTTTGGTTTCGTTTTTTGTCTTTTTTTTTTTTTTTGATCTGGTTTGGTTTTGCTTAATTTACTATGGTATGGTTTGGTTTTGTCCTCGTGGCATCAACCATGACTGCAGATAGTTTGAAAGCACAGAACATGAAATAAACGGCGAGTAAAGCTATTCACATTTCAAGACACAAAACACTTTTCATGTGAACGTGAACCAAAGAAGATACACACAAGGACAGAAAGAAGCTTGAGAGAAATAATCTGCCAGAAATCCAGGACCTGAAATTCAAAAAAGGAAAAGACGTTAGCAGAAAATAAGACGAGATAATTGCTTGTCAAAAAGCATCGGGGACGATCGAAGCGAGTGCGCCGGACAAATGACAGAGCGGAAGTAAGAGACGAGTTCTCTCCCTTGCCTGCGCCGTGTTTCGACGGCGGAGACCGCAGCGGATGCGTTGTGTGAATTAGTCACGCCAAGTCCAGACCGAACAAGCCAGCCAGGACACACGTACAGGCATAAGCACTGCCACAAGACGGCACAGGAGGAATAAACGAGGACATTTCAGCTTGATCGCGCGCCATGTAACCCTAACACACACCGACCAACCAAGCAAGACAGTCAGTCAGCAACGATACGCCACTCGTCTTGTCGAGTGAACACGTACGAAGGAGAGAAAGTGTGTGTGTGTGTGTGTGTGTGTGAGAGAGAGAGAGAGAGAGAGAGAGGGAGTATGTATGTTCAGTAAACCTGGGACACGAGTGACTGGGAGGACGTGGGGGACAGGGGGGGGGGCTCATGGTACGGCCCAGTGGATGGGAACTAACTCGATACTGTTGAGATCAGGTGAACCAAGGAACGGCCACATTAACACGGTAGGAACGGAAGTAGGGTATTCGGTAAAAACGAAATGTGAGACCCTGAGCACTGTACTCACCATCTCTCTCTCTCTCCTCTGACTTTAGATAAGATAGCGGATTAGATAATTCTTTTAGTGCAACCAGCTCTAACTCTGTGTAAGACAACCTCGATGGAGGCCCATTTGTCAGTATTTTCGGTCCGCGAGCTCAGGAGCTGGAAGGAAATAGGGGATGTTTTGTGCGACGGGAATGAATGGGGCGTATTGGCAAAGATGGACCAAGCTTTGAGAGGTGTTTAAAGAAGGGAAAAAGATTTACTGCCGAAACAATTTAGTCAAGGTACTTAAGTGCATGCATTTACCTTTACACGGAAGGCTAATCTCGCAAAGTAGCAAGAGGACCCTTCCCCCTTCCTCCCGTCCACCGCAATTTAGCCTGTTCGATGCAAGACCAAGGATTGGAAGATTTGGAAATTCTATGTTCTTGTAATGTTTGGGGGTGGGACAGATGATTGCCGAACACAAGACTGCCGAAAAACGACTGGATTGTACGGAGTGTACAGTATACATGGCTTTACACCAGTGGCCTCAGATAAGGCAAGTAAACAGCTATAAGTATAGTGATTATCAATGTGTTTTCTTTCTATTTTCTTTCCTTCTTTATACTTTCTATTTCATTCCTTTCCATTTTTCTCTCTCTTTGTTCTTAGGTTTCTTTTCTTTGTTCATCCTTTTTCCATGCGTTTACATGATATACGTGAGTGTGCCCACAATTACATAATTTTAGTCACGCTTTGCAAACTTATTTACTATCAATGACAAATTCCATGGGTTAAAAAAAATTCTGTTTAACAGATTTGTTGACTACCATTTTCTCTCTACTATTTTTTTTTCCTTTTTGACTTAAAATTCTGTCTCTTTTAAGTCGGTCAGCTTTTACCCCGGCCTCAGGCTGCCTCCCAACAGTTTGTTTGTTTGTTTGCTTGTTGTAGCATGCTGCACAATGTGCATATTTCTCTCTCTCCTTGTGTGTGTGTGTGTGTGTGTGTGTGTGTGTGTGTGTGTGTGTGTGTGTGTGTGTGTGACCGTAGGTGTCTGTTGTATGTGTGCGTGTGTGATTGAGAGAGAAGAGAGATGCAGGAGTGAAGGATTTTCATTAGCAAATTGAGACTTTTTCATTAATGAGGGATAAGAATGATGTCCATTATTCCTACTGCCTGAATTCCTATAATAAAACATTTTATCTCTTCCTGCCTCGTTCACGCTGGCTTTTCTCTCTCTCTTTCGCTCTCCACCCACCCCCACTGTCTCTCTTTCTCTCTCCGCCCTGCTTCTGTCGTCCATTCCACGTAGCTTTTTCGTTTCCCTTGTTTTTTTTTTTGGTCGTCTGCCACAAAGGCATTGTGGCTCAGTACGCAGGACGGAAATGGCAGCGCTGGCCATTTCAGGCCAAGGTGTGAATGAACCTCCAGGGGCCGGCCACGGGAGGAGCATGCGCGTACACTGGCAGTTTTTAAATGAAGAAAGAGTAGCAGACGACATTTTTCATGGCGCAACTAGGCGCAGGTCTCCCTCTCGGGACGGCCGCCATATTATTTTTTTATTGAAAGATCATTTTCTTCCGTCTGCCGGGTCCTGAGACCCGAAATGCATCAAAAATGAAAACTTTGCCACGCGCCTGTGAAATAAGGAACAAAGAGACTCGAGACAAGGTGAAAATGTTAAGATTTTGAACACGATGTTTTGCGGAGAAACACGAGATGTTAGATTTGAAAAAAAAACTACAAGGTTGAGAAATGAATCTGCTTTTGCTATCTTTTCTTTTCTCATAAATGTTCTTGTATCAGCCCCAAGAATAAGCAGGAGAAACTGTAATCGTGATTACTGTAACTAAAATAGCAAGAGGAGATTTATCACTGAAAAACATATTTCGTCACAAGGCTCGTCTGAGTTGAAGCCCTTTACCAAATTAATTATGTAATTAAGTTAAAATAATAATTGAAGACTATACATTGGTTATGTAGTGGTAATAATAATGACAACAACTTACAGAGCGCCTTTTCGTATTGGCTCACAGTGTTTTAATGACAAAACCCCCACACATTGTGATAAGTAAGATAAACAGAGTGATATTATCTCACCAACAAGCACATACTATCGGTCAAATGACGTTTGTTTACTCTCCAACCCTGTGCCACGCATCTGTTCTGAATTAAAATAAAGACTTCATGCCAAGAAGATCGTCCCTCAGCCAATTTTGTTTATTCTGGTAGGTTTTCTATTTCTTTGTACTAATAGTACATATACACTGTCTTCGTAAAGGGCGAGCAAAAATAAAAGTGCAAACAATCACTCCAGCTCATCGGACGAGTCAAAGGTTCAAAATACTTGAATCACATGACTAGGTCTAGCCCATGGCAGGATAGATTTTCTCAAATTGGAAGAATAATTCCATCCCTTCTCCGTCCACCGACAAACACACCTCCTTTTTCGAGATACAGGCACACAGACATAAAAGATGAAACAAAACAAAAACAAACAAACGGGGCTCACTCTATTTCCGTGCATGACAATTTTTGTATCTTGGATCCAGAGGTGAGTGTAGCCACACTAGTGATATATATCTAGTCTCTCTGGCCATACCCAGATTAGGGAAATAGTGAAAAAACTGTACTCATCGAAACTTTTAAATGCATTTAACATACTTTTACAAGAAGTCCAGGAAAGAACCGATACACGCTTCTTCATATGTATGGATAACAGCGAAAAGTGTTAATCACGGAGATGGGGGAGACAGAGAGCCTGCAGACGCAAAAACTGATTAAAGAACATAAACAGTCAGTCAGGTGATTAGGTGGCAGAGCGGAATCCTGGGAGTAGTGTTATTAACAGCAGAATAATCAGAAAGATAAATTCATGGACAAAGTAGCCTGTCAATAAAGCGAAAAGAAAATTAAGAATTTATTTTTCTCTTTCACGCCCTTGTAATTCAAAGTGAAACATTCCCGAGTACATCTGGTCCGAATGAGAGGGACTCACTAGCTGTTTCGATATCCTTATATTTTTTCCATCGGACCCAACTGTTCAATGTGTTGAGTGAGTACCGCTTTCACAAGAACAGCAAAACTGGCCTCAGAATATTTGCTGTCTCTAATCCTTCATTTCCCAGCGACCAGAAAGATCACGGGACCAACTTCCCTTTATTTTTTTTCACTTTGGCCGAGAAATATTGGCTCAATCTGCCAAATTTTGGGCCTTTTCAACTATGTAACATATGTATTATTACACACAACATGTGTAAGAAGCAAGCTCCGCTCACAGCTTCACTAGCAGTCAGAGACGGTTACTGATAGAGTGCACAACTATACGCACTCTTGTTCCACGGGTGCTTTCTCTTGTCTGCCTGAACAATGGCTCGAGTCAAGCCAAGTCTACGCTCTAACTGCGTGAGCAAACCAGTTTCCTGGTCAAGGAGTCACTGAGCCTTTATTGCGTGCTGATATCCTTTCTCTTTCTCTATCAATCGCCGGCAGGGACAAAACAAAGGGAGAGAGAGAGAGAGAACACACACACACACACACACATGCTCGCTCACTCACGTACACACGCACGCATGCACGCTCGAAGAAAGAGAGGAGAGACAGAATTCGTGTGATTCCTCCACAGTAAAGGGACTATTTGGCTTTCCAGCCGTTTCAATTGAACACTCGATCCAAAACCGCCTCAAGAGTACTGAACCGTCTCTCACACTTCTGTTGAATATTAGTCTTCATGAAGGGTTCAGTGTTAGTATTCATGCACAGGTAGTTCAAAAGGACAGACTTTTTCGTAACTACGGTAATGGACCGTTCTAGAAATTGAAAGCGAAACCCTTGGTTAAAAATTCGTTGTTCTTTGTTGGTTTTTTATTTTTCTTGCAAAAGTTTTTCGTCTTGATTATAACCTCCTATTATTTCTGCTTTATAATCTGGGCTTCTGTTTGATTATTCGAAGAATTTGTAGAGGGTTGTGATCTAAGAATAAGTCAGTATTAGCCGGCCGCCACCTTCAACATGGGTAAGTGGATAGGCGAGTGGTTAAAGCGCTGGCGCGCTGGTTCGATCCCCATGTAGCGCAGCAAACGTCCCCCCAGTCTGGCGGGAAGGAATACCTGACTCCAGGGAGAGGTGATGGGCACCACCCTCACGTAAAGCTGGTCCCGAGAAAAGTAAGGTCTCTAACACCTCACTCCCTAACGAGCTGAAAAAGGTCAGGCGACAACCTAACTTCAACTAGTGGATGAATAATAAACCTTGGATTATATATATCAGTGAAGACACATTGGTGGCAAGGAAACGCTAGGCCAGAAAAACGGTAGACCACGGAAAGGCAAGACCGGGCAAAATGTAGGCCAGAGTTAGGCGAACTAAGGATAGACTCAGCCACAGATATGTCACGGTAAAGGTGACTGTAGGGGAACACTAGTCAAGAGACGTTTCTAGTAGTCTAACAGGTTCAGTTTGCCAGAAGCCACAGCGCGACATCTCATGGTGATAAACCCCCACATACAAGATAAACCATCAGTCGTGACCGCCTCTCTACGTCAGGCATCCGTGACAGCATCCCGAGTGAAGTAGCGACATGTGTAATATCTCTCTCTCTCTCTCTTTGAGAAGTCGTGATATTTGTAATATGTAATGATGACATCCTTCGTCTACAGAATTGATGTAGTCAAAGCTGTAGAAGAAGTGGAGTGGATTTTACGGATCACCGACCCGTACGTGCGTATCTACCTGTAGCATCGCCACGAAGTGCGTCTTCTCCCTATACCTCCTTTACATTGAAGTCTTGCATCGTCTTCATGTTGCTTGAAGTTCAGACTCAGTTCTTCTGTTGCAGCCCGTATCAGGCTCAAACTCATCGTTTCGCTGCCCGCGTATTACGCGCGATCTCTGTACGGAGTTCACAATACAAGGTAAACAGGATTTTTTTTTAAAAGCGAAAAATTTTCCGATTTGTGTGCTTTGGCAAACAGGTTTATGCTGCAAAAGAAGGATGGAAGGCGAAAAGAAGGGAATAAACAACCAAAGGAACAAATAAATTCTGAGAAAATGCGAGAAATGTATAAAGGATTCCTTATGCTCGATATGATAAATAAAAAGTGGAACGAACGAGAGAACTAAATGATGATAAAATATGAAGAAGCATTCTTCCTGCTTAAACTGTCTTTGAACATCTGGAACAGGGGAAATGAGTGTGTGTGTGTGTGTGGGGGGGGGTGTGTTTGGGAGACAGCAGAAAACGAGTTCTAGCAAATGAAATAGAATAATCGGGTTGGTCTTTGAGAGAAAAAGAATTGATCCGCATTTCCAAAAGAAACAATATTTCTCTGGCTGATAGAAGATGTGCGATGCCGTGCGTTCTAATCACACACGCGATGGGCGAATCAGAGCCAAGCCTGGAAATAGGATGTTCTTATGCTGTTTAACTGAGCATTTGATTTTAAAAAATGCCTTAAAACCGGGGGATGGAGATAAGAGTTTTTAATAAATTAATCTTCATCCTGCTCAAAACGGTTCGCGTTACCAGTATGTTCAGGCTCTGACTTCAGGAACTGCCAGTAGGTAACAGTTCCGAAGCATTAAGGAAATTTTGTTGCAGTCCCGGGATAGTAGTTAGTGCTGGTCTACTGTTCCCACCCACAAGCAAGAGACAGAAGCTTGTTCGTATGATCGTGAAATGCGAAAGGACTGCACGAGGTGAGTGTGCGAGGATGGGAGTTGCTAGGGGAGACGGAAGAGTTGTTTGTGCATGGGCGGTGTTTGTCCCCCCACCCCACCCCTTTCCTGTTCCTGGGTACAAGAGCGAGTTTAGTGTTTCGAATCTTTCACGTCATCACGTCTCACCAGACATTACTTATATCTTAGATATGAAAATTAAAATCAATAATATTCCAAGACTTACAACCATTTTAGTACCACAACACAATGATGTGTGTGTTCTACGTTGTGTCTCTGTGTGTGTGTGCGCGCATGTGCGTGTATGTAAAGCGTTTTGGGTTGGTTGGTTGGTTGGTTGGTTCGTAGAGTAAGATGTTTATTCGGATAATAAAGTGAACACGTGTTACACAATTGTCTTGTCTAAGCTCTCGGTAGACCACGCTGCACACGCCTTGAAATTTTATGCGTCTTCGCGCCGCTGACAACGGTGCGGCTCCTGGTTGCTGTTGCTGCTGCTGCCAACATTTGCTTGTTTCGTGTTACGGGACATTGTTCTTCTTCTCTCCCCACCCCTTCTGGAATTTTAAGGCATTCTCGCGATGGTGAAAACTGTTGATGTCCCCGCCTTACGGGAAATGGTGTTCTTCTCACGTTACAGAAAATTCTGCGCCACTGACAATTTTACGTCGTTCTCGAACCACTAACAATTTTACGTCCTTCCGCGCTGCTGAAAATTTTACGTCTTCTCGGGCGGCTGACAATTCTACGTCTTCTGGTGCTGGTGGATTACTGTATTCAGTACGTTGTCTTCCGCGGCCATGAAAGAGAACTGAAGCTGTGTTAGTGTTCCCCTAATCCTCTATTCTAATTAACACTCTCTGGTATGAAAAGTAAATTAAAACTTCAGTTACGTTGTAAAGTTGAGATGTAGAAGATAAAATTTCCAGTGACTGCAATTTTCTCTGAGAACTATGCTTTTAAGTGAAGACCAGATTATTCAATGGCAATGCATAGAGGAGTCTGACGAGCTTTAGTTTATGCCATCATAATATCGGCTGGACCCAACTACAAAAGCAAGCAATTACTCGTTTCCTGAGAAACATTAAAAAAATCAAGTTATTATAAATAACGCAAAATAGAAAAGAACAACTAAGCGAGTAAGGAATAAACACTTGCCAGTGATCACATTAAATCAGAAATATGGAATACGCTTTCTTTGCTATTAACTCAAACTCATTTAATACTGTCTCAACCACTTAAAACCAGTAATAGTCTTCTTCTTTTCCATATCCTCTTATCTCTCTCTCTTACACATACTCACGATCACACACACATACGCACACGCACATATATATATATATATATACGCGCGCGCACACACACACACACACACACACAGAATCAGTAAGAATGAAACACGAAAAAAAAGAACAATCGTATCACAGCGCCAAATGTTCTAGCCATCAGACCGAAGTCTGGCAGAAGTCTCAGAAACAATAAAAGCAGATCGTGGTCACCCTCGAAACACAGTCCAGCTTCGATGGTGTTAACTTTGCGCAGGAGTCGACTTGCTGGGCTGGGCGGGCCCCTGCCGACGAGCTCAGCCAGTCAGCGCGCAGACTGCCACATCCATTCCAGTCGCTCTCTGGTTGTTGGGGGTGGGGTGTGTGGAAGGGGAGGTGAAGGGGAACCGAAGCTTTCAGCTAGAAGGGAGGGGCGGTGGCACGAGGGGACGGGACGATAAAGGAATGTGGTGCAAGCCTTGTTTCTAGTCCTGACGTGGCGGTGGTGGTAGTGGTCGCTGGTAATCGGTGAGGGAGGGGGGTTGCCGATACCGGGGGAAAGAGGGGGGGGGGAGTAGTCAGGGCAGCCAGAGAACTATCGACCAGCGTAGAGTCCTGTGATGTAGGGTTAAACAGTGCAAGAACATACAGCAGTTTACCGCCCTTGCACTTCTCCTTGCCTCTTACATCGCGGACGCAATTGTGGTCGAGGAACGTCGAGGCGTTCAAAAATCTCAGAAAATCTACCTAACAGCACATTCCTGACACTTCGTCCTCGACACCAGCATGCTCCTGGCAATAGCAGAAATCCGGATGTTACCCATTCTAACTTTACTTCTTGAAACATTTTAACAACGTCACGAACATATTGCTGTCAATGACTTTGTAACAAAAGTTCCGGCTACTTGACAGTCAAATTTGCTATTTGATATTGATTGTTTGGTTGGTTGTTTATTTATTTAATAAAGCTAATCATATCTGAAATCTTTGGACATTGTGCTTTAAAAACGAACACATCTCTTTGATTACTCAGAAAGAAAGAAAGAAAGAAAGAAAGAAAGAAAGAAAGAAAGAAAGAAAGAAAGACAAGAAGAACAAAACGAGGAAAAAAGAAAAAACTGACTCGAAAAATTCCAGAAGCTTTGTTAATGGCGATGCGTGAAGTAAACACCAATTATTGTGTGACAGAGTGTCCTTTTCGGTGTGGACCTGGCTGGCTAGTTAATTTCTCTTCCCTCTCTGAAATGACCATTTTTTTCTTTTAACCTTCAAGAAATACAGTCCTTTCTGTGATTGTCCACCGACTTTTTTTTGTAATACTAATAATGATGCTTTTATATCAGAACATCACACCTATTATGCAAGTGTGCTCACTGAGCATAAAAGCATACTTGCTCTGAATAAGGAAGAGAAGGGAAATTAAGGTTGTGAGGAAAATTGTATGTTAATTAGCAGAAAATCAACATTATGTAAAACTGTCGGATAAATTAGACGTTCTCTTGCGACACAATGTACAGAATTATACAAAGAAAAGGAGGCTGGAAAAAATGTACATTGTTTAAATTTGTGTAGGTGATCATCGGACCACTTCCTGACTAATTACTTGAGGTCTCTTAAAGTGGAATGAGTATCTTACACACGGGGAAAACCGTTGCAATAATATTCGTGTTTCAGGAGAGGTTTAGGGTTAGTACTGACGTGACTCACTCTAATAAGACACGCTGAACGCCGGAATACATAAAACCCATTGACAAGGATTTTGTTGTGAACAATATCTTAGTTATATAATGACAGAACAATGTAAATGTTCATCAATAAACGAAGAAATTTGTCCATAGAATCTCAGTCAAGGGTCTTGATGACGTCACTGGCTTTATGAACTCGTGGCTGACATCGGGGTTACGTGTGTGACACCTTTGTATCCACAGTCCTACACACAGTTGATGATGATGACGACGAATTATAATGCGCAGGTATCCATTCAGAGCCTATTTCTTATAGTTAGCAAACTTTCGGCGGTGTGCGTGCGTATATGTGTACGTGCGTGCATGTGTGTGTGTGTGTGTCTGTGTGTGTGTGTGTGTGTGTGTGTGTGTGTGTGTGTGTGAGACAGACAGACAGACAGACAGACAGATCGTTTTGGCACTCTATGCATCATGAACGAAAAAAAAAAGCTAAAGGGGAGTAATGTAAGTCTTCTAATATGAGCGCTAGAGAGAAATTATGTCCCATGTCTGCATGGCTTCAATTAGTCTGCCTAGTAAATTGTGTAAGTCATGATATTTACCTGTTTTATACTTTACTTGTTAAATTTTCCTGTAATTTTTGCTCGTTTTTGCTTCGGACTGATAATAGCATGATACTGATCATATAATAAAAAAAGCGAGACATTTGGTCATTAATTTAGACTTTGAAAAAATACTTCTTCACGTAAATATTTTTAAATCTATACTTTTAAGCTTATGATTTTTGTAATAAAAATAATTTAATAAAACAATTACTTGTTTTTAATAAATATATATAAAACTAAACCAGTCGCTAAAACGTTGATAGGAATAGAACATGGGAGGTAACAAGTTCATTTCATTGCTCCAAACGTAAAGTCGAGTTATTTCTCTTGGATTACATCTCTGAAGCCAGGAGTAAAATTTCTTTTGTCGATGGATGTCAAAGAAATGAAGTAGCACTCATAAATATTGATGAAATTTTGGGCTATCCTCAACTATCTGTTATCCTCTTTATTATATCCCTCTCCCCCTCTATTTCAGAGGGTGGGGGACACGAAATTGCCATAAATAGACACGGTTTTGTGGTACGGGAAAAGGTAATTGATTTTCTTCTAATTACTTTTGTTTCATCAAAGTCAATATGTTTACATGTTTGAGCTCACCTCACCGTGCGAAATACAGTGGCGGCATTTTTGTGGGGGTATTAAGCAAAGTCCAATTAGGAACCCTAACCCTAACCCCTAACCCTAACTCCTTTTATCTCCCTTTTCTCGCTCTTTTTCTGATGGCTGCATACTAACCTTTTCTTTTTCTTTTTTTAGGGAGAGAAAGATTTTCAGGTTCTTTCCTCTCTAATTCTGGTAAAAGGTCGAAAAGTGTTATTTACAATGCACATTCTTTCTCTTTGACGTTTTCTCGCTGGCCAGCAGTTTACATATGGCGCAAAATGAGAGGTTTCAAGTCAAATGCAATGCTTTCAGAAAAAAAATCACAAAAACCATTTGATTTATCAATCATAGAAGTTTATTTTAAACTTCAGCTGAGCCTTGTGTCTTGTGTAAAATGAGTCCCCTCGCGGGAATATCCTTTTTGTTGGCTGGAGCGACGCTGCAGAGACACCTATCAGCAATACAAAGCCAGCTGGCTGGCGAGACACGCGTTGTAGCAGCAGTCACAGACCATGCCTTGTCGTTTTTGTCTCTCAACGTCAGGATCGTACTCGCCCAACTCCTTGTCTGATGTACGTTTTCCTGGTTCTCCTGCCGACAAAGAGAAGACGAGGCGGGGAGGGTGAAGGGATGCCACATGAGACCTTAGTTCGAGAAGGGGGCAATTGTTTGTCTGGCATTATCTAAGCTTTATGTGACTGACTGATCAGTAGCTTAGGTGATTACTAGAATAATGACTTGTTGATTAATTCACACAACAAGCCAGGTATCAATTTTACTCTTACGCCTAAACTGAAAAAACAGCAAAACCAAAATGAAAGAGATAAACCAGAGAAAGACGATCTTTCATGGACTCGGAGAAATGAAAATTCGATCTGGAGTGGTTTTAAAGAAGGGAAATCCTATGCTGCTGCTGAGTTCTGATGATGATGATGATGATGATGATGATGATGATGATGATGATGATGATGATGATGATGATGATGATGATGATGATGATGATGATGATGATGATGATGATGATGATGATGATGATGGCAACAACAATAACTGCAACTTGTGAAAGCTGTTTGTAGGGAGTATCTTTTGTAACTATTTTGCTTCGTTGTAAACAACATCATTCCGCCTCATGGGACTGAGGGCCGCAGTCAATCCGACAACATATTCTAATGATTAGTCTTCTTTTGTGACCGCAGGAAATAAGGTTTTGATCTCTGTCCAAACCCAAGTAAAAAGTGCGATGTACGAAATTCTCGTGAGGATTTTGGGAATAAGAAACTGTTCCTGAATCAAACCCATTCATTTAAAAATCATTTTATACTTGTGTTAGCCTTGTAATCATTTGGGCACGCTCACCATCTGTTCATAACCCACTATGAACCGGTTTAAACATATGGTGAGCAGGCTCATTTGGCTCGTTTATCCATTATGCTCAACAACTCACCTTCGACGAAGAGGTACAAGCTAGTAAGGCTCGTTAAAGGAAACTGCAGGAGCTGGTCTACAGAGCGCTTGCGGAAAATATCTGGGTAGTCCTTCCTGAGCAAGGTGCATAGGTTATTGTGAGCCCTCACCAGGGTATCCCCGCACAGGCCCCGCTGGTGAGGCCTGGCGTCGACTCCACACGGCATGCGTTCCGTCCCTGACGCCTGTCCCAGCATGCACAGCACCAGGGCCACGCACAAGGACATCGATTCTGTCATGGCCATTCTGCAACAGACGACAGAGCAAAACGTCGGTCGAGCGACCACAGAAGAGTTTCAAATTCATGGACAAATGTTCACACTTTCCAGTACGCGAGCATTCACCTACAAGCTCGCACGCACGTACGTACGTAACCCACATTTCTGGGGAAGCCTGAGATTTGGTTATTAGCTCCTGTCCCTCATGACCACTACATAACAGCAAAATATCTAAGGAATACAACCTGTTGTGGACAGGAAATTATTCTACGGTTACAAGAACACCGCAATTAAGGTAGTTATGTGTCAGAACTTGTGTAGAACCAACGCTAAAATATGCCGATAACATGAATCTTTATAATAAAGTAAGAATATAATCTAGTAAGAAATTACTGTTACTGTTCACCTTTGCTTAGGAAGTGAGTGTAAGCATATTTTAAACCATATATGTGGCAGTGTTAAATAAACAAATCAAAGCAAGGGCACATAAATCTGATTCTCTCGTAATTGCTTTCCCTGGGAACGGGTTTTAGTCCTTTAGACGATCAAGGATGTAATCTCTCATGCTCGCTGTTTTACCCTGTCGATCACGTAACAGAAGAGCAGGCAGCAGACAGCAGGCAGGAGGGAGAATGACACCGAAGGATGGGGGAGGACGTACCGTCTTTGTACCACATCATCATCACCACCACCACCACCACCACCACCACCACCACCACCACCACCACCACCACCACCACCACCACCACCACCACGATGCATGAGAGGTTATTTTTTATATTTTAAAACCTGCCACTTTCGGAGGGACATATAAACATGAGAAGAGAGTCTGTGAATGTAAGAGAGATCGCTTTGGAACCGTTATACAATTTGAATGAGGCAGAAGTTAAGGGGAGGTAAATTGAGTCTTTTAGTATGAGTGGCTGAAAGAAGTTTTGTCCCAGTATTGTTTGCGTAATGATTACTGCGGGGCCTACATTAGTCTAGTTTTTCTGCTCTTGATTTGTCTTTTTTTAACCTTTCCTCGTATTTTTTTAAAATTATAACGGCATGATACCTATAATTTTATGCATTATCAGTGTGGAAACTAAGACAAAAAAAATCCATTAAAAATCCTGCATGTCTTCATGACAACAACACGTTTTTACTAATACAGTAGGATGAGTAGGTTATAGCAATAGAACATGGGAGGTGACTAGTCCCTAACTTTGCTCTGAAAGTAAAATCGAGTTATTGCTCTTAGACTATATTTCGCCACCTAGGAGCAAAAAGTCCGTCAACAGACTATTCTGTCGATGCATATTAATTAGAGCCGTGATTAAACGTGTTTTCGAGGTATGGGAATACTAAATGGATTTTCTTCTAATTACTTCTGTTTAATCAAAGTCAGATGCCTATTCTCTCATGAAACTTCTAAACATTCATCTACTCGGACAAATTAAATGACAATGACCAGCTTTATTAATCCGAATGCAGTTATGACTTGGGAAGTGTACTCAGGAAAAACAAACATAACTGCAAATTACAAGACAAGGGTAAAGCAAATGTATATAACTGTATACGCCCACACCTACAATTCCTCTATGGTAGAGCGGCTGAACTGCAGCAGCTTTCGACGATGTGCGCCAGAGACTTGATCCGCGCACGTTAAAAACCTTTCACAGACTTTGCATCATGTAAATCTCATTACGTTGCAGGAGCAAGGGTGTGTCTAGTCAGGCCCATGCAGTTGTCTGCCATGTGGGCCAAGGACGCAGCATTGCACAGATACAAGACGCGTTGGAGTTCCCGTGCGGGTGACGTGATAAAGGTAGGTGTTGGTACGACCGCGCCCACAGACTTCCCAGACCGCGCATTCAACGTTAAAGCCGCCAGGGCAAATCGCTACTGACATCCGGTACAGGCAGAAAGCGCCACCTATGATGTAAAAGCTGTGGTCACGGTTTAATTTTCTGTATTCCTACATGCTGTATATATTAGTCTGAAATCGACTTTTAGAAATAGTAGTCTATCAGTTAATGTGAAGAAGTATCGTGTTATAGGAGGTCCTATTTATTTATAGTATATTTTTATGACTACGTAAGTCTTCAAAGCATATACAGTGTGTTGGAACCCGAACATGGTCATGGCTGAGTTTTGAAACGGTTTCAAATGTGGCTGGGTTGGGATAAAAAGTAAATGCATTTAGCATATAAAGAGACTAGTGCTCAACCCCCAAGACACAGAGTTATTTATTATTTATTAAGAAATTGTTTATATAAATGAAAAAATCATGAAAATCCAGTTGTTTCTTGCTTTTGGAATGGCAATGCATTTTTATTCTGTTTTCAACTGTTATAAATATAATAATGAAAGTAGTAATCCCAACTAAGCCCTGGCAAGTTCCAAAACCAGCTAAAAATGTTCACAACAATGCATAATATGATAAAATTAGGCATACATTTATCTCTGTAAATGAAGTGGAAACAGCTTTAACGTAAGGCTTTTATTAAGTGACAAGTATTACAGAAAATAATCTGGTATAGCTTTGACAAAAAGGCTGATAAGAGCCTTATCTTCTTTTTCACTCACACCACTGGAAAAATTGGTTATACATTATGAATGTTTCATTCACACAGAATCTGCTTTTTACTAACTCAGCTATTGACAATAAATTACTGACAATGAACACAGTAAATAATAGCCTTTATTTTAATTTAAATTATACAGTTTTGTTAATGTTTGCCTCACGCTTTCTCCAACAAGGCTGATATTGATACCTTAGCGTCATACAAGAAGAAATACACTCTAGAGACAATTAACTGTGCTTTTACCTCAGCAGGTATACCATTAACCAAAAAAATAAGCCAATGGCACTTTTAAATGCCCTGTAAGACCTACATCCATTACTACAGTAAACTCTGTAATAAGTGATTTGTTATCTAGGGATCCTGCTCCAAGATTAACAAACCAACCATCTTATGGTGTTTTGGGATCCTAATCCAGGTGTTTTCTAATTGCCATGCATCAATTATAATGGTACCGTAAAAGTAAATGATAGCTTTCTCCTGGGCTTTTTCTTCAACCATTTATAAAACCTGTTTTGATATCCAGGCTTTGTATAAATATTGCTGAGCCATCTGGAAAATTAAAAATAATTATATGATGACAAGGTAATAGGTACTATTTTTGATTTCTTACCTCTATGTTGATCAGGTAATTATTTTAACACAGAAAATTTCTCAGTAATTCTCAGGCAGATGAAAAAAGTTTTAAAATTTTTCATCTTGGTCACTGTGCTTTTAAGTTCCTTGTTTCATTCCATCAACTAAAAACAAATTCATTTCAATGTTTATCTTGTTTCGCTACTCATTTGTTTTTCCAAAACATTCTTTTGCATGTTGCATTTGTACAGTGTCTGTAAAAAAAATCTCTTTCCTATTGACAGAGACATAAATAAAGGCCACTTACCTTTGTGTGATAGTTTTGTGTAGTAGTTTTTTTCCAAAGAAAAAAATGTATGCTTTTGACCCAAAAAATAGGTTACTGTGCACTGTCGCAAATTGTTTTGGCTCATCAGTGTATTTATGGCCTGCTCTCTTAAACAGTTCTACAGGTATGTCTGCAAAATATATTTACATGAATAAGCATTGTTGAAGAAAGTACTAACGTGCCAGCCACTCACTTTCTCAAGCACACACACCACCTCCCCATGACAATTAAAGGAACTATTATGTATTATTCATGACAGAAAAAATGTAAATCAAAACAAGAATGTTTACTTCCAAAATTAAAAAAAACTTTAAAGACATATTTACTTATGAATGAATATATGATTTTATGTTATCTACATTTAATGGTGTTTATAAATGATAATGATAAATACCTTTATATCTGTCAAGCATATGTTGAGCTTGTTCAAAAGGCTGTCTGCCTTCTTTCAATTTTCACAGAAAGCTCTCTAAAGTCACCTTTGCACTTTTATCCTTCATGTTGATATTACTCAGTTGTTGCCTCATCGCTTCTTGACTGTTTCTGCATTACTCATATTTTCTTTTCAAATTAATAATTTTTATCACATGATCTTTATGAACAGCAGTGACATCGTATTTGCCATTTGTTCTGTATGAAGTTTATTCTATTTTGTCTGCTCTCCTACATAGAGTCTTAGATCTTGTAGCTTTCTGTAAAAAGTAAATAATAGTTATTTAGTACCAACAAAATCTTTACACAGTAAGCACAGGCTTACAATTTGTACTATGAATTAACATTAACAGTTTTGTTAGCGTTATACAGATGTATACACATGTTGAAAATCATTCTTAAATTATAATTATAAAAACTTATTTTCCTTTAAAAAAAAAACTATATAACTGCAATCACTCTGCCAAACAAATGTCTGTGAAATACTGCTGAATCTAAAAATAACCTTGTTTGATCTTTGCATGCAATCAGTCAATGGCATCCAGTTACCTTTAGTATAATCTGCTATGTAAAAAGACTGATGCCCCTGCAGACTCAGCTTCAATGTCCAATGATGGGATCATGTAAAGTCTTCAAGCTGGAAATGGTCAGAACAAATTACTTCAAGTTTTGATGGTACCCAAGGTTGATTTCATTTGCATGTGAGAAAAATCACTATGATTAAATGGACTTTTAATTAAAACTAATGTATCATTAATTTATTAGTGTATATTAACTCATTAAGTTTCTGCTATGTAAATCCCTTGTTCGATGATTTATAGTGTCGTAAACGTTATCATTTATCTAAAGTGTCTCCACCATGTGTTGACATTTTATCATATTACATTATTACATATTATTAGATTATTAACATTACATCACCTTGCTTGATCAGATTATATTATTTCTTCCTGAAAAATATTCAGATGTAACTTGCATGTGTACTAATTAGTACTTTAAAGTGCTTCACACTGATCAATAGACAAATATGTTCACGAAAGTATTTACAATTTCCCTTACAAAGTATATACAAAGAATATTGAAATGCTTATCAGAAGTGGATACTTACACGGGAAAAGACTTGTTAGAATCTTTTGTCTGTAGGTTGGTGCAACCAACTGCGCAGCATGAGCTGACCAATGATAAGAGATTTTCGGGGACTGGTTGAGTAAACGCACGAATCTCTGCTCTTTCTGCCTGTAGCGGAAGTGCACCGCGTTTTGCCGCCGAACTCGGGGAAATCTAGACTCTAGAGAGTGTAGAAGTCTGTGACCTCACTCGCTATGAAGGGGTGGGAGGGTCGCTGTGGGTGGCGGAAACTGATCGTTCAGTCGTCAGCTGAGATTCGCAGTCAAACTTCTTGGTTGCGAAATGAAAGAAAGACTCGTATAGGTTCTGTACGCAGTATATAGTTGTTGTCGGAATTTACCACCTCATGATAAGGGTAATGGTCCAGGTGGGATGGGCTGTCTAATACAGCGGGTATTAACATATTTTTATCTTTATCTTATGTTTTTCACTATGTAACATGTTCCAAAATGGTGTGACTGGCTTTTGTAAATGTTGTAGTCAGTATGTATTCACCGTCAGTACTTTGAACTACGTGATGGTTAGCTATTACCTATTTTTACATAATATGTAATATTATATGTATGGGGACTAAGGGTAGATTCAAATGCCATTTAACGTATTCATTTGTTTGCATTACAAAAATTTCAAATTTTCCTTCTTGCACACTCAGTGCTCTGATATTTTTAGTTTCAACGTTTATACTCGTATCCGTCACTGGCTTCGGGTCCTTAAAATGTCATAAACTGAATCCCACATTAAGAACTGTGTTTGCCAATATGTAACATAATTTATTCTGTTGTATTAGTTTTCCCCCTTAATATAGGTCGAAGCCCTACTTATTAAATAACATTTTCATTTTTTTTTTCTTTTTCATCTCCCACTTCTCGCTCCTACTTTAATGTTGTTAGATTTAACCTCACATGCAATGGCTAACGGCTGCATATAAAACTTTTTCAGTTAGTGATTAATGTTATGATCCTCTCTTTCTCTCTCTAACTAGGCGAAAAGGCAGAGAAGCGTCATTAACAATTCCCATTCTTTCTCATTTAAGTTTTTTTTTGTGGCCAGCAATGTATGTCTGACTCAAAATGAGAGATTTAAAGTTAAATCGGATAACAACATTCCAGAAAACATCTGGTTTAATCATCAAAGAGGTTTACTTCATCTGAACCTGAGCCTTTAAAACGGGAGGAAAATGAGTCCCCAAACATGGCATATGAATACTTACAAGAATTCAACAGATTTATCCCGCCTATGAAAGTATAAATTACTCGAAACAGAAACTTACCTGTAGAAATTTATGCGCCTTAAGTGAATGTTAGAAGATGTGTTGAAAATCTCAACTGATCCAATGCTTGAAATTCTTCCCTACTTTGCTTAACAAACTATTTGGGAAACGAAAAGTGATAAACAATGTTGATAATTATCGAAGCATACCATTACTATCAGTATTATGAATGTTGATAATAACAGAAGTATTGCAATAGTCAGCATGATGAGCAAAATCTACACATTTATTTATAATTGAAAAGAAATCAGTCAAATGAACCGAAAATATCACAATAACATAATATTAGAGTTTCGAGTGAGTTTTAGGAAAAGATATTTTACAAGTGACATATTTTTTCTTTTACTTTCGAATCTGTTGTTGAAAAATGCATATGAACGGCGTGAGAAAGACTTGGTTCCGTTGCCCAGTGGGCTTGAGGCGAGGCTGTTTGCTTCTTCCGAATGCAACAATGATTGTTCATTTATTCAGGCATTCTGTCCAACTGCATTCTGACACCAAACGCGTCCAGCGTGACTCGAACATGAGTTGACTAGGCCGCCACCTCAGCACCAGTCCGCCATTTCACTCACCAGCATCCTCCGTCCCCCACCCTATTGTCTACGGTGGGCCTGGAAATAGCACAGTGCTGTTTTAAAAACGTAACATTTTTAAGCGTAATACTTTGATATTTTTCCCCAAAACATTTGTGGAAAAACAAAACCAAACCATCACAAACCCTTTACAGCGGCAGGGCCTGGGTACAGTAGCCTCCCTTCTTGTCCATTCTTTTCGTTTAAAGTGCATTTAAGGGCATGAAATAAACTAGTTTTCTGTAAATTACATCTTTCCCGTTAATTATTAACTGTCCTGTTCATTGTACTCAGAACGAATTTGCAATAAAAACAAATCATGCTCAAGACACACGCTTGAGTAACAGAAGAAATCAGAGAGTGCGCCGAGTCGAGATGAGTTTTATTAATCCAATGTCAGACTTTTACATCTCATTTATGTGCTGATAAACAGATGTAGTTTTTTTCAAATACCAAAGTTGGATTTGAGCGATATGTCCAAAAATCTGTATGAATATACGTACAATCCTACTGAAGAAATTGCCTAGTCTTTCTAATTACTACAGTGAGCACAGTTTGACAACGTGACGTCCCCTCAGAAAATTTCTATATCAACGAGCTACGAACAATTAGTCTCATCAAACAACGTGCCGATAACCAGGGCAGAGGAAGTAGTCCAAATTACACGAAGCAGAAGTAAAGATTTTTGATTTACTAAGTCCAAAAATTAAAAAAATAATGGAATGGCATGATCTTTTTGTAGGCTTTCGTAGCTCTTTCTTTATTCTCGCTAACAAAAGCGCAAAATTTTGATCGATAGTCATCAATATGGACAGGCACAAAACAACATATTACCTACTGATGGACCTACTTACATCCAGAAGGCATATAAGGCTATCGAAATGCCCTGCAATCCATCAGATAAAAAAAGGCTAAGATCGATAAATATCAGAGTTAGCAGCCCCTGAACTCGTTTCTTGATGAATATGCCGCTGGGCGCGCAGCATGGTGATGGGTTGGTTGTAGGAGAAGGGGACAGAAGGAAAAGAGCGAGAGAGTGAGACAGATAGGATAGAGACAGAGAGGGAGACCTAGCGGTAATATCCTTATGGTTGGCAGGAGCGACACTGCAGAGACACCTATCAGCAATATCGTGCTAGCTGGCTGGGGAGACACTGGTTGTAGCAGCATTCACAGACTATGCCTCGTTTTTCAGTATGTCTATCAAGTTCAATGTCGTATTCGCCAATGTCTTCGGCCACTGGCGACTCCGAGGCCTTGGGCAGGAGGGGCAGCAACATCTTGCTGTAGTCGCTGGGGGACAGCGGCGCCGAGGTGCCCTTCACTGGTCCTTCTGGAGACAAAGAAAAGACGTGTTGGGGTGGGAGAAGGTGAGCCACGTGACACCTTACTTTGACAAAGACAATCGGTTCTCTAACATTAGCTATACTGTGACTAACTGGTCAGTAACTATATGTTGATACATACAACACACACACACACACACACACACACACACACACACACACACACACTCTCTCTCTCTCTCACACACACACAAACACATTCATGACAGCACACCCTCAAGCATGTACGTTCCCTGCTACTGTAGAGCCATAAGCATTTCTACAACGCTATGATTTCGAGAGCTCGTTAGCCTTGTTCTGAATGGAACTTCTTTCCTTTGCTGTCAAAATCAATATTGAAGTTCTGAGTGAAACTTTCGCATTTTGACCTCTTCATGACCTTTGTCGATCAGGCTTGGTCTAGAATGACCTTTCACAGACCGACAAAACTTTCGCAAGGATGCTTTAAAAAAAAAAAGACCTAGTAAGTGTTTGTAACAGCAGCTTTAGAACTGCATGGTGAGTTAAGAGGTCGGCTGCTGGTGGCGAACGTATAGCACCTGACCCTGGAACCTTTTTCATTCAGTGTAGGAGAAACTGCATCGTTCACAAGCATTCTCTTCGTCACTTCGGAATAATTTCGTTGGAGTTTTCAAGCCTTTCTAATCCCTGGGTAAAGCTGAGTGCATGAGACAATTTCCCAACTTCAAGGTGAGTACCCCAGCTTCCGTTTTCGAGATACATCGCCTATAAACACCACCAATTATAGAAAGAGGTCCAACTCGTGACGTCACGCGTGTCCACAAATACCATATGGTACCGACTCTCCCATTGGGTGAAACCTTTACAACGTAAACTCATCCATGCACAGTGCTGACGTATGTGTTACTGGACTTCTTTCTGTAGATCGTGATGTTTTGTACGCGTGTATCTCGAGAACGAAAGGAGTCACCCAGATTTTGGAAAATGGTATCTTGTCCAGCCATTCAAAAAATACACCCCACTACATCTTTAAAGAATTATACACACCACGGGTAAATAGTGTTTCGAGGTAATCCGTAGTACATTAACAGGTTGGTGGGCAGACGCCATCATTCTCGCCCCTTACAATCATATCCACATTCTCGTGTCATTTGAAAACAACCTTTTGTAATCCTTGACGGTTTTTTTACTTTCAGTAGGTTCACGTCTTTAATGAATAAATACAGACAACCTCCAGACATACTGGAAATTCTATCTTTTTTTTTTCCTTTTGATAAATCCGCTAATTTAATTCCACGTGACTGTCTCGGGCCTTCTTCGCCACAGCGTCAGGTTTCTTGACTCGTGCTTGCGGGAGAGAAGTAACAAAAGGAAAACTGCTAGAATTTATCGAGCGGCGTATTAGTGACGCCAGCAGGAATTTTCAGAGGATCTTTCCACGACTTCTGTACTATCGTTAACGTGTAGCTTGTGAAGTTCCAGATTTCTGGTGCTTTAAAAAAGACACAGCGAAGGTTTTATTTCGTGGACGGAGCATCCCAGTTTCGAGATGGTAAATTGACGGAGAAGAGGCGTTGCTAAGTGTTACGTTAGCTACTGCCTCTGTTGTGAGTTACTTGCAAAAAATAAACTCGTTACTTCAACAATTAACTTACTACTGATGGAACTGAAGATCGCAGTCAGTCCAACAATATTCAATATTCTAATGAGATGACACCCAGTCAAGAAGTGTACTTTTGCGACCGCGGTAAATAAAGTTTTGATCTCTGTCCAAACCCAAGTAAGGAGAGAAATGTACTAAGTTCTGTATCTAGTGAAGTTTTTTTAATAAAAGCTCTTCCTAAATTAAACCATTTATTTGAGAATTATTTTGTACTCGTGTTAGCCTTGAAATCACATGGGCGTGCTCACCATCTTTTCACAACCCACTATGACCCGACAAACATTTGGTGAGCAGTCTCATCAACCTAGTTTATCCGTAAAGCTCAGCATCTCACCTTCGGTGAAGAGGTCCATGTTAGTGAAGCTCTTCAAAGGAAACTGCAGGAGCTGGTCTACAGAGCGTTTGCCGAACTGTTCTGGGTAGTCCCTCCTGAGCATGAAGCATAGGTTATTGTGAGCCCTCACCAGGGTATCCCCGCACAGGCCCCGCGGGTGAGGCCTGGCGTTCACTCCACACGACCTGCTTGGCATCCCTGACGCCTGTCCCAGCATGCACAGCACCAGGGCCACGCACAAGGACATCGATTCTGTCATGGCCATTCTGCAACAGACGACAGAGCGAAACGTCTGGTGAGCGACCACAGAAGAGTTTCAAATTCATGGACAAATATTCACACTTCCCAGTACGCAAGCATTCACGCGCACACACACACACACACACACACACACACACACACACACACACACACATATTTCTGTGGTAGTCTGAGACTTGATTATCAGCTCCTGTCCCTCATGACCACATTATACCAGCAAAATCTCCGAGGGATACAACCTGTTCTGGACAAGATCATTGCGGTTAAGGTAATTATGTTTTAGAAACAAAGCGTGGTCCTCTAGCAGATAACATTGAGTTCTAATTTTCGTGTTCGCTCCCCTAACGATACAAGCTCTAGTGTTGTTGGCAGGCTGTCCGCAGCCGTTTGAAGACCATTTTGTCCTGGGAAGGGGAGGCTAATCCACTGGAGGAACCTTTCACGGAGAGGACACAAGAGAACGGACACCTAAGTTCATTTGCTCTCCTCCCAGGTCTTGAATGTTTTCAAGTGCTCACTTTTTCTTCTGGTCTATTTATATCTTCGAGGTAGTCTTACTTCTGCATAGCTACGGTATCTAGTGCGGCTAGCATCAAATAAGCAGCGCGCCGCAGTAAAATACCAGGACGCCTAAGGTAGTACAGTCGAACTACTGTCCAGTAAGTGATTCCTAGAGGAGTATTGATCGTTATGCACTCACTTGCAACCGAGAAATGATTTCTTTTTTAATTCGCACCGGAGTGAGTCGCCGTGTTTCACCTGTGAACTAATTTTTAATGAACCTCAGGTAATGTGCTGAGGCAAAGGTGATTAAGCTAGTGGACACGCTTCACTGACTTCAGATTACTTTGACACCCCATCGATATCGTTCTAACCACCTTACAGGCAGAGCACGTGATTGTTTTAAAGTCTTGTATGCTGAAAAGCGAGAGGAAATCTTGGAGCAGACAAAGGTTCAAAGCAGGTTATAGTTAGATCACAAGACCACATATCGACTTACTGAAATTTGGGTGGTGCCTCATTTTGGCATGCTGACACTTTTAATTGATTAGCTCAGCTCGCTGCTATGTCGATATTTTATCGTGCTGATTTTGGGTAATTCAACACTTTTACTTGCTGGCATTTGATCATGTCACCGCTCTGGCATGTCAACATTTGGACATTGGGATGTGGACATTTGGGTGTTTCATTACTTTGGTATGTTGACTACATGCTAGTGTTACCGGTTGGTTGACCTGCTGGCTTAAAAACAAAACAAACCCGAGATGCTCACCCAGGGCCGCTGAGAGCCAGCATGGGCCCCGGGGCAAATGACCTCCCCGGGCCCCTTGTAATCGTAGATTATTTTCCCAGTATATAAACAATATGCTCACAATTCGATTGAACAAGGCCTGGCTCCCTTCACAGCCGCGGGGCCGGGTACAGTATACCCCCCCCCCACTTTCTCGACAGGCGTATGCTCACCCCGAACCTGCATTGCACTTGCACGCTGAGTGTGGCTATGTCTGTCTGCGCGAGCAGCCTACGAAAATATTTACTCGTCGAAAGCGTTTGAGTACGCGTGCGATGACTGGAAAGACACACGACCCAGCAAAAAGCAGATAGGTGTACGGCGGATGTGACACTGGGGAGCGAAAAGAACATGGTCAAAACGAGTGTTACTGGTACGAATAAGTGATCAAAATTTAAATTAGACCAGCTTAGAAGCCCAGCATCGGCACGAGACAGGTTAAGCGCATTTTGAGATCGGCCTGCTCCTCCATCAAGCGATCGAAGGACTTTTGAGGACGCCGGGCCGTTGTTAAACCTCCCATACTCTAATGGGCTAGCGCTGCTGTTTGTGAAGAATTGACACTAATACTGCTGTGCTCTCTCAACCAGTTGTGTCGGAAAAAAGTGCTGAAATTGTGAAAAGGAAATTGAAAAAAAACCTGTAGACGCTATCTGATGATGATGATTGATGATTGATGATTGATGATTGATGATTGATGATTGATGATGATGATGATGATGATGATGATGATGATGATGATGATGATGATGATGATGATGATGATGGCATACGTGGTTACATCCGGGCACCTTGGCCTATACGGTCATGTCACAGAGCTTCGATGAGATGGGGATTTGCTTCTGCATTGTAATTTTAAAAAGTGCTTACAATTCTCCGTCTGACTGATTGCCAGCTTCTGACACACGCGAGATAGCAAAGTTATCCAAGTGCATCTGTCCTAAATTTCTCAGCAATTCCACGAAATGTGTAGTGAAAAAGCACTCAGCGGAATTGAAAAAAAGTAGGAGTCGGGTATCTACGAAATCAGCTTTAGTTACTAAGAACAATATCAAGTATCTACAAAATCAGGTTTATTTATGAGGAATGAAGTTGAGAATTCAGCTACGACTCTGCCAAACAAGCTTCTGTCATGAGTAACGAAATAAAATATAAATTCTAATCTCTACACAAAAAAGGTATGAGGAGTGCAGTCACGTATCTACAAAGCCAGTTTTAGTTTTCCAGAATAAAGTCAAGAATGCAACAAAGAAATCTACGAAGTAGGCTTTAGCCAGTTGCTTTTGACGAGGAATGAAGTCGAGATTACAGTCAAATATCTATGAAGCCTTCTTTAACTATCTGTGTCATGAGGAATGAAGTCAAGAAAGAAGTCACACAATCATTTAGCTATTTGTTTAATAAATAATGAAGTCAAGATTGAAGTCACAGAATCCTTTACTATTTAGTTAATAAGTAATGAAGTCAAGAGGGCAGTCACGTAATCACTGAACCTGCTTTTAGCCATCTTTTGTTGTGAGGATTGAAGTCAAGAGGCAGGAAAACTGTTCACTCAACGAATCATACCTTCGCCATCTCTAAGTTGTGTTGATTAGTGCTGGCGAAATCATCCACCGCACTCAGACATTTTACTCTGAATCTGGAGAGAAAAAAATATCTGTGGCGGCTTCAACACACAGAAGTGGAACCAGGACAAAGGGAATAAAGACCAAGTGGACATTCATAACCAGCTTGTCGACCTAGTGAATGTTAACAACAACTGGACATCTTCGTTGACATTGACAAATCTTTTGACAGCGTTTTCCAGAAGGATGGAGTTTAATGTTCTATAGACATCTACTGAATCCAGGCCAACTATCGTTAGCCTCATCCATGTTTCATCTGAGCTCTGTTTGGCATGTATTCCAGCTTCTTACCAGCTCCATAACAGTCAGAGGGCTGTTGCTAGGATGAATTTTACGATCTTCTATATTTCTCAGTATTATTGATTGTATCGTAAACCTGACATGTAAATCAGCTTAAGAGTCGCATAGAAGAATGCCTTGCAAAGCTGGAACATTGATTTTGCGTACACTATAGAACTGTCTTAATGTAGTAATAGTAGTACTGAATATCTTTTTTCCCCAGACATGAATCAGGTATGATATTATATTCTGTCACAAGGACTTGCACAGATCTACCGCGAAAAAATACCGAAGATAAAACTCTGTATAATGAACAGTCTAGCAAGAACATCACTACACGTGGGGAACAGTCGTTGCTGCTCATCTTTGCTGACCAAGTCTGGTTTACTCACCACGTCCACACAACAGACGAAAGTACCGGGTCTAGAAGAACGTCTTCTGCAGTTGATTCTAACAAAATGCCCCAATATCTTAAGCAGAACAACATCCATAAAGGCAAGAAAATCAGGTACACCTGTTAAATAAGGGGCAAGCTACTGGTCTTCGAGATCCTGAACAATTCAAACTTAAGCCATAGGGATTCACTTTAGAAAAAGAGACACGTCCCTGGAGTCATACCTCGAGTATCAAAAAAAGTTAAAGAATGAACTGCGTTGAGAAATACGTTCAGACATGTGATAAAAGTAGGTACGTAACAGAGATGGTCTCGTTAACAGACATTTTGGACTTGACTCACAGCCGACCCCAAAGTGTTCATTGAAATCTGAATTAGTGGCACTGAACAACAACGATACGAAGAAAGTGACAGAGGTCACATCCAGCTTTTTTGATAAAAGTAGGTTGCATCCAAATTAATAAAGAAGGGCTTTATGGCTGATGACAAAGAAAGCAAGTAACATCCCTCGTTAATCGTCATGTTCACAAAAACTGAAACAGCACTGGTCATCTTAGTAGCTCCACGAAACAGTTACACCCTTAATATCCGGTAACTACTACAAAGATTTCTCCAGCGAGATCCAAAAGACTTTGTAACTAATATAAGTCTACATTCCCGGTTACACTCTGAATCTTGTCATCAGACTCCATAAATGGGTAAGTAGGATAAAAGACAAAATAAAACCCCATCAGCTGTTCGGCGTTTTCTGTCAATGAAGAGGAAGACTTAAGCTTGTGAGTCACATTATTTGTATAGATTGCTGCTGACAAGCAGAGCAGGGCAAAGACTATTATGGGATGAAAGGCGGCTGCCACGAGCTTCTTTCTTGACACGCTAGTACTGAAAGAAATAAAAAAATGTAAAGAGAAAAATTAAGCTACCTATAAAAGATTTCTGATAACGTCGACCGTTTTCACACAGGAGCTACTGTAATAGTATCGTAAATTGGGAGGTCTCAAGGACAGGAGATTATTGTGGTTGTATTTCTGCTGGTTTTTTTCTTTCTTTCTTTCTTGCATTGATCGCATTGCCCGCTGATTTCTCGTTTGAAAGTTTCTGTAAAAATGTAAAAGTGCTCTCTCATTAAAATTTTCTGTAATATGCAGGTATGTAAAAGTGCTCACTGGGTAGAATGAAAAATGTAAAAATGAGCGCTAAGCGTTTCGTAAAGTACAGCACGATTTTTTCATGCTGCTATCGCCTCCAGTGTCCTTTGTCAACATTTCTACTACTACTCCATGCGGCTTCTGCAGTTCCTGTTGTTAATTTAAAGTATAGTTGTTATTGTTTTTGTTGGTTAAGAGGAAACATATGTCCAATCCTAAACAGAAATGTTGACCTCAAACCCTTTGTTGAGTTATGCTGACTGAGACTTGAGAATATTCTCAAGGTATGCCTGATATTGATGACGTGAAAGCAGTCAGCAGTGGATCGAGCACACACAGTCTCTCTCTCTCTGTCTTTCTTTCTCTCACGCACGCACGCACGCACGCACGCATGACCTTCTATACCTCCCCATTCTCGCTTTTATACTTCGGCCGAATCAGTAAAACAATAACATTTTGCAATTTCACACACACACACACACACACACACACACACACACACACACACGCACAAACACACACAGAGACAACAACTTTCATATAATAGTGTCAACAGAATACATACCTCTCCGCCAAGACCCGCATCACTCCCATCGCCAAGCGGTCTCTGGAGATTCTGGTCGTCGAAGCTCTTGCCACAGACCTTGTCTTGCCACCAGCTCCGACCAGTGCACGTGCCTGAGGTCTCCCTCCCCCCCACTAGCCAAGCTCCGCGGTCCTCCCAAGCTGCCTCGCGCCCTGGGTCTGCGCCACGACGGCCCGCGCTCTATCCCAGCAAACCCTGCTCCACCGACGTCCCTCTCCGTGGCGCGAGCCCGCTTGCCGTGGCTCTCCTTCCCCTCCTACCCGCCCTCGCGAGAAAAGCAGACGTGGAGAGCAGACCGAAAAGTTATACGTTAGCTGAGATGACGTCATCGGCCCAATCCCTTCTTCTTCTCCCCCCCCCACCCCCACCACCTACCCGCCATTCCTCCATCGCTGCTGTACGGGAAAGAAAGTACGGCAGAGTCGGTGGCGGTTCGTACCACCGACCTGTAGGAACCGGACTACAGAGCATCAACCCTCTCACAATCGTCGGGCACGGTACGGAAGGTTTGGGGTAGGGGTAGCGCGCACCGTCTCCCATCACCGTCACTCTTCTACCCAGAGAGTCAGGTCGCATTGGGTTCTCTGCGCGTCTCCTCTCTTTGTCCCACGTCTCTGAGTGGAAGCCTTCCAGTAGGCTTACTTTTTTCCTCTTTTTTATTTTATTTCATTTTGTTTTTGTCTAATTTTTTACATATTTAGTTTGTTTTGCTTGGTATCCAGTATTTTGATTTGTTTGATTCATCCCACTGGTTTGTTTGTTTGTTTGTTTGTAATGTGTCAATGTTAAAAGGTTTCGTATTTAACGTAACATACAATTTCTTCCCTTTAAGTATATCATTTAGAACAGACCTCGCTGTCTCATATGTGTCAATTAAAATACTATTTATAAGTTATACTAATGGAAGTGATAGAAGAAGTTAGACATAGTGGAGACTAGCGATTTACCGCATGTACAATTCTGTTCTTTGACCTTTAAAAGAAACGTGTCAGTTGATGGCGTTATGGCTTGGGTAGTGGGAACAACTGCGAGAGCGCGTGTGTATGCGTGTGTGTGAGTGTGTGCGTGCGTGCGTGCATGTACGCTTCAGTACTAGCGATAATGTTTAAAAGAAATATGGTAGAGCATGCACTGATCTTTGGACAACGCAGACGACAAAGATCGACGTGGCCATCTCGCAGAGTCTTTAAATTGACCCGGATGTAGAAACAGATTAAAAAAAACACACACAAACTACATTCTGTTATTTAACATGTCTTCGAATGGTGTCAGAAATTCCGTGTTCCGTGGCATTAAGACATCGCAGAAACAAGATCTACACCCTCCCTCCTCTTTGAGCGTATGTGAGGCACGCTCATCCACATCTATCTCGTAAGGTCAAGGCTGTTTAAAATTTAAAGACCGGCGAAGAATTACCGAACATGCAGTTCTCTCCCTTCTCCGTACTTCTCTCCCCTTTCCCCATATTCTTTCTCTCCTGTCTGACTCTCTTTCTCGTAGATATCATCTTTCTTTTCCTCAAAGAGAGAAATCCTGTGGTTTCCTCTATTTACTCTCTCTCTCACACACACACACACACACACACACACACACACACACACAATTCATACATGCACATACACAAACATAAACATTTTCTCAGGAATCATGTCTGAAATTCTCATCCTCTACCCTACCCCTCTCCCACCTATCTTAAAACAAAACCCAGACGAAATACTTCTGATACCGTGTTCAGATCTCGTTATGCTGATAGAATTGAGCTTAAAATGTCACTTTCAAGTCCCTCTATTATGGAGACCACGCAGAGCATTTAGATGACTTCTGTCCTTTTTATAATTTGTGTGTTTTTTTTTTAATCTAGCTCTTGGCGGTAAAGAGACTAGGATTTCGTGGGGTTTTTTATGACACGATTTCAAAAGTTTGATCAATACTACAAAACGAACATTTAATGTTATTTAGCCCGACAGATGGCGCAACGTGCATTAAGTTATTTTATTTTTCAAACTGAAAATGCTTTGCGGCTTTGAAGTATAAAGGTTTTTGTGAAATGGTAAAAGATGTCTTTGTTAGATCACGAACACATCCCAGCATTAAATATCTACTTCCGATTGAACCGAGACATACAGAAACAAGCTCGGCAAACCATTGTCATTAATGAACTCTGTTAATATGTATGCCTTTTCAAACCTTTGATAACTACGGAGTGTTTCTTTCGCATTAAAATTTTTATAGAAAAAAACTTCATTTAGATCGTCTTCTTCTTTTGTTCTTTCCTCCATCCTTCTACACTTTTCCTCGTTTTTTTTTATAACCTGTTTGTTTATAGCAACCGCAAGCATCTTCGTCTATACCTCGCTATTTCTAAAAAAAAGTTGCGAAATAAATCTAGCATGCAGATAAATATAGACACCACGGCCTACTTGCACAGTAAGGTGCAGGGAGGTGGCAGTAGTAATAAGTCTACGAAGCGTATGTGCACAGTCCTCAGGGGCTAGTTTCATATGAGGTTTTATGTCTGATTCCACGTTTCCGCTTACTTTCCAAAATTCTGTAGGTCGGTGTGCATATGAGAAAATGAGTTTTAAGTCACCGGTCTCAAGTGGCAAGTCTACTATTAAGACCAAACCTAGTGAAAATCTTTGAAGGTGATGCCGACAAACTTAGGTTAACGTCGTCTGACTTAAAAGACCTCATGCAACCAACACCTGAACTATTAAGACTTTCTTAGCTTAGGACTTCTT
Organism: Marisa cornuarietis; assembly: GCA_004794655.1. NCBI lineage: Eukaryota > Metazoa > Mollusca > Gastropoda > Architaenioglossa > Ampullariidae > Marisa > Marisa cornuarietis. The sequence continues at coordinate 4,492,916 of SMMW01000617.1, read as the reverse complement.
ACATCGAGAGCACCGACACAGAAACCGAGCTCTCTCTTTCTCTTTCACACACACACACACACACACACACACACACACACACACACACACACACACACACATACACACACACACAGAATGTATTACAGATCGCCGAACACACATGTTGAACCCGTAATGAAAAAGGGCTATAATGAACAGAACAATATCGATGGGAAAATTGAGTGCGCTGACCTTATCTGGGACCAAGTCGATATTTCTTGATAAGACAGTGTGCGCGTCCGCGCTGTAAAGAATCTTCTTCTTGTCTTAAAAGTACAAGCCCGCTCCCATCTTATTTATTGCTTGATTGTCGGGCTACGAAATCTCGAGGAATATTTCTGAGTCCATTTTCCGGAAAATGCGTCATTACGGTCCCAGGGTTTCAAGGGATCAGTCGTTATCTATAAATACTGCACGTGTAGATGCAGATGAAAAGCGAACGAAGTACAAGATGCTCCTGCTTAACGTACTTGCACACCACCACAAATTCCTCCACCCATTCAAGTACGTCACTGTATCCTTTTTCTTTAGATCATCCACGTCACGAGGTGTCTCTTGTTTTTCTCATTCTATTCACGCCTAGGAAATTTTTTTCAGTCTCTGTATCGTACTTGAAAAGAAAATGCTTATGAGAGTGAAAGGACCGCTAGCTGAAGCAGCATCTGTTCTAACGGAGACGCTTGACTGTGACCCAGTTCAGTGGATTTTATAAACAGGACTGTTCCAAATCGAATTCTTACGTTTTCGTGAAACTTAAAAAAGAGAGCTGTCAAGTGTGTGCAGGCAGAGTGAGGAAAGATGAAAAAGTCACGAGACGGCGCTTTGACAGATAACTGTCTGCAAGCTAAAGTTCAGGCAATAAAAACAAGCTGAATAGCTCTATCATCGATGAGCTATAAGAAAAAAAACTCTCTCTCTCTCTCTCTTACACACACAGATGTTGAAATACGTTTCTTTGTCATATATTTCATTTGTTAAGCATTCTGTTTTCATGGTGTACATTTCATTGAATGTTCTCGTTGCAAGATGATATATTTCAACGAAGCAAGAAAACAAAAGGAAGAACTTAAGTAGTCCAGAGAAGATGGAAAGTAGAACATATATTTACTCTTCCCTCTTCTTCATTTTTCTCTCTCTTTTGTCTCGCTATTTCTTTCCCTATTTTCCCCATTCATTTCATCCCTCATAAAACCCGTTTACCTTGTAATAGTGGAATTTAACAAAGTATCCCTAGCAGCAACAGCCAGCCAATGCACTATTAATTTATCTTATCTAAAACTAATGTTTTCCTTACAAGAAAGTGATACAAAATGTGCTCAAAGATGACTATGTTTGCCATTTTTTCCTGTTAAGTCTCTGATGATCACGTTTGATAATTTTTGTACATCTTACACTCTGGCCAAAGTTTCATGCCATGAGAAACATCATCCAAAGTAATCCTGTCTCTCACCTGATACCGTACGTCAGATTTGATTCGGATTGATTGATTGATTGATTGATTGATTGATTGATTGATTGAAACGAATAACCCAGCAGAGTTCCAAAAGCCCACACACAGGTCAAAGTTCATACGTGCGTGCGCACTTCCTTCTCTGATTCCAGCGCATGCGTAGCGTGACTGCATCTAACAAAATGCTGGTTGAACTACATCTGCAGGTCGTGATGCACGTTAACTGTGCATTAAGGATCGATCACTTCTAATCCCAGAGACTGTAGACGGCAGACGGACTATAAGAGTAGCTCCCAGCGTTCACTGTGTCCGTGCAGCCCAATGACCGACACTTGAACTGCGTCATCTCCAAGGGTACTTGTTATTATTAACATGACACTGTCCTCATTTGAGATCAATATAAAATATTTTTCAGGATCTGTTTTCAAAAGGGCTGTGACCTCTGAAGTTCCTGTGGGAAATTCGCGAAGCATAAATTGGAACCAACAAACTCTCTTCCCTCTCTCTCTCTCTCTCGCGGGCGCACATACGCACACACACACACACACACACGAGCGCATATCTCTTTCACAAGGAGGCCCCTGTCCTTCTCTTTCTCTCTGTCTCTCTATCACTTTTCTTCGTTCCTACTTCCCTACCAGGGTGCTCATGTGACTGCTGTATTCAATCCACTTTCTGCTCGTGGATTAGACTGTCTAATCTTACAGCAGGTAAATAGCTTTCAGGCGCAAATAGCGCCAAGCTATCGCGTGTCATTTTCTCGGATGCCAGGAAACCATCTGATCTCATAATCACAAAATGCTACTTTCACCTTCCCATTACCTGAGAGTAATTCCTTTCCCTAAGACTTACCACGAAAATCGAAAATAAAATGAACACTACAAAGAATTTATTAATACACGGCGTGTGCCTTATCCCTACTGGACAATTTCTTTCCTCTGCATATTTTTCTTCTCATCTCTTTCTACCTTAATCCCTCTCCTTCTATCAATGTGTGTGTGTGTGTGTGTGTGTGTGTGTGTGTGTGTGTGTGTGTGTGTGTGTGTGTGTGTGTGTGTGTGTGTGTGAAAATATTTTTCCACTGCCCATACTATTTTAGGTTAATGGAGTACACACAGGGTGTTTTTAACGACAGCCGTCACCTGAAAGAAATGTTTTTCCAGAAGTCTTGGATTCGGTTTTGATGAATATTCTGATTCGTATTTTATGACTATTTTGTTTCGGTTTTGCTGAATATAGAGCTAAAATCCAAGCATTAAAGTAATCCATACCTGTCGATCACACATCACACTATTACATCAAATAAAAAAATCATCGTTGTCTTATCTTTCCCCTTACCATCGAAATGTCTAGAATGTGCCTATGCTTTTTCATCTCAAAGGTTAGAGAGAACAGTTTTAATTATGATGGTGATGTGGGGATGATAATTTTGCAGATGTCCTCACCTCACCACTTGCATACCTCCCAGTTTGTACTGTCGCCTTTGATGTGTCTCGTGTTTTGCTTATGTCAGGTATTATGTGCTTGTTATATGAGCATCTTCGTGTCTGAACGTGCGTATATTTGAGTCTTGTGTACACGTACATTTACAGGTATGGGTGCAAGTGTATCTATGCTTATCTGTCCCTGGTCTCTTTTTTGTATGCTTGTCTTTTACCTTCCCTGGACCTGCCTGGCTCCAAGTCCCTCTGTTCCTCTGTTTATCCTTCTTTTTATTCCTAATCCGTACATTTCCCATCTTAAATAAAGTTATTATTCTTCTTGTGATTTTGAACAAAGCGCAGAGATTAAAATTTTCATCCGTGGAACACGACCGGATATGTGGTTGCTAGTAACGCTAGCAACGTAATGACAATGTTCGAGAGCCAAGAATGCCAGACGTGAGCGGTCATCACTGTCGTGTTCCAACCATTCTTGCCAGTTATTGTAGTAAGTGGGAATTGTTTAGCTCCCCTTACGTCCGTCATTACAAGCTGGTGAGCGAAAAATGGAAACCCAAGAACCTCTTATTCAGGGCTCGCCTCTGGCTGTCTAGAAATATTTCTTCATCAGGCTTTAACAAAAATAATAATTCACTGCTTCTCAATACCAAGAGGGGTATTAAATGAGGTACTGTAACTTGAAACGAATTCTTCTTCATAAAAATGTTACAAGCACTTTAGGTTATAAGCTATTATGGGTCGTAGCTTAGATCCTAGATTCTAAATTCTGCACCAGCTAGGGAACATAAGGGATGTCGTTGACCTAGCTGAATAAATGTTGTTTGTAGCACACTCTAGCTGTAGAAGCTCTAGTAGGCTGGAACTAATTTTTACGGCACTTTGAGATCTAGTTTCAAGTGTTATCGTTAGAAAGATTTTGCTTTTTTTTCAAAAGTGATCCTGCCGAAGGGGAGCACATTATGCAGCTAGGAAATCAGTCTGAAACTGAAAAGATGTTTGTTTTACTGCTCAGCTGCAGATGAATGGGAGGTAGTGCCGTTGTAGATGATAAGGACGAAGAGAAAGAGGAGAGAAAAGAACTTTTCCTTGTCATTACCCGTGTCTGGCCTTGCCAGCACCCGAATAGCACCATACAAACACACGAAAATATTTGGAATACAACTAGTGAAGTCAATAGTCACTGACCTTTAAAAATCTGTGCTAATGCTACGATTGCCCTTGGTAACATTAAGGATAAGTATTGTTCGTCTTGGAAATACTAACGACAAAGTTACTTTTGGCATTATCTGTCACTTTTTCGTCCTGAACAGTCATCAGAAAGACACTGTTCAACTGCGCAAGCACTTTATTTTCTTAAATATGGCCAAAAACCTTAGATGGATTGCAATCTTTTTATTGAAAGCGTTTATACTGTGAGATTTCTCGTTTCTGCGGTGACCTTTCCATTTTTATTTGTGAACAGACCACTTACAGCGACAGGCCGTTGCAGAACCGTAATGATCCTGTAGTGATGCTGGTGCACTTCTCGGGACATCTCAGCATCGGACACTTCAAAGTTGGATTAGTTCAGTCGCTAGCTGACCAGATTTTCAGTATCGATTAGTTCTCCGCCCACGTTTCGCGTTCACCCTCCCAATTCTGCTCCCCACCCCACGAAATTCTGTATACTTCATAAAAACCGTTCCAGATTATATGAAAGGAAACCTGGCGTAGTCCCCCGTCGAAACCTGAGAGATCGCAGCCCAATAAGGATCACCATTGCAAGCCTTCAATATGCACTCACCCACCCACTGCTCCACTCCAGCTGTTTCAATCAGCCCCGCGAATAAATCATATTTCTTTCGGAATGCGTTTGAAATCTAGATTCAGAGAGGCGCGCACTTTCCATAACGGGAAAAGGGGTCTCTGTCGTGGAGTGCAATGTCTCGAAATACGATGAGGCATACGCAGTGTGTTTCTGTATATTTTATTTGTCTAGCCACGTCTTTACCAATCTCGACATTAACACTAAAATAAATCTGAAAAAAAATATTCTCATGTCGTACTACAACATTTTCTTCTTTTTTTCTTCCACATTTCGCCTTGTCTTCTTTCTTTCGCGCCCTTCCCCACTCTCACTCTCTTTCTCTGCGTCTGTCTTTCTCTCCGTCTCCTTCCTACATTTTATGTCTTTGCGCTCCCTTTGTTCTACATTATACCTCGGAAAACCATCGGACGAAATTATTCATTAAGACAGGAGGGCAGTAGGTGCTGTATTCACACTTACGATACCGCATTGATTGACCTTTCTGACGCCTGTCTCTGCATAACCTTTGGTATTTCTTGTTTGAAGCCGAAAACAGGCCACGTAAGGCCATGTCGACAGACCGTCAATTGTGCTGACGTGTTTCGTTTCCTGTATTTTAGCATTCTTTCCGTCCCTCGGCGTGTCTTGTTCTCCCTCTCGAATCTTTTCTCGAAACTGTTTTTCTTTTCTTTTCTTTTCCTTGTCACTTTCCTTCGTCCTGCTCTTTGGTTTCTTCTCTGTTTTCTGTCTTTATTTCCCGCCTCGCTCTTTTACTTCATTGCCATTATCGGCGATTAGCTTATATCGCTCTGTTTTCAGATATCTCTCCTTTAAGAAAGAAGAAAAGGAAAGTACCCTGTCAGACTGCTATGTCACTAATTTCCTCACTGGCCTTAATTTCGACGTCCTGTGTGTGTGTGTGTGTGTGTGTGTGTGTGTGTGTGTGTGTGTGTGTGTGTGTGTGTGTGTGTGTTCCCTTTATAAACTCAAACAAATTTATCTTCTCTGGTTCACGACTGACTACTTCTGTAATCCTTATTGCAGTGTATCTTTGTTTTACCAAGCACCGCCACTGACCACCACAGCCAGAGGCTATACTCTAATCAGTAACAAAAACAAAGTCCATCCATAACACAAACCCCTACCCACTCACCTGTGCTTAACGCGTGATTAAAGAATATTCCGGAGGAATAATCCTATCAGTCCTCAGCTATCGGCGTCTCTTACATTACACGCAATATGGCGACAGCGCCTCGAGCCAGACTAACACCATGAACGGACTCTGTAGCGTTGTCCATTTTTCCTTTTAATGAGTAACCTCGGAACGTTTTTATGCCATTAGACGAGCGAGGATCTGATTTGTCACTCTCGAGGTGTTTATGACATGCACACTGAGATTCGATTAATAAGATGTCGTCACCGCAAGGAAAACAAACGAAAAAACGTTCAAAAACTGGTTTTAAAGTGGCTTACTTAAAATGACATTTTTTTCGTACAATATTTTCGTAAAAGTAATGAAACGAAAATATTGAGGAACACCTGGCAGTTTTTTTCATTAAATACAAAAGCAGACGGTCTTAAAACTCACAGATATCAACACAACGTGAGAATTCATGAACGTTTGTGTTTACAGTCTTTCGAAAATGGAAGAAGCTATAACGTGGTTGTCTGCCTTGTATGTGTTTCTTTCTTGCAAATGTCCCATCTTTTGCTTGATATCCATTAGCTGCCTCTCCTTCTACTGCTTCTTATAATACAAGCGGATGCTTCGCTTCTCGTGAAACTGTTGACGTCAGGGTTAATTTAACCATGCTTCATCTTTCAGCTTCATATTTTTCTGCTTTCAGCTCTTGTTACTTCTACGATTTTAACTCTCTAAAGTGTTATGCCTGTTTTACGTCCAGCGATGTGTATTTTGTTTTTTACTTCCTCTTAAGGTAGTCTTCTTATAATCAAATAATCAAAGAATATCCTCTCAACGTTTGCATTTTTCTGAGTGATCTAAAGTAGGACGCGGAGGAAAATGTTCAACATGAGTAGGCCTTCAGGCTAAATCCACGATCAATCTCAGGCAACTAAGTTGGTGTTTTAGTTAATTTATTTTCACAGCGGAGATGTTGTTAACTAACTCTTGAGAGAGAGAGAGAGAGAGAGAGAGAGAGAGAGAGAGAGAGAGAAGGGGGTAGAGGTTTCAAGAGACCGTAAGAGGGGAAGATAAGACGAGTGTTTTCTGGTGATAAATGCAATACAATCGCAAACGTGACATTAAAAGAGTTGTGTTTCGTGTTCTGGAATCAAGAACTCAAGGCATGCAATGTCTCTGCAGCAGGTGACGCAAGCTGCTGCACGCTGTCACGTGACAGAAGAGCAGGCGGCAGGCAGGAGGACGGGTGACGTGGGAGGAGGGCGAGGTTGGGGGGGGGATGTGAGCGGGCCCATCTTTGTACCACATCAAGGAGTGCACTAACACATAGCCTCTTGCGACTGAGCACTGTACGGAAGCGAGAAGACGCTAATTCCTTATGGCTGGTCCTCTCCAGCACTCTTCTCTACATAAAAACATAAACCATCTTGCTTTACCTTTGAGCCTGTCACTTTACTGGCCTGGCAAACAAAGCTCATTAACAAAGGCTTTCCCAAACTATACTGGTTATCCATTTGCAATTTTTTTAAGCATAGGTCGCCTCATTTTCTTCAATGCTTTTTTTTTTATCTTGTTTCCTTTCGGGGAGTAAGGAGTTTGGGTGTAAAGGTTTAGACGTCGAACGCATTTAGGTCAATTAAAAGATTTATCTCATTTTAATTACCTCCCCCGTCTGAGCCACCAACGCCTGCGCTTAGATTCTTGGTGAGCTTAGGTAAGAAGCTTAGATCAGTCTATTTCCATCTACATTATGCTGCTTACTTAAAGTCAGGAAATCTTTGTATTCCATTTTTTATTTTTTGGATGGTCATCCCACTGATCCCAGTACCTCTGATGACGTCATTTGTCAAACTGTCATGGTCAATCTGGGTAGCTACAACTTTCCCCAACGTATCTGCATTAAAAAAAATGTCAAGTGTCGGCTTAGTCGACCTTAGCTAGCTCAAATACTCGAACAATCTTTGCTGAAATAGTTGATCTGATAAGATCACTCCAGATTGCAACCGAGATCATTCCGGTCTACTCTTATCAGTGTTGAGTAAGCAGCCGGTCGGTTCGTTTGTGTCTTTGACTGTTTCCAGTAAAGTACCCGGACAGCCTCAGATGAAGTAAAAACATCGATTTTGCAGAACAAACTTTTTCGCGGGCCACGACAAGGTTGCGGCATGAAAGTATTAGTCTTTGGAGGCAACAATGAAAATCGACATTTTTATAACCTGTCAGCCACACCTGATTAATTAATAGGGATGGTAAACATATTGCCTTTATCAGTATCAAAACAGAAATAGCCACTGACTGAATAATAGTGGGGCAAAGTATTCAGTCTGTAACAGAAAGAACGAGAAAGAAAATAAGGATGTTAAATAGTTATTGTGAGCGAGAAAGAGGGAAAGATGGAGTGATAAAGAATGAGAGAAAGTACAAGAGTCCCAAGAGACGCAGAGACAGACTGTTTAATGTTCTGTTTTCCTTTGCTTTCTCTGAAGATGCGCTGTGCTACCCCTGTTTTTTGTTTTGTTTTTGTTTTCGTTTTTGTTTTTTGTTTGTTTGTTGTTGTTGTTTTTTTGTAAGTACCAAGTATACACGACACTAAGGTGAAATTTGATTAGGATTTACTAATCAGTACTTTTCTTCCTTTTCAAAGATCAAATGAATTGACTTCTGCGATATTGTTAGAAGTGTTGTTACTGTGCTCGAATCAGCCCTGAAATCGTTTTCATGTTCCTCCACGATAAAAGACGAGAATTTGTACAAGCTTGTGTAGATACTGGATCATTAGTGCCCCTTGCTGCAGTCACAACAATCATGCCACCCAAATAAATGTTTATAGGAGAAGAGTTGGAAAGGGAGGTCTCTCTTCAGCTATGGTTACGCTGTTAGCTGCAAGAGTTTTAGAACGTTGCATTTTCGTGAACGAGCTCTGCTAGTGACTGCGACCGGTCACATGACCTCCAACTGAACACTGGCTGAGAAATTTTAGAAAGTTTTTGCGCACTTTTAGCAGTGTTATTTGAATATCGAAATTATTTAAGCTAATGAAACATTAATAAAGACTTCAGAAAGGATTGATCCTAGGCGCTTGCTTCGGCGTCACCAGTCTCACAGGCTTTCTTTGAAGGAGTTAGGTGGCAGAATTGGGAACAAATAAGAAAGAAAGTCTCTGAGCTTGCTGCGCGAAGAATTTGATGAAATACGAAAACAGAGAGTTTATGTGGAGGGCATGCGTGCAGGAAGATCTTGGATCGCCACGCTTTGTCCGCAAATGCGTGCGGTCGCGGTCAACTCACGTCCTGGTTCTGGCGTTGTTTTGTGGATGCCTCGTGGTTAGCTAGACGTGGGCTGAGCAAATCTACCGCTGCTCCCCGCCCTTGAAATCTGAAATTTAGTCTTGCCACTCTTCCTGGACATTTGACACGGGTTTTTCTTCTGCCTGAGCTGGGAGGTAAGCCGGGCGTTAAGGTGACACATTTCCTGGAGTCCAGTACAGCGAGTTGCCTCAAGATAGACCTTGCCCTTCGACTTTTTGCCAACGACCAGGCAGTTGCAGAGGCAGGAATGAAAGTGACTAGTGCACAGAGTACAGGCTGTAGATTGCTAGTGGCGAGTAAAACTTCAGGTAACGACCTTAAAGACTTTATATTTGACTGTGGATGAACTAATGCCGCCGTCTGAAAGGTCAGGTAGAGCAGTGGGTACACTTGGTGACTTATAGTGCGGGTCGTAAGGTCACTAAATTCAGTGCTCGAGTCGGGGTTCGTGCATTTCACTCTGAACGTGGCACCTGTTCACACAGGTGGCTGTCAAGCATTTTCTCGGGTACTTTAATTCCTTCTGTCCTCTATGGTACAAAATAATAAAGAGGTGAAACACTTTTATACTTTACTTCGGTTGGGTGGTTTCTTTCACCTGTCGGCTGGACAGCGCCTTCACAACCACCAATAATCTGGGGTTATATTAAAAAGGCTTTTTCTGCTCCAGCTGTTGTCTCTCTGGTTAACAAATATTCTAACAGCCTGCTATCTCTAGCAGTCTCATTCAGCCCGTCTTTCTAACGCAAGTAGACAGACAAATATTCAGTCAGTTGTCTGGTCGATCGTCTGGTTAGCTAAACGTGTTAAAACACGACACTGTGTGGCCGAGTTAGGAAGGTCAAAAGTAAAATGAGGAGTAAGAAAAAGACAGGTTACTCTTTATGCATGAAATTCTGTAACGAGAGAATCGATGAATAAAAAATCGAGTCGCTCACAACTCATGAAGAACTGCGCAAAGAAGGCGCCAGGAGAGGACCAAGGACTTTTGCTTGGACGTTAACCTGCGCGTCACGATGGTGACAAAAGTTCTTAACAACAGCCCCAGCATTCTTCTTGTCTCAAAGTCGTCAGGTTTGCGGACAGAGAAGACATGTGTTGAAAGGAAACACGTTGGCGCGGCATTTAGTATTCATGACTTTCGGTCGCCGACCTGTAATCCTATTTCTGGACACCAAAGGTCTCCTCTCTCCGCAGCTAATTAAGGCTCGGCCAGGATCCACATCCTTTGACCTCATCGTTGGAACATTTTATCGGAAACGTAAAATTAAGCTTAAGGAAGAGTGAAGGTGGGGTAGAGGGGGAAGACTGCGTTTGTTCGGTCTTCATCTTCAGGCTGCAGACCCACCGTCTGGGAAGATTAAACTCTCGGCAGATGAGGTCCCCGAGATCGAATGTCTGCAGGTTATTTTCGCGCAAAATTGCGTCCAACCGATATGTGTGGGCTGTCGTAAAACAAGTTTTGATAGTCTTCGATTTCAAAATCGTGGAATTGGAATTACTGAGAAATACGGTATGATTGCGGAATGAGTATGCTTTGTATTAACCAGGGATAAGATTATAACATGTCTGGTTATCTTTTATTCCTTACATTAAAAAAAATTGTCTTCCTTCTTCTGCGGTATTCAATTTGATTCTGACGAGCGCAGAAATGTCTGAAATTTTACCTGCAAAATAGCTAAGCGCGTGCAAATCGTCATGTGGATGATGGCGGTGATAGATTTACACGTGGGTTGATTAAAGGAAAAAGCGAAAAAAAAGTGAAATTGGTGGGGTGCTGCCTGACAGTCTACTTTATATTTATAAAGGTGATTAGTGGGCTCTTCTGTAGAGTAGAAAGTCGTGGTTCAATGTCTGCTCGGGTCTGCAGTTGGAAATTCGCCCTGCCGATCAGACATCCAGCAGAAAAGGATGCCTGCTTTACCAGAAAAGATAAAAACAACAAAAAGAAGAGTGTTGACCATATATCGTGTCACGAGGCAATGAGACTCTGCTGTTCGTTACTTTTAATATAAGGGAGCGGGTAGTCGAATTGGCATCCATGTCCGGAGGTCTGCACGCTTTTGAATGGATACCTGACTTGCTAGAGGGATGTTGGGGGAAGGCAAAATGGGTCATCGATTCAACACAAAAATACCTAGCTCCGCGATAGGTCTCTAGGACCGACTCCTTATCCATCTACCTTACTTTCTGACATATTTAAGCGTACGAAATGTAAAAGTATTCCTGTTATCTTTTGGTTAGCCACGGCTCTTATCTCAGGCCAAGATTTTTTGTGTGAGTGAGGGGATGCCAGTATCTTCTCGCCCTAGATGTCTTTCCTTCACATCTCTTTAAGTTAGCAGAGACACATTCAACAAGTCAGGTGGGGTAAATATCTCGCTCCTTAAATCAAGCGTATCCATTTATGTCATGGACAGGACCTTTTTCCGTGCATGTTAGGAACGGAAAGGGTTATTACGTCACATTTCTGTCACAGACACCCAGACGCCCCCGTGTTAATGTAATCAGTAAGTAAAATGGAGATGAGTCAGAAGCCCAAGGCCACCAGATCAATGATACAGACACTTGTTGAATGCACTTCTGCAACACTGCTTTGACACAAACAAAGGTCTGAAGGACGGATGAAAGGCGGGTTCCAGACCGCGATTGCCCCGCAGGCAGCAGACACGACCGTCTTCCACAGTGGCAGCTGTACGATTTCTGAGACCGAAGCTCTATCGTTCCAGTAAATTGTAGAACCATCACACAGTATTTCTACTGCTTGCTTCATTACGCGCACCCGTTCTCACGTCATTCTCGCGAGACGTGCGAGATCAGCAGACGACATTGTGAAAGCTCCGGTGATAACGATCAGGACTAGCCTGTAGGGAGGTATTATTATGGCGCCGCTAAACGGAAGAAAATAGGCTTGGTTTATCGTTTGGGTCTTCTCATCTCGATACCAGTTCACAGAGTGCACATTACTGAATGCTAAATATTATGAGGTAATTGTCGATGTTGATGTGTGCGCTAGCCTGCGGCTGAGGGATCGTTAGCTTTTGTTCGTGTGACTATGCGAATACTGCGTTTAAAATACTTGTTCATTTGTCCTGCTATCTATCTATCTATCTATCTATCTATCTATCTATCTATCTATCTATCTATCTATCTATCTATCTATCTATCTATCTATCTATCTATCTATCTATCTATCTATCTATCTATCTATCTATCGTCATGTCTCTCACTTGTTCTATTATGTCTTCCAGTATTTATCGCGTATTCACTTTGCATGTCTGAATACCACCTGAATACAGGTTGCGTGTCAATGTCCTTACTCGTCAATCGTCATTGAGGGGAACGTCAATAGGCAAGTCATGAAGGTTCTATGTCAAATAGTTAATGTGTGATTACAGGTTGCGTGTCAATATCTGTCATCCGCGTTCGATGATTACCTAGAACCAGCATCTGGTTACATCCTAATGAGGTTAGTGAACAAGTAAAGTTTGGGGCGTGTTAGAAAAACCAGAAAAAACAAAAAGCCTCTTAATTGTCGCCCATGTATAGGGCTCTGATGTCGGATACGACAATTGATCTCCAGGAGGTACCATATGTCTCCACAAGACCCATTGCTCGCATACATCGGCTGGCTAACAAGGAGAGCGCACGGTGTGCTCCATGTGCCAGGGATCACGAAGGTGTCGTATCTTCTGCATACGTCACATTAACGGTCTGTCCTGTCCATTCCTTCTTTTAATTGAAAGGCATTTGTGGTAAAGAAAACACCAAAACTTATGCAACCTATCCTGAGGACCTAGCACATAAAGAGATACATTTTTTAAGACTGAGAAATTCCGACTGTGGAAAAAAAAGTGGAAAAATGGGAGAAGAAAACAGTTCTTTCCGCCCCACCTTTCCCTTTTCGACTGTAGAAGGAACGTTCCAGATCAAAATTTTTGTCACTCTCTGCATCAGACCGAGAAGATAAACTGGTCTACACACACTTTAAAATAAGTTTGGGCTTGTCTTAAGTAAATGAAACAATAAATGTCAGCCTCAACAACTACAATTGGAGTTACTGGGAATAGTAAAGAGCTTGACTACCTTGAGTCATGCAACTATCACCTGTCATTTTCAAAACTCATTTAGGAACTGCACGCATACAGAAATCTGTAATACGAGATACTACTGTCGCACTTACTTGTGGCAGGTTGCAGAGAGTCGTTGTACTGCTCGAGGTCTCAAAGGAAGAAGACGATAGCGAGATCCCAGACCAGGTGAGGGCGGGCACAGCCTTAGGTTCAACCTGCAAGATGGGCAAGGCACACCACACAAAGAGGATTCTTCACAATCATCTGCTCCATATTTATACCCGACATTCGTTGTCCCCATCCGTCCACTGCTCCCCCTTCCCTTCAACCCACTCGTTAGTCTTATCCAATCCATTTCCCCTCTCCTTTACTTTCTTGCTCCTCCCTTCTCTCTCTATTTCTCTCTCTCTCGCACGCACGCGCGCACACACGTCAACTTCTCGAAAAACGTGATGGTGTGACAACTCTCAAGTGCATGTAATATCCGTAATTTAAGTCCCCTTGCATCGGCTTAGCTTTGCCTTCACATTAATCTTCTGTGCCGATGTCCGAGAAAGACAATCATTATCTGAGGACCCACGTGGAAAATCATAAATTCTTGCCACCTCTGTAACCTGTGAACTCGAACTCATCGTTATGTACATCTGTACGCACGTTTTGCAACAGTCAACTCTATATCTCTTCCTTTCTGTAGATCTGAATATCCGAATAGGTAAGTTATGTGTGTATGTATTCACAGACATACCTGTTAAAGCTTAAAGCGTGTTCTTGAATGATTTGTAAATATACAAAAACAAATCTGAAATCAGACAATGGAAAGCTCAAATAGATAGATAGATACGTCAAACCAGACTGGAAAGTTTGGGATATGTGATCTGCAAGTTTGAGATTCGCAGGCAGGCATCTTTCTATTACGGAATCTTGAGCAGGTAGGCATCGTTTTAGCGCAGTACAGATGCAGGTCTAACGTAACGCGAACAGCGAAACACATTTGTAACGACCTTTTGGCAGGAGCAAGGGAGGGAGGCACAGGTGACGGTTCATACCTGACACGCTGTCAAATTAACGCATCGGAGAACATCGAAGGAGCATCGCCTAGGTAACCTCGCTCGTGCGGCATTGGGGTCACGTCGACCAGGACTCCAACGGAATTAAGTCACGGGCAGAACTTGTGGGACTGGAGCCTAATGGGAAAACGGAACATAGCTACAGTACTGCGAACGAGTCCTCTCAGGCAGACAGCGAGCGTTGGTGCCAGACTTTTGAAACTGAGAATATTACACAAAGAAGACTATCGGCAGTTCGAACTACAGGGAGCGGGTGATAAAAAGGTAAAGGTAAAAGTCATCCCCTAACCTGTTTCAGGTCGCTGGGGGGGGGGGGAGGGGTGAGGTGTTAGAGATCTTATTTCTTCTCGGGGACAGCTTTACATGAGGGCGGTGCCTATCTCATCTCCCTCGCTGCCTTACCTTCCCCAACCCTCTATGGAGTCAGGTACTTACTCCCGACAGCTGAGGGAAGATTGCTGTGCTTCTCGGGTATTGAACCAGCGCGCCATCCGCTTCCCCGAGCGGGTAATGGAGTCTGGTCAATCATAGACTATTCACAGCATATCTGTCTTTCAACACTGGAAAAGGGTAGTCAGGTGGAGGAGCTAAAGTTAGCTAAGCATTTGTCACCAGGAGGGTGACCTCGGTTCGTATCTCGGGTCGGAACGCTGTTCTTTTGCTTAGTGTGGTACTTGTTTACAGGGCAGCTGCTTTGTCGTAGCTGTTAGTCCGACGTAAAAAGCCAGATTTTTGCCTCTGTAAAAGAAGAGCTCAAATCAGCATTATGTACAACGTGTCTTTTTTTCCTCTCGTTAATGGTGCCTGAACTAACTGCCCGTTCAAAATGACAACAGCTTTTTGACATAATCATTCAGAAAGATCTTCTGATAGATGTTTTCCAACTTTATTTTGGAACATTCATATGAACTCTTCGAATTTTTATAACGTTAGCTGATAAGAACAGACGGTAAGACCTCTACATACGAGTAAACCAACATACGAATAAATCGAGATACGAGCCGAAAATTCGTGGAAATTTTGTTCTTGCTTACGAGCGGAAATTCGATACAGGATCTCGAGTATATATGTCGTGGCAAAAAGACATAAAAAAAATGTAGTCTTAGTGAAAATCTCAATGTTTCAAGTTGAAAACAGTGTAAATAGTGTTGTCTTATCAGCTGATTCAATCAGCACCCGTCTACCCCGCCATCTGCCTACCTCTGTTATCGACAGTCTCGTCTCCTCCAAAGTGAGATTGATAAATATAACATATTCTTATTTTATTATATCTATATTATTTATGCTATTGTGTCATTAACATTTAACTTACAGTACTGTATATTATACCATATTTACATATAAATTCTGTTGTTTTGGGAAAGCTGGAACGCATTAATCCTATTTCCTTTATTTTATATTGGAAAAATAGTTTTAATATACTAGTTTTTTTAAATGCGACCTCGGTTGTGGAACGGATTAAACTCTTATGTAGAGGTACTACTGTATATGCTTAGTCTCCTCTAGAAATCAAGACTAGGAGAAATTCTTGTGCACAGCTGTATGAACTACATATCCATACATACACACAAACATACGCGCGTTTCTACACCAGTGTGGATGTCTTTATGCGCACAGACATTCGCTCAAACAAGTGAGCATGTACTTACAAAGATACCGACATAAATAAATATATGAATACCTACCTATGCACTTAAGTACAGAAAGAGAGTAAACAATAATTCTAAGCATTACGTCTAGTTTCAGTCAATTAAGAAATTTGTTTTAGTTTTGACTCTTCTGACGACGATGCCCTGTCTCCTCTCCGCGCAAGGACGCACTGCGCATGCGCTGTGTTCGTATTTTGAACTTGACCTTCCCTGTTCTTTTATTCGTGACCTTAGCACGTGCTGAATGCGTGCCAAGACATGACGTCCAGAAGGGAATGAAAACACGGGTGGAAGGTCTTGACTCTGAGGAAAATTAAATCACTGTCCTTTTCTCGCTCAAGAGAGGTGAGTCAGACCCGCCCCTCTGGGGCCCTATAACCGCTGCACTCGCTACTTCACCGTGTCTTCCTGGACACAAAGAGCTGCTGAAAGGTCACACGACGCAGAAAGGTTGCGGCTATTCAACGTCCATCGACCAACTTTTGATCCGAGCTTTGGCAGGCGGAAAAAAAGAACCTAAGACCTGTTGTCTGATGAGATTTGCTGCTAGGAAGATTAACTGCTGCGGAAACATTCATTACCTGCTACTAGTTCCTGGCAACTCAGATCTACTCACACGTAGAAAAACTTCAAGTAGGCGACTGGGTCATGGGTCCTGCTTCAAACACCTTGACTCAGGTTATATAGGGCGTCATTGATTTTCTGCAAGTTGTATTCTGCAGGACTTCAAGCACTCAGATAAGTACAGTTCACGAATAAAAAAATACTAAGTTTAAAAAATAAGAAATTGTTATTGCATAATGTTTCAAATATTCAGTACAATTTACGCATGTTTGAATGACAAAGAACCAGTAGTTTTTGAATAATTGCTTAATGTCCTCTGGTCGAACAAAATAAGCTTAAGCTGGCAAGAAAATTAAGCAATTCTCCGGAGAGATTAGGGCAGCCTCACACTCTTCGACAATTGTCGGATTGCTTCGGAGACTGATCTGATTGAATGCCGCAAACCTTTGCTCCAAACCAGAATAGAAAGTTTCCAGAACCCACCCCAGAACCTTATCTCGTCAGTCATGTCAGAGTGAAGCCTAACTGTAGTATAAAGAATGCATATAATTTTACCACAAAGTAAATATCCCTCTATGTAACATGACTATAATGGCAGGTCACATCATACAAGTGCCCCCACTGTCCCATTCCTGTTGCCTTTTACCGCCCAACAAATCACGTGATTTCCCCCACTCATCATCACATTACTTTGTTCTCGCCTGGTTCTGGACGCTGTCGGTAGCAAAAGAGTTAATAGCTAGTACACCAGACCAACAAGCGAGGGCGGAAACCAAACGACGGTTGGTCATTGACGCTGACAAAGCAGGCGTTAATGTCTGCATGGCTTCAGCAACAGCAAGTTCCGCTCTCAGGTAAAACTGACTGCACCAGGTCAGAGTTCCGGGCGCATCCGAAAGAACAAAACCACGCACGCACAAACACACATACAAACGAACACGTATGCGCTCACGCACATACTCTTTGGCTCACACACCCACACTTACATTCTCTCACACACACACACACACACACACACACACACACACACACACACACACACACACATCGTTTTTCTTACACAGCAACACACACACGCTCGTTGTGTTTTTCAAACACAAATATACACACGTGCACATACTGTCCTTTTACACGCAAACAAGCGCATGCGCAACGTACACAGTGAAACGGTGTAATCAAACTCAATGATCACGCTATGATCAAAGTGGGAACGGCTCAGGATTAGGGATCACCGAAGTCTTTGCTCGCTGTAATGACCAAAAAAAAAATCGCCCTCAAAACTAACTGCTCATTACTGTCATTAGGTACGTTACAATTCTTTGGAAATACATCTATCTACGTCGCAAGTGGATTCAGGAATTACATTTTGCGGAAGTAATGTGGCAATGAATGCGTGCCTGCAGCTTTGAGAACTGTGCCGTATAGCAGCTCATTAGAGAGCCTGATAGCATTAGCCGAGTGTTCTCATTAACATGCAGGTATGGGAAACGATTTATAGATTCCTCTAGCACTTTTATGCCGATGGAACTAAGGAATTTTTTTCTGGTCCTGAAAAGGTGAAAAGTTTTATAATAGGAACAAGTGTGGGGGAAACAAAAGTAAAGTGGTCTTTTGCGATGTGGTTCAACATGTCTCGGTACACGTCATCTGGAAGGCACTACAACCTACGCATCGAGCTTACACGTTATTAACTACCACCACAAGCTAGACATTCACCTTACACACTATTAACTAGCACTACACATCGACCTTACACACGACATTCCTACTCCACGAACAGAAGCGGAAATGTAAGGTCTATGATTAATTTATTCCTCTCCGTTTCCATGGGCTTTGCTCAAAAGATTGTCGGTGTCTCACAAAGCCTGCTCTTCAAAGCCCACCTACGCACGGACTGTACCCACATACATCACATTGGAGGACAAGACCCGCTGTCATCAAAGATCAAAAACAGGTCTGGGGTGAGGCTTTAACTAAAAAGGTAAGGGTGACTCACCCGCGGTGACGTCATGTGCCTGGTCGGGCACGTGACAAATGGTGACCTTGAGACTAGTATTCGTCGCCGTTACCTGCCTAGAATATTCTTCGATCCGTTATAGAGTGTGACACCCATTGCCGGGGGATTCTGAGCATGCACCTGCGATTGTACCGCGTGGAAAGTGGAAGTGTATAGTTTGTTTGTTTGTTTGTTTGTTTGTTTGTTTGTTTGTTTGTTTGTTTGTTCTGGATTTTTTAAAAACTTTTTTTGCTTGTTTGTTTGTTAGTTTTTTAGGACGTTTTTCATTTGTTAGTTTCTTTTTCTTTTCCTTTCGGTAGCACAAATTTTGGGACCTTGTCACTTTCCTCCTAAACAATTTTGCAGCAAAACGTGGAGGGAGCAACCTTTGGACAGTTCGAAATAAGCTAGGCGACATGAAGTTGACATCAGCACTAATTTTCAAGGTACGATCTGGTGCTGTCGGCAACGTTCTGTCAGAAGCCCGAAGCGGCTAGAGCAGTGGGCAACTTCTCGTCCATGACTGGGGGCATGAGAACCTGCACCTACTGTGCCGTCCGGGGGTCGTAGACAGATCGATGCAGCCTCTATCCTGCCGCACGCAGCACGCAAAGGGTTAGCGGGCGGTGAGCTAATCCCCTGAAAGTTTAACGACCTGTGAGAATCACTCCAGACAGAAATGGGGTAGTGAAAGAGAGAGCGATTGGGTAGAGGGACGAGAATGAGTGGAAGTGAGAGACGATTTTTTTTGTGGAGAAAAAGAAAACTGAAGGTGAAAGAAGACAGCAGCAGGAAACGAACCTAGCTGCCAACATCGATAATCGTTAGTGACTGACGCAAAAAGTTTTTGTTTGAACCTCTCAACAGACTGACGGTTTAAAAAAAATGTATCACAAGGGAAAGGACAAAAAAATTAAGAAATTAAATTAAATAAACCCAGAACCCTCAGTATTGCACAGTACAGACCTGACAAACTAACAGTAACAAAAGAAGATAAAGAAAAATAACTATAGATCTTTTGAAACAGAATGAGTTCTGCATTTTAATTCTTGTAACTGAGAGAAATTCCATCGCGAAATTCTATGCAAAATATCTTAATAAAATATAGAAATTATGCCTCTCACGGGATAATGTGCTGTGCAGACCCGTGCAGGGTAGTGTTACTGATTACACACAGCGTGTGTGGATACACTTTCTAATTATACATAGCGCCATCTGTAGTTACGATGATTATGTGAGATACAATGAGATACATGTGGGAATAAGGATTTTGTTTTCCCCCCGATCGTGATCTCATAGCGTGGGGTGATTAATGTCTATTATCACAAAACAGGCGGGAGAGAAAGAGAGCGGGTGGGAAAAAAGAGCTGAACGAACTGAGTTTGTTATTTAGCTGTTGGTCTTCCTTTACCACTTTTCTAGACTTTCACTAGAAGGTTCCATAGCCTCTCTCTCTCTAGTTTGTGGCAGACATATGCTTCTCCGTGTATTAAAAAAAAGAAAACAGGATGTATTTTTTTATTGGTTTGTTTGCGTCCGCATTTGTGGCCTGGCGTGTTCAGACTACTCTATTGTGAAGTGTAAAATAACATACAGTCACGGTCATTTGCGTGAGGTATCTGTCAGGACATCACCGCATTGTCCATTTGCCACTGAAACGTTGGTCCCCAACCCTCACCCTTTCATGGCCCCAAAAGAGCTGTCAGCTTCAACGAATTAGGAAAGGGACATTAAGGCTCAGAAAATGAAAGAGTATAAGTGTTTAGTATTTCACCATACTGTGGCCATGCTATAGTCAATTACTCATTAATCTTGACTCAGTCGAAGAGGCGGATCAAACGTTGACAATAAAGTCACAGTTGGAAACGTTCGTGGAACTATAGTTTCCACGGCTAGTCATAAATAAATACGACTTGTATCGTCTAACACACTGAATATATTTCTCTTGCTGGGACACACGGAAGTTGTCAATGACCACACGTGCAAAAGAATAACAATCACGTGACACCATTCGAGAAGAATGGCAACTGCATCCTGGTTAGCTGTGCGAACTCTGTTACTAATCAGAGTTTTCAAAGGTTTCCTTGTCAGATATGACATTAGGCAGACTTCCTCTCGCTACCTCTTAATGTATTGCACTGTAAACACGCGCATATAACATGCAGAGCGAGATTTTGTGTGTGTGTGTGTGTGTGCGTGCGTGCGTGCGTGCGTGCGTGCGTGCGTGCACGTGCACGCGTGTATGTGTGAGAGAGAAGTTTATCTCCACACCCGCCATGCTGTCTTCCGTTCTGCAGCTGTCTTTCCTCTACACCCCTTTATCACGTGACAACGACCCTCTGCTAAGGTCATGGTTGAGGCTGAACGTGGGCGCTGGCCGGAAGTAGAACGGGTGTGCCGGCGCTGGCAGCCCCTCAAAGCGCAGGTCTTCATTTGATGACTGCGCGCTGCCTACGTTCCTCACTTCCTGTCACGTGCCTCTCACCACGGCCTGTTGATGTCCACACAACAAACTGAAGATCAACCTCTACCAACCCAGGAAAACATTATGAAGAAATAGTAATATCAATATAATACTAACAATAATAATCATAATAGATCATCATCATCATCATAACAAAATGATGATAATGGTGATGATCATGATGAATAGTGCTGTTAGATAAACAAATTTGATAGTGGAATCATCTTGCTAATCATGTGCTCACTTATGGTAAGTCACAAAGAGCGGACAGAGG
The DNA here is from genome assembly GCA_004794655.1 of Marisa cornuarietis. NCBI lineage: Eukaryota > Metazoa > Mollusca > Gastropoda > Architaenioglossa > Ampullariidae > Marisa > Marisa cornuarietis. The sequence goes on along the minus strand of SMMW01000617.1, from coordinate 4,471,678 downwards.
GTGTCCTCTCGGAGCGCAATGCGGAAGTTTAAAGGTCTGGTAGAGTAAGACAGTGCACTGAACTCAGTAAAAGATTCTAGATCCTTCAAATGTAGGCAAACAGCTCCCCTCCTCGTGAAAGACACGACTACAAACACCACCATACACAGAAAAAGCTCAAATTTGTGAAGTCACTTTTTAGATAGATATGTCTAATTAGCGTAGGTCCCAACTCACCCGTTGAATCACGCCATGACAGCCTAAACCTATCCATGCACAATCGTGACGACTGTTGACTTATTTCTGTGCATGTCAATGTTTGAACGCGTATGTCAAGAGCGGTGGTTGGTGTCTGTGTGGGGGGGAGGGGGAGGGGGTAGAGATTTGAGGAAATTGTGTCTTGCACTATACTTCATCCAGTCAGAAAAATTGCACTTTGCTGAACCTTTAACGGCAGGCTTAAATCTGTACACCATACACCAGTGATATAAGGATATAAGTCTGCGCGCTTTTGTTTGTGTAAATTGTTTATTTCTGCTGGGTTGCGCCTGCATCCGTTTTGCGTACGTTAAGTGCCCTCCAGCACTATTTGCTAGCTGAAAATTAGGGGCCTGGTTTTCGATGTAGGAAAAAGATACCAATGCGTCTGCAAGACACCTGTTGAGGTCTTCAGAACAGACAATACAATATTATACTGTGACACAAACGTTTGCTTGAAGTTTTGTACACCCCCCCCCGCCCCTGTGAATACCATTCTCGAATGTTTGTTTGCATAAGAAATCCCACAGCAAGTGAAAGGAAATAGGCAAAGAATTTGTTGCTCAGGAACAGAGTTAAGACTTGAACCCAAGTATTCGACCCAAACTTATTTAATATTCTCGAAAAGTAATCTTTTTTGCAGTTGAAGGACTTGTCGGCAGCTTACCTATTTGAAAGTAATTATTTGTTTGGGAGTTTTTGTCTGCCGTCAAAAACCTTTTCTGGCAAAGACTCCTAAATTCACAGGGCAGCAGAACGCGTGCCGGCAGTTTGCTAAGACAGTCGTGAGAGAGATAGACACATCCGACAAACAAATCATCTTGCCCTCACTAGCTTTTTTTGTTCGTGGCGGTGCTGCTGCTTTACCCTTTTCGCGTGAAGAGTGTTCTTTTACCTTTTAACTTTCATGGCACTTTGTCTCTGGTAGTTTGTGCTAGAATAGATGGAGGGGACAGTCGTTTATTGTGTGGTCTTGAGCTATGTACCTCATGCACTGAAAACGCACCTCTTCCTTGAGCATTACTCCTAACACAGTCCACAATGTTAGTCCTTCTTACCCCCCACCTTCCCTCTTGTACTTGTCTACCCATCTTTCTCGGCAGAATCACTATATTTCTCTGTTCCTGTTACTTGATGCCTTTTGTTTTCTGTTTCGTCGTCAGTACTGTCGTTTTCTTTCGTCCCCTTTGTTACCTACTTAGTCCACGTCTCTTCCTCGTTTTAAGCGCTAAGAGCATGCTCTCTATGAGTGTGAATATGCGCTATAAAAGTCTTCATTATTATTATTATTATTATTATTATTATTATTCCTGCTCTCTACCCCTCCCTTTCTTTCATAACAATGATTTGCTCATGCATCTGGTTTGAAGTCTGACGACAAGGAAGGACACAGTGTCACGGCTTGTATAGACAACCGGAAGGAGCTTGGACAAGGTTCCGCGGGACAAATAAGGTCATAAAATTAAAGCAAAAAACCAAAACAGCACAACTGACAGTCGGCGAAAACAGACTGACAGGAGCGATGGAGGGTGAGGAAATGACAAAAAGTTCTGTCAAAAAAGTTCATTTGTTTTCTATGATTGCCTTTTTGTTGTTTTGGTTTGGTTTGCTCGTTTAAACAAAGCTTTTTGAAACACTCCGGTACATTCTTTCTCTCACTCACTTCCTCTTCCTACTTACATATTCTGCCTATTTCACATCCACAGGTGTGTGTGTGTGTGTGTGTGTGTGTGTGTGTGTGTGTGTGTGTGTGTGTGTGTGTGTGTGTGTGTGTGTGCGCGCGCGTGCGTTTCATTTAAGTACGTGCGTGTCTAGGTTGAGGAGTGTGTGTTATACACTTTTAATCTCATCATTGAGAATGAAGTATGTTTGCGGATATCTCTGATTGAATCCCTGTAACAATGTAATAGTCGTCCGGCTATCTGCAGCAATAGTTCATCATCATCATCATTCCTTGTTACTCCTCGAGGAGGATAGGGCCGCAACAACACCTCGCCAGCGGACCCGGTTTTGGGCAGCCCCCCTCAGTTGGGCCCATGTGGTTCCGGCATCCTTTACCTCGCTCTCTGCTGATCTTCTCCAAGTTTGTTTTGACCTCCCAACTCTCCTCTTTTCTCCTGAGGGTTCCAGTCAAGTGCCTGCCTGGCAATGCTGTCAGCTGGTTTGCGCAGGGTATGTCCTATCCAGCCCCACTTGCGCTTTTTGATGTCTTGACTAGGGGCATTCTGGTTAGTTCTTTTCCACAGGCTGCTATTGGAGATCTTTTCAGGCCATCTTATTCCCAAAATATGGTGAAGGCATCGGTTGGTAAAGGTCTGGAGCTTGTTGTTGATGGTTTTTGTCACTTTCCAGGTTTCAGAGCCATACAGCAGGACTGCCTTCACATTGGTGTTGAAGATGCGGGTCTTACTGCGGAGGGATGATGCTTGGGAGTTCCAGACGGGGCGTACGCTGTTGAAAGCATGCCTGGCCTTGTTTATGCGGTTTCTGATGTCGTCATCCGCTCCACCGTCCTTGCTGACGATGCTCCCCAGATATCTGAAGCGGTCTGTTTCTAGGATGTTCTCTCCTTGAAGATGGATTGGAAGTTCCTGCTTGTTGTTGATTTTCATCACTTCGGTCTTCTTTCTGTTGATCTTTAAGCAGGTCTTCTCTGCTTCCTCTGCTAGCTTGCTTAGTTTGTGCATGCTGCTGCCAATGAGATAGGAGACTAATGTCATTTGCAAAGTCCAGGTCCTCTATCTGTTTCGTGAAGGTCCACTGGATACCGGTGTTGTTGTCTTGGGTTGTCATGCATAATCCAGTCTATGGCCATAAGGAAGATTGTCGGGGATAATATGCAACCCTGTCTTACGCCAGTCTTCATTACAAAAGGTTTGGTGAGTTTGCCTTTATGGATAACTTGGCAGGACGAGTCTTTGTATCCCTGGATGACGTTTATGAATTTAGGCAGAATACTATAGTGGTTCATCAGCCTCCAGATGACGTTCCTGTCTACACTGTCGAAGGTCTTCTCAAAATCCACAAAAGTTATATAAAGGAAGGATTGCCATTCGATAGACTGTTCTATGATGAATGAGGGTTTCAATGTGGTCAGTGCATGACTTATCCTGGCGAAACCCTGCTTGTTCTGGTCTCGGTCTCTTGTCTAGTGCCTTCTTCAGTCTCTCTAGTATTATCCTTGTCAGGACTTTGCTGGGGATGGACAGCAGCATGATCCCCCGGCAGTTGTTTCACTGTGAGAGGTGTCTCTTCTTTGGTAATTGACCAGGTGGCCTAATTTCCAGCCTGTTGGGACTATAGCTCTTGTTCCCAGTTCTTGTGTAGGAGGGGCTGTAAAATTGTTGCTGTTGTTTCTGGGTCTGTCTTTAGTGCTTCTGGGGGTATGCCGTCCGAGCCTGCTGCTTTGCCAATTTTCAAGCTTTTGATAGCTTTGATGATTTCTGTCTTAGGGGAGGGCTGGTGTTGAGGTGGAGTTGTGCAGTTGCTGGTGGTATGTCAGGTAAGGTGGGTGAGGTCGATTCAACATCTCCAGCGGTCTCTTTATCCTGCACCGTTTGTTATGGTCTTGACGTCTTTGTCTTTCACCAGCTTGCTTGGGTTTCGCTTCTGCTTGACAGATTTTGTGCTATTTCGTATAATCGCTTTATGCTTCCCTATGTGGCTGCTGTCTTTGCTTCCTCTGTCCTCCCTTACAGATCTCTTAACTTGGCGGTTGGCTTCCCAGTATTTCGCTCTGAGACCTTCTTTCTCTTGCTGGTCTTTGCACTGGTTGAGTTTCTGTTCCAGTCCCTTTCTTGATTCAATCTTTGCCCAAGTCTCTGGAGTCATCCATTCGTTATGTTTTCTTTCCCTCTTCCCTAGAACATCTGAACTGGTTGTCTTCCAAATGCTTCTGAGTGTTGACCAGTGTTCTTCCACTGATTCTTCTGTCAGTCCTGAAAGGGCCTCATATTTATTCTTAATTTCACAGTCATAAATTTCCCTTGTCTCCTTGTTCTTGATATACTGAGTATTGAACTTGTGGTGTGGTCTGCCTGCTTTATCGATGAAGGATTTCAGCTTGGTCTTGAAGACTGCTATTAGGAGATGGTGTCTGAACCAACGTCTGCTCCTCTTCTCTGACATCTTGGAGACTCCTTCTCCACTTTCGACCAACCGTTATATGGTCGATCTGGTTTTCCGTTTTGCCATCTGGGGAAGGCCACGTTGTTTTTTGTATATTTTTGTGTGGGAACACAGTGCCACAAATGACGTGGTCAATGAAAGCGCAGAAATCTGTTAAGAGCTCCCCGTTTTTGTTGCAGGTGCCGACGCCATGTCTTCCCATAATGCAACAATGGCTACAGCTCTTTTTTAATGACTTCTCTAGCCCGTTTTCCGATGTTAAGGTTATTTCACATCTTACATACACTTTTCACACCTTGGATGCTAAGATCATGTGTTTATGAATCCAGAGAGACATAAGCAGCTGCACTCGATTCAAAAACCATTCATTTCGATAAATAATAAAGGCTTTTCTCCGCCATATCATTTTTCTCTCACCCATCTATCCCCACCCCACCCCACAACACACACACACACATCTTTCCCTCTCTCGCCTTCCTCTCCCTTTCCCTAACCTCCACCTCTCTCTCTCTCTCTCATACAACTCATAGGCGCGGTCAGACATGTTTCCAACTGCTTCCGATGGAATTTAGAAAATCTACATTATTTCTACTACATTATATCACCTCAGACTAAAATTGTGAATTCCACTGTGTGTAGTACATATTTACTGGTCATGCCTGCGGAACTTTCAACTTTTCGCGTGGTTTGTGGTCACTTTTTGTGGCGATACGCCTACTTCATGCAGCGAAGGGCGACGGCTGCCGCAACCAAACATGGCAAGGTGAGCACTAAGAGAGCACAGTGTGTGTTGCTTGCCATCATCATATCTAGTCTGCTAATGTGTTCTGGAAATGTTAAACTGAACCCCGGACCCTTCGAGGAGGAAATAATTCATGCTCCAAATGCAGCTGATCAGATGACAAGTGACTGCACTGTACCTGGCGTCTCGTTAACGGACACACTTGTCCCTGAGCTGCTTGCCACGGCAAATGTTCAGGAGGAAGTGGAAAATGCTACAACAATGACTGCTCTACACGATCTTATTGACAACCTCAGGCACATAGTCCTTGAACAAGGTACCAAACTCCATGCTATTATTACATATAACCATGAATCGTTGTGCGAGCGGCTTACACATCTGGATACTGCTGTCATGAATATTTGTGCAAAAGTGAATAAAAACAGCACGGACATTCTACACCTGCAAAAAGAACAGCAAGACATTCAGCTAGACCTGTCACGGTTAACGAACGAACTTGAGAGTTTAGAGATGCAATCGAGACGCAACAACCTCAAGATATTCGGATTACCGGAAGTAAACGGAAATCAGCACAATTGTGAAATGCAAGTGCTACATTTTCTGAACAAATATGCTGGGTACAAAACATGGAGTGATTCTGATATCGAAAGAGCTCACCGCATTGGAAAGTTCGAGGCCTCGAAACCAAGACCAATGATTATAAAATTCTACAGATGGTCTGATAAGATGGGATTACTACGAGACCACGAGACTAGAGCAACAATGCGCAAGGATGGATTCCGCCTGGCAGCCGATCTAACCAAGCAACAGATGTCACAACTTCGCCACCTTAAGCAAGAAGGCAAGACAGGCTACTTCCGGAACGGCAAGCTCTACATCAGCGATATTCCGCGAGTCAACAGCCACTCTGGCCGTGATGATCATTTCAAGGAAAACCAACCACAGCAGCTCCACCACAACGACCGCATTGACCCCATCAAGTGGCAGATCGGTGATAGTCGGGGAAAGGAAGATGATTGTGACAATAATCATTCCCCCCTTCCCCCCTATCCCTGTACTTCTCAGCCCTTACTGTCAGTCAGTCTACCACCTGCTTCTAGCCCCACCACCCCAGTCTGCTGTAGTGTGGGCAACGCCACCATCATGACCACAACAAATACAACACATGAAAATGCCCCCCTCTTTAGAGAGGAAGCTGACCCTTATCCCCCAGTCGAGGGTGGGCGCAACAGTAACATCATAAGGGAACCGCCCACCAGAATAGTAACCACGCAGAGCCCCGTCAACGCAACACTGTCAGGAGATACTTCAAACTACCCGATAATCACAGACAGGAGTTCCCTTTGGCCACTCCATAACACCCCTTCCAGCAACTATAATCTTCCAATAAATAGGGAAGCTGGAGAGAACATTTCTGAGGTGACCAGCGGCCATATACCTACAGGCGGAAGGGGCCCAGCTATAAATAGAACAAGGCATGGTGCAGGAAACAAAACCAAGAACAAGAACGATAACTCGAACTGCAACGACCGACCGCCGAACAACGCTGGGGAACCCAACCGACCTGCAACCCGACTTCGACAACTACAACTCCAAACAGCACCACTACCCAAGAAAAACCAGGCTGTGACGCCAGACAGTATGACAAATGTTCGACGACTATCAACAAACGGACGAACTAATAACAGCAAATTTCCTTTCAAATAGGAAATCGGCCTCAGCCATGTCGCTGACACACAATGCATGAACACATCAACTGTGAACTGTGACTCAGCTGCCAAGCAGGACCCAGTATGGAACAATACAGACTCTACAATGCAAGGTAGTCTTAGAATATTGAACTGGAATGTGGGAGGGCTTTTACCTAAACTTAGTGATAAGGATATGGTAGAATATTTGAAATCATTTGATGTTGTATGCATAACAGAATCATATATCGAAAACATTATGCAGTTAGACACTCTCTCTGAATTCCAGTGGTACTTTGCCCCTGCGAAAAAACTTAGTTATCATGGCAGACCGTCTGGTGGGGTTGTGGTCATGGTGAGGAAACACTTAAACGATTCCATAGAACATATAAGTATTGCCTACGACCAAATAGTGGTACTTAATATGAAAAGAAAACTACTGAACTTAGACAAAGATATAATTTGTATTTGTACTTATATACCACCGTACGATTCACCATATTATAATGCCACGAACGACATTGATGGTATTGATGCTTTAGAAATGTGCCTCTCAGACTTAAGGGAAATGGAAGAAGATTTCTATATCCTTTTGTGTGGAGACATGAACGCACGAACTGGTATGTCCAATAATTGTATATCCCCAAGATATATATTCTCGAAAGACGAGGAAGAAATAACTTTTGAGAGGACTTCAGATGACCCAGTAATCAACACCTTTGGCAGGAAATTACTTGACCTGTGCCAGTTGTATGAATGCTCTATTCTTAATGGCTGTAGCTTTTTCGATGCAGATAGTAGCATGACCTTTATTTCACAGGCTGGGTCCAGTTTGCTAGATTACTTTTGTGCATCAAACGATCTGTGCGAGGAAGGCATATTTTTGTCTCTGAAAGTTGACAATAGAGTAGAGTCAGACCACCTGCCAGTCGTGTTGACGGTAAGCGTGACGCGGACAGACCGAGCTGATGCACGTGCAGAGGGGAGGTACGTAGAGAAAGTAGTGTGGGACAAGGACAAGACAGATCTATTTTTAGCTGCACTGAGTACAGGGGAAGCCCAAGAGAAGCTAGCACGTGCAAGTTGTGAAATAGAACAGGACCCGAACAATGCCATGGGGATTTTTGTGAACTGCCTTCAGTCGGCTGCGACATGCATGAAGAAAAGAATCTTTGTAGGAGATCGTAAAAAAGATGCAGAATGGTTTGACCATGAGTGTGTAGAAGCCAAGAAACTCGCCAAGTGTTACCTACGCAAGTTGAGGCGAAATATATCGGACCAGTACCGAACACAGTACGTGGAAGCAAAACGTCAGTATCAGAGAATAATCAGGGAGAAAAAGAAAAATTTCAAAAAGACGAAAGCAGAGCGATTGTCACAACAAATAAATAATCCTAAGCTCTTCTGGGCAGAAGTTAACTCATGTCTTAACAAAAAAGTCAGGAAATCAGCTAGCGAAAAAATTTCTGCAAATGAATGGATGAACCACTTTACTGAAGTTTTTAAATCAAATACTGTGAGCTCTCCCAGTTTAAACCTCTCTGATGCTGACCAATTGTCCGGAGTAGACGCATTAGATGAAACTATAAGCGAAGACGAGGTGCGCTCAGCAATCAGGGGCCTGAACTCTGGGAAGGCATGTGGTGTAGATAACATTTTGGCAGAAATGTTAAAAGTTGCCGAAGAACACGTATTGGCCTTTCTGACTAAATACTTCAATAATATGTTTGTAAACGGGAAATGTCCCGACCTATGGAAAGAAGCTATCATTGTACCAGTCTTCAAAAAAGGAGACCGAGAGTCCCCCAGTAACTATAGAGGAATCTCGCTACTGAGTGTGATTGGTAAATGTTATACTTCAATCCTGAACACTAGGCTGTATGAATGGCTGGAAGAAAACAAGATTATCCCTGAATCACAAGCAGGATTTAGAAAGGGGTACTCTACAACTGACCACATATTCTCGTTATATGCTATTGTCCAGAAATGCTTTAGTAAACCAGCTAACCTTTACACATGCTTTGTGGATTTAAAGATGGCCTACGACTCAGTCCAACACGAAACCCTATTGAGAGCATTAATTAAATGCGGAGTATCCGGATTTTTCACCAGAGCAGTAATGGCGATGTATGACTCCCTGAAGGCACGCATACGGACAAAAACGGAACTTACTGAGTCCTTTCACTGTCCCCGCGGCCTTCGACAGGGGTGTGTAGCTAGCCCAACCCTTTTTTCTATTATTATGAATGAAATAGCCGATGCGTTGTCTACCGAAGGTAAACACGGTATTCAGCTTTGCCCCGGTCTAGTTGAACTGTTCATTCTGATGTTTGCAGACGACTTGGTACTCTTATCAAGCACACCAGCTGGTCTTCAAAACCAGCTAAACTGCCTCGCTAAGTCATGCCAGAAGCTAGGACTAGAAATTAACAGTAGCAAAACTAAGGTAATGGTCTTTAGGAAGGGGGGTTTCTTGGGAAGACGGGAAAAGTGGTCCATAGGAGAAACAGCCCTAGAAGTAGTTAACAGCTACGTGTACCTAGGCTTTACTTTTACAACAACCATGAGCTCGTTCCAAGGGGCTAAGCAGTTAGCGGTAAAAGGGAAAAATGCTACGTTTGACATAGTTAGAGCCTTAAAAAATATTGACAACATGAGTAGACAGACTTTTTTTAAACTCTTCGACGCAGTAGTACAACCAACCCTTCTATATGCATCTGAAGTATGGGGACTTCTCCATGACAATAGTCCTGTGGAAAAGGTACACCTTTACGCATGTAAGAAGTTTTTGAATGTCCCCATACTTACTCCATCAGAGATGATATATGGCGAACTTGGAAGGTATCCGCTCATCGTCAGTTGCTATCTGAGAACAATTAAATTCTGGCTCCGAGTGACAAAAATGCCCATCAACCGCATACCCAAACAAGCATACCAATTACTATTTAATCTAGATGCAAAAGGCAAAACAAACTGGGTAACAAAAGTGAGAGTAGCCCTAGGATCTATGGGTTTTAATCTGGTATGGGTAAACCAAGGAGTAGGAGACGATAAAATGTTTCTCGCTACTCTCAAACGTAGAGTGATAGATGTCACCCAGCAAACGTGGGTGGCAAACATGAGGACTAGTGAACGGTACCAGTTATACAGATCGTACAAATCCACTCTCGTACCAGAGCTATACTTTGACTATGTAAACATTAAAATTTTCAGGGATGTTTTAGTACGCTTTCGGCTAGGTGTGAGCGAGATAAATACCCATAAAAATCGTTTTATACAACAAAGGACAGAAAACACAAACAAATGCCCTTTCTGTACAAATTATATAGAGGATGAAACCCATGTCCTTTTTCAATGTCCCAGATATGTAGACCTTCGACCCAAATATCTCCAGCAAGTCTCACAACACAATCAAAAACAATATCTTGTGCAGATACTATCATCCGAGAACGCAGGAAGAATACGACAATTGGCATGGTATATTCATAAATGTTTAAGGAGAAGAAGGGAGATAAGCGAAGTTGATATTATGTGAAGTCTGATTGATACCCTCTGTATATGGATGCTCTCTGCTCGAAAAATACCCTTTTTGATTGATAATATTGACATCTGAAAGTTGCCATAATGTATGTGTACATACGATGTGTCTATGTAGGGTAGAGATGAGAGGGTATAAATGAAGAGGTGTTAGGATGAGTGGGTGTGTGAGAGGACTACTGTACAGTGCATGTCTTTAAAGTGTACGACGGGATGGGTATGAATGGATAGGTGACTGTATGTATGAGAGGATGAACCCTATATGCTCACCTTGAGTGACAATGGCTGAAATGGCCCTAAGTCAATAAAATGTTCGAGTTCGAGTTCTCTCTCTCTCTCTCTCTCATACTCTCTCTCATACTCTCTCACTTGCTCTCGCTCTTTCGGCTCCAGAAAAAGACAGAATAAAAAAAAAAGAAACAAGACTGTTGACTTGTCTGAAACAAATCCTGGGACTTCAGGACCTTCTTGTTAACCTTCCTAGCCGGCGAGGAACGCAACTTAATATGTGTTCTATCTGAACAACTAATGAAAATGTATTACCTTTGGGAGGAAAATGTTAGCTACACCATGAGTTGTGATCTTCGGCTGGAAACAGTTTTTATTCTCTTTTCAGATGGTGAAAGTTAACGACAAAAATGTGTTAATATTGGTTAGTCGAAATGGCCTAGACACGAACCGCTCCGTTCTGTTATTCGCTGCTATATGAGGAACTCAGAATAGTTAGCCAAATTTAATGCGATTTTATTGAAAGAAGTAATAGTGTTGGAATATTTGTCCACTGAAATAAAGAGAACAACTGTGGTTACAGAATTTTTTTTTTTTTTTTTTAAAGAAAGTACTAATTTATTGTTGAGTCAATTTAGTACACATGGCACAAAAAGGGTATCAACAGTGTAGAAGCAATATCCATTTCAAAGGAAAATTAATTTTTCTCCTACTATATCTAAAGGATCAATTCACTTCTCCTAGAACAGAAGAAATGCTCATAATGTATAACACAAAAGTATCTCAACTACAAATATTCATGAGTCAATGATTTATCCGTAATACTTCCAGACATAAATACAAATGAATTACAAATTACTGCTCTCTCATTTTTTTCTGTAGTACTGTTTTTCCTTTTTCATTTGGCTCTGCTGACCTGTAATTGACAAGAGTCAATTTCTTGTGTGGTAGCTTTGCAAATTCTAGTGCAAATACATCTTTATCGGTAGAAAAATTTGTGTACTGCTTTCTGTCATTGTGAACTATGACCAAGTGATATGATGCAGTGAACTGAATATGCTAACTTCATTATGGGATTATCTGGTATATCCATACCAGTGCTGCGATAATTTATCTTCTTGTAACTTTACATACAACACATTCAAAACTGATAAGCATAGTATTATGCACCCAGATACATGAATATCTATAATAAACAATTTTAAATGGTCTACAGGCAATTTAAAAAAAGTCTACATACATCTGTTCTATCAGAAGCTGAATGTGAAAGTAAACTTCAAAATTGTCTGTATAGCTCATGTCACGACATGTAAGTGCGGACAGTCCCACGAATAGTTGATCGGCAAATGGGACACTTGCTCAATGGCGGTGCACAGGTTGCACAACACACAAGATGTCCACATGGCACAAACACAACACACACTTCCTCGTCCATACAAATCTTGCAAGTGCGCTGCTCCTTTAGTTGCCGATTCTCCTCCAGCAAGGACCTTGGAGCTCCAGTTCCTTCCTGTAATTCTCCCACTTGTCTTGCACCTCCAAGATTCCCAACATTCGCAGGATTAATCTCAAATACGGTCTCCAGCAATGTTTCCATGTTGGGAAAGTCGTCACCTGTGCTTTTTAGCCGTTGCTCAATTGCACGCCGCACAAGTTCTTGAGGAATATCAAGGCTAAGGACAGCTCTGACTACAGGAGTATCCATGTGGGCAGTGACTTCCCGCTGCTCCACTGTGCGTCTGCTCTCAGCACTAGCACTGCCCATGCTGGCGCTTCTTTGACGCACACCATCCTTCCTGGCTGGTGAGTTCCCCCTCCCACCTCCATCAAATGTAGCTGTCTGCTGAACTTTATCTGCTTCCTCAGCAAGAACTTGTTCAACAAAGTGATCACCTTTCACCTGGCGAACGTATTTACATTTGGGAAACCACCGAGCATGTTCATGCCAAGGATCATCATCGCATTCCCAGTTACGAAGGCCACCATCACAGAAAAAGCACTTGACACTATCGTTGAAGCCTGCATAGAAAAATCCTGCTTTTGCCAGGTGCTGTGGAGTCTGTGTCTTTCCTGGTGGCCATTTTCTAAATGAAGCAAACCTAGCAGCCTCTACGGCCATGGTTGGATGCTTGGGTCGCTCTGTTACGATGCCAGTGGCTTCCAAAGTTGGAGGCAGCAATGCAAGAGCTCCTTCATCTACACCTGTTGGTAGTTCTGGAGTACTTGTTCGTGGCATAGACATGGGAAGAGGAGGGGTTCTGTGACTACGAGGCATGCTGGGAATGCAGACTGCCACATTCAGAGAAGGGCCAGGACTTTCCGATTGGGTGTGCCTCACCATTGGGCAGGATGGAAAAAACCGCTCATGCTCCACCAAAGGCACATCACCTACTTGCCAATTGCGCAGAAATCCTTCACAAAAAACACACTGTACCCTGTCTTGAGTGCCAGTATAAACAAAGCCTGCCTCAGCCAGCTCTGCAGGATGTGCTTGAGCCGTCACTGGCCAGTGCTCGAAAGTCTTCAGCCGTTCCGTCACAGATGTCTTGCACACTTCCCAGTCCACGCCAGTATTAACGGCAACCTGTGAGGTCTCTGTAATTGCATCTGCCACAGTAACAGGGCTACCCCAGTCAGTGCCACCAGTTGCAGAGGCTGCAAGAAAACTTGAAGGGTGAGAATCCAGCTCACTGCCAGCACTCAGAATCTGCTCTTCGCTGCCTCCCACTTCATGCAGACTTCTGCAGGCTGTGGAAGAAAGTGAGGCAGGGTCCCTCAACAACAAGTATTTGTGCTTCATGAGCTCACTGACAGTGGTACAGGTTACAGAATCTGGTGTGTTGACTGGCACGTTGCTCAGGTCAAGCCCTTGAATATGCGGGCAGTTGGGTGTGCTCTGTTGATGCAGCTGCACTGGGTCTATCCCCTGTGTTAGCCACCCTGACAGCACAACACAGCAGGAATAGCACTGGATGCTGTCCCCTGTCCCAGTATAGTACAGGCCAGCAGCAGCTAACAGCACAGGGTGGTAGGGATCACAGTTGCTCAGCAGCCTAAAGGTTGCAAGTCTTGCCAGCTGTTTGTTCATTGTCTGCCTTGCCATCATGTGCTGAGGTGCTATAACATTTACCCTTGCAATCATTACATCTGTCTTGTCATTGTGGCAGAAGGCAGAACTTCTAGCAGAAGATAATGTTTCACTCGTGGTTACAGAATTTGAAGTAACCGGTATCAGAAGGCTGACATGTTTTAGCGATCAGAAGAATCAGTAAGATCGATAAAACGAGTAGGATCGCTGTGGCTCCTGCTTTCCTCTTTGCTCGTGTTGTTTGTAGAATCTTAATCTTCAACGACATCGCTTTTGTTCAGCCTTACAGATTTTTAGCTTTGCTGTAAGAAATGTGTAAAGGTTTCTGACTGTGTTTTTATGAGCACTGCGCAACGTCCGGCTTAAATGATTGAGAAATGCACCAGTACAGAATTTTTCAACGCATTTTTATTGCTTTATTTTTCTTTCCAAACGAGAAACAGAAAAACTGCGCATGCGACGCACAACAATCGGGGGGGGGGAGAGAGAGATGGTGTGCGCGCGCGTGCGCGTACGTGCGTGTGTGTGTAAGAGAGAGAAAGAGAAAAAAAGGAATGATCTATTTAGTATGCATGGCAAAGATAACTTCCTCGAAACAGGTTAAAGGTCATTTATTTATTGCTTTTAAAGCTTCAGCTGTCAAAATGGGCGTTTTGATGTTCAAAGTGGCCTATTTGTTTCCGTAAACAGCTTGCGGAGCGATCTGGAGAAAAAGTAGCAGAGACCCAGGTAAAGTAATAGAGACTGTAGACTAAGTAGGAAACTGTATATTGAGGCAAGAATGTTGAGGGACGTACAGAAACAGTCGTAGAAGTTAGAAAGAAAAATATGGTTGTTGGTCGATCACGATGAAGAAAAACTAAGGAGCTGCGCAAAGGAGAAAAAACAGGAATCTGTGAAAGGAAGACGAAGAGGACGAGAAAGAAGAATTATAACAATGCGAGAGTCAAAAAGAAGATGAATAAGAACAGCAAGAACAAGCAAAGGAACAGGAAAAGGACAATTCCAAAAATGAAAGGAGGAGGAGGAGAAGGATAAGAACAAGAACACGAACACGAAAGAGAGGAGAAACAAGAATAAAAACCAGACCAAGAAAAAAACAGGACTGTTGAAAGCAAGAAAGATGAGATGAAAAAAATAGAATAGCGACTCAACGACTCGGATTCTTTATTGTTAGGCCATTTACCCACAACAACTGGATTCGCGAGATTCCCACACCAGAGTAGCCACGCCATTCCGTTATGAAAATATTATAGTGTAAGCAATGAAACAGGTTATATATTATATTAAACACAGTAAACAAGTTGATAAAGTGAAAAGTGTACTCTTGAACGCACATACATCATTATGTTACATCAACTCTTACACGAATATACACAATTACATCAACTCTTATACGCACATATTTATATTACATCAACTCGTATACGCACCTACATAATTATATTACATCGGCCGCTGTTCCCGTCGTCGTTTTAGCCCGTAGTATATGAATCTGGCAACATTTTGTAAACAGTGGTTATCAGAAGATTTGTAAGTACATTAGGGTGTGTTTCCATATTTTTCAGGTAAAAATGTTAGTCTCAGCTCATTCAGTGCTGTGCATTCGAATAAAAGGTGTATTTCATCATCGAAGTCGAAGTTACAAAAGGGGCATCTGAGTAACTGAGCACTGGGGGCAGAATATCTATATTTATGATTGTGAATTTTAGAAGCATCGGTCCTGAATCGAATCAGAATTTCTTGTAAATGTTTATTAGTAATTAAGTCAAAGTAAGGTTCAAGCGAAATATCAAATTTGAAAATTTTGTACACAGTAAATCTGTCACTGCTAGATATGTAATCATGCCAGTTCTGTTTAAAACAATTAACTAATCTTTCTTTGTAGACTTGGAGAAACCAAAACAAACCCAAACCCCTTTCTGCAAAGATCATCGTGTATTTTAGATACCCACCAGGATTTTCTGCTGTTGTGCAGCAGCAGCAGCAGCAACATTTTGTATGCTTTATGAGGTAGTCTGTAGCTATCCATTCTAGTGATGCACAGCCAGTATCTAATACAGCTTGCTCTTGCATATACCTATATAGGGAAACGGCCAGTCTCGCCATATACCATATCGTTGGGTGTGCGGAAGATAACATTTAGTAACATTTCTACCCAGAACAAGTGTGCCAGCTCAATTTCATGGTGCTCATACATACCCCAGACTTCAGAAGCGTACAACGGAATAGGACTGATTTTGCTTTCAAACAGCTTCAGAAAGACAGGTGGAATAAGGTATCAAAGTTTCCACACGGCTTTATATATTTTGGAACTCCTTTACGGGCTTTTGTTGCAATATCTTCAAAAGCTCTTTTAAAAGACAGCATTGTGGATAGTCAAAGACCCAAGTATTTAGAAGAGTTTGCAACTTCGAACGTATGACCTTGAAAAAACTAGTGCTAATTTCTTGACAGGTATCCTCCATTACGAAAAATATTTGATTTTTCTAGATTTACAGAGAGGTCTAAGGATTTTGCTTTTTTTTTTTTTTTTTTGCTAAAAGGTCAACCTGATGCGTCAACCCTCTGGGAGTGTCAGACACAAGAGCTATGTCTTCAGCAAACAGAAGAATGAAAATCTCTACTAAATCTGGGAATAATTGGACACCATGCTTGCCGTTTGCTATAATGTCGGTAGCAGCTTTATTTATTAGCAGCGAGAACGGAAGAGTATCTCCCCCTGCTTAAAGCCTTTAGGGTTAGAGAAGAGATCAATTATACCCCGGCCACATCTAACCCGGGCTTTCACTACCTTATACATACTTTGTAAAGTAGCTAGCATCTTTCCTCCATTACCCCTTTTTATAAGAACGTACCATAGTTTTTGTCTAGATAAAAGATCGAAAGCTTTACGAAAGTCTATGAATGGAATGTATATTTTTTTTATAACGTGCGCGGTCGCGTTGGGCTATGCATAGCTAACAAAGTAAAGGTGAAGAAAAAGCGTTCTTTGTCTAAATCCTACTTGCGTCTCATGTAATATGTTAATGTCTTCGACCCAGTCTGACAAGCGTTTGTTTAGGATAAAAATATTTAATTTACTGCAGACGTTTAATAGTGATATCCCTCTATAATTGTCCAGATCATGTATGCTACCTTTCTTATGCAGTGGTTGTATAACAGCTTCCATGTCTCAGGGTATTGTCCAGTGGAGTATATATGTTTGACTATATCTACTAAAAGATGGACAATAACTTCAGCAGAATATTTAAAGACCTCTGGTATCATGCCGTCTTAACCAGCAGCTTTATTATTTTTAAGGTGCTTTAAAGATGCTCTATAACCTCGTCATACGTTGTGTCTTTATCAAGTTCATAGAATAGCAAGAACAAGAAAGAGGAGAAAAAGAACTGGAAGAACAAGAAGGAAACAATGAAGAGAAAGATCAAGAAGATCTTGAAGAACAAAATGAGGAGAAGAAGAAGCAGAAGATCGACAAGTAAAACAAGAACAAGAAAGATCAAAAACAGGATTGCGAAGAAGTACACAAACAAGAACAAGAAGAGGAAGATCAAGAACAAGAAAGAGAAGAACAAGAACTAACTGAGCAAAACCAAGAACAGTGAACAGGAGAACAAGAAGAACAATAGCAAAAAAGAGAAGAACAAGGGCAGGAAAAATCAAGAACAAAAGAACAAAGGAGGAAAAGAAGAAGAGATGAATTAAGAGGCAATCGAGACATGGCAGGTCTACAAGAAACCCTCCAAAGTTGCGACGTCGCGCAATTTATGGAGATGTTGTCGCCCCGGGATCGTCGTCCTAACTGGAGATTGCATTTGTGTGTGTGTGTGAGGCCTTTGCAGGCCTTAAACACGTCACCGACTGACCAGGGGTTTCCTTCTGTCTCGTTGACAGCTGCAAGTGCCTGGCTCGCTCGCTTCACCCGGCACTGTGCAGGCTTCTCCCCGCGGCCCCCGCGGGGTTTAAAGTGCCAGGAAGTGGCGTCTGGCCGTGAATCGCGTTGACGCATTGTTATTGAGAGCGCTACAGTGGACACGATCAGTGTCACAGAAGAAGAAATTAATAGACGCCGTGGGCGACTGGCTCTCCTCTTCTTTATTTTCGTCTTCTTTCATTCATTTTTTTTTCTGACACTCCGCCTCTGTTTTCGTGCTGACATTGTGCTTCTGTTTCTTGGTTTACTGGTGGATATTGAGGGGTTTCTCCGCAAATGTTCTTTGGAAAAACAGTGTTTGGGATAAAAAGCACTTTATATCCTTCTCTCTCTCTCTCTCGCTCTTCTTGAGCGTGGAAGGGGAAGCAATGACCTGTGAACACCTTTCAATCTCCTCCTACCACTTTTCCTGTCTTTGGCCAAACACAAGAGAAAACTACGACATCCAAAGAAACAACTCAAACACAAGACAAAGACAAGAGAAATACTCACACATCGCCGGCACTGTCGCTCTCGTCAACTTCACAACACCAGTCCGACAGAAAAAAGTCATTGTACATAGAACTTTTGATGTTGGGGAGAGGATGCGAGATAAATAAGTAAGAAGTCAGATTTTTGGGATTGGTCTCTTACGAAAAGTCGTCAGCAGATTGCTTGGCTGTGGTTGCTTCCGTCATTTCCACGTGACTTACGGATTGCAGAGTCAAGTTTTCTACTACCTCTGGGGCCAGTTGCACAACACATTTTTAAACCTTAAAACTTTTTTTAAAAAGCAAAATCTCTTCTTAACCATTTTGATGCCTTGCAGAAAAACATACAAAAAATTGTACTGAAGGAACGGAAAGTCAGACTTAAACAACTTTATCGTACTTAAAGCAGTTTTACTTGTCAAAATTCTAAAATTGTGGTGTGCACTTTAAACTTATTATCTAAATAGAGTTAAGGCCTAAAAGTGTTTAAAATTAGAAATGTGTTGTGCAACTGGCTCCAGGTGTCTAAATGTGTGTTGAAACAGTGTCTGCTGTTAAGATTGCCGACGTTAACTTCGAACTCAAACTTTCTTTTAAGTGTTTCAACCTAGTATTTTATTTCATAACTAAAAAGCGATACTTTAGGTTTCTGCAGGTGTTAAGTGCATGAATTAAGCTGTGAACACGCAGAAGTATTGCGAAAGAAGTACTACATTTATTGTATACATTGAATTTACAAGCACAAGTATAGTTATTTAAAAAAAAAAACTCTTCCCAATGTCATTTCGGTGATTCAAATGTCTGCAAGTTATATATACAGGCCTTCGGTATGCAATATAAATAAATAAACCACTGATAATATTTTCTTCCAAAGTCTATCACAGACACGATGTCAGAAAAAAATCCTCGTTAAAAATTGTCTTTCTGACGCTCTCTTTAGTAGACAAGCAAACTCACTTGACTTCTGTGACATTGTAATTGCGATGGTGCTTAAGAAAACATTGATAGGAAATGTTCATCAACCCAGGTAAGACATGCATTGCGTCTCTTGCAAAACATTCTACTACTTACAAGCGTCTTCCTGTTCTCTTTCTGGAAACTTCTAGTAGAGTGCCTGTATCAGTACTGCACCCGCAGCTGTGTCACATTCCTTGTTTGTTCCGTTTACCCATCTACCCCAACCTTGCCTTTTGGCTTTCTTTCATCGCCGTGTTGTTTTACGACTGCGGGTCCCGCTAAGCTGATGTCGTTGGCTTACAGATCTCAATGCCCAAAAATTGTTATCTTATCTCCATGATGTCCCTGCTGCCCGCAGACGAAAAAAACAGAGAAAGGGACAGACGCTGGTCAACAAGACCGACTACTCGTCATTTTCAGTCTTTATCTGGTACCTGGAGAACAAAAAACACCGTTGTCATCCTTGACATTGAAATGTGTTAAATAAAACTGTAAAACGTAATTCTTTTGTCGAGAAATAAGTAGTCTTTTTAACTAAGAGACACTAAAATATGTTTCGGTGAAGACAAATTACACATGCATGCAAAGCAAGTTTTTTTCTTTTAGACCCAGTAACCGAGACAAGCTTTTCTTTTGGCAAAAATGTCAACATAAATCAGTTTGAAAAGTTTGCTTCAGTCAAATAAATGAAATTCTCCAGGCTTAAGAATACGTCGTCCTGTAGAGGAAGACCGAAGGTCTTAAAACATAAAACGAACTCATTCAAAAGTCACCAAGGCCGGTATTTAGCTGTAGATTAGGTGGCGTTATCTCTACATTTTCATTACTACCATTTATGCATAATAAAAAAACATATTTCATTGACATAGAAAGCTCTCTAATTAAAATGTTCATATAAAATGCACCTACATTAAATTTTTCTTTAGGATCTTTTAAATAAAGTGGCGACTTTCTGTTCTCCGTAACTGAATAATGATAAAATTCTTTGATCTTAGACTGTTTAACTTAAGTAATATCTTTCCCTGTTCCATGCCAATAAGAGATTTAAAAAGAAATAAGCTAACCCTGGGACATCATCGATCAGTATCTGCATTATTTACTCCCTTGACCCGGTAGAAAAAAAACCCTTCATACGAGGTGTAGTGAACTGCTAGGTGTACATGAGATGTGATTAATTAACCAGCATTGCATCTGAGAGTTTCGTTCCGTTGTTTGAGAGAGGAGGGAGGAAAGGGCTAGTGAAGATTGCGCAAATTAAAGGCCGACTTACAATAGACCTCCTTGCGCGGTTTAATGATGCCGACGTTGCCAGGCGGTGACTTGGAGATGAGAACCACCCCGGGTGCAAGCCCCACATTGCAGGTCCCACTCATCCGCTTGTCGTACACGTACGTTGTCAGGACAGGTACGGTAGGTCAAGGACATCTTTCAAACGGCATTGTGGTCGCTTCACTTAATTTACGATTTTGTGTGTGTGTGTGTGTGTGTGTGCGCGCGCGCGCATGCGATTGTGTAATCTGCATGTGATTATCTGTGCATACGTGCGTTCATGTGTCTGATGACAGTGATTTATCGACGACGACGACGACGACGACGATGATGATGATGATGATGATGATGATGATGATGATGATGATGATGATGATAAAAATTATGTCCTCGTCATATTGGTCTCCGTCTACAGCACAAAGGATATAGGCTCTGACCGGCAGATGCATGATGTCGGTCTCGGTGACGATCTCAAGGTCATGGCTGATGGAACACGAACCTTCCTCTCCTATCGCCTCTACAGCTATGGCGTACAGCTCCAGCCTCAGACTGGCCTTCATGCCCGCCGCCACCTGCCACAGAGAGTCCAATGGTGACACCAGCCGCACTCACCAGCCACGTCCCCACAGCTGGTGTATGGAGATGCAATTTTTGTCTACTGCGTACAAAACTACTCGTTCAAACTGACGACAAAGGTCTAATTGGGTGCCATTTTTGTTTCGTTTCTAATGACTGGCAGAGAGACCTTAATAGCGTCGGGAAAATGTTACCGAACTATCCACTTAGTTTTCCTCGTTTGCTTTTCTTTCTTTTTGTTTTTGTATTATATTTCCGATCAGTGCAGGGTTTCCTCCTCTCCCGTTGTTTTCTCCCTCCTCTACAAACATCCCCACGCACAGACAGAGGTTAAATTGTCACGTGGCCACAGATACGTCTAATTAGCATCTAGTCCCAGCTCTCCCAAGGGATGTAGCTTTGACAACGTGAGCGTATCCACGCTCAATAATGACGTATGCGTTGTTGACCTCTTTGCACGCCGCCTATACTTCGAACGACACAAGTTTGTATCAAAAATCTCAGCATAGACCACCCGTACCCGAAGTCTCTAGTATGCATGGAGTGGTCATTTGATCCGTTCATACGAAACGGTGTACGCAAGAAAAATCGCCAGAACTAATCCCGAACCGTCCTTTCTACGATACGCTAGATTTCCAGTAATATCAGCATCACGGCCGCCCTCTTCACTGTGTCCTCACTAACCCTTAAAACTAGCGAGAGAGCGTCCTGCAAGACTCCTGTTTCTAATGGCCAGCAGTAATTGGCAAGCGAACCCACGGGCGTCGCTGATTACGAGGGAAGCAAGACAAGACAGCATAGTCAAGCAAGGTCAATCACGAGCTCCAGGAATTTCTCTCTTCCCCCACCCTCTTCCCCACCCTCCCCTAAGCGCTCTCAGTAGTGACGCAGCAGACAGGAAAATATTTTTACCTTTACCAACGACGGCGACGAGCAAAGAGGGATGCGTGACCTTGTATAATGAGAGACAACTCTCGCGAATAAGCAATCCGACGAGATTTGTAGGTTTTGGGGGATTTTTCCCGAAAGGATACAACAGGTTAACTTCATGTTCCACAAAGGCAACAAACCCTTACGGGTATGGTACATGATAAATAATGGCTTTATTTGCGCTTCATTTGTAACGATTATATCGATATTTCTTTTGATGAAGAAAAGAAAGAAATCGTCAACAGCATCTATTTTAATACGTTACTTTTAAAGACTTTGCGATTATGCGAATGGCCTAGAGAGTGTGTGATGAGCTATAGATTGTCTCCCTGCAACAGGATTTGTTCGTTCACATAGTGAACAGGACTACAATTTTTTTTTTTTTTTTTTTTTTGTAATACGTGTCGATAAAGCTGACCTACAAATTCTGATGGTTATCGGTTTGTCGCTATAATAAGGTTGCTAGCTGCAGGAGACACTGCCAGTTCTTATTCGATCGGCTTTGCTTTAGACTGCATCAACACACTTGCAGTCAGTGCTCCATTTCAAGGCTGGGAGGGACAGGAGAATCGTTGTTGCAAGGAAAAGCGTAGTATTTAGGGATGTTTTCCTCTAGTGCATGACAGCCCTACAATAACGCAAAGTCAGGGTAAAATCAAGGTGGATACTTGTTGGATGCCAAGGCGGGAAGGGCGTGTTACCTTTAGGGTGAAGTTCTCTCAAAGCAGTCTGCTGGCAAGATTTACTTGTCAACAGCTCACCCCCCCCCCTTGCCTGTTAGACGAAAAAATCGTAATGGGTCGTCTAATAGTCGGATATGGGGAGTCAAAATTCAGAACATTACTGGTGGCAAAACGGAAGTCGATAGGCACCAGAGGAAGGGTAGTTATTTTAAGCCACTCTCAGAACCTCGCGATTCAGTTTCATTCATTCGCTCATCTACCAATTCATTCATTCATTCATCCGTCCATGCTGATATTCAATCATTCACACGGACATACGATCGTGCTTAATATAACCATCGTCAAACCCCCCAACTCCCAGAAAACATTTCATTTTCGTCGTCCAGGTCGTCGAGCGTCCTCACTCTGATCAGCTCTCATCGCCTCAACACTCACGGGTCCAGGCTTGTAGAAGACGCGCAGACCTATGGAGGGCGGAGGCTGACGCACGTTGAACCGGCACGAGTCCCCGCCGGTGTTTTTCAGGTGCACCACGAAGAGGTAGGTGGATCCCTCGCGAACCACGCCAAAGTCGACCTCCTCCGGCAGCAGGTTGAGCCCACGCATGCCACGTAAAACGACGCCACTGTCCTTGGTCATCCCCACGGCTGCCGTGTTCCGCACCTGACGCCGGACTGGTTCTTCAATGTAGCGGAACTGATGCACGAGTTGTGGTGTGGGCCAGAGGAAAGTAAAAACGAGACAACAGACAAACAGAAACTGAGAAAACTCTGTCTTACCAACAATGCTAGTTAACAATACGAGGCAACAGAGTAACACGTTATAATCCTAATTAAATAACAATAACGTTATTATTATTATTATTATGTCAGAAGGCAGATCTCTAGGATTTGTCATGATGTCACAGTGTGATAGGAAAAGGTCTGAAAACTGTTCAGATTACTCCACTTCCTCACAAAAACGTCATCAGCGCTGTCATTCAAAGATTCAGATGCCTAATTATAGTGGATTGAAAAGAAGATAAAGTAAATGGCCCCATTGTCTCGAAGTTGTAGAAACAGCGAACGTGGGAAAGGTATGTGGAACCCTTCTAGATCGTTACAAGTGAAAACTCTCTCCCTCTGACCTCTTTACCTCCCCTGATCAATCACATCCCCTACAAGAATGTCGAGAACACCTGTGGCGCCCTCTGCAAAAACGCCAGAAAATGGCGTCTAAGGCGGAAAAGGTCTACAGCAAAGGCCGTGCAAAATGTTAGCAAGATGACCAAAGTGCCAACGAAGTTTTACCCCAAAACCACTGGCTTACTGTGCCTTTGCAAACCAAGTTGCAAACCTTGATCTAACGTTCATCCCTTTTTGTCTGGTTAAAATTCATCTAATCACGACAGCAAACAGTCCAACACAGAGACTACAGCGTAATACCACAAGAAAAGCAGACGCTGACCTTCGACCTGGCGTTTTCAAAACAAACGACCATGGTAGGAAAGATTAAAGCATACGCGGAATCCAAGTCAAGCGGAAGCAAATCTCTATTTTTTTTTCTTTTTGTCTTTTTTCAATCAATAGACGAACTTTAAAAGAACGTAAGAAAAAACAGTTTTCTCTTCTTGTAACAGAGATAGAGGCATGCCTGTCTAAAAAAAAAAAAAAAAAAACAACCAGACGACCCAAACAACGTTTGAGACCTACCCTCATGTTGGCGTGGGCACCCGGCCTGCCTCCCATGAGAGAAGATGGGAGTGGAGCCGGATAATACCTTACTTCACCTAAGGTTTGCGGGGTATCCTCGCCGTCTGAAATCACAAATATTTTTATTCTTAATAACCAGTCACCAACAGTTAAGCGTCATGCGTTCTTCAGTGTTGTTGTCGCGATGGCGTAGGACGGGGGGTGAGGAGGAGCGATGGAGCAGTTATAGTTTGGGTTGTTTTTGATGTTCTTGGTTCTAATTTCAACCACTAGATAACACCAATGCGATCGGCAAAAATAAACTTGAAGTTTATCTTTAATTTAGCACTGAGGCCCTTAATCCAAGATTCACCAAGTTTTCCATCTGTCGAGCGTGATTTTTCATAAATTTGTTCGTTCCGGGGAAAGCTGCTAGTAAAATTTATTATAATGATGCATATTTGTCTGTTACACTTTTACTGTCGTTCAAGCTTCGCTTAGCATACTTGGCTTGAACCACTGAATCAGGGAAATTATTTTCCGGCCTTGTTGTTTTGCACCGTTATCGAAGCTGTCGTTCCCTCCTAATTTATTAAACATTGTAAGCGTTCTCTCTTCCCGCTACGGGCAATATATAAAGAGTATTAGTCATGTCTGTCAGGCTGAGGTGATTTAAGGAGTCGGAGCCCACACGCTCTTTCTCCTTGATCGACTGATCAAGACTCTGTTTGTGGGTGGAGCTTCCTGATCCACAACTGGTCACGTGAACGTCACGTGCCTCGGTTTTGACCATGGTTGGCTGGCTACTCCGGCATGACGAAGGCAGTGACAGATATTAACACCCCTTTTCTGCCTGAAGACAACGACAGTTTTCAAAGCAGCCAATCGCAGAATTGGGTTTAGATCCGATAACAGCTGTACCTGTTGTTAGTATTGCTTAAAGACTACTAAACAGATACCAAGTACAACCTTCAGCGTCGTTTTTTAAAAATTCGGATTAAGATCTGACTTTATATAATGAAAGCAAAGATCTTGAAACTTAAAAAATATCAGATTATCTACTTTATTATTATTATTTACTTTCTGATGCCGGCTGTCAGAGTTAACATAGCAAGAGAGCAGCAAGTCCTCAGTTAGCCCTAATTCAACGTCACACCGACCGACCATATGTCGCGGCAGTGTTCGTTGCAACGACGACTGGGGTCAGCACGCAAGGAAACTGGGTCTTCTTACGGGCTATGATGCGAAGCAGCAGGTTAAAGCTTGAATGGTTTGAGCTTATTCTTACTGTCTTCTTCCTTGGCCTGTTCTGGTATCATGGGGTACTCCCCTTTTACCCTGGACCCTGCGTCTGAAGAGATGTGCACTCCTCCACCAGCCTTTTGCGGGGAAGGGTTAACTGCAAGCAACATCGAAACCAACCAAAATGTGCAAAAACAACGCAGACAAAAAACAAAAAAACAAAAACACCCACAACGAAACGTAATCATCAAAGAAACGATTTTCAAAATTAAAGATTACAGTAAAAATACATTATACGACCGCAGGACTAGTTTCATGGTTCACGTCCAGGAATCAATAGAAGGTGGAATGTGTAAGCTGCATGCATTCAGACAACTAAATACGTGTCACAAAATGGACTAGAAGTCAGGGGAACAAAAAAAAAAGGTCTATTCAAGAGTTCAGCGACGCTAGTTTGACACAGTTAATGCCCCTATTCATCTACCAGGATGCATGGCGTATTGGTGTACTGTAGAAAGATGAAGAAAATAAAACTTTTCAGCCAGCTTCTGTATTTGTCAGAACATTCGTGGGATGATTGTAGATGGGAAGAAGGTTTCTGTTCATCTATGTCGCAAATGCGTTGTGGGGCGGGGGGGGGCGCACGGATAAAACTGGTGTTGAAGAAACTTTTTAACACCCAAACGACACCTTTGTTCTTTACACTTCCTAGAAGGACACGGTTCTAGGAAACCGTTCGAGACAGTAGTTTAATTGTTTGCAAGCAGACAGTTCAAGACCTCGCTGGTGCGTTTATGACTCGTTTGATAATAAATGTTTATTATCGACATGAGGACAATGGGTGTTAATTGCTGTTCACTGATTGTCACCAGGGAGTAGTTTTGATATGTACCACTCAGCCAGCATATAGGCATTATTCTGTTAGAGCCTTTTCATATTTACAAGGTATGAAGCATAATAATAATAATTTTAGATGTCCCTTCGCGTGACTGGCTTGAGTGGGAGAGATAGGCTATCTGAGGTTTTCGGGGTTTTTTTTTGCAGATGTCTGCTTTTTTATTTTAGTGCCATTTATTATCATACATTTCTTCCTGGTCCTTCATCCTTACATTGGACAATTTTAATGTCTTGTTGTCTCTTTCAACTGCGACTTTACTGTGACAGAGAGCAGCTGACGATACACTTTGTGAAATTACGGATGTATTTTGATTTCGTTGACCTCACATCATGGATCTACATTTTCCTTGATCAACCGCATGGTCTTAACAGCGACTTAAAAATTTTTGTTTAGCACAGTATTTCTGGAAAGCGCGTTATAAGTGCGCCTTTTCCTATTATTATTCTTGTTGTTATTGTTGTTATGATGGTGGTGATGCTGGTGCACATGCGTTTGTCTGCAGGTCAATAAATCTGGTGCAAAACGTTTTCCTTTTACTTGCTGACAGATGCATTTCAGAACTGCACCGGAGGGAGCTTTGCAATGGTCTGACAATGCCAGATCCCATAATAAGAATGTGTGTTAGCCACATGGGTGATTACAAATGGGCTACATCTAAGCAGTCTGTAGAAACTTAGGTTGGCGTGTGGGCCACAGACCTACCAAACAAAAAATATGACGTCAGAGGTACGTGCAAAGATAACACTACGGGAGTGGGTTAAGGGAGGGCTGGCAACAATGTGAAAAAAACATTTAACAAATAAAAAATACTAAATAAAATTCAAAATGAAAGGAAAAGAGGAAAATTACGTGGGTAGTTCAGTAATGTTTTCTGACTCTCACCTGGTCTCTCTGCCAACGTCTTATTGGCGTGGGCCGGCGTGGGGTTCAAAGGTCGCAGCAAGGCTGGTGAACTCCTACGTTCAGCGTGCCATGGAGTAGGGTTGCCGGGCCTTAAGCCTCTGGGCGTTTGAATGCTGGAGTCGAGTGGCGTCCAGCCTGTACGGAGACAAGCAGAGGACATCTGAGCATAGTGTAAAACATAATTATAGGGTATGAAAGGTGCAAACGGAATGGCACATCATGATGCTACTTCCAGTGCAACAGACTATTAGATGTCTAGACAGATTAAGCTTGTTGAAGATAGCAGTTGCCGCACAGGGAGTGACGAATATATTAGATTTCATATTTCACTTACTCTTAGTTCCCTAAGCCACATTAATGCCCATTGGCACGACTAATAACTGCACAGAGTCTACAGAGCAGTGTGTGGTGATTGAGCAGCGGGAAGGGGTGGGAGAGTTTTGAGAGGACAGACAAACGGTTTCTGTCAACAGGTAGCACATGCCTCAATCCTTACCTTGATAAGACACAGCAGAATCGGACATCGCCACCAGTTTGCTCGTCGTGATGTCAGTGCGGTCGCTGGTCTGGGAAAGATTGGCCCGAGCTGCACACAGGACCAGCAGGTGAGACAACGCATAAGAGCATAAGAGCCATGACCGCCTGCGTCAAAGGACGTCAAAGATGCAGATACTGTATTTCTACGGCTAGCCACCCGACCTAGTCCCAATAAAGCCAAGTCTTAATAATAATAATTATAGTGATCCACGCCGCTCTGAACCTGATTCAGGAGAATCAGCGATCAACGTCAATTACCGTTTCGCTTGGAAGGCCCTTCTTAACTGGACGAATATAATGAAACGTTTGACCAAGATCAGCAAAGTTGGGTGTGAAAAAAACAGGAAACAAACGGTTTGGATCGAAAGCTCGGAGAGATTGAAATTTTGTTCAACATAATAAATCCAAACACTTGTCCAACAATAAGATTTCTCGTGTTGGACAAAGATCCAATGTCCCCAAATGCCCCCGACAATGGGACACTTAAGGGCACTTCCGAGGCTTGTCGATTCGGCACTTTGGCCAGCTAAGAACGACCTTTAACTAGGAAGAAGAGAGCTCTGAACACCGGTTCGAGTATAGGTCGCAAACTATGTTTATGGCGTTAAAATGGTTCTACGGCTTGTTAAAGCTGACTGGACGGAGGTCTCGTGTGGAAATGGACAAAAACGATATGTTAAATAGTAGTAGCACTACAGGAGCTTGCAATGGTACTTTACGAGAGTGCGAAAAGGTAGTAGCGTGCATGGTTGCTTAGTGTGTAACAAATGGAACATGTACGTAAAAAATATGACACTATAGTTCATACGTGTAGACTAATAATAATAATAGTACTTATATTTTTAAAAGCTATTCACTGCGCACAACTCTCTCTTGCAACACACACACACACACACACACACACACACGCACGCACGCACGCACGCACGCACGCACAAAAGAGTCAGCATGGTAAGTATTTCCGGAAATAGATAATAGCATTACGGAATAAATGAAATAGTAATAAAAATCGCTAGAGTGCAGGGCACTAAACGAGAAGGTGGTACATCCCATAATGCTCGTGTCTGTGGAAGACGTATACCACTCTCACGCTTTTTGCTTCCGTTTTCTTTAGTTTTCTTTCACCATTAGA
Source organism: Marisa cornuarietis (assembly GCA_004794655.1). NCBI lineage: Eukaryota > Metazoa > Mollusca > Gastropoda > Architaenioglossa > Ampullariidae > Marisa > Marisa cornuarietis. The sequence continues at coordinate 4,442,826 of SMMW01000617.1, read as the reverse complement.
GTCGAGGCTAGTGTCTGCAACAGTCATGCTAGATGCATCATCAGTATGTTTGGGCACACTAAGAAACGAAACTACATTAAAGACCAACCTGAATGGTTTGCGTTTTTTGCAGATATCGGTAGATATAGGCGATATAAACCTAACCTGTAAATTGCAGCCTCCAAAACCCATCCGTTAATTAATTATCCGCTAGCAAAGTACGCGATTCGCACAGGCGATCAACGAGCGCCGTTAACAGTGTACTACGTCACACTAGTGCACCATTCACAACATTGACAGCCGTCAAAAACCAAACAGAGGGAGAGAGAGTGAGCGACAGTTGGGATTATTCGGAGGTTAAAGTCTGCTTTTCTCGTGCTAAAGTAGCAGTTTTTCAAAACCACGAGAAATACAGACTTTCAGCATCTGAATAACCTGAGCTGTCGCTCATTCTCTCTCTCACTCTGTTTGGTGTTGACTGCTGCCAATGTTGTGAATGGTGCACTAGTGTGACGTAGTACACTGTTAGCGACGCTTGTTGATCGTAAGTACGAATCGTAGCCGATAATTAATTAACGGATGGGTTTTGGAGGCTAAAATTTACAGGTTAGGTTAATATCGCCTGTATCTACCGACATATGAAAACTTCGAAAACCATTCAGGTTGGTCTTTAAGGATCGGCACCCAAGCAGTTCGTGGCTGATGGCCTGAAACAGGTTCAGACCAGTAAGAATGGCTCAGGTAAGAGACGCAGTCGCGTGGGATGAAGCTCGGCTTTGGGATTTGGGTGGGAGGAGCAAACTCCATGCTGTCAGTGCACGGCGTTCACATTTTTGCCTCCTCTGTATTTTTTTTTTTTAGGGGCGGCTGCCCCCCTTGCACTTCCTCCCTGGTTCCTACGCCACTCACACCATCATTAAAAAGAGTCTACATTGTCGATTATTTCCTAAATGTCTATAAGACATTTAAATATCTTGAGACAGGATGTCTTTAATTTTCGAAGACAATGCATCTAAAATGCCCTTACAGACATTGGGCTAATTAACCCATGTCAAGCCTGCTGGTCTATTTTCACCTCACGAGATCGAGTGAAATGATTCAGTTACCTGTAGTGAGTACTTGTATAAATGAAACTACGGACGGATCAACAAAACCGCACTCCTTCACACCTCTTAAGAATCTTTTCCATATTTTAAACCCTTCGCATTTTCAGGGACCGTTCGCATACCCTTTACATATTTTTTACCATCCTATGCATATTTTAAGAATCTTTTTAAAAGTCTAAGCATCTTTAAACGTGTTTTAGGCATCTTAAGTGCCTTTCACATGTTATCAAGCATTTTTGCGTTGTTCACACGTGTTGCGTGTAACTAGTGCAGAGTGCTGACGAAGGATGACTCACGCAATGTGTTGACAGTGACCGAACTTGAACTCTTTGTGCTGGGCGGCTCGGGAAATCGCCCAGAGTTGGCACGCACTGCCTCAGTTCCGTCCCGTCGCGGATCTTCAGACAGTTCCTTCAGCATCTCGTCCACGTCCTTAGCCTGCAAAAACCAATGCCAAGGTAAAGGGGGTAAGTTACAGTACAGGCAAAATTGTCTGCTACAACCATAGCTTCAAGATGAGACATGTTGCCATTCGTCCATGAAGTCAGTCAGTCAGTCGTCCCTTGCCTGGCACCTGGCGTTGGGGGGAGCACATGAGACGCGGCAGCTGATAGGGCCCGCCACTCGTGCCTATTTTGGGCGATAGTTAGCAGGTCCTGTACAGGACGACTAGTCCAGTCTTCGACGTTCGTAAGCCAGTTCTTTCTCTGGCCACCGCACCGTCGGCCACCTTCCAAGGTGCCTTGAAGGATAGTCTTCGACAAGGTGTCGTGCCGGGTTACATAGCCAAAGACCAGCTTACGTCGCTTGACTGTTGATAGTAGAGGTTCCTGGTGTCCTACGACAGCTACGAGTGTGGCAATCTTGTTTCTTACAAAGTCGTTGGTTTTGTGTTCTTTGTATGAGATCCGGAGCAGCCTCCTCAGGCACTTGTTCTCGAATGCCTGGATTCTCCTTTCCGTTTCGTGTCGCATCCGTAGAGCAGGATCGGCACTACCAGGGATTTGTACAGCCTGTACTTGGTAGTGAACCTTATCTTGTGGCTATGCCAGATCCTATCTAGCCTAGCCATTGCTGCTTTTGCTGTTGCGATCCTGATGCGGATATCTGGCGTGGAGCTGCCGTCCTTGGAGAGGGTGGCTCCCAAGTACTTGAAGCTGCTTACCTCTTCGAGCTGTACGCCGTTCATAAAGAGAACGTCCATGAAGAGATTATGACAAAGCCACTAGTCCAAGATGAGAGGCTGTCAAAGTTGTTAGCTAGTCCGTCAGCTCCAGAAGAAAACTTGCCACAATAGCTATCCTTTGAGAGTCTGCCATATCCGTTAGCTCAAAAAGAAGTTGAATCCGAAAGAGTCTGCCATACGTTCAAGCAAAACAATTTCTTCTCACCTGAGTCAGCAGAAAGGCCTTGCCCATTTCACTCTCAAAGTACTTTGGGATCTTCTTCTCCTTTAGAATCGCCAACCCTCGGAACTCCTCGACCAGTTCCCGCTTGTCGCGTTCCCAGTCTGCCTGCGTTCGCTTGGGCTGCGGGGTTGGAGGAGGGCTGGGCGGAGGTGGGAGTACCCCTGACTCGTACATTTCTTTGACGTGCTCTGATGAATGGTCAAAATCCAGAAAAAACATAGATGAGTACCCAAAACAGACAACAATTGCTCCTGCGATAATTTTGATGTTCTATATTTGATACTGCTTCCAAGATTTTCATTGCTCTTCTCTATTTTTTTCTATAGAACTATTTCATGCTCATTTTTTGTTTTTCCCAAAACACAGAGTTCCGAAACCTTAAAATACTAGTAAAACTATAAAACGGCTAACAGATTGAAACACATTACTTGCCGAAAACAACAGAAAGTCTACAGCACCAAGCAAAAGGCTTTTTGCACGCCCAACTTCCCTTCCCATGCACCAGTATAAATACCAGGCCGCACGACCCACACATGCCTATTTCCAAACGTACCCAGGATGGGAAGGATGGAGTGGAGTCCATACACAGGAGGCTGCACTAGCTCCACGTGCGAGACTCCCTATGCAACAGTGTGAGTTTGGTTCATACCCGGCAGCAGGGTTAAGTTTAGTACATACCCGGCTCAGTCAGCGGCTGCTGTATGCGCTCCACCAGGGCCCTCATCAGAAGGTCGTTGGCCAGAATCTTCTCGTCCTCGAGCCGTGGGTCCCTCACCAACATAGCGTGCATCTCTTGGTTGCGATGCGCAACGTACTCGGCGTATTCTGTGAGGCCTTGTGTCAGCCTGCGACGTTAAGTCAAGTTACTCTGAAACTGCGATTAACTCTCACAATCCTTCCACCTTCCCATATCGCAGCTACAGCGGATCGCGTCCTAGGTTGAGATAGATGAGATGGATCACTTTCCCGTCTGCAACTTACATAGTAGCTTAAATTGGGGCAAATAGTTTCATCGGTAGCTCTGACATATCGCGTCCCTGTCTGCCGAAGATTGGGCTCTCGGAAACCCACAGCCTACATGCAGTCTTTGCTATCTTAGTGAAAAGGGCTTTACCGTTGTGGCGCCATGAGACTGCTCGCAGAGAGAGAGACACACACACACACACACACACACACACACACACACACACACACACACACACAGAAAGAGAATGAGAATGAGAATGAGACAGAAAGGAAGAGAGAAACAGAAAGTGAGATCATGAAAGAAATAGAGAAACAAAGAGACAACCAAAGAAACGCACGGAAAAAAGACACAAAGAAACAAATGCACGACATGAAATACGAAAACAGCAGAGCTTTTCGGGCCCCTGTACGGCTAGTCACAGACAAGGACGAGCCACTTACTTGGCCCGCAAGATGGCCGTGACGGGTTTGTACTGCACCAGCTGCCGGACCTCTAGGGTGTGCGGGCAGCGGAGAATAGGGACGCGAGCCTGCACCTTGACCGTCGACCCCACACTCAGGCCACGCCCTGCGTTTTCGCCGAAGTGTGGGCCGGGTTTCTTGTGCTCGTGTGGCGGCAAGGTGATGAGGTCGCGGCACCGAAGGCCCCTGGGCACGATGGACGCCTCGTCGTACTGCTTCAGCCACCTCTCGGACAGGCCGCCCAGCAAAGGCTTCAGGATCGTGATGCCCACCATCCCCGGGTACTCCGCCACCGGCTCTTTCAGCACTGCTGTGGCGGGATTGCGCTCTGCGGCAGTCAGGTACTCGGCGATGTCCTGGTACAAACGGCAAATATGGGCAAACGTTTGGCAAAGTTTTTGTAAAAGCTACCATGTAAGTCCTTTACATCAGTAAGCTAGCGATTGCAGTTTGCTTCCAATATGTTATGTAAACTGTACCTTATGCCGTTGTCTTGAGCTAACTTTTTTTCAGGTTTCTTAAAAGAAATGTAGGGAAGGCTCGACTGAGGGATAGAAGATCACTGGTTCAAGGTCGGTTACATCCACTCCTTCCCCTAAATTGTCCCTCCATTGTCTGTCTAAAATATGAATCTTCCTCGCATATCTTATTCTCCCCATCGCCTGCATTATTCGTGTATCTCCTCGTCTGTCTTAGTCGTTTATCCATCTGACCTTTTATTTGTTTGTTTGCTCGCTGACTTGCTTGCTTATTTGTTATTCAACGTCCCAGCTGAACTGCTCAAATAAACCATGTGCCAAACAATTTGGGAACGCAAAGAATGTCACAAAGAATGGACGCAGTAATTAGTCCTACCCCTTCAAAAGAAAGAAAACAGCAAAAGGTGCCAAAACTACTAAACCATAAGCCCTACTAGTCACCCAAGCAAATGGATGTTGAAAGTAATCTAAAGTCGCCTCCACAATACCGTTGCAAACAGCTTGCAAAAGAATAGACTAGTTTCATATCAGGCAGAAGGGTCTGAACGGATCTGAACTGTCTGAACTTGACAGAAAAACATCTACAACAACAACGGGATCTTTTCTACAACTTCATTACCTTTAAAAAGATATTTCACAGAGTCTGACACGAGGGGCTGTGCCATGTGATGTGAAAATTCAACATCGAAGAGGGCGTCGTTCAAATTATCAAAGGGGTGTGTAAGATCTCAATGACCCCAGCACCCATGGATAACTAAATACATGTAAGAACTTTCCTTTACACAACAGGCAGCGTCCGTCAAGGGTGCCTCATTATATCCAGTACTGTTCAACATCTCCCTGGAAAAACTCATGCCAGAAACCCTTCACAGCCGCCACACCGCCATTTCCATCCGCGAGAAACCCATATGCAACCTGCGTTTAGCTGACTTCTTTTTAAAGAACATTTGCATGGAATAGGGAGACGTGTTGCTAAAGTTAAGCAATCTTGGATCATATACTTTTATCTTGTTCCTGTGACCTTGTCTTAACGAGTCTGAAGCTCAAACATCCCACAGCCTCGCTGCAAGACCCAGATGTTGCAGGTCTTCAATGCCACATTTGGCGGTAATTTTTCCGAACTGAACTTGGTGGACTGTGATGTACACACCCTCGTTGGAAACATCGAAGTTGTGCTACTGTCAACAGCCCATGAAGTGCTAGGTCGTTGAAGGAAGATCTTCTAGATCTTTGTGCCCAAACGAGAGCCTTAGGAGAGAATCGAAAAGCAAGCCCAAAGCAGGTTCGAAATACAAAGAAGTGAATTGTGCCATCAGAAAAGGGATGAAGGTAGCAAAGGAGAACTGAATCGAGGGCCAATGCCGAAACATAGAGGGGTTAAATGGCTCGGGTGACAAGACCTTCCCAACAGACAGACAAATAGTGCAAATGTATTTGGAATGGAGACCAGCACTCTCAAGAACAAAGTCATGTCTAACACCACCATCAGCAATAAAGCAGATATTTACATGAACGGAGTACAGCCTGATTAGTTAAACAGCTTTAAGTACTTCCAGTTGCAAGGAAGTCCTCCGCATCAGCATTGCAACAGCGACAGCACCAGTAGCCAGGCTGGACAGGATTTGGCAAAATAATACCATCAGGTTTTTTTTACCATGTAGAGACTGTTTAAGTCCCTGGTAGTTTCCATCATCCTGTATGAATGCGAGACGTAGGCTCTGCTTATTAATATAAAAAAGAAAATACAAGCATTTGTGACCAAGTGTCTAAGGGGGCTGCTCCAAATCTATTACAGGGAGTTCAAAACCAATGACTTTTTGCGGAACATGGTCGCAACCCTTGTTTGGCTCGGCATGGCTCAAACATGACACTCTGTTTAAAACTGTCTTTCAAGGCGCTCTGAAGGGGGATCAACACTGATGTGGATAGACGAAGAACTGGATCACAAACATCAAGGAGTGGACCGGCCACTAGGTGTAACGAATCAACAGACACATTTGGGGTTTTGTACAACAAGCTACGCTGAATTAAAAATGTATAGGAAAAAAACTGCAAATAGCAGAATACCTTCCTTTTTCTGTCCCCAAAATGCAAAAATCACGTTTTTTTAAAACTAAATGTTTCCTTTTTTGTCAAAAGTTCAATATTTAATAACTCCAAGAAAAGATCAGATACTGATAACATTTGCACTGTCCGACAATAATTATAAACAGTATAAGCACCATTTCTACTCACGCGGTAAACAAAAATCTTGCTTAGTCTAAAATGACGGCATAAAGTCTCTTGAGATGATGACAGCTCGAATGTAATCATCCCTTCCATCCATCCCATAGACTGACTTTGATGCCCCACTCACTGTCCTGACACAGCGTTCGACTCCCTGAGAGTGGCAAGGTATCTGACTGATGAAGGGCTGAGTGACAATCTGCTGGAGTTCTAAATCTGAGAGGTGCTTTGTGAGAGGTGGCTCTAGTGCGAGTTCCTCCATTGATGGCAGTAAGTCTTGCAACGTTTGAGCATTCTTTAGTTGTCGAATTTCTCTGACTTACTGTTGAGAGCCCCGGTGCTTGGCGAATAATCTTTATTATATCCACTGCTGCTTTCCTATTGTCTTCATCGTCATCTCCAAGCATCGACAGAAGAACATTTTCCTGATGGTCCCAGTATGCGTTCCGTTGCGTTCAAATCTTCCCTTGGTTGTTTTCTTTTCATAATTGCTATCATCTTTCTATCAATTTTCATTTTTCGCCTAGTTCTCTGGTCTATCACAAACTGACACTCTCGCTGTGGTACTTTCCTGTCTCTGTCAAATTGGCATGCATCAGGGTCCTCACATTGGCAAGCAGCAATGTCAAACAGTTGATGTAGAGTCTCCATGAAATTTACAGTATTTACGGTCTCCTTGCCATGCTTTGATCCTTGTGCTGCTTCATCCATTAATCGGAACACTCTGTGTGGTTGTGACGGAATTCCAGTACAAGTCCACAGGTCTATCGATGTCTGAGAAACTTGGGGAACAGTGTCCTTGTTGCTGGTTTACTTGCTGTTCTTGAGAGGCAGAAAATAACGTCCACCTTGCAAACGATTCGGAAATACAGTCAAGGGAAGTTCTGACAATGGACTACCAAAGACACTATGGCTAGAAGCCGACCTTGTCTTTAGGCTACTCTTTATATTATTGTACAACTACTTAACAGTTTTACTATCGTACTATTCGTCCACAATAGATGTATCGCACTGTCCTATTCAGTTACTTTATATCTCACTGTATCACTATTCACTAGTACTACTGTATCACTAATACGACCCTCACTGTCACAGAAGACGTGCTTATTATATACTACACGCACAGATAAGTAGAAGGTTCAAGAAGGAACTATATAAAGCTCAAACGTTCTACAACAGTCTAGGCTCACGTAGCAATGACGTTATGATTTCTAATCTTGTTTGCATAGCAACGTCTTCACACTGACAGCTGACGTCGCTCACTGCTTGTTGTTATGTGTGACATCATTTATTATTAATTTCGTTGCTAATGCGCTGAGCCGAATGGTAATAGTATAATATCATGTCATCAATAAACATACAACAAAGAAGTATCCATTCAGGAAATTTAAAAAATGCAGATCATGCAGAAAATAATGATTTTAAGTACAAAACATTTCAAGTCAAAATAGCAGATCATCATTCTGACTGAAGGACATTTCTTGTGGAAATAGGGAGGTGTTCTGCTTATCACGAAGCAAAATCTTTCTCATATTTGAAATCGGGAAAGTGAATTGTACAAATCCGCAAATGCCCATCAAAATCATTGACATCTCAACACCTAACTGGCCACTCCTTGCAGGACGTAATCAAGACAGGCCTCAGTGGCGAGCCTTGTCATATATCCTGTTTCACCGATCCAACTGTTCCCCAATTCCCATCCCAATGACCAGCACTAACAGACCAGCATAACATATCAGTTGGCACCACTCAAGTGATGTATATTTATACATTCATTTCTACTCGTATCTGTCATCCATATTTCCTCCTACCCACTTCCTTCAAGTACTTTTATTTCCATGTCCACTTTCAACCGACAGTCAAGCCATCTCATTCATCTGCTTTTCCCTCACCTGTCTAAAGCACCCATCCTCTTCCCATCAGCACCTGGAACTCACCTGGTATCTGAGCAGCTCAGTGCCGCTGCCGTCGGGGTTGATGATGAAAAAGCGCGGGGCGTGTTGGCCATAGCGGACACGGGGTGCGGTGCCCTTGCCCCCTGATATCAACTTTAGGTTGTCGTCGCTAGCTTCTGGCACGTCCTCGAAGCTGGCTGAAGGTGTGAAGCCAAAATCCCCATTGTGCTTGATGCTGAAGGCATTGCCACTTGGGTCGACAGTCTCACAGATGATGGCGGCATTATGGCGGAGGATGTACTGCTGCTCTGTGGCCGGATGCGGCTGCTCCATGCGGGTGCATGGGTAGTATACCTGCACACCCAACTTCCTGTCTCTATTTCTTGCTTTGTCTGTCCTCCCCCTCCCCTCCCGAACCAAGGCTCCTTCCCTCTCCCACTTCATCTCATTTTATGTCTTCTTTCCATCATTCCTTCTTAGTCTGTGTCCCCTTTCTATATTTCTCTCCCCCTAGCTGTTTGTTTCTTTCTTGTTCTTATTGTTTCACTCACTTCCCATCATCTCCCACTTATACAGCAGCAAAATGTTGCTACATGTAATGTCCCACTAACCAGCGTTCCTTCGGTGTCCACCTCGATTCTACCTCCACAGCAGTGGTGCAGAATGTAGTAGCCATCTGGGAAAACATTGATGCTGGTTCCAGATCCAAAGACTGTGAGGTTTTCTGTTGTTGCACAATTGAATTCCACTGTGGCATAGGCTGGACACTCCACCTTCACAAACTTTAAAGTCTGTGTCATTACCTCCTCTTCTTCATTGTGTTCCTCTGCAAACCATTCAAACATAGAAATTATTCGTTACCAAACATTTAAATATACACAGGCACAACAAATAATGGCTTTATGATTCATTCAGACATGATCCAGGAAGCACTATATAATTTACATATAGCTTATTCAAGAATATTCACAGGGCAAGGTATACATGAGTATGGGAGTAAACAAATGTATATAAATTTCTATGATTCTGTATTATGAAAATCCAACATTCACATCCTCTCATTCAAAATGATATTCTATTTCTCATAACATATTTTAAAAATAATATTCGATACTATAAAACATCATTTTTTACTTGTTTGCTCAAACCACTTACCAGTCTCCCCAGGTTCCTTACTGACAGGCACCTGAGTGTCACGGTAGTACTCTGTAATGCGTGTGCCATCGCTGTGTTCAACAATTGTTGTTCCATCTGGATAGTTGACAGTGATGACATGGTCATTTCTTGTGGCCATAGTCTATGCAAAAATACAAATATTGATAATGATCTGACCATGCAGAAAAAGTCTACCAAAAATAATAACTAATAATCAAAATGAGTGTATCCCTCCAAACATTCTCATAAAACTGTGTTTTAGAGCAAATGAACAGATTATGTGTACTGGGGATTGTGTATGTATGTGTTCACACAAACACACACACACACACACACTTTCTTTTACAATGATTTAGGTTTTATTAATCTCTCTTAGGTATTAATACAATTTTTTTTATAAACCTGCTGAGCAGTTGTCTGAAAATTTCAAAGACAAGGCTAGTTTAACAAGATCAAGAAAGCAACAAGTGTTTTGTGTGCATGTGTGTGCATGTGAATATATGCATACATGTAAATACCAGTTTGTGTGTGCGCATGTGAATATATCCATACACGTAAATAACCAGTGTGTGTGTGTGTGTGTGTGAGCATACATGGATATACTAGTGTGTTTGTGTGCACATATGTATGCACACACTGGATGCTAGGCATGCAAGTCAGGTGACCAACAGTACCTGCTTAGTGTCTGGGTCAGTCGCTACACAGATGAGGACGGGTGGCAGCTCCTCTTTGATTCCATTTGACTTTGTCCATCTAGAGCCATCTGGGCATGTCACTTTCCAGATGCTTGGCTTCACTATCTTCTCTACCTCCTGCTCCCCCAAAAGAATAGGCATCTGTTCAACCACTTTCTCTGATCCACGGGCATTTCCCTTACCTGAATTACGCCCACCTGAACAAAAAAATGTGAAATCAAAGAATTGAAAAACACCCAAACTTTTGTATTTTACTAAGATTTTTAATTCAGGGACACCAGTTCTGCAGAAGATTACTTCCTATCCTAGACACTCTCTTAATCTCAAGGCACAGACCATATAAACTAAGCACAGAGGCCTTGCCTGTGTTCTTGTTGTGTGGTAGTGATGGTGTAGTGTGGTGGTGATGTGGTGGAGAGAGATAGGTTGTAGATGTGGGACAAAGTTAAATGATGTTTTTGCATCCAACCCTAATGTGTTTTACAACAAATTTGCATTTTTTTTAAGAATTGCTGGCCTTAATTTTGCCAGATGTTTAGAGTGGTATGATGCTTTGGCATCCTGTGTCACAAACCTTTCTTTGTAGGTGTATCTCGATCACCTACTGCACTGTGAAGACTAGCCCTACTTTGGGGAGAACTATCAATGGTTTGGGACTTGAGCCAAGAGCCAGTGTGGACAGCTACTGTTCCATCTGCATAAAGTACCTGTGGAAAGAGACATCTGTTCCTTAACATGAGTATCTTCTGAAATAATGCAGCAAAGTTCTCTATTACCCAAAAGCAAATACTGATAAATAGCTGTAGCTTAACACTCTATGTCCCCCTCATAGCAATCTTGCAAGAAATCCCACTAAAATATCATAGATATACAGGTATGTACACACAGGCACAATACACACAAAATCACAAGTGTTGTCATCAAATAAAACTTTAACATGAACCCCTTTATGCTAAAGGTTGAACTTTTTTTGTAGTTTTTATTACATAATGCATAGAAACACCCAACTTATAAAATATATATATATATATATGTGAAATGCAATATTTAACGTCGCATGAAAGAAACCACCACGCATACTAAGAGAACCGTCAAACACAATTTGCACACCCTTCCCAGTCAACCTTTCATTAATGTAACAAAAGGACTACTTTCAAACCCCGGAGCAAAGCATGACAGTGACAATATGTCCAAGAAACATGAACTAACACTTTTCCAAACAAGAAACCAAAACCAAGCACATGACCTTCCATTTCACCCAAAAGCTACGTTACCATACCAATTTACCAAACAATTTATGACTCTCCACAACACATCATTTTAACAATTCTCCAAGATCTACATTCGTTCTCCCAAAAGTAAAACAAAACAAAACAAAACAAAACAAAAACCACAATGGAGATAATGCAATGTTTAAAACACAGAAATAGTATGTTGCATATAAAGCACTAGGGGGTATGTGGTCTGTGGGCATTTTCGGTCTGAGAAAGCCTCAAACCAACAACCTATTCCTAAGTCTTTTTGTACTGTACTTTGGTTTTTTTTTTTGTTTGTTTTCTTTTAGTCATGATACATTTACAACACAAATACATAGAATACATAGAAATATTTCAAGATCTGAGCCACCTACATATACACAAGCCACATACTATACATAATAGACTAACAAGTATCACAATCCATCTAATATGATGTAGGCAACTACAGATAGTATCATTATTTAAGAAGTTACATGGCTAAATGGGAGCCACTGTTTCCAAAAGGATATTTGTGTGTTATTAATAAATGCCACATATTGCTCTACAATATATTGTGACTTTAAAACACAATCAAAACAAGATTGCCACACTCATAGGACACCAGGAACCTCTACTATCAACAGTCAAGCGACGTAAGCTGGTCTTCTTTGGTCATGTAACCCGGCACGACACCTTGTCGAAGACTATCCTTCAAGGCACCTTGGAGGGTGGCCGACGCCGCGGTGGCCAGAGAAAGAACTGGCTTACGAACATCAAAGACTGGACTGGTCGTCCTGTACAGGACCTGCTAACTATCGCCCAAAATAGGCAAGAGTGGCGGGCCCTGTCAGCTGCAGCGTCTATCCATGTGCTCCCCCCAACGCCAGGTGCCAGGCAAGGGACGACTGACTGACTTTAAAAATGGCCTAAACTTATCCACTGTTGGTATTGCCTTCAGGAATTTCTGAATTTGTGCATGAAATTCATGTATGTGACCTACATATATTCAAGGAATAAGAATTTAAAGAGAAAAAAAAATATTTTTTCTAGTAATGGAATTTGAGGCATAAATAACTAGGTTAAAACACACATACACAATCACAATTGTTGTCCCAAATTAAAATTTGACATTAGAATAACAAACACCAAATAACCAAACGAAGAATACTTTGAAGAAACTGATCAAGAGCTAGCAATATTTATTTTAAACATGTTTGATAAATCTGATCAATGATATGCCTCCCTGACATCTGGGTAGAATGATTAGAAATTAGCACAGAATGCCTCAAAATGCTTTCCTTTATTTAGTTTTAAGCTATGAGGAATAATCCTGTTAGATACATATTGATCACCTTACACTATTCATAAGACCAACCTCCACAGATCCATCAACCATAGTTTTGATGACTGTTCCATCGCCTGTGATGATCCGAGAAACTTCATCAGCAATGACCTTGAGTCGAGCTGAATTACATTCTTGAACCCCACTTATCCTGAAGGGATAAAACTGCTTCACCACAAGTCGTCGATCATTTTCTGATTCTGGGACCACTCCTGTAACATGAGGGAACAGAAAAGTGTCCATGAAAGCAAGTGTGCTCCATCTAACTTTCTAATCAACATGTCACTCATTTTCTGGTCATTGTTCATTGGCATATTGTTCATTTTAATCTTCTATAAAAGACATTTTTAAAATTCGCCAAACTGTATAAAGATTTTGTTAATGATTTTTGATTTCTCATATACAGAAAAATGAAACATTCCTTTGGGGCAAAAATCACATGTAAATTTCATTTAGTTCTTTGCTGAAATACACTTTGAAAATGATTTAAAAGATTATAACAGAATTTCCTGTCATAAACACCTGCTAAGCTTTCAAGAAAATACTGCACGTGCAGGCCATCTGGGGTGGTGATAAAGAGTTCTTGAAATGGCTGGAGTGGAGGTTTTTCTGGAGCTTTCTCTTCAAACACCACATCATCTTCCACCTAGACCCGACAAAATACAGCACACAAAGCAAAAAATTAATGTCACAGCAAGATGACTTCTTCGCAGGCATGTTAGTAAAGAAAAAGAACAAGATAATCTGTTTCTCATTGAGAATATCTTTCTTTCTCTCCACTGTTACAAGGCTATTTAGCAGAGTCCAAATCAATAGATGTATTATCAAGCAGAAGTCATAATCAACAAATGTAATATGAAGCAGTAGTCAAAATCAGATGTTTGATAGATTTATTATAAAGTAAGAGTCATAATCAACAGATCTTTTATAAAGGACTTTTTAATTTACTTCTTTATCCGGAAAGAAGATATGACACCTAAAATAAAATAGATGATGGAGAATCACTAAAATACACCGTTTTGACTTAACCAGAATAAAGTCTTTTTTTCCATTTCTTGAGTGAGAACAAGAAACTGGTCAAACAGAGAGAATCATAGATATTTCCCAACATTTGCACACACTTGCTTGAACTTCTTCACTTCAGCATTCACAGCCCTGGGCAGAAATCACATTACACAGAGTGACTGGCATCCCAAAACTTTAATTAAACTGTTGGATTTCCCTGTTCATGCCAGTTTATTAGTGGACTGTCAAATGCCAGTTGATGTGGACAAAGCCCAAGCTAGTCACCTGGCTGAGGTAGAAGATTACTCTAAACTTAGCCTACCTCCCCTTACTAACAGAAAGAAAGCCTTTCCCAACCCATGATCATCCCAAAACCCACTTCACACTTTAGCCAGAAAGACAGTCCTCAAGGGTAACCTTTGGACATCCAGTATCATGCAGGTTTATCTCATAAAGTATAGCTGTCCTTACCACAACAGCATGTTCTGGTGACTGAGGTGCCTTGGGAGATTTCTCTTTCTCTTTTTCTTTCTCCTTTTCCTTCTCTTTCTTCCCTTTCGGTGAAGTTGCGATTTGTGGCTGCTGAGTTAAATTGCATACCGAAGGCACAGGAGGTGTAGGTTCCCTAGGCTTTTCTGTAAATTTGATGAACATAGAAACAAACACACACACACATGCACAAGTGCACACACACACACACACACACAGATATCAATGCTGATTTCTTTAGAATCCTTTAAAAGTAGTCAAATTTGTGCAATGTGAATTTATTTAATAGTACTGTCTGTACACACATGTACATATATATGCTTTGCCCATGTTGAGTCTGGTATGGCATAGTAAAAAGCAAAAATAAAAAAAGCTCAAAGGCTTACTAAACTATAATGTCACCTTGGTCTGTAGTTCCAGTGGCAAAAACCATGCCATCAGACATACATGCAATGATCGAACCAAACTGACTAAATGCCCGAGTTTTCTTTTTGTCTTCTGATCTGTCCTTGTCTGTCTGAGAATCATTGGAGTCCTTACTCTCTTTCTCTGCTACAAACAGAACACATAGTATTTGTAATTATCAGAAACATAAATGAAGACACTTAAAAACATTATTTATGCACTGGTGTTTACCATGCAATGCATACTTCACTTTTTATTAACTATGACGAGCATTCATTACTATCTACCATCCTTAGTGATGGCATCTTTACATCCAAGAAATATGCTTCTCTTAGATTCTTTCATAAATCCACATTTATATTTCTACAATGCTTATCTTAGTTAATGTTATTGCAATTATTACTAATTAATGACTATTTATGTTCACTTCAAACTTGTCACCATTAATCTATGATTTTCAATATTTAATTGCCTCTGGCTGCTCACTTATCAAAACATTTACTCATCTATGTGAAAATTTTGACCGTTGGCAATGTTTATAGATGTCTTCTCATGACTTACTCAGCTGGTAAACTGTAATGTATGAGGTGTGTTCACAAACATACCAGCACCCAAACAAATTGTTATTTTCTTAACACTTGTTTTTTTTCCTAACTATAACCCTTACTTTTTTCTGATATCTCAAAGTCAGCTTTCTCAATGCCTTCTGGCTTTTGCTGAGGAGAAGTGTTGATGTCTGGCTCAGCTTCCTCTTCAGTCGGTTCATAAGGGTTCAGGAGATGCACAGTGAAAATATGGTTATCCTTCACAACGGAGGTACGTATCACTGTTGTTCCTGCATCAGTATCAAATGATGTAAACACACTGTAATAAAAATTTAACAAGTGGACATAAAATACTGTTGTATTTTCAAAGATAAACAAGATTCAAAAATGTTGTATGCCTATTAGAAAAAAATTACTATCAATGTTGTTCCCAAGGGACATGTTTCTATGGCTTATCATTCATAGAGTTGCATTCCCTATTTTGTGGGCAAAACATTATGGAATTACACTGCGAACTAATCAAATTTTGTAACAAGTTTTTAAAATCTTTATGTTACAACCATAAAAGAGTATTAGCAAAAGTGGGAAACAACATAAAACACTATAGAAAAAAAACATTAGTGAAACTGGTTGATGTGCTAAAGAATTTGATTTACCAGTGGAGTCAGACACAGCAGCCCTCCAATGAAATCAATTAAAATACTGAAAGAAATACATTTCCCAACAAAAGATATATCATCTGCTACATGAATCATATGTTGCTAAATATGATTTTACTTAGTCTTTCACTTTCTTGTGACTGTACCTGGTTTTAAGATAATGTAAACATATTGATACACCTAGGCATAATGTTAACAGAGTTTGAAATCAATGGAGGTTAAATAAAGAAATGTTTTTAGATCACAAAAACATCAGATGATGATAAAACATTATAAAAGCTTTTCCATATAATACTTTGTTTAGAAAACCAAGACAGAATGGAGCTAGTTTTCTTTCTCTTCACTTAAGCTAACTTCAAAAATTGTGTGTGCTTTTCTGAGGATTTGGGGTTCAAACACCTTCACTTCCAGATGCTAACACTGGGATGGGGAATGGATGTTCTAGTATAGAACCTTTTGGACCAACAAACTGTTTCGTAGAAATAAATTTAAACTTATTCACCTTTGCGACACTGATTACACCATCTCTGGTGGTTGGTTGGCCACATGCCCTAATCCATTGTTTGCACTTAGAATAATCAACTTTTGGTTAGGAACGTTTACAATATCCACCCTTTTCATATGGTATCAATCCTTATCTCTCAAATCACTCTTACAAGATGTAGCTTATCCGCTGTGGGGATACACCTTTGACAAATTCAGCTCTCACATCAGTAAGCCAAGGTCGAAATGTCCACAGCCAAAACCCACCTTGAACAAATTCTGTCCTTTCTGAGCAAATCTGTCCTCCATCAGATGGAAACAGTGTGGTAGTGATTCCCGAAACATGCAGAAGCATATTTTTTGTGTCATATCCAGTGAACTGAAACAAGCTTTTTTTATGGCTCTGTTCCTGAACAAGCTTGGATTAACTATTTCAGTAACGTAAAAGTCTTCTTAAGTGTAAAATGTATGTTGCAATGACTGGGATGAGCTCTGTGTAACAGTATTTTCCCAAATCCCAGGGAATGACCCTGCTCCCTTCTAGAATTATAGGCATACAAACACTCCATGCACAAAGACAGGTCAAATGCATGGCATTATGTCAACAGATATTTTAACTAATTAACATATGTTCCCTGCATGCCCATTAGTACTTGTGGTCTTGACAACTTCCCTGATAACATATTTTCCTATACACCTATGGGATATCTGGAACTATGCCCTTTAACAGACTCACTAAATGTGGAAGAAATTCTGAAATAATATGATGGCTCACCGGCCAGAATGGTTCCTCTGTGACGATGTCCACTTTTTCTTCAGCCTGGAGTTGTTCTGACAGCTCTCTTGATGCCCTAACACTGCTTCTAGAACCAGTCCTTTCTGGTTTCTCTTTTGGTTCTTTTTCATTCTGATTGTGCCAAGTAAAACAAGTGATAGATGACCACTGGTATGAGCTTCATTTGATCTTATTGAATTTTGTCTATGCAAAGCCTATAATTAATCCTTACATGAGAATAGCACATCTTCAACATATACCAGAATATGCTTTCCTTCTCAGTTTCAGACCAAAAACAAACATTTGTTTTAACGAAGTTAAAATTGGTGTGAATAGTACACTGAATAGTATCTTAACTGATGACAACTCACTTTCTTTGGTGACCCCTTTCTTTTTTTATCGTTTTCTATGACAGATTGTCTTTCTTCTTCCTTCAGTCGTTCTTGTTCTTCTATCTGACCTTTAATGGAGTTATGACGGATGTATGGATTAATCGGTGTTTTAAAATCAGTGCTGCTAGCTCGTGATTCAGACCTAGGACTCCTGGATTCTGCAGTTCAGAAAATGATGTAAGCTGAAAGCACATTGCTTAAAGCACCTTTTAATGTATTCAGTCATTCATTTCTTGACTGGTACAGTTATGCTGGTCTAATGGTCGTTGGTGGAGGTAGGGGTGAGAGATTGGGAGGGAACAGCTGGATAAACCCTACAATTCAGAAAATTTGCCAGCTCAACATGTTTTGGACAATGGATGAAATGTCCTGTATGAAGTGACTGGTCCACCCCTTCCAGTTTGCAAAATTCTTTTGTCCACCTTGGTATTGACCCCTCCCCATCTCAATGGTGCCCTAAAGGATGGTTTTAGACTGAGTGTCGCGCTGGTCTCAGACCAGCTGGCGCCACTAAACTGTTGCATGTGGTGGTTTTAGCATATCTGGCACTCTGACACTCATACAATGTACAAAATACTGTACATGTGGACATGCATCTCTGCAAACACCTATGAATATATCATCACAAATCCATGTACAAGCATGCACAGACTTGAGTACAATACACACCTGGTCTATTGGCGGATTTCCCTGGCTTCCCTTTTTTCTCAACTGGCTCTTCTTCTTTGTTCATCTTCTCAACCTCTGTTGATAATATCTGTGCCTGATATTCAGCCTCTTTTATCTTTAACCAGGGCCCAATGGATTCAGCTATATACTCCAGGTAGTTCCTTTCATAATATATGAATAGTATTGCAAAGCAGTAAAGCATATAAAGAACTTAGATTAACACCTTAGTGGTTAAATGTGTACAGTGGGGTCAGCAATTAAACTAAACACACAATCACACACACACACACACACACACACACACACACACACACACACACACACACAAACACACACACATAGTATATTCAATCAGTTTTACTCCAAAACTATGTAAACAAAAAAGGCAAAAAGGGAAGAAAATCTTATCATTCAGCTATGTGAGCCATCCCTTAACATAAAAACAGGAAGACATTGATTTGAAGGTTCAAATTTCTCCAGATTTACTTTTCTTTTCAAAACTATGACAACCCAAAAGCACATATCAAGATAGTTATAGTGATAATTTTTAATTATCTTTCAGAGTCACACATTGTTTTTTTATTCATATCTGCATATGTTATGAGCATTAAAATCTACTGCCTACAGGACTAGACATCACATTGTGTAACCCCATTTCCAAAAGTTTTTTTAGGAAATGCCAATAGGAATACAAAATTTTCTTTAACTTACGAGAAACTGCTGTTTCACATTGAACTGTGGTAAGAACAATGTATTTCCGCTTCCTTAAAATTTTGATTTCTCTTTCTGTCATGTTTAGTGACCTTTTATTATTTTTTTAATGCTTGAAATTCATGCATATCTTGCTATCAGTGAGAAGGTCAGGGTCATGTAGCCAATGAGTATACTGCCACACAGTATACTGTCAGCAGATGTCATCATGCATTTCAGTTCAGATCTGTCAAGCTTTTCTTCTCCTTTAACAAGTGAGCTTCCAAAGGAAGTATACTTTATCTTCTATTATTTGCAGGCAATCACTTCACCCTTCCATAGAGTAAAAAAGCTTCTCAGATCTCTGCCTATATTTTCAGGAAAAGGATCTCCCAACTTTTGATGGAAAAAGTAACATAAAGTTTACTTCAAATGTCTCTCCTTTCAATGATAAATAAACTAGTCATTCATTTATTTACAACCCTTAGGGTAACTGTAACCTAGTATCTCACCGGAAGCCAACATTGGAATGAAGCTCCACATGCCAGTCCAGGTGGTTTCTCAGCTCCAGACTATGGGGATTGTGGAAGACGATCATCAAGGTCTGGTCACGTTTATGAAAGTATGTATCCACAAAGGGCAAGCAATAATATGCTTCCTTCAAGACCTGAAATGTGATGGCAGACTTACCAAGTGTTGAAGAATCTACTTATGAAAAATGAATGACTGAATACATTTAAAGATAACCAATGTGCTTTCAGCTTCCACCATTTTCTGAACTGCAGAATCCAGGAGTCCTAGGACTGAATCACAAGCTAGCAGCATTGGTGAGTGCAGTGTGAATGCAAACACACACACACATGCATATGCACACACTGTTACACATGCATGGTCACAACAAATATGATGACAACCATGCATGCACCTGCACACACCTACACACACCAACACACAAGTCAACACAGAAGTCAACACATCAACAAACATCAATGCACACACACATATATATATATATGCACACATATTACATTCAAACTTACATAATAGCATGCAAAAACACATATTCACACACCAATGCACTTACATCCACACACACACACACACCTGAAGAAGCACTTCTGGCTGGAAGTGTTCTGCAAAGCACCACTGGTCAAGCACACGTTTGTGTGTTTCAACAATCTCCTCCATGCTCTCATCCAAAGACTTCTCTTCTGTTTCCTTCTCCTGCTCATTACCTGCTGCCTCATGGTGATGGTCTAAAGGCACTTGAAACTGAACTGACAGACAGATACCAGAGCAGAAATGAACAGAATACCCGCACAATATTCTGGGGAGGTAAAGGAAGCAGAAGAGGACTGGACAGACTTGGCCTTCTGCATGCCATGCCCCATCTTTGATTTGAGAAAGATTGAGTGAATGAGTGAGTAAGTGAGTGAGTCTGTTTTTGAAGTCTATTGGAAGATATCCAGGAAAATCCTGTTTGAAAAGATTTGTAGATGTCTGTGTGGCTTTGATAATTATGACAAGCTAAAGATGATATTGTGGCACTCTGCAAATTAATAAATATGACAAGCTAAAGGAACTGTGTAAAATAATTCTCACATTCACCTTTACTGCTTGTCACATAAAATATCCCCAATTTTCAAATCATCCTGTAATTGGCCAAATATTACAAACTAGAGTTACTCTTCAAACTTACTTTATTTGCTCTCTTTTCCTGTCTACTACATTCAAACTCAGATTTAAACTTACCATTTAAGCACCATCTGCTGTTCATTTTGGCTTCTTTTATTATAAACTTAAAAACCTAATTCATACATGCATATTTCATGCAGATGTGACAAGAATATAAAATCAGTGTGTTCAAATTCAGTCTTAAGTGTCAAAAACATGTAACTGCCAAGATGTGTTCATGCTTTCATAACTGTCTTTATAAAGTTTACAAATAAATTTGTTTTTTTTTTTATCAGTGCTATTTTGTTACTATATTTGTATACTTTCTGATTTGCATTTTACCTTTTTTTGATGACTCTCTAATGTTTGGGTAGAGCTACCTTACCAATTGCTAAATGTGGAACTAAAGTGTGGTTACTCTGCACTGTAGCATCCAGTCAACGAATAAAAGACAATGAAATCTATGACTAGCCTTGTGAAAATGAAATCAATTAGTCACAAACTCAGTGGCAACTGCTATCTTATCTGTCCTCAAAAGATGACATTCAAAAATGAAAACATAAATATAATACTTTATTCATCACTATAAATATGAGCATGCATAAAGTGTGTCTGTAATTTACTTTGTGTATAAGCGGGTCTATGTTGTAAAAGTGAGCGCACCTGTTATATGTGAATGGGTACGTGGTTTTTGATAATTTAGTCTATGCATGATTTATGTAAAGCACTCTTTGGATAGGCTCTATATAAATCCTCATTATTATTATTATTAAACATACTGTTAAAATTAATCACAAGAAAACTGTCTGGGATCCTTCATTTGTTTGATATTTAATTATACTGTATCTAACATTAAAACTCTCATCGCATCTACATGGGAGGGGGGGATATCCCAGCATGCAACTGTAGTTATGATCTTAGCATAGATAACTTGGTTTAATGGATTACTTTGCCACTGGCACCATCAGCTGCAAGTTTATTTTTGATTTGTTTTAATGAAATACAATTTCTAATGATATTTTAAATGATATTATAATACATTCTTTATCATCAAATGGTAGTTTCCGGAATGTCATCTCAGCTGAAAACTAGAAATAACACTCCATTTTTTTTTAACATTTTTTTCTTCAGCAGAAAATTTATTAAGTTTTTGATGTAGCAGTTTTGTTCCTTGTAGGATCAATCATATATTGATTTTTGCTGTTGAAAACAGTTAAAAGTTATAATTTTCAAGCACCATTATATGTTTCTTACTTTTCAGTGGAGATATATTATGTCCAGCCTAATGATTTATATTATGATACAGTTTTCCTGCTGCCTACGTCATATTCTTTCACATCAACAAACTTTGATTCTAGATATTAGGCTGTTGTGGACATGGTTCTGTTTACTAACACTGGACCAGCCTGTGAGCCATTATCTGTGTTGTTGTTAATGATATATTGGTCATTACTTATTATGGTTTTTGTTAATGACATGTTGATTTTAAATCGTCATCTGCTGAATATATCTGGTCTCCATAGTGAACAGTACAGATCAAGATGCTGGATTGAACTGAAACAAACTGAACCGACTTAAAATAATAGTAATATCCAAAGCAGAACATTAAATTCATACATGCCCATACATGCATGCTTTTACTTACTGATTTCCTTCAACCCAGATCTGCCATATTTGTCCTATTGAACGGCCAAAATGTACTCACCACAAGAACCGCTGTGGGACCGCCTAGGGGATGTTGAATTTGAGCGAGATCTCAAAATTCCTTTTCTACTATCTGCACTACCTGAGCGTCTAGCAAATGCTGGGGAAGAATGGTTTGTCTCAGAATTTGAATGGGCCCCAGTTTCTTCCAGCTTTGGCTCAGTTTCTTCTGCAAACTTTGCTCCTGTCAACATTATATCACTGCAGCTGTAGTTAATGACAAGATGATCTATGTGTAGGCGCGCGCACACACACACACACACAGCAGATACTGAGCTATATTATCAATATAGTCAATCCACATACTGGCATAATGAATATTTAGAATCTTATGAGTCCAATCAAGAATACCATTTTATAGTAAAATTGAACGATTCTCAATGTGAATACAAATTCCTAGCAACCAAATATAAGCTGTCATAGCATTAGATTCAGTAGCATCAATAACTGCATCATAAAATGCATTTGATTAAACAGAGTTCACTGTCCATTCATTCATTCATTCATTCATTTATTCATTCACATGTTCATGTATGCATTATTTTACCCAACCTTCTTATATCCATTTCCAATGCTTTCTAGTTTAGACAGCCCAGTATAAATTTTGCAAGATGTCTATAGTGATGTATTGATATATTCAAATATCTAATAAAAAGTAACAAATTGATTGTAATAATGTATATACATGTACATATTCATGCTAGATGCTGGCAAAAAACAAACTCTGCATTTATATGTATCCACGTCATGCATTCACATGCCCACACACAAAGGATACCAAAGAGATGAACAGAATGCTGACAGTCAAGAGGCTATCAAGAAAAGCCAGCAAACCTGAGTTGTCATCAGACCCAACATCATCTTTGCCCTCCTTTGGGATCATGCCCTTAAAGAAAGGATAAGGATCATCCCATGGAATTGCAGAATGCTCCAAGCCTTCAATGTCTCGTGTGACAATGAAACCATTGGTATCTGTTGTGGCAATATCCATACACTCAAACACAAACTGCTTAAAGGCTCGATCTGCCTCTGGAAGAAAAATAAAGCAGCATTTTCCTTTACTGCAAAATGTGACCAGACTGCACTACTAAGCACTCTAAAGCTACATTATTAAACAGTTCTGCTATAAACCTCTTGTTGTAAACAGTTTTACTATAAGCCTCCGTTGCTGTAAACAGTTTTGCCAAAAGCCTCTGTTGTTGCAAACAGTTCTACTATAAACTTATTGTTTTCATCTTCTTTATCTCCTTTACCTATTTCTTTTGTTTACCTCTATTAAGAGTGTTTCCATATTGTTATTTTATTTATAAACATCAAACAAAAAAGTGTAAAAATGGTGTAAAAATTAAACTGATCTGGGTGTGGGAATGCTTATGTTCTGGAGTTTAATTTGCTTCTTTTAGCATTACTATTGACTAGCTTTCCACAAGACAACCCAGGGATTCGCTACACTTGGTTTCACAAAAGATATTACTGCAGCTATGGGATGTTAGGCTTAATTGCTCCTCTTGTCATCTTAACCTAATGTACACAAATAATTTTCCATGTCTTTAATACCAACCATGAGTGGAAAGGCCACTGCTGGCACAGAAGTGAATAAGCTCATGCAGACGGGCAGCTCGTTCTCTCATTTCAGCTGGCATTGGTCTCTTGTGGTAGAGTTTCTGGGTTAAGGGATGCAATCTAAGTATGGCTCTTTCTGCCTTTTCAGGACTAAAGCCATAGACAGGCTTCAGATAGTGTGTGCGGACAGCCACATCATCCTGGGCATTTATGATCAGTGGTGATTTCTTCTCTTCTGGCTTTGGTACAGTGACACTCAGGGCCTCTGACACTGACTAAATACCATTTCAATAAAAAGAAATAGTAACATTATAACTCTTCACTTCACAAGAAAAGTATTTTAACACAAAGGCATCATAATATGTTGCAATGAGAACTTACAAGAGAAGCATATATTCCATGGATATTTCATGAAACAGACATGTGACAATGTTTTACGTTTAAATGTCTAAACTTACTCAAAAGAAGACAATCTAGCAAAAAGTACTGCAAACATCTCCAGCACCAGTTGAAAAACAGGATAGTCTTTGAATCCCATTAGCAATATGGAGCTAAATTACGGCTGAAGCGAAATAAATAATATCCATAAAATAATACAGCCTGATTTATGGGGGGAGGATGGAGCGACAGAAAACAGGAGATAGAAACCACTGTAAAACAATAAGGCTTTACAGATGCAATGGAGGGGATTGTTGTACAGTCTCATTCTATGATAAAACAAAAATGTTGCAAACGTGAACCAAATGTACTTGTTTCATGAGCATGATTACGTTAAAATTGTAAATAATAATGATTATTTCATTCTTTTCTCTTTTCCTTGTTTAACAGGGGAGGTATGGTTGCTTATTAATGTCTAATAAATAGTTCCAGTTAATCAGTCCATACAAGTGAGGGAAGTATAGGAAAAACTAGACTGTTAGACTTTTAAAGCTTTTAAAACAAATCTTCATCTTCTAACTCTACTAACAATTGACAAATGCATAATAAAACAAAACGATTAAATTTATAAAGTTATATACTTCAAGAATATTGTTTTACTGAGCATTTCTATCATGATTATTGTATTTTCCTCAATTTATTAAGTAATTCTCAGGGAAATTTTTAACTGACACACAACTGACAGAGAATTTACTAACTTACTAATCAGAAAATTTACTTGACTTTATAAATACTTAATGCTTTTACTTTAGGTCTTGTGGTCAAAGGGAGACAGTCCAACATGAATTATATCCCTGAGTTAAAGAAATTAAGCTGCTTCCCTTTATCCTTGAACTACCCAGTGTCGACTAGTCTAGAATGAGTTAACAGCAACACCATGAGTTTATCCTCATGTGCCAGCTCTCATCATTCGTTATGTTCCCAGCTAGCCAACCCTAGCCCCCACAATGCAAAACTCACTGAAACTTTCTGTGCCTTAGCAGACCACATAAGACTATGTCACTATGTTGTATTGTGTGCTGCTTATGTTTGCAGGGTGAACAATCAGCAATCAGTGATAAAATATTTACTTATGTTTAAGTTTGTTTTTTTTTTTTTTTGTTGTTTTTTTTGTTTTTTAGTGCTTCAAGAATGCATTGCATGAGTGACCATAAGTTAATTCCTTCCTTTTATACAGAACTTCCAGTTCCTTGCTACATGCGGTTTGCATTGCACAGTATACTGTGGTCTGCAAATTTAGCATCCAAGATATTTTGTCTAGAGATTTATTTTAAGTTCTGGTAACTCATACCTTACGTTCGTGTTCTGTAAATGCAAGTCTAAGGGTAATGTTGCTAAAATGGTCAGCCAGTTCTGAGTTCATCCCATCAGGTCGCCTTGGCAATGACTGCTCACTAGGTGGATCCCTGTTCTCTTCTGATGCAACAACCTGCAATAAAAATTTGGATCTATAGTCAATGTTTTTTGTCCCTTCTATAAATGTATAGAGCAACACTCAGCATAAATTCTCCGGTCTTTCTTCTCTTGCTCTGATTTGACCTTCTTCAATAGATAGGTATGGTATCTATTGCTTAATACCACACACACATGCATATGAACATGCATAAAGACACTCAATTTCCTGCTCAGATTTTTGATATTCAGATACTGCAGATCATCTCAAAAAGCCTTTAAAAACTCTTCTATTGCAATCTGTGTACCAGCTTCCTACTGCAACACACACACACACTTTTTTTTTTTTTACTTCCTCAAATGATGTGTAAGTTTTAATATATTGGCTATATAATCTGCCGAATAGTATAATAATCTGCCTGTGCAAAAATTCCTTCCTCTCCTACTTACTTGTTCCAGCATGCAATGTAATATGAGCGGCACGCTAACACTCTCCAGGGGAAGGCAGTTCATAAGCTCATTATAGTAGCGCATATCAGATGGCCCCACAACTGCTGATCCAGAATGTGCAGCTTCCACATGTGAGCTTTCACTTGTTGGGCGCACTAGAGTCGCTGGTGTGGGTGGGGCCCCCATATTGGGAATATCTGTACCTGAGATAGATTTTTATTAGCTGAATTAAAAACTGATGGCATATTCTGGTCCACAGTGCAGCTGAAACACTATAATAGCGCTGAAGCATTAGTAAAATGACACTGGAAATAGCTATTGGTGGTGACACAAAAGTATGCTCTCCTGAACATATGTGGGAATCTATGATCACAATGAAAATGAAGTATGGGAGATCTCTTTCAAATTTAATGTATAATTTGCTCCCATTGTCGAGCTGATAGCTCTCATTAACTGCACACAGAAGGAAGCATTAAAAAAAGGTCCTATACCTGTCACTTTTTCAAGTGATACACTTCCATAAACAGGCACACTCTGAAGCTTAAGGTTCTTGAGGTAAGTGTGATACAAGCGCCGAGCATCCAGTAGGTCATAGATCATGCAAGCCACATCCTCAAACATGGCTTCCCCAAACTGAGTCTGTGCAGTTAGTTTGAAAGGATGATAACATCTGAGCATTACTCCAGAAAGTTTATAAGAAGCTTTTATTAAACTACATTAACAATTGTTGAAACTGAAGGCAACAGTCACAACAAAGACTGAGTTAGATTAAAAACTACCTATCTCAAAATCTACTAGCTGTCAAAACCAAACAAAATTAATTGTATATTGATTTATTCCCAACTTTCAATACATTAAAGGGCTATGTCTTAGCATCTACTGCAGTGTAATTCCTTCATCACATTTTTTTTTCCGCTGAAGGTCCACTTTGTATTAAATTCCTAACCTGTATTCTATATACACAAAGCTAAACCACTTGTTTAAAGTGACCAACCAACCTTTGGGAAACTACTCAAATTTGAATAAGTTACTCATTCAGTCATCAAAGCTGTACCCACCATATACACAAGCAAATATTTTACCCTCTGAACTGGATCATCAAAAGTGACTGGCAGAAGCAAACTTTGAACTTCGTAGTCAAGCCGAGCAACATCATGCAGTCGAGAGGAGTCTGGGTTGTTGCGTAACAAAGGAAGAATTTCACGCCAGAAAGTATGAATTTCCAGAGCCAATTTTTTACGCTCCTGATGAGCAGCCTCTTCTGCAGCTGTGTAAAGTAAAAACCAAAAGAATTCACTATTATATGTTGTGCTTTTAGTGTAGATCCAACTGACTGACTTTTAAAGTTAAAGTCATAAACAGAGTGATGTGGATGGATAGATTTGTGGGTACATAAACATATACAGACAGCTAGACAGAGACACAGATTTTTTTAGGTTTTTTTTCCCTGCAAAAGCAGAAAGTGTGAATGATATATAACCACCAAGCAAATGGTTCTAACAGAAGGAGAGATAGAGGGGAGTTAATGGGCATTTCATTATCACTGACTTGGCAACCTAATCTACCACCAAGAACATTTTGGGCTGAAACTAGGCCATCCTCAATTTGGTAGTCAGGCGACCACCTCCAGTGTGTCTCAATGTGATAGATACTAAAGCAGTCAAATAAAGTGTATTGGAAGCTGGCAAAAATAAGCCGAGCGTCTTCTATTTTTCATTTGACTACCTCTTACAGAAGCATGCCCTCCAGATATGGAAGTTAGCTGCAAAATAAGCCTGATTTACTGGATGAATAAACAGTCACAGATCAACTGGCAGTATTCCTACCAAGACAGGGCAGCAGATGTCTCTGTTACTCACAGGATGAAATACCCTATGTGTCCAATGACACCCCCGTGGGACCCTGGGGTATGCTTGGCTAGCGAGCATTGTAAGAATAGGGTCCCTGCTGTCCAGCTTGGCATGTCGTAAGAGGCAACTAAGGTGGACACCTCA
This sequence comes from Marisa cornuarietis, assembly GCA_004794655.1. Taxonomy (NCBI): domain Eukaryota; kingdom Metazoa; phylum Mollusca; class Gastropoda; order Architaenioglossa; family Ampullariidae; genus Marisa; species Marisa cornuarietis. The sequence goes on along the minus strand of SMMW01000617.1, from coordinate 4,414,547 downwards.
CCTAGAGGTAAATTAGGTTGTGGTAGGGCTAACAACCCCACCATGTAAAAAAAAGCATGTTACAGAAACCAACACTAGAGCACTCGTTACGGATGGCGAAGGTAATGAAACATACCAGGGAACTGGACTTATGACGGACGACAGTCAAACCCGAGAGGGAGCTGGCGCTCCGATGGTGGATTTACTGAAGCCAAAGCAGAAGTTGAGGGTGGGGTGCTGGAACGTCCAGACCTTGTATCAGACTGGCAGGTTGCCCCAACTAGTCAAGGAGTTTGACAATTACAACTTGGACATCCTGGGAGTCAGCGAGGTCAGATGGACCAGCACGGGAAAGAGGAGACTAGCATCAGGACATACTATCTTGTTCTCAGGAAGATCAGACAACCAACACTCTGAAGGAGTAGCACTACTCCTCAATAGGAAAACTGAAAAGACACTGCTGGAATAGAAGCCTTATGGACCCAGGCTTCTGAGAGCAAGATTCCATTCAAAGTACACCAAGCTGACAGTGCTAGTTTGCTATGCACCAACAGAAGACTCCGAGGCAGAAGACAAGGATGCTTTTTACGATCAGCTCCAGGCAGCCACGGAGAGCGTCCGAGCCCATGATATGTTGCTCATCGCTGGCGACCTCAATGCCAAGGTGGGAAGTGAAAACACCTTCAGGGAGCATATCATGGGCAAGCATGGAATTGGAACCATCAATGACAACGGAGAGAGAGTGGCAGACTTTTGTGAAGAAAACAATCTACTGACTGGAGGCACACTCTTCCAACACAAAGACATCCACAAGGCAACGTGGGCATCACCAGATGGGATCACAAAAAACCAGATAGACCATGTAATCATCAACTGAAGATGGAGGAGCTCACTTCAAGATGTCAGAGCCTACAGAGGAGCAGACGTTGCCAGTGACCACACTCTTGTGATAGTCGCAGTTTCTCTGAAGCTACGTCGATCACGAGGAAAATAGGCACGTCAGCAGAGAGTGGACTCCGGCAGACTGAAGGACCCAGCCACCAAACGGGCCTTTGTAGTGGAAGTAAAGAACAGGTTCCAGGCACTAGGGGACCAACAGGAGATGACCTTAGAGGACTTCAATCGAGTCCTACATGAAACAGGTGAGAAAAGAACAGTGGATCAGAGAAGAGACATGGAAAAGGATAGAAGAGAGAAAGTCAACCAAGCAGAAAATCAACAACACCAGATCTGAACGTTTGAAGGAACAACACAGACAAAGATATACAGAAATAAACAAAGAGGTAAAGAGGATGATCAAAACCGATAAAAGGGACTACATAGAGAAACTGGCAGATGAAGCAAAAGAAGCAGCACGAAAAAATGACCTGAAGACACTGTATAAAATCAATAAACAGCTGAACAAAAGGTTCAAAAACAGTGAAGTACCAGTGAAAGACATGAACGGAAATGTTGTCCAGGGAGAGGCAGAAAAACTACAGCGCTGGAGGGAGCATTTTGAGTCAGTTCTAAACAGACCAGACCCCCCTCAGCTCGCAGACATCCAGCCAGCAGATACAGACCTTGACATCTGCACAGACTCGCCAAGCCTGGAAGAAGTGACAGCAGCAATCAAGGCAATGAAAAGCAGCAAAGCACCAGGGGCAGATGAAATAACAGCAGAGATGTTGAAAGCCGATGTGAATGTAACAGCTCCCATGTTGACTGAAATCTTCAGGCAAGTTTGGGAATCAGGACAGATCCCCGATGCATGGAAAACAGGGCTCATCTTCAAACTAACCAAGAAAGGAGATCTTGGAGACTGCAATAACTGGAGGGGTATAACACTTCTTTCCCTCACCAGCAAGGTCTTCAGCAAGATTGTTTTGTCAAGACTGACAGCAACCGTTGAGAAAGACCTCCGACCTCAGCAAGCAGGATTTCACCCTGGGCGATCCTGCTCTGAACTCATTTTCACTCTGCGTCAGATTCTGGAGCAGAGCAATGAGTGGACCGCACCGCTGTACATCAACTTCATCGACCTGGAGAAGGCTTTTGACAGCATCCACCGCGAGTCCTTATGGAAGATCCTGAGGCATTATGGAGTCCCTGCGAAACTTGTCCAGGTCGTTGCAATATTGTACAGCAACTTCAAATCTCAGGTGGTCTGTGACACGGAGCTCACAGCCCCCTTCAACGTCAGTACTGGGGTGAAGCAGGGCTGCATTTTGTCGCCGTTCTTCTTCATCCTAGCCATGGACTGGATTATGAAGAATTCCACCGACAGAGAGAGGAGAGGGATCAAATGGACCATGACTATGACAGCAACAACAATGCTGGAAGACTTGGACTTTGCTGATGACATTGCCCTGTTGTCACACCGCCACCAAGACGTGCAGGAGAAAACAAATGCCTTCTCAGAAACAGCTGGAAACCTTGGCTTGAAGGTCAGCGCATGAGAGTGAACCCCAGAGTCCAAGAAAACATCAAACTAAATGGAGAAGAGATTGAGGAAGTTGTCAGTTTTACCTATCTTGGGTCCAGGATTTCAAACACCGGGGATGCGGAGGTGGAGATTCGAGCCCGACTGGCGAAAGCCAGCCAGGCCTTTGCCTCACTAAGGAGCACATGGAAGGAAAAAAACATCAGCCAGAAGACCAAGCTGAGAATCTTCAAGTCAAATGTGATCAGCACCCTCCTTTATGGATCAGAATCATGGAAGATGACCAAAAACATCGGTAACAGGCTTGACGTCTTCCAAAACAGATGCCTCAGGCGCATACTTAACATCTTTTGGCCAAACACCATCACCAATGAAGAACTCCACCGAAGAACTGAAACCGAGTCCATCATCACGCTGGTTCAACGAAGGCGTTGGCGATGGATTGGACATGTGCTTCGCCAGCAGACAGCAGACCTCTCCAGAATCGCCCTACGATGGACTCCAGAAGGCCGAAGAAAATGAGGCCGCCCAAAGGAAACCTGGAGAAGAACAGTGGAAAGGGAGATAAAAGGAAAGGGCTGGACATGGGGTCGCCTGGAGCGAGTTACAGCCGATCGACATCAGTGGCGGCTCTGGTTGAGGCCTTATGTGCAACTAGCACGAAGAGGATTGATTGATTGATTGATTGATTGTCCAATTACACGTCTGCCATATGATAAACAGCCACATTATAAGCTCTAGTCTTGGGAGTGGGATCCCAGCAGAAATCATGCCTGTGCTCACAAGGCAGAGGACAGGATATATGGATATATGAACTCTAAACTAAGGTCAGGTAACCCTGGTAAAAAAATAGCATTTTTATTGGTAAAATGTCTTTCTTCTAGTAGTTATCAGATGACATAACCAAAATCCTCTAGCTACCTCAAATCCAGCTGTCCGAACCCCTGAAACATGGTAGGATCTGAATACAGCGCAGCCCCCTCCCCTCTCAACCCCATCTGTCACATCAGAGAGCCATCTTCTCCAGTTTTCGCCAGGACTGAGTCTGTAACCCACTGCGGAGAGGCAGGAGGGAGCTAGCTGTCATGTCATCTGGTAAGTACTTGAAGAAAGAAATTTTACCACCAAAAATGGTATTTCTTCTTCATACTGTACCTGATGACATGACCATATGGAGAATAACTAACAGGTGGAGGCAGTGGCACCCACCCCTGGCAACAACCTAGTGAAACGCCAGGTGAGGTAGAAAACAATAATCTACCCCAAATCCACCCAGGCTGTAGGCTGAGGCCACCCTGACTGCACTAATGCAAGGGTGCCCTCAGGCTGGCTGAAAAGACCATTGTGCCTGTCACATGGTGAGCTGCCGAGATGCCACTGACTGCATCCAAGGATTTAGAATGGTGTGCAAGGTCTCATAGGTAAAACCTAGCAAACACTGAATTAGAACGCCACCCTATCGCCTGACTGATTTCCTTCAGCGCTACATTCCTCGAAAGGCTAGACTGGTGGCTCCTGCTCAAACCTCATGTGTTCTGGGGTAAACAAGAGATCCCTGTCAGAGACAGGGCGAAATTGGCGGCCTTGATGACAGCTTTAATCCAGGCAGCAACCGTCTGTGCTGAAATATCTGTTTTTTTCCTTCACACAAAGGTAAAAACAACCTAGTGCAACTTTTTCAACGTGGAGCCGATCTTTTGATGTAAATCTTTAAGGCTCTGACTAGGTCCTGGAGCCTAATAAGGTCCCTGGGACCCTTCCTCGGAAGGGGAAGGAGTAACCTCCCCAGGTGTGTTAGGAGGGATAATGACCCATACCCCCAAAACTGCAAACAGGTAGGATCGGAGGAGAGTGCATGGATCTCTGAAACCATACGGCAGAGGCTACCGCAACTAAAAAACAACTCTTTTAATTTAAGAGTTTAAAGGGAGTTCTGGATAAAGGCTCAAAGGCTGCCAAGTTCAAATAAGTCAGAACCCAACCCAAATTCCAGGAGGGGAAGAGGATACAATCTACCAGACAAACCAATGAAAAATTGGCCAGCAAGGCAGAAATATCTCTATTAGTCTCCATATTCCAAAGTCCCAAATGTCGGAGCGTATCAGAGAGCACAGCTCTATAACCTTTAATAGTAATAGGCGCCAGAGATCTCTCATTAAAAAGCCACAGAAAAAATCCCCTTCCTCCGCCAGGAACATATTTATAAGCTCCAGGTCCTTGCTCAATCTCTAGTTCTCAACTTACCTTGATAAACTTAATAAAAGTGAAGGGTCTTCTTGCAGCAGTGATGCACACCACTGTTTCACAGGAGAACCCTCGACGTTTGATGGCACCCTGACAAGATCCAGATGTGAAGATTCAGATGCTCTGGTGATGGATTAGAGAGCAGACTGTGAAGTTGTCTTAACAGAGTCCGAACGGGTGGTAGTTTCCATGGCACCACTAGTAACAGTGCTGCTAGCTCTGAACTCTAAGAGCAACTCCAGTTTAGTGGCACCACTAGCAGAATCCTGACATTGTTGCCCTCGATCTTTGACAATAGTTTGGGTATCATGACTGCTGGTTGAAAGGCATAGGCGTGAGTCCCTCTCAATTCAGGGACAAGACGTCCACTGCTAAAGCCAATGGATCAGAAGCTGGAGATACAACCGTAGGCTATATTGCTTTTGTTAAAGTAAATATATTTTGTCATCAAATCCACAGCGTCTTGTGTTGGTCGGCTGAGAGCTCGCAGCATGATACACCCATATCTCTTACAACCACAAAGGTAGCAATCCACACCACCGACACGGCCAAAGACGGGCAAAAAACTGGAGTAGAGTGCTCTCTGACGTGACAGGTGGGGTTGGGAGGGGCTGAGCTGTATTCAGAAGATGGAGCTAATGGGCCATACAGCATACTCTAATTAACTAACCACATCACTGCAAAACATTAACAACCACTAAGACACTTGGAGACAGAAATGACTAAAATGGTGCTCGCCTTGCAGAGATCTACCAGACAGTGCAATGTTGGGCTCCACATTTCAAGGGATTTCCCCCTCAGCAACTGAAGGTCCCTTAATTCTTCCTGTAAAGCCAGGGGATGGTGAAGGAAAATAGCTGTCAGTGGCCTTAGCAGTACATGGGGCCCTGCGGGGCCATGGGCGAATGTCATATGCAGGGCCAATGTGGGGCCGAAAACAGTAAGTGTAGGCTATATACCATACCACAAGAATCTCCTTTTGTGGGGCCTGTGTAAGTAACACTAAGATTATAAGATTTAGAATTCCCATGCTTGGCCCAGACCGGACCAAAATTTTGTAATCGATATATTGGCCCAAGCTTGGGTCAAGGTGGACATTACACTGGTAATGAAACTCTAGGACATAGGAATTAGTTCATCTTGGGCCAACTTTGGGCTAGTTTGTACTCCAAATTTTAGCCAAAAATGCAGCCAGGGAAATATTCATTTTGGACAAACACTGTAAGCATGTCGTAATACTTTTAGTGGTCCCTCTAAAGACCAATTTCAAAGCAAACCTTTTTTTACCTTTCTACCTTGATGCCTTTCCTTCCCCAACATTCATCAGGGTCAGGTACCCATTTAACAGCTGAGTCAAAGGAAAAAAAGCATGTATTGAACTGGACAGTGTGCACCTCCAGCCTTGGACACCACTTGGCTATAGTGACACAAATACATGTAGGTCACTCAATGCAAATACACACTAGATGAAGAAAATTTAAAGATATAAGCTATTTTTTTGAATACAGGCTAAGACCAGGAAGGTTTCTCAGCTTAAGATTGCATTATCTGCACCCACCTAAAGTCTTTTCATCCTTCTCAGGTGCATTAGGGTCAGGAGGTGGTGGTGCGAAGTGAGAGTAGTCCTGGGAAGACACACGGAGAATGCAGTCAATATTGACTCCTATTTCAGCCAAGTATGGCAACAGGTGAGGATCATTGAATCCTATCATGATCATGTAACAATGTGCTCCGTCATCTGGTTCATCATCTGAAGCAAAGTGTTAACATTTTAAGTTAACTGCTATGTAAGCAGATTTCATATATTATATATTTCCTCAGATGATCTTTTGCTGGCTTTTGCACTAATTTTTGTTACTCACTAAATATGTATATGTGTTTTCAAGATTTGCAAGCATTATGCATACATGCATATAGATGGATGTGATCACTCAAAGCAAAAGCAAAGAAACAAAGAGAAAGGAGAGGATGAAAGGAAGGAAGGGGAAAAAAAGGAAAACAGCAAATGAACAGAAGACCTGACAAGTAGACAGGGGTAAATATGTAACAAAACCAAGGTAAAGGTCTTAAAGGACAACAAGAGTGCTCAGCGAAAATCGCTGGAAATAAAGCACAAAGTATGACAAAAACATGTTCCGGTGGTATTTTATGACAAAGAGGCATGAAAGATTTTATAGTAATATTTTTCTCTTAAGTACACCTGGATTTGTCGAGAAAACAGGAAGTGACGAAACGAACGTATTTCTAAAAATAGCACCGTTTGCACTAGCATAAATCGAAGAGAAAAGATGCCATTCTCAGTAAAAGAAAACTGACCAGGATACATTGTGCTGTTGCTGAATGTTCTCTTCGACACTCAGAGGGAGTTAGTTTGTACTCATGAAGGAAATCCTAAAGATAATGGCACCACACGCCAGTGGATTAACTTTGTTCAAACATGCCGTGCAAACTTGGTCCCCACAGCGTACTCATGAATTTGCTCAAAACATTTCAAAATTGATTGTTATTCAGTCACTTATACAGTACAAGCAAGTCTTGGACTTTCAGTAAGCCGAAGAAATCTTATACCTACAGCAGTGCTTACTATACAAAAGCATGAGATGTTAAAACCAACTATAACTGCTGATAGATCAAGCATCAGATATGCAATATCAACGGTTTCTACACGGATCTGGTCTACAAGTAACATCGTGTGACAGTCACAAACACATGATCATCAGTTGTATCTTTATCCAGCATAATGCTCAAAACAACTGACAGTGTGAGGGCACCATTGATGTGCGTGATCGAAACAGCTAAAAAAAAAAGGAAAAAAAAAGAATTGAGGGTGATAAACATATTATAAAGAGCTTAGAACGGGAACACGTGCGATCGAGTATCAGTAAGTAAATAGAAAATTTTGCATGCAGCTAAATGAGGAAGAAATGTTTTTACATCGATAAACATGTTTCAAACTATCATTATATTTTTAATTGTAAAAAAATCCTTAGCAGCAGTCAGTTGTAACTATTGTTGCCCATTAGAGGATCTCACTGCCTCGTGGCCAATGGGGTTCTGACCACATCGTCTACCATGTCTATAGTCCAGCACATGACAGGTGGAGCCCAACCCTCTCCTTCCGCCACTATTACATCCCCTGATATTGCCATGTACCCATTTTTCTAGCTGGTGGGGCAGAAGTAGTTATCCACCCACAGACACAAATGAACATTAAGCATCTTCCTTCTGAAATAATTGAACATTTTCAGTCTTTCGACTTTTTCTTTTTTTTTTGCTGAAAATGTTCTTTGTTAACTTAGTTGCTATTTTAACATAAACCATGTTTAATCACTTAGTTTCCTGATCTCAGCAAGGCAACAGTTTACCTATATACTTTGTGTCTTTGTTCTGCTCTCCCCTCTTAAGCAGTTTGCTCCCTTCTCTAGCTGCTGGAGCATCTGGAGTTTTCTTTCCACCTTTCTTTCCTGCTGACTTACTTCGATCCTTATTTCCTGCCATCTCCTTAGCAGCTTTTTCTCTATCAAGAGAAGCCTGGAATCATTTTTTCAATTCATAATCTGTCAAAAATAATTGGTAATGGAAGGACATCACATGTTTTATTACAAGTTTAGCATGTCTATCCACTTTTACAAACTTGTATTTGTTGCACAGAAAAGTTGGTTGTTAGGATAGTGGATAGATGGGTCTGCTGGCAGAACAGTTCATTGGCTTGCTCTCTGGAAGACTAAAATACTGGCCGTCTGCTTAACTGTTTACTTGGTTTTTTCTTGCACATTTATTTTATCTGTACATAAAATTTCCCCATAAATTTATATGAATGTACGTATAATAATAAACATTCAAACACCTTTTTCTCTAATTCTCGTCGTTGAAGATCAGCCATCTTAACAGCCATCAATTGGAATTTAATCAGCTTTGCCAGCAAAGAAGCAGGAATCTCCTCACCAGAATCAAGGTAGGTTTTGCATACTTCACATACTTCATAGTTAGCAGGCACATCCTTGGTCTTCTTACGTTTGGGATTGCCAAGTTCATGAACCTTTATTGTTGGAAAAATTATTTTTTGTATAAAGTTTTATTTCAAAAATTTTACAGCTTATTTAAATTAAATTACTACAATTTGAAACTATATAGCAATCACAAAGTATCAAGAAATAGATATAAGAAGTACTTTTACTTACAACAAAATTTGTCTGTCTCACACTCACATACATGCAGACATGCACCCGTACATGTGTGCACACATGCACACCTGTGCACATGCATGCACACACACACACACACACACAGATGAGAGAAAGAGAGAGAGCAAGAGAACAGATCCACAGAATGAAGCTGAACTAAAAGATTAAGAACCAAAGAACTTGTGACAATTGCTACCTGATTGTACAAAATGTCTTTAGACACAAGAGTAAAAAGTTTGCGTATTCCAGAGCTGATAGCTGTTGCTAATACACCAATGTTTTTGTAATCATCCACTTTGTTTCCCACAAGCATGGTGATGTTTGGTTTCCATTTTTTCTGTTCACAAAAGATAGTAAATCAAACTGACAAATTTATTAGCAGATTACTTGTTCCTGAAAACACATATTCAGTATATTTCTGAACAAGACACCAGTGAAAGTTGTTTTACATACAACACAACTTCCATATGAAGATGTTAACCAATGTGGTGATATGTTGAAACAAAACATAAAATTAAACACTGATGTAAAGGCTAACCCTTGTCAAACTTGAAATTAAATTCAAGGCCTTCAAACAAAGCGCTACCGTCACACAAACGCAGAGAGATTTTTGCTTTAAATTGTGTTGGCAAAACACATGCATATGGACTTAAATTTTAAATTCTGACATCACTGACATCCAATCTAACAACTACTTCAACAAAGTAAAAAGGCTTTGCCATCATAGTGATATACATTTGTAATTGTGCAGAAATTGAATGACCTCTTCACATCTTTTCTAAATGTATTAGGTCATTGCAATGTTGAAAATCTTGTATCTCATGCCCAGAATACTCCAGTAATAGAGAATTACTATCTTGTAATGATGAGATCAAGACATTTTCGATAATAATGCAAATGTGTGTTAGCCTAGTCTCTTTCATTGCCATTTTAATCATCATCATCATCATCATCGTCATCTGAATTTCTCAGACTATATCACAACCAGAAAACTTTGTTTTTTTTATCTGACCTGTGCACATTACCTAATCCTGTCACCTGATAATAAATGTATGGTCATCGGCTTTTTAGCTCTGGTGCAGCAAAGTGGGAAAACTCCCTTCCTGTTTGATATCCGCCACTTACCCACCTACATCGAGTCTTTAAAAACACATCTTTTCCATGAGCATTACTCCTAAAATATAATCAACTTACTACTACTAATTACTCTCTCTTAACGCCTCAAACAATCAAATCATAAATATACATCTATGCTAAATATTTAAGCGTTTCCGTGAATATATATATATATATATATATTTAAAATATACCATACTTTTTATATTTGTTGTCGATTTCGATGCGAGTCTAATTAAGAACAATACGTTCTAAAATGGAAAAAGTTGCTAGAATTACTTGTTTCTTTGACATTCTTGCTAGAATTACTGGAAAATTTTAAGTGATCCTTTACGGTTTTGCGGAGAGCCGGGACATAGATTCCCATACTTATTTAATCTTAGTTTTAATACATGCTGCTTCGATCGTTCGATATCGAATCGTTGCAAATGATTAAAATATTACCTCCTCAAAAACTGCAGCCAACAGCGCTACATCCCACTTTTCTGGTGTTGGATCTGCACTGCTCTTTGCACGTTTCGCTCCTTTTGACATGATTAAATTTTCTAACTTTGCATCTCTCTCAGAAATCTTTCACCGCCATGTTGTTTAGATTGTTGCCGTTGCTATGAGAAAGTTGGAAAGACGACAATATGTAATATTATAATTAACTATAAAAGACAGTTTAATAAACTTTTTTTACATAAACAACATCAAAAATAATACATTATCGTATATTTTACGCATAGCAATTCTTAAGTATCGTTAAATGGGACAAGTGTGGGACTAAATGTGTACACAACTAAGATGGCGGGAGGGACATTTCGTCTGCTATCTCTAGCTTTGAAACGCAGATGTCTATTGCAAAAAAAATTCCCTGTACATCACTTAAATGTTACCCGTAATGCAAGTTCATTTCAACTGACATATCATGATTATGGAGATCCGCGTGAAGTTATTTCGCACAGAACAGTAGAGCTAAAGCCTCTCAAGGAGAACGAAGTGTTGGTGAAAATGCTTATGGCCCCCATCAATCCCTCCGACATCAATATGGTGGAGGGCACTTACTTCATTCGGCCATCCTTACCAGCCATCCCTGGAAATGAAGGAGTAGGAGAAGTCGTCGAAGTGGGAAGTGCTGTCAGAACATTACAAGTCGGGGACTGGGTCAATCCTGCAGATTCTGGCTGGGGGACATGGAGAAGCTTGGCAATCAGCAGTCCAGCAGAGCTCAGCAAAGTTTCAAATGACATTCCCGTCATGGCAGCTGCCACTCTGGTCGTGAATCCATGCACCGCGTACAGAATGTTGAAAGATTTTATCAAATTACAACCAGGTGATGTGGTCATCCAGAATGGTGCCAACAGTTCTGTTGGTCAGGCTGTAATTCAGCTTGCTAGACAATGGAACATTACAACAGTTAACATTGTGAGAAACAGACCTGAATTTGAAAAACTTGTTGAAACCTTAAAGAATCTTGGTGCTAATTACGTGATTACAGAAGAATTTTCTCGATCTGGGGAGATGAAAATTTTTATGCAATCTTTAAAATCTAAACCTAAACTTGCACTTAACTGTATCGGTGGCAAAAGTGCCACAGAGCTCCTTCGAAATCTTGACCAGAAAGGTGTGATGGTGACCTATGGTGGAATGTCAAAGCAACCCATCCTTGTGCCAACGGGTTCTTTGATCTTCAAAGAGGTGCAGATAAAGGGCTACTGGAACACCGAATGGAATAAGTGTCATTATGACAGCTCAAAGAAGCAAGCTATGCTGGATGAACTCTGTGATCTCATGAGAAAGGGTCAGTTTCTGCTGCCTGAGAGTTATGAGTATCCGCTGGAAATGCACAAAACTGCTGTGGAGCTTGCTATGGAAGGATTTAAATGTAAGAAAGTAGTATTTAAAATTGACAAAGATGTGTGACATAATGGTAATAGCGGTATTAGGTTTTGTGGACAGTGCTCATATGGTAATTTGAGTATGTATATGCTGATTTGTTGATGGATGCTTGTCTGCATTTAGATGGAAATATTTAGAGTATAAATGGAGCTAAGCAGTTTTTTTGTTAAGGGGAAAAAAGTATATGTGTCTATATACAGATATATCTTTGTACAGTTGTGATTAAAACTGCATGTCTGGTATGTTTGCAATTATATTTTCATAAATTTTGTGCTGCACAGATATATTTACAAGAGCTTGTGAACAGTAATTTTGTAAAATTTTCTATTGCTGAATAACTTTAGTGTAGGAAGTCTCAGATGCCATAAATATAGGTTGTTATGGACACCATGACAAACCAGAAAAGTGTGTTAGGATTTGCAAAGCAGGTTGTTAGGAAAGCTAGAATGAGACATTATAGAGTGTTTGGATGTGTGTGTGCACATGTGTATATCCCTGCACTTTTGGTTCTGGTGATAATTATGGAAAAATCCACATTTTGTCCAATCCTCACCAATCTGGGCAGGATTGTTCTTCATCTATATGAAGGTTGTAGACTACATTTGGTTTTCCCCTTCTAGAATGTTACCAGAGGCTCTAAATGGAAAAAAAACACTAATGCAAGAAAGTTTGAAATAGGCCTAATTCATAAAAAGACAAAGAGGGACAAAGAGGGTGAAGAAGGGGAGTAAGGTATCCAGTAGCTTTGTTCTAAACATCCTGCCCATGATGCCAAATGTGAGCTGTTAACCTGTCAAATAAAGGAAGGGGCATGATATCAAGATTGTTTCACTAACTTTGTACACTGATGCCACTCATGAATAATTCAATTTGAGCAAAGCAGCAAATAAAAGAAAGTTAACAATAAAATCACAGCAGGAATGGAAACCTGACTCTGTAGAGTGTTGGGAAAGGTAAGACAGCAAGGGAGAGCAGATAATCACATAAAGCTGGCCCCAAGAAAAATGTGGTTCCTAACACTTCACTTCCCAATGACATATGAAAGATTAGGGGATGACCTTCACCATTTTTTACACAGATGGAAGAGTTAGAGGCAGAAATTAAAGCTGGTTATCCTAATAACCCTAATCCTAGCCCGTTTTTGGTTTGTGGAAGAGCAGCTGAGCTCCCTCAAAACAAAAGTGTTATCAGCTGCTTTATCTTCATTCTGACCATTCTCACAAGCGAAACAAAAGATGACAAATATTGTTTTCCTTTACTTCAAGATCACTTTCTCTCTGTATTTAGCCAGGAAAATATTTAATACAAATGTGGAATGTGGGGGAGAAAAGAAATACTTTTGTCAAACAATGTTAACTCGCTCAGCAGTCCAGGTAATCTGAAAATGCTCAGTCATCAGTTATATACATGTATGCAAGAACACAGTATCATTTAACACTAAAGTATGCAAAAGATTTCATGATCAAAACCCGAGACAGATTTTAGGGAGGGAAAAAAAAGGTGACTGAACAAACGTTAGATAATGCAAATCACTTCTCACAACTGTTTAACCTTTGTTTTTAAACCTCTGACAACTGCATTTGGAAATCCATATTCAGTTATTTCCTTCCTGAAACTTATAATAAAACAAGCTAATACATACAAACCCACTGGATGAATGGTTACAATGCAAAATAATGACATCAGTTTGTACCCCTAGGGAGAGGTTTAATTTATCCTATGTTTCTATGTAAATTAACTAATTGAACTCTTGATGCCTCTTTGGTCTTCAGTTTAACTGCTCAATCAAATTTGACATCAATACCATAATCAAGTCATCGTAAGATTATTGTGAACTTGTTTACCTGCAATAACCTGTGTGAAAATATCTATGTCATGTCTCTTGGAGCTAAGGAAGTCCCCCAGTTTGAACTGCATCCCTGCTGACAGTAATTGAAACAATTCAACTGTTCTGTTCTCTGGCAAAGCTGCCAGTTTATTTATTTTTTAATCCGAACTGGATTTTAGAATATCCAGTCTGTTACATTGTCTATCAGTGTGTGATCCTCTAATCAAGTCTGAATGAATTAAGTTTTTATAAATTATACAGGAATATCTTTTTATACACCAACATGTAGATGCTTACCCAAAAGTGAATCTTCAAAGAAGAATGCTACTGTACACTCTAGAAATAAAGATTAATCTTTAACAAGAAAGAAAAGGGTTAAAAGATGCTTTTTTAAAATTTTAGGATCCAATGATTTTTTTAACCATGTGGCCTTTCCCAAGAAGTACTTCAAACTTTATTAGAACACTGGCATAATTACATTCATTCATGCAACATTTTAAAAGGTTTAAGTGTTTTTCCTAATTAAAGAAAAGGGATTTATGGCAGTGGTCAGTGACCAAAGTTCAACTCCTTTGGCCAACTCCGCAACATTGCACTTCCCTCGCCCCTACTGAAGACCTTTCTTCAAGTCAGTGACTACAGTTTTAAGTACAGGTTCAGTTTTTGCTTTCCAATCATCTGGTAGCGTTGTCAACATTGATTTGGAAATCTCTAAACATGCATCCTTTGTAAGTGAATTATATGGTAAAGAACGTACACAAGGCTAATATAGCTTTGTAAGATGTTCTCAAGAATTACACAATTTTCCATCTTGTTACATTCAAGTTAAATACTAAGAATCTCAGCTCAACCCAAAAATGAATAGATAAATGTTCCACTCTTATTTCATGCGCTCTACCATTAAAAACAAAAATCTCATATACCTACAGTAGAAGAAAGAAATGAAATGTAAAGACTTGGACGGAAAAGTCATTCCCACCATGGGTCAAACTTGTGAGCAAAATTCCCTGTGATAACTCTACAGTAAAACCAATCATATAATATGTGCAGTACATACAATATCATTCATACTTTTGTATCAAATTTTATAATTAAAAAGTTCTTGTAGCCATTCTTACACAGAAGATAATGTAGAATCAACAAATTCCCAAGATCTTCATATCTCTAATTACAAATTACAGACATCTGAATATGAATGAAAGAAATATTATTGCATTAAAAAGAAAGCTTTCTGACATGAAAGAAGGCCACGTTTGCACAAAAAATTCACACTTTTGTTTTATGAGTTAAGAGGAAACTCTTCTACCCACTTTTCACATGCATATATTTGTCCTCACGGGCACACACAGACTTAACATTAGAGTAGCACCTTAGCAGCTTTGCATGAAATCTATGTGAAAGCAGACCCCACTACTATGGCAACTGTACAAGTGTTCTGCAACATTAAATTTTTGACCCACATTGTTACGTCACTTTTTAGGAGGAGGTGAGCAGCGAAAGGGTGCTGTAGTCATGTAGTTCAAGCAAATGTTAACTGATTTTGCAAGTTGAAAACTGTGACATAAAAAGTCTATACAGCTTGACTCTACTGACTTACAAGCTACAAAAAATCCATGTAAAGCCATGTGCCAAAGATCTGGAAGACACTAAAATCAATCTGCATGAGGCAGAAAGACTGCTGTAAGCCCCTCCTTGGCTAGAGAAGCAAAGGAAATAAACTCTTGAACTCCTTTACACTTTTAAAAACAGAGCAAGACCTTTTTCTGAATTTTGTTTAAGTTACAGTGACTGCTATGCCTGCAATTCAGAATGCACAAATAATTGAGTTTTTAGAAAACTTCATAAGGATTGCAGAGTGGACAATCATGTTTTAATCTCTGTGCAAATGGCAAGTAAAGGCAATGGCTCCACAGCTCGGTAGATATTTCAGCAACAAAAGAAGAAACAGCTAAAAGTGAGGTGAAGGCAGGGGAAACTAACAACAATCTTATTTCTAGTCATTGCATATGCAAAGCTTAACATCCAGGGTGGGATTCATACCAAGAAAAAACAAAACTGTACAAAATAAACTCCTGCTGCCTCTGAGGCTGTTTCCATGTAACATGTGATCAGCCAGCATGCACTTCTCTCACACTCGCATTTGTGCTGCATCTTTCCTTCATGGTCACCTACTGTGCCCTCCAAAGTCCTGACCACACTGCTCTTCTCACACACTTACCTCATCAACGGGGAAGATTTTGGGAGAACGTGATGCTGCCTCATCAACAAAGTATTGGCATCATTGACAGGTTTCATGCTAGGATCCCATGAATGATGCTATTATGGCAAAGGATGATGATAAACCAGCTTCAATTAATTACACTTTATGCTCCACTGCTCAAAGGCAGTTTGAATTTAGTAACTCTGGCTTTTTTCTCATCAATACTCTTTCAGCAAGAAACTTTTACAAGATAAAGAAATCACCACGGTGTCTAGGATGATTGCTTGGATAAGAAACAAGCAACTGAGGGATTCTCAATTTAAATTCTGAAAGTGATGGGTGCAAACTGAAATAGCAAGTAAGCACACTTACACTCTACAGTTGACATGACATAGAATCAAAAGAAACAAATGTTTCTCTTTGTAAATAAGGGCAACAGATGCACACTCCATTCTTATACCTAAATCCCATTGTTCTTTCCTCAAATATAAATATTTAACCAGGTCAATGCTTTGATGACCAGCAATGCCAAATACTGGTGTTAACACTGACATATGAAGTTCAGGTTACAGACCACTGATGCATAGGCAGTAAACATTCATCACGTTTGTAATACGGTTGCAGACACAAATCACTGACTGCTGTAACACCATCACACAAATGAAACATCACCTATGGCACTCAAGACACTTCTGCACTGAAAACTAGGTTTCACAAAACTGCAACTTGAGAGTAATCCATTGTCAGTTGCCTAAAAGATTTGCACGAGCACGTTTAGTCAATCGTCGAATACGACCTCTGCTGCTCATGGTTACGCACGACTCATCCTCATAGTCTTCCTCTGAATCTTCCAGATAACGTACAGTCTGTCGTCCTTGGTTCCTAGTGGTTCTTTTCCCAGATTGTCTTGTGCCATATTTACCAATGCCAAGAGTAGTTTGGGCTTTAGATTTTTGTCTTGGCAAAGTAACCTCACTGTCACTATCACTGTCTGAATCGCTGGTGCTATTGTCATCCATTTCTTCCTCCTCTTCATCTTCATCCTCTTCTTCCTCCTCATTTGTGCTAGATTCCTCAGCTGTGGATTCTTTGACGTTGTATCGTGTGTTAGATTTTTTGCCCCGAGATTGGGCTTTCTGCCTCTGCCGTGTCCTGTGCTGCCGAGTATTTTTTTTCCATGCCCCATCACTGGAAGAACTACTACTGCTGCTGGTGCTGCTGTCTGAATTGTCTTCTTCTTCCTCCACATGCTGCAAGGAAGAGTCCAGAGATGACAAAGAGGTGCCTCTTCTGGTCATCCTTTTTGCATCTTGTTCCTCCTCCTCATCAGAAGTAGTGTACCGCTTGGGCTTTAATGAGCCTGTCTTGGCTCGGGTGCAGTATTTGGCTTCTCCATTCATTACTTTACTGCCAGCTAAATGAGAAAGAATGAAAGAGAAAAAAAACTGTGTTATTATCTAACAGACTATTATCATTGTTTATCATCACAATCTAACAGTTTATGTGCCATTTTGACAGTACTCATGATAAAAGTCTGCCCAGAAAATATCCACCTTGTTTCATGATGGTTCTTTATCCCACCCAACCCTGACCTTTTTTTTTTTCTTTTTATAAATGTGTATTATATGTTTGTGTGTGTGTGTGTGTGCATGTGTGCAAGCAAAAGTTTTAAGGTTTCTGAATGAAAAGTTGGGATAAATGTCTGCAAGTAAGCAGTTAGTATTATTTCATTTTCCAGAATTATATTGTTATTTAGAAGGATTTGTACTTACACATAACAGTCAACAAGTCTTTTTTTTTAAAAAAGCTGTCTTATACCTTTATACAAAAGAGCTGTTAAACCCTGGTCACTGTTGGGAACTGACAATTTTTAGGTCTTGAATAGTGAGGTTCAAAGAATATTTTAAGACTAATACTACAGCCTACAAAAAAAAAACCCAACAAAACAATATTTGATGACACAAAAACAGTAGTTCCAAGAAGACTGCTATGATCTCAATATCTTATTAGCCACCTATAAAATAAAAGCCCCTGAAAAACACAATAAACAAAATTATTCATAAATACGATGAACTTAAAATCCTTGACAAATACAAATGTGAGAAAGCACCAAAAATGGACCCACCTGCCGCACGTCTTCTTGATCCCCGTAAGCCATTTTTTCCAGGATTTCTTCCTTTTGATCTCCAAGCACTACCACTACCCTCTTCAATTTCAGTGTCCTCGTCTTCATTGTAACAAATATTTTCCTTGTCTGACTGACTACTCTTTGCTCGTCTAGATACAGGAAGCTTCTCTTCCTCTTCTTCCTCCTCTTCTTCATCATCACTGTTTTCATCTTCAGACTTATCACTTTCACTCTCAACCATAGGTTTTGTCTTTTTCTCTGTAAAATGTTCAAAAAGAAAATTTCTCCTTAAGTAAAATTAGTTTTGAAATTTCAGAAGTTAATACTAAGTGTGTTTGTTCTACTCAACCCAGTAAACATGGCATAATCATTACAGTAGCCAAAGATGTGACCAGCCCCAGAAAGAATAACTCTGATCCTGTAGCTCGGGATGATGCTTTGGTTTCCCAGCCACCTGACACTTTGTGTATTCTTCTGTCAAAAAGCTTAGCTTGACCAGACCAAGACATAGATTTACTATGTCCAAGGCATTGAGAAAAAAAGAGCAGCCTACAAGTCTTTGCAGACCAGACCATGCAGCCAGCATGGATCTACCATGTTCATCTAGCAACCTTGTGTATGAGAGGTGTAAATGTTCCCCAATCATCTGTCACTGGCACGTCTTGATGCTCCATCTTCACATGGAACAGTGAGCCATTCACGGTCACCAATGACAGAATGTACCTGGCAAATCTTAGCAGTGAGCATTGACTGGGCTGAGCAGGATAAAGGCATTTTGTATACATTTCTAATCAAAATAAAAGAAACATTGTGGGAAAGTCTTATAAATAATTTATATTTTATTTTGTACCTGAAATCTACAGGAAAATAATACTTCATTAACTGCACACAAAACCATTTTTTTTTAATATTCATTGCTTACTCTGAGGGGCTGCAGGTTTGCGGTTTCTTTTTTCCTCCAATAAAGTTCGGGTGCTGCCTTGTATCTTGGAACCATTGGACAAACCTGATGTAGATGGCTGGCTGTCACGAGAAGATGACTGACTCTCTACCCATCTGCTGCTGGCTGCAAACTGTTTGGCTCTCTCAGCTAGGAGGGACGACTGGCTGCTGTGGATGTCAGACCATACGATTTTCTATGTAAGAAGACTGACAACTAGCTTCTGTGGACATAAGACTGTACAATCTACCGTGTACGAAAAGTGATGACTGTAAATTTTCTATAAAGTGAAGGCCTTCCTGAAAATTTTTAATAATCTACAGATTTGCAGGAACAGTTTTCATCATGGCCTTGGAAATATAAGATGTTTAGGCTAGCCACAGCAAAATCTTTAAAAGACATCCCCATCAAAGAAGCAGACAATCTGAGACTTGGCAAAGTTAATTTAGGATTTCATAAAAAAATAAGAACAATAATCATGGTACAAAAATTTTTGGACTTGATATCTAACCTGTTGGGACCTAAGTGAGTAAGTCTATTGCTTTTTGATGCTACTCGCCATCCACCCAAAGTCTTCTTCACTCGCTCCTCAAACATTGCTGACAGACGTAGGGTCATTGAAAATATCTGTGTAGAACAAAAGAATGAGTAAAAAATGTTGAAAACACAAACACTGTTCTTCTGGGGTGTACAAAGGCATACAAAAGACAAAAGCGATAAACTAAGAAAAATGTACTTTTACAACCTAAATCAGGGAAGCAGTTAGCTAAGTGGTTAGAGCACTAATATCCAAACCCAAAGGTACACTGGTTCGATACCCATGTGGCACAACAAACTTACCTCAATCAACCCATCTGTCGGCAATGAGTACCTGACTTCATGAAGGGTAGGGAAAAGGTAAAAGCACAAGAGGGAATGAGATGGGAACTGCCCTCAATGTGCCCCCCCACAAAAAAGTGTGGTCTTTAACTTCTCACCCACCAAGCAACCTAAAAAGATCAGGGAACAACTTTTTTCTTCATTGTTTAACTGCCCAAACACATGGTGGTCACAAAATATGAAAGCATGTTAAATCTGTATACCTGTACGCGTGAATCATCTTGTGTATCTTCACACAGACTGAAGATTATGTATACAACATACACAAAACCAAATGAAAAAAAAACCCACACCAACCCTTGATCTTTTGTTGGTGTTGAAAAGCCTAGAGTTTGCAAAAATAAGACGAACATCTTTTGCAAATGTAAGTGGAGAGTCATAAGCACCACTCTCCAAATGCTGACTGACTGTTCTAAAGTCCATGGGATTCTCCACAACATTGTGATAATTCTGCAAAAAATAAAAGAAACTCTCTTTTGAGTCCAAAGACAATGCTCTACTGCAGATTCTTCAATAAACCTTTTCAAGTCTGTCAATTTAAGCCATTTAATACATTAACATTGATACCTCCATACTGTAAAGCGCTGAGCATGCTCTCTATGAGTGTGAATATGCGCTATAAAAATCTTCATTTATTATTTTTTATTTATTATTATTATTAAAGACAATAAAAAACAAAAAAACTAAGTAAAGAAGACAATAATTTTATCCACCTTACTTTCTAGGAACATTCTTTTGTTCACAGTATTATGGTATACAAGTGGGAATTTCAACAAAACTATTAAAATAAAATTTTTGGTGATAAAATTTCCTTTTTCAAGTACTTACCAGATGAAGTGACTATATGGGGATCGCCCTACTAGCTACTTCTCAGCCCCAGCTGTCCACTCTCGATTAGCCAGAAATGACCAACAGGGAGAATAACAATAAATGTGTGATTTATAGAGCACATAATCTCGCTCACAACAGAACATGCTCTCAGCGCTTAAGACTAGTAGGAGACAGAATATAAAGGATGGAAGGAGAAGCAACTATGAAGACAAGTAAAAAAAAAGACAAACATAGAAGACACAAAGATGAATCAGAACAAATAATAAGGATGGAAAGTGTCATGCTGAGCTACCGAGATGTTACTGGCTGCATCCAGAGCAGCAAGGTCTCTCAGGCAAAACCTGGGGAATGTGGAATAGGACCACCAGCCTAAAGCCTGAATGATGTCTTTAAGGGGTACATTTCTAGAAAAGGCTGGGCTAGTCGTTATAGCTCATGTATCCTAGCCTAAACCAAAAATTCTGCCCTTGGAGATAGCCCCACATATGCTGCTCTAAAGACTGCTTTTATCCATGAAAAATTGTCAGTGTCAAGGGTAAGAACAGACCTGCTCAGGTCTTCTTGTGAGAGGTAAATGTGTAAGTGTAATGCTCAAACCAGGTCCTGATGCCTTTCTGGATCTCTGGATGTCTTCCTCAGAAGTAGAAAATAACTTCCTGTTGACCAAGCGATGGTAACCTAATTTTGGCCAAAAAACCTGGGTGGGTAAGACAGGAGACCAACTGCAGACAGGTCAGGTCAGAGGACAAGATATGAATCTTTGACACTCTTACCACCAAGGGGACTGAGTAAGAAGCAGGTCTTACCAAAAGGAAGCTCCAAAAAGGCTCAAGATAAAAATAAAGGCTCAAAGGCAGGGGAGTTCAGGAAAGCAGGACCCACCAAGATTACAAGAGGAGAAAAGTGAGCAACATACAGGTCAGGTGAGAGATGAACAGGCAAGGAGATCAGAAAGATCTCCATTGGCACCCACATCCCAGAGCCCCAGATGGTGGAAGATATCGTAGAGCATATCTCTGTAGCCCTTAATTGTGATGGGATCTGGGCTTTTACCTTCAACAGTCATAGGAGGAAGTCTGGCACTTTTCCCGGTCACTTCTGAAAGCTTCAGGCCCTGACTAGCTTGTGCAACCTCTCGCAACACAGTTCATTTCTTACCACCTGCACCCAACTGTCCTCAGACCAGGAACAACAAACATCACACAGGAGAGCAAGGAGCATGGCAGGCAGTGGAGACTGCCACACTGCAAGCAGCATAAGGGTCTTTTATGTTGCCACAAACCAGTGTACAGTAAACAAGGTAGCAAAAAATATTACCAATGCGGTCAAAACCAGGGAAAAAAACTGGAGAGTTGTATTCACCAGCCAGGCAGTAAGAGATAGGGGATGGGGTGAATTGGTTGATTTCGTGTTCTCTATGGTCACTGGTCATCCCTGGCCAATAGAGAGTTTGAGATTCAGCGCTCGTGCGACGCGTGCGGGAGCGGCAACCTGTAGCGTCACGGGAATTTGCGCCCTACATCATCACATCCACAAAAGCCAACCAATCACTTTCTCAAAACGGGTAGGCTTAGATGCGCGCCGCTCTCGTTGCTGCACACGTCTCCCTATGCGTCGTGGATCTCAAACTCTCTAATAAGGAGTGACACTTGGAAATGTGTAGCTAGAGTGCAGTATCTCCATAGAGTAATCTGGTACAGCATGAAGAAAGAACAATTATTCTTCCATAAAACACCATTTTAACTGTATTTTTAGATGACTTGGGTGAGTAATTTGTGAGTCTTTTAATTTAAGAACTCATGCATTGTTAATGATATTTTGTCAAACTTTGATTTCTAATCACTATTAACAGTGGTAGCTTTTTACATCATTTTTGCGGTTGTCTGACTGGGAATTGTCGTTGCAATGCTGTACAGCGATTTCAAATCTCAGGTTGTCTGTGACACGGAGCTCACAGCCCCCTTCAACGTCACTACTGGGGTGAAGCAGGACTGCATTCTGTCCCCGTTCCTCTTCATCCTGGCCATGGACTGGATCATGAAGAATTCCACCGACAGAGAGAGGAGGGGAATCAAATGGAATCAAATGTATGACAGCAACAACAATACTGGAAGACTTGGACTTTGCCGATGACATTGCCCTGTTGTCACACCACCACCAAGACATGCAGGAGAAAACAAATGCCTTCTCAGAAACAGCTGGAAACCTTGGCTTGAAGGTCAGCGCAAAGAAAACGAAAAGTATGAGAGTGAACGCCAGAGTCCAAGAAAACATCAAACTAAATAGAGAAGAGATTGAGGAAGTTGTCAGTTTTACCTATCTTGGGTCCAAGATGTCAAACACCGGTGATGCAGAGATGGAGATTCAAGCCCGACTGGCGAAAACCAGCCAGGTCTTCGCCTCACTCAGGAGCACATGGATGGCAAAAAACATCAGCCAGAAGACCAAGCTGAGAATCTTCAAGTCAAATGTGATCAGCACCCTCCTTTATGGATCAGAATCATGGAAGATGACCAAAAACATCGGTAACAAGCTTGATGTCTTCCAAAACAGATGCCTCAGGCACATACTTAACTGGTTCCTTCCGCTTCGCCCTCATAGGTGTGATCACGTTACCTTCACCTGACCGCGGTTTTTTTTGGAAGAAAAACTTAATAAATAAGATGTTTATATGTTTTCTTAGAATATACATTAGAATTTAAATATTACTTATAATTTTCTTCTCCTCTGGGGTTGTTGAAGTACAAATTCATGTCAAATTGAGTGACCGGCAACGTACATCGAGAATTCAAAATGGCGCTTGACCAAGTAAACATTCTTCTTTGTTACAATCCATGGTGTAACATTTCCTAAAGATTTCATTAGTTTCCTCCCTTATTAATCTATTCATTTACGCTTGTGAAAGCGGCTAATATTTCACTGCGGGAGTTTTTGTATGGGCTCATTATCATGGC
This sequence comes from Marisa cornuarietis, assembly GCA_004794655.1. Classification (NCBI taxonomy): domain Eukaryota; kingdom Metazoa; phylum Mollusca; class Gastropoda; order Architaenioglossa; family Ampullariidae; genus Marisa; species Marisa cornuarietis. The sequence goes on along the minus strand of SMMW01000617.1, from coordinate 4,390,961 downwards.
ATTTTCTGTTGTGAATACTATAAAAGTGTGTTTTCAAGCAAACACAAGGTAAGGATGTTCCTTTTCTTTACATTTTGATCTTTCAGAATTATTTTAAATTGCTCTTCTACCTTTTTTTAGTTAATTTTTTTTAATTTTTTGAAAAGTGGGGAAAATGGTGCAGCCCAGCGTATCTACAGGCTTCTAGCAACCACGGCATGAATGAGTTAACATCTTTTGGCCAAACAACATCCCCAATGAAGAACTCCACCGAAGAACTGAAACCGACTCCATCACCACATAGGTTCAACGAAGGCATTGGCGATGGATTGGAAAATGTGCTCCGCCAGCAGACAGCAGACCTCCCCAGAATCGCATTACGATGCACTCTAGATGGCCGAAGAAAACGAGGCAGCCCAAAGGAAATTTGAAGAACAGTGGAAAGGAAGATGAAAGGAAAGGGCTGGACATGGGGTCGCCTGGAGACGGGTTTCAGCCGATCGACATCAGTGGCGGGCTCTGGGTGAGGCCTTATGTGCAACTAGCACAAAGAGGACTGATTGATTTGAATAGAAATTGTTAAAAGAAAATGTTCAAAATCACAGTTGCTCTACACTATTAATTTTGCAAACCATAAATTTGTGTGCAAAAGTTCTGAACACAGGCCCTCAATTGACATAGGTGCCGCTTTCATTGCAGTGTTACTTGCTCTTTACCACTAGATTTTGCTACATGACACTGAAATACAGTCCCTTTAGTGACAATACCATATGCTGACCAAAAAAAAAAAAAGCACCTGTTATGACTATGGTGGAAAAATATGACAAGCACTGGAGTTGCTGGCCCAGGGCAAGTAACACTTTCAGGCTGGTCAGCCTAGCAATTTAACACAGTGATAAGGGTAAATGAGAAAACCAAATTTGAAGCAGCAAAGACACACCGGATATGCTGCTGGGTCCACTGGCTCTTTGAAAGGCTCTGCATCTTCACATTCCAGCATGAGGCCTAACAGCTCCCAGCACTGGTCCCTCCAGTCACTAGCATCAGCAGGCATCTCTGTTCGTGCACGTTTACTGTTGTGATGATCATCACTTATCTAGCACATTAAAAAGCAGCTAGTAAGTAGTTGTATGAAAAAAAAACTCATACACAAAATAAAAATTTTTTGATTCTCAATTTACTAGCGTATATAAGGGTAGTATGATTCACGTGTAAGCTGAATTCCCTCTAATAATATTTTTGTTTGAGGGCCTATCTTTTTACATTTTAACTGGTAATAAGGCTAATGTAAGCCAAAGGCCTTTAATCTTGTTATCTTCTATATTAATAAAAATATAACCAACATATTCTTCCCTCAACTCAAAGACACAAAGGACAAAATTTGATGATCTAGAATCTGAGACACTTACTCGTTTGCGCTTATTTGAACTGCCTGTTGTAGAATCATCATCATCATCATCTGTGTCAGAATTTCCCCAGTGGAACTCTTGCCCATGACTTAACTTCTCAAGGATTGGCATAGGGTCACGACAGTTTGTATCGCTGTAATAAGATATGCCTGGTTCGTTTTAGAATTCAATGGTTTGTATGTGTAGGAGACAAACTTAATCATAATGTCCTACTATAAAAGCTATGTCGTCAAAAGACTTCATTTTACAACTTAATAAATGAAAAACGAATCTTTACTGTTCTCTTATTATATCATCATTTTTATTATCAAAGTAAAGCATTTAAGTCTCATACTTGCTCAAACCTAAAACTAACGTGCTCTTTTTTATTATTATTATTGCCATGTTTGCCCTTTGCTGGAGACAACTTTCATATCAGCACAGCCCAATAATATCAGCAAAATGGGCATCATTCCAGATTGGTATTTCAGGCATCATGCATGGGTGGGAGCAGGAAATTTTCCTGGGACTGAAGACTTTTCCAGAGCATATGCATATAACGCTATACGACACATATGGTCGGATGTGCGTTTCACTGTTTTCACACAACACACATATTATTAGTACCTTTGGTAGTTCTGACAAATGACCAACTTTATTAATGCTAATGGGCAATTATAACTTGATAAGTGCACTCTGTTACAAAAGTTAAAAACAAACTGCTAGTTACAATATTAGGCATGTGGTGCATTATAGGGAAACATGCATTCTTATGTATAAAACAATTCTTAAGGTACATCTATATCACAAAGCCATGCACACATACAACTGACAATTTATCTATAATCTATGGTTGAGCAGATGGACTGCAGAGGATGTAAATGATTTCAAATCCCTATTACAGTCGGACCTCGCTAAGTCGAACTTCCCTAAGTCGAAAACTCCCTGGCCAAATTCCATAAGAACAATGTACATTTTAGATCTCCTTAACTGGAAGATTTTTTGGCTTCCAACCTCCCTTAGTCGAATTTTGAGTCATCACCAACCAGACGCAACTATGTCTCAAACTGTTCCAAACAATGTTCCAAACTGTCTCAAGAAAGACACTTTTATCCCATTTTCCTTTCATCATTGTGTAGAAGGTTCGTTGTGTGCTCTGTTGCGCAGTGGACAACTAACTGACTGACACCAGTCCCCCCTTTGAAGTTGACCGACTCAGGGGAACTGGCCGACACTATACTTTTTCCCACGGCCACTTCAAGTCGGCAGGCCGCGCGTCACTGATCAAGATTTATTGCCACCCGCCTTGACAATCCTTTCAGGCGGTGGCGGTGGTGGTAACTTGACCAGTGGATCGTTGGTGGTTCACACGCAAACTTACTGTGAAAAATACGTTTTCTGCACTTTGTCAGTCTCTTATCGGGACGAGCACTGAATAGAGTTCGTGTCGGTGTGGTTTTTCCCGTGCGGTACGTGCCGCGGAAATGGCAGTACATGCATCCGTATAAAACGATAATACTGTATAATAAACGGTAATAATACAGTAATTAAGCCGGAAAAACATTGTCCTTGATTAACCTGCGCCTATTACGCCATTTTCCCTAACTCGAAAACTCCGTAAGTCGAATTTTTTCGGGTCCCTTTGAGTTCGACTTAGCGAGGTCCTACTGTACTTCTGCATATAGGCATAGTATGTTTGCCTGCCTGAATTCAATATAACAAATTCTCCTGCTAGGACGTTCTGGTATGCACAAAATGCTGTAAGCTTTTCTGACAATTTTCTGATAATAAAAAGGAATCCAAATTTCTCTGCTTAACACCAATTACCTCAGAACAAATATGGACAATATGGTTCAAACTGTTCATATCATGGACAAAAAACTGTGGAACCAGTATATGAAGGAAAAAGATAAAAGACTTTCAATAAATGCCTGTTAAAAACGGCTCAATATTGCTGCGCTGACTGAAAAACTGTTCAGATTGTGAAGGAACACTCTTTGCTGATCATATTTACATCCCATTTTAGCATGCAATCAAAAACAAAGCCTAGGTACCTGAAGGCATTAACAATTTCAGCAGGAATATAATGAATCAACAGCACCTTTTTTTATTTTCCTAAAGTCTATGCCTATCTCTTTTGTCTTTTCTACATTTAATTCGATAAAATTGTCACACCAATTTTTTATAAGGCACTGCCATACTCTTGTTTATGCCCCTGTGAGTCAACAATGGACAAGATAGCTTCTCTCATCAATGTTTCGGTGTAAATACCGATAATTTAGTAATGATTTACATTTGTATACATTTGTACATGATATTCAGTAGGGGTGACGGACAACAACCTTGCAGAGATCCAATGCTTCTAATAACAATATCAAAATAATGACCATTTACAAAACCTCTCTGCTGTAAACAAGTACAAAAGCCAAAATCAAAACCTAACACTGCTCATATTTTGAAAAAAAAAATCCAGTGATGGATGGTTGCATTGGTCTCCATGTTTGTGCAGAATTTTCTTGCCATTACTTTTGTAGCAGAGTTTTCTGGAAATTAAAAAAATGTATCTTAGTCTTAAAGCTGTTAACAAATAAACCTACTCAGTATTGCTTTAACTAATGCAGACTAAACTTTGATTGTGATTTGTTAAGCACTGTTGGTATCAGACATACTTTTCTGTTTCTGCACCTTTTTATTTGTGTTGTCTGGCCTAACTAAAGATGTCTGCGAACAGAAGAGAAAACCACGTAGCAGAAGATTGTTTGTGTCATTTTTTTCTGTGGATAATTTTGTATTTAAAATTAGATAAATGTGTTGGTGACAAATACAGATATACTAAAGTTGACGTCTTGGACAGATCAGAAAGTAATTCATAAATTTTTTTTTATATCACTTGTGAATGCACCCTTCACCCGACTGAACAGTAAAACGACAATTTTGTATCGAATAAATGAAATGAACCAAGGTCATTAACAAACGTCACCGTGTGAAATGGCAATTCATGATTCACTATCGACACAACAAGTGAAGTATTATCAATACTTAAGAGTAAGACCGAAGGCATCTGTTAGCGATCATTCAGTTCTCTAAAAAGGATAAAACAAACTATTCAGCATGTTTGACTTTAATAAGTAAGAAAATTGCACTGTGTATCCTAAAATCTTAAAAACAAACTATAATAGCTTTTGGAGACGTTAAAAAAATGAATGTCCAAAGAGCGTGGGTTTTATCAATGTTTCGGTGTAAATACCGATAATTAAGTAATGATTTACATTTCACAATTTGTTATTCCACTAAAAGCTTTAGTACCCAATTCTCAAAAATAACGAAGGGAAATCTACTTACTTGTTGTGCAGCACATACCAAGCTTCGCCCCAAACATCGATCTTACGAAGCCAAGTTTCAAATTTTCTTTTTACAGAATCTTCTTCGAGAAGTCTTTCCTACCTCCATTTATTGGCAGTATTGTTGACTTTAAGAGCTGCGGAAAAGTCTTCTTTGTTAAAGATTTGCATTTTGAATGACAGCCCGTGAAATCAAATCTTTCTAACAGCAGCGACATCCATTTCCGCAAGGGACACCATAGTTATAGCCATTACCAGTATTGTTCACAATATGGTGAATTATCGCATTATGATTCATAGCCCCCGTCCCTTCGTAATCAGTAAAAAAATTTATTTTTTTCAGGACGGAAATCTGTCCCCAGGAGGCAGAATTCCCATCCCTGATCATGACTGTTAATATTAGCACCAAGACATCACAATTTTGTTATTTTAAAATTTTTTAGTAGTAGCAGCAAACATGTTCTCTGCAGGTGAACACAGTTCAAAACAGAGCATGCTTGACTGAGTCATGTGCACCATGTTTCTGTCTAACATAAGGCAATAAAAAAGGTCCATAATTCTGCTTGTTACTATTTTTATTTTGTATGATGCCAGATTTAATTTCCCATCATAAATGTCCAAAACCCTTTTGTTGATATTTGAAAAAATAGCATTGTGCTGCCTGTCAGGATAGAACTGGTTTAAAAGAATTCAGCATTTGTTGAAAAATGTTCTTTACATTCTTGTAAAGCACAACAATCTTTGTGAAAGAAAAATATTTCTGCGAGGCAGACCTGATCACACGCAGGATTGTTTCTGTTACAATGGCAGCACTGCGACAAATTGGGGTTCCATCTTCATTAAACTTCTTGGCATTCCTTTCTATGTGTCGCACATCCCACTGCAAAGCACTGATCCTCCTGTAATCATGTCACAAAACTTCATTTTACTTGTTTATACCGCATACTGGAGTAGTTTTTAATTTATTTTTAAATATCTTAATGGCAATAAATAAAATTTTTGTCTGCACCATTATTGCAAGCTCTACAATTCTTAGCCAGTCTGCTCAAATCATGTCCTTTTTTTAAAAAAATAATTATGCTGAAAACCTCAAATATATTCTATGCATCAGACTACCACAAAAGGGGCAACAACTGACCTGTAGTATCCATTCTCCAATCTCGCCTTGATGGTGCTGAGGTCAATGGGATATTCAATGATGTATGCATACAAAGGGAAAGCATTGAGGTCTACTGGTGCATTAAAAGGCTCTGCCACCGAGTGCATCATCACAACCTCCAAGCAATGAAGGATGCGTTCTGTCTCAACCTCCCTGCCAAATGACGACCATTCTCCAGGCTTTGGCAAGTACAGAATGCGCTTGAGCTCCTCTGGATCGACAGGCACTCCACCTCCTATGCTGCTAGGTAATACTGTAAGCAGCCAAACAAAAGACTGTAAAAGACAATGGACCAGAAGCGACAAGTCAGGCATCGTGTAAAACTACTAGCATTTAGCGTCTGATGCATGCATCAACAATGCAAGCGTGAGTTGTAGCTGCTAAGCATCGGAAATATTGGCAGTTAAAGGTTTATGGCCAATTAACACTTACAAATGCTCTTCAAAAGGTAAGAGACACTGCAGACAAAGGTTAACACCAATTATGAGGAATGTTATTTTCTAAGAGAATAAGAGATTCTTGTCAGGAACATTAAATATTAGAGCCTCCATTTTCTCAAAAAGAGACCAAACAACCAGCATCAACTTTGTGAATGCAAGAGTTAGGTGTGTTTGCTATAAACCTTATGAGATTATTTTTATTTATCTATTTCAAACAACAAGTTTCAACATTGCAGATTATTTTGACGCCTAGAAAAGGTAGAGGAAGATGATAAAGACATTGCTTGGAGAATAAAATAAGGACACAAAATAATCATTTTGCAACAGATTTGATCTTCTACATTCAAATCTTCATCTGGCCTATTTTACCTACAATCTAGTGCATTATCAGATATGCAGTTTTAAATAAAAATGAATCTGAAGGCAACAGAGGAAAATTGCATACAGTTTTCATTGATAGGCTCCATATCCCAAGGACTTAGTCGTTCGTACTCTCCATTGTCCCAGCTGTAAAGAAAGGGGCAAGGTGATGAGGTCTAGTTAATACTGCTGTACACCTGTACATCTAGTGGTCATTTGTCTCCTGCCTCTCTTTAAATATACGCAATTTCAAAATACCCTGTCTATAAAACATGATGAATAAATAGCAAAAACTGGATAAAATCTTACAACTTATCCGCAATATGCACATCTAATTTCTCGTTGTACTTGACAAATGTTGTTAAAGTTATTCGTCTACCCATTCCAGAAAAATTAACCCAAACAGTATATCTCTGGCCTGCAAGCCTACTCACTGGACATAAAAGCACTGGAAGGGACTGTCTGGAAACTGCATGTGTAGAGGACTCTGACTTTTTATCACGCCCATCCACCACTGGTCATCAATCATAGAGCGGAAGCGATCTCCTGTAAGACATGACAAGATAAAATCTGTAACTACTTAATTCTTTGCAATGATACAAAGCAATGTGATTTTGTGTAGACACATGTGGATCCATGCATGTTTTGGGGTTTGGGAGTTCGTGTACATGATAGTAATAAAGATTGGACAACTGTCTGAACGCCCATGTCAGTTGTTAGCGACACCTTTAACTGCTAAATGTACTTCTAAATGACTTTAAATCTGTGAGATCTGTGACATGCTAAACACGTAGATTATGGATTCTCTTTAACAAATATGTCTGGCCTCTTCTGCAACTATTAAGTTCAGGCTGTCCACCAGTCCCTGTCATATTCAATGATTTTGCTGCAAAAATATGTAAACAACAAGGGCTGAAATCAAGTCATGTAGCTAGGTGAATCACGTTTGATTTACAAATTGTAATTACATCCCTTAACATGAAAAACAGGGAGACATTAATTTGAAGATCTGAATTTTTTCCAGATTTACCTTTCTTTTAACCCTTTGAGCCCGCACCACCGGTTTACCGGTGGCAGCGAAAAATGCCATATTGCTGAGCTACCGGTAAAGCGGTGTGTAACACTTGCGTTGGGTTTTGCAATTGGTTTACACCTATTTTCACCAGCCAATCAGAGAAACCATACTATTTGACATCAGCAGATTTAGTACAACATGTCTGCTTCCTTTCACTGTGTTTTTTTTACCATGTTTTGGAGAAAATTGGATCAAGTTTTTACCATGAAGCATACAGAGCCTCAACCTGGCCCATCAGGTGCAAAATCAGCGACCAAGTGTGCACGAAAGCAAGTTTTGGCCCAGGAGCTCAGGCAGGAAGGCTCACATATGCTCAGGAGCTCAGGGCTCAAAGGGTTAAAAAATTATAGTGAGGACAGCTAGTAAATTTTCATCATTTTTAAGTTTATTTCTGACACTGAAGTTATTCATCATTATCACATGTTTATTTATTTCTACATGGTTTGTGACCATTAAAATCTGCTGAATACAGGACTAAACATTGTAGTGATCATCAATTGCATGTAAACCTGTATCAAATTTTAATTTTTTCTTTTTGAAATACGTCTTTAAAATATACAAGAAAGCGCAATTTCATGATGGAATGATAAAGGAAGTTTCTTTCTCTTTACTTTGAACTTTAATTACAATTTCATCTTCTTCTCATGTTTAATTGACATTTTTAATGATATTTTTGAAAATACTTCAAATTTGTGCATATCTAGGGATCAGAATGAAAGGTCAAGGCCCAGACTCAAAGTGTAAAATCTTTAAGTCTTTCTTGAAATAATATTCATAAAAGGCCCAGACTCAAAGTGTAAAATCTTTAAGTCTTTCTTGAAATAATATTCATAAAAATTCTGCATCTTCTAGTGAGGCACTCCAATGCAATGTCTGCTCAGACCAAACTGAAAACTTTCTAATGATTACTGAACTCATCCATTCATAAAGCTAGTGGTAAAAAAAAAAAACTGGTTTATCCAAGATTCCATCATTCTTCTCCTTTACTTGCAAAGCAACCCTGTATTTAACTTTCTCTTAAAAATAAACCAAAGAAAACTGGTCAGTGTTTCAAGATAACAAACCTGTCTTCCATCGGCGCCTGTAAGAGATGTCAAAATGCTGCCTCAAGACTAGAAAATCAATGACATCAGGCATGTCATGGTACCTGTAGCAAAGCACCACAGTCAGTAAAAACATGCTCTCTCGGGTATCTCCTTTTTTGTTTTTTTTTATAGTACAAATTAATCTTGCAAAGGATAGGAAGTTTTGCATACTTTAAAGTCTCAAGAATGGCTTGTGACTATTTTCCTTTCAAAACTTTTTTCTATCTGCCGAAGGTGCACTGACACACACACACAAATACTCACATAAGGAATAACTACTGTTTTCTAAAACAAAGAAACAATCACCTTATGGTAAAGGTGCGACCAAGGAGGCGACCAGTTTCTTGGTTGATAAATGCAAGTTTTAAACTGACAAGGCGTGGTGGTTTTACTTCATAGCGAATCCCTACAATCTTTACAAGCTCAACTTCCTGGAAAAAAAATTAGAATGCAAGCTTTCATGTTCGAAATAATAAAATTCGAAATAAAGCTGTGGATAACACCAAGACAGGCATGTCTCATGAAATGAAACATAAAGAACAATTTTAATATATTTTCTAGAGCAAATGAACTTAACGGTATTTTAAAGCTCGCTAACAGACTTATAAAAAGGAAATTGTCTTTTAACTTAAAATTTTTTTAGTAAGGTTAGAAATGTTTACTAAAGCCTTTATCCTTCTCAACCCAGCCAACATAGCTTAATTGTTTTGGTAGTCAGCCATCTAACATCTTGATGTAGCTCCCAGCTTCCTTCTGATGTGAGCTGTATTTTTCAATGGAAAAACATAGCATTATCTTTCTGCAGGAAGGATGGGAGGACATACAACTTAGCATACATTTCTAATCTTACTAAAACTAATTTTACTTAGGTAAATTTTTCTTTTATTTGGATTAGAAATGTACACTAAATGCCAATTTCCCAGCAGGAGAAAGGAGGTGACCAAAAACACAAATAAGAAACCTACCACTGACCCGATGAACCTAAGGATAAGTACATTAGTCTGTTAATGGAGAAGAATGAGAGTGAGAAAGGATCTGAACCACATATAAGAAAACAAGCTCACTGGGCTGGTCAGTAGCAAGGTTTGTAGACCAGGCAACACTGGAAGCTGCATAGGTGCCAACATCTAGGCAGAAACGCAAGCCAGCATGGCACTGGGGTTATTAGCCCACAAATGTATTGGAAGATAGCCTTAGCTTTGATGATATCTCCAGCCACCCCATATGTAGTGGCTAATCCCCAAAGATTGTGAGCAGGATGACTGTGAAACCAGCTCAAGTGACATGACAAGACAAGGAGCTAGTATCTGTCTGCCGGGTTCTGCTAGGTATGATGGCCACGCACACAATGTTTATGTTGGCATACCCCTGCATTATAGCCAAGTCAAAGGCTTCAAGCAAAGCAATCAGTGTGGCCAAAAGAAAAAACAGAAAAGGTGTAAACCTGGTTGTCCAGTGCAAAACACAGTAACCTGCTGGCAGACTGGTCCATTAAGAAATGAAGACAGGCACCTGTGAGGTGGAGAGATACCGCACATTTGCTGGGCTTTATGGAAGGGCCTAAGATTCTGAGTGGTCATGCAAAAGGACCAAGATCTAAAAGGCCTTCTGGCTAAAGGACTATATGGAGATATATGTTAAACCCTGCAGATACAGTTCATGTCCCTGTGAGGACAAACCTTGTATGCAGCTCTGTGGCAGCTTTCTGCAATGTTGTCTCTGTCAAAAGACAGGAGAACAAAGTCACTCAGAACATCTGCAATGCCATTTGTTCAAGACCCCACAAAGATGAGGCAGTAAGAATGTAAATGGCTCACAAGGACAGATGAAGGAGCAGCTTCATGCTGATAGTCCTCTTGCCAAGCGGCCATATCGAAAGTGAAAGCTTGTCTGGTGAACGATAAGCATGCCTGGCTGTCTATGTTCCCTATCCATGGCCACAGATTAAAATCTAAGGCCGCCTTTAGTGCTGAACCAGCCAACAAAATAAAAGAGAGGAGGAAAAGCAAAAACTGCCGCCCACCTCTAAAGCCACCATGGTAGCTTTTGTCTTCGAGCCACCTAACAGGGACCTATCACTGTCTGATATAGCCAGTGACGAAGGGCAGATGGAATTGTGTAGATGGCTTTCCAAAATGTTTACATTTTCGAAACACTTAAACTCTGAAAAAGGGAGAAGAGTTCCAAGGGGACAGGTGGTGGTGAAATCAAGAATATGACTTCTGATACTTGCTGCTAAGACCATTGTGGAAGATTCTGTCACCTGGCGACCATGAATGGCTCATTATGATTATTGTTACATGTGAATCAAAGTAGCAAGACTCTTGTCATGCCATTCACCCTTTTAGGGCGATGAGCCTTTTCATAGGCTTTGCCGCCAGAAGACGGTCGTGATTCTCTCTTTGCACGATGGGGCACGATTGTTGCCTTACCGGCAGACCACGATACGCTCACTAACATGGCTCGTGCTTCACGAGCGTGGCTCTGCAGTTTTGTTATCGTCTTCAAAATCATAAACTTTAAGCCCATGTTTTTGAACATAGAAATATTTTTTAGTCGCCCTAAGAGGGTTAAGCACAGGTAACTCTCATAAACTTGTAGGCAAAGAGAACATAGTTCATCTATGATGGCCCACACTATGGTCAGTGAAAGAGTAGGGTGCTCTTCTTTTCTTGGTGCTTTGGACATACATATTTTCCGTCTTCACAGGTTGAGCTAAGATTTTTTTTTTTACAGTTCACACCAAAAGGGAGTTACGTCAAGGCATGACCATGACCAACACACCAAGGGCGCAACAACCCTGAGTTACAGGGTAAGGGCTATTCTTCTGAGGATGGTCACAGCCCTGGATACCGAAACATACTATGTTGACTGAGATAAAGACAATTATCATATATTTCTAACCAAAATAACATCTGTATGCATATAAGACTGGTACTATTTGGTACGGTCTGCCAAACACTCTCTTATTGGAAGGGAAAGACAGGCAGGCAGGCAAAGTAAACGCAGAAATGTAAATGCAAAAAAGATGAACAAGATGAACACCTCCTAAATATTTGTTAGGGGAAGCAGCTCATCAATTATAATTGAAATTCCTGTCTGTGCTTACCCAGTTCCAGGCACAACTCATAGACATATGAATTAGTAAACCTGATGTTCTGAGAGTCACTAATAGAATCCACTTTGTGATTTTAAATAAAAAGAGTCGAAAACCATGAAGAGGCAAGACAACCCTATCAAATAAGTGCAACACAAGAACAGGTCTGCATGCAGGATCACATGCAAGGAATTAGCACTAACCCTGAGATTAGGGATCTTGTGCCATGGTTGGTTCATGTTGGGGTTGACCTCGTAAGCATTATGGCGCAGCACAGCCTGCAGGTACAGCTCATGTCCCTGTCGGAAGTACATTACTTCATCTCCCATCTGCGGTACGTAGGGTGTCTTTCGAGGAATAGTCCCAGTCAGCCACTCTGGAGGACGAAACTCTTCCTTCAGCTCTGTAACTTGTGGCAAGTTTTTTCCATTTACTTGCTTTTGCTGCAAAAGAAAGAAGTATTAACCTTTTGGAAAGTCATGTCGATAACATGAACGACATAATTCTAGTATTTCAACCCAGGATTTTTTTTAAATATCACAACAAGCACAGAATACCATGGCGACAAACCACTTTGCCACAGACCACAGCTTGGGCTCTATTATTTTAAATCATGGACATCTTCTATACTCAAGGGTAACAAACAAAAGATGCCAAACTTAAATGGCAGCTATTTGCCAGACACTTTGTGCCAAAATATTGTAATCACATGCTGTCCATAAAAAGACTTTAAATCAAGCCCACCTTTGTAGACTTGTGTTTGCTGTTTGGAGCAAACCTTTTTTGAATTCGCTTCTTTGCCTCTGCCTGCTGGTCACTCCTCTTCAGTGCTGCCTCAAGGGCCTCATTTTCATGATCGTCTTCCTCATCTTCATCCAAGTCATCAGCCTCTTCATTGTCATCTTCAGCATCATCTTCACTGGAAGAAATATGCTTTTGCTTGGGTTTTCGCTGTGAACGTCGCTTGGGAGGTTGAAGGTTGCTGCTGCCTTCCATTGTCCAGTCAGAGTATTCACTTGTGTCACTGATAATGTTTTGTCAAAAAAAATTGCTACCACATAATCTGAAGATGACCAAACTCCTGCTTAATCAGAGGCATCACAGCTCTTTTATCTCCACGAAAGGAAAAAAAGAGAGAAAGAAAAAGAAGACAAAGAGGACATCTTGGTCTTCACATGCAATGTCAGCTCCCCTTAATTTTGATTTGAGGGGGACAATCAGTTGCTAATTTACGAAGTATTGGCTGACAAAGGAGTCTAAAGAACTACTAGTTAATTTTGCTGCCCTATGTAATTTTAATGATACTTTTCATTTATGAAAATTTTGTACTTATAAGTCCTACAGGAAATTTGCCTGTGGCAAATTCACCCCTAGAAATTCAGACAGACTACAGCATTCAACAGCTTTTCTTTGAAATCAAAATTCATGCAGCAGTTTTATGGGTTTACCAATAAGATTGTTTAAAAGCAATATCAATTACCTCTTTTTATAATTAATGACTTGCTGTCAACCATTTTAACGACTTTACAATTTTTTTTGCTCATCCACCAAAAAAATATAGTTTTCAATGAATCTCCTCACAGGCAATTTACTGCATAATTCTGTATTTGTGTTAGCTCATAGTGACCAAAGATTGTACGACAGTCATCACTGGGCCCATTTCACTGTGACTATTATGACCTATGTATGGCAGCTAGTAAGCATGCAGAAATGTGAAGAGAAGCAAGAATGAAAATTTAGCATATTTTACCTGTCCTGCTCTGATGGAGCATTGTCTGACTCATTGTCTTCCTCCTCCTCTTCTTCTTCTGTGTCATAAAGAGCACGAGTTGTCAAACGATTCCGTGCTGTCTGTTCTGGGCCTTGCCTGGAAGATCCTGCTTTGGTTGAGGGTTGGTGCTTGCTCTTGGATACTTGGCCAAACAAGGTTGATGGTGTGTTCGGTACTGATGGCTTTTTCTTTTTTTCTACTATATATTTCCTAATCTCTTCATCTGCAAATGCTTGGCGCTTCTCCTCTGATTTCCTGCAAGCATTTTTTTAAAATAGTTCATTAGCTCTGGACCGTTCATCACATTTAGGTGCATAGTTGCTGTAAATATGATCCTTTCTTCAGCCCCTTTTTTGTTTGTTTGCTTTGCTTCAGCTCAGTGATCTTAAATGGTTGATGGAGAGACATTTATCTATTTTATCAAATTTTATTTTTGTAAATCCACTGTAACTCTAACGCCTTCGCTACCTATCTCTCAGGCCAAAAGACAAAGGTAATCCACTTGACTGTGAAAAAAACATGAGGTTGAACTAATTGTATGCCTTTAATTCACTTAACATATATACACCACAAAATAAAGGGATGACAGCATCTTTGTAATAGCCTTCATAGCTTTTCATCATCATTCATATGCAGTTTTGGCTTCTTAGAACCACTAATTAAGACATCTGAACACAAGTCTGGCAATAAAAAGATATATTGCACATTTCCTAACCCTAACCCAGCATATATTACAATTTACCATTCTTAAGCAACATTTTTTTTTAAATGAAAAAGAGACTCAAGCAAGCTTGATCATTTAAATCAAAACCTGCCATCATTAAAAAAAATAATTCCCATACTAATGCAATAAAGTAGAGTTATGTGGAAACTAAATATGTGGCAGTGCCACAGTGGCTATTGTAGCACACTTACTGTGCTTGGAAGAAACCTCTCACCTCAAAACACCAGGATCAATGCCTTTAATGATGACTCGTTTACTAAAAGCAGCTGCTCCACTGGAAGACGTGCGCTGGGACATGTTCAAAGATTGCCTCACTCCCTCTCTTTCTCCACTGCGTCTCATCCCTACTCGGCCTAAAATGCAAGCCGTTAAACAATGTTTTACAGATTATAGAATTAAATTATTTGTACAACCTGAGATTTCTTTCACATGATGGTCACAGAATATAACTTTCTCTGTCTCAGCATGGGAGTCAAATCTGGAAGTAGCCAGATTTGCAGACCATGCAGTCTTATTCATACAGAGTGTGACCAGCATAGGAAATAAAACAGCTAAAAACACAATAATCTTCAAGTAGACATTAGTTCCTAACCAAAAAACAAATAAAAGACACATCAACCCATATGACCTCTATACAACCAGTGTACCTTGCAGCTGCCTTGGGCGTAGCTGTTGTTGCTGCTGGTGTTCCACAGGTTGGGGGGAGGCCATAGGTAGCTCACCCCCTTCTGCTAAAATCCTCTGGTCCTGCTCTCGCTGAAGCCTCTGAATCATGTCATCTATGCTTGGCCGATCAGCACGGTCCCTGACCATTGAGGAGTTGCCATCATCATGCTCATCTTCCTCTTCATCATGACCACCAGCCAAACCCTGTCGTCTCCCTTCAGCATGGTAGCTGTGGTCTCGATGTGTGCCAGAAACTGCCTGTGCGGGGGCGTTTCCTGCCTCATTTGGCTCTGCTTGGTGGCCCTGAACTAGGTTTGGGTCACCATCCCCTATCACCTCTGAGTCACCTAAAGAATATAAAAAATAAAATTTTGAGAGTAAATTCTCCTTCTTCCAGACTTACCAGATGACATGACCATAGGAGATAAAGAGATCTGCTTGCTCTTAAACCCTAAAAAAAGTTGTCTCCCCTGACAGCTAGCATGTGCCTGATGTGATGAGCACCATCCAGGTGAGCAACTGCTCTCTTAACAGCATCAAAGAAAGAGAATTTACTGTAAAATTTTATTTCTTCTTTGAATGAATCAGATGAAATGACCATAGGAGAATAAAGATTAGGTGGAGGGAAGACACAAACAACCACCTAAAAAGCTATAAAGTGACCTGTTGCGCCATCGCAATTGGCCGCAACAGTGCTAGAGAAGCAGTGTGTGCGAAAAAAGTCTCAGAAAAACAAACCAAAAGAATGTCAGCCAATTGCAGACAAAAGCCTGGCAAGGCAATGTCGAAAAAGAAGGTAAGACAGCGCAAGCACTGACACATCCTCAAAGCACACGTGAAGAAACCGAGAAACCTGCGGAGAAGGAGATGCAGGCATCGAAGACAACTAAAAACAGAATGACTGGTTTTGAGGAGACTTCTTAACATGGTCTGCCATCAGAGGCCAAAGGCACCATGCACGGTTTTCTCACATTAACCACAAACTTAAAGAATTGCAGACCATCTGGACTGGGTCTCATAGGGAAGCTGGCTCATGCTTTCTAGAAACTGGAACTAGGCATCCAAGGCATTGAGACTTATCCAAGAAAGTTTTCAGGCATCATTCCCCACACAAAACCAACTCTAGAAATGTGCAAAACTGGGTCAGCTGGGAGATCAAGTATCTCAAAGACCCTTGTTACAGTGGCCAGGGCCAAGAAAAGTCACTTTTCCTTGACAAAACGGAGCCAAGACCAAGTCTAATGGGTCTTGGAGAAAATAACCAGGTTCCATGTGGTGAGAAAAGAATGAGTGGCTGGCCGTTCTGGAGATAAGCTGGCAAAAACATGGCCCAGACCAACATCTCACATTCTAAGATGTTGGAAAAGATTATCACACTGGTCCAAGCATAAAAATGCTGAAGGCAGTCAGTTTATCAATCATGGACCCATCACCAAAAGCATGACATTCCAAGGTAAGCCGGCAAGAACGTCACCAGCTGGTGAATTTGCTCCTCTCAGACACTCAAGAAAGTAGGGCCAGTGAGCACTTGTGGATCTGTCCACTGTAAGGAAAGGTACTAAGAGGTCTTTTGTCTAGAGATACAGAGCACTGATGTACAAGAAAGGGAGGGGTAAGTGGACACCCCTACTCGTCATGCTGGCGTCAGTGTCAAGAGTGAATGTTGTAGGTTCCTCTTGCAAGAGAAGCCCATCTGTACTTTGGTCAAATTCATCCCACAAGGCAGGAGGATGGCATGTAAGGTCACTGGTACAAGGCCCTCTAGAGAAACAACAGTTTGTCACCAGAAAAGAAGTAACAAGCATAAAGTTCACATCCTACACTGACACCAAGGAAGAAAATGTCCAACTGCATTTCTAAAACACAGACAATACAGCCAGTCCTGGACCATCTTTGTAGATAAAGAGCAACAAAGAGGGCCTCCTTCTGGGTCATCATTGTCTGCTCCATGGCTATCAGACTCTGTATCAGCAGGCAAGGAAGTGCTGTGAGGGGTGGAGATCTGACTTTTGAGTAAAGATCCCCCCCCTGCATTTATTCTTTTTCTTCCTCTACTTTCTCTTAAGGAGAACCTTGGCTCCAGCAGTGAAGCAGAAAGTCATCCAAGGAGGCCAAGCAAGGGCAGTTATGACCAGTCTCATTGCATACATTGTGATAAACCCCCGGTGTGATGGCCAGCCCTCCCTGGTTAGGTGGGCTGGTTGGAATGCTCACCTGATGGATCTATGCTGACGGCTTAGTCTTCAGGACTTACTGTTGTCACACTGATCGGGCTCTCTCCAGACCAAACCAGGGAGCGGACAGGTGTCTGTTCAGAGGGCTGAGGTCGAGGATGGGCTGCCACTTCCTGCCTAACTTAGGTACCAGGAAGAGATGAGAGTAGAACCCCAGGGACTCTGGACGAGTTACTTCTTGAACCACTCTTTTGCACAATCGCTTTGAGGAGAGTCAGAGCTTCTGCCGGGGAAGGCATCTATATTGACTAGAAAGTCTGCAGTAGCTGTTGAAGAAAACACCAGCGGAGGTCTGTTGGTGATGACATTGAGGACCAAAGAATTGGTGATGACCTGATGTCAGGCCTGCTGGTGACGTATTAGGCGAGCCCCTACCATGGGAACAACTGGTCCAGTGGCAGCCTAAAGTGTGTAGTCCGTGTATCTCCCGGTCTCTGGCATCAGATAAAATCTGCACTTTGCCAACAGGTTGGTGGGATAGTCAAGAGGGGTCTCCAAGGCTTTCCATACAAGGAGCTCCCTTTCCACCACAAGAAGTGGGGAAATACACTGTCCCCATCTTCCCTGTTGCAGGCATGTCCCTTCCTCTGCCTCACCAAACCTTGATGACAGAGGTCCATGGACAGAGGGCAGTCAGGAAGATGGAGGAGGGCTTCGAAACGAAGACGTTAATCCATCCAGCTGCCTGGATTCATTCTCTGGCAAAGGTGCAGTCTCAAGCTGTAGGTGTTTCACTCCTCCGACTGGGTGCCTGAACGAGGAAGGCGATAGCAACATGAGAGCTCGCTATACAAAGACCTGTTTGCGGATGTCAGAGAACATTTCTACAACCTTAGGCCGAAAGAGTGAAGAGTGTTCTGGGACGAAGACATTGATCCAGCCTGCTGCCTGCATGGATAAAGTCATCCAAAAAGAGCATAGGCTTGTCGAACTCTAATCTCTGGCAAGAGAGACAAACCCAAAATTCCAAGCAAAACCATGCCTAAGGTGGTTGAGCAAACTGGAAAAGGCGGACAACACTGAAATCCATTTGGCCAAATCAAACAACTGACACTGGCTAAAACTAAAAACAGGCCAAAAAGATGCGCTCTACTGAGGAACTGAGCTCCGGTGTCTCCAGTAAAAGAAAAACTGTCTGCTGGACAGAATCAGGGTCAGAGAACAACTTAATCAAAGGCATCCAGAACCGATGAAAAAGCAGCCAAAAATGAACGTACATCTGAAAAACCTATCACATCATGAAGTCCATGCAGGTAACATGGTGTGTGGATTGTCGTTGCCCTAAAACAAACACTGAGGGAGGGGTGCCGGCAACCTGTCAGCCCCCCCCCTCAACCTGTAAATGCAAACTTAAAGCAGAATGACTGATTTCATAACACAATGAAATGTGGGGAGGGGCCCTACCACGGAGAGGGGTGGAGTTAGGTACCCTCCACATATAAAACCCTGGTGATGCGAAGTCCAAACAAAGAACAGTCACAAGGTGGAAGGAAAGGGACTCAGACAAAGTGGGACTGCTTGTAACCCACAGCAACTTGTGGGTAAGAAAACGAAAACCTCACCTTACCTGCAGCAGATGGTACCTGCCCCTGTGGCCTAGATCCCACCTGAGGCAGCTTGTCATGCCACACTTGCATCCAATGCTGCTCAGACCAATGAGCACTGATGTCACATGGCTGGGAAGATTATGCCGAGCACAGCAAACACAGCGGAGCAGTGCTGTCCAAAGACTTGTAGCTGTAGCACAGCTGGAACGAAGGTTGTGTGTCAACTGCCACAAGAAGTGTAGAAACTGTAGCAGAAAGTTCTCCCTGAAGGATTGCAGTGAATGTCTGCCATCTCCGTGTTACTCAATTCTCACTGGAAGGTTGCTGCAGAATGGCTTCACAGAAGTAGAGTCCCTGACGGATTGCAGTGAATGTCTGCCGTCTCCATGCCACCCAGTTCTCGCTGGAAGGGTGCCACAGAATAGATTACCAGAAGTAGAGTCCCTGATGGATCGCAGTGTACGACTGTCGTCTCTGTGTCACTCAGTTCTCTTCAACGACTTGCCCGTTACAAATCCTTCACTGACCACGTGTAGGTTTGTCTTGTCTGATAGATCTCTGCTGAATGCCAGAGTCTAGCTTGCCTTTGCCAGGCTCTAAGTATAGGCACTGATTCAGCTTCTACCTTCGGTAGAAATGTTGTCATTGTCTGTTATGATTCTCCAGCTGACCTTGTGTAGGTCCATCTCGACTGAGAGATCTCCGCTGAATGTCGGGGAAACGTTAAGCATACCAACAGTCACGTGGCTTCCTCAGAACGTGCCACTGTTTACAAAAGGAGTCTGTATTTCCTCTACCGCATCATGGCGTGATGCAATTTTGTGGTTTGCGTCACATAGTCACGTGGCTTCCCAAGAATGTGCCACTGTTCTACCTAAGCTTATGAACAAATAATACAATAAAATGGGGTTTGAGCTGCAAAACTTTAGACAAGGTGACACAAGTCCGAAGTCACATGCTTTTTGCCACTTTATAGCTGGTGACTGACAAACACCTGTCTTTCCTCGGTAAAAAATATTCAATGTCAAAAGACTTCTGTTGAAAAATGCAAAATTCTCTGTAAAACACTGTAAATGAAAAAAGTCTTTCTCAAGGGAAAAAAATCCATGTCATAAGAAAAAAACGACAAAAGATATACAGAGAGGAAACGCCTAGTACAGGTGGTACCACTTGAAAAAGCACAAGTAAGCACCGCATGTGGTAAGAGCAGAGGCTAGTGAACACAATAACCATTGAAAACAACTGGTGTGTTGGCCTTGCATTTGGAACTTTACATTGTTAGAGGCCAGTTGCTCAGCTGACTAGTAGAGTGCTCTGCATGCCAGGCAAGTGCTAACTCATTGTCAGGGGAGATAGCTTTACGTGGTTAAAGAGTTAGTGTGACCCTTCATCTCCTATGGTCATCTGGTACAGTCAAAGCAAGAGTTGTATGCTTGTTCTTATAACCAATAAATTTCTAGGTCTCTAGTGATGTACAACAATTACAAAAGTTGTCAAACCAATCTTACACTTTTTTTTTTTGGAAAGACTCATACGCTGCACTGATATGTCATTTATAAACATGTGCCACTTAAAAGCACAAAATGGTCTAGTCTTATTGGAATAAAGGAAAGAGCTGACCAAAGATTTTACCTACCTAACCACTGGACACTGAATTAGATGTGTAACTCTAAAACAGTTCAGAAAAATACACAGAAACCAACCAGCTTCATTGATGGCGATCTCTGGGATCAGTTGTTCATCTCTCAGATTCTCACGACCAGGCACCAAACGTTGCAAAAGTGGGGGATATGGGTTTCCATCAATGTTGACAAGGAAGGGGGGAGGCATCAGATGCGGAGGCTGCTGTGTCTGCTCATCTAAGACAAAGTTGTTGGTATCCCGGATCAACGGCCGATAGTCAGTGTGAAAAAACACTTCTTGGGGCACCTGTGGACAGAACAAAGTTAAAAAAAAACAGGTCAATAAAATTATACTCCAAAAGAAGTTCAATTTGAGCATCTTTAACATCCACCAATGATAACTCAGAAGAACAGGGTTTCTTACAAACTGGTTAACTCTTAGCCTAAATGGCCGCATGTGCCTGTGATTGAAATGTTGAACGGTCTTTTGATCTATTAACCTACTATAATGATGACTTTCTGCGATACACCATGTTAAAAAGCACTTTTAAAACTTTTATATGATGTGAATTTTAAGAAATATAGGTTTTGTTTTCTTGTACTAAAAACAAATGAAAGATTGTAACCGTACGGGACAGATAACTCACAGATCAGGAAAAAAGCATAAATTTTGAAATTAACAGAGAAAAATAAATACAAACATAAAGTGCCAACCAAACATATTTTATCAGAATATACATTAAGACTTCAAATATTACTTACTGCTTTCTTCTCATTTTCAGTTGTTGGAGTACAAATCCATGTCAAATTGAGTAACCAGCAACCAACTTCAATATGGCACTTGTTCAAGTAAAACATAACCGACTTTCAGATAAAACAAAATAAGTGATTGGTTGACAATTTCAGCTGTTGAAGGGAAGTAATACAAAGTGGATCAATTCCTTATGGTTCCAGTAGCTTCCCCCCTTATGTATTCTTGCATTTGCAAACAGAGCAATGTGTTGTATGATGCTAGCCTACTGTGAAAGCAACTGGCATTACGACGCAGAAGCCATGCTGAGAATGAGTTAACCCATAAAAAAATATGGACATAGCATATTTTATGCTTATAATCTATCAAATAATCTGTCAGATTATTTTAATGTCACCTGTTTTATCTTCTCATTTGAGCCAAAACCAAAGAAAAGTAGATGGCCGTGTGAGTCTGTTGCAGCAAAACTCTGACCATCCGGTGTGAATTTGCAATCATAGACTGCTCCATGACCTTGTCCCTGAATCTAAAGGGAATGAAGAAAGTGCCTTTAACTTGTCTTTAACTACCTAACCGTCAAACCTTCATCTACATGCAGACACAAGGTGCCTTAGCAGTGATAAAGAAATAGGACAGACGAATGCTTTCAGTCAAATTTCTTCAGAATCAGTGATTAACAAATATTAAACATACAGCATACTGTGAAGGTTTACAGAGAAGTTGCCTATACAGTACAATATAGGCTCACAGCTTGTAACTGTAGGCCACACCATAAGAAGAACAAATCTCATCTACTAAACATCAGGGTATAAATGGGAGAAATGCCACCATTTTATACAAATCTGTTAATGGAAATGAAACTGTAACCATCTATTCATATCACTTCATGCACAAGAAAAAAAAAGAATGGCAAATTCCACATACGTTGTTGAAGAAATTTTTTATCTTAATTCCTGCTACAATGTCCCAGACGACAATGTTCCCATCATGACCAGCGCTGACCAATATCCTGTGGTCCTTAGGATGGGCATCTAACACAAAAACTTCATCTTGGTGCGCCTGAAGATCAAATGACAAAGTCTTTTAATCAAACGATGAACAATCTTTAATGACTGTCATGCATAACCCTCTCAAAACATCTGGATGAAGATTGGTCAGCATTTACCTTTTGTACTGTTCTTTCTAAATACAAAACAGTGCTTAATTTTTACAGCCAACAATTTTTTTTCACAAGCTTTGTAACACCAGCAATAATTATTCATACCACTAACTTGGAGCGTATAATTGTGCATAAATGAAATAAACTGACAAAACCAGTGATTTGTACCTGTAAAATATGCATCAGCTTCCCAGTGTAGGAATCCCACACTTTAATAGAGCAGTCGCTGACAGCTGTTACAACAAGAGAGTCATCTATGTTCCAACTGACCATTGTCACACGGAGTTTGTCCACCCCAGCTGCAATAGCTGCTGCTGTGCTTGCTTCCGTGGCAACCACCTCAGAACCCTTGCTAAAAGCAGGAAAGAAGATTGTACAACTACCATGTTCAGGTGTAACAAACCGCTCCACATTCTGATGATTATACAAAAAATTTGTTTTGATAATAAGTATCCTTTAATCTTTTTTTCATTCACTATCTACTTGGCATTTAAATAAGCACTTCTTGCCTTCTCTAAATAGCATTTTCTTTAAAATGCAGCAAACTTTTAATGAGTCTGTGTGTGTGTGTGTGCACGTGCATACATCATTTAAAAAACTACCTGTCTAATTTAGTGGCCATGTCAAGTACAACAGCTCGCCACTCCTGCCTTTCATATCGCCAGATACGGGCTGTCCCATCTTCGCTGCCACTGACAAATCTGTTTGAGTTGTTGCTGTAGCACATGCTGTCAACTTTGTTCTAAAGAAAGTTAAAATTTAACATTCTGAATCAACTGCACCTATGGCACAATAAAGTACAGTCTCCACAAAGTAAACTCACTGCACAATGGAACGATTTATACCTCTCACATTTCCTGTGCAGGTAAATTTAGAAAACTACAAAAACTTTTCAAGAACCAAATTGACTGAAAATGGATTTTATCAATTTGATAGTGCATTTATCAAAGTGAAATTTTTTCACCAATCCTCTTTACACATCAAACAGTTCATTGTTTTTAAGTCATGAAATCTTTATTTTAATCCTCATTTCACCAATAATGTTGTCCAAGCTGTTAAGTTGAAAAATCTACTATGCAAAGCAAATTTTATCGATATAATTTTAGACCAAGAGAAAGAGATTCAAGGTGGAAGTCTCACTGAGAGTGATTTCCCTTTTTTGCCTGACTGGCTAGAGGTTGACTACTCTTTATCTCTTTTCATCTATGATTGAGGACTTCTGTCACACTTATGGTACACTGTTCATCTGTGCTTCTTTTACTCTTTGCTTTTTATTTTTTACTCTCTGCTTTCTATTTTCTGGATTGTTTTCTGTGCCTGCACCATGCTTAAGGTGACCAGACATCCCGATTTAGGCGGGACTGTCCCGCCTTTGACCACGTGTCCCGACTGTTCATAGAATATTCAGATGGGATGCCCAATGTCCTGCTTTCTGGCTTTCATCCAAAAAGTCAATCAATGTCCCGGTTGTATTTTAAAATCTGATACCGTACATTGAATCGCATCCGTGCCTTTGGTTTTGGCTTTTGCCTATCGCCGTTTGATTAATAATTTAAAATTTGTCAACTAGTTTACTGCCGTTTTTGTCGATCTCTATTTAATGTTCATTGCTCCACGGGCTCCTGAGTTTAATGCATGACCAGAAAGATAATGACTTGTTGGCCGATATTCAATTGCCAGGCGATGCTGGTGATCATCGGATCGTCCATCCTAAGGGACACCATCTCTAGTTTAAACTTAAATCACAGACGTGTATAGGTGGATTGATGTCTGTCTGCCGAGACTCACTCTTAGCCTCTTGCAAAGTTCCCCGCTATTAATCTCGACGACCTTAAACAATGAATGTGACTTATCAAGCAAATTCATCAAAAGCCTTGTTCTAGTTGTTAACTGAAAAAAATCGTCTGCAAGCTGTCCAGTAATACGTTCGTGCTTAAATTATCTTTCTCATGCTAACCTCCTTTTTTTCATCCTCCTCCCACTCCAAACATCCCGTGACACCACCGTGATCAATTTATAAGCCAAACTATTTTTGGGACAGCAGTTTAAAAAATGGTTTTGCAATAATGTGTTCTATTTGACCATTTTTGCTGGCTGCGATAGTATCACATAAAATAATATGGTATCAAGGATCTACTGTGTAGACCAGTGGGAAAAAGTTTTCTTTTTGCAGTCCGGTCTCAAAATTCTTAGCAATGCTGCAGACTGATAAAATACCAAAATCTCCAGACCAGGTGACTACACAACAAACCTAGTGATAATGGAATAGACAACAAATGAGTACATAATGGCATTCACTTACCGAATTTATTGTGTAAAGTGAAGCTGTTTGAATTCACTACCAATAAAACTTTAAAGCCACCTTTTCCTTTGATAGATCCAGTGCTCTCTGATGACTCCATCAGACATGTCAGCCGTAGCGTTATTTGTTATCTTTGTACTTTATCTGTGTTAGAATGTTGCAGACTGCCAATTTCTAACTCTGTTGTACTTGATAAAATAAATTTTAAGCAAATTAACCTAGGCTGAATTTTTTAAAAATGAAAACAAGTGCATGTCACATTTTGGCAGACGGGCCAATCCAAAGACATCCGCGGGCCGTACTTTACCCACACCTGGCATAGAGATGTAGACTAATGTAGTTTGTTTGGTGATGGAGAAATGGGAAGAGAAAGATTCAGTGTGTAACTACGAAAACAAGCACCTTTGACATCTCTCGCTTAGGGCCTAGAGGTTGCAGTGCCAGTGGTGGGCCCCCATCCTCTCGATTCACAAGATTCCCCCCACCCCTCTTTTTCGGCGCTCTTTGTCAGTGACGACACCATCATCGGCACGCGTCCCGCTTTCACTCCCGAAACGTCTGGTCACCTTACCGTGCTGCTTCTTTTACGGAAATTCCCTTTGTTATTAATTACCACTGTCGTGTACATGTGGTCTTATGAAACTGATCATCTTACAGCCAACTAACTCTTCAGCATTTGCATACTCTTGCAGATTAAAAACAAAAACACCACAAGGACTGGGAGCATTGTAAAAATGAAAATACAAAAGTTAACAAATTCAAAGATAAAAAACCAACCAAAACTTACAGAATGGGCTTCTAATTCACAGATTTTTTCAGGTTTTGCAGAATTCAGCAAATAGACCCTAATAACATGATCAGAATTTCCAGTGGCCAGGAAAGAGCCTCCAGGACTGAAGGAGGAGCACAGCATTTGAGCACCAGCATGGGATCTTTCCACAAACTTCAAGGGCCTAGGACTAAATCAAAGATAAAAAATTTCAACTGTGCTATTTAAAGACTACGTTCTTTATCTAGTATATCATTAGCTAAATGAGGGGTTAGAGACCTAGTGTACATACAGACAATAATCTAAATAGCAAAGAATGCCATCAGTAAGCAATGATAGCAAAACAAAAAAAAAAAGACTTGTCAAATTAAGACAAACAATTTGAGACATAAAGATGTCAAAATTTTTTTTTTAAATCAATTCTGAAAATAAAATCAGATCTTATTTGAATTTTCCAATTGAAAACAGCATACACAACACATTAAAAGATCTTCCAAGTTATACGAGGGTTTTCATCCAGACATAAATGCCCACATGCTTTTTATATTGTCATCACTGACAGCTACCAAGAGTCAAGTTTGTACATTTTAGCCTTGTAAAAGATTTTTGAAAAAAGTGTAAGTATATCAAGTGTTAATCCTGATAAAAGTTGCTTTTCATACTTGAATAAGTTGGTAACAACATTCCACATCCAGAAGCAAACACACCCATCGGCCCCTGCTGACAGCAGTATTCTATTATCTCCCTTGCACTGTGGGCTGAACTGAAACAAATTAAAAATCAAGTTTAACAGGGTAAGAAAGACATCTAACGAAACTTTTAACGACTTTTAATATTTTAAAGTCCATAATAGTTTCACAAAGCTTCTCAATCTGCTACAGACATTTTTCCACAAGGTGTACAAAATGCTTTTATGCTACCTGTAATGTGTTGATGGCACCAGTATGACCCTGTAGTACTGCCAGTGGGCCCTTCGTCCGCAGACACCACACCCTAACCATTTTGTCACAGCTGCTTGAGGCAAGGAGGGTGTTCTCATAGTTGACAGCCAAATCAGTGATTTCAGAGGAGTGTCCACGCAATGTGGCAAGGAGACGTCCACTGTCAGCATTCCAGATCTTGACAAGGGCATCATCAGCACCCTAGAGATAATAAAAATAATAAAGAAGTCACAAGTGCTTAGTTTTCAAAATGTTCCTGTTATCCACTGCTCCTTTTTTTAAAGAATGAACAGAAGGAACATTCTTTCCTGCTCCATGAACCCAGATATACAGGTAAAGATAAAGATGAATAGTCCCAAAGCATTCCAGTCTTAGATGTAATGAACATGTGACACTCCATGCCTAAGGTATGACAAGTTTAAGATGAAACCCAACCCCTTCCATCTACTAGTCACACAATTAACACTGGAAGGCTGCTGGGAAAAGTCAAGGGGCGTTTTCAGCCACAGCCTGAGCAGGCATCATACCAACAATCACTAGCTCCACAGTCTAGCATATCAAACATCAGGCTACAGAAATTCCCCATTATATGCAGTTAATCAATATTAAATTCTCAAAAGTGCCTTTTAATGCCTGAGAATGCTATACTTTTCATATGCTATGAATAACATCACCACCACACAGTCCTCCAAGAGAATAAATGAAATTTGATTTTGCTTCATTGTTTTTTCACCAGCATTCTCCAAAGGCAGTGACACATCATTACATTACATATGATCTAATTTCCAGAAATGCTGCATGTCTTCTTCGCTTCCTTCCTACTAGTAACAGTACTAGTAGTGGCAGTACAAAATAGCCTGTTAAGATGTAGGTACATACAAAGTTACAACAACAAAACAAATCCTCAGAACATGACTGAACAAATATACTTACAGTAAAGATGTATCTGCCAGTTCTGTCATAAGACACACAGTACACTGCTGACAGGTGGCCAAGCTTCCGGTCATGCATGACCAACTTTGAGTAGAGAGATACTGTCACGCTGCCAGCAACTCCACTTGCAGTACGAGCATGCAGAGTTTGTGCTAGAGAGAAAAGTCAGACATTCATACAATCACACCTCACAGAACCAAGATGATACAGAATAAGTTTTAGGAGAAAAATACTAGATGCATTACAAATCAAGGAATCTGTTCAAGCTCTACTGATGAAATGATGAAAAGGCATTTTACAAACTTCTTTTTGCAAGATAACTCTTCATGTGAATTCATATTTGAAAAAAAAGTTCTTTCAAAGTATCTTGACCACAGAGAATCTTCAGTATTTTTCGTCTAGTTTCACTCAATTTCTTATTATATATTATGATCAGTTTCTTCTTGTGTTTGAAAAGCAAAACTTTGTTTTCTCTTTTTATAAAATGAAGGACATTATTAAGAGTGATCTGTTTTGGGATAGATCAAAGAGAAATTATCCTTGTTGTTCCAGGGCAATTAGATTATGCTAGCAAATAACTGGCAGGGTTACTTGTGATGCTGTATAAAAATATTAAATGCTCTAAAAGGTATTTTACAGATCTTTGAATTAATCAAAAAAAGTAGAAGGAAGAAAACTGACCAAAACGGTTTGAGGCATAAACTTACCAAATGATGGCACAAGAAGATTTTGTGGTGGTACACGACAGGCTCCATGCCGCACAGCAATATGATTGGCTAGGGGCCACTTTGTGTGGCGGATGCCTAACAGAAAATAATAACCTTCAATCTGGTTACTGGTTACCACTTTAATATGGCAAAGAGGTGAAAAATATAACAATTTACTGAACTATTTGATGTCACCTTTTAAATATCATAAGGCAATTTACATATCTAGGAATGAAGCAAAAACCTCACTTTTTATACAAGGACTGAACAGGAGTAGAAAATACATATTAAACCCGCAGTTCTCAACCTGTGGGGAACGCAACGTGCTGACAAGGGGGAAAGTGACGGCAGTCATTTTTTTTATTTCTCATATCTCATATCGGTATTAGTGAAATTAGCTTGCTAAAGGGGGCACGCGGACGTACCTTTTTTCGTCTGGAGGGGCGTCACAAGTAAAAGGTTGAAAAACGCTGTATTAAACATTTTAATTGCATACACAGTGGGGGAGAAAGATATGACAATTCTCACAGTAGTACTTACTTTCTAGTGTTCTCAGCAGAGAAAGGTTTCCAGCACCCAGAAGAGAGCGCACACCATAGATATTGGTGGGAACCAACTGATCCAGCAGGGGACCAACACGCTGACATATCTGAATTAGGTGATCTGCTCTGATGTGATGATTCTGCCTTACCTGTAACATTTTGATAATTTTTTTTAATGTGAGAGAAATGTTTGTTTTGAAGTTTTCTTCGTGAGTTGGGTTTTCCATTTTAACCTATGGCAACAATCTTCATCCCAAAGGTGTTCTGTGTTGTCATCATCAAAGAATGTCAATTATGTAAAGCAAAAGTATGTGTTGGTGACAAATAATATACATAGCAAAAGCACAGTTAAATGCAGGCAAGGAATTATAACAAACTGATGTGGCAGCCAAAGGTCATTTACAATTTTATCATCTGATAGCACAATATTAACTCAATAAAAATATATTCAGATAAGAACCTAAACATTAGCCCAGCATGTATGTGACTGTGTATGTTTGTACTTGTGTATGAATTGATATGTGCACACAATCACACACACACACATATATATATATACACACACACACACTGAAACAGCACTTGAAAACACTTAAATGGTTATATTATGATTGCACCAGAAAAACTTAGATTAAATGATGGTCTGCTGATGTGTTCCATCGCAGCATTCAAGATGTCAAGAACTTCCATAACGGTCATTGTTAACAGAGGAGTTCAAGCAAACCCTTAGGGATCGTGGACTACAGCAGTGTTCCACACCAAATATCAGTAAGCACAAAACATTTTTGCACTTTAATAAAAGCACGTCAGTTTCAAATTTAACAGTTTTATTAATTTGTTTACAATTTATTATTATTTTTTTAATGTGGAACTGCAACGTGTACCCCGATAGCTTGACATAACCAATGACGCCGGTACTCTCGGGTCAAGGTCATCAACCTTATTTTCCTAACCCCGTTCTACATCTAAAAATACCCACCACTCACAAGGCGTTTAGCACATTACGCCTAATGAACTGTTAGGACTCATTCCATTGGGTAAAACGCGTAGCAGCTTTGTGACATCACACCCCAGCAGTGACTCCTCACCTTGTTATTATTTGGTAAGGCAACTCAATTTTTGAAATAAAGATAACTTTTATAAAATACCGAAATCGTTTAAAATATTGACTGGGGTAGTTAAAGGAAACCTTCTTCTATCATCTGTACCTAATTATTTAAATATTTTTCAAAAATTTTACTGACTGTATATTTTTGAAAGTTGAGCCTATTTCTCTAAACTAGGGTTGTTTTCTGATACATACCAGCTCTTCGTATGTTTTGGTGCGTGGATTTCCTTCCCAATCAACCCCTTTTGGTAAAAACTGGAAAAAATCAAATTTTCAAAAATTATCTGAATGTTTCATTTTTCGATAAAAATTATCAAAAGTATGTTAGAACCACCGAAAACACACGAAAAATGTGTTCATATTTCGAAAATCGCGGACGATCTTCAGAGCAGATGACAAGATGTTTGGGGGGTTATAGGCACAACAGTATTCCTTACCTCATGCTCCGCAAGCTCCCGCAACAGCACCTGAAACACAAAAAGAGCATTATAAGCTTTTGCTAGTATCCCAAAAGAACTAACTTATTTGAAAATATACTCACTTCTGCAGCTTCCTTGCATGGTCCACTCGATAAAAACCGCGCGATGAGAAAATACAGTTCTGCAACAGAAGAGAGAAGTGTGTTCAGATAGTGGGTCACGACTCTCTACAATTTCACACGTTTCACAATGAAGTATCCATCTACCTGTTTCAACGCTCGATGGCAGAGGCCCAGTAGATTTATGTCTTGACATTTCGCTCATTTTAGGAGCTCTATAATATCGTTGATCTAAACAAAACTTCAGCGTCTAGTGATTCGGCGACGCCATTTCATTCAGTATTGTGGTGTACGGACATTCGATTTGCGCACTATTTTTGGCGAGAGAATACAACATCTTTGACATCCCCAATTGTAAATAAGTATAAGAGGTGTTTTTCTTAAAACTTTGAAAACATCCAATGAAATCGCATTTTGTATACGTCAAAATGAATTGTTACTGCTTATTTAACACTTTCAGTTTTGCAAATCAATAATCATTTGCGTACTATATTTTCTCGGAACAACAAAGACTCAAATGCTTAGTTGTGACGTCATGGGATTGCCCGCATGTGTGTATCGAGTGCCGACTGGAATACATGTGTATGTGGCAGGAAGTACACATAGGCCACAGCAAGAGCTGTCAAATTAACCCACCTTAAACTGTAGCAAAGGTATGCGTTATGAGAGGATTTTAAGATCAGTATTTAAAAATTAGTAACTTGTCTTTCAGCTTAGCCTTTTC
Organism: Marisa cornuarietis; assembly: GCA_004794655.1. Lineage (NCBI taxonomy): Eukaryota > Metazoa > Mollusca > Gastropoda > Architaenioglossa > Ampullariidae > Marisa > Marisa cornuarietis. The sequence continues at coordinate 4,359,999 of SMMW01000617.1, read as the reverse complement.
CTAGAAATGTGTTTCTGTGTGCCTCGATCACGGCCACTCAGTTACGGTATGGACGTATTCGACACTTGTGAAACTAATAGAGGAGACAATTTTCAGCCCATAGCAATAAGCTTTTAAAGCAAAGTTACTTTATTACTTTTTGGATAAGTCTTACAAAGGAAAATAAGTCACATAACATATACTCGTCAAATGCACAATGACACAAGTTCATTGATCATTCTTATTGTCACATTTGACAGCTGCTTAATATGATGCAATGTAGTGCGTTTCATTTTGTCAGGAAGGAAATAATTATTGCATAAAAGATGAACATATAAAGCATTTCAGAATTATTTGCGTGGCTCGTTAATCATCACAGCATTCACCATAACAGTCGGTATTAGTAGCTGTCATACAAATCATTTAAATCTTAGAGAGATATTTAAGGGTAGTTAACTGTAGAATATTTCAGATGTGGCATTTCTTAAGTATATAATTTCGTTTTTACACATGTATTAAATTACCTATAAAGACCTCAGATTTGACAAATGAAACATGATGAAGGGTTATCTTTCAAAGCCTTTTAAGAGAAAAGAGAAGCCGCCATTGTAAGCTAAGCAAGAACTCATGACAATTTCTCCTCATTCTTTCTACTAGAAACACACACACAAACATACATGTGTAATATTTTGTTTTAATTCTTACTTCAGATAAGAGAATAGATCTAGGTTTGGTAAGCAAAATGATTATTTTCAGCTCAGCATGTCGTGGTTTCCTGAGAGACAGCAGCGCTCATGGCTTCAGCAACTATGTGAGAGCATTTTAAAGACAGGCCCAGTTCCTGAACACATTGCAATAATCATGGATGGCAATCGGAGATTTGCTGTCAAGAAGAGCATAGATCGAGCTGAAGGACATCTGCAAGGATTTCACAAACTTGCAGAGGTGAATTTTCTTTTCTGCTGGCTTCAGAATGTTCTCCAAGGCATTGTTTGATGGGTGGCAGCTTTGTTATAGAGGTGCTTCCTCATCAGGTTGTGGGAAACTTATTGAAAAAATTTTTTTTGTTTGGTCATTTTCATGCATGCAATTTGATGAACAAACTCGTAAAGTTTGCTTAATAGCATAATACGAGTTATCAAATATATCAAAACAGTACTGCCAAACAGTAGCTACATGAAAAGCTGCCAATAGTACGTAATCTGACTCTTGACCTATGCATTGTGTGGGAAGACTATCATCAGTAAGCTCAGATCTTTTGGGTGGACAATCTTATTGTATATGTGGTTTGGTATCAGCTTGTGTGAAAGTTTTCATGCATTTGGTTAGTGCACACAGTATTTGATAACCTGATCAAATTGTTTTATTAGTGATGCTTATATTTTTATTTCTTTTTTTCTGTGTCCTCAGACTCTTGATTGGTGCCTGAGGCTTGGCTTACGTGAAGTGACAGTTTATGCTTTCAGCATTGAAAACTTCAAGCGATCCAAAGAAGAAGTAGAATGTTTGATGGAACTTGCAAAACAAAAACTTGCACGTTTGCTACAGGAAAAGTATGTGCACACTAGTACTGTATGTTCTGAAATGATTATAAGCTGCATTACTCTGCCTTTTAAAATGTAGTACTGTTTTCTGTGGAACTAAGTGGATAACCTTTTTCTACGCACAAAATTATTTACTTTCAAAGGTTTGAAATGGTTTAAGATAATTTTTGGTCCAAATTCTTTATTCACTTTTAGTATCTGTATATATTCTTAAAATTGTATTAGATGTTAACAGGTATCCGTGTAACTTGCATGAGGTTCCCTTATTTCCAGGGAACTGATTCAGAAGCATGAAGTGTGCATTCGTGTGCTTGGCAAGATAGAATTGTTATCACCTGAGCTGCAGCAGATGATTGCAGATGCCGTTATTTTCTCCAAAAACAACAAAAGGTTGTAGCACAGTTGTGTATTTGTAAATTGTGTGTGTGAGTTATATATTGAATACTACAGAAAATCATTTTTACAATATATCTATGTGTGTGTTTATGCATACATACATACATGCATTCTTGAACGTGACACCTTCCAAAACTGTATACATTATGCAACATGTACAAAATGCTAGTGACAATGGGAAATCAGTTTTATTGGTGACCTGATCGAGCATTTTCATCTCTCTTGTTGTGTTGCAGAGCAACTCTTAATGTCTGCTTTGCCTACACAGCACGTGATGATATCAGTAATGCCATGAAGGAGCTGGCACTAGGAGTCAAAGCAGGGGAGATCCAAGAAAGGTTTATTCATATAAGCAAAATGAATAAAGCTGGACTGCATTTTCAATTAATGTTTTTCCATACCCATTGCAGTAGTAATGTATATCTTTTTGTCAACAAAATTTGTACAAGTAAATGTGGCAATCACCAGTTGCTCATCAAGTGTTGCTAGTGACACAAAACTCTGCTTGCCTATAGCTCATTGCTTATTTTGTTGTTTTCTATGTTTGCTGATCTTCTCTAGTGACATCACAGATAGTCTTTTGGAAAAGTGTCTTTACTCCTCTCAGTGTCGACCTGTGGACTTGCTGATTCGGACATCTGGGGAAGTCAGATTGAGTGATTTTCAATTGTGGGAGGTGAGTTTTGGGGTTCTTTTCAGTCTGTGGAAAGCACCGGTTTTCTTATCTGTAGACGAATAAACTTTGAAGATAAGAATAAACATTGAAGATAAAGAATAGTTCCTATGGCCTAGTATAAGCAGAACCAGGATTCAGCAAGCAGACGGGAAGACAGACTAGTATTCATGGATTCTGTGAGGGAAAAATGATGATCCAGATTTTTATTTTTAACTCATTCAACTCATTCAATATGAATGAAAAGTGACCTGATTGAACATTTAGAACGGTAGTAGTGATGCAAAGTATCATGTGTTTGAATGTTTACACCTATTGGCTTACAGTAAAGATAAGAATTATTGACCATTTTAAAGAGCACTTTTTAATCATTTAAATGATAAGATTTGCAAAAACTATAGTTTTTGTTTTCTTGTACTAAATTCAAGTGAAATATGCTGACTGTATGGAGTGTCTGTCACTAAAGTAGGTTGTGAGGCAGAAATTAAAAATAAATGATTTACACAATATATGCAAATATAAAGTACCAAACAAAATGTTTTATTAAAATATACATTAGACTTCAAATATTACTTAACTATTGTCATTTTTTGCTGTTGAAGTACAAATTCATGTCAGATTAAGTAACCAGCAACTTTTTCAAACATGGCTCTTTGACCAGCTGACTTATTGCCTATTTTCAAATATAACAAAATACCTGATCAATGAGGGTATTTCGTCAATTACTCAGCGTATGCGCTGGTCGGTGGTTTAAGTGGATGTGAAGGTCAACTAGTCATTCAGTTGCTTTTACCAAGACACATGAGCGTAAAGAGAAGTGGTAAAAAAGATCACTGCTGTGTTATAAATTGCCACAACAGTAAATTTAAAAAAGCCAGGAGAGAAGTTAGTATTATAAAAGTGAGAGCATACAAGTATCACTGTGACGAGCAAAACAACTGCTTACACTGTAAGCTCGGACTTCTTTACCAGGTTTGGCGATAAGTAATGTAAAAGACATGCTGCAGCATCAGGCATTTATTCTGAAATAACAACGGGCAAATGGAACAAGATATATTAATAATAAATATCCATAGCTGTCACACCGTTAATATTGTTTTGTTACAGGAACGTATCGTTGGAGAAACAGAAATGTGCTGAGTGATGTTTTGCCTATTGCCTTCAAATTTCTCTTTGATATGCTTGCCAGATCCCCTATATATATTTAGAGAGAGAAGGAGAGAGAGAGAATAAATAAGAAATACTATTTGTGACAGGTTTTTGCCAAACGACACTCTTACACCCTCCCAAATAAACATACACACAAAAGAGGGGAAACAATTTTCCTAGCATTAAGAGGAGCCTGTATGCATTTCATTTAAGTACATAAAATATTTGTGCGAAACACACCAAAATAATTGTTTTTTAAACCTGCTGTTTATTAGAAACCCATTCGGCTTATAGCTGTGCTGGTCAATAAATATGCTACTCATGGATAAGTTACTATGCATCTTTGGTTGAAATGAGTGAATACAATGCTCCTCTCTAGGGCCACAAACCAAGCCATGCATCATCCCCCTTTTCTGGTTTGTGCTAAGAAAACTGCTAAATTCTGACTGGCTCAGAGGTAATTCTAGGCTGCGGCCTTGCGGGATTCCTGCAAAATTTCGCTGAGGGGCACATAGTCTGAAAGTCAACGTGACCATGCGCCTGCAAAAATACCGTGGCTGGCGCACTTTTGAACACGCGATGCGGCACTTCAAAAATAATTGTTGTCATTCTTTGCGCTGGTTTGAAACCGACCCACTAGAATCGATGCTAACACTGGACAGTTTTCAAACTGACCAGTTATCCATCTGATGCAACCTGCTCCAAATTTCGTGCCAGGAAGTAAATTGTTGACGCGCCCACAGCGAAAACATTTGGGACAGGATAGATCAAAGGTATTGGAAGCAAGCGAGTTGAAAACGAAGTGAACGCGACTGTCAACTCTTTTTGACTTTTCATTCAGGACCAGAAGATGCCCTGGAAAGTAGAAATCGTCAAGGACAGGAAGAAACAGAAACCCGTCAAAGTGTGCCGCACAAATTGTTGGAACTGAAAATGTAGACAACGAAATAGACAAATTGAGAGACTGCACGTAAAAAACCACGCATCCAGAGAACATGTCAGTGTGAATAGCTGAAGAAATGGCCTTGGCTAATGAACGAGGAGGAAGGCATCAGATTAAAGTGTGCATAAAACAATAACGCGTTTACAACCCCAGGTGTGTTAAGTACCGAATGAGGACGCTGCAGAGACATTCAGACTTCTGACCACAGGCACTCTTTGAAGGCTGAAATTCTTCAGAAAGATTTCAGCCAGGTAAACTATTTTCAAGTCTAATTTATTTCTGTCCTCATGACCTTTTCGGGACTTATGCTGGCGGTATTATATAACACTTAAAAAGAACGTGTTGCGAACTTGATACAACATCACAGGACTCAGAAGCTATCAGGGTTGCTTTTGCGACAATCTGTGCAAGAACATTAATGACAGGTTCCCAAAAGATGCAGGTGATGTTGCCTCTGGATTTTGAGTTCTTTCCATGCACCCCATCTTTTTCCTGTCTGCAGACTATCTATGGAGACAAAGAATTAAATATCATAGCAGATTTCTTTGGAAAACCAGCACAGTGGGCAGCAAATTCAGTAAAACCTTGCTTGACAAAGCAGCATGTTTAGAAGAATGGATTGTGGTCAAAGAAACTAATGCAGAATGCATATCGAAGAGATTCCACAAGCTGTTTAAACTGTTATTTGATTTTTACAGGGATTCATTTCCCAATTTGCTGGTTCTTGGAAAGCTGTGCCTCCTTATGCTATACCACAATGCAAGCTGAGAGGGGGCTTCGGCCATCAAAACCTAATAAAGTCCTTTTGTAGAAGTTGCCTCGAGGAGAAACATTTAAACCCCTGCACTAATGAGACATATGAAAAGTGTCTAAACATTAGCTCATAGTCCAATGAGATGGACACAAAGACTAATTGGTTTGCAAATTTAGGATGCTATGATCACACTAATGATGATGAAAGATAATTTATCGATATAAAAGAAAAAGATATCTATGTGATTAATCTTCAGTTTCTTGTGATTAATAAAGTATTTTGTTGTATACCAAATATTTATCAGAATAAGCAGTGAAAATGTGTTTGTTTCGAGGGACCTCTTGTTTCATTTGAAGGGCCCCTTTTTTTCCATTGAGAGAGCCCTAGGGCCCCTCATTTTGAAATCCTAAAATTACCTCTGCTGGCTGTTGCCACACAATACCGATCTAAATGAATGACCCTCGTTGACTAGTTTAGGTCCTTCAGGGAAGTAATTCATAGTAAAACAATTCCTCGTATATGTTTTATTTATGCACAGTGCGTTATTAAGACAGTGCCAGCCCTCTTGTATTAGTTTGTTGGTTTTTGGTTTTTTTTTTTTGGGGGGGGAGGGTTGCATTGTGAACATACATTTTGTTTGATGTTGAATAGGGACAGCTGTATAATTACAGATTTCTGAGAGATTTACTCATTTTTTCAGTTAACTGGTGTGTATGTGCATGTTTGCACCTCTTCACCCACATTTGCATTCTTCCATTTGTGGTTTCATGAGAGAAAATTGGTTACTATAGTTTCTTACTGTTTTTTCATCTGGGATGTTTACAATAATGTGACACTTTTTAGAAAGTTGCATTTGATTTTTTTTAATACAGAGTGCATATAGCTGTTTGGCATTTGTTAATGTGCTGTGGCCAGAATTCAGCATATGGCATTTATATGCAGCCATCTTACATTACCAACGCAACTATGCACAGATACAGGTAAGATATGCTGCTGTTTTATTATCTGCTTAGGATTGGTCCAAACAATACTCTCCTTTGGGGTCACGAGTTAAGGAAAACTTACAGAACCTCTACAATGTGTATTATGCAGAAGCCCTACTCCTAATATGAACGTTGATAAGATGTTGGTCTCTGTGGTTGACTAAGTGGCTTTTTTGCTGGGTTTTTTTTCCAACTCAGTGAGCACTAATGTCTGTAACAATAATTCCAAGTTATTACTGTCTAATAAAGAATTTCAGGTCCACTATATGGTGAAAAAATGTGTGTACAGGAGAAGGATATAGAGGAAAGATATATATTACCTATTACAGTAGATGTTTTAGTTGAGGAGTTTTCTTAGTTATATCAACGTTCTGTACCAGATTGCTCGACAAAACAGAGACATAGAGAGAGAGAGACTCCAGAGGGATTCAGATTACAATTGTGTGCTAAAGGAAATTTCACATCATAATCCCGACTCTGCTACTGTTCAAGAGAGTTTGCAGAAGTATGCTGCTGATCGTGCTTCAAGGATTGATGCTTTTCTTCAAAGGCTGCATGAGAAGAGGAGCAGTTTTCTAGGGAAACTAATTCCTGGTGGCTTTCAGTGTCCCGTTGTTTCATTTTTGGCTTGAGTAAAGCCTATGTATTTGCCTCGTTGAGAACTGTTAGAGAACAAATTCATTTTATCAAGTGCATGCTTTGAGTGGCATTATGTGTGTGTGTGTGTGCATGCGTGTTTATGTCTACACCACATGCTAATCAGGTGACTATTGTTGCATACAGGAACTATGACCATTGTTAGCAACAAAAGGTGGTGCTTTATATTTTGTAATGAAGAAAGCTTATGAGAAGCTTGACTACCTTTAGTACTTTCACATTCCCTGTTCAATTGCCATACTCCTGCTTCCTTTTACCCCATGCTAAAATACTTTCTTGGCGACAGAAAAGTGCGTAATTTTATGAACTGCATGGATGATTGCAAAAGTATTTTAGTATAAATAAAAACAAAACCACTAATGACAATATGCATCATAAATTATTTTTATACTTTTTGTCTCCTTTTTGTTTCCATCTTCACAAAGTCTTATACGGTCTTAAAAATATATCTTCACAACCATGCACAACCAACTTGTCCAGCTCCAAATTTTATTTAATTGCACAGGGGAGTACAGGCTATAGCCAATTTTCTAGAAAGATTACACAAACTAAATTTCAACTACAGCAACAATTTTCTAGAAAGATTACGCAAACTAAAATTCAACCACAGCAACATGGACATGCTACAATGTATTTACAGGGATACCAAAACTTATTGGAAATAATATTGTAAAAATGCAAAGTGAAAGGTAAGTAGGTGATGTGTTGTCAGCAAGTATTCTTGTTATTCACATTATTCAAAGGACAACACTATTCTCAGTACTTGGAGAACATTAATGAACAAAAAGTGTTTTCTGCCAGCAATAAAGAACTTTAAAAAAAGGGTTTACATTTCTGTAATAAAGTATCATAAAAGCTGTTCAGCATATGAAACAGCAGAAATACCACAAAGTGTTTTTATAGCATCAGTCCATTTTTTACCCCAAACAGACATGTTAAGCTTAGCACATAATAGTAGTTAACACAATAATCCACTTCCCATGATGTTTATATTGTCAGGAGCAGTTTGGTGGTATGGCAGTTGACAGCTGATCAAAAACACTGAGAAGGTCAGATATCTTGGGTTCAGATCTGACCTTGGACACCTGTTTGCAGTTTCACTGGGGTACAGCATTAGCTGCTGCTCAGTGTAAAATATTCATTCTCAAATTCCTTGTGATCAAGGGTTACAGTCATTAGGACAGCATAGTAATTTCAACATCTGACAATGTGCCATTCAGACATTACACAGTTGCAAAAATCCATAAAGTAGGGTAAACTTTATCTTGATATAAAATACAGGTTTAAAGTTATGGTTCTAAAGCCAAGAGCATGTTAACAAATCAACCAGTTCCGAGATTCTTAGTGGTCTAAGCCGTTATAGATCACAAGTAACAGAATTAAATTTACAGTCTGACTGGACACTGCTACATCACTTCCTCAGTTACCAAATGTTTCCATTTGAACTAATTTTCACGTTGCTGCAATAACTCTTCAGATCACTATTTTTCACTATTTCATTTTGCATCAAAACTGATAGCTTTTAGTCCAACATGATTTACTCCTTAAGGGGGTGAAGGTCGACTTTTTTTTTTTAAAGCTGGAGGAGGCAGGTGAGGAGCACAAGCGATGCCAGCCACCACATGCTTTGATACTTGCTTTCATCTGGCCTGGCAAATACCTTCACCCCCCAAAAAGGTTGTCAAAATCACAAGATGTCAAGCACATGGTGGGGTTTGGAAAATATTGATAAATATGCAGATTTCAAAAATTCACACCAGTCTTATTTTCTTGCATATGCACGACAAGAGATAAACACTCTATTGTTGCACATGATAAGCGAAAGGTTCATATCATATCTATCATCTGTCTGCATTCTGGGAATAATACATAATGCCAAAGGAGGTGCTTGTAAACCAAGCCGTGCAGACCCACCACACCAAGAAAGAAAGTAGTCCTTGGTACCACACAGGTGTAAATACTGCACGTAAGTCATTCAAAGTCACAGTAAAATGGGCTGTCGTGGCCATGATAGAGCCTAAAGTGCTGTTGTCACTGACAACAAATGATTTTCTAGGCAAATGCTGATAGCCTGAAAAAAAATCTGCCACATGATCACCAAAAATAACAGACCAAGAGTAATTGCCCATCGTCTTCAAAAGGAAAGTAAGAAAGAGTATGAGTAGAACTGGTGCCAGGTACTGGATAGCCACCATACACAAGTAGTAGAAGACGCGGGCTACCATTTTCTGGAGTTCTATGCTGCTGATGCGCCCTGATTCCTTTTTCATACGCTCAATTTTCTCATGCGCCAGATTTAGATGTGACTGCATGAACAGAGGCATGAGAAGAAAGCGGAGGATGCACATAATCACAATAACAATTAGCCTTAAAGACTCAAACTGAGCATCAAAAAGATATCGAGTGCCAAAAAACATCCCCTTTCCACAGAGAACATCTCGTCCAATAGGTCTCACCCATAACAGGATGACAATGATGGGCAGGAGATAGTTGACATGCAGCAAACCCTGCAGAAGGAAGTTTTCTTTGTTGTATTTGAGTGTGTCTAGGTGTAGTTTTGCAAGGCGCATTCCTGGAAAAGTTAGAAGTGCACCCAAAAGAGCACAAAGAAATATCAAAATAACCTTAAATGTCATAAAAGACATGGGGCCATGTGACTCAAATCCTTGTTTTCTCATGAACAGTAAAGCACCTTCTGAGAAGTTTTTATAGCCTTCTTCAAGACCAAACTCAAGAATGCCACCATCACTGACCACCAAAATGCCCATGCTTAGAACAAGGAAGAAAAATCCAAATGTAATGCAAAGCATCCGTTCCCCTCCTTCCTCTGCGTGGAAATACATGACTGTCTGTGAATAGAGAATTCTGAGACAAAATGCAATTGTAAGCAGGCACCACATTATACTGGCATTGAACTCAATGTGATGTTGGCTGATGGTGTAGTAGATCTCCGTCAGGATGTATACAATAACAGCACAAAGAGAAAAATCCATAAGCCATTGGTACTCGGCATAGTATTGCAATTGCACAAGATCAGCGGCCTCCACTTTTGCTGTGTCCAGCTGAATAGGAAGATTTCGTGGGACTGAAAATCCTTCTGCTTTGGCGCTGTTCATCATTTTCTTGAAGTCTTGTCTCTTTCCCTTCCCTTTTCCCCCACCACCAGATATGCCAGCCATCTGCTTGAGTTCCTCATCTGTAGGGTGTAGGTAGCGGACTAACCGATGGGACAAAATCCAACGACCAAATGAGTAGTATGGAGACAGTTTCTGAAGGAAACTGAACATCGTAATGCTGAACACAAACTGTGCCCCAAGAACAGCCATTTTGACAGGTTTCTTTCGATTCACCAGACACCTGAAAATATGCAACAACCAAAACAAAAGTCTGAAATGGTCATGTCACCACAACTTCCCACATTATAAAAGAGGGGATTTCATACAGAAAGTATCATACTCAGAGGTTCAATAGTTCTGTTAATCAATTATGCTGAAAGAGAATGCCACTAACTTAAGCAATGCAGCTCTTGTCACAAATTTCAGTAGTAGTATTTTCATGGACCTCAAAATTTTCATTTGTTGGTTTTATTTTAGCGAAGCCTGATAACTTTTTATGAAGAAAAAAACCCCTTCGAATTGTTGGATCCAAGAATGTCTCATTTGTCCAGACCTGCATTTCTCTACTATGTGCATAGAGCTTATTACTTCTCGGTGTATTTAACGCACAGTCTTTACATCAATCCAAAGACACTGTTCAATCACAGTCACACGAAAAGGGCCAGCTCTGTCGATCTGCGTAGCGTTTTTATTTTGCATTTGCCTCTCAAGACTGTCAAGTGCCCAGTTGAATCTTATTTGTAAGTCATGTTATCAGCCTGGTGTGTTAAGGTTTTGACTTTTTTGTGTGTTGTTTGTATCTTTTATCATATGATGTTATCAGCAGGACTACACAGCAGACGCTTACCGACACCCAAGCACGGATGCGCTGAAAATGTCCCTTTTGATCTTGAAAATGTGGAACACACAATCTTTAAAATCGTAGGTTTCCACGTGATTAAAACAAAAATATTTGTAAGAAGAAGCAAATGTCTTAAATCCTGGATTGTGGTTGTTTTACTAAAGCCAATCATGAACGAAAACATAATTCCCAAAGTTTGTTTCTACCTGAACACATGGTCAATAACAAGGTGTTCACGGCGGAAGTCATAGCTGCGTTTGCGCATTCACTAGTTTCCTCTAAGGAATTCCTAGTTGTCAGCCAAGTTTTGCATAGAACAACATTGTGCATTCCACTCTTATCTTTATATCCGAAATGACGTAAACTAGAAACTTTCATGCTTTCAGAAATTCTGTATGTCTGTTCTCGAAATTATCAGTGCCTTGCTAAGCCACTGAATATTTCGGTCATTGAAGATCATCAGTGTGGTTAGCGACGGTAAGCGTCCATGACTCCTGAACTTGATGGCAGTATCGGGTATGCTGATTACTGATGTAAATATCAATTATTTACTTTTCTTAGATCGAGTAGAGGAAATAGAGTTCATGTAAGCTGTTTCTGTTTAATTACTCTTTTAGTTAAATACGTTTTCTTTTTTAAAGTTTATCGTAAGCTCTAAAAAGAAGCCCCCAAAATAACCCTTATTATTAAAATAAATATAATCCTCCAGTCATGATTGACTTACACTATTGTACCTATGTAATATTATGAACATAAACTAATTACAACAAATAGTTTAGTTATGTTGAATGGCAGAAACAGTAATTGTCTGTATAAATTGTACTATTATCATGAAATTATAATTGTTGAAGGTAATGGATTATTCCTTTTTTGTGGTACTACGTACAGTAATTGTGTTAATGATCATGGCTACTTGAATTCTGACCAAACAATTGTTTTATCCGATAATAATAAGCCATTCTATTACAACTCAACAGTCATATAATGTAGTTATTCAGAATGTAACAAATACAAGCATTTGAACTTCAACATCATTGTCATAGAACATTAAATTGTCAGAACATTTCCAAACATCAGACATGCTGTCACAGCATTTTATCAGCCAAATTGTAATCTCCCTTACTATTTTTTTCTTTTAACTTTTTATGATTCTTCGGTGTACTATTGACAAAGCAAGAGGAATGGTGAAAGTAGCCAGGTCCAAGATGTTAAACGAAGACAAGTGAAAACGATGTAAACATCTTTTTTTTTTTTTTTTTTGAAAGCGCATTAGGTCGACTCTGGGGTTGAAAATTGCGCTATATAAATCAACTTTAATAATAATAATAATAAACAGACCTTGTATTGCATGTCCCATCATGCAACTTATCACTAGCTACATCTCTACGTCAATATGTGTCAGTCTAGCTGACCAGTCCAGGTTCCATGGAAGTGCATCTGAAACAAACAACAACAACAAAACTGTTTTAATTTTATAAACAAATATAAACCAGAATTTTTTAATCACATAGAAATCAATGTGTTCTAAATCATATAAAGAAATTTGCCAAGAGGTTTCTGAAAACACAGTTTGTGTCAGGAGCCTGAAAGTAGAAAATCTTTTGGGTCAGAGGACTCATTGCATCAGCCAGACATGAAAATTATCATTAATGGTTATCATATATTAGTAAAACAGATTTATTTAAAGAAAAACCTGAGACTAATAAAGAGGTTTCTTCACAACAGAAATCAATATAATATTCAAATGTGTATCCTTTTTTCTACAGCTGGTCCTTAAAACTATGTTCATCCCCAACAATTTTAACTGAGGATCTAAAAACACCTTATTGATTTTAACGGGAAGTCTGCAAGCCACTAGCATTAATGGTTGGTAAACTGATGTACACCAAAATTTGTAGCTGGAGGAAAAGAATCATTTGATAAATGATAAATATGCAGCAATCAGTGTCAAGGTTTTTACCAGTGTACATTGCTTTGTAAGTGGTACTATATATGATAGTTTAAAAATATTGACTGACACAGAGATAGTATAATTACCAATGACATCACTGTAAGAGATACTGTACTTAAATAATGGTTCCTGTTGAACTTTCAGAATGACTCTGGATAAGTAGGGGTAAAGCTGTGCATGGAGTGGCATGCAAGAATCTATGATGGATTTGGGCCAAAAAAAGCCAACGCTAAGCAGACCCTTTTATGAACCCCCTGAAAACAAAGCCACCAGCTCACAAATTATTAATGAAGCTCGCTCATCATTGAGAACATTAGGTGCCACACGCCCCTTCACACCTCGAGATGAGCAGCGTCATTTATTTCCAACTTCAACAACTCGAACACCTGAATCTCGGCCACCAAGCTCTTTCAGGTAAGTGGATAAGAATGTTGTTGATGTAAATTTATATCCTTAACTTTACCCTGAGCCATTTAAATAATAAATTTAAAAAATATATTAAAATTCTTTTTAATTTTTGCTTTTAATCCTAATGTAGCCTTCACTAATTCCATGGTTCTGTTATATTGCATAATAAATTAGAACTTTCTGCTAATTTTTATTAACATGAATTTTAGGTGGCTGTTGGCGGACAAAACCTGGCTTTCCCTCCTTTTTTTAAGCTGGTAGACTAAATTTCATTGGTGTGAAGTAATTTATTAAAAATAAGTTAAATCACCAATTACTGTTTTAGTCATATGCTGGCTCTTTCTTCCCTCAGTCTCAATTCCCGGCATTTTGAAGGCCCAGACTCTCGACCTGTGTCAGGGACAAGGCTGTCTCCCCTTGATCATGTAAGCTTGTTTTCATAACAGCATTTGTGGATGGAAATGTACTAAGTTCAGGCTGATGATGCACTACTATGCCTATAAAATTTGATTAGTAATAAACAGTACAAATGTATCTCCTATGTGTAAATGCATGATTGATTTATATTAATTAAGATTTAGATTAAGAAATGGTTCCAGGCAAAGTGGTACTTAATTGCACACCATGATCTCAGCTTATCACAGCTTCTTAGTTCCCACGAACACACACCAAGTAAATAGAAGCTTACAATGTTAAGCTTTACAACAGTAAGAATCTCTTTTGTTTTGCTTTTCATTTTTACTTCAGAAATCAAAGATATTTAAAATTACTTAATTTACGTTGTTGTTTTCAGGCACCACGAACAACGGGTGCTGCAGATCTAGAGAGCATACTACCACCAAAGCCACCTACCTCAGACCCAAACCGGCCACCCTCTAGACGAAGTGCTAACTCCAGACATCGAATTTACTCACAACAGAACAGTGATGTCACCTCTGCTTTTAGCAGAGAAGGCAGTGCAGGTTCCCAGAGATCTGGTTGTGTAGTGAATGGTGAGTAAACATGCTCAAGTTATCATATTCTGAACGGCGCATAGCTTCTTACACATTTATTTACCATTCTACCATGGTAGATAATAGCTTGTTTTTTATTTTTGTTTTGGCAATAAGCTGCTTCTCTATTGGCTTCAGGATGTTCTGATGTGTTAATACCATCCTTCAATGATTTGGTTGGAGTGGCGTCCCCTCACCTAGCAGGCTTGAGGGAAGCGGCTCTCCGCAATTTTTGTATTTTTATTAGTTTGTTGTGTTTTTAGTGCCAATTGTGTAAGTTGGTACTTTCTTCGCTGCGTCGCTGCTGTGCAGGACTGTTTGACTTTTGTTTCCTTCTGTGACTTTCGGATTTCCCGTCGACTGCCGGTCTTTTCTGCCTGACGCCATAACGCTTTCTTCTGAAGATCTTGAAGATCACACAACGACACGAAGCCTTTCCGAGCTGTAGATCTGAACTCAGGGCCGTTGAGAGCCAGCACGGGTCCCAGAGCAGACGACTTGCTAAAACAAGTAGCTGTAAAGTTCATAGATTCAAGAGTGACAAGAGGCTAAAGACAGACAAAGGGTATGTCAGACAAATCAGTAACCACGCATTGTGCTTATTCCAAATCTCAGTTGTCTGATTCTCCACCTGCAAGTAACCTGACATCACCTCCCCACCACTGGCAGAAAACAAGGTGAAGGTCATTATCAACATCAATGAATCATCGTCATCAGAAGTGGTCATCGTGCAGTTTGACAGTGTTGCCTGTGTCTATCAGCTATGTACAGGAATAGCCAAAGGTTACAAAGATACAACCACACTGCATGTAGCTCTGCACTCGACAACAGGACTGCAGGTGGCTGTTAAGCGGATTGATCTAGAAAACTGAGATCACGAGTTCTCTTATGTATAGAAAGAAGTATTAACCAAGCAGTTACAATATGAGACTTCTCCCACATTACTGTAGCTTTGTTCATCGCTATGAACTGTGGACAGTCATGCTTGTCATGGGCTATGGTTCTTGCCATGACCTGCTGGTCATACACAGGGATGTGAAGACTACCCATGCTTTTATATCAGCTAGCGGACAGGTGTGTCTCACTGGCTTCCAGAACTCCACAGTCTATGACTATCCTAGCATACTGCTGATTGCCTCCAGTAGTTCAGTCCGGAAATTCTTGAACAGAATCTGGATATTTCTCAGTGATTGTAAAACTAACCTGATGATCTTACTACAAGAATTCTTCTATTTTTCAGTGATTTTAAAACTAACCCCATACACTGTAAACAGATCCTTTTTTTTTTTTTTGACAAGCGCATTGAGTCGACTCTGGAGTTGAAAATTGCACTATATAAATCTGCTTTAATAATAATAATAATAATGTACTCCAGAGGAAATGTTTAGATCGAAGAGAGCAGAATGTTTCTTTTTTTTTGTTTTTTTTTGTTCATTTGCTTTGGCTTTTAATAGATTGATGAATCTCTTTCAGTTTGGTAAATGCTTGTAGTTTTTCTCTTGACTACTGGAATTCTTTTTCATTTCCGTCATTTTATCAAGTCATCTCCCATTCGGTCCTCCATCTTAGTGGGAACCCATGCCATCCTATTCACATCTTTGACCCACAATTTGTGCTAACTCATCTTAAATGGCATGTTCCTGGATCACCAACTCATATTTGTCATTTGGCTTATGCAACTATTTTTCAGATCAATGCCATCAGACTGTACCTTGATGTTTAGGCAACAAAGGTACTGGTTTGTTCACTAGTTCTTTCCATTCTTCTCTACTTGCTGGCTGTTCACACCACATAACTGACAAACTACAGAGAATTCAGAACTTTGCAGCACACTTTGTAACAAAGTGAATCATGTCACACCTCTTCTCTGTACACTCCACTGGCTGCCTGTTGATATCCAAGCTGATTACAAGCTCTCTGTGAGATGTCACAGCATCATCTTTAGTTCCTCCCTTGGGTCTCTAACATGCTCACAGTCTAGTCTCCATTTAGACACTTTCATTCCTCAGCAGACCACACTGTCTTATACCTGCCAAATCTTTGCACTAAGCAATTTGGGTGAGTGGTCTTTCTCACACGTTGGACCCAAACTATGGAACTCACTACCATTCTCAGTTTGAACCATGAACCTGTTCCAGATTTCAAGAAGGTGTTAAAGACTTTGCTGTTTGGAAAATACTTTGTGCAGTAACTCCTTTCTTTGCTGCAGTCATGTGTTGTCCATGGTTAAGATGTATGTGTATTTTTTCGGCAGCAGGGAGTACTGTTATTTTACACACTTCCCCTATCAGTTGTATTCTATATTCATGGCTGGTAGAGTGAAAAGCAAAAAGCCTGACAATATGCAGAGATTCCATGCTTCACAAGTATACTTATTTATTTTAATTTGAAGACTAATCCACTTGTTCCACAATCCTTTATTTGTGAGTGGTAACTGTTACATTGTATTTGTATTTTTTTCTTACAAAATACTTTAATTTTGCTACTGATCTGAAGGAGAGGAAAAATTTGGAGATCACTTGTGTTTTGTGGATCTCACCATTTTAGAACTCCTTGCTTTCTCCTTTTGCTGTGTCTTCATTTCAAGTCAAGTTTAAAAACATTTCTTCTGTCTGTTTCTGTCATAACTGATATGCTGGTGGGTGTTAACTTCTGTATCCTCTCCTCCTTTCAGCATGCTTTTTCTTCTTGGATTCTTCTTTGTTATTCATTTATCTTGTTATTCATCTGTTGTTCATTTAGTATATACTCTTTACCATACGATTGTGTTTGGAGCTTCAATTGTAAGGCAAGTTTAAAATTAACTATTTTTTTTTAATAAAAGATGAGTGATGAAACATTTAGGCTGAAGAATATTTCTGGCTGCATAAACACAAGAAATATGTCTCGTCTTTTTTTATTCCTGTATGGCACCTTACAGCAAAGGAAGAATACCTTGTACATGACAAGCCAATAGTGAGAGCTCACAGTGGGCCAAAGGAGCGTACACAGCCCCTATTGCTGGAGGATGAGGGATGTAGTGAAGGGAAAGAAGCAACAGTGAGACTTGCTGGTTCTGCCAGCAGTCCGCCAAACAGGTAGATGCAAAAGCAGAGGTGCATTTAGTCTGCCATCCTACCCCCGCACTACACTGTTCTCTATGCTAAGATCATCCCAGTATATGTACCAGAAAATCAAGTCATTATCATAAGAAAATCTTCAGAATGTTTAGTCTTATAGCCATGAAAATTAAAACAATGTTCAGATGAGCCAATAAACTATAAATTTATGTTTCAAATGTTGAGCATTGGTTAAGCATTAGCAAGACATGGCATGATGGCACTGCCTGAGCAAGAACATATTCCTTTAAGTATATGTGTGAATCAAACTGTAGAGCTCTCTAGTTGTAATGATAGAATCTTTAGAGCAAGTCAAGTGAGGACTTTTTTCCCTCTTACAGTGCTGGCAGCCATAGAGGTGGCACTGGAGGGACTAGGCGATCAAGTGTTGGCCAGTCTCGTACAGGTTTGTGAGCATTATATTTTAAATTACTTAAAAATATTATTATACGTGCTAGCTTAAGATTTTTTCTATATCAACATTGGTTTTTGTGGTAGCCATACTCATTTTATCTTCTACAGGAAGTGCGGTTCGTCATGATGAAGATACAGATGAGCTGTACAATCAGAAGGTGGCACCTATGTTAGAACAAATGGCAGCACTCAGCAAGAGTGAGTTGTCAAGTTGTCATGTCTTTGTTACTTCATCTTTGATGTGAGGAAATCTGCATGACAGTTTCCCTTTCTTGTGGATTTACACAGCTCATCACCTTTAAGTGTCCAGGAAGTAAACTTTTGTTTCTTCTTTGAGCTTACTAGATGACATGGCTATAAGAGATAAAAGGCTAATTTTGCTCTCTGACCATCAAAAGTTGGCTTCCTAATGTTGAGCTAGAACGTGCCTTGTATATAAAGTGCTCCACTGGTCAGGTGAGCAACAACCCTCAGATAGATAGGTGACAGCAAAAACCAGTACAGCAATTTTTGTTTAATGGACACAGTGCTCTCGAACCACATGTTGCACCTGTTTTCTGCTATTATATCCTAGCTCTCCAGCAATTTTAGTGTGCTTTGTTTCATATCACATAGATTTTTATTGAGAAATTTTGGATCTGCTGGTTAACCTCTCCTGAGAACGACCTGCCTCTTGTTCCAACTTTCTTTGGCATTGGGTCCTAGAAAAGTCTGTTTTTCTGTTGGGATTAGTCACTGAAGCTAGAGTCTCTGAGCTTGTATGCTTTGTACCAACCCAGACTTCTTAAAGTTCCAATTGATGATTCTGAGTGGCTGATGACTCACCCCGCTTTTCTCAGTAAAGAAATTGTGTTGCTCAGAGGCTGGCAAGGCATGAACAAGTAAGATGCTGCTCATGCAGCAGTTGGCTTTGGCTCTCTGGGCCCTCTCCAGTGGTCTTTGCTGTTTTGCTAGAACTAAGCTCCGTACTTCTTGTTTCCATTCAAGATGAGGTTTTGCCTGAGGCCTGTTGTTCTGTGGTGATTAAAGATGCTTATCCTGCACGTCTTTCTACACAGACTTCCTGTTTTTATCTTTTTATCCATCTTTCTTCACAGACCTCCTGTTTGCTTCATGTGTGCACTCACAACATGCAGGCAATTGCATCTAGTCTTACCTTCCATCAGGTAGCGTAATTGGACATTATGTCCACTGTTGGTTGGCATTCTGGCTCTGCCGTAGCAAGGTTCTCTTTGAGAAACCTTTCTGTGCTTTTTGCACCACTGGCACTTTTTGGCCCAGTCTCAGTGGCACAACACCCCAGGACTTGATACACAGGTGCGTTGTTTTGCTCCGTTTTTCTATTCTTCTTTGGTCATGTCATTGGGTGAGGTCAAAGGAGTCATTTTTATTGTAAATTGTCTCTCTTCAAGATTTAATAATAATACACCAGATAATAAATTTACCAGATGACATGATGTTGATGCATTCCAAACCTCCCCGCTGTTTGGTTGGGTTGAGCGGTGGTAAAAAAAAACTGCTGTATTGACTTTGCTGTCACCTTTATAGCTGTCTGAGGGCTGTTGCTCACCTATTCAGTGTAACACCCCACACATGCTAGCTCACTGCCAGGGAGTCAGCTTTCAATGGTTAAGGAGCAAGTGTAGCTTATTATGGCCATGTCATCTAGTAAGTTCTGAAGAGAGGATTTACAGTAAAAGTTTCATTTTTCTAGTGAAGCTTTATCAGGATCTTGAAGACTGCTTTTCTGGAAGATGAGTGAGAAGATGCTCTTATGCTAGTTCTTTTAGATGGTTTTTCCTGATTTATTATATTTTTAATCCTTCAAAGAAGAAATTGTGGCTTCTCACTCAGGTAAGAAATGTGTTTATGCTTTTACAGAGAAAGACTGTGACCGGTTTCTGGTGCTAGCAGGGAATCTCTACAACTTACTTGAGGAAAACAACTGTCTGGGCAAGCACTTCCGTCAACGTTCAACTGTTCTTAAGGTCATATTTAAGCTGCTGGATGTTGAGGAACCTCGCCTGCTCCTTAAGCTTGCTCGTCTCATCCTTGCTGTAAGAATTTCTCTTTGTCATATCACAGTTCTTGATATTGTTTTGTCATTTTATTTTTCTCTTTCTACGACAGATCCTGAGGTAAAAATGAACATGTGCAAGATCAAAGCTGATGCTTTTTAATTATCATCTGTATGCACACTATTATTGGACAGTTTGGTTTTTTTTTCTCACAAACATTTGCCTTATCCGGTGTCTGTTGTTTTGCAGTTTCGTGTTGGAGGAAATAATTTATTAAATGTATGCAAGCTGGTTTTCAAAGTCAGCCGAAATGAGAAAAACGACTCATATTTCCTTGAAGAGAATCTCCTAAGTAAGTTTTCTTTTCCAGCTTAAGTAAACACTTATAGGTACACTATTGATGTTTGTTTACATTCTCAGAGGATGATATAGAGATGTAAAGTCTTTGATTCTGAAATATTTTTCTTGCTATCCATGGCATTTGGTTCCTTATTTCTTATTCGTACTGCACTAGATGACATGGCTATATGCAGTTATCCCGACTAGCTACCTCAATTCAAGCTGTCCACTCCCGATTGGTCAGACCTGACCAATGAACAGGGAGAACACAAAATCAACCAACTCATCCACCAACTCCATCCACCCTTGGCAGTCAGTGAGCTCTCCTTCTCCAGTTTTGCCAGCTTCATGCAGTTCAGACGTGTTTTTAAGCTACCTTTTTTCTGTGGCCTCTTGGATTAGATGCGTCAGGCCTGTGGTGCAGTGAAGTCACCCACTTCCAACATATTTGCTGTACCAATTTCCTAGCCTGCTCTGCAGATTTACCTTGTGTGGTTTGCTGTTCCTTGTCCAAGGACAGATGGGTGCTGGTGGTGAGAGAGTTAAGATGTGGACACACAAGAAATCCAAAATGGCTTGGCAAACCTGGTATTCGAAAACAGCATAACTGTTTCGCAATCTGGTTTTGGGGACTGCTGGTCACACACACGAACGCTGTTTCAGAAATGCTGTGCAAGAGTAGTGTCCTTGCTAGGAAGTAATGTCTTGGCCGATTATACGCTCTTTTTTCTTCAGAGCGAATAAGGTAAGGTTAGACAGCCATTAATGGACAATACATCAGTCCGGTACATTAGACCTTCAGTGACTTTTTTCCCTTCTGACTTCACTGTGATGGAAGATTCATCAAACCAAGTCGAAAGTGGAGCCAGTGCAGGTCTTTATCTTTCGTAGGATGAGCTTCCAGACCCTTCTCAACTGTGTCTCTCCTAGAGATTTGGGTGGATTACATCTGGGACAGTAGTATCTCGGTGTCTGACTTCAATCACCTACACTGTCTGGGAATGGCTGCATCTTCTGGGTCTTTTAACTGCAGCAGCAGTCTTGCTGCCTTTGGGAAGGCTGTTCATGCACCCCTCCAGATGTCCCTTTTTTCTCATGGACGGTTGGCAGTAGGTCGACTGGATGGACCCATTGGCTGTCTTTCTGCCAGCCAAGCTACACCTGCAGATCTGGAACAACAGGGCCTGGCTTCTGGAAGGGTTCTCTTTGGGAGCCCTCTTTAAAGCTCAGTACCTGCATGGATACCACTCATGGGATAGGGAGCCCATCTCATGCCTCAGTTCTTGTGCAGTGGTCAGTGCTCAGAAGTGGTTGACTTTCCACATTATTTACTTGGAGCTTCTGTCACTGTGGAGAACGCTACAAGCTTGAGAGAGCTTCTTGCAAGGGACACACGTCATGATTATTTCAGGCAATCCAACAGCAGTGGCCTACCTACATCGGCACGGGGCACCCTTTCACCTGTTTTGTACCTTCTGGTGTAAGATCTCCTTTGGTAGTGCCATTAGTGCAATATTGTGTTTCAAGTACGCCACATTATGGAATGGCTCAATGCAGTAGCATGTTACTTGAGTCGGAGAAAAGGGCAGATTGTTCCTTCAGAATGGTCACTCCATCTGAAGGTGTTTTATCACAAGTCTCAGGTGTTCTTCCAGCCACTGGTGGATCAGTTTGCCATAAGCTGGAACAACAACTTACCGACCTTTGTGTTTGGTTCTGGGTCCATCAGCCTGGGCAGTATTCATCAAACCAAGTCAAAAGTAGAGCCAGTGCAGGAGGTCGTGCCCAAGGTCATGGTGAAAGTGAAGGGAGTCAATATCAGTCTCCTTCTAGTGACACCACTCAGCTGGAGTCATCCATGGAGCTCTGACGTGGTAGCCCTATCCCCGACAATCCCTTGGAAACTGTCTCCATCACATGTTACTGAGATAGCCACACAGCCAGATCTTCCATCCGATATGAGAGCTTCTCTGCCTTCTCAGCTGGGGATTATCAGGACTTAAGTCGCCAGAATGAAGTTCTCAGGTGAAGCAGTGGCGCGAATGGCTGCTACTAGAAGCCCCTCCACAGTAGCTATATATGAAGTGGAGAATTTTTGTCAGTTGGCTCTCCTTGCTAGGGCTGAAGCCCTCTGAAATATCGCCAGCTCCTGTGGCAGATTTTTTTTTTTTGCTTGTCAGTGTGAAAGAATTGGTGTCCATCCCAATAAAGGGCTATAGGTCCATGCTCTCAGATACCTTTTGACTCTGGGGCTTTGGGATGTGGTGGCAAATAAAGATTTGTCTGACCTTCTGGGAAATCTGTCCAGGGCAAGACCAGTAGGTGGAATCTTAGTTCCATCTTGGAATCTGGGGTGGGTTCTCACCTTTCTGAACTCCAAGACGCTTAGCCCTTGTCCCAAGCTACATTACAAGGACTTTTTTTGGAAGACCTGTTTTTGATAGGATTGACTTCAGCTACTCAAGTGTCGGAGATTCTTGCCTTATCTACAGTCCCTTCCAGTATGCACTATATAGCTGACGGTTCAGTAACACTGCTCACGTTTCTGGAGTTCTTGGTTAAGAATAGGTTGCCCTCGTTGGGTCCTCAGGAGGTCACCTTGCTTCTGCTGCCATGACCCAGTTAGGCTGCAGGACCTGGTGCATGCCTTGTATATTTACCTTAAATGAGCGGCTTCCTACAGGAAGGGCAGATATCGTTTATTTCTTCCTTGAGAGAAGATAGTGTAGACATTACGGAGTAAGCCTGTCATTCAGGCAGCTTATGTGGATCTCTCTTCCAGGGCAGATTCCTTGGTTCATGCCAGGGTCATGAGATTTGAGCTGTAGCAACTAGCCTTGCATTGTCACGTAATGTAACCCTGGAAGAAATTAGTACGCCAATAGGCTGGCGTTCGATTTCCACGTTGACTAGGTTCTACTTAAGAGACCATACGCTCCATTCTGATTCTCTGGATACAGTCAGCACTGTGGCTGCAGTGCAGCATATTGCCACAGCATAGGTCGGCCAGCTGCTTTGCCTCTGTTCCTCAGTCACTCAGTTTGGTGGGGCCTTATGCTATGCCACTTGGCTGTAACTGAGGTATGTTAAAATTTTCTTCATTTTATTTACCACAACCCCCCAACCTTTTTGTTATTCTTCATATCGTCATGTCATCTGGTACAGTATGAAGAAGAAATACCATTTTCAATGGTGAAATTCCTTTTGAGTACTTACCAGGTGACATTACCCTCTAGTTCCTTCCTGCCTCCCCACTGTGGGTTTCTTCTCAGCCTGGCAAACAACTGGAGAAGGAGAGCTCACTGACGCCAGTGAGGGTGAGGGGGGTGAGTTGGTTGATTTTGTGTCCTCCCTGTTTATTGATCGGGAGTGGACAGCTGGAATTGGGAGAAATGAATTTAACCATCAAAAATAGTTTTTTAAAAATATTTTTACCCCAACTACTCTAATTTCCATGGTTTGTTTCAAAGAAGTACTTTTGTTTGTAAAGAACTGCAGAAATTTGTAATGTAATAGTATACATGCTCACTTTCTAGTGAATTGTGTTTTATATGACAGACCTGCTGCTGGATACAATACGTGGTGCAGATCATCAGGTGTCTTGTGAAGCACTCATCTACTGTGTAGGTGCAGTCAAGTTTCTGACAGGAAATGCTACCATCCTAAAACAACTAGCAAGGTTGGACTGCATCAAAGTCTTGGCTACCCTCATGCACAACATCAACAAGACAGTAATTATTCCCTTTTTCTCATATTTTTCATGTGGTCTACTTGTCTTTTGATTAAATGTTTCAGATAAATTGGACAAGGGCAGATGTTGTTGATTGTAACAGAGATTCCCATGTAGTAGCCTTGTACTAATGTATAAATTATGAAAGATACAGATAAAATTGGCATATTTGGAGGCACAGGGGCTAGAGCACCTGTTGCCATAACAACAAAAATTGTGTGTTTTGGGCTCAGATCTTGGCTCCAATACTCCTCTCTTTACAAATGACACCTGATCATATGGTTGACCATTGGTGGTCTTCTTTGGTTACTTTAATATCTTCCACTCCATGCTTGTGTATATGTGTGTGTGTGTGCGTGAGAAAGAGAGAGAGAATAAGATGGTTGCTTAACTTATTCAGCATGGACGAAATCGACACTGAACATTTCAAAAGGTAGTGGGGGCACAAAGTACAATTTGTTTCAGTATTTCTACCTATTAACCTACAATAAAGACAACCATTGGTGACACATGCTTTGGTGTATGTGTGAGTGTTAATGTAGAGCACTTTGACCCACCTTCACTGGAGGAAAAAAGTGCTATTTAAATAAACCAATTTATTTACTTATTTGTGAAAATTGCAAAACGAAAATTGTGTGTGTGTGTGTGTGTGTGAGAAAGAAAAAAAAAGAATATGCATACATGATCAGATAATGTAATTCTGATATCTTTTTTTTCTGTTTTCTGCAGAACAAAGAGACAGGAAAAGTTGGAGATCAGTTTGGTCACATCTTGGTGCAGGTAAGTGTCATCATAATTTTATAAATTTTCTTTTTTGTCTTTGTGTTTTGCGTCTGTCCAACCCTCTTGCCTTTGGTAGAAAGACACTGTTTTGTTATCATGTTTGTTCATTACTGATTTGTTTTTAAAGGGTTGCAATGATAAGGGGAAAGTAAACTCTAAAAATCTAGTTTTTTGTAAGTACACAATGGTAAGCCATGTAATTTTTCACACAGTATTTTCCTAAATA
Source organism: Marisa cornuarietis (assembly GCA_004794655.1). Taxonomy (NCBI): domain Eukaryota; kingdom Metazoa; phylum Mollusca; class Gastropoda; order Architaenioglossa; family Ampullariidae; genus Marisa; species Marisa cornuarietis. The sequence continues at coordinate 4,335,005 of SMMW01000617.1, read as the reverse complement.
TAAAATAAAATATAGAGTTTAGATTTTGAAGACTTTCAAATGTTAGCAAAAGTACAAGGTAACATTCTTTGATTGAAGGTGCCATAATGTTTATTTCCTGAAATTTGTTTGATTGATAGCTTGCTGCAGCGTTGCGGAACTTGGCAGACACAAGCTCAGGACGTGAACAGTTCATTAGTCATCATGTAGTGGAGGGTCTAACAGTATTAATAGAGACATACCCTAATGACAGTGACCTCATGCTCTATATATCTCGTATTTTCAGGTAAGATCCCAAAGTGTTTAGTGTTAGTTAACTACAGGCTGTATAAATTACAATTTTGATAACCTTTTTGGGTGAGAAAACCCTAATACAGTTGGTCCTCAGTATTTTCACGGTTTAGGAGCAAAGAAACCCCAAGCATGTAGAAAATCTGCTCCATAAAACTTTAATTCTTTATGCTGTTGACCATAAACATTTTACATTTTCTAGTCTACATGCAAATATCTGCAATTTAGGCTATGAAATGAAAATAAAAAATACCCATTCAGTTATTGATGACAAACTCATGCATAATGAATGCTGAGGGCTGACTTTACTTAATGTCATAAAATTAATTGAATATGCAGTCAGTTGTGGCAATCACTGGAGATCATTAGCTCCGGTCATGTTATTTGGGGTTTGCGACCAATTTTTTTACAACTAAAGTTTATGGTCTGAAACAGTATTATCACTGGTAAATTCAGTTTTTTGTGCTTCTCATGTAATTATGAAAGGAATTTAGGGCCCATCTTATTTTGCAGCAAAGTGACTTTACACACAGACTGTAGCACTGCTCTTGCGGACCAACATGGATGTTACAAATCCTTCATCAGCTTGTTAAAGAGGCATTTGAAGAAAGAGGTGAGTGAAGCAAAGCAGAGTTCTTTCCCAACAGATTAATTTTTGCTTTAAAGTATGACACAAAACTCCTTAAATCACTGGATTGAACTCCTCAAGATTCTGTTTTACCAAATGTAGGTAAGTGACTCCACTCTGTTCTCCAAATACGCATCTGCCAGCACAGAAAGAGGGAAAACTTTATTATGTCGTGGTTGTCTGTGAATATTCCTGATTTTCATATAGTCCCAGCTCTCCTGGCTGAAGCCTTGACAATGTAAACATTGATATACAGTCCTAATGTCTATGCTTTGACCTCTTTCTGTGTGTGGTTATGCTTGTAGGTCTGTAACTCCAGAATGGAAAGGGAATATTCTTCCAGATTTGGGAGAAACAGCTTCTTGAACTGAGCTCTGCCAAATCATTATAAAAATGCTCTGCACTGTACATTGTCGCCTAGCCTAAATTGTTTTTGTATTAAACACTAAATGGATTATGCTTTAGTAATTATACATTGGTGATGCTTTAAGGGATGGTGACTGCAGCTGTTTTTAATGTTTTATATGATAATGATCTTAACTTTGGATAAGCACAATGGTTCATGTCCTTTAATAAGTGTTCTGACAACTTGGATTCTTTTCAAGATCAAGTCAGGTCAAGTGCCATAAGTCTTTTCGCAGTTTTCACAAGAGTCTGTTTATGCTTTAGGATCTGGTGGTGCGCTTGTGCTTTGTACTTGGCAACTTGACAGCCAAGAACGAGCAAGCACGGCAGAGACTTTTCCAGGAGAAGGATGCACTAGATGTTTTGCTAACAGTTCTCAGAACATACAATGATATGGATAAACAGGTCAGGCTCATGACCACACTCTTCAGTCTGCAGCTGCACTTTCAGAAGCCTTCTAGCTCAACAGTTATAGGACTTGCGATTACAAATAAGTCTACTTTAAGTTTAGCACGGATGATGGGTCAGGCTCATCTTACAGTCTTCAGTTCTCCCCCATCTGCAGTTTTATATGTGCCCTTCATCCACATAATTAAAAATCGGACTGAAAAGATAATTGTTAACTGCCAGTGTTAATCTCACTTTTCATGTTAGAGTAAATAAATATTTGTTGTGATATATAAGCATAAAAATAGCGCTTTTTACAAACTAAAGATTGTAATGACTTTTCATCATCACTTTTTTTTTCAAAAGATTATGATGGTAGTAGAGACTAAAAACATTCTTTCAGTACTCCATCCTTTTCTCTCTGGTCTCTTAAAATTGCCAACACTAGATATACTTCCCTTGTTCCATGGTTCACAGTATTGTTATTCTACAGGGTGCTCATGAGGTTCATGCAGAACCTCCTTTAGATGAATTAAATGACAACACTAGCTCCACCAACAAAATTGAAGATGTCTTGATTAAAGTCATCCGGGTTTTGGCAAACCTGTCTATCAGTGAAGACGTTGGGCCTTTCATTGCTGCCAGTCCACAGTGCATCACAAACCTGTTGCACATAATAGGTATTTCTCCTTCAACTTTATTTTAGTATTCATATTGGTGTAAAATTAAAATCGTTTTTAACTGTAATGGTTTTCATGACAAATGTGTTTCCGTTTCAAAATTTTAAGCAGAAAAATTATCATTGCCCATCCATGAAAAGAATACTTTACATAAAACTGAATACTGTGATTAGTTTAAGTAAACCACATTAACCCACCCATCTCTCCCCATAATATTTTGTTAAACAGGCAAACATGTTCTTAATACATTTAGTCAGTTGATACGAATCAATAGATCAGGTTCACCTGTTTTCTCTCTCTCTCTCTCTTCTGGAATAGCATTCAGTTTTATCAAGAATGAGAGAGTAATTCATAGCTGTTATCATTGCAGAGCGGAAGGACATCACTGAAAGTGAGGAGCTCATCCTGAACTGTGTAGCAGCTGTCAACAATCTGACCTACTACACTACAAAACAGAGTACTCTGACCCCACAGCACTTAACTATTGCACAATGTAAGCATCCTGTGTTGTGCAGCCTCAGTCTTTTTCAGATCTAACAGTCTTGCATAAAATTGAAGAGGTAATCTAAATATGTCAGCTTACAGGTGCAGTTGCTACAAATGTTTAGGAATAACAGTTAAACTGGCCTGTGTTGTAGCTGTGTGCATGGGCATGTATGCAAACATGTTTTATGTATGTATTTATGTATGTGTCATGTCTGGGAAATATGTTTAGCATATACTTTGAACTAGATATTCAGGTTTGCATAAAGGACATAACTTTTTTTTCAAAGCATAAAAGCTTTTCTTCCCAACCATTTTTTTTAACAGCTATACTCAAGCTGGTGCTAACAAACAACATGGAAGGAATACTTGAGACAGCTCGTGTCTTTGGCAATTTAACACGACATAAGCCAATTCGTGATTTCCTGTCAGAAAAAAAAGGTATTATACTGAGATCGAGTTAAAAACTTTTTGATAACTATATATGCTAATGATTTTTTTTCTGTTCCACACCACAGACACACACATATAAATATGGATGCACACCCCCCCACACACACACACACAGAGGCCCTTCTCAAAAAGGCAGAACTAGTATCAGATATTTTTTTTCTTATTTTACCAGTTTTTATCATGTTCCAGTGGATGCTATAATGGTGACACTGCTGGATTCAGGCAACAGAGAGCTTGTCTATGTGGCATGTGGTGTACTTATCAATTTCATGATTGATGAGGAGCGGAGACCACTTCTAAAGCAGGAGGGTGGTGTGACAAAGTAAGCAATTGATACCTAGCAGTTTATTCAAAGATCAAATGTCATTACATTATCTGAAAGACAGGAATTAAGTTTTTGTTTGCATCTTCCTATCTTGTACAACAGTGTCAGATTATTTGAAGAACATAGTTTGAAAATACAGATGACCACTCTTTCAAAACTCTGAGCTATCCTACTTTTCCATTGAGGAACTGATGAAAAAGCAGTTCACATTCTTAAAGATCCTCTTAACCAGCCACATCTCAGTCATTATTTTTGTGGCAATATAGCTTACCAAAACAACCACAGTATTATGGTCTTGTGTGCCTCAAAAAGAGAGCTTTGTCATTTTGTCTTTCACAACAAACTTGGCCAAGAGCTTTTTGCTTGTCACACCCATTTTGGCTAAGCAAAGACAGAGCTTGGCCAGAATGAGACTGGTTAAGAAGGCTTATAAGGCATAGGACTCCACAGATTGGAAACAACATGCAGACCATGTCCTTCATAAAGCACTTAACTACTGGCAGGTGCATTGAGGTGCTACGTGACTTTGGACGCGAGGATTGGCAGCTGTGTGGCACAGTGTGCAAGGTGCTATGCAACTACAGTGCGCACATGACCAGCTCTGCCAACACCTTTGGCCATAAAGAGGCTCAGTTGCTGTCTGACCTACTCATTGAGTATCTTGGTAAGTACCTGAAGGAGCACCATGACTGAAAATTAGAGGGAAATCTGAATGAGCTGTAATGAGCTTGGCTTGTCTGTCCTTACCAACAAATTGACTGACTTGTTTACTGCTGCTCAGAAAAGTATGTGCAGACTCCTTTATCATTACATCACCACTTACTGTTTTACAGATAAAGATGCTGCACTGGATCTGTCTCAGCATCCAATAGTTGTTGAGGAGGAAGTAAAAGCTTACATCCATGAGATATGGGAGACAGATTTTTGCCCTGTGGCTTCTCAGCTGTTGCGACGGATTGAACTTCACCAGTGTGACCTTGAACCCTTAGAAGCTCCAGGGTGACTTGTTTGCATATTTGTCTGTTTCTATAGAATGCAACGGTTTGTTATGGGTGTGCATGTGGCGAAAAACACCAAGAGAGTAGTCATGGATGCTGTAGAGTTTCTTGTGAATATTTATTAAGAGTGAGTGTCCTATAATAGAAATTATAATTGGGAAACTTCCCCATCATCTCTTCAACAAAAAGTTTCAACTACAAAAATGTGACAAGTCTGATATTTTTGCATAAGCGTATTGAAAAACCAGATATGCTAAAAATGAATGCAATTGGTTGCAAGCCTAGTCCTGCTGTTGAGAAGATATTTCTTCTTTGATGTTACCAGATGACATGACATAGGAGATTATATGCTACAATTGTAACCTATGGTCATGCAATCAAAGGAGAATTAACAATAATATTTTTTTCCTCCTAAGAATTGTTACTGAACACAATAAACCAGGGGTTTTTAAACTGCATATTGCTGATCACTGTTGCATCAAAGGGCAGTCATATATTGACCATAGCTGATCTCTAGAGCCAGTCTGTTAATTTTATGTAAGAAATTATTTGCCTAGTGATATGTATACAATATTTACACTGTGACATTTTGCCAGAAAGAGTTCCTGAACTTTTTTATTGACTTTTGTTATATTTTAAGCTACTCATTTAAAACTGCATGCTTTCAGAATTTTATATTTACATATAGGAGACATTGCAAAACAAATGCTTTCTGAACTCAGGTAACCAGCTTTTTAAACAAGAACTGGGTTAAGAGGTTTTAAATTCTGACATCTTATTTCATCAACGTTACAATCATGCAAAAAAGTAGCATACCACAGACATACTTTTCTGTATTTTTGTCAGCCTCTATTTTTTCTGAAGGCACTACTACAAACATTTCAAATCAGTCATCATAAGAGTATAGGTCTTGAAAGCTCTAAAGCTGTTTTAGCATTATAGGCATTATATCATCAAAGGCTTGGGGGGGTTTTGTGGGGAGAGGGGTGGTGGATTGGAGGTTGTCTTGCAGGTATAGTTGCTATATCTCTGCATTGAATTGTCACATTAAGGTTTGGTTTTTTTTAATTCTATGAAAATCTATTGTCAAATTATGTAGAATTGTAGGGATGTTGATGATCAGAATTTTGAGTGTTGCAACCATCCTCACCTGAATTTTTGTGTTGCAGTTATTTAGTAATGCAAGTATGATTTGTGAGTTGAAATATTGCCATTGTAATTCACACTTAGCCAGAGAGGTATTTAATTTTTTCCACTATTTTGAAATCAGATTTCAGAAGACAATTATGATGACTTTTCAATCAAACATCGAATGGTGATTGTTGAGTTTTGAGTAAAATTTTATGATACTCTGTTGTGCTTGCATCAGGTGTCAAAACTACTTCATTCACAGGTAACTTGTGATCATGCTGCAACACTTGTGGTGCTTTTTCCCTTTTTTTCACAGTTCTTAAGTTTTATTGTTTTTCATACTTTTTTCACCTTTTTTTATCAAATTGATTCACGAAGAGCTCAAGTTTTCATATTTACTCATGTACAATCTTTCTCCCTCTGCAGCTGGCTGGTTGTTAATTTGCTTAGCTTTTTTTTTTAGCCCATTATAATGCCATCAGTCTCAAAGAAGAAGCAAGATGAATATGACTATCTAATATGCCCCATAGCTGAATCTGCTGTACAGAAAAATTCACCAGTGAACAATGCTACTGATGCCATCTCTCATATGGACTATTTAGAATTGTTTGGTGGTAGTTTTGTTTAATCCTGTCATGATGTGGCAGGAATAAGCTGTGACAGGAACCAGTTTGTCAAAAATTGCAACTTTTTTCCAACAGTTTTCCTAGTGCTTTTCAAACTGACACTACATCCTCAAGATGCACTGTGATAGCCTATGGGAAAAAAGTATTTTCATTCAGTTGGTGGAATATGCATAAATTTTTGTCACATTTTCTGGAGACTGTTGACTTCATTTCAAAGATGGTCCAAGCAAATGTTTTTAAATAACATGATAAAGGTTTGTTTTGTAAAAGGTTGTGGGTTTTGCTTGTTTATTGTTCAGATTTGTGATAGCTTCATAGCTTCATGTGTGTGGCTTGGCTAGCAAATTGCTTATATGTAAATTTGAGATGCAGACTCTTGTTGTGTTGAATGTTTATTTTTTGAAAGAAGTGAGATCAAAGGGGCATCTGTTATATTCATTTCAAATCATCTTTATGGTATTTGCACTACCCAGTTTTTGGTAAGAATGAGGAAAAGTGAAAACTGTTAAGACATTTTATCTACGATCAGAGAAAACTGTAAATATATAGTGATGTAAAATAAAAGACTATATGTATCTTTTTTTATATGTAATTTGTAGGCATTCCTTGCCTATTTATCTGTAGCCATCAGTAGGTTGAAAAGGAATATCTATGTAGCACAGAAAATTTGGCTCATGAAGCAACAGGCATCATCATATTGTTGCCAATAATTTTAATCATTTTTGAATGTGTTCTTTTTTCCCCCAGTTTACCCCCCAGACTACCGTATACAGTATTATATCTGCTTTTTCATGCATTTTCTTCTCCTGCTTTGCTGTGCTTCACACCTCCCTGGTCTTGTCTGTCTTTCTGTCTCTTTTATTTATCATTTCTGTAAACTTTAAAACCCCCATCTAGTTTTCTTCCCTTTGCATCCAGATGGGACATTATCAGATGAAGTGAAATGGTTTGGGACTGATGAAGAAAATAAAATGAACACATTATGGTGAAGATATCACATGTCTTATGAAAGTTATTTGATCAAGATCATTCTTTTAGTATCACTCTGGTATCTTCTTTTCCCTTGACATGTTAAAAATAGCATATTCTATCAAAGAAATGTGTATATGCAAAAGAAGAAAATATATACCTTAAAGTTAGTCCAAGAGCTGCTTCTTTTCCTTCACTGTCTGTTAATCTTAAATGTATTTATACTTATGTAACAATGTCTTAGGTATCCAGTCAACACAATTTAGGGATGCAAAATCTAGGTACACGTAATAAAAATCCACAAAGACAAGTCTTTCATAACAAGGAGATTTTGAAAAAATGCTGATATCCAGCCAACATTCCAGCTAATGTAAAACATGAAGATATTAAAAAATACCAACTGAAAGCTTAAACTTAATAAAAACCTGTACTGAAAATCGACACTTATTTATTAGGTATCAGAAGATTACATGGATGACACTGATGAAATAATCTGCACCTACGGACACAACAAATGGTTTCAAAGTATAAAAGGAATTTCATAATTGTATATGTAAACCATATAATTGAGATCAACAAACTGGCAAACTGACATACCTCTGTGGCAAAATCATACTGTTCTAGAAAGTTAAACAAACATTTCAATATCAAAAATACATTAAAAAAATTTGGCTCCAAGTAATGCTGTTCCTGGTTTTATTCAATGGTTAAGATGATTACAACTCTGCAATAAAGAGTTCCAGTGATCACAGAGGCCGTGAATAGTCAGTAGTTCACCATTTCAAGGGTATGGCACATGATAGGTGGATTTCAATCCTCTGCCACCTTTATTTTCCCTGATAGACACCCATTTCTGCTGGACAGCTGCTCCATGGTCAAATTGACCACCATGACAGACCTCGCCCAATTGGGGAACACGTCACAGCAAAGGACAACCTAGGAACTGCATACACTGCTCAAAACTTTAGGCCTGATGCTGTGCATCCTCGTGCTGGTGGAGTCTCTTTAGACAATTCTGATCATCCCACAGAACAAAGAATTGGAATCTATGGACAATCCTGGTACTACTTACAGTCCAAACTACACAGCTTGAGGTACAAGCATTGAAAAGCCTTACAGCATAATTTGTTGTACCACTCTGTGGTATCAATTTGGATAATAATCTGTATCTTCTTTGGGTTATGTGCAGCATGTTTTTCACATAATTTATTCCAAAAGTTGGACAGTGTCAAAGAACCATCCTTTCCGCTGACATGAAGCTGAATATAATATAAGAAAAGTTGACACCTACATGATGTCAAGTATGATAAATGCATTTACCTAATGTTATGCAGATTCACATTCCTAAGATCTTAGCACTTCAAAACAAAATGCTTCAATAACCTCTGAAAATATTTTTCCTAAAACTAGTAACACCTATTCACAATATTTTCCATGTTTTCTTTGTAGTTTCTTTTACGTGTTATCTTCCACTCAAACTTTTTTTTTTCTTCTGATATTTTACATCTCCACTTATTTAATGTCATCAAAGATTTTTGGTACCTGACACAAATCTGATCAGTTTGCAAGTGCTCTCTGCCCAACAGAACAGGGAGTCTCCTTTAAAAGACAGTTCTCAAGTTTGGAAAAAAAAAATTCAGAATTCTGCACTTCATATATCCAGTACAAGATGTCAAGCTCAAAAAAGAAAACAAATGAATGGCTCTATCATGTCCACACGCTTAGCATCATTCTCATTCTGATCTTACCAACTTGATCCATCTACCCCAGGCTGATTCTTACTGCTGCTACTGTTTCTGGCCACCTTCCATTGCAATAAAGAGAGGAATGTGTGCCAGGTAGTCAATCTTGTTTACGTGTGTGCCGTAGTCCTTGGGAACAGAAAAAACATTAGAAGAGATGTACATACGAAGTCTTTTACAGGTTTTTGACAAAACACCATTTTGCATTGATAGACATGAAAAAAAAGTAGAAATATCCAAACCAGTCTAAGAGAGAAAGATGTCTGTAACACCCAGGTTTATTCACACCCATTCATACCATTATCACACCTCCCATCCCCTGTAGTTTGACAAAAGTACACTCACAATTTGATATATTCACACATCAGTGTGTTGAAAAAAATTATAAATTTTGTAATCTTACCAAGCTGATGGAATCCATCACTTTCTCCCAATCTGGTGACCCATCATCCATGATTTTGCCAGTGGCCTGTGACAGCACTTCTCTCAAAGCTCCCAGTGTTATATGACCCCGTTGACTGCTGTCATGTACTTGAAACTGGTCCTGTTCGATTTTATATTTTAAAACAAAATTCATGTTTGTATGATTTTTATGTGGGTAGATAATTTCATGTACATCTGCAGCAGTGTTTGTGTATATCAGGAATCCATGATATCCTTATAAAACAGGCTATAAGTTTAACCTCCAGAATACCATTTCATTCACTGTCTGCTGCAAAACAAAAATTTTTACTGTAATATGTTTTTCTGTTTTAATTGAGAATAAAACATCATTGTTATTGTTATTGTTACCACAAGAAAAATTGCACATACCAGTTTATGAATTTTATGTGCATACTGCAGTAATTATGAACTTACCACATATTTGATAATGAAGTCACCCAGAGTGACAAAGTCTAGACTCCCATATGCTTCTGCTGCTTTTCCACTGAACAACAGATTAAAAGAAAAAGTATTCATGATTCAGTACAATATGGAGAAAGGTATGAAAACTGATTGAATGGAAAAGGGGGAAGCTATACCTATCCAAAGATGTGTTTAAAATATTTTGTGAAATTAGCAAAAGCTCTTTTCCTTTAGATTAAAAGGCAACCTTTAACCAAATGATCAATCGTGTTTCAATTTTCTAGTCACATTTGAGTGCAGCTATAAGCAAATAAATCTGCAATATTATCCATTGCACTATTTTTTCACACATAGATCCAGATCAAAAATAATAGCATGAATTTTTAAATACAGATTTTTAATCTTCCATTCAAGCTGGTCATGACTACAGATCAGAAATTTCTGCAGTAACCAATATTACAAGTCTAATGGTACATGGAACACAATGAGTGATCTACTGTTGTCTTTTTGAGTTCATGCTGTTTTGGCAACCATTTACCTATTTCCCAAATTCTTACCATGGTCACTTTACAACATCATTCAAAACTGCGTGAATACATGTCCTCTAATTGTTTAGTATACACTCACACAAATGAATCAGTTAAACAGAAGCCTTGACATCAGCAGCTCTCGAATCTGAAAAAAGTTTAACAATTAGTCACTGGGCCCCAACTCAAGAAAATGCACTTTGCCCTCAGACAGAACCAGAGATAATCATAAATATTAGCTAAACTCATGCTTACGTTAGGCCAGCAACTCTGTCTGTAAGCTGAGACATCATCAGGAACTCATCCACACCAAAGAAAGTGTCAGAACTTGTGAGTTCATAAACCTGGACATAACAAGGACACAAAAACTTATAACAGAAACCATAATTTAATGCAGCGTTTCTCAACCTTTTACTTGTGACGCCCCCCCAGACGAATAAAGGTACGTCCGCGCGCCCCCCTTAGCCACTAATACCTATATGAGATATGAGAAAATGACCGCCTTTGCGGCCCCCTTTTCAGCAGCTTGCGCCCCCCTTGGGGGGCGCGCCCCCCAGGTTGAGAACCGCGGATTTAATGGATTCTTGGGTCATTTGTCTTTTATTACATTAATTTTCCAACACAGTGCTGAATGGTGAAGTGTAAACTTAAAACATCATTACAAAAACTGAAGATCTTCTTCATGCAAAACACAATTTTACATGTATGATTCCTATCCTTAAGACTATTTTAGGAGACTGACATAACCTTTTTGGCAAAGTACACCTGTTCCTTAGAAAATTCTTTTGGTAGCTGTGATCGGACCTGGTCATACTGTAAATGTCTGCAAATCAAAAATGTGAAGAGTATTAGCACAAGGTCATAGTCCAGATTTCTGAAACACATTCCATCTGAGCATTCATATACAGCATTGCACATCTTAAAATGCTGACAAACCTCATTACTATCATGTCAAGGTTTAAATTTATACAGAGAATTATGTCGAGCTATTTCATCAATTTAAAATGTTGCCCACCCATCCTTGTCTGTATCAAGGCGCTGGAATGTTTGTCGCAGGTTTGAAATTTGTTCTTCAGGTACACTGAGCTCCACTCCCCGCTGTAAAATGAGAGAATAAGTTTCATTCTTCCTGCATTTATTAAAACTGACAAGTATATAGTCTAATAGCTAGAAATGTAAAGGGGAGTCTCTAGACAAAATCTCTGAAGAAGCATTTGCGTTTACCAGTATCCTGTTACTGATTCATGTCACATCCTTCTGAAAACAATTGATTTGCTTTTAGCGGGTAGAGGAATAATCATCATCATCATCATCATTACTACCACCATGTTCACCTTGAGGGGGTTGAAAGGGTTTGACTTCTTTCCAGCAATTGTGGTTCCACCTGCTGTAGGAGGTGGGGCTGGTGGCAAATGCTCTTTATCGTCAGAAGTGACATCTGGCTCTTGCTGATTGGTGCTCTGTCGCCGCCTGATGGAAAGAATAAAAGTAGCATTATATCCTACCTTGTCTTGCTTCATTTCCAACCCTCTGGAAGATGCAGTGAAAGAGACAAAGAGAAAGGAGACAGCATCTTATAATAGTAAAAATTGTGGCTGCTCAGGAAATGCAGAAGATTTGGAACTCTCTCATTCTTTCTCTCCCTCTCTGTTTTTCTGGGTATCTTTCTTTGTAAGCAGTGCACAATCAGGACAGAGACAAGCTCTAAAGTGAAGAAAGCAATCAAAATGTTCTTGATAAAATGGACAAGATGTACAGATTGTGAGCCATTTGACTTCTGCAAAATAGCTCAAAAATAGAATGAGAATAAATGAACTCACATTAAACTATACTGAATGAATAGAGAGCTTACATTAAGAACTTTCTTTGCTCATGGACCCAAGAAGCAGCACTGCGGCCAGGCTGAGGCACAGCACTCTGTGACTGTGATAGGCCAGTTCCATCATGATGGAATCCTGACAACAAAAAAGTCCTAAAATATTAAAGCAATTAGTTGATTTTCATCACTGGATTTGTTGCATGAAGAATTAAACCATTAAAAAATTGGTGTGAATACATATGGATAACCTGTGTGAAACATGTAAACTCTGCAAAGCATAACTAAAGATTGATTCAAAAGTTTGTTTTCATTTATGATCAATTATAAAAAAACAAAGTAAAATTGTAACTGCTGAAATACACCAAACATTTAACCACTTGTTAATTTAAAATATTACATCAAGGTGTATCTTTCACAACCAACAAAAGCAAAAGTAGCCATGTAAATGTTTCTACTGCTTCAATTCCTTGGCATCATTATATCTTAAGAGTCAGTCACTCCACGATCCAATGCCTGAAAAGAAAATCGCTTTTCTTAGTTGTTAAAAGCAAAATGAAACTGTTACATCCATTAGTCACACTACAACATTTAGTCAAAAAATCATGCAAGGGATCAAACCAGAAGCATACATAGCATGACATGGCAGTGAGATGGAGTATGCAAATATACATTTGGGGGGAGGAATATTAAAAAATATCCCAACATGATCAATTTACTAGTTCATTATTTTACAAAGCTGAAGCTTATAAATCCATTTAGGGTACTGTCCTTAAGACTGGATCCAAATAACACCAGGACCTTTAACAATGTAACATTGAAGACTTTTCCTAAAAGCTGTTGCCGAAAGGCCTCCTGAGTTCTTTCTTTACCTTATACTAGATTATCAGAATGTTTCCCTTTTAGCTCATTCTTTCTTCATGGAACAAAAAGATTATGATTTCCCTATGGATTTCTTTTCAAAACTTCTTTCAGCACATATAATAGGGACAGTTTTTCTGTGTCACACTAAGACTCATGGTTCCTTGCAAGTAGCTAACACTAATGAGGATCCGTTAATCAGCAAGGATTAATGCTAAGTAATGTTGTAAGAAAAGGTGTTTAAAATTCTCAGCTAAATCAGCACATCTGATAAAAGCATACCCAGGCACGAAAAGAAAATAAAGCAGCTTGTCCAGACTGTCTGAACTTCTCCTATGTGCTTTCCTTAGTTTAAAAGAAAATCTCAAGGATGAACTACTGAATTTGACAGTAAAATAAGCACAGAAATAGCAGTAGTAGATTTGTGTTCATGAATGACATCCACATGTACTGGATGAGTGTGCAATTCCATGTTACATGATGATAGGCATGCTCTAACTTCTATGACATGACTGTTCTGTAATGCACCCTGACTCCAAATATATGCAGCCTTTGAGTACATGTGAAAGAGTTACTTTCAAACAGCAGTTAGGGAAGAAAACAATACAAAGTTTTCAATAGTACTGGGAAGAGAAAGTCGTGCTTGCAGGCTGGTGACATTTCGCTTTTCTTTAGCCAGCAGTATCGGAGATCGCCTATCTTCAAGGGCTAAATTTGGGGAAAAAAATGAAGCAAATATAAATGTCTTAATAACCATCTTACTGCAAATGGTCAAGGAAGAAGTGTTTAAATATGTGCATACATATTCATTATGAGCAAAATTAAGACCTTGCCCAGCCCAACTGTTCTCTTGTCTTCTTCACCTATCAGAACAATGTCCCACATGAAGGACTCATTAAATGGGAAGAAATTAGCTCACCTATACCAGTTCTGTTCCTGATGCTAGGAAGTGCTCCATAACGGTGGCTATGTGATGCTGTTCGAATTTGTGGCATCCCAACAAGTGACAATGATATCTTTCGCTGAAACGCAGCCATGTCAAAGTCCTGCATTAAAGATTGTGGTGGGCGCAGAAGACTGCTGGGTGCAGATGACCTGACTGAAATATTTTCAAAAACAGTGCTTACAGCAAATGAGCTAATACAAAATAGCAAAGAATATATTACATGCCACTCATTCATGAAACTTTGATGAATGTTATCAGGTGAATCACACAGATGCATAAGAATAAATGACATTTAATAATAAGAAGAGGAAGGAGAAAAAGAATACAATTTATGAAGCACACGTCACTATGTAGAGATGAACTTAATATGCTGTGCTTACATATCTACAGGCAAACAAACAGCTTTACATAAAACAAAGCATACAAAAATAAACACTAAATTGAAAAAAAGGCATACAAGGTGCACAGTGGCAAACATGACAGAGCATGGTTGAAGATGGTGAACTGAGAAAGATGAGTGCAACCCTGAAATATTTTTTTTTAATGAGCTCAGCAAATTTGATAAACAGTGTTAAGACACCATACATTAAGCATGATCTTTACTCACAAGTTTGCATCATTAGAATGCAATTAGCTAAGGTGAATCAAAAAATTTTGACTGCCTACCATCTTCATCACTATCACTCTCGTTCAGGTGAATATCAAGCACAGGCCGTGGTTTCAGGGACATATGAGTTCTGAAACCAGTAAAGTAAATGATGATAACCATGGTGTACAGATACTGCACAAACATGCATGTACCCACATACATGCACATACAAACAGCTTTAGGACAGGCTCATACATTCAATCACTTTACTCACTCTGGTAGCTGTATGCCTCGGCCATGGAACAGATCTCTCGCTTTTACAGGCATAGCCATAGACTTCAATTTCTGGATTTCCCGATTCAGATCAAATCTCTCTTCAAATTCTATTTTTCTTCCACCCATAAACAAGTCCAGTTCTGCTCGATGCGGTACCAACTCGCGCCTTCGCCTGATGCCGCGTAAATATTCTATATACTCCATTTCTGCCAGTAGGCGATCCCTCTGGTTGAAACTGATACTGAGGAAAAAACATTATGGTTTTGTGGACTCAGAACTTGGAAATTTCTAACTCATTCTAATTCAGCTGCTTTCTACTTGTAATTCAGCTTTCTCTCATATAACTTAATTTTAAATCAACCTTTCCAGTGCTTTCTTACAGTAACATTTTCAGAGAGCAAAGATGAATTTTATTTTAAATGGAGCTGTGTAACATAATATTCCATGAAATGTTTGTGCCTTGTGTTCCAGTACCAAATTTACTTTTGCAGAGATTCCTTCTATATGTATATTGGTTGTGCATTTTGAATCATTGTATAGGCAGTTAAATGTATATGTTGGGAAATGTGTTTGTGCTATTATATAGTATTAGTATCCTATGAAGACTAAAATGTACTTGCATAACAGCCACTCTACATGTGGCAGTATGAGAGATATATCTAACTTATACCAGTAAAGGAATAAAATTCTTTCAACTTATAGGTAGTTGATACATTTCTTAACTTTCAGTCATCAAATAATACACTTTACACCCACTGAGCATAAAAACATAGTTAAGCAGTTTCAGCAATATTCAAAATAATCTATATTTAATACAAATTACTAACTATGCATACGAATATATATCGATATATACAAATAAAAACTCAAGACTCACGTTTCAAATCCCTTTGGTAATTCATACTGAAAAAAAGTCAAAAGGATTCTTTGAAAATATAAAAGCCAAATATATACAAATATATTATTTATAGTAACTTAATTTGGACTATTTGAGTCCTTTACATAAATGCTTCATAATAATGTTTCACCACAATAGAAGGACATTTAAACTACAATTGATCTATTAATATGATGAAAACAACAAAAGATTAAACTATATACCATCCTTCAGTTGAAACAAGATGATCCCATGGGGAAGAAAACTGTGATAAGCGTGATTCAATCACTAATAAAGGCAATGGCAGTTTGTGAACATACCTTAGTGTAACGGTCTGTGTGAAGTATGACTTCGCGCTGGTTAGTACCATTATTCTCACTCCCACCAAACATGTCTTGGTGTCGTTTGGAATAAGGAATTCGTTTTAATACTGTAGATGACCTACAAGGAAAGTGCATTTTTTTTACATTATGTGCACTTTAAAACACACTAATATAAAGTTTATGATACCAAAAGGAGCATGTACCTAAAGTGTCTTAAAAGGTTTTTTTCCATTTTCATATGAAACACTTTAAACATAATAATAAAAATGAAAGATTTGTTTATTCTTCCATCCCTTGTATGCTGTCCATGTCTCATTCTTGTTTTAAGCACTAAGAATATGCTCCTTACGAGTGTGAGTACGCGCTATACAAATCGTTCATTTTTTATTATTATAAGTGCCTGAAGATTGAGATTGCTCATTCTGTAAAGTTCAAGGAACTGCAAAGTTACCCCTTTCAACTCAAGTCCATAAAAATATTTTTCTACCCCATTTTATAGATTTGTTTATCTAAACCAGAAACTGAAAGCTAATAAAATTACTCAAGAACTTTGGTAATTCTATATAAACAAGAATAACACATTCTCTAAACTGCTTTTCTGCAGCTGAAAAATATAGCATGAAAATTCATAATTTGTGCAAACTCTGTAGATTTAATTCAAAATAAAAATAAGCAATAAAAGTTCTCGATACAAAATTTTTCAGTCTCTTTCCAGAAATAAATCATCTAATCTTTCTAGAAGTAATTCACCTAAACTTCAAAAAGTACAGTTCTGCTTACCTGTGAGATTATCCATCGCTTTTTCATTAAAAAAATGCAGCTCAAACTCTCATCAAAGAAATTTATTAAAAAATTATTTCAAGTGCTCATATTCCAAGCAGATATGTGTATATATATATATATACTTTCATTACCTGTGTATTTTCTAACCTGTGGCTTAGTAACTGAACTTGTTTAGGATCATAGTGTAACAGAGTATAGGGCGAGGGTGGCTTGCCCTGTCTCACCACAATAATCAACACTGTCATGGGTTCAGGCTTTACTTGTACGCCAGAGGATAAGTCTGACTAAGGCGAAAGCTTGCACATCAGATACACGTTCTCCCAATTAACTGCTTGGTGGGACGATGCTCCCAACTCTGTGCTCTACATACAACTCTCTACAACTGCCTGGACTTCTGATCCCTTTCCCACACTCATCTTTTCCAACAATTCTCCTCCTTTCCACCGATTCTTCTCTAATGTCCTCTCCTTTTTAACCTCATTCTCTCATGTCACACACCTTTTGACATCATCCATACGCATTCAGTGGCGTAGGAAGATGCTCGGCTTTGAGGGGGCAAGGTCCATGCTGACAATGAATAACGTTCACATTCTTGCCTTCCCAGCATCTTTTTTTGGGGGGCGGCTGCCCCCCTTGCCCCCCCTGTTCCTACGCCACTGGCATTCAGATAAACTGACGTCATTCACGCTCTCTCTCTATCCTTGTGCGTGCGTGTGTTTGTGTGTGTGTGAAATGCATGTCCTACCCCATACTACTATATTGTTAGCCAGTGCTTTTAATGTCATTTCCTTATTATCACTGGCCAGCAAAGACAGTGCGACCTGCTTGGGTTGTGATGCTGTGTGATAAAAGTGCTCTATAATTATTTAAGTAAGAATACAACACGCTAATGTCAAATACAGCATAATAATAGATGTTACAAATAAATATGACTTTGACATCATGGATATATATATCTGCCAATTTGTACACATTTCAGACAGAAAGAAAATATATCTATTATATGCAGAGATTCATTGGATAGCAAAACCCATAAAAACAGCCAGCAGGAAATGTTATGGCTGCTATTCAATGCTCAAGAACTGCATTCAAGCAACACTATGCATGTATAGACACTCATATGTATCCATTCTGTCCTTCACACCTACTATAAATCATGGCCAATAATTGGAGGTCCAAGTAGAACTATAGTAAAAATAAACTTAAAAAAAATTATTCAACACTAATATAAGCAGATTATTTGCTGGTATCTAAGGTATGCTGCAAAGTAGAAAAAAAATACTTTTTATGGTTAAGAAAGTGGGGGGAAATCTCTGTGGTGCACATGCAAGATTGATGCCACATTTGAGTCATCTTGTCAAGTTGGAAAATGGTTAAGTCATGACAATATCAACGAACACAAAATATAAAATGGGCTTAAATAATGGATACTGACATTCTATGTCACCTTTTCTTGAAAAAAAAAACTTTTTGTGAATAAGGAATCAGTTACTTGACAACTACACCTAAAACTCTGCTCTTGGCCAATCCATGGAGGCTGTCATGGTTTCACACTCTTTTGCCATATTTAGTAGACCAAAAAGGCCACGGACCTTCATGAAGGTCTGTGATAAAGGCTGATTCCACAAAGGAAAGAGGTTTTGCAGACCACTGGGAAGAACAAGTCAGCCAGCTTATGCAAAAATAACATGGTCCTCAAAAATAGCAGAGGCATCCAGGCAGCACTGTGGGTAAAGCTTTCGCTTATCACTACTGCAGCAAGGATCTCATGTTGGAGTAGGTGCATCTAATTGTGGCACCTGTTCACAGAGCTGTATTGTTTTTCCTAGGTAGTCTCCCTTCCTCCATGCCTGCACCATCCCTTCCACTTAAGTGCAATCTCTTCCCCCAGATAAACCAATCAACTATCTAATGAATTTGATTGGGGCACATGCAAGTCTGCCTTGTGTGCCCCTTTTTTTCATGTTTGGAACACATACATTTTGGTGTTACAACAATGTAACCACATTTTCATCAATCATTGTAAACCATATCAAGCATGCATCTGTTACTTTGATGCCGTATCAGTGACAAAATCCTGTTTCCCAGCCCTGAGAATCATTCTGGAAACATGAAGTATTTCTAATGTCACAATGAGGAGGTTTCAAGTCTCACTATTGCATTTCAGTGTCAATAATGTCACTTGATGAAACATTAAGATGGTAGCCTCCACATAATGCCTTGGATATACATTCAAGATATGATTCAGTAAATACTTCTTTTGTAAACCAAAATAGATATTGAGGCAGACCACTCAATTAAAAAAGACAAACAACTAATTATATGACACCAAGGACTACAGTCTTTGATGATGATTCTCAAAATCTAAGTCTCTTACCCCTCTCTGACTGTAAAAATTCAAACACTCAAATACTGATGTCCTCAGAGAAAAAAAACACCCTTGATTTCCCATTATTAACTGGTCCAAAATCTCCCCAAAGCGTAGCTATTTAAAGGCTTATACTGCTACTAGATGCAGGCTTAAATACTCAGATTTTGGAATTAGTATCTTTTAATTAACTCTACTTAATCAGTTCAAAAGCAAAAACCATGGTCTGGCAAGCCTTTAAAAAGACACCATTAATAATAAGTGTATGAGGTTGGGAAGGCTGAAGAGCTCCCTAATCCCCTCTTATCTATTAAAATGGACAGTTGCTTTTAAGAGATAATTCTATATCAATGAATAAGCAAACTTACACTTCTTAAATGTTAAGTTTGCACAGTTTATAGGTTAGCAAATATGCATGCACAAATAAAGAATAATACATATAATATATTGAAGGAGTTATTATACAGGTGTGTTAGCTACTATTTTATCACTACACTAACATCCATGTATATAACAAATATTCAGTTCTAACTAGAAATATAGAAAAATAAAGATGATGGCCTCTGACAATTGCCCATATCAGCATGCTCTAGAACACACTCTCCCCCACCCACCCACCCCCATTCATGCATAAGAGCACATGAACAGAGTTATAACTGATCTGGCAACTAATTCTAATTTCTAGCAAACTTTGCTTGTGATGCATAGCAATAGCCCAACCCCATGCAGGCAGTGCAAATACCTCATATAACTCCAGTGGTTATATTTTACCTTGGAAAAGGAAGAAGGCCATGGTAGCGTCTGCATACAAAGTGTTCTTGATTAAAAAATATTTTATGTCTGGCTGTTTGATCTGGCTATATAAATTGTTATATTAATCTGGTTTTGTACTGTGTACTGTGTACAAAACACATTTTATGCCTCTTGTCACACAACTGATCTATGGGATATGCATTCTAAGACACTTTGATCACATGCTTTAAAGGTCAACCCGATTGCAACATTATTTCTTTATGATCAGGTTAAGTTCATTTTAAAAAAATAATTCCCAAAATATGAGTACATAATGATAATTAATTTTAAAGATGTAAGCCTTCAAACATCGGCATTCTCACCTGCAACTAGGAAGTGGGGAAAAAATTACTCTCCTTTACTGAAGAGTCCTCTCACAGGATCGAAGTATTTGTAACAATGAATTTGCATGTCTTCGAGTGAAACGAAGAAACATCACTCAGGTTGTCGTGTTCAAGAAGCGATTTTGTTCGCCCAAAAAATGAAACAGCTGAATTTGGAATACAGCCCTACAGATTGGAACTTTATTTAGAAGGTTCAAATGAAGTTAAAAAATAATTAAATGGTCCAAACTGAATTCATTCAACAGACTGGTAAGTCGATCAGATCCAAATTTAATGGGCAGCAATAGTTGCAACTGACTGCTGATAAGGATTTTTGTACAATTAAAAATATAATGATATTTTGAAACATGTTTATGTAAAAACTTATTTCTTCCCTTTATTTAGCTGCATGCAAAATTTTCTATTTACTTACTGATACTCGATCGCACGTGTTCCCGTTTAAGCTCCTTATAATATGTTTATCACCCTCAATATTAGCTGTTTTGATCACGCACATCAATGATGCCCTCACACTGTCAGTTGTTTTGAGCATTATGCTGGATAAAGATACGACTGATGATGATGTGTTTGCGACTGTCACACGATGTTACTTGTAGACCAGATCCAATGTAGAAACCGTTGATGTTGCATATCTGATGCTTGATCTACCAGCAGTCGTAGTTGGTTTTAACATCTCGTGCTTTTATATAGTAAGCACTGCTGTAGGAATAAGATTTCTTTGGTTTACTGAAAGTCCAAGACTTGCTTGAACTGTATAAGTGACTGGATAATCGATTTTGAAACGTTTTGAGCAAATTCATGCGTACGGTGTGGGGACCAAGTTCGCATGGCACATTTGAATAAAGTTAATTCACAGTCGTTTGCTGCCATTATCTTTAGGATTTCCTTCATGAGTACAAACTTCCTCTGAGTGTTGAAGAGAACACTCAGCAACAGCACAATGTGTCCTGGTCAGTTTTCTTTTACCGAGGATTGCATCTTTTCTCTTTGACTTCAGCTTGTGCAAACGGTGCTATTTTTAGAAATACATTCGTTTCGTCACTTCCTGTTTTCTGGACAAATCCAGTTGTGCTTTAGAGAAAAATATTAATATAAAATCTTTCATGCCTCTCCGTCATAAAAGACCACCGGAACATGTTTTTGTGATACTTTGTGCTCTGTTTCCAGCAATTTTTGCTCAGCAATCGGGTTAACCTTTAAGATCTGGATAAATCTAATGATTAAACTGACTTCCATTATTCACCAGTATGCTGGACTGTAAAATTATTGCCTCCCTTTAGGGGAATTTGTTGATTCAATTCTGAAAACGACAATTAAGGCTGTTTTCTGCAAGAGTAATGACTCAGAAATAACAGCCTATTATCAAAACTCACAGGAAGTTCTGTGGCATGAAGGGAGCAGGTTCGGGGTTCACAAGGTAGTCTGGTCCATCCATGTACGTGTTTCTTCCATGCTGGCCAATTTTGTTCAACTGGAACACAAAAAGATGGCCTTTAATGTTTTTAATAGTTTTTGTTTCCCAAGTGACTGGGTAGAGTTCATTAAAAGATACTAATTCCAAAATCTGAATAGATAGAACTAAGTCTTTTAGCAGTAAAATTACCCAGGATGAAAATTGTATAAATCCTCTTATAATTCTTCTTTTTTTTTGTAGCGAATCTCATGAAAAATGTTTATTTCACTAACAAATTGTGATGGCAGTGGCTAATACTTACTCTGCATGTTTTGAAAATATAACATCTCCCTTCCCCCACCCTTTTTTTTCTTGCCAGGGGCTGGAAGGCAAGAATACTCGACACCATGGGCCAATATTGTTTTCATAATCTTCATATCATCATCCATAGATTTCTATTGGCTGATCATTAATGAAGCTGGCCTGCTGCTACCAGCTGTCATGGGGAGCTGGCTAGGCACAGCACTTAAGTCAGTCTTTAGTCTTGCATTTGTTTCATATAGGAATTTGAGTTTTCTGAGGCACATGGTTTCAATAGTCTGGATTTGTTTTTAAGCAGAGTCCACATCTTGCAATCGCACAGCAGGATGAAATCTATAAGGGATTTATACAGCTTTTACTTGGTAAGCCTGATACTGCTGCTGTGCCTGATCCTGTCCAGCCTGGCCATTGCTGCTGGCCATGTTGCGATCCTAATGTAGTCTGGCATGCTGCAGCCATCTTTGGAAACTGTAGCTTGTGCTAATATTTCACCAATATTAAATTCTGCATGGATTCAACTTTTCACCAGTCTCAGTCCAATATAATGTTCATTTGTGTTTCATGTACAGTCCCAATACAGATAGTCAATAAAGGCCCTTGATCAAACCAACATTTCGCTGCTGTTGTAGTTGTACCTTCTTTTCATACATCAACTTCATCAATAATGTATGTTTCTAGACGGATAAGACAGGCGTCTCCAATGGTTAGATCATCCCCTTCCTCCCCCTCCCCCAAGCCGTTTCACCCATCTGCCTCAGCCATATCTGTCTCATGCCAGCCAGACTGAGTTCTTCCTCTCCTCACCTCAAAGATGGAGACAGAAATTTTCTGACAATCAAGCTGCATTGTCCCGGTAAACTATATACAGCAGTGCTTTCTGAAGCTTCTGTAGCATGGTGTAGTTATATACTCAATGCATAGGTTTAATCTTAATTGTAGTTTGCTGGTTTTTTAAATACGTGTTTTACATTTTGTTCTTTGATTTTTGAAGATATAATACTGTGTATATAAATATGCATCAATATGAATTAAGCCTTGCACGATCATCCAGTCCACGGTAAGGTAACGTTCCCTCCATCTAATTTAAAAGTAATGTTTAAAAACTGTTCCTCTCTTACCCTTATTGCATCTGCCGCAAATTGGTTTGGGCTGACTGTACCTTCTCTGCAACCCCCAACCCACCCTCCAGAGGAGGTGAGCACCGCCCTCACGTAATGCTGGCCCCGATGTCTCGAACACCTCTCCATCGGTCTGAAAAGGTTTCAGGACGACCTTTACCTTTTTACCCCATCCCCCCTTCTCATCGGTTCTCGACATGTAGGATGTCAGGCTCTGCTGCGTCTCATGTCCTAGGCTGCGTTAGGTAGGTTGTTCCGCGAAAGACTGCATGAGCTGAACCTGATCGACGTGGGGCGTCTAGAACTGTCTGCAGCCTATACTGCGCGATTGAGCGATGCTGTGCAAAGAGCTAAATAGGGTTAACTCTGTCGCGCTAGCAACGACAAGCCTCTATTTTTCGATCCCTCTCCCACACCTGGCACATTGCGTAAAGAAAAAAAAGCAAGTTAACAACACCATATATAGTTCCTGATTTCATGTGCTTGTCACAGAGAGTTGCATTTTTATTGTCTGGTATATACTGATGATCTTAAACCTGGACAGCGTGTGAACTTCCGTTCAGGGAACAGAAAAAAACTCGTGTCGATGCAGACGTTTCCACGCAACCATCATGGCTCTTCAGCAGAAAAGGAGAGTGGTAAGTCTTGTTTCCTTCATGCAGAATGTTAATAGTTTGTAACTTTTAAATCCCTTTTGGAGAGAGACCTTACGGTTTAATTAATAATGCGACTAAGTCAAGGTGTGAAATGTTTTCTAGTCGCGAGGGTATCAAGCGTGGCAAGCCGAGACTGGGACTGCCATGCACGCCACAGTTGACGATCACCGTCGAGAAGTGTGGTTTCAAGTTACGCTTATAGTCTGCTCGTTATATGTTGTTTTGATCCAAAGAAGAATTTTTAATCTGGTCTTATGCATTACGCGGACAAGAAAGTTTGAATTTGGACCAATACAGCAAGAGCCCGTGCTAGGTATAGTTGCGCCGTTGGCAAAAGACAAGTGCATCGCCCCGCCCAGTATAATTTATAGCATTTTATTCAACCAGTTTATGTATGTGTTCGGTCATCATAACATCTCACTTCAGAAAAAGTGAATTTTTTGTGAATGTTCTTTCCGATCTAGTGAAACTGCCAGCCAAGTTGTGCTCAGTGGATATGGTGGCCAGCATATGCAGTTTTAATACTTGCAGCATTGTTGATCATTTCCCTTTAGAGACACGTTAATTGGTCTCCACTGGCTTCAGAAACTGGGGCAGTAAAATTCTGAGTCTGTATATGTGGTATAGTATCTAATAATTTATATTGGACAACAAAGATTAGAATTTCTTTGGTATTCGTTTTTGATTGGAAAGAATCCCATTGCTGTGCGCGTGTTCGCTAATTGAACCTCACTGGCATTATGTAAGCCTAGATATACATTATTTAAATTCTCATTTGAGAAAAGACAGTTAAGCCCAAACTTATCATTATTTCAATATTTGTTGGTAAATGGGTGGCAGATTACGTACATGCAGTTGATTAGAATATTTTTCCCTAACATTATTCGTCGCTTAAAAAAAAAAAATGCCGCCCATCTCCGTGCTCACACTCAGTGCTTGCGTCATAATTGCATAGTTCGTCGAATGGTAGAATCGTGCCAATACCAACCTTCCCCCCACATCAAACAGAGTTATTACAAGAAACAAAATGGGAAATGAATCACGTAAAATAGCCTGTTTTTGTTTGTTCTTTTTTTACCTGAATAGGGAGTTTCAGTATTTACGCATAATTGTTTTCAAAGATTTTATTCTAAACAACCGTTTGTACAAGAAGGTCGCTTATACCGTTCAGGACACCTCTTTCTGTTAATACACTCCTGATGAATACGTGGATAACAGTGAAAGAGGAAGGGTAGGAAAGAAGAAAATACCTAAGGGAAGAAAGAAAACACGCTTTATAACAGTAGTTCAAAGGGAGAGAAATGAAAACTGGTGTTTCCATCTTTGATGCCACCAACAGTCTATAGTAATAGTTCAACGGGAGAGGAATGAAAACCGGTATTTCCATCTTTGATGGCACCAGCAGTCTATAGCAATAGTTCAAAGGGAGAGGAATGAAAACTGTTGTTTCCCTCTTTGATGGCACCAGCTGTCTATAGTAATTGTTCAAATTGATAGAGATGAAGACTGAAGTTCCCATCTTTGATGATACCAGCTGTCTTTAAAGCATCGTTCAAAGTACGGTTTCCACATCTGTCGATCTCATTTCTTATGGTATCTTTCCAAATGGTATCGGATGGCATCTTAAGCAATACAACTGCTTAATATAGTTAAGAAAAAAAATATTACAGATTAATAGGAATGTGTTTTTGAGCACAACGTACTATTGATTGAAAAGCTCCGTCATTAGGAAGGCTGTCTGCATTATTTAACGAGGCTACGTTTAGAAGTGTGAATTAGAATCTGTTTTTTAGGTCATTGGGAAAAGAAGATGTGTTCGATACCACACTTATCTCGAGCTCCCTGGGGGCAAGTTTACTGCGCAAACACGAGTAATCGGCACACCTCCGGGTTTGGACGCTAGTTTCTAACCACTCGATGTCGGCTCCAGAGTAATAATGTACAATTCTCGGTCACTTCTAGTCTCCACAGCACGCATTCAAACGTCAAAATTGACTATCCTGGAAAAACTAGCACTGTTAGTGAAACTTTAATGTCTCACGTGACGTAGATTTGAGTCGGCCTACTTCCAGCCACAACAGAGGCCCGTGGCAACGTCTCCAGGTTAAAACGGAAGGAGATGAGCAGAGTTATTGAACAAGATACGATCCCTTTGTTGTACAGAGGGGACATAGTAGAGTTGATAACAGCAACAATTATTATTATTAATCAAGTGTAACCGGACCGCCCTGTTCGGATGTATCGGGGGCTACGCCACGATTAACTGAGAAGATAGAGAGGATTGACAGACGAGAGTAGAAGGAAGGGAAAGATGAAAGAGAAGGACCATCAGAAGGAGAATAGAGGCAGCAATATCACGGATAACACCGGGTACACAGTTAACGTCCAAAATCCTTTAATAAACATCGATACATGAACAGATAATAAACGCATAGAATCCTACCCCGCTATAATAATAAATGAAGATTTTTATAGCGCATATTCACACTCATAGAGAGCATGCTCTTAGCGCTTAAAACTGGGAAGAGACATGGACTAAATGGCTAGAACACGAGGGACGGAAGAATAAACGACAGTACTGACGACAAACAGAAAACAAAGATAGAAAACACAAAAAGGCACCGAGTAACAGGAACAGACAATATAGTGATTCTGCAGAGAAAGATGGTTAGAAAAGTAGCAAGAGCGGAATGGGGGAGGGTAGGAGGGACTAGCATTGTGTGGACTGTGTTATGAGTAATGCTCAGTGCAGATTTGAAGGATTCAGTTGTAGGAAGGTGGCGGATATGGAAAGGGAGAGAGTTCCATTGTTTTGCTGCACAGTAGCCACAAATCCTGTGACCATATGTTGTTCTGGTGACAGGAACAGTTAGGATACGGTCATCAGAGGAAGAGCGTAGTTGCCTGGCCGGGACGTAAGGGAAGAGGTTCAGAGAAATAGTCAGGGCAGGAGCCTGCAAAGAAATTAAAACACAGCACAGACAGTTTGTACTGAATGCGAGAACGGACGGGTAGCCAGTGTAGAAAACGAAGGAGAGGAGTGACATGGTCCCGTTTCGTGGCTCTAAGCACCAGACGTGCAGCGGAGTTCTGTACTTTCTGGAGTCTCTGAATGAGGTCTGAGGGGCAGCCTGCCAGCAAGGAGTTCCAGTAGTCAAGCCGAGAAAGAACAAACGCACAGACAAAAATGTTGGTAGCGCGTGTTGAGAGAAAGTGACGAAATGCACTGATTTACGGAGCTCATAATAGGCAGACTGACAGACAGCTGTAACATGTTTATCAAGTCATGTCTGCAGTGACAATAAATCCCAGATTCCTAACGGATGACGGGAAGATGATGTTGGCTTCGCCCACCTTGATGTGATTTGGGCAGACTGACGAGCGAACGTTGATGTCTTCTTCTATAGCACAAGAGGGCTTCCGTTTTATCATCGTTTAGTTTAAGCTTGTTTTTTTACCATTCAGGCCTTGACATCGCTAATACAAGCTTCTATAGAGCTAATAGCAGAGTGAGAGCCGGTGGAGGGGAACAGTAAAGCTGCGTCATCAGCATAGGATTGATGAGAAACCTGGTGAGACTGAATGCATGATGAAAGTGGTTTAGTGTACAGAATAAACAGAACTGGGCCAAGTACTGATCCTTGGGGAGCACCACAGAAGAGTGGAGCAGGTTGAGATGTTTGACCATCAACTAACACAGTCTGGGTCCTATCAGTGAGATAGGAGTTGAACCATGAGAGGGCAGGTCCAGAAATTCCGTAGAGGGTTTGGAGTCTATGAAGGAGCAGAGAGTGGTCTATAGTGTCGAATGCAGCAGACAGGTCCAGTAGAGTTAAGGGAGAAACATCACCACTGTCAAGGGCAGGTAATATGTCTGTCGTTACCTTAATAAGAGTAGTCTCAGTGCTGTGAAAGGGTCTATATGCCGACTGAGCTTGTGGGAGAAGATGGTGCTCTTGTAAGTAGGCCCAGAGCTGTATCAAAACTATTTTCTCTATGATCTTAGAGAGAAAAGATAGGTTGGAAACTGGGCGGTAGTTGCTCAGCACATTGACGTCAAGCGTGGATTTCTTAAGAAGTGGCCTCACCAGCGCATTTTTGAACAAAGATGGGAAAACACCTGACGACAAGCTGACATTTACAATATGTGTGATGGAAGGAAGTAAAATATCTAGGCAATCAAGCAGAAGGCTTGTGGGCATTGGATCTAACTCGCAAGTTGTTGGTTTAGCTTTTAGAATAACCGCTTTCACATCGGCCTCAGAGACTGGTAGAAATTTGGTCATAGAGTATCCTGGTAGGACATCACAGATGCTGTCAAGCGCCGATGCCGAGTCTAAAGATGATCGAATGTCTGATATCTTTCTGGTGAAATAATCGCTAAAAACTTGCGGCAGCCGTGAAACAGGGTAGGCAGTAGGCAGTATACCAATAACAAACACACAAAACCCCAACAAACCTGACAAGTTCCCGGCCCAGATCCGTCCGTTTCTCCTTCTGCCCACTGACTAATTCTTCTAGAGCTTTCTTTTACCGTTGTCTGTTATTGTACGCATTTTTCATTCTCCAGTTTTACGTCATAATTATGATGACGTCGGAGCATTCAGCAAATAAAGGCGTTTAGCGGTTGTAATCAGAACAAAATACTTCATTATTTTTCGCACCATTAGTTACGTGTGTTTGGCAAATGCCACTAATTCAACATATGGGCGCTTCCTCCTTTCACATAAGCTTCAGTTTGTCGTAAATTAGCGCGTCAAACAAGTACAGTGGTACCTTGAGATACGAGCTGCTCGGCATACGAGTTTCTTGAGATACGAGCTGCGACTTGGGCCAATTTCTTGCTTGAGATCCGAGCTGAATTCCGAGATACGAGCCGGCAGCCATTCGGGAAGCCGACCCGTAATTCGGGAAGTTGCCTCGTCGGGCGCTCGGATCACGAGCATCGTCACGGCGTCGTCTCGTTCTTTCTCGTATGTTACCCACAGAGTTAAGTCGTATCTCGTGCGTGGTGCTCGTTTTTGCATCGTTTTCGCAGTTTTAACTAACTTTTTTGTGTGCTACGATGTGGCCGAAGAAAGTGAGTGAAAAGAACAGGGGTGAGAAAAAGAAGAGAATGATAGAAATAAAACAAGAAATAATAGAAAAACATGAGCGTGGTGTACGAGTGATGGATCTTGCCAAGATGTACGACCGCAGTACATCCACAATTTGCATCATCCTTAAACAAAAGGTTGCCATCAAAGGTGCAAATCCAGCGAAAGGAACTAAAATTCTGTCCCAGTTAAGGACAAATATTCATGCAGAAATTGAGAAGCTTCTGCTGTTGTGGGTGAAAGATACTTTGGTAATTTTTCTCGGGGCTGGAACGGATTAATTCTATTTCAGTTATTTTAAATGGAAATAATTCGCTTGAGATACGAGCTGATTGAGTTACGAGCTCGGTCACGGAACGAATTAAACTCGTATCTCAAGGTACCAATGTATTTCAATAGCGCATTTTCGTTCTGGCAGTAAGATCCATGAGTTTTGACATTAACAGTCGGCTTAACAATCTCTCTCACACAAACAACACACAGAAAAGGGCACCTACAAAACACACTCGCACACTGCTTTTGGTGAACCGGGTCAAGACCGCCGAGAGCCAGCACGGGACCCTGGACAGAAAGCCTCTACGGGGCCATTGTAATTGTAATCGTAAGTATAATAATATGCTTACAGTTCGATAATCAATATCTACATTTCATTCAGTAACGTAACATGGACTGCACACACTAGGACAAGTGCACTAGGATCTACATCACTACTTGAACATTGAGTTGTTTCCACGTGAGTGGTTAGTAAATGAGGAAAACTAACGTTAAAGGATCAAACTTGTAATACCCCGCTCCATAGAAAAAGTGAGGAATATTAGTCAAACTTTTTATAAAAGGAAAAGAAGAAAAAAATCCACTGACCAAGGCTGGGCCTCCTTCACAGCCACGGGTACACCAGACCCTCCGTCAGGCATGAACTGGGTGCTAGGGTCATTTAAGGAGTTTTTTTTAAAAATTGTATTCTAAAAAAATAGGCCTGATCTTTTCTGGTGCAGTTGTGCTTGACCTTTGTTATTGTATTGTCTTGTTCAGTCAATAAGACAAACGATATCTTGAAATGCAGATAACTAATCTTCCCGGCAGTGTTCCCGAAGAAAACAGAAACGCAGAACTTATCCAGACCTGTACGTAGTCATAGGTTATTCTGCAAAACTGTTTACAAATGCAGCTTCTTGTGTTCAACCATAAGGAAGCAAATTAATGTATTAATTCAGAAGAGTGTAAATGCAGTATCTATCCCATATAGTTTGCCTGCTTGGGCAAAGTCTGTCGTAAAAAGGTCAAGGTCCAATGTTCTTTAGCAGTAGGACATTAAACCAAAGGGAAGAAAATTTTAATAATACTACTAATAACAGCATTAAAGCACTTTAATGTAGCGCGATTCCCACCAAGGCTCAATGCGCTTTACAATTGCGATAAACACACCCAACAAACACATACACGCACGTGCGGACACACGCACACTTTGTTCTCATCGTCTCTGGCAGACCGCTGTAATAAGGCCGAAAAAAAACCCTACTTTTTTTTTTTGCATGCACCTAAAGCACACTCGTACAATTTGCAAAGACTACACTGGGTATGTCGCCCCGACACGGCCGGTGTCTGCCGCGCTGCCGTGACCCGGTCCATCACAGGTTTTCAAACTGTGGTACACTATTGGTACACGAAGGTATGTCGGGTGGTACGCGAGCACCATGTGCCAATATTAAAGAATGCGTATCTCTATATTACGAGGGCTGTATGTTCACTGTCATTGCTGCAGGTGGAGCCTTGCATATGGCCATATGTCGCAACCCAGAGGCAGGAATGTCTTAGCGTCAGGATATTAAGTCATTAAGCGGTCGCGAAGGAAACCAGATCCCTTGTAATCCTGATTGACAGCACTCTGCATATTTACAGGCTTGACGAGAGGGGTGGGGACAGGGGGTCTGGTGTACCCGGGCCCGCAGTTGTGAATGGGGGGCCCGGCCTTGGTGAGTGGATTTTTTCCTTCATTTTCCTTTCGCTTTTTCTTTTAAGGAAAGGTTGACGCTACATTCCTCACTCTGGGGTTCTTTTTCTATGGAGTGGGGTACTACGTACAGGTTTGATCCTTTAACATCATTTGTTCTCATTTACTAACCCCTAACCTGTAAACAACTCTATGTTCAAGTAGAGATAAAAATCTTAGTGCACTTGTCCTAATTTTTGTAGTTTATGTTACGTTACTGAATGAAATAAACATATTGATAAATTGTAAGTATATTATTACATACTGGGAAAATAATTTACGATTACAATTAAAAGGGGCCCGGCCAAGTCATCTGCCACGGGGGCCCGTGCTGGCTCTCGGCGGCCCTGCATATTTACTCCGTTTACCCACGGGTAGGTGCGTGGGGTCTGTGAGTGTTGTGACCGCCGGGTCACCAACAGTTAAAACTCTGTCAGAAGCGGAGACAAATCTACATATTTATACACATAACAAGATGGATAATATACATGTTGAATAAAACATATTTGTATCATGATATATGAACAATTAACTAACTACTGACTAAATCATAAATACCGGCGAACCTAAGACTAAGTCCTAGACTGGTATATATATTCGCAGGGGGTAGGGTTGGGAGGTGGTACTCGGTCACTTCGAATTTTCGAAAGCGGTACTCGTCTGGAAAAGTTTGAAAACCTCGTGGTCTAGACAGGGGTCAGTAACCATTTTTTAACACTGAAACCTACTGAGTAATACGAGGAACTACTTGCTCGATACAAACTTACTGAGTAACAAAGTTGCATAGTTCACCTTCAATGATGATAATATTAATAATAAAAACATAATTAAATTTTTAGTCGGAGCTCCATGGCGACAGTGCTATTTATATAACATGCCGCGCGGGCGACACACGGTCCATGTGGTCGACCCCCGCGTACACCGTGTTGAGTATTCTAGCAGGTGCGCGAGCGAGTGTGGCTGATGCGAGCCTTACTTTAAAAATGTTCGGTGCGAGAAAGCACGTGCGTGATGAGTAGATGCTAGATGTTTCTAGAATCTAGGTGATTTGCACATTGTACATGTATATAAGCCTTGAGAGTGAGTGACCAAAGCAGCAGCAGCCAGAGCAAAGAGTGGTAGAGAGAGACAGCACGAGAGCAGTTACGGAAGATATTTATAGGGCGTGTCACCAATGGTCGTGTGGGCGCGCGTGTGTCACCTTAAGCCAGCGTCAGTCGCTGAGTCAAGAGCTGTAAGGCGTGCGTCACCGTTTAATCTGCTGCTATGTTAGTTTAAGCGTGAATCGCTGTTGTGTTTCGGCGTGTGTCGCCGATTTGCCAGCGTGTCTGCAAGTGAAGATCATTGTATCAAGCTGTAAATAAAGTGTTTGAAACTCTCTTCGATTGTAAAGACTCACTTTCTTGGAGAGGATGGCACTGTACAAGAACCCACGAACGAGCCACTGACGATGATACATAGGCGCATGGGACTTGTGCATCGTCGCCATCTAGCATTCATTTTCCACCTTACACTTTTCCATTCACGAAAGATAGCCGAAGAACTTAAACGACTGGAGAAGTAAAGCGTCACAGACATAAAGTTTCGAAACCTATGGTGAATGGGTTTCAAGAATCGCAGTTGCTCTAAAACTGAAAAATATAGAGAAGATAAGAATGTGTGTGACGAAAGCAGGCGCTATTCTGGGAACACGTTATGCAAACGCCGACTATTGATGACTTAGCAGCTGACATGAACTCGATACTTTCTTCGGTAAGCTTGATTTAAAGGCTAACACTAGACTCTTTCTTTCTTTCTTTTCTTCTGTCTGCCCGCTCTTTTCTCGAACTTTCTCAACCGCCCTTTCTTGCCCACTCCTCCATTGTTTTTCTCCCAACTGCGTCATAAAAATCCCACCACCATCACGAGGGAAGAAAACTCTGATTTATTTACATTTTCTACTTTCACTTTAATGTGGCGATACCCATGTCCGTGACAGTCAACTAGTACTAAATCCTAAATCCCATTATGTCTCTACGTTTTGGGGACCTCACCGTTACAAACACATTGTCAGTAATGCTGCCGCAGAAGTATTTCGACACGCTATCCAGAGAGTGACTGAACGAATAAAAGGAGAGAGAAATGCCAATGATGACATTATCATTTTTGGCACAGACCAAGCTGATCATGAACGCGCTCTACACGAGAGTCTGAAACGTCTACATCAGTGGGGACTCTCTCCAAAATGCTATTTCGTTAACCCCAAGCTGAATTCTAAGAATTTTTATTCACATCGAAAGGCATAAAACCTGATCCCAAAAAGTTTAAGGCTTTGAAAGAGACAGCAATTCCTGCAAAGGTACGTATATGAACTCCGTTCATTCCTCGAATGTCTAAGTATTCATCAAGATCCAATGACAGCCTTTTAGCGATATGAGAGACTCTCCCCACCATCGTAAGATGAGACACATCCTTCACGGTCCTGGCAAGAACAGAAAAAAAGCGGGGACAAAACTTCCCCAGTTTTCAAATGTCGCTTACCACGCTGACGCTCAAGTGAGATCTAGAGATGCAGCAGCAAAATTGAAAATGAAAGCATCAAAAACAAAATTAAGCCCCGAATGCAGCACTAAAACCAGGCAACATTATTCTCATGAAGCATAAAACACAAGATAGTAACAATAAATTCAACATGAATCCTGTTGTGGTAACGAAAGTGAAAAGATGATCACCGGCAAGAAAGTGTACCGAACGGGAGAATAAAGGCAACGGGAGATATTTTCTCTTGTTTTCTTTTGTTGTTGTTGTTGTTGTTGTCTTTGAAAGGGAAAGTGCTTCCACTTCTCGGTGATTTCGTACTGTGGGGGATGGGGTCTTTGGGGAATGTGGGTGTTGGGGAGGTGGGTAAGGGTATGGGGGAATGGGGAAGTGTGGGGGAAGGGTTGCTGTTTTTGTGGTGCCAGATGTGTCATTTCCTTTTTACATGACCCCTCTATTTTTGTTGGTGTTTAGGTTTTCCAAGTCTGCATGAGTGGTGTACTGACTTTGTGCCCTCTTTATCCGTTCTTGATCTGCCAAGTTTGCATGCGTGGTTACAGTGCTGCTGCCTCTTTTCCTGCTGCTGCTGCCGCCGCTGCTTGTTATCAGTGTTTAGGGGTTTTGCCACGTCTACTGTGGTGGTGTATTGTGTTGGTTTGGTGGATTCCATGTGTTACTCTACTTTAATTTTTTTTATTTGTGTGTGTGTGTGTGTGTGAGCTTTTTTTTTGGGGGGGGGGGATCCGTGTAGATGGCTATGTTATCCTGTTTACCCCTATGCCTATGTTATATTAGACTAGAGTTTGGGTGGCTTGTTACTATTGCTACTACTAGTGACAGTGTACTATTCCATAGTTCTTTAGGTGGGTTGAGGCAGTTTCTGAGGCTTAGCCCTAATCTATATTTATCTAAGAAATGTTTTAGTTCTTCTCTCTCTGGTTTATTTTCGTTGCATTCCAACAGCACATGCGGGGTGCTAAGTCTGTCCCCAGAGGCACATGAAGGGGGATCTTTATATCTTTTAATGTATTCTCCGTTAAGCCTCATTCTGGCTATTTTAGTTTGGCCCGACCTGATTGACTTCAGGTACATCAAAGTGTGACTAGGCTGCTCATCTATCAGTCCCCTAGTACCTTTACCTTCATTTTTGTATTTTTCTTGCCACCTTATTGCTGGTTTTATAGCTAGTTTTCTCTCTGCTGGTGAAATAGAGATGTTTAGGGTGGAGACTTTAAGGTTTGCTTTTTGTTTTACTGCCAGTTTAGCTAGTTTATCTGCCTCTTCATTTCCTTTTATTCCTATGTTTTCTTTTTTAAATGTTGGCTTATTTATTCCTACTGCGTCCCACAAACATTGCAGTGACCTTTAACACGTGACCTTATGCACCGAAGTCGGGAGCGGGTAGCACACTGCTGCGACCTGGTTTTGTTATGTATCGGTTGGTAGGTGTATTTGATAGCTGCAGAGTTTGCATAGCACAAGACTTCTCTATGATTCTCTATTCCTTCCTGCGAGAAAGGGAAGTAAATGTATTTCAGTGCACTAAAAAGTGAGAAACACTGATTCTAGGAACCCCTTATAATATTGTGCTCTATAATATTAAGACCTCCCTTCTCCTTCTCAGACTTCACTGTTTGGAATTCTCGGTTCGTTTGTGGTCTAACGAGTGCAGCTCATTGAGCACGCAACCGCATAGGGAAATGCGCTTTACATATTCGAGTACTAATCATTATTATTTTTCAGCAGCGATTATAACTTTAACACCTTTTGAATATTGTACAAGCTGAATGTTAGTATTGTTATAGATTACATACTATTATTAATGTAAAAATTTAATAGTTGGTAACAAAAGCCTCCCCTTAAGGGCTCTTCAGGGCAGAAGAAGTGAACAGTATTTCTATGGATTCACATATAGGAACCCCAGCATAATGTCACCTATCTCCAAACAATAATGTCCTGTTTACGATACAGGCAAATATGTATAAGTATTAGGTAGCTTAATTACATTCAAATAACAGAGTAAATACACGGTCTGTGACTACCAACGAGTCCAAGAAAAACGGGCTTACATAAACATCAGCTATATTGACTGTTCACCTTCCGAATGTGAAAAGGAGATTGCTTGAAATGTGCACTGGTGTTTCCAAACGTATGAAAATGCAGGCCATAGACAAAGATGATTCTGAGAAAAGTTTGATTTTACCCATGTCAGAAATAATGCTACCTGGCATGACGTGTTCAGTGATATGGAAAAATGATCATTAGCGAGCTAACTAAAGACGCGCACATCAATCAGTCAGTCGTCCCTTGCCTGGCACCTGGCGTTGGGGGGAACACATGGATAGACGCGGCAGCTGACAGGGTCCGCCACTCGTGCCTATTGTGGGCGATAGTGAGCAGTCCAGTCCAGTCTTTGACGTTCGTAAGCCAGTTCTTCCTCTGGCCACCGCGGGGTCAGCCACCCTCCAAGGTGCCTTGAAGGATAGTCTTCGAAAAGGTGTCGTGCCGGGTCACATTGTCAAAGAAGACCAGCTTACCTCGCTTGACCGTTGATAGTAGAGGTTCCTGATGTTCTACGAGTGTGGTAATCTTGTTTCTTATAAAGTCGCTGGTTTTACGTTTTTTGTATGAGATCCGGAGCAGCCTCCTCAGGCACTTGTTCTCAAATGCTTGGATTCCCCTTTCCGTTTCGGCGAGTAGAGTCCACGTGTCGCATCCGTAGAGCAGAATCGGCACCACCAGGGATTTGTACAGCCTGTACTTGGAAGTGAACCTTATTTTATGACTATGCTAGATCCCATCTAGACTAGCCATTGCTGCTGCTGTTGCAATCCTGATGCGGATGTCTGGGGTGGAGCTGCCGTCCTTAGAGAAGGGTGGATCCCAAGTATTTGAAGCTGCTTACCTCTTCAAGCTGTACCCCGTTCATATAGATATCTGCTTTGCCGTTGCCACTGATTATAACTTTGCTCTTTTCAGTGGTGGTTTCCATTCCATATGCATTTGAGGCGTCTGCCAGTCTGTTGGTGAGGTCTTGCCGTTCTTTGTTAGTACCTGCTAACAAATCTATGTCATCTGCAAAGGTAAGTTGCAGATTGGTCTTCTACCGATTGAAATGGAAGTATGATAGTCGTGAAGAGCCTCGAGCATGATGTTCTCCAAGAATATTGTATGAAACAACACCGGTGATAAGGGAAATCATAAGGTGTCATTTGTGACCCATGGCTGTTTCTTATTCCTATGTTGCCCTAGAACCTCGGCTGTCGACAGTAGCAGCTCTTTAATGTTTCCAGCGAGGGTGTCTACATCACATTCCACCAGGTTTAGTGCGGCAAATTTTTCTCCAACCGTGGCCTTGAAGACTTCTGCAACGTTTGGGTCTTTCAGCTTCTCCAAATCAAAGCGAATTCGGGCACATATGCAGTGTGTGTGTGTGTGTGTAAGAGACACAAGGCGAAAACTTCGACTACTTCTGAAAAAAAGCAACAAGTTGGAGAGCTATATCCATTTGCTTTAACACGCTGCACTTACTTCGGCCGCGACGTTGAGTTGCAGTGTATAAACTGAAGTGATGGTCACCTTTTTGCTGTTTAATATGATAACATTTTTTATTATTCTCCAGATTTCTCAATATATTCGTAATACTATATTCTGATGTCACTGACCCTTATTTTCTGGAGTCGTCACCATGAAATCTACAGCGATCACCCTTGACTGCTAGAACGCAGCGAGTCTTCGCATTTTTCTTCGTTCTGCTTAAATTGTGACTATTTTGGAGGTTCTGTTAAGTGCAGTAAGCTATTATTATTATTATTGAACACTCATTTATTTCATTTCGATACACTTGTCCACAACACTGGTCCGTAACATAGTTGACCGATAACAAGTACGCCAAAGTTGGAATTACTTAAGACCATAGAACAGTAGAGTAAAACAATGAAATTCTCCCGATTAATCCCTTGCTGGATTTGGCGTAGAAACATCTAGCTACTAAATAACAATTCGATGGCGACACCTGTTACCGCCGTTGCAAACGGGAGCTATGAGATAGGTCATATAAAGCCGAACTGACAATAGGGTAACGTCGATAGCGGCTTAACGAAAGAATGTTGCTTCGACATGCCAACATCCAGGGAACATTGTTCAACCACGACCATCATATTGCCAGCACTCTACTAAAACTAACACGGCATTTTTTTTGTGTATTGTCCAGTCACGGCCACCGTTTGGCCTGCACTCGACTAGCAATGCGCAGATTGTCCAGCATTGTTTTGGATGCATTGCCCAATCGTGGCCACCATTTAGCCTGTACAGTTATATGGCACTGTCTTGGATTGTGGTTGCTCAGTCACGGCCACCATCTGGCCTGCAAACTATAGTACTAACACGACACTGTCTTGGCCAGCTGCCCTCGCTGCTAAGTCGATACACCTGCAGAAGTGACACCGCGACACAGGCTGACAAAAGGGTGGCGGCTTTCCAACAGACGCAGTCCTAGCAGACTATACTTGTACCTTTGCGCTTAAACAAGACGTTTGTTGGGGTAGGGGTGGGTGTCAAAGCATAAACTGAACCGACCGCAAAGGCAGTTCTAAGCCAGGATCAAGCGTGTGGGATTTCATGGGAAAATTGTAAATGAAAAAGCGGATCGCGAAACTGCAACATACCTGCATGGGACAAGAGACGCACACTTCATTGTAGAGATAGCTGACCGTATGCTGCGTCATTCCCTACAGCTTTTTATGCCACCCTACCCCTCTAACACCCCTCCCCCCCCACACACACACGTTGGTTTGTGAAACTTTTTGTTGTTAAAGTTTTGGGCAAATCGGACTGTAGAATACCTAAGCATAAGATACTAAAATAAAATGCCGTTATGTGTAGTGATCCTACTGCGAGATAGCCTAGAGTGGTTTTTTTTCTTCTAATTTTTAAACGCTCGAGTCACCTGTGAGGAACTCCTGCTGAGGCTGGAGCAAATCCGCGCCGACATTGTTGGTAGTTATCGGCCCTGTAAGGCGGGACGGATTTACAATTTATAACCGATAAGGTGAGAAACTCACGCTGAGCAGTCGTTGAAACATTGCCGAGCCTACAGAAAACCCACAGAAAGTAACTACCGCTCGGCGATCTCAAGCATCAAGACAGTATTTCTCTCTATCGTTTCTCTCTCTCTCTCTCTCTCACACACACACACACATTAGACATATCCCGTTACCTTGGTCTCTAGTTTTGAACCTTCCAGGACAAAGCTGGAAATGGCCGGCATAGCTCCTTCATTCGGCCGTTGGTCACTAGAGGCTGCTACTGCAGAGCGTACTCGGGTCGAGTTCTGAAACAGTGACGACGACAACGACGACGACAACGACGACGAGCCTCCCAGACCACCGCCAGCTGCTAGGTCCTCGTACTCTTCGGGCCTTAGACCGCGACGGCGGTGGTGGTGGTTGTGGCGGCGCTGACGTCGGTGCGGCAGGGTGACACAAAACATTCAGCAGACCGCGGAGACAACAGCGTGCGACGTAAAGTAGTGCTGGTCGACCTAGGGACCTCGCGCTGAGCCCGGCTGATAGAATGTGCCAACAGATAACAACCCGACGACTGGGCTACTGACGAATAGGACTGGGCCTCCCCAGGAGACCCACTCCGTAGCTGGATCCGATGGCGTTCTCTCGCGGATCTGACCCGGCGTTCCCGAACTGTGCAACGTTGTTACTCCGCAAGTTTGACCACCACTCTTACCCCGCACCACCACCACCACCACCACCAGGTTGGAAGACTGCTGAAAACAGTTTATGTAAAGCAGCCGGTACAAATAGCCGTGGACGTAAAGTGTAGGCGGAAAGAAGGTTCTTGTTGATAATGAACAACCATTAATCGGTGGCAGGCACCGCCTTCTGTGCTAGCGAACGCCAGCAAGCTAGCCTAATGCATTTTTTTTAAACTGTTGTGAGACGTGACAGGTGTGCTGACCTTAGGCGAGGGTAGTGACCCGCTGGATCGAGCCATGGGCTGTAAGACACTGCGAGATCGAGGGCTTTCAAGTCGAAGAACTGGCAACGCCAACAGAACTCTCGGGGTTTTCCGATACAAAAGCGCGCATTCGCTCTTGATTGGCAGCCTGGACATGCTGGCTAGAGCGTGGTGGTGAACCTTCACAAGTCGTACGTACGACTCTGGAGTAAAGTCGTGTGTAAAATGAAGTTGTATGTGCCTGTGCCTATGCCTGTGCCTGTAGGTGTTTCTATGCACGCGCATGACACGTGCATGTGTATTTATACGCAATAGAATGAATAAGGTGTGTACCCATATAGACAGTTATTATTATTATATGTTATTAATAAAGCAGAATGTCGATGTGTATTTGCGGCGGCGGTTGACAGTCATGCAGAAATCCACCTAGTCAAAATCCTCACCAAATGTCGCGGAATTTTTTTTTCCTCTACAGCGAAATCGTAGGCTATGTTTGATTGTTTATGTTAGTGGGGAGCATGTTTATTTTTAACCAGCCGGGGTCCCGGCAACGCTTAGGTTTCTGCCGCTAACGCTTCCAGCAGTGATGTTACTGTGAATTAAATAAGCTTTCGATCTATGGCTTCCATTGAGCAAGCTTATCATACGTGTCTTAGTGTAGATAAATAGTAAAGTGCATATACTCTTGATTTCCAGTTCCATTGACTGACGAGATGACAGCTCATGCTCAGCAACGGGAGCACAAAGCTTGCTCCTCGCTCTTTTCGTCTAATTGGTACTGTGTCAAATGATGGCCTTGCCCACACTTGTTCTGCTTAGCAGAGGTAGGTCAGCTTCTTCT
Source organism: Marisa cornuarietis (assembly GCA_004794655.1). NCBI lineage: Eukaryota > Metazoa > Mollusca > Gastropoda > Architaenioglossa > Ampullariidae > Marisa > Marisa cornuarietis. The sequence goes on along the minus strand of SMMW01000617.1, from coordinate 4,294,655 downwards.
GCATTGTATTTTTGTTTTAAGATACTGGTTACATCTCACAAGGGAGAAAATAAGCACAAACACGTTTTGGAGCACATCTACCAAACACAGCCTATGTCAGAGCCATCGTCAAAATGAACATTCCTGCCAAGTGTGCGGAGGGTCAGACAAACGGTGTAGATTTTATTAATATTGGGCACCATCGGCCGCCCTCTACAAGTATCGCTACACATTGGTTTATTTTATTTATTTAGATATTTTATCCGTTTTAAGATGCTAAAGGTGGCTTCAAATGAAAGTGTGTGTGAATATATGTTTATGCACTTCACAGATCTCATTGCGACGTGCCTCTACTATACACAATAAATATGGACAACAATTGTAATTTAGAGGGTACCCTATGAACGAGCTCAAAAGACAGAAATCGAATATAAGGAGGAGTGTGCGCGAACGAGGTGAGATTTGGCAAGAAAGTGCTTCCACCTAGAGATGACTTTCCACTATGGGGTCAAACAGGTAGCGCCTCTAGACGAAATCTGTACCCAGAACATTTTTTTGTTCTTACTGCAGTGGTGAGAATCGAGTGTTTTCACCACCATCTGGCTCCACTTCGACCGAGCAAGGACGTTAAATCGATGGGGGAGGGCGGGGTTCATAGCCTTTAAAGCGAGCGAGTCCTTTACCTTCACTCTACTTCCACCACCACCTCCCCCACACCCCCCACCACCACTAAAAACGGCAGCAGTGTCTCTTTCCTTGCTCCTTCCTTTGATATCATCCACGCGAATGCACTGTATGCTGACATGCTGAGGCAACGCCGGTACAAATGCTAGTATATAACAATAATGTGTTGATATACAAGCACACATTATATGCTAGCACAGTTGATACTGCGTGAGTTCATGTTTTCGTTGGCTAAATCGAGCGGAGGCAGTCACACCTGTACAGACTGCGCGTGCAGTAACACATCTCTCTCACTCTTTCTCTCTCACACAGAGTGGTGTGTGGGGGGGGGAAATTGGTGTTCTACGCCGAGCCAGCAACTAAGGCTATATATATATATCACGCAAAGGCAGCCAGCCCTGTAAACAGATGCCACATGCAGAAAGAACAGCGTGCCCGAGACGAGAGCTGAACCTAGGACAGCCAACCTTCACTGTTTTGGCGACAGTGACAGGGGCTAACCGTTGCGTCACCGAACAGCCTCTCACATGGAGAAAAAGACAGGCCCAAAAAGGTTTTGTGCGTGCAGAACGAGCCTTGCAAAGTGCGCTTGGTTACTGCTAACTTCATTTTATAGGAGACAAACCAATGGGGACTTTTACAAGACTAAGCCCCTTAATTGTCTATTTAAAAAACTGTTGAGACAGAAGTAGGAGGTTGTTGGGAAAACATAACTTGCGACAATTAAGAAGAAAATTGTTTTAATGGGCATCATATTTACACTAAAACAGTGAAAAACAAGGACAAACATTTTGTAGTGGACGCCCTGCCTTGCCTCCACTCTCCACTGGCGGGTACCTGCAGGCAGATGCAAGGTTCATATGGTTTCAGGCTAAGGCCTTGCATCGCTTCCCAAAAGATGTATGACATATTAAGTGGAAAGTTTTATATAGTTTAGATAACCAAGGAGGTTTTTTTCTACGTGCCTTTACCATGAGATTTTTGGGATTCTCTCTGAAGCTAAGCTCTTGTCACAATAAAGAATATGTGTGTGTGTGTGTGTGTGTGTGTGTGTGTGTGTGTGTGTGTGTGTGTGTGTGTGTGTGTGTGTGTGTGCGCGCGCGCGCGCCCACGTGTGCTGTCCAGTCACGAAGGGTTTTTACGCAGGAATCCGTTCCAGTACATAGCGTATCGTATCAGCCAACCTGTGCATTCACCTGATCCATACAGACGGGTCACGCCTGCGCGACGGCAAACAGTTTCACGGAACAAGAAACTGCTACTGCTGTTGCTGCTATAGCTGCCGCGAATCGATGAAGAGGCGAGGATAGACAATGTTTGCAGTAGATGGTTCAGGCTTCATGTTAGAAGTTTCTGGACCAAAGGGTTACAGAGTGCATGGCCGATGCACACTAATAGCGTTTCGGGAGTGTTGAGATCGACGGCCGTTATGCCATGCATGTACGCCCCCCTGAACAAAGGGGTACGGATGGGGGTGCCAAGCATCAAAGGTTCTTGCAACAGGACGCGCCGAGTACCACCAGGTTGGGTCTTACCACCTGGCAATCGAGCTGCTGAATGATCGCTGCAAGCGCTCTTTGAACTCGCAGATCACAGCTTCCATTTGAGCGACATAGAAGAACAAAAAATAGCAACGCACACGACGAAATAACAGCAAAATACAAGTTTGGGAAAAGGGGGTGGGTATTTGAGGGGTTGCAGAGTCCAGGCACGGGGAGCGTATGTCAGTTGTTTCGTGGGCAAACATTGCCAACGTCTGAGACCGTGGCCGGCGCGTAAAATTAAATGAAACTAAACAGATTGCATAGATACCCAAGTGTCGGAATATATTGTTTGTCAGTGACTAAGAATTCGCTGTATGACTCGTATGCCTTATGGTAACAAAACATCCGACTGTTTATGTCATTACTTATTGACCTTACTGCCAGAACGGAAATGCGCTATTGAAATACTTGTTTCACGAGCTAATTTACGACGAGCTGAGGCAGCGCCCAAATGTTCAGTTAGTATCATTCGCCAAACAAACGTAACTATTGGTACGAAAAATAATGAAGTATTTTGTTCTGATTACAACCGCCCAACGCCTTCATTTGCTGAATACTCTGACGGCATTATAATTATGACGTAAAACTTTAGAATGAAAAATGCGTATAATAACAGACAACAGAAAAAGAAAGCTCTAGAAGAATTAGTCAGTGGGCAGCGAGAGGGAGAAACGGACGGATATGGCCCAGGAACTTGTCAGGTTTGTTGGGGTTTTATGTGTTCGGTATAGCGGGGTAGGATTCTATGCGTTTATTATCTGTTCATGTATTGATGTTTATTAAAGGATTTTGGACGTTAGCTGTGTACCTGAGATTGTTGTCTCTATTCTCCTTCATGCTCCTTTTCTTTATCTCTCCCTTCCTTCTACTCTCGTCTGTCAATCCTGTCTATCTTCTCAGTTAATCCTGGCGTAGCCCCCGGTATATCCGAACAGGGCATTATCACATTATGCTGCACAATTCCATCTGTGGTGGGAAAACTGTATTACTCTTCTTGAGTGTTAACAAACGATATTCTTGCAATCAGATAATAAATCACGCATTTACCCAAACGGAAAACAGGTTTCTTTGCAGGTATATACCTAGCGTTCCCTCGTTGTCAAATGAAGTACACACAAACAGATCGAGTGTCGCTAGGCAAGCACAGCTCGCAGGACTGCACGATAAAAGTCAGCTTCGATAAAATCGCCAACCCCTAGTCAACTCTCAGCCGGGCTCTTTATTGACAAGGCAGAGCTCGTATTGAGTTTTTGACGTCAACCTGGGTATGGAGCGGCATATGTTCTTTTGTCAGCTATATCGCGTCTCTTCGTGTTTAACCCCGCAAAGGGATATGGCGCTTTCTTTGTTGGTGGTGGTGGTTGTAGTGGTCTTCCCACACCACACAAAATACGTAGCGTTATAATGCTTATGTTTTATTGAAGGAATTGACGGGGAGGATGACAATCTTTTCTTCTGTTTTGCCTCTTTAATTTTGTTTCTTTTTGTCACATAACGTTCGTTCATCAACGTCCGTTTACCTCTTCGCGACTACACCTTTTACGTGTAGGGTGGGGAGGCCACTCGTGTGACGGCGACCTGTTTCTCGGCTGTTTGACCAGTATTTACACAATCATGAGGATATTATCGTGTCCCGTGGCGTCAGACCAAGAAAAATTATCAACCTTTTCGCGGTGACATTTGCTGGATCATAGCCATTGGTATTGCAAAGTTTCGTGCGTTGCATGTCGCCCGTGGCAGTAATTGGAACGGCATTTTCAACTTAGAAGAGTAATGAATTCATGTGCGCGACGACCATTATCTGTCATACCGCCTAGCGTTCCCCTGGAGGAGAAATGCAAGAAGTAATGTGTGTGCGAAATCTTCGGCGACGTGCAGTTTGAAAAGGGAGGAAGGAAAGAAGGCAGAAAATAGAAAAAGGGACATATTTACGGCATTTTCAAGAAAGTTCACGTAAGCCATTCCTGTTGTTTTGTGCTGGCACCAGAACGTCACTCAATATAATAGGCCTACATTACATTCGTCTCGCTTGGGGTACATAATGAATCTGAACACCTCTCATGTATTGGGTGCTCGTGATTCACGAAATGTTTTGACAGCTTACGTATTTGGGGAGGGGGTAAGATCTGCCATCATAGTAGATGTAACTTTTAGCATATTCATTGAACAGCATAACCTCCATATTATCTAATGATGACTTCATACCAGATCTTCACATAGGAGATTTCATGGGAGGAAATTTGCATTCAAATTCAGATGAATACACAGCCTCTTTCTAGAGGTAGGGCAGATTCTTCTTATAATTAACCCTCTTAGGCCTTGATAAAACAAAAAACGACGTTTAAAAACTGAACTGTGATTTCCACTAAAGATGCAGCTTGACTTTTATATAATCTACATGCAAGTATTTACAATTTTACAAAATATTTTTATTCTTAAATTTCCATGATTAATAAGGCATAACAATCAGTAGAGAGAGAACTAAAGCAGCAGAAATTGACCTGAAACAACAACGAAACTTGCTGCTGACAGATGGAGGTCTTTAGTAGATGCCTTGTGTACCACCTAGGTACAAAGAGGACTAAGTAATAATGCACAACTGTTTGCTGTTTAGCAAAATGATGCAGGTTGAGTACAATCTAACACCTACAGACACAAATGTCCTTCAAGAAAGAAATTATAAGTAATTCAAAGCACTTCCCAGAAAACAATGTTTTGCCTTGCACATTGGGGATTTCCTATTATTTGGAAAACTTAATGTCATGAAATCTATGTCTGCATATTGTATTGTCCTTTAAAAAAAACCACTGCCATGCATGTAAGTGCACACGCACACACACAAATATAAAACGACTAAGTACCATGAACTTAGCATGATAGTCTGGCAACTATAGCTTTAAAATGCTACATACCTTGAAAGTGTGTCCATGATGGGTTTGTTCACTTGTATGAGAAGTGACTTCAGGGCTTGAGCTGGACAACTGAAGGACAGAAGATGAATGCCTCTTTATTTTCTGTGATCTGCTTTTTGACCTGTTATTATCTGGTAATTTAGCATCCACTAGTTGACAGGATGAATCGTTTGCCACGGGACTGAACAATATGCCACTTATATGCTCTGTTGAATCTGTCTCCTTCAGGTTGGAATATTTCAATGAATGCCGAGGCTGAGGAGGACGAAAACATGGGTAGCTGCTTGCATCTGGATGGGTGTCCATAAGCACTGTTGGAAGTTGTCTTCCCTGTAGCAGGTTTTTCGTGACATTTCCTGATGAGTCTTTGTCTGAAGGTAGGTTCACTACTTCCATGTTTCCTTGAGATGCAGAAAGTGATGCACATATTTAAAAAATGATTCAGCAAATTCATTTAAAATGTAGTACATCAGCACAGTCAGCTTATAAGCACAATTATGCTACACTTCCCACTCAGATTAAATTATGTGCCAAACTGTGAACACTGCAATACTCTTGCTATTACCATATGTTTTATTCATAGGGCCTGCTTATAAGTGTATCAAATGTGTAGCATAAATAAATTGCAATAAAAAGATTGAGGAGAAGAGATTTCACTTAAATGCATGATGGGGTGCAGACAAAGAAATTTTTTAGAGCAAATTGTGAAGAAGAATTTATAGACATTATTTGGACAGTGGTTAATGCACAGAAAATACAAATGTTGCCTATGGTGGTTCTATTTCTCTTTTTCAGCATTCCTAAAAAAATGATGGGATTTAGTTTTCTTCATGGCCGTCGTCGCAAAGGAGCCATATCTCTTATATTTCTAGTCATCTTTTTAGTAGTGCTTTACTCTTTACAGAACAAAGACCCTCCAATGTTAGCAGTCTTAGGTGACTCTTATTGGTTGGACTTGTTCCATTCTAGGTACTTCCTTCCCAGAAATAGAATAATTATGCCACTACATATTTCATATTTAATTGAACCAGAAAGACATTGTAGGAGTGAAGCCTACATCGGTGTTCTTATTCCAAGTCACCCAAAAGATGGCCTAAGAAGAACAGCAATTCGGAAGACTTGGGGTCATGCTTTGATACAGAACCAGTGGCCACATGCCAAACTTAGGGCACATGCTGACATTTTCTTTTTGCTAGGGAGAGCATCCAACCAGCTGGAATATCAGTCTGTTGAACAGGAAGCACACACAAACGCTGATATGATTATAGGCAACTTTGCTGACACTTACAGAAACCTCTCAATAAAAATGTTGTTTGGGTTGAACTGGATTGCCAAGAACTGCGCAGAAACAAAGTTTCTTGTCAAAATGGATCCAGACACATTTGTTGACTTTCCACAGCTGATGGACCTCCTCCTGAACAATGAGTATAAGCTGCACAATTCTGTGCTGGGAAAACTGTATTACTCTTCTCCTGCATTAACAAGTGGCAAGTGGAAAAATGACCCCAATGAATACCCTTTTTCAGTGTATCCAACATTTGCTGGTGGGCCATGCTACATTTTATCCACTAACATTTCAGCTCAGATTGTGAACATGTCTCAGTACATGCCATACATGTCACTGGAAGATGTGTATATTACTGGCATCTTGTTAAAGACATTGGGTGCACGCAAATACTACATCCCACAGCTGCACAATTTCCCAGGTCAAGAAACATCTTGCGATTTTATAGGTAAAGAAAAAAAACTGTTGAGCACAACCGATCTATCCATTGACCAGCTAAGAGAGTTCTGGCACACTATCACAAGAGGAACTTGTTAATATTTTTGAAGTTTCACCGTCCATTTGCACCAGTTGACAAAGCATGTGATTTAAGAATAATAATTTAAAAATGATTTCAACACAGCCATTCATGTGTGTTTGTCACCAGAAGAAGCGTATCTATGATGTGACTGTGGCTAAAACTCCATAAAGTTATGATCTTTTGGTTTTTGAAAATTGCAAGATTTTTGTTTTCAGAACCCATAACTCAATCTAGAAGAAAGATAGTGGCCATTATTTTTTTATTGGATACTTTGCACAAGCTGTTTAATTTCGTTTTTGAAAATAGTGGGTTTTTTCAAATAGAGACACTGAACACTGATGTGAAAAAATAGTTTACAAACATATTATCCAACATCTTTGTGCTTTTGCACAAGCTGTTTAATTTCGTTTTTGAAAATAGTGGGTTTTTTCAAATAAAGACAATGAACACTGATGTGAAAAAATAGTTTACAAACATATTATCCAACATCTTTGTGCTAGACCTAGACATGTTAACAACTATAGGTCTAAGAGAAAATAAAAGTTGCAGTTTCCCTTGCCAACAATTAAAGACCTGGCATACCTTTTATGGCCACTGAATATTAATAATAGACCACGTGCCTATCTATAAAACATGGTATAAAAGTTTTTGGAATTTTTGAATCATAATTTCTGTTTGCCTTACCATTTATTTATAGTTTATTTTTAAGTTTTTAATATGTGAATTTTATGCATATCTATAAGATTTAAAATTGCAAAGCTGTTTCAATGAGTTGTAATATCTCTATTTTTGCTCCGTCCCAGAAAATTATGTCCAAGAACCACATGGCCTTAAATATTTACTGTATGTTGAATTTGATGTTTAAATCAGTAAGTCTGTGTAGATGTGCTCTTTAAGTGTAACATCTATCTCTAAAAGTGTATGAATATACAGATGAATCAATGGAAATTGCCCTTTTGTCAGTTTAGAAAGTTTGTATTAAAGATGAAGTGTCACTTAAGCATTCATTTTGTTTCAAAGAGTCTTTTGTGATGAAATTTGTGCCTTGCTCATGCAGAGGCTTTAAAATATTTCAGCTTTCATTGATAGTTTAGTTTTGTTAACAGTGCATAAAGTTGCGTGGATATAGCATGAATTAAAAAAAAGGTTTTATAGGCGGCTTATACAAAAATGAATGTTACCCACTTTATCCAGTGTGGTCAAGCAGCATGAATAACAGTTAGCATCGTGCCAGCTACATGGCTCTATTACCACCTCAAAGATCATATGACCCCTGGCTTACAAAATCCGTTTTTTCATCTAAACAAAGCAATTGTCAAAATTGTAATCGGACTTGGGAACAGCACATCAGATGCATGGTATCTGAATTCCACTACCCAAATTACATTTCTAAGCACATCAGCAAACCCTGTTAAAGTGGCTAAGCATGCATAGTTTTTGTTCAAGAAGCCTTGATCTTGTATCTGCATGGACTTTACATCAGTAGTAAGGGGTGAATAACACAGAGGTCTTAAAGAAATACATTATGTTAGTGCTAGGGTCTTTAAAACAGGTTAATCTGTCTTTATCTTCTAGCATGAACAATGAAGCTCTGAACAAATTTTCTGTCTTGCAATAAACAGTTCGTTTCTAGCTGTTTTGACATTTCCTAACCTCCTGGGAAAAGTGATGTAAACCACTGCTTCATCCCAATATAAATGTTGAAGTAAATTGGTCCTTTTAAACATTATGCAGTATTTCAAACTTTCACACTTCTTGCACACCATTTCTTTATTTGACATCTGAAAATCTTCACAGAAGTTCTGAGGGGCAACCAGATTATTCCGGTTCTCACACTATGCACATAAAAGAATTTTATATCCAATGAGACTGCCAGATATATTTTGTTTCTTCTCATAAACAGAAAAATATGCCTATTTGATGAGGTGTCTTACATTCTTAAGATAATATTGAACAAAATATGTAAAGAAACTGCTATTTTCAATTAAAACTATCCTTTTTAAAAATCCAATATTGCATATTTTTATTGCACTTGTGTGTCCATGAATGTTGTGAAAAACATGTTCAAACATTTTACGGCGTGTTTTCCTTTCATCCCTTATTCCAAAGACTTGCAATTTGAAGGAAGTGATCACTGCTGTGAGGTGCTAGGACAAACAAAGGAACATAACAGAACAGAGAAACTGGAAGACACTCCTAGCAGCACAATTTTGTGTATAATTTGGAAAAAAAACTTTATTGAAATAAATCAACATTTTTGCCTCTAATGTGAATCTTAGCAACAACTGCAGGTCCTGATAACCATCTGGAGTTCTATGTGTACATGTTCTCAATGAAAACACCGCAGCATGTTATGCACATTCATGTGCTGTATACAGTTTACAGGGTTGGCTGCTTCGCCATGATCAAACCTTAGTTGTGGCTTGGGGTAAAACTGATTTCCTGCTGCCCCACCTCACTCCCTGCCATGCTGTGCACAGATAAGCTAACAACCTCCTTGGCCTTAACCTCAATCATTACTTGGTCTCAAAATGTTAAAACATTTAATCCCAAGTGGTACCCAGGCTTAAAGAAGTTACTATGCTTATGTGCTAATGATAGAGGTAAAATTTACATTAGGCTGACTCTCTCAAGATGACCAATTTCTCATGTAGCTGCATGCATTAAAGGGTTTTGCCATTTAAACAAAAGTGTTTGTGCTCTAAAAGAAAACAGGTACAATTTTAGCTCACTCAGCTGACTACAAAGTCTAAGCTGGAACTGCTACATTCAGCCAGTCATTTGATAGCTTCAGCATGATGAGTCATTCATTGAGCTTTAAAACAGTAACTTAAATCCATGACAAAGTGATAATGTTCAACATCCACTTGATGCTGATACATAATAGAAAGCAGTATAAATAGATGGCCACCTAGCATTTAATGTCATCAGATATAATAACCATTGAAAACTCTCAATCTCCTTTCTGTCATGGGGAGAGAATTAAATGGTGCTCTTATTCAGCAAGAAAAAGGGATTTTTGTTCTCTCCATCTGAAGGTTAAAATAAGCAAGTGCTTTAGCAGCTAAGGCGAACACATTTTAATTCGATCATTTGAATTTTGGAGGGTATTCAAGGTGTTTTTGAATTTGGAATGAAACTACTTTAAGAAACTTTGAAAATAAAGCCTTGAGGAAAGTTCCTTCTAAACTGAGATTTTACCAGTGTTTTCCCCTACCAATGCTACAAAGCTAAGACGCTTTGGTAATTTCACTATATTATATACTTTGACTCCACTAAAGTCTAAAAAATATGGACGTATGGGCAAACTATTCTGAAAGCTGAAATTTGGAGGCTTTATGACTATGTGAGTATACATACATCGCATACTTTCATTACTTTCGTATGTACTTTTTATAAACGTCTTATATGTTGAAAGTTATTTGAAATGGTGCAAGCTCGATCGATCTCGCTCTCTCTCACACACACACACACACACATGGAGATGTCGATGTATGTAGGCTAGCTGAATTAGCTTTTTATCTGAGCTTTGCATAGAAAAAATGCCTAAGAAAAGCAATGCCGAGTTAAGCCAGAGGTTACGACCGCTGCAACTCTTATTTATCAACGAAGCGAGCGTTTGTTATGAGTCGAACCGCAGGGTTATATAGCGCTGGCCAAATTTAGGACTACTGCCAAACAAGCCAGCCACACACATTAATAAAATGCGTTTTAGATAACACACCAAAATGCCGCAAGAATAACGTGATTAATGTCAGACAGCCGACGCCAAGACGCTACTTCTACAATACAGTGCAGCACGTACCTGCTTTCTAATCTTGTCCGTGGAAATGGTTGATAGGCACGCTTTCTTCTGCGCTTGCGCATAAGTGGTATTGGTGTAATAATGAGCGCTGTGATTGGTTAGAATAACACGAAAGACTACTCTGAGGATGGGTATTAGCGACCACTTTTTAGGGAAATGTCGTCTGCTTTAGCGCCAAGAAACGGGACCTCTTTTTAAAGTATTACAAACACGGATTGCGGAACATAGATACGATCCTTGCACCGGATCTTTCGTACCGTACAACGGTACAAGCGCAGTATCTAAGTAAAGACCAGCCAAGTACCTACGCCATTTCGCTGATACTCCTCTTTTTTTTTCCAACACACACACACACACACCATATAAGTGGCTGTAGTGTAGATACTATAGATATTGTCGCCTTTTACTATAAATCTCGCTGCTATGTCGCTGGCGCATTGGACCACTTAAGCAATTATAACTTTCTACATTAAAACACTGACCTATATATATCAACAGGTCCGAAATGAAAATGCGCTTTAATATCACGTGCAGCTTTATTCAGTTTTACTAAAAATGCTATTGCAATCACAATTATCGATGACCAAGATAATGCCAGCATCTCGTGGCTCGCAAAACCTGATTCACGCACAGTGAGATACGGAATTCTGATTCTTCCATCAGCACTTTTCCATCTTGTGCGAAATGTCATTCTATGTTTCAGCAAAAGTTAAAAAAAATAACAACAACAAAGTGGCCGCCTGTCTAAAGGGCTCATGTTTTCGTCTTGACTGCCTTATACATATTCATGGGAACCAATTTCGGTCTCGTTTGCAGTATTAATCGGTTCGACCTACACACATATAAATCTTACATAAGCGCATGCACGCATACGCGCGCGTGCACACACACACACACACACATGGAAAGACACGTAGCGGACGTCAGGCAAAAATAAGAGACGGCGTCTGCTACGTTTCATTCGACTGCTCCTAATATATACCGAGAACTGAAAGACCATTTGCAATCTCTCACCGACGGATGTACCAGTCCCTCGACCAGTCATCTGGGAGATAACCTACTTTAATGCGAAAGATTGAGGTCTTTTTATTAGTGCGAAGGGTAATATTCAGGCATACCATTTTCCACGTGGGGAATTAAAATCAAAGGATTCCTTCGGGAAGAAATTACGCAGAGAAACTATAAGACGATTTAGCGTACATACAAACTAAAACAAACTAGAATATACCAACCTGCGGATCTATAACTATTCATTGGACCCTGCGCACCTTTTAACAGAACGTGATGAAGCCACCTCATCCCAAGGAAACTGGTTAACATTATCAAGTCCTTATACGAAAATTTTGAATGCCAGGTCATCCACAACAACCAGCTGACTGAACCCTTTAGAGTGGACACAGGCGTCAAGGAGGGGTGCATCCTGTCACCAATACTGTTCATACTGCCCATTGATTGCCTCGTGCGTCGAGTCACACAGGGAAGTCGACAGGGCCTACAGTGGACTCTAACCACAGTCTTGGAAGATCTAGACTACGTCGACGACCTAGGACTGCTATCCTATAGGCACCAAGACCTTCAAGATAAGACCGAAAACCTTAGTAAGATTGTCAGCATGATAAGACTCAGAGTCAACACTAAAAAAAAGCACAAGTCCTAAGGAACAACAGAACAAACAATAACCCTATCACAATCAGCGGGAGTCCTCTAGTGGACGTAAAAGAATTTGTGTACCCAGGAAGCAAGGTGACAGCAGATGGTGACTGAACAGCTATAGGAGGTCAACAGCAGGATCAGCAAAGCCAACCAAGCTTTTGCAATGCTTTAAGCCCATCTGGAGATCCAATGGCCTCAGCAGCCATACAAAGATCATGATATTCAAGAGCAACGTCCTCAGTGTCCTCCTATATGGGTCAGAGTGCTGGAAGACCACAGCCTCCATCGAGAAAAAGCTAGAAGTGTTTCAAACCAAGTGTCTGCGGCGCATACAAAAGATTTGGTGATGGTTAGGTCACGTCTGCCGCATGCCTCCAGACTCAGTCCCCAGAACAGCCCTGCGATGGACACCACAGGGAAAGAGGAACAGAGGGAGGCCCAAAGAGACGTGGAGACGATCCATCGAAAAGGATCTCAAGAACAGAGGTCTATCACTAGAGACAGCCCCCAGAATAGCAGCAGACAGAACCAGATGGAGGTCCCTAGCTGTCGCCTCACGTGCCAGACGGCACAAGGAGGAGTGATTGATGAAGCCACCATTTAGCTGTCTCACCACTCGTAGTGTCATATTAACCGATAAGAACATGAATAGAGTTAGACTCTTTAGATGTGAGAAGTTTGAAAATTCATTTATTATATTGTCAGTTCCACAAGCTTTGCTTCCTTTAAGCTTTTTAGGCAATTGGCAACCTCGCTCTCACATACTTCAGTGTTGAGATAGTTATTGCTAGTTTCGGCTGTGTCCACAAGTACAGAAGTCTCAAATGTATCATTACAGGGATGGTTTATCTCATAAAAGTGCTCTAAGAATTCACTGCAGGTTGGGATTTCCTTCTTTCTTTTTTTCTTTATTATTCTTGTTTAGAAGGTTACAAAAAGCGTTTGGGTTCTTACATCTTAGATACCCAATTTTCCTAAATTTTTGCTGGTAGAGTTTAAACTGCTTTCTTTTTTCTCTCTTGTAGTCACGTCCAGCTCTAGTCATGCGTGACTGGGATCTGAGCTGTTACAGATCTTCACATGACGCCGAGCTTTAAAAAGTTCACGTCTCTTCATGCGGCAGCTAGAATAAAGCCATGGTTTAGTTATAGCCTTTTGACTAGAGACATGCTGTTTCTTTGGGTTGCTAGCACTATCCAGCATAATATTGCATACCTCTTGGGTTAGTGCATCAATCTTGTCTAAGTCTACTTCCTGACTTTTTTTTAATAACTCATTAACTTCATTTATTAACTGGCTAATCTTGTTAGAATCTAGGAGATTAGTGAAGTCATCTTTCATTCTGTTTTTCCATTTTGGGTTTCTTTAGTTTTGTACCCTTCTTTACAGTATCATCATTTAGGGTTGGGAGAACTTTGGATTGTACATTTTGTTTGGATGATAGTTTCAGGTGAAGTTCTACAATGCTTGAGTTTTTACAGGTAAGCTTTCCTTTGTTTTTATCGGGTCTCCCCTCTTCCATTAACAATTGCAAGATTTAAGTTTCTACATAATTCAATAAGTTTTTGACCATATGTAACACGGTAGATGGGGGCTGCTTGTCCAATCTCACAATAACGAACACAAATCAACACTGTCGTACGTGTCCAGTTATTTTACTCTAACGCCGGTTGATGGTTCCAGTAAAAGCGAAGCATACACAAGAGAACAAATCCTTAAAGACCAACCTGAATGAATTGCGTTTTCGTTTTTTTTTTTTGCAGATATCGGTAGATATAGGCGATATAAAACTAACCTGTAAATTTTAGCCTCGAAAACCCATCCATTAATTAATTATCGCACCTGCGATCAACAAGCGCCGCTAACAGTGTACTATACGTCACACTTGTGCACCATTCACAACATTGCCAGCCGTCAACACAAAACACAGAGAGAGAATGAGCGACATTTCGGATTATTTGGACGCTGAAAGTCTGCATTTCTCGTGGTTCTGAAAAAAACTGCTACCTTAGCATCTCATCTACTCCTGATATTCTGATGGATTCACGGTCCTGCTGGTACATGAGTTGTAGGACTCCACTCTACACTCGCTGCTCCATGTCTTGCAGGTTGTCTCGTTGAGTAACATCTGTAGTGTGCAGCTTGATGGGACGATCAAGCGCCTCTGGTATGGCAACTGAGATGGCTGTCACGAGTGCGGGGAGTATTTGCCGCCTGAAGGTATTTTCACAGGTACCACATTTACTAGTCTGTGCGAGTGGACCACAGCTGGTGCTTCGTTAACACGTGTTAAAATATTTTTGTGTATGTTGGCCGCATCTGCTCTCTCCTCCTCGCCAAGACTATGATTATCAGGATCCCGTCTTTCAACATGATCATCATCGGGAGACTGTTTTTTAAGGCTTCTTTTGAGATAACGCAGGTGGGGAGAAAAGTGGGTGCTTGGTTTTTCCAGTTGTTCGGTTATTGTCCTGTTTACTGCCTACTTTGCCAGACGACAAAGTAACAGTCAATAAGTTGAGCTCACCACAGTCTGCTGAGTCGTATAAACCAGGTAAACGATCTTGGATAACGGAGAAATAGTTCTCAGAACAAGTTGAAAGATTGAAACAGGTAGACAAAATTTACACCAATATGCTCTGTATATTGAGAAGTATATATCTCAAAACTCCGTTGTAGATTAAGATGACAATTAGTAGATGAAAACCAAGAACATTGGAGAGCCCGATAAGCAAGCAAACCAAACAGTGACGATGGGGGTTTGTTAGAGGGGAAGTATCTGTCACTGTTGCATTGGCTGGTAGTTGTTGTTTGTTGTTTATTTAGTTGGAAAGTGCTTCCACCTTGCGGTGACTTCGCACTATGGGGGGAAAGGGAGGGGGAGGAAACCGGAGTACCCGGAGAAAACCCCCGCCGCCCAGCCCTGCGAACAGGTGTCACACACAGAGAGTGTCCCGAGACGAGATCTGAACCCTGAGCCGCTCACTGCAGTGGTGACAAGCGAGTGTTTTAACCACTACACTACCGGGGGCCCTCAAAAGGGATTGGCTGGTAGCTATTCCGGACAGTATGCAAGCCTATGTGATTTCTGTCTATTCGATGGTGTCAGATGTGAATGTGCGATTACAAATGATGTTTGGCTCTTTTAGTATGGTGTTTGAGGAACCTAGTGTGCTTAGTTGTTAGTGAAAGGGGGGGGGGAATGCGGTGTCAGTTTCACGCCAGTCATTAGCAAACGACGTCTTTGTTTGAGTGGTTACTGAAGTTCTGAGAGATTTATGCAGGTTCCCATACCCGTCCTAAACTCCCCAGGGGCAAAACAAGGTAAGGGAATTAAGAACGATATGAATGTCAGCTGTTCATTGAGTTTTTGCAATATTTCCAGGCTTTAATGTATATTGTTTTTTTCAGTTCTCGTAGAGGACACGGATTAATTTGCTTCTCTGAGCTCTCAAGCATCTTCCACGCTGTCCTGCGCGTGAGCAGGAACTTCTCGACTGGAGTGAGTCGCTTCTGCAGCCTGTGCAGTGTCCTTATTCGCTCAATGGAGGTGCGACGCTGGAAACTTGTCGCTCTCCTCGCAACAATGACAGACCGCTGAATGTGTTGGCTGCAAGCATGCGTTAGGGTGACCGTAGGGGTAAGGGGGGCACAGGCCGAGAGCAACACATGTGATAAAGTCTATTTTTCACACAGGGATCGTTGTCCCGAAAACTTGTCCACAACGTTTGCATTTTTGAAACAATCATGCAGTAGCTAATATTATCATCTCTCACGCCAGTATTTTCCATTTTGTTTAATTTTTTTCATCACAGTGCTCTTTTCTCCACTGCACGATATCCAGATCAAGATGCCAGCGTTTTACCGACACCTGCTCAGGAGACTGACAATTAGCTTTCCCGCGCGACGGTTCAGAGACCTTACTCGACAACACAACATGACGACCTAGTTGAATTGCCTCAGACCTGTGTTTTAGATGCGATTGTAATTTAACAAAATTGTTTGCTACCCGAAATTTTTCTCGACTGTGATTCAAAACGTATTTATCATTTAACCCCAACATACCACTTCTTGGTTTTTTCCCTTTAATTTTACTGTCTAAAATGTTAATGTACTGGAATCTCAAAGTAAATGACGAGATGGAATTTGAAAAGGATATCACTGCTATTACTAGCAAAATACCTGAAGTAGAAGCTCTCTTGTACAATTTGGGTATTCCCTTTTAATTTTTTTATTATCAGTCAGTTCCTCCAATTGATTTATTTAAGTCAAGTTTGAATATTCAGTGTCTTGAGGAAGAACTTTCTTCCTAATATCCAACACATTTGAAATCTAGTCTACATTTCTTCAAAACAGAATTTCTGAAATATTTATATCACAGTCTATGACCAGTTACAAAAGTTCCTCCCACCGTTAAGCTAGCATGAAAGGACAACACAAGTGCTCAGCGAAAGTCACTGGAAACAGAGCACAAAGTATCACAAAAACATATTCCGGTGATATTTTATGACAAAGAGACACGAGAGATTTTATATTAATATTTTTCTCTTAAGCACATGGAAGTATTTCTAAAAATAGCGTCGTCTGTATGAGCTGAATGAAAAGATGCAATCCTCAAAAGAAAACAGACCAGGTCACAATGTGCTATTGCTAAATGTTCTCTTCGACACTCAGACGGAGTTTGTATTGATTTAGGAAATTTGAAAGATAATGGCAACAAACGGCGGTTGATTAACTTTGTTCGGAGATGTGTGTATACGGGTCTCTGCTTTGTTCAAACATGCCGTGCGAACTTCGTCCCCACACCGCACTCAAGAATTTGCTCAATTTGCGTAATTGTTGCCAATTAAATTTTGATCAGGAGAAGATTACTTAGCAGTATATCGAGTGAATTCGGTTTGGAAATTTTTTTAAACTTCAGTGGAAGCTTCTAAATTTGGATGGCTCTATCCCCAAATCAGCCGTGTCGATTTTTGGGCAAAGAATCGCTTCTTCAACAAGAGAACCTAAGTAACGCTTCTTCTTTTATCTCGAACACTTGCACAGATTTGCTCAACTGAGCCACACCCACTGTTACAAATACTACTGGCGCGTAAGAGAACTCCAGTATGGAAGAGTAATTTTCTCCTGCTTTCCTAGTGGCAGGTGAGAATGCCGATGTTTGAAGGCTTATCTCTTTAAAATTAAGCATAATTGTGTACTCACAGTTTGGGAATTATTATTTTAAAATGATAATAAAGAAACAATGTGTACTCGGTTTGTCCTTTAAAGTAACTTGAGGAGGTGATCACCAAGTTTTTGTAAGGTGCCCTTTCCAGAGATGGCAGCTACAGTGCTGCATGAAGAGGATTGCAGCAGTGACAGCAGCAATGGCCAGGATGGAGATGAGAGAATTTGCGCGAAGCACCATCATCGGGTTTGCTGCCAACTACAGACTGTACAACTCACTCTTAGTCTCCATTCGTCTGTACAGCTGTAAGCTCTCTCTCTCTCTCTCGCTCCCCCCACCCCCATCCTGGATAAAATGTGTTCACAGCCTGTGCGATCGATGTTTCTCGGTGCTGCATTTTGATTTGTTGTATTAACTACAATTTCATTGTAATCTGAATATTAGTTGGAGAGTTACCTGTGTCATATAACATGCATTCGGACAACTTTGTTTTTCGGAAAGTTTGTGGAAGTTTTGTGCCCACATTCGTCGCATTCACGCTGAAGAGAGCTAAACTGAAGTTGTCTGTGCGTGTCGCCATGATTACGCTCAAGTCCCGAACCGACGGTGCGGCATTTGGTTTGTTGTTCTCACTTCTGTTTTGGAGCAGTCTACTTATGTTGCACAGAGTCTTTACGACCTTTGACATCTACACTTTGACACTGAGCCATCGACATCAGCGTGCGACCTTCCTATTAGGCCTGTAAGGTTTGATGTGAGCGAGAGTTACTTGCCCTTACTTGAGGTAAACAAACACGATCAAGACTAAGCGGCTGTGTGCTGTCAGTGAGACAGCATCGCATTTTTAAGCATTTAAAAGCTGTTTTCACAGGATTTGTTTCTGTGAAAAATACATGGTCATATTATGTGGAATAATCTACATACATTTGTGTGTGTTTTTTTTTTTGAGCTGACTAATAAATCAACACAACTTACTAAAAGTCCCTATACTGTCACAGTTGTAATTCGCTTATATAGTTACTGATAGTGGCGCCAACTCAAAGAATATCGTCTCATTGCCTTCAAGACTTTTATGTAGGTTAGTCAAAATATTGGCCACACCAGCTGCATGTGCCTGTTATTTAATAGCAATGACAGTCGAAAAAAAATACTTATTCTATGAATATTATATTTCATGGAAAGGCTGTTCATTTTGTACAGTTTGTTCAAAACAAGCATAAAATATTTCATAGAAAGGAAATAGAAAAACAAAATAGAAAAAAGAACTAATTACAGACTTCATCATGCAGTACCCCAAATTTAGTCATTTTTCTGACTGCAAGATCTCGTAAAAACTGGTAATATAAAATACTTACATATCAGTTTAATTAATTTTGATAGGTGGTCCTTTCATTCACACTACTTCTCTAAAGTTACAAAAACCTACATTTATCCTTAAAGTCATAAGCTTAGTTTCTTTTTGTCTGTTTGGGTACGAATTATTTTAAGGATGTTAAATCACTATTGTTAAATAAAACACTTTGGTGACTTTTGAAAATGAATCAAGGCAAAGAGATAACTAGCACAAGATTCAAGGAGAGTTTTGTTAAGTCTAAAAAGGTCATAAAGTTGGACAGTTTGCAGTGCATGGGTTCAATGCTTATCTGCAAACTATCAAGCTAAATTAAAATTTATGGTTACTTCTGAAAAGATATTTTAGCTTGTTTTTTACTTAGCACTTTTATGCTGCTTATTTGTCTCTTACTTTTGCGTATGCACAAACACACACACACACACACACACACATCGCAGAACAAACTACACACAACACTCAGTGCAACACACACACACACACACACACACACACACACACACACACTCACTGGTTGATAGAAACACATAGATCTTCATCAAGATATTCATTTACACATATAGATGTTTGTTAGTTTTTTTTCAATTGTCACTTGTATTGTTTGACAGAAAGAGCAGCATCTCTGATGCTACAGATCTCTTGTTCAAATCATATATCATCAATGTACTGTTTTTATGGTCTATTGTAAAAGTAGATGTCTAGGAAATGTTAAAAGATGTTTGGAAAGAAGCCTGGAACTTAGTTCCCATCTGTTTGAATCCTGCAGTTAGGATAAACTAACCATTTTGTTTTTGGTTTTGATAAGGCTTATGAATTTTTCTTCTTTAAGTTAAGCTTTAGGAGGACTATTAAAATCATCAGTTATTTTTAGAGAAAATTTGTACTCCTGTCTTATATCATATCATTTTTTACAATTAATTTTAAGATTAGAATATTCTAATTGAATGTTCATCCACCACTTAAAAACTTCTGAAATCCATGGGTCAGTTTTAATTACAGTAGGTTAAAAGTCAGGGTTCTATTTTTGTGTCTCCCTGTATATATATATATATATATATATCTTGATTTGTATGCTTATCTAAACTGTGATGAACTATTAATAATGCTATATTATAAATTTATATTGATTATCAATGTTTGTTAAAAATACAAAACAAGAACACACAATGTTGTAGACCTTACCTTACATCTAAAATTCAGTTCATCCGATTTTTACTACATATTTTTCCACAAAACAGGATGGATAATATACATCTTTTAAGTAAGATATTTATATCATAGTATAAAATATTATCATCTTTATATACAACAGAGTTAGACATATGAATATGAGCTTAATGAGGACCCATGGTGCAAAGGTATTGTTAAAGAATTGATTCAGTGATTTCGGTATAGGCCACTCATCTGTCACCTGTTGTAAACGTAACTGACATAGTTTTACACTTGGATAAGTAACAGAACTAGCACACATGACTTAACAATGAAAAAAATGCGAATGACTTACTAATTTATTTCTATATTTAGCATATGGCGAATTCAGATTTTTTAACACTAGCTCAGTAATGTCTTGGTCTTATAGTTTTCGAATCTCACGAAGCTGGCGGCTTCGTGGGCGGCTTTGTTTACCCCAACTAAGGGAAGTCACTCGCAGGTGATGACGTCAACCTTACAGGCCTCATACCTCTATTAGGGCGGTCCGGTGGCGCAACGGTTAGCGCTTGTCACCAATACACTGAGATTTGGCTTCCGGAGTCCAGCAATCGTCTCGGGCATGGTGCTCTTTCTCTGCATGTGGCATCTTTTTACAGGGCTGGCTGCCGTGCCTTGATATAGCCTTACTTGCTGGCTCGGCATATAACACCAATTCTTTCCTCCTCCTGTGTCTCTATCGCCCACCTCACAGTGAACAAAAACAAAAAACAAAAACGGGGCTCCGTGACTGTCTTCCTAGACGAGTTTACAAACCTCCTCGATCAATAAAATTATACATCCTCTCACGCCAGTGTCGTCATACTTGGGGTCTTCTACTTCCACTTTGACTCATCATCTAACCATTAAGTCACTTCAATTTGAGCACGGGATGGTGTAACTGATCAAGCAACTGTCACAGAGGTGTAACATGGAGGCTAATAGCCAGTACAGCGAGGATGCCCAAATCGCACCTGGCGCATGAGTCATAGGGATATTTTTTTTTAGACAGTGAGAAAAGAAAGGGGGAAGAGTATTTAGTTAACTGTTGCCGGCCAGTGCTTCACTTCTCAGTGCCAAGACACTGCGTGTGGGGAGTGAAGGCTGCGTCTTCCTAGAAAGGTGCGTTATTGTGTTTTTGTTAGCAACTCAGATTATTTTACATAAGGTGAATTTTTCCTGTATGTTTTTTTAAACAGAGATATAGATCTATAAGTATTAGTAATTTCTTTTGTTGTAATTTTGTTATAGGCGCAGTTAGCTGGAGTGTTTGCTGGAGTTAGCTGTATTGTTGTCGCTCGTCCCCAAGAGGCAGCGCCATGTGTATAACGCCTGTTCCCCAGAGAAGGCGTCAATAAAGAAAAGGTAGGGTCGCTCGTCCCCAAGGGGCAGGGCCATTTCATGTTCAACGTCTGGCCACTTGAGGTCCCAAGCGACAGCACCATTTTTAATTAAAACGTTTGTGGTTTAGGATATTTGTTTGTGGAGCATTTATGTAGTTTATATATATATATACACACACACTCATCGAAGCGTCAGTTTTTTCCAGCGACTGAAATTTAAGCACTTTATTCAGAGAGATCATCGAAAAGTGACTTTGTGCCAGATTATAAACTTTCTTTTAGACTATTTGATATTTAGAACATTTTGTACCTTAGAATTTCTTGAATTTATTTTACCATGTTTATTGACTTAATTAAATGTATACATGTTTAAAAAGAAGGCAGAGTTGTTTTGTCTGAAAAAAAGAACACGCAAATGTCCAGGCGTTGAGTGAACGCAGAGGCTGTGACACAGACACACAATTGGAAAGATATCCTTGACTGGTTAATAGTGCGTGATGACAGATCTAGCTTTATAAACAACCTCTCTATTTTAGATGTGCTGCTGTCTGACCACTTCCCAATATTCTTCTACTTGCATCTGGATAAGCCTGGTCCTGCAGAGCATACAATAACATCTCAGAACTTGGCTTGCATCGATATAAGTACCTTCACAGCTGACATCTCTGCCTTTAAATTTGATCGTGACAGATCATTTAGTCACTGTCTGCAATGAGCGAATCCATTCTGTCCTGGACTTCCACGCTCCTTTCACCACCCGCTGCATCATGTTTTCCCCTCTGCCCCCTGACTCACTTCTGAAGTGAGAAACGCTAGGAAGGCGGGCGAGACGCCGTGCTGAACGCCTGTAGAGGACCGGCTTACAGCACACTGAGTCTTTTCTTATACTAAGGGAGAGAACAAAGCACCTGATCACCGCAAAAATTACTTACACCAATCAGAAACTGAAACATCTTCGAGCAGAGAACTGTTTCAAATAGCTGGTCGCATCGAAAATGGTATACGAATCCGAACAATTTTAAAATAAGTTTGTTATTGGCTTCAACTAATGAAAAAATTGTAAAGAATTTGGCATTGTATCTTTTCTATGCTTTTCAGTTTAGAATGTCTGCAGTGAAAGATTAATCTGTCTCTAAATAATTGTTTGTATAATAATTGTCTTGTTTGTATTTCTACCTTTTAGATGTATGTATTATTGAATGTAACATTATTATCATTGTAGTTTGCCTCCCTTGCATTGGGGGAAATGGCCCTTGAATAAGCGATTAATCAATAAATCTGCTGTACGGACGCAAGACGTGGACGTGATCCAGAAAGAACCAGGCAAAAAAAAAAATAATAATAATAATAAATAAAAAATAACCAGAAAGAGCAACGACATTGTACGCAGCACGGTCATCACATTCATAGTAACAGCAAAGAGAAATAAACTTGAGTGGTTCGGCACGTGACCCAGCATGACACTTGAAGGATGATGAAGGAGTGGACTAGTCGTTTGCAGGAACTTCTCGCCGCCACTTAAGACAGACGTAAGTGGCGAGTTTTATCAGCCACTGTGTCTAACATAGTCACTCCAACGACCGGTAAAAGCGGGCCTGCTTAGAGGGAAAGGAATGAAAATGATAAGTTGGGACTTAAGGATAGATACTATCGTTCTGTATCATGTCGGGTTACAAATGAATCTTTTACTTACAATGGCATCTAAACCACAGCTTATAGCCTAACTCATGAAGGCCCTCTTTCGCGAACGAAAACTGACTAATGCGTCAGGCGGACCGTTGGGACAAGTGTCGAACGATGCTGCGGTTAGCAGTTATGCCGACTGGCCAACGCGAACTTGACTGAGCTGGCGATGGGCGAGAAGCACGGAAAGCTTGCAGTCTACAATAATTTACGGGAAGGATGTAAGAAAATTTCTCTTGGTTGTGTCCTACCGTTAAATACATGATCTCAACTCAAGAGATCTCAACAGCACATCAGCGGTCTACCCGAAGCACCACACAACCGTGTTTTTATACGCGATTTTAGGTAAATGATCGACTTTGTTGGTGGGGGGTGGGGGGGTTCGGACATGATTCAGGACGCCTGAATCTATCGCTTAAACTCAACTTACAATTTTCCTTGCAGTTGGTAACAGCCCTACCTTTTATCCCGACCCGTTCTGGTAGGAACACCGCCAGTAGTTCGGCGACTTGTTATTTGTACACGCAAGTCAGGTTTATTTCGCAACTAACCTTTATGTAGGCCATTCTATTATCCGTCACCCGGAGACACGCTGGATTGGAATTAGTTGCCCCGCTACGGAAACTGTGGACCGCCTAGTCTCAAAGATATTCAGTTACTGCTGTAGCTTGCTTGGAGCGAGGATATCGTCGTAGCTGTACTTGATGAAGCAAACGCTCGAAAGAACCCCTCGGCTAGTATTACAACATCTGCTCAGTGTCAGAGGTCGTTAGCTGATAGGTCTCAGTACAACACAACGATGTTGTCCAACGACCAGAATAAGAAGAGCGGAAGAAGAGGAATCCCCTTCCTTTAGATGCGCATGTTATTTACGGTCTCATAACCGACACGCTAAACATAAACAAGCAGCATCAAGTGGAAATTCCGTTCACCTGTGGGCTGCGTTATAACTGGACGGCTGCTGTCTGTGGTAGACGATGTCTCGCACCTCGATAGCGTGTAACCGCGAGCATAGAGCACCGATTCAGACGTCAGGACGTAAGTGACATGGCAGCTCCGCACAAAAGGGGGAAATCGACACCGACGGCATCTACCTGAGGAGTTTTATCATGGTAAGTCTGTTCCCTTCACACAGTCTATTGGCTTGTGTACCTCTTAAAACTGTATGATTCGTTGCGACTAGGGCTATATTTGGAGTGTAACCGTACTTTCGCTCTTTCTTTCTTTGTGTGTGTTTGTTAGAGCAAGGCGAGGCCAGCCTCGACTACAAACTTGTATCGAAGCTGCTGTAAGTGAAGATAGTTCTAGTGATTTGAGCTGGTGAGTGAGAGAAAAATACTCGTCGTTTCGCGACAGATAACGTGATGGCACACGTGTTGTGTGTAAAGGTCAGCACTGACTGTCCTAGGGAAATTTTAATGTCTCGCACTGCATCCGCTTATCTTCACCCATAATATCCGGGGCATCGCCCGATTATGTCTTGTCATCGCACCCTGTGGTGAAACAGAGGCAGGCTGACTGAAGTAAAGTAACTTGCTTTTCGTAGACCGCTAAGCTGCCTTTTAACGTAGTTATATTCTTCTAACATTACTTCCGGATTTTTTTTCTTTCTCTTTCATCATTTCTTTCGTCTGCTGACAGACTACGCTAGGCATACAACAGCAACATAATGACGAGAATGACTTAAACGTGTTTTATTTTAGCTATGGACGTCTGTTCTTGTACGAATGCATACAATTCAATTAAATTCAATTCAACTTTATTATCTCAACATGGAGAAATTACGAGACGTAGTGTAACAGCTGGCTTATACTAAAAAAGTTGACCACAACAATAAACAATTCACACTCATCCTAAAATATACACATCACCAAAAACAATCTTCACAAAATCAAAACAATCTTCACAAAAACAAAAAAAAATTTACAACTCACAGGCCCCTGCATCACTTATTAAGAAAGGCAACAGACTTATTAATAAAACTATTCTTTGAGCGGGCAGTGGACACTCTTGGGACATAATAACGTCGCTTGGAGGGAAGAAGGTTATAGTACTGTGCTAACACATGTGTTCTATCTTTCACAATCACTCTTGCCTTCGATACCACTCGTCTTTCATACAACTTACTCAGACACTCCTGTTTCTCCCCAATCACTCTCCCACTCGCCCTCACCACTCCCTCTAACACATTCCTATTTCATATTGATTCCGAAAGCAGGCGAGAGCAATGATCAAGGGTTTATTAATGCCCTCAATCGCTGCGATAAAAATTTTAACCCGAACAAAGCCAAGATCTGTTGTCGACATTTGATGAAGGTCCATAGTTGCAGGTTAACTGTTTGTTACATTTTTTTTTACCGTACCTGCGTTACAAATCAAGATTGGTATACTGAAATAAACGACCAATTTTAGCCACTTACGGGTAGTGAGAAGTCACTGCAAGAAACCAAAATGGAGCAAGTTAGTTAACTGACAACAGAAGACAGTAGTAGAGACATTAACAATTTTTTTTTTTTAGTTTAGTGGACAATCCATACATTTGACAAATACATGCCTACAAACATCATCATGCACAGAAAGGTCAAAGTCGTAACCGTATCCGCACAATTTGCATTTATCTAATCTAATCCTGTGTTGTTTTATTTCATTCTGTGCATTGGGATGTTTTAGGCGAGAACAAAAGAGAATAGTTATCCAGGTTTGGGCAAATAGATATGCACTGAACTTATCCAGTCATTAACTAAAATTCATGTCAACGATGTTGTGGAAGAGAGACCGTTTGTACAGAACCCTCGAGATTCAAGGGGCCCTCGGCGTTTTGATGGTGAATTTAGACTTTTCTGCTCTCATTGTTGAGCGGCAAGTTGAAGAATGCGACTGTTGCAAAACAAGCAAATGAGCCAGGCTCGTTCCGTATACATTTCAAGTCAGAAGTTATAGAATGCAATCTATAAATATAGATTTCAAATGTATAGCTAGAATGCATTCTATAGCTAAAGAATTGAAAGTTATGTATAAAATGAATTGGAGAGCAACTTCTGAGCATAATATAAATGAAACACTTCGGTTTTTACCGAGTTTTTCTCTCTCTAGCTATACATTGCAATGTATAATTATACATTGCAATGTATAGCTAAACATTGCATTTTATACTTATAGAATGCAATGTATAGCTATAGAATGCAATCTATAAGTATAGAATGAATTGTATACATATAAAATGCAATCTATAAGTATAAAATGCAATGTATAGCTATACATTGCATTCTATAATTATACATTGCAATGTATAGCTAGAAGTAGCAAATTTGAGAAAATTCCCCTCTTGGCGCCCCATAGTAGCCATCCTTCCTACAACTGCAACAGTGGGGGTGAGAAACGTTTGCTGAAACACTCAGACCGCCGTGTCAAGAGGCCATGCGAAGTGCCCCGATAATAAATAATTTGTCGGAATTCACGGTGCACTTTAAGCATACAGTTCTCGTGGGTCATCGCGATAGCAGCCTCCCTTTGCTCCCACCTCTCGATCCCGCCACGCAGTCTAAATTAGAGTTTCTGTTAAAGCGCGATGACCTTCTAAGAGCAAGAACACAGGCTTCGATACTCTTTAGATATTTAGGTCTGTATGCAATAGAGGCTGGGAAGTGGGGTGGGGTATTAAACGTCTCCCCACCCTTTCGAACAAAGCCCACTACGTCTCTGATATCACAGTCTGATAATGTTTTAAATCTAGGCCTATCTTGATTCAACAGGAAGCAGAGATCCCTTTGGGGAAGCGGATAGCAGCAAAGTTCTCCCAGTCGACCCAGCTGGCGGGAATGGGTACCTGACTCCATAGAGGGTTGGGGAAGGTAATGCTCCATGGAGAACTTTTGCTTTTGTGCCACTTTTATCAGCTGCTCGCTCTCAACTGAAGAAGAGATCG
Source organism: Marisa cornuarietis (assembly GCA_004794655.1). Taxonomy (NCBI): domain Eukaryota; kingdom Metazoa; phylum Mollusca; class Gastropoda; order Architaenioglossa; family Ampullariidae; genus Marisa; species Marisa cornuarietis. The sequence continues at coordinate 4,267,613 of SMMW01000617.1, read as the reverse complement.
TGTGCTTCAAAATTTACGAGTGACGTGTTTATAGGTCGGAAGGATTTTTCTCGACTGACTGCTGTATAGTTTCGAGGAGGCCATTTTGCTAAATCGTTCTCATTTCGCATGCACTCCAAAGCGGTCTTACTTTGCATGCGCACATCGTTTTACATCTGGAAAAGAAAATGAGCCAGTCTAAACACACTGAACGATGCTGTGCTGGTGTTTTTCTTAACTGTTTCAACCAAATATGCTAATAAAAAATAACCAGTCATAACGCAATGCGTATTTCTTAACAAAGTCATGTAACAGCAAAACTGGATAAAAGATTATTTAAGATCAAAAAAACAAAAGTTGGTCGTTGTCACATGGAGCAAATCATTTTACGGAGCCTTGAGAAAATCTTAAATCAACAAGCTGCACACACTTATAGATCATGCAGGTCGTTGTCGCTATATGTTCAGCTCGTTTTATATATAATAAGAAAAGCCAAGCAAAGGTTGCACTGAACTGGTCCAACGAAACGAGGGCTGATAGGAAACCGAGTTCTAAAACCTTTGACCTACATCAACTAGACTTCTCGAGTATTATCCAGTGGTAAACCCTACAACGCAGCCATAGGGGTCAGAGCGATCGTACGTGTGTTTGAACAAGTATTTTCAGGCGTGTACCTTGGTGAAACGTGTAACTTTTTTTTCGTTTTCGGATCTTCTACAGAAACGTGCGTAGTAGAGCTGAGCGCCTTGTGTCGGTAATGATCAGAGCAGTAAACATGCTGTACCACGGTGATTAGGATGTCTCCACTTCTAAACTTAGTACTCTTTACATGCGCAAAACGGTATATAATTATTTTCGCAATACTTATCATATAAATACGCGCGCGCACACACACACACACACACACACACACACACACACATTTGTGGCATTTGCATGCACCCAAAAACTTTCCATACGCACGCATTTACCAGTTACGAACCGGCTTTCAGAGGTGTATTTTATGTCAATACTCATATCCTCCCATAATTTGGCGGCTAATACCAGTCGTAGGGGAGAGCTGATGGAGCGACCAATTCGTAAACTCATGCCAACCAAAACAGTCTTGGGCTCGCCTGAGAAGGTCCTCCAGTGGACAGCCGATCCTCTCCTTGACGTTGGCCATCCAGCCTCATCTCCCAAGCGATATACTGTTTCACAAATGATCGTTGAACTGTTGTTAAACTACAGCCATCTTTGAGCAATCTTTGGGCTGCTGTTGCGCAAAGTAGCAGCCACTGTAGCTTTTGGGTGGATTCATGGCATCAAGACACAATACGACGCACACACACACACACACACACACACACACACACACACACACACACACATACATTTACTGTACAAACCCAGCTACTAAACAAAAAGGTTCAGCTGGAAGATGGTCCTTGCTGCTGTCCTAGCTGTCATTGATGTTGACCTAACGCTCCAACGTTCCGAACATTCGCCCCAAAACCATTGGCTTTCTATGACCTTTACCAACATCTTTTGCCAGCCTTGGTCAAACATTCTCCTTAGAGACCACAAGACCGCCAAGTCGGATTACATGTGAGGAAGTCGGAAACTATACCTTCCTGGAAAGAAGTAAATTTAATTTTTGGCTTTTGCTACAAACACCCGAAAGACATTTTTGTGACTGGAAGTGTGGTAATGTATTCCTTTAAAACTTCATTTTCTCTCCCAAAAATTACGCAATGGTTAGTTTTTTTAAGATAATGTTTCCGATAGCATGTACCACTGTTGTAGGTGCAGTTTATTTTGGGTTGGGACGAGGGTGAATCAGATCGAGCGACCTACATCGTCAGACACCCACCCTAGAGGGAATGACCGGGCCGAAAGTCGGAGCTTGTTTACTGCGCTGGCAACAATGACAGGTTAACCCCTCGAGGCTACCTCATTAACCTGTGTAGAATTACGTCAACCCCAAGGCATGAAGGGCGCCTGGTCGTGTAGTGGTTAAAAGCATTCGCTTGTCACCACTGCAGTGAGAAACTCAGGGTTCACATCTCGTCTCCGGACATTCTCTATACGTGACGTCTGTCCACAGGGTTGGGCGTCGAGGGTTTTCTCCGGGTACTCTGATTTCCTCCCCCCTCCCTCTCCCACAGTGCGAAATCATCTCAAGGTGGAAGCACTTTCCTACTAAACAAACAACAACAATACCCAGACGTAACTCAGCGGTTTTGGGAGGAGGTAGTCAGCGACAACAACTCGATTTACTGTTGATGAGTACAATACAATACCATAAAAATAACGAAAAGCTCAGTAAAAGTGTAGTATCCATATACTGAGAACATAAAAAGAGGCAAAACATATATGCGAAAGCATCGTTTTATGCGATTATTTTAGCTGAATTTTAATTAAAACATTTTATTTTCCAATTTTGAATGTACGAGCAAAAGACTAGCTACCAAAGCATACTGCGTATATAGTAAAAAGACAAAAATGTTTAAACAAAAATATAAATAATAAGAAATGAGATATACAACACATTTCAAAAATAAAATGCCAGATAGAAAACTATTTTACTTTGTTTTATTTAAAATTAGAATAATTTTTTTAAATACAGACAGACACGCTTTAATTTTAGCTTAATTATTTTCCTTAATAGTTTTTCACGTTTTTCTTTAGTTCGTCATGACCACTGTTGATAGACGCCTACCCGTTGCTCAGATGATGGCGTAGAGAGCACCTTTCCACGCTGCTACAAGTTCCAGTTGGCGCTGAATTTAAAACTCTCTACGCTCACTTTGTGGACATGAAGTCCCCAGAGACGACATTGGGAAATTCTTAACTTGTGGCGTGTCATTTTTCATGTTAGACTTTTGTTAATGAACTTGACTGAGATTCTTCCTCCCCCACCCCGTCCACAAGCTGGGAAAGCACATGCTGGTCGTCGCCGAGAACTGAACTGAAGAGCGAATACTTCGAGCGTACTTTGGATATGTGGAACCGAGTTATGAGACGTTTCTTTTGAAGGTTATGCAAGTTTTGAGAATATTTGTAAGAGTGAAGTGAAATAGTTATTTTTGAGAAGTTATTTGTCTTTTTAATAATAAGCTCGCCCCCTAACCTTTTTAGGGCGTTGGGAGCGAGGTGTCAGAAACCTCACTTTCATCGGGGCCAGCTTTATGTGTGAGGGCGGTTCCCATCTCATCTTCCTCCCTGCCTTACCCTCCTCAACTCGCTACAGAGTAAGGTAACCATTCCCGACAGATTGGTCGACTGGGGGGAAGTTTGTTGCGCTACACGGGTATCGAATCGGCCCGCCTTTTATTTCGGACGCCAGCTCTCTAACCACTCAGCTGTCCACTTCCCCCTTTTAATAATTACTCTAGTTCTGAATAGTACCTGTATATAGACAATAGTTGTCCGTGTGAAAGAATATAAGCGAGTGCCCGGCTTTGTGCGCAGGTGAAGTGTCGTGTTCACGAATGCTCTTTCTCACACACACTCGCACACACATGCATGCATACAAACACACGCCCACAAAACAACAACAAAGAAATACTGCAGACACTGACCATGAATTTAACATGACAGGCTGGCAGCTATAGCCCATTAACGATGCAAAGAGTCTATGATGAGTGGGCCTGTCCGTGAGATGTCACCATACCACCACAGAGCTGGAGTTTGGTGAAGAGCAAAACATAGATGTCTCTTCGTTCTCTGTGAGTTGTTATCTTTGACCTTTGACTTGTTATTTCCTGACAGTTTCCTAGCGAGCGATTGAGGGCGTACTGAGCACTAGGCCACGCATTTTCTTTTGAATTTGTCGCCTTCAGACTGGAACATTTCAATAAATGGCAAGGCAGAGGCCGAAAACATGCGTGGATAACTGTTTGCATCTGAACGGCTTTGTTTTAGCAATATGTGGAGCTGTCTACTCTACTGCAGGCTTTATAATAGATATCTCCCAATCCCCTGAGTCTTCATCTAGAGGTAGGTTTACAAGTTCCACGTTTCTTGGAGTTGCAGACAAATGCATGTTTACATCAATAAAAATGATAAATAATGGAAGGGTGATTCTTTCTGCGTGAAGTTATGAAGTGCAGAGTGCAACCTGCTTAGTATTAGAAGCATATCAAACTTATGAGCAGGCTACACATTCGCTTTAAACTGAATTTTAGTGTGCCAAACTCTAAACGACGTAAGAACACTCGTGCTATAATTGTGTTAAAATTGGGTCCAGATGACCTGCTTATGACTTAGATAACCGACATACTACACCATATAAGTGTATTTTTGAAAATGTGCAACATAAGCTGTGGTACAATTTAAATAAACTATACGAAAAAACACCTAATTAACTTAGCAACGAGACAAGAATAATGACAGAACGATAGCGGTAAGCTTAAAGTGAGTAGATATTTTTTCTTAAATCAAGTTTAAAATCATAGGGAATCTATAAAATAGGCAGAAAAGAATTATTTGTTGTGAAAAAATCTGAAGAACCATAAATGTCATTATTAATAAAGAATTATTATTAATTATTATTATTTAGACAAAAGTTATTGGACAGATCATACATATTTTGCCTGTAATGATTGACTTTCTACTTTTCAGGGGTTTTTTCTAACAAGATGCGAAGTACTTTTCTTGCTGGCTCCTGTCGACGTCGATGCAAAGGATTCGCTCTTCTTGTATTCTTGATTGTCGTATGTACAGTAGCCCATTTTACCTTACAAAACAGGGCCTCTTCAGTCTTAGCAATCTTAGGTGACTTTTTTTGGTTGGACTTATTCCATTCTAAATACTTTATTCCCAGAAACAGTATAATTATGCCACAGCATATTTCATATTTAATCCAACCAGAAAGGTCCTGTAGGAGTGAAGCCTACATCGCTGTTCTCATTCCAAGTCATCCAAAAGATGGCCTAACAAGAACAACAATTCGGAAGACTTGGGGTCATGCTTTGATACAGAACCAGTGGCCACATGCCAAACTTGGAGCACATGCTGACATTTTCTTTTTGTTAGGGAGAGCATCCAGCGAGCTGGAACATCAGTCTGTTGAGCAGGAAGCACACACAAACGCTGATATGATTATAGGCGACTTTGCTGACACTTACAGAAACCTCTCAATAAAAATGTTGTTTGGGTTGAACTGGATTGCCAAGAACTGCGCAGATACAAAGTTTCTTGTCAAAGTGGATCAAGACACATTTGTTAACTTTCCACAGCTGATGGACCTCCTCCTGAACAATGAGCACAAGCTGCACAACTCTGTGCTGGGAAAACTGTATTACTCTCCATGGGTGTTAGGTAGCGGCAAGTGGAAAAATGACCCCAACGAATACCCTTTTTCAATGTTCCCAACGTACGCTGGCGGACCATGCTACATTTTATCCACTGATATTACAGCTCAGATTGTGAACATGTCTCAGTACATGCCGTACATGTCACTGGAAGATGTGTATATTACTGGCGTCTTGTCAAAGGCATTGGGTGCACGCAAATACTACATCCCACAGCTGCACAACTTCCCAGAGGAAGAAACATTTTGTGATTTTATAGTTGAAGAAAAAGAACTGTTGAGCTCAACTCAGCTATCCACTAACCAGCTTAGAGAGTTGTGGCAAACCATTACAAGAGGAACTTGTTAATAAGATTTAAGAAAAATTAATTGTGTGTGTGTGTGTGTGTGTGTGTGTGTGTGTGTGTGTGTGTGTGTGTGTGTGTGTGTGTGAAAAGTTGACTGATCTAGAATTCTCTTACTTCCATACAGGTCATCCTGATTCTCATCACCCTAAAAAAAAAAAAACGGGTGGAAAGAACTGTTACATAATCTGGAGTTAATATCTGTTTCATGTTTTGCACGCAAAAGCAGGTTTATAGTTTTGGACATTTTCTGTGCATGGTTACATTCTTATAGAGCTTCAGTTTCTCTATTTTTGCCGACAATATTTCTGTAACTCTTTGGCTGCCTTGCCCTAAAATAATGGAGGAACCAGTCTCTGTTATGACTACAAGGAAGAAATTAAATAGGGCTATTGTGCGACAGCTGACTTAGTTTGGAGACCAGGCCAGTGCATTTTTGAGGCAGTGCAAAGAACAGCAGCAGATATATATTGCTTCAGTAATTGGAAAACCGTAACATTCATTCTTTTTTTTAAAAGAATAAATAAATAAAAAGAAAAATTGGATGCATGTAACATTGCTATTTGCTTCAATATATTTTTAATGACAGAATCTTAAACATCTTCAAATATGAAGACTGCATGTGCTATATGTTTTGTTTTATACCAGTTTTTCGAGAGACTCACTCTTATAGAGCTAGAAGGTTGTAGTCTGGATATTTGCTTTGTCCCAAAAATCCACACAGAAATATTTGTCCAGCAACCACATGGCCTTATACCATTTTTTATATACTGAATTTGATTGTTGTATTCTTTTACCATTAACTGTTGAAATATTCAAGTGAACCATCCACCTCTAAAAGTGTATAAATATGCAAATAAATCAGTAATTAGTGTTATGTTGGCAAAGTTCATATTAAGAATAGTGAAGCATCACTTACTTCACTAGACCTGGTTATTTACTGTGTAATTATGACTGCTGTTGCATTCATGTAAAGTGACAAAAGTTCACATAGCAGATAAAGTTGTGATACAGACTCAGTGTGTTTATCCTTAGGCTTGTTTTAAAGACTTTTACATTATTAAATCTGTGTCTTCCTCTTCAGGATATTTCTGCTGTCACTGATAATTTCTTGTCATGGTTTGGCAGTTTGTTTTTTTATTTACTGGTCATCTAAATATCTCTTGTAATGTAATCTAATATGACCTCTGGTTGGATATACATGGACACTTCGACAATATTGTAAATAATATTGAAGTCTTTTAGAAATGTGTGAATGCTGGAGTCTTTAAACCGGCCATAAACATTTAATATCGCAGCTGTGTACGCTGTCTTGTTAAACAGTGATACGTTGTAGCTGTTTTGTCAAATCCTGACAGATCCATTTCACTTTTGAAAAATGATGTAAACTTCTGTTCAATCTTGCTTTAAACAGTTCATTAACAGCCTTTTAACAACCATTTAATATGCCAAAACATATGTGCCTATTTGATGCTGTAAATGACAAGTTTATAGCAAAGGAAATAAACGTTAAACTTTTTTTGCCTTTTACAAAATGTGCAATTTAAGGCAATTCTTTTGTGGCTTACTTTGTGCATCCATGAATCTTGAGAAAAACGTGCTCAGAAACTGGGCAATGTGGAGTGAGTGCCTTATTATGCCAAAAAATAAAAAAGTTTGATTTTATTAAAATTTTACTGGGGGTTTTTTCCTACGCAAAATTCTAGTGACAGCTGGGTTTATCTGAAGAAATTAAATAAAACTTGCGACTTAGTACTGACGTACAGACGTGTATTCCTGTGATAATGCACACATATTAATATTTACATAAATTTAATGAGAAAAGGAAGAAGATATGAAAACAAAGCCAGATAGCTTGCGGCTATTTATTAATGATCTCTGTAACGCACTTATCAACAGTTTATCAATGATGCATTTGTGTTGGGACTAAATTCAAACATTAAGCTAAACACAAAAGGAAAAAAAAAGTATTCTAGATCATATACCAAAGTACCGCTAGAATAAACTGAGGCTCAAATTTGATGGAGGGGCAAGCACCAATGGGCCTACAGTAGCAATGTTAGGCAGGGCTATGGAAAGAGGGTCGCTCTGTGAGAACATTCAGTCAGCATTTAGCAGTTATTTTAGTGTTGGGCGTAAACCTGAAAAGGGAGTCGAGCGTATGTTTGTGGCTTGGAAACAAAGCAAAACGATGAAAGCAAGTGTATGAGCAGATGTATCACCGCAGGGGCGGCCTTAGGCATGTGCACCTGCACCAGCCCGCCAAATTCCAGGGGCCGTCACGCCAATATATAATGAAGTTAAAACAGAGAGAACATAACGACACATCGGAATAACGACAATGTGGCCGAAAAAAAACCCATTAAGTTTCTTGTTAATTAGTACGCTGTATTTACTAATGTTGCTAGAGTCGAAGCAGTAAGCTATATGTAGTATTATAACGTTCTGCCGTAATGGCGGGCGAAGGGGCCACCGATTCTTTCTCTGCCCAGGGCCGCCATGCACGAGCCTGTATTGGGTAAAATCCCACTGAACACAAGGGTTGATGCTAAGCAGGTTTAACAGAAGGAAGTGTGGCGCTCAAGGCACCTTGGAGGGTGGCCGACGCCGCGGTGGCCAGAGGAAGAACTGTCTTACGAACGTCAAAGACTGGACTGGTCGTCCTGTACAGGACCTGCTCACTATCGCCCACAAAAGATAAGAGTGGCGGGCCCTGTCAGCTGCCGCGTCTATCCATGTGATCTCCCCACCCACCACCTAAAGCCAGGTGCCAGGCAAGGGACGACTGACTGACTGACGTGGAGTTGCATGTCGCTAATGATCGAGCTTTAACGCCATGACGGCATGAGCCTAACGAAACATTGCGTATCTTTTTTTTTAAAGTGTAAACGTGGAGCATAGATAAACGAATCTTTAAATTTGAAAAGTAGAACACGTGCGCTCGCGATCTTGATTTCGAAGCAAACAGCCTCAAATGGGTGCTATTTGTTGCTGCGTTATCAGCTCGCTTGCCCAAATCGTAAGGGCGCTGCACAGCCACTTCCGGTTCGATTGGCTAGTTGTGTCCGCTACACCCACAGACTTCGATCCGTACTTTCTGTGCCTGTGCTACGCCAAGTATGAGATGCTAATCCATACCAGAGAGATTAGATAATCTAGTCTCTCTGTCCATACTATATATGCCTCTGAAACTCGTCTCTGGTATTCTCGTAAGGATGAGAACTGCGCGGAGTTCCGAGAAAAAGATAATCTAAATTTTCCAAGCACGAATGTATACGTGGACGTATTTAGGTCGTAGAGCAACAAGAGACCACTGATTAGTGCCATAATGGGTTTTCTTTATGTAGTCTTCACAGAGAGAATAGATATCCACACACACACACGCGATCATTCGATCCTCTTGTTAGTTTCTTTTGACCCTTTTAGCAATTAATTTTCTAAACAACGTTTAACGACGGAAATAGGTTCTGAGAAATGCGTCGTCAGGAGATTTTATCGTTGTACGAACATCATATATAGAGTTTACTGACAGTTTATTATTTTATTATCATGTACTGTACGTAATTGTATATGATATACCTTTGTACGACTAGCAGCATGTGAGTGATGCACTGATGCGTTGCGCTCAAGACGAGCTCGTCACCATATAGACCACCCTACCATCATTTTAAAAGGATCGTTTCTTAATATTTCTGCTACTTGGGTCACATACTCTCAGCAAGTTCGAATCTCGGTTAAAAACTTATTTTCTTTCATCTGGCTTTTTAAGCAATCTCCTATATTTGCTTTTGGTGAAGTAAATAGCTAGGTTTACGTGTTATTATTTTATGGTTGTGTGAGGGATTGCATGCGTCAGTGTACTTTTTATGAGTTTCTGTTTGCATACTTGGTGGGTGTGGCCGTATGTTTGTGTTTGTATCATGACTGTAAAATATGTTGAGCCGTAATGGAAATGCGTTGCTTAACGTGCATTAAATTTTTTTTTTTTTTTGCTTCGTGGTAAGTTTACGTGTTCAATGCTGTATGTAGGTTTTGTTGTTGATCGAATCGTCGTCATAGGGTGCATGACTGTATCAAGTGTTGGATCGCACGCGAAGTATTTTTTTAATACAGTGGTACCTTGAGATACGAGTTGCTCGGCATACGAGTTTCTTGTGATCCGAGCTGAATTCCGAGATACGAGCCGGCGGTAATTCGGGAAGCCAGCCATAATTCGGGAAGTTTCCCCGTCGGGCGCTCGGATCGCAGCATCACGGCGTCGTCACGATCGTTATTTCTCGCGTATTACCCACAGAGGTTAGTCGTATCTCGTGCGTTGTGCTCGTTTTTGCATCATCTTCGCAGTTTTAACTAACTTTTTTGTGTGCTAAATAGGATGGGGCCGAAGAAAGTGAATGAAAAGGACAGTGGTGAGAAGGAGAGAATGATGGCGATAGAAATAAAGCAAGAAATAATAGAAAAACATGAGTGTGGTGTATGAGCGATGGATCTTGCCAAGATGTACAACCGCAGACCCGCAGTACATCCACAATGTGCACCATCCTTAAAAGATTGCCATCAATGGTGCAAATCCAGCGAAAGGAACTAAAATTCTTTCCCAGTTAAGGACAAATATTCGTGAAGAAATGGAGAAGCTTCTGCTGTTGTGGCTGAAATACAATGAGCTGGCGGGAGATACGGTGACGGAGAAGGGAATATGCGAAAAGGCACGCAGCATTTACGGCGACCTGAAGAAGAAAGTACTAAATAACAATTAAATTTCTATTTCAGATATTTTTCTTTATTAGTAATATGTATATTTTTGTGTTTCTGTATTAAAAACGTCCCCGAATTTACGATACTTTGGGATTTTTCTCGGGGCTGGAACGGATTAACTCTGTTTCAGTTATTTTAAATGGGAATAATTCGTTTGAGATACGAGCTGATTGAGTTACGAGCTCGGTCACGCAACGAATTAAGCTCGAATCTCAAGGTACCACTGTACTCTGAAATTTTAATATATCTGCATCCAGTTTTAAATTCACATAGCCAGTGAACTATTGATTTTGTCTGATTCTTCCACTGACATTTTACCATCCTGTATCCTCATATGCAAACTGTCTTTGAGGCCCACTGTTTTTGTAAGTCATCTATAATCTGGTCATGACTATATCAAGTGTTAGATCGCACGCGAAGTATTTTTTAAATACTCTGAAATCTTAATAAAGGTAGTCCTCGACTTACGACGTTGATCCGTTCTTACGCGGCGTCGTAAACCGAATTTCGACGTAAGTCGGATCATACGTTCATACAGTACTGTATCATATTAACAGTACAGTACTGCAAACACTTAGCCTATCCAAACACCTATCCTAACACAGTACCCTCCATAATTATAAATAAACATAAGTACAGTAAAATATTGTGCAGTACGGTACGTTTAATAATGAAATACTGTACTGTGCTGTAAGAGTAATAAACAGTGTACAGTACTGTAATAAACAAAGATAACAATTCCAAAGAGAGAACAGGCTTACTTATTGGGAGGAAGCTGCAGAAGGTGCTGGAGATACTGAGGCAGGTGAGTCAAGAGGGGCAGCTGAGCTAGAGGGTACAGGTACAGGATCTGTTGGAGGCCTCTCTCCTTCTTGAAATACTGCTGCAGGTTAGTTTGGAAGGAGACCATCTTCTTCTCCTCCAAGATCTCCTTGTAACACCTAAGGGAATCCGTGACTCCTCTGGCAACCCTATTGTACCTTTCCATGTTGTGATCCTCAGCCTCAAACCTTGACAACCCTTCCTGTATCAGGGCAAAACCTGCTGCCAAGCCATGCCTTGTAAATCTCTTAGGTTCTGGGGTTGGTATGTCTTCCTCTTCCTCTATCATCTGCTTCTCTAGTTGAATAAGGTCCTCAGCAGTGTGACATCATCCTCCTCCACCTCCAGATTCATTGTCTTACTCATATCAACAACGTTCTTTATGACGCTAGTCACTGACTCTTGGACCTTTGTGACATCATTCACAAACTGGGGACACAGTTTTTTCCACACACCATTCATACTGGTCTGCTTAACCTCATCCCAGGAATCAGCAATGTTATTCACAGCATCAAGGATGTAGTATGTTTTCTAAAAGTCCTTTAGAGTCAAGTCCTTATTCTTTTCAGTTGCTGCTAAAGCATTACCAATGACCTTTCGGAGGTAGTAGGCCTTGAATGTAGCAATGACTCCTTGGTCCATAAGCCTCATAACCACGAAACCACGTAACTCGAGACCGTCGTAACAAGAGGACTACCTGTATATCTGCATCCAGTTTTAAGTTCACATACCTAGTGAACTATTGATTTTGTCTGATTCTTCCACTGACATTTTACCATCCTGTATCCTCACATGCAAACTGCCTTTGAGGCCCACATGTTTTTGTCAGTCATCTATAATCTGATACACTCATTCCACTGCAGCCAACATTTTACTCATCTATAGAAAATATTCCCAGATCGAGTGATGAATGTTACATCAACCTTTCTGTAGAAGAAAAAGAAAAGAAGGAAAATATCTCATAGCCATGAGCTCTTGTACACCGGATCCCCCTGTACCCCCCCCCCCCATCTTGTCAGGCCTGCTTTCAGATCTCCTACAAGACAAGAAAGGACAAATTTATTAGTCCTCAGCGGAGATACATTTGTCGACAGCAAGGGCCTATATAAAAATAATACAAATAACAAATTCCTACAATACTACACATACTTCAACCTTCCCATACAGAAACACATCCATGACTTAAAAAAAAAATTAAAACAATTCTACACAACTACCAAATCATATAGCCTACAAAACCATTCTCAAAGAGTAAAATCAAAAATCAGCCAATAGGCCTGCCGTTGTTAAAGAGCCTAACAGCAGTCGGAATGAAAGAACTACGAAACCGCTCTGTTCTACACCTTGGCATAGCAAATCTTCCACTCCTTTGCATGCGTAGTTCACTCAGTGTGCCGTGGAGGGGATGGTCTGAATCGAGCAGAATAGCTCATCTAGCCTTCCTGGCCAGCCTCCTCTCAACAAGAGGTTCAAATGGATCGAGGCTCTGACCTACCACCGAGCTCGCTTTCCTGATCAGCTTGTTCAGCCTGCCAGTGTCGCGCATAGACACACTCCCTCCCCAGCAGACCGCTGCAAACTCTACCACACTACACACCATACTCTTATAAAACATACACAACATCTTGTTGCAAACCCGAAAAGATCTAAGTTTCCTATAGACCTACACAATAAATAATCAGTGTAACCAGTATGTAAAAGACTTTGTATGTTCAATAGTCATACAGTTAATATGAAACAATAGAAAAAATACTTAAACCACAAGAAAATAAAAAAAATAAGATTATCAGTTTAGGGACAGATTTATGCATGATTAATGTTCAAATAATTTTCAGATATCAGTTACTGGGCTTTTTCGCTGTTAAAGTACCATTAATTATCACATGCACTTTACTTTGAGAAAGTGTTATCTAATGCTAGTACTTCTAACCAAAAGATTCACCTTACCATTCACTCATGTTTAAGCACGAGCATCCACACTCCCACTCCCCTATCTACACCCTTACCCACAATCTTTAAACACATGTATATACAAGTCCATTAACAGATCAATAAAACAAAGTTTTGAATGGCTATTTTTTCTATCATCATGACAAAGCAAGTACAAAAATTCTGGCACCTTTTACTTTGTAAAATGAGAAAAAATCTGCCAAATGCCATGAATGGCTAGCACAAAGCTCAGCATGCAAAACCTATCATTGAGCAAGTATACCAAGTTATTGTTTCAAAATCATTGAAAAAGTACACGTAAATTTGTAATCAGGGTTTTCTTTTACCCATGTCATAACCCTTCTTGTGTAGGGTATGGCTGTATTTTGTTTTTAGTGTAAGTTGACAGTTGGCATTTATTTGCTATGTTGCACATATTTACATAGCAAGGTTTAGGCCTGTAAAATAGTTGTGTTTTTAATGTTTCCCTTTTACAATTTCCATTCTCACGTGTGAACTGAAGGGGTGAACTAGATTCAGAATCAAGAGTATCTTTCCAGGAAAAAAAGGAGATAATTCTGTAAACTTTCATTGTTGTGGAGCGAGATGCTAAGAGACTACATTTATCTCAATATCATGCAAGAGCAGAGCCCATCTTCTCTTACTTCACTACCTTTTCTTCCTCACCCTCATACAGTCAGGCACCAGGGTCGACAGTGGGAAGTATGTGTGACACTAGTATTGAATTGGCTGCTATACGCACTACCAACCGATGCCTTCGCCATATCCTGGGAATAAGATAGCCTGAAATGATCTCCAATAGCAGCCTGTGGAAAAGAACTAACCAGAATGCCACTAGTCAAAACATCAAAAAGTGCAAGTGAGGCTGGATAGGACACACCCTGCGCAAACCAGGTGACACTATTGCCTGGCAGGCACTTGACTGGAACCCTCAGGGAAGAGGAGAGTTGGGAGGCCAAAACAGACTTGGAGAAGATCAGTAGAGAGCAAGGCAAAGGATGCCGGAACCACATGGGCCCGAGGGGGGCTGCCCATAACTGGATCTGCTGGCGAGGTGTTGTTGCGGCCCTATGCTCCTTGAGGAGTAACAAGGAATGATGATGATGGTATACACACATCTGGCCTTGGATGCTGGTGCCTAGCCATTTGTCAACGAACATTCTCCTTTCACACCATACTGGGTAAAAAGTCTGCCAAATTTAGACTTGGATGATACTCATCCTTTCACCTTGCTCAAACTGTCTTCTTTTCCCAAAATCTTAAGTATTTTTTTTTTACTACTTTGAATGTAATGCATGTGAGAGATTTATTCCATTTTACCACCTATGAATGGAAGAAAACATTTCCTTTTGTTATTTCCAGCAATTAAATGTTAAGGTCAGGAAGTATGCACCAGAATATATGAAACTGCCCACAGAGTTGTTTGACAGAAAAAGCAATATTTTGCATAAACAGGAATGGATATACACGGAAATGTGATCAGCCTATCTTGCCCACACATAACATTCTCACAAATAGATCAGACTTGAAATGCAACAGATGATAATTGTTTGTTTTTTTGTTGGTGTACGTCAAAACAAAATTGAAAGTTCTGTTTTATTTCATAAGAGTGTATGCTAGTAAGAATGAATTGCACTCCAAAAGCTCTGATGATGAATTAAAAATTCATTAAAAAATTGCTGTACATCTGTTATATACAGGTCCCATCCACTCAAGCAAAACAGAAAAGGATACACCAACTGACACAGAGCATCCTACAACACAATCAAGCAGACAGAATCTTTCAGATACTCAGTGTTCAGAACTCATAAGTGACAGGACGTGGGGGAAACTGATTAACAGGACACATAGAAGATGTACAGTGACAGAACACCAAGCCTAACTTTGGCAAACACAGCAAATGTTTACATTCTTATCATCCTGCAATACCTTGCATTCATATCAAGAGCTGAGGAGACAAGAGTGAGTAGGAGCATGGTGATAATTAGCACATAATGTGCCATAATCTACAAGCAATTACTGTTATCACTATCATCATCATGTGCCTCAATTCACTGTATTCTCTGCAGCATAATTAGAAAAAGAAATTTATTAAATGTCTACATTTGATATATATATATATTATCTGCTGAAACCTAGTTCATAAAGTTCTAACCAATCAAGATTAAGGAATACCATTCTGATTCAAATTTCATTTGAATAACTTCAAGTGTTCAAGGTACAGATGATTATCTACAGAATAAAAAACACATTTTAACAGAAAAAAACAAACCTTTCCACCGAATACCAGAAAGTGGAAACAAAAGTTTTAAAAAAGGCTGGAATGCAGCAATGATAATTATTACAACATACACCTAGACAAAAAAAACAACAACAAAAAAAAAAAACTACAGTTGAACAGGCAGATAGATTTGTTCAAACATTTGCCTTATTTCTACATCTCCTCTGACTTGACATATGCATTCCTTGATTGAAACAGGAACACAGCTGCCTAAGAATATCCGTTTCATCTGACTACACATTGATGCGAGTAGTATCATCTGACAAAGTGAATGGTGCAGAAATACTCAGGTCATGGTGAATTCATACCTGTTCACGCAGAATCAGTAACCAGGTCAACAAACACAAATTCAAGACCCATTTACTAAATCTGCATTTTTAATAAACGATTTGCTTTCTTATACTATCTAAAATATATAAAACATTGTAGCTCAACAGTAACAGCTAAGAATAGTGTGCAATTTTATTTTGTTAAGCACTGATCAAGTTGCTTGCAAAAATTTACTAATATAAATGAGCACCTCACTTTATGGGGCCTTGTACATAATCATCTTAAGCACTTTTGCAAAATACCTGCTGTCTGCCTAATGGCTATCATGACTTAGGCAACCAATGTACAACAGTGATTCATGACCTTACTATGAGAAACAACACAAGATGTCATTCATAACTTCACTCACTGGGGTCCAACAGTGAATTTAGTTCATAAACTCTTCACAAGGTCATGGCAAATGTTATTCAGGTACCTTTCATCCTACACTCAACTAAAAGTTATCTAAACCAGAGCATCTGTCATGATCAAGTCACATGGCAGAGGAGATAGCACAATATCAACATGGCATCAATCTTTTACACCAAAGAAAAATTAATCTTGTATATCATCCAAATTCAACAAGTAAGAAAGAAGTAAACCCAACATCCAGAGATCCCCCAATGATTCAAGCATTAAATGACATGACATGCTCCAGCAAGGAAGGCCTAATTTATCTCACTGAAGATGCATTATTCTTTGAAATTATAACCTGCTAACTGGAAAATATGCTCTGGCATAGACTATGCACCATAGGGAATAATAAATCAACGTGGATAGCCACTGTATCAATTTGCTCCGTCATATCAAGCATGTGCACACAGTGTCTCGTACACTTTCATACTATGCAGGTATATATGCACAAGTCAGGCTCAGCTATTAAGGGCAGAAAATAAAATCATATTTATTAAATTTATATATTATTGAGTAGACTGCATCCTTGCCTAAATAAAAGGTGTTAAATGGTAAATTTATTTACTGTTCCAGCAGTATCATGCATCCATCAGTCCTGAAAGACTTTGGTCTGGAATATTCAAACACCAGTTTAAAATGCTGACGGGGACCGAAAAGCCGAATGTTCTCCTATGGCTACTTCTACTGCCAAAAATCTATTCCAAACCTTTTAGAAACAGAACATTTTCAGCTGATTATTTAGTGATATTGACTTCCCTTTGGCATAACTAAACTGAGGTTTAAACTGCAAATGCTGTCACCTGAATTAAAATTATTAACATTTTACAGTTCAGAGCTTCTTGCTCATCCACAGAGCAGACATAGTCCTTTAACTCCATATGTTAAACTATGAACAGTGTAGCAATTCAGGTGGCTATTACAGAATAATTGCCTGCAGTTTTGTTGATTGCATGTATTTACACAATTAAAAAAAGGTAAATATAAACCTTAAAATCCCTAAAGTATTTTTCATTTACCTGTCTGCACAAAAGGTCTTTCAGCAAACTATATTTTAAACTAAATTAAATTCAGCTAAAGACAAAACAAAATTTTCAATTTGTTTGGAACAGCATACATATACACGATGTAAGAGTTATTTTCAAGACACTGTTTCTTCAGGGGATAAATTATTTTCAATGTTACTTTTGTATTTGATACATATATTTTTTTTCAAACATACCTTTCATGTAAAAGGAGAATTAGACATGTATATACATAGTTTTAACATCCCTTACCAGAAGACTAACCATTTCCTTCACACTGCACCATTACAGATCAATTCACAGGACATACAACATAGGCACAAAGACAACTTCAAAAAGTCTTTCTTTCCCACATCGGCTAATTTGATCTTCAGCACACCATGCATAGTAAACAAGTAAACAAATGTTTAAAATAAGGAATAAAACTACTTAATGGTATCAACACTCTCTGCAGTACGTCAGAAAGACCAGAATGTTTCTTCAGATATGAATTTTTTGGTTAAAATCTAAGCCAATGGAGGAAGTCCAGCCTTTTCCCTGCACTTCTGTATCAATGCTCTTTGCATAAACTGTCTCCGAGACAACTCTCGCACTTGCTGTTGACAAAGTAAGAAAACACAGGCATTAGACCAGTAATACTGGAAAAGCCTCAATTAAAAATTGTTTGGTCTAGCTACACCAAATGATGGCATTACCTTTCAGTCTTTGAGACAGACTTCAATAACTAAAATTGCCAAAACAGCCCTGCTAGGTCAATGTTTCAGTTATCAAGATGCCTAAATTACAGTTACCTTCAAGAAGACTTCTAACTCTATCACATTTTTACGCAGCGCTTCACCAAGGTAGTAGATAGCATCTTCAATGGCTTGCTCTTCAGCAAAAGCATCCAGCAATCTAGAAGGGACACATTTAAAGCAAATCCTATTGTGTACACAAAAACACACTCTGCACTTCCTTCAATGATTACTCCGTCCATCCACTAACCTCTCTAAATCCACTTAATTATGGCCTTTATCAATGTTTGCATTTTAAAAATTAAACTGTTGCAGATTACACAAAAGCAGTCTTACAATACTTACTGTCTATAAAGAGGGGCAGTAGTGACCACTGCCTCATCAACATCAAGCTTGTCATTATCTTCCATCTTTTGCAGAGCTTCCTTAACCTCTCTGCTTTTATCTTCCAGCATGATGATGCTGCTCTCCACAGTAGTCTGTGCATAACATGGGGTTTTTATCACTGCACATTGTTTGCCTTTTATCATAGTATAATCATTTAACTTGCTATTTTTATGAAAGGAACTTTATTAATAACATAAAGGGCCATTTATAAAAGGTAAAATAAATATGTAAAGTAACAAAAATAAGAACACAATATAGTTAAGCAGAGAATCCCAGAAAAAAAGGAAGAAAAGCACCTACTTTCTCCTGTTCTAAATCTTTCATCATTTGCTCTAATTTTTCTTTTCCTTTGGTCAAGTCGGCTTCAGTCTTCTTGAGCACATCCATCTCAGCCTGTAGCAGAGCACAACATTCTTACTAGAGAAAAAGAGTAATATTTTCCATTCAGTGATCCTCCTACTTTGGTGCAGACCCCCCTCCCCACCCCAAAAAAATTCTTCTTGCTCTTCTTTCTTCTTGCTTTATACTGATACCTATCAATATACTGAACATACCATGCATACAAAAGATATCCATGCATGCATATGTGCATATTCGTGGACACACACTCAAATATTAAACATTTGATATGGCACATATAAAAGGAACAATTGTTGCAAATTTAAATAATAAATAACAATATTTTTATCTTGCTCTCCTCCTTTTCCAAAATAAAATTAAATATTTTAGATAAAGAGATTTTTTGAGGGAAAAATTAAGTCAAACTGACTGAAACATGTTTGACTAATTCAGAAAAAAAACAACTACTAAACTTGGTTTTCAGACTGAGTAGGAAATATTATGGACCAGCACCTGGGCTTGTGCAAAAATCTCCCGAAGCTTCCGCTTCATCTTGTCTTCAACAGCTGATAGTAAAGATGCTCTCAGATGTTCCTCTGTTACAGTGCCAGTTCCTCCAGGAATTGCTGATGTTGCTGTAGCTATGGCAACAAAACAAAAGGGTAGAAAGCAGCCACAAAGGCTCTCATGAAGAAGCAAATACATTCATAGCTACCAAAATAAGAAGCAAAATAATGTAGGTTAAGCATATAAAATAATATATATAGAAAGGTTCCTAATTTTATCCATGTGGGGGTGTAAAATGTAATAAGCAAGATAATACTGTTTTTTCCAATAAAGCATATTCTAGCTTATATATAGGATACCCTTTATGTTCTGAACTGCCCATGAAACTGTCAAGAATATGCAAATGGTTAACCTACACTTTAGTGGAAGAACATGCCCGGAAAGGAATGAAAACAACAGTCAATTTAAAACTTTTGCAACATTTGCTAAAAACAGGAGGCTCTCATATTTGTCTTACCAGGACTGCCTTGGGTACCAGCAAAGGCTGTTTGAGTCCCTGGATATGGTGGATTTACACCATAACCACTAAAGGGTGTAGGAAACTGCTGTGGCTGACCAGGGTAGTTAGAAGAAGACTGTGAGTAGCCACTAGCTGGAGGGTAGTTAAAGTTGGAAGAGGGAGGATAGCCAACACCTGGCTGAGAAGGATATGGGGGATAGCTTTGGTGAGGGTATCCACCTGCTGCTGGATAAGGAGGGTATGGAGGAGTACTGCCTGGGGCTCCCAAAGAAGGCATCGGCATGGAAGCTGCACAAATATCTAAAAATCATTGTTTCAAATCTATACAGGCACTAGACATTTACTGATGTCAAGCATTATTTTGTGTTGTTAGAAATAGTAAGGCAGTAAGCTCACTGATGTTCAACATATGCACAAATACACATTTGTTCAGGTTGCAAGTTTCATGTGTGTTTGTGCTTGACAAAGCCTTCATCCCATGCAATAAAAAAATAGAAGCTTTTTCACCAGTTTAAAAACATACTAACCAGAAGATGTTGGATATGGTGGCTGTGTTGGTGCTGGTGGAGGTGGTCGAGCAGGCACCTTAGAAAACACAGGGCATTCTTCTCCAAAGGTGATAATCAAAATCTGAATAAGTCCCACAAGATCTGACTTGGGCTGTGCACAGATTTATCGTTGCATTAGAGTACACAGAAAAAAGTAAATATCATCCTGATAAAAGTCCATATTGATTCCCCCCCAACCCTCAAGATTAGGGCTGCAACTGCCCAGTGGCATGCATGTCTGTGCTTGTGTTCACCCACCTTTTTTCCATGCAAACACCTCTCCATACCCAAACCAAAACTGTAATTACCTTAAAGAGTTACATCTATAGGTGTCACAAGCTTTCCTGTGGAATTAAAGAACATAGGTCAGGGGTGGGCAAAGCACAGCCCGCAGGCAGCATCTGACCCGTGGGTGTCTTTAGACCAGCATGTCTGCCAAAATGTGAAGTGCACTTGTTTTCATTCTTTTTAAATTTAGCCCAGGTGAATTTGATTGAAATTTATCAAGTACAACAGCGTTAGAAATTTGTACAGAAAAAGTACAAAGATAATAACATGGCTGAGGTCTGATGTATTTGTTAGAGAGCATTAGGTGTGGCTGCCTTCAAAGGAAAGGCTGGTTTTAAAGTTTTATCATGAATGAATTCAAACATCTTCATTTTACACAATAAATTCAGTAAGTGAATGCCATTAGGTACACTTTTGTTGTTCACTCCATTATCACTGGGTCTGTTGTGTAGTCACATAGTGTGGGCTTTTGGTATTTTACCAACCCGCCCCATAGCTTAGAATTTTGAGACTGGGCCACAAAAAAAAACTTTGCCCACCCCTGACATAGGTCAATGTGATCCAACTGTAGGTTCTCAAAAAGAAAAGTACGTATGTCCCCATCTTGTGGCAGCAAATTGAAGTAATCATGTGCAGAAAACATTACTCTCTGTTGAGCATGTATACGTACTGTAGCACTGCATCAGCTAGTTCAACGGATGAACACTTTTGCACAATAATAAGTGCACACAGTGTTTTTTCAGCATAGTGCATGAAAGCATTTTGGCTCTTCTTATAGAAGGCCCAGCTTTTGATGACCGTTTTAAATATCTAAGTATTAACTCAATGCTGTCGGTTACTACATGCTCACAATCACAGTAGCATTTATACAACACATCGCTCTGTGCATAAATGAATGAATACATAAGGTGTTTTGTTATGTTTAAAAGGAGGCAAGGGGTTCAGCTGATCCAGCGCCATTTTGTGACTAGTGTCGGCTATTCAATTCAACATGGATTTGTACTCCAAAAACCGAAAATGAGAAGAAAACAGTAATGTTAAAATTCTATTGTATATTCTACTAAAAATATATGTTTGTTTGGTACTTTAATTTTGTACATATTGTGTAAATAACCTTTTCAAAATGTGTGATTTACATACGTACAAAAGTGATGCTTCCTGTCTTAGCGTCATGTAGGCAAAATTAAAGATGAAAAAAGTAGACACATGTTAATGAACACTAATCTTAATACCTACCCATCTCCATTCACGAAGGAAAGGCATATCCACTTTCCCATTCATGTCGACATAACGACCTGCCTTGATTTGCATGTTGTTGGTAGGTCTCACAAACACCATTGGTGGATTGTATGGGTGAGAATCCAGTATCCATAACTGAATGGGTATGTTGTATGTGTTCCCTGCGTGTACATAAGTTTATGTCCATTAAAGAAGTTTCAATCAAAAATAGTACTTAATGTACACCAATTACTGCATAAGCATTTAACGTGTCACTATCAGTTAATGCATAGTATAATAAAAAAAAATTCACCTTTGTACATTACTGGAATGGTGCCCTCAAGTTGTAAAAGATGTTGTGATGTGCCATCATTGAAAACTGGTAAAAGAAGAAAAAAATATATTATTATGAGAGGCATCTTAGAAAATTCTACACACTGCAGGCAACCAAGAGTGTGATCACAGGGTCTCACTTTATCTGTTAAAATGTGCTCAATAAGATCAACCACATCTCATGCCTATTAGCTTATTGGAAGAGTTATGAGGTTGAAGTAATTATTTTCTTACTTTCCAGCGAATTCCAAATCTGTTGCTCATACAAGCACTGTAAGCATCCAGAAGCAAATATATAAACAAGGAAGACATATATGAAGTACACTGCTCTGTCACAAAACTCCTGAGGTCACACAGCACTTAAAGTTTTATACCAATGAGAAAACAAATACCTTCATAATAATTCCTAATGATTAAATTATAAGGTTTGTATTACTTTGTCTTACAGAGAAGATGTGTTTGTGCCAGAATGTCTGTTTCAATGCAGAATTATTTAGAAGTTTAGTTTTACCAAATGGTTCCAGTGAAGGGCGAAGATCTCTATATTGTTGAAGTGCATGTGAAACATCTCTCCTTGCAAGATCTGGATTTTTGTACTGCACATGCATAAACAAAATGATTATAAATAAAATTTAAGTGTGCCCTCTATCTCTTCACGCACATAATGAATTTGAATAGAAGTATAGTGCTTAGTAATTCAAAACAGACTGCATAACTGTTTTAAACAACAAAGTTCTCCAAAACGCTTTATTAATCTGAAACAACACTTGAAATAACTTGAAACAACAATTCAAAAATGATGCTGAGAATCAACATTCAAAAATGATGCTGAGAATCAACATTCGAAAATGATGCTGAGAATCAACATTAAAAAAATGTGCTTGAATTCTAAAATGAATATGTCAATGTCGATGTTATGTCTAGTAAAAATTATCCACAATTTAAAATATCCATTTTTTCTGAAAGGCATTAAAGCAGGTACCGGCATCCAAAATTAAATTTTTTAAATGAGTATTTTTGTTATGTTCACATGAACGTACACAAAGATATAAGCAATTTAAAACATGAGTCTCTATCTCTGTTAATTTTGGAGATAGTGCTATTTGAAGTTTGTGATTTGTGTCGCAGCTTTATTACTTTAATTTAGACCATGTTTGTAGCACCTGGAAATCATAGAAGTCCCCATGTACTTTGTATGAGATGTCACCAACACTGAGTTTCTACTCAAGTGACTGAAAAACTACTTTGCAAAAAAAAAAAAAAGATATACTGCAAAATACACATCAAAATTTCAAAATTTGGAAAAAAAACCCCAGTTTTGCACTCAATCATTTTGCATAAAGACTATATTTCAAGTACTCCATTTCAAAAGACTGTTTTGTCAAATTCACTTAAAACATATTATTTATTACATATGGATACCAAGTATCCATTATACAGTGCTGTCCTAATTTTTTTATACAAACTTGAAAGGTCTCTTTTGTGAGATATGCAGTTTCAAATATTAGAAAACCATCAAACAACCATCTAGGCTAGAGACAGCGAACCTGCAGACCTACCAGTCGAAAGAGCTGTACATAGTCTGAAGGGAGGAAAGTCACCAAGCGCTGATAACGTACCAGCTGAGCTGCTCAAGCAGGGTGGGGAAGCAACTACCAAGGCCCTAACTGTCCTGTGCCAAAGAGTCTGGGAGCGCAAGGAATGGCCCAGAGAATGGACATAGTCACTAATCACACCCTTCCCAAAGAAAGGAAACAGCAAACAGTATCAGAACTACAGAACCATAAGCCTTATCAGTCACCCAAGCAAAGTCATGCTGAAGGTCATACAGAACCTCATCAGAACCACCGCAGCAGAGCTGCTAGCAGAAGAACAGGCTGGCTTCAGACCACGTAGAAGCACAGTTGAGCAGATCTTCAACTGTTGTCTTCTTATAGAAAAGCATCTTCAGCATAGCGGGACCTTTACCACAACTTTATTGACTTTAAAAAGGCATTTGACAAAGTCTGGCACGAGGGGCTATGGTATGTGATGCGGAAATTCAACATTGAAGAACGGCTCGTCCAAGTCGTTGAAGCGCTGTATAACAGCTCAACGAGTACAGTACTGCTGAACAACCAAATAGGAGCTTACTTTCGCACCACAGTAGGGGTACGTCAAGGATGTCTCCTATCACCCCTGCTGTTTAATATATTCTTGGAGAACATCATGCTCGAAGCTCTTCATGACCATTATACTTCCATTTCAATCGGTGGAAGACCAATCTGCAACCTACGCTTTGCAGATGACATAGATCTGTTAGCAGAAGCAAACAAGGAACTGCAAGACCTCACCAACAGACTGACAGACAGCTCAAACGGATATGGAAGAGACCAGCACTGAAAAGAGCAAAGTTATGATCAATGGCAACAGCAAAGCAGAGATCTATATGAACAGGGTACAGCTCGAAGAGGTAAGCAGTTTCAAGTACTTGGGAGCCACCCTCTCCAAGGACGGCAGCTCCACGCTAGATATCCGCATCAGGATCGCAACAGCAACAGCAGCAATGGCTAGGCCAGATCAGATAGGATCTGGCATAGCCACAAGATAAGGTTCACTACCAAGTACAGGCTGTACAAATCCCTGGTAGTGCCGATCCTGCTCCATGGATGCGACATGTGGACTCTTCTCGCCGAAACGGAAAGGAGAATCCAGGCATTCGAGAACAAGTGCCTGAGGAGGCTGCTCCGGATCTCATACAAAGAACACAAAACCAACGACTTTGTAAGAAACAAGACTGCCACACTCATAGGACACCAGGAACCTCTACTATCAATAGTCAAGCGACGTAAGCTGGTCTTCTTTGGCCATGTAACCTGGCACGACACCTTGTCGAAGACTATCCTTCAAGGCACCTTGGAGGGTGGCCGACGCCGTGGCGGCCAGAGAAAGAACCGGCTTACGAACGTCAAAGACTGGACTGGTTGTCCTGTACAGGACCTGCTGACTATCGCCCAAAACAGGCAAGAGTGACGGGCCCTGTCATGTGCTCCCCCCAACACCAGGTGCCATGCAAGGGACATCTAACTGACTGAAAGGAGCGCGTTTTTTTCCCATCTTTTCGCTTTCACTACACAGACACTTTGTGAGCAGCTCTTTGAATTCGATTTGAGATCTTGTCAAAAATGTCTGATTCTGAATCTAAAAGTTTTTATTCAGAGCATGACTCTTTTGCTGTCTCTGATGAAGAAAATGTGGAAGAAGATAAAAAAATAGTTTATGTAAGAAATATTTACCTAAGTGATACTGTATATTTGCACCAATCTGTCTGGCTGCATAAGCATTACTTGCTGTAACCACCTGGATATCCGCCATTATGACTGTATGCACCAGCTTTTTAAAAAGGGTCGGTCTCTTTACCCGGCAAGAGCTTGGCTATTTTAAATTCAACCTCTGCTATGTCATATAAACATATACCATGTTATTCAGCAGAAAATACTCTTTCCTGCTAACCAGCATAACCACATGGTATTTTCCATGTGGTTCGAGATACATTATTTCAAAGCTGACAGATATTTAGCGTCATTTTTTTTATTGTGCTTTAAAACTGTTAAATTTCATTTTAAAATATATAAGCATTTTCATAAATCTTCACTGATTTAATTCAATATGTATAAATCAATATCCATGCGTAAGCTTGTGAATGCAAGCACAAATACAGATCCATCCAACATGTTAAATGGTACATGGAAAATGGCCACTGCACTGCACTGTACCATTTATCCTCACAAAATACACAAGATTCTTTCAGTCAGACCAAACAAAGATATTCTGTTCAAATGATGAAAAGCTTTTCTTTATTGTAATTTAAAAGAGATATTTCTGTTCCTGATAGACCATAAAAATACTTTGAATTGAAAACAAGCGATTTTTGTGCGATTGCCCACTTTCCACCAGCAGGGTAGCGTGTGGCATAATTGCCAGTCCCTAACTTAAGGCACTAGACACGACACCAAAAGATCTGCCATATTAATAAATGCAATCATAAATGTATATACACATACTCATACTTCATACCCATTGAAATTATATTTATCTGAGTGAAATATGTGATACATATTATGAAATATTAGACATGACCTGCCCAAAACACACCCTTTCAATCTTTCATACTAATCAATATTCTCATTGTCTAGCTTTTTTCATAGTTTTATTTGTAAAAAGACTTTTTACAGCAGTTGAAATACCTATACAGATATTTAAAAAAAAACAAAACAGATTACACCATCAGCACTGGTCACACTATTACACTTCATAAATTTGGAATAACTTTTGAGGGCCCATTAGGTGCTTTAGATGCCAAGACCTACATTCTGAAAAAAAAAACTCTAACGATAATCCTAACCCGAATCCTAATTGTAGCCTAGCTCTATCCTTAATTTATCCCTACCTCTAACCTAACCCCTAATCCTAATCCCAACTCTAGCCTCTTTTTCTGGTTTGCAGAAGTGTTCTAGTCCCTCCTCAAGAAGTGTTGTGCCAAATTTTCATATTAATTAACACTTGCATATTAAAGTAAACTTTAAAAAGCGCTTGGCGTGTACAATAATGTTTGTAAAGCCTTATTCGTAAGTCGTGATAATGAGTCATTGCCAAGTTTGAACTATGATCACTAATAACTGGTAAATCGATTAGGCCTAATTGTTTACATTTACTTCTTTAAATAATATATTACACCCAAAATTTCCTACCATGGCTTTATCATTTTAATACCAAACCTTAAAAGAGCAGTTATTTCATTATTATTATTAATCTGCGGGGCTTTGACGGCGATGTACCTCTTCGAAAACAGTTTCTCATGACGTTCACGGTAAAAACTAAGATGTCAATTCAAAGAACCCGCATTTCAAGAAAATATTAACTTGTAAACATACCTTCAGTGCAAAAATGACACGAACAATCCCTAGAGATAATGAATCAGAGAAGACTGCGAAAATGGAAAATAGCGAACACGACGTACCAGGAGAAAAAAAAAAAGAACTTACTTTGTTTAGGTAGTTCTTCAAGGCGCTTTCGAAGTTCGACATCTTACACTAGAAGGAAAAGAGTCTTTATGTATTTCAGAAGTGTTTTCATTCCTCTTTGTCAGCAAAGGCTAGTTCAAATCGTTATAAACAATCTAAATATAGTATTAGTCTTCGTAGACTTTCGCCATATTGGAATTTCGGCTGTTTTTGCACTTCAATAATGGAGAGTTAAACACTCTGAGTGGGAAACGTGTACGAAAGAAAAACACTGAACACAATTTGTACACTTATCAACCACCTACTGCAAGACTAATACAAATCTCGTCATCAACTTCAAAAAGTAAATGCTGAAACAAACTATCTTATTATCGTACCAGATGATGCCTGCTGATGTATATTTTTAGACCTAATGACATCATCAATTTGGGGAATTCCCTTTAGTGTGTTTGCACTTCGTTCATTTAGTTACGCACTTAAATCCGTTACCTAAGCACAACATTTTGCTGTACAGAAATCTTGATATGTTTGGGAGTTTTTCGTTATTTACTTTTTGTGGTGGTACTTTCATATGTACTTGCGATATGTATATATTTTGGTGTACTTTATGAATCATTTTGCGCAAGAGGAAGACGTCGTGCGGGTATAAGCGTGAGGGAGACATGCTAGCAAGCGTTATATATTGACGTCTCGTATATGCATTGACTATAGAGACATTTTTTTCATCGTTTGCAAAGGATTCGATCATTTTTGTGGCTGTAAACATTTTTGTAGGTCCATTGTAATCGTCTCCCGCACAAGGAGGCCCATGGCACAACTGAAAAGGCAGTACGTGTAACCGGACTGTGCTGTTACAATAATTATGATATAAACTAACATTTTTTCCCAAATAAGAGGAAGAGATCGATTGCATTCGCTAGCATAGGGCATGGTTACCCGTACTGTCTGGTTACTAGTGTATGCATTATCCACATTCTTTTTAAGATGTGATCTTCCATATACATAACTATAAATGGGCTATTATCATGCTGACAACAATCAAAATACGACGTAGTGGAAGTTATAACTGTCAACTTATCAAACACGCAATTACGTTGGCACTCTCTGTGTTACTGTTAGTCCATACAATTCCCCTTCATCCAGTATACCTCACCCAGTCTTCATCAGTGACGTGTTCCAGTTAAGAATTGATTGTAGGGTATGATTCCCCTAAATCTGTGCCGCCAGTGTTTTGATGAACACATTGAGACTGAAAATGTACTACTCTCACCTCTCTGAAATGACATCACTTGATGGCCTTGCACCAAGCCAGAGCTGTGTTTTACATGATTGTAAATAATTCTTTTGCAACCCAAAATTTTGAGTAGAAATCATTCAGAACATTGATCAGCATTCATGCTTTGAGCTCAACTTGTTAGTTGACGTTCCCCTTAAAAGTCAAAACTGTTGAAAGCTGTATCTCTCTATTGGTTGATTATGCTTGGTTTTAAGGAAGTACTATAGTCTATTACTTTTTTTAAAATCAATGTGCAAGTAAAAAATGTCTACCTGTCACTTTTTTATTATTATGTACAAGGTTAAACAACTATAAGGAATTTAAAAAGAAAAGTGCACTCAAGCTCTGAAATGTAAGACTTCATGAACTAGCTTTGTTAAAATCACATCATTTATTTGAGCAAAAAGCAGAATACATGTATGGTAGTACTGTATATACATATTTTTTCCCAGAAATCATATAATGCATTTCTGTTTATTATCTGGGTTTTTTATTACCCAAACATCCAAACTGTCAGTTTTTGTTGATTGTGCAAGCAGCTTTCAATAGTGCTACATCAGCAGCTAGTGGATCAACTGCTATTACACTTGTTCACCAGAACAAAATGCGTTCCATATGACAGCTATGATCCAGTGGCCATTGCACGTCAACAAGGGAAAGTCCTCCCAAGTCAGAAGCAGTGTGTAGTGTAGCCATTTGTTGACATGCAATATGTGTGACAGACTGTTGCACTGTTTTCAAGTTTGTCTTCTGAAACTTAAAATTTTACACAAAAAATGCAGTTAATGAAGCAATATTTAGCCACCAATTAACATTGTTTTAAGATATTGGATGAGGGGAACATGCCATTTTTCCTGCCATTCATGAGCGTCCCATGACGGAAGCCACATAATTAGTGCTATCTTTTCCATCTCTTAAGGCCTGGCTGCAGCCTGCTATCTGTACAATTGAAAGTGCCTACGCTAAATATTCCACTTGCATAATCATGCATAATTTAATTTATTGTGAGCACGCCAAAGTGTTGGATCAATTACCTGCATGTAGATAATCAAAGAACAGCCTTAGAAAATACAGGACACTCTTCCTCAAATGTGACGATCAGAGCCTGAATAAATTTCGTCAGGTCCGATGTAGGCTGTAGACATTGACAGTTGCAAACAACAATTATAACCACAGACTTTGATGTTTGGAAAGTTCTCTGAAATTGGAGACCTTAAGCAGGTTAATATTTTTAATTTGCTCTACAAAAGACAACCAACAGTTTCTGTGACGACCTACTTAAATACCCACCCCTCTCCATTCCTGGAGGAAAGGCACGTCAATTTTGCCATTTGTGTCAACAAAATGAGTTGCTTTTATCTGCATGTTGTTGGTGGGTCTCACAAACACCATTGGTGAGTTGTGTGGGTGAGAATCCAGTATCCATAACTGGATGGGGATATTGTACTTCTTTCCTGCAATATTAACACCTCATGAAACAGCTGCAAGTATTTTACAGTTAGCTTAAAAAAAACAGCCACAGGTTAAAATGTGTGTAGCAGTATTTTATGCAATTAATTTTTTTATTTATATAATTCATAGATATTACATGCTGTTAATAATCTGTTAACTGGAAATTTAAAAGTATATATATCTTTTACAGTACAAATACTTTATGAAAAAGATATAATGGTTCTTTCTGAATTTATCAACATTTTATTAAACTAATGTCTGTAACATTGTAATAAAGACTTCTGCAGATGTGAAGAAATTTAATGAACATCAAAACTACCTGTAGAAACTCACCTTTATATGGTACAGGAATTGTTCCTGCAAGCTGTAGGAGTTGCTGCTCTGTCCCATCGTTAAAATCTAGCAAGTGTAAGTTTTCACAAATATTATAAATAAATATACATATTTCTATAATTTGTATACATGTTATATATAGCAGGAAATTCAAGCCAATATATTTGTAATGATATGACAGATTTTGATTTTTTTTAAAAATCAGATACACATGCACCTTCAAAGAAGACATGGTATAGATTACAAAATGAAACTAATATAATGGCTAATTACAAATTTTTCCTTGCCGTTTCACGTTTAGCTTACAGAATTGTTGTAATGATGGTCTAAGGTCCCTGTAATGGTGAAGTGCATGAGCAACATCTCTGCTTGCAATGTCAGGGTTTTCATACTGAAAAAAAAGTTCTGAGTTGTATTTACCCTCTTGAAAGTACAAATATGAAAATGGTATCAGTTCAGCTATAACACTTCAGCAAAAATTAATCATCAGCGATGTGAACATTAAAGAGTTATTTCCCATATGCTCATCAGATTTGTGTCAAGGAGATAATTAAGACAAGGCAGTTAATGCTTGCCTCCCTTTTCTGGAAATGCTGGCCCTTCAAAAGGCATGTGAAATTTATTTGTTAAAAACGTGTATGGAGGCGAGAAACAACAACAAAATTTGATGCACTTACATTTGCGTGCAATAAATCCTTCATGATGTGATCTTGAGTTACATTGCTGCCTGAATGGTCTGTATCACTAATCTTTAGGGCACTCATCTCAGCCTGAAATGATTTTTGTATGCAGAGGTTGTATTGGTGAGAACGTCTAATGGAAAATACCTGTACATCTTTCTCTCTCTCTCTCACATCTATGCACACACACACACACACACACAAGTCTGTTTGATATGTACAAGCATATTTTTTTCTTTTTATTCATACTAAATTCTGCTAAAAGCTACTTCATCTACTTCTTCATCAGCATAGTTTCTTTATTGCA
Source organism: Marisa cornuarietis (assembly GCA_004794655.1). Classification (NCBI taxonomy): domain Eukaryota; kingdom Metazoa; phylum Mollusca; class Gastropoda; order Architaenioglossa; family Ampullariidae; genus Marisa; species Marisa cornuarietis. Next base: position 4,236,516 of record SMMW01000617.1, on the reverse strand, counting down.
GATCATGAGAGACAACTTTAATTTGTAATCACATTAGATGAAATGGTTTGTTACCTTCATCTCAGAGAAAACTTCTGTAAGTTTCTGATTCCTCTTGTCCTCGACAGCTGTCAAGATAGTTATGCTGTCTTCTGTTAGCCTGTTCATCTCCCTTGTTGCAGTCAATGTTCCTGAAGCTGTGAAAAGATGAAGAATGATTCCAAACTCTCATAATTATACTTTACTGTTACCCCAGAATATTCTTCAGGTAGCCACATAAACAACAAGAATAAATTGATGCAAGTAGCTCTGTATACTGGTTTAGCACTTAGGACAATGATCACCATAATGACTTATACAAATTGCTGGTACAAAGATAAAAGAAGTGCAGGATACAATTTAATTGTATAATATCTGAAATATGTGTCACATAATGTTTTATTTTATTTATGTCTCTAATTCAGCTTTTAATTTGGGAAGAAGACTATTACTATCTTCTGAAAACATGTCATTAAAATGTAGGTGCAGATGTTAAAATAACTATAATGGAAAATAAGTAGCTCTACAACTATTGTACACTTCTATAGTAGCATAAACTCACCATAGTTTGCTCTTGAATTTGGATGAGCTGTTTGTACCTGAGGTTGTATTACTTTAGAAAACAAGGGACACTCTTCACCAAATACAACAATCAGGATTTGAATTAGTCCCAACAGATCTGAGTCAGGCTACAGATTGATAAATACAGAAATATGATAATAATATATGAAATATAAACACATAAACTGTTCTCATAGATTATTTTGCAACAAATGTCTCCCTTAATTTTAATCTTTTTTTTGCTTTGGCAATTTAATATAAATGGCTAACATTTTAGTCTGCCAGATTCTTTTGTAACAGCACTAATTAGTTTATTCTGAATCATCGATTCTTGCATATTTGCCCCTTCGATGGAATGCAGCTGGAACTCAGACAAACATCAAGATTTTTTAAAAAAGTATGAAAGCAATTTCAGTCAGTATATCATGGGAGTGGCACTCACCCATTTCCATTGCTGCAGGAAGGGCATATCTATTTTACCACTCACATCCACATAGCGGCCTGCTTGAATGTTCATGCTGCTAATAGGCCGCACGTACACCATCGGCGGGTCATAGGGATGTGAGTCCCGCAGCCACAGCTGTACTGGGATGTTGTACACATTGTCTGTGATTCATGTACATAAAATCAAGGTATGCACGTGTTTCATTTTCCCCTGATTATATCAAGGTCAAAATACAACATTTTAAAGAATGAAAAAAAACTTTTAAAACTGAAAAGCAGCAGTTAACATGGTATGCATTAGATGCTAAACCTTATATTCAGATTCATAAGGTAGCAGTTTACCTTTATAAGGTACTGGAATGGTTCCTTCAAACTGCACTAAATTCTGTGTTGTTCCATCATTGAAAACTAGAGAAGACAGTTGCAATTGGAAGTAATATTGCTTAATGATTGATACTAGTAAACATATATCATTAATTCAGATACTGGCATGGTCGTGATCACGCACTGTGCTATACACTGTATTATACTGGATGCTTGCATGCACCCTGAGTCACACCTTTTTCTTGTTCACACAAGCACATATGCATGCACACACATAGCATAACTTATCTGTGATCAATATGCTCTCTCTTTCTCTCGTACTCACACATACACATGACTAGCATGACTTATCTGTAATAAATATCATGCTTTTTAAATGCTTTGGCTTTGTGGGTGTAACATGTTTGTTCAAGCAAAAATGTTGGTGTTACTATTTGTTTTTCCATTATTTCTATTATTTTTGGAGTGTAAGACAGTGAAATCCATAATTATGATTTTGCCTAAAATTGATGCCCATGTCTTTAAAAGTCAATTGCTTCACCCTTGAGCATTCAGTAAATTAGGTACTACATACTTTAGTGGAATATGGCGTTCATTTCAGGCTGAGATGAGTGCTCAAATGATTAGTGATACAGACCTTTCAGGCAGCAATGTAAATCAAGATCATTTTATGAAGGATTTTTTTTTTTTTGCATGCAAATGTAAGATTTTGTGTTGTTGTTTCTTGCCTCATGCATATTTTTAATGAATGCATCCCTACTTAGTACGCTAGAAAATAACATTTCACTGGCAGTTAAAGAGGTGACTATGAGAAAGATGGGAGATAAATACTGCAAGAAAAGAAAACAAACCAGTACTATATAGCAGTATAATCAACAATGAAATGTATATTAAAGCAAGATTATTTTAAATAAACAGTGAACAGTGAGATAGAAACTTTCTGAAACAACTGCATATGTAAAGTGCCATTAAAAACAAGCGGTTTTCTTGGCTTACCAAACATTTTCTCTGACAGACGAAGGTCAGTAAACTGTCTGTGAGCTGCTGAAATATCTTTCCATACAAGCTGTGGATATTTGTACTGCACACAAACGTACATGGTATTTACTGGAAGTTGACATGACACATTTTAGGATAAATGTGAAATCAATTTAAAAAAATTGTCTGAAAAATAAAATGATAATAATGAATAAAAAATATGTAGTTAGATATTTATAATAAAGGTCATCCAGAAGTATTTCTCAGACTAGATGGCTTTTATATGCAAAAGCAATAGAATGTGACAGGGAAGATGATGATGACGATTTCAGGAAAATTGGACTCGCAAATTTTTAATCGTATGCTTGGTTCCTAAAAAAAACACGATTATTTAAAAAAAAAATCAGCGTCTTTTCAAATCTGTAATTTTAAACTCAGGATCGAGAAACTATTAATCATTTACATCTTTGGACAAGAGATGCACGATTTGACCTATCAGCTAAGTTTAAGGGGCCACACCCCACCCACTTTACTGATGTACAAATTGCAAGTGTATAGCAACGAACTTTATGTTCATCGGCGCATTCAGCTTTCTCGACCTCTCTCGCAGCCTCTTCACCCTCCACATACATCGCTCCCCAACGTAGTCTCCATTCTTATCACAAATTATATAATCCATGATTCACCGTCCATTTCTCCCCGAGATGCCGGGGTCCCCGGCACTGGTGAGAAAGTGGGTTCCCGACGAGAGACAAAGTCCACACAACTATAAAGCTGTTATGAAAGCAACTATACAGTTACTACAAACATTTGTCATAATGAATGTAACCACACTCCCCAAAACAACCATACATGTCCTGTCTTTGGAGCCAGGCCTGACGAGAGAGGGGGACAGCGGGATCTGGTGTACCTGGGCCAGCAGGTTCACACCCAAAGGGACCCGGCCTTGGTCAATGGATTTTTTTCTTTTTTTTAAGTAAATCTCCGAGGAAAGAAAACAAATCCAGTAACACGGATGCAAAATGCAAAATCATTTCCCCTTATTTACTTACCACTTATGTGTGCACAGCTCTAAATGCTCATCTCGTGCAGTGGTGTAGATCTTATAGTTGTTTGCTGTCTATATTACGTTACTATAAAGGTAATGCAGACATTGCCAGTCTAATTATAACTTGTAAGCATACTACTATATACTGGGAAAATAATTCACGATTACAGTTATAATGGTTAATCAAGGGGGCCGTGCTGGCTCTCGGCGGCCCTGCTTGGAGCGGGGTCACAGCAATTCCTTACAACGTATCCTATTACGTCTGGACCGTGGTTACACCTAACTGCATGAGGGTGAAAGAGGTTGGGGCTGGGGTCAGCGAGATGAATGATACGAACATCAGCGCCAGGGCTGCATGCAACCCGCAACATAAGAAGAACATTCAAACCAGTCGGATAACATACAGCAAAATATTCTCGAACAGAAGAACCAAAACAAAGCGCTTAAAAAGACAATGGGACTAAGATCGAGTGGGTGGAATTTAAATCAAACTGCAACAAGATCGATTTAATAATTATTATTATCAGGGAGTTTATATAACGCCGCTGGTTCCCAATCAAATCCAGGCTTTAAAAGACAATTTTAGACATGATATATTTACATAATTTTTACCAAGCGAAAAATGTCCCATGCACTATAGTTTTTTTCCAGATACACGTACGTACATGTCCACAATTTAAGGAACGAATCACCTGTAGACAAGCCTTCAAATGAAATAAAGTTCAATGCACTATGAACCAAATGAACTAATCCCTTTTAACGCATGTTTTATTACAAAGAAATTATTTACGCATGAATGGGTTAAAAAATGCGAGAAATTTTCAGTTCAGCTATTTTCGTTATTATTTCGTATATACTATATATAGTTTATACGTAGTTTTTGTATTATTTCATTGTGGAAACATTCGCATTGACAGAAATGTACAATAGCTTTAACAGATCTACGAAACTTTTGATAACGAAACACGACAATTAAAATGCTAGTAAACATTCGTGTTATTATACTTACTCTGGACAAGGAATTTTTCAAGAGGTGCTTGTCACAGCAACTCATTATGACTGCGATGATTTCAGGCGAGTTCTGGTAAATCTTTCTACTAAAAGCCACCACGATCAGACTCCCAAGCAGCGACGTAGGGGATCAAGTGGGATGTTCATGCGAATTACTTTCTTATCGTAATGCTCTGATAGGGGACGACTTAGTCCCCCCCTCCCACTTTATGTCACTTGAACGCTCAATGCCATTCGAAGGAAAACTATAGCAAGCGTGCATTGAATCCTGCGCGTCAGCCGTACCACATCACCGGAGTTTGAAGCATTTCCAGATGTGGTTGCATGAGGGTTGGGAAAAAAATAATCCCCACGCTAGCTGACTGCCGCTTTAGTTCGATGGAGACGCCTGAAAAAGGACGCCGGGACATGTAAAGTCATACCCAAATGGCAGGTAACGTCTATTTGTGGCCTAGAGGGGGGAGTTCCCCGGAAGCACAGTCACCGACGCGTTAAGTTGAAAGAGTAGGATACGGCAGCTTGGTGCGTGGAGTCGCGGTGATGTAGGTCATCAAATTTAAACTGAAGCCGAGTCTAAGCAGCACAACACGGTTGGCAGTTGCATTTTGTGAAGTGTTATAAATGTTCACCTTGCCCCTTTGTGATTCTTATTCGTCTGGTGCGGATTATACTCTCCCCGTATCTGTTAACAGGAACGTCCCAGTTTGTCTGGATTAAACTTATCAAACCGATAGCGTATCTGTAAACATGATCATTCGCCTACATAATAACAGATACAACCAAGCACTGACATCAAAGCCTAAACTATATTAATCCCAACTCCTGGCAAGATGTTTAGCAGCACAGTACTATCACATCCATGTCATTAAGTATAATAGACGAGATATAGTGATGTCTGCTTGGTCATGGCAACATTGGGGGTTTGCTTCACGAAACAAGATGATTCAATTAACATGCAAACTCAAGTGCAGGCCTTGTAAATTCTATGCATTCAGAGCGTGGATTGCTACTACAGAAAACTGTGACTAGTACCTTTTTAATTCTTCGATTACTGTGGCATGAACTTAACTAAACTTACACAGACATAACGGATATTATCTAAGCATCCATAGACAGATAACGCTTTATACAGATCGCGGACATATATAGGCAGCTCTCTGAAAATCTCATTAAAATAAAATTAGGAGGTGCGGAGGGAAGTAATTGGTGTTATACACCGAACCAGCAACTAAGATTAAATCACGGCAAATTAGCCAGCCCTGTAAACAGATGCCACATGCAGAGAAAGAACAGCGTGCCAGAGAAGAGAGCTGAACCCAGGACACCCAACCTTCACTGTATTGGTGACAAGCGCTAACCGTTGCACTACCAGACCGCCCGCAGGTGGTGGGGAAAGAGGGCTCCAAACTGCACTCAGTTGTAGGCGATACCAAACACTGGAGCAGGCTGTTAACTTTACCTGATTATTTGGTCTATGAATGTCATCCGACAAAAGAGCGACCTGGCATTCCCATCAACTTTACAGGGTCACAGGAATTTTGTCTGTGCTGTGTTTGTAATGCACAGACCCTGGCTTGGACTGGGATACCGCGATTACTTTCACTCGACCAAGTGGGTAGGTCTAACTAGATTTCCCCAAGTTTGAATTTTCCTGATGGTGCTTGCACCTAATGTGAACCAGGAGTGTGAGCAGAGTGATGGTCACTGTCAAACCACATCCTTTTAGTCTGCCTCAAATACACCTTACATAACAAATATATCCCACTCTTTTTACATAGATTGCTGTGCCTTCTTAAAGTTTATCTTTTGTGAAGGAGGCATGCTAGCCTCAGAAATTTTTATGTACATAACTGAATGTCTTAAAATAAGAACATTATATTTTGTTATGCAGTCTACTTTTCTTTTGAACCTACAATTCCTTCACGTTTGTCAGAGCACTTGTACAGCTCCCACTGTAAATGTCTGTGATGATTGTTGCCGATACGAGGTTAGATGGCGACAAAAGCTGAATAGTAATAAATTATTTATTATTATTAAATATGTAAGTAATCACCAACATTCTGAATGATAGTTTGAAAGAATGGACATTACGCATCCTTCCATACTGACTTTACAGCTCACTCTCATGCAAAGCTTTCATTCACTGCCAAAAACATTTCTTTCAAGAACATTTATTATTAACCAACAAAAGTGCTGTCATGAGAATGAAGACATACATTGTGTATTTGAAATGTAACTCTATTTGTGAACGGTCAAAAATACTTCTTGATGTTTGAAATGGCTACATTTTATCATACAAAATGATGAAGCTGCTGTAAAGAAATACACTTGGAAAGAAAATATACAAGTCTAAATGTATTCAAAACACAATATATAGAGACCAATTCTTACTTAATTTTTGTGTAAGACAATCTTTTGGATTTTAAAGCTATGCAGATTCTATCTTCAAGTTTGTAGTTGTGTAACAATGCTGAACAGTTTGAAATCTCTTCTATCCATAGTTTTCACCCTCAAAAATGATCATTGCCTTTCTATCTGAGACAGCAATATCATAATAGTTGCCATAAAAAAATGCAACGCAACTGGCAGTCAGTGATCTATTATTTGAAAGTCTTTTTTTTCTAATTTCAAAGGACATGTAATTAATTATTTTCCAAACTAAGGGTAGTGGCAATATATGGTGGAAAGGTCTCAAGAATCCATTCCTTCCTCGGTTTCAACCGTAGCTGAGACTGGAACAGGTGGTTGCAAGCCCTGGTCCTGTGTTTCCATAGGTGTTGCTACTGCAACCTCAGCCTGGTGTTTATTAAAAAAAAAAAACACATATATCTGCCAATTTAGAATTACTTTCTGATATCCAGTATCAGGTGTATGATAACCATGAACTTTGCTAGTAAACAGTAACAAACGTGAATCAGGACTGAACAAAAGGCTTTGGATACAATAATATGAATATCTAGAATCCCAAATATCTTCACTAAAATTATTTAAGAGAGAATACCCTCTTCTAAATAAAATTAGATGCAGTCTGTTCTTCACATTTAAAAGATACTGAATTCTTCATATTTTAAGATGCTGTTCACACTTACATCTTCATCTTCAGCAGCAACAGTTGACCTCTCCTCTCCCTCAATAAGAGCAAGCTGCAATTTTAGTCAAGGACAACCCAAACCATCTGAGAATAATGCTACAAATAATGTTTTTTTCCGATGGTTTGCTTCTGCTTTGACTTTTGATTTCATAAAATTTTCACAAGATCAGTTTTCTGTGCATGTTGCAAATGGTGGACTACATTACGTCAGGAAATAATTTTTATCCTAAAAAATAGAAAGTTTATATTTTCAGTTTTGCTTTCAGTGATTATTTGAGAATAGTTTTTTGGTGATTTATTCATGTATTTATTTATTCATTAACAGATTTATTCATTTGCTTTCTTTAAGGTTTACTACAAAACAAAGCAAAAAGTTGCATGCTGAATAAAACTAAAACCACCACAGTTTAAGAAATTTGTAAGTAAATTTGTTTGAATATAATTTTAAAAGTTAAAGGGATATAAAGAATTATTAGAAATGTTTCATAATCAAAATAAACTGCATTTCAAACTATTTTGCCTTTTTAATTTCAAGCAAAAGCTGTAATCAGCAAAGAGCATGATCTCAATGTGTCAAGGATACATATGTTGCAACTTTATCATCATCATAGATGGTGAAGTTCATGCCCTGGCCTACTATAGCAATTGAGCAGTTCTGGAAAATAGCACACATCACCTGATGATTCCATCCATGTTTTATGAGTTGAAACATTATAACAGCAGAAAAACATGAACGGAACTAATGTAGCATAAAACTGTTTACAAAGTTGTAAGGTCTCATAAGGACACTTGAACATAAAGGCTGCCCTATTGAACAAATCACCACAATTCATATTAACAACTATTAAACAATCATGTACAGGCATTTTCTTTTAAAAAGTGAATGCACCAACATTTGCTGCCACATTTTTAAATATAAAAACATTAATGGTGACCGGACACTTAATCCCCGACACTTAATAATAATAATAATAGTGAAGATTTTTATAGCGCATACTCACACTCGTAGAGAGTATGCTCTTAGCGCTTAAAACGGGGAAGAGACGTGGACTAAGTAGATACAGAACACAGGGGACGAAAGAAAACGACAGTACTGACAAAAACAGATAACAAAAGGCATCAAGTAACAGGAACAGAGAAAAATAGTGATGGGTAAAGTAGCAAGAGGGAAGGGGGGGTAAGGACTAGCATTGTGGACTAGGAGTAGTGCTCAAGGAAGAGGTGCGTTTTCAGTGCAGATTTGAAGGATTCAATTGTAGGAAGGTGGCGGATATGGAAAGGAAGAGAGTTCCATTGTTTTGCAGCACAGTAGTCAAAAGTCCTGTGACCATATGTTGTTGTTCTGGTGACAGGAACAGTCAGAGTACGGTTGTCAGAGGAAGAGCGGAGTTGTCTGGCCGGAGAGTAAGGGATGAGAAGTTCAGAGAAATAGTCAGGACAGGAGCCTGCAAAGAAATTAAAACACAGCACAGACAGTTTGTACTGGATGCGAGAACGGACGGTAGCCAGTGTAGGAAACGAAGGAGAGGAGTGACATGGTCCCGTTTCCTTGCTCTAAGTACCAGACGTGCAGCGGAGTTCTGTACTCTCTGGAGTTTCTGAATGAGGGATGTGGGGCAGCCTGCCAGCAAGGAGTTGCAGTAGTCAAGTCGTGAAAGAACAAACGCACAGACAAGAGTGTTGGTGGCACGTGTAGAGAGAAAGTGACGGATGGCACTGATCTTACGGAGCTCATAGTAGGCAGACTGACAGACAGCTGTAACATGTTTATCAAGGGTCATGTCTGCGGTGACAATAAATCCCAGATTCCTAACGGATGACGTGAAGGTGATGTTGCTGTCGCCCACCTTGATGTGATTGGGCAGACTGACTAGTGAAGGTTGATGTCTTCTTCTATGGCACAAGAGGGCTTCCGTTTTATCATCATTTAGTTTAAGCTTGTTTTTCACCATCCAGCCCTTGACATCACTAATACAAGCTTCTAGAGAGCTAATAGCAGAGTGAGACTCAGCTAGTGGAATAGAACAGTAAAGCTGCGTGTCATCTGCATAGGACTGATGAGACACCTGGTGAGACCGGATGCAAGATGAAAGTGGTTTAGTATACAGGATGAACAGGACTGGGCCAAGTACTGAGCCTTGGGGAACGCCACAGAAAAGTGAAGCAGGGCGAGATGTCTGACCATCGACTACCACAGTCTGGGTCCTATCAGTGAGATAGGAGTTGAACCATGAGAGGGCAGGTCCAGAAATCCCGTAGAGGGTGTGGAGTCTGTGAAGAAGCAGAGAGTGGTCTATAGTGTCAAATGCAGCAGACAGGTCCAGTAGGGTTAATGGAGAAACATCACCACTGTCAAGAGCAGATAATATGTCTGTTGTTACTTTAATAAGAGTGGTCTCGGTGCTGTGGAAAGGTCTATATGCCGACTGAGCTTGTGGAAGAAGATGGTGGTCTTGTAAATAGGCCCAGAGCTGTGTCAAAACTATTTTCTCTATGATCTTAGAGAGAAAAGACAATCCCCTAGACATTTAATCCCCAGACACTTAATCCTCAAAAATGCCCCCAGCGTTATAAATTTTGAAGTATTATTTTAATTGTCAAACTTATTTTGATGTTTACATGAAAATAATTATTTGAATTTGAATTAAATTTTTTTATTTACTTCATAATTAAATTTTTCATTCACTTCATAATTTCTTGAGTTGAAATTTCATTTTGAGGATTAAGTGTCTGGGGATTAAGTGTCGGGGATTCAACATTAATATGCAATCCTATATTAAAACTTCTAGACTACTGTTTTCCATGCATAATAAACTGGTGAAAATAAAGCTGCAGATTTATAATTGTTTTCCCCTTCAAATGATCTAGCTTAAAATGTTGCTTTGTGCCAATACATTAATCATGTAACAGTATTTAATTTTGTCACCACTCTACACTGACTCTGTACCTTCGTAGTCAGATTGACCTCTTGTGGCAGCGTGTCCCTGAGAGCTCTAAGTCCATGTTTCATCAGTTCTTCCAGGCTACCTGGAAGACAAAGAGGTTTTTCCAGAAGGATCTTAATCTCCCTTGCAAATCATTTTAAGCATTCACCTCTTTCTTTTTTCCCTGGAAAAAATTCTATAAACCAATTTTTATTTTTCAAAAAAATGCATTTCATTCGGTCAACATCAGGGATGACAAAATATTGAGATCCATAAAACCTCATGCAATTTTTATCATAATTTATTATCAATAAAACTATAAAATAGTTTTTGATTAAAAAAGTTCTTACAGTTGGGGAATTCATCAAGATACTTCTCCAAGTAAGTCCTAGCTGACTGTGATCTTGCACCTATAGCCATGGCCTTGCAGTCATAATAGTTGGCCGAGGGACATGTTTGATATATGTGTGGCCCCTGTGCCTGAAAACAGATCATTTAGATGAAAATATGCGTAGAAGCTATACAGTTCACAAAATTATACTGAAAGATAATAAATAAAATTAATTATAGTCATGGATATCCAAGCATCCAGGCATATATACAGCATGTTGTATCTTTTGCTCCTCAGTTTGTATTTTTGAGTATTGAATTTGCATTGTGTCACACAAAAGTTTTGACAATAGCACACTACCATTTGTGATGTGGCAGCCTTCACCAATGAAAGTATGATCCACAAAGTAATTAGGGTGATACACTTTTCCTCAACAGCCAAAAGAGATGTAATATTCACACTCATTACAGTCTTGAAGACTACAATTGACTAAAACTACCAACACTTATTACAGTTGGATACATATATACTTACGTCATGTCCAGCAATGAGGAGACCCACACCAAATGGACGTCGCCCATATCTCTGGGTTGGAATTTGAGATTCTGCTTGGAGTTAAGGTATCATAACCCATGCTACTCACACATATGCACACAAAATTAGCAGTTCACACAACCTGATTTACAGGTGTAGGCCAGCTATTATAATGCAAATCCTGCATGTTACAGGATTAAAAACCAGTCAAGATGGGGTAATGGTGACAAATGTAATTTTTGTAATAAGCTGATGGAGCGAAAGCTTAGAAAAAAGATTGAACTTTTTGTGAGCCTGAAAGTTTGTTAAAAATAATTACTGATAAATTCAACAATGGTATCATGTTAAACAGAAATGCAATGCTTTTAGTAGAAGGATACTATTGCCAACAACAGACACCAGTCTGGAGATTGGAAGTGGTTGCTCATAAGCCCAGCGGGAATCTAAGCACTCTGACCTCATAATCTTGCTAAAAGTACAAAACAATAAAATACAAATGATGAGCATTATGCAGAATAAGAGTGTGCGGATGCTGGCCTTTATACAAAATAAGTCTTCTACCCTTTTGTTCATGGACATATGTACAGGCATACACACATGTACTACAACCAGTTGTTTTTTTAAAAAGATTGTCTAGAGAGATGTATCGATCATTTGTGAACTTCTGAAGATATTAAAAACAAAGATATAAAATTAAGAACTAAGAGAATAGCTTAAAGAGATTTGTCTGAGAACTCTGTCATTGTCATTCCAAGCATTAGTCTTAACTGTCTCTCAATTAAGGGTGACATACAATATTATGCTATGAAGGTATTACACTTGCTCATAATTAAACAAATATGGAGGTGCCAAAAGATCGCTTACCACAAAAGCCTTGCATCTGCTGTAAGGCCAGCTATTGCAACACCTACATGATCATCAATGGGAAGAATTTTTTTCTGGTGTGCTGAAAGCTCTGAAGGTGCACGCTACAAAAATAATTCATGCATGTTGTGTGAGGTGAAAATCCATTCCAATATATAACATCAAAATGCCAAACCATGATATCAGAATCATTTAATACAAAATTATATTAATTTATATCACTTTTTCTGATTATACATCGAGACCTATTCATATAAACTATTTAAGCATAACAAACAAAACTATTTTATAAAACTATGAAATGCAAACTGTATGATGTTACACCTTACCTTTAAAGCCACAAGAATGGCATGTGTACGATTCTTGAGACCAACAGCTGCAGAACCTTGCTTCACAGCCTCCATAGCATATTCTAGCTGATGGATACGACCCTTTCAACAAAAGCAAAAAAGAAATATGGATCAAGAGTAAAATAAATTATACATTATGTAAAAAGCAGTCTACTGCTTCCACCAAATGTTAAGCATAAAAATAGTTGTGATAAATATACAACATTTATCACAGGTAAAAGTGAAAATAACAGCATGCTACACATCTCAAAATGCTTGGAAGCTATCCCACGAAATGCTATTTAACATCTATGCTCTCTTCCATCTTATACAGCAACTCTTGGAAGCTATCCAGATTCTCTTAGTAATGTGAAATCATTCAATATTACAGTTCACCTCCTTTCTTCGTTTGTCAACAATCTAAGCAACAGCAAGTTTATCATGGGTTGTCATTTTTAAAACTATTTACCTGTGGACTCCATATTGTGACATCGTTGTCATACTGATTCCGAAACTGAAACAAATTTTTCAAGTTTTCAATTTTACACCAAGACTGATTTAAGCTGTGCATAATGCCACTCACAAACTTGGAAGTTTTGATATAACCCTCAATAATTCTAAATAATTGCTGTCATAAACTACAGGAAAATTATTACTGAATATCAAGGTAGATATTTAATCACTGGACTGGTGTGGAACTGCCGCTGTTGTTATTATCATGGGCTACCTTGTACTCCTTTGTTTCGGGTTCATCTGTCGTCATAGAACTACTACTACTACCTTTCTCCTTAATCTGGTAATTTTAAGGTATACTGATCATTAATTAACGTTGAAAATACACATATTCCCATGAAATTATTATGATCTCACAATATCACTCGCATCTCTAATCTGAGACTATTTTTCTAAAATTAAAACCTAAAATAAGACAGATGACATATAATCTGAGACAGTTGTGTAGATAAGTGGAACTGATATTTCTAAAAGCTCTGAAATTACTGTGTTAACAACTGAATCCACGAAATTTTAAAAGCTGCAAGGTAAAAAGAATAGATCACACTAAAAGAAAACACATTATTTGAAAATGCCTTCACCGTACATACCATAGTTATTATCGGATAGACACCTACAACAGAAGGAAAACCTGTGACTATGCAGTCTTACACGCCGCGAATTTCCTCGACTCGAGATTGAAGAGGTTTGAACAAGGAGTAGCTTCCCCTGTTATCCGTCTGAGAAAGACGTCTCCGTATGCCGTACTAATGAGAATCAAAAAAGAATTAGGAAGAATGGTGGTGATTACTGGTATATATATATATATGTAAGTCATAAAAGAAAGACAAAAGAGCTTGAGTATGCTTCATAAACGCAGAGGGAAGAAAAAAGCTATTATAATTGTGACTATTGAAACTCTCTTCTTGCTGTCTGTCCACAGTACCTCATTGATAAGCTTCAGAAGAACTCAGCAGTTGCTCGTCTCGTTGTCCGATCTCGCAAATTTGAACGTGTTACACCACTTCATCATTCTCTTCATTGGCTACCAATTAAAGCTAGAATAGGCTACAAGCTCTCAACTCTATGCTATGGATTCTTTGAATGCTGCTTCCCCCACTTGTCTGTCCACACCCGTGCCCGAATTCGTAAATTAGTAAATACAAGCCATCCACTGATCTAGGCGGACAAAATTGTCAACTACCAGGGCGCAGGTGAGTTTTATACCTACCTGTAACCATAAGTGGATCAAAAACGACCGTGGACCCTACTGGAAGGGGACAGAGAAAAATGTGCTACTGGAACTAAGGATGCGGGGGGAGGGTGCTTTACTCCGAGCCAGCACCTAAGGCTATATCACAGTAAAGCAGCCGGCCTTGTAGACAGGTGCCACATACTGGAATCAAAGCAATAGACAAAGGAGCGCTTCATTTGGTACGTGGGACGTCCGCACATTACATCAGTGCGGCAAAGTGAGATAACTCCCCCATGAGCTAAAACGCTCCCAGTACGTGGGAGTGTCCGTTCACTTAATCCCCAGACATTTAATCCCCGACACACAATCCCCTAGACTTTTAATCCCTAGGCACTTAATCCCCAGACAATCTTCAAAAATGCCCCCAAATCGCGACACAACACTCAAAATGGCTCCAAACTAAAGAGAAATGACCTTTTAATAAAGGAGAAGCTTTACCACCTTTTCCTGCTGGTGCAATGTTTGAAGTACCAGCATTATACAAGGAGTTTCTATTATACGACTCCAACAATGTGGACATTCCCTGATGGTCTATGTAAGGATTGTCAGCTACACAAGGCATCTGTTCTACAGTCATACGCCGGCACAGAGAAACGTCCAAAGAGGAAATACGCTGCATTGGCCAGGAGAAGTAGCAACATTGTACAGCGATATGAGGCAATGGATCGTCTTCTGTATCTCCAATCATTAGCTTACCTGTCATATTGATTAACAACAATTACCTCACGAACATTTAAGAACAATTTTCATATCATATTGTTGAAGAACATTGAATTTAATAGCTCATATGAACTTTAACTAATGTTATAGATGTTGAAATGACGTTGCAGTTAAGTATAATTTTAATTGTCAAACTTATTGTGATGTTTATATATGAAAATAATTCTTTCGAATTAAATATTTCACTGACTTCATAATTTTTTTAGTTGAAATTTCATTTTAGGATTAAGTGTCTGGGGATTAAGTATTTAGGGATTAAACGTCTTGGGGATTAAGTGTCTGGGATTCACCAGTGGGACATTGTGGGACTGGTATGAGGGGGTATAGCAGGGATGGGGAACGTCCGGCCAGCGGGCAGGATACAGCCCGCGAAATCATTTGATCCAGCCCGCCAAGGCAACCGCAGATTTCAGTGAATCTTTGAGCTTCTCCCATAAAAACATAAACGTATGTAAAGTGAATCATAATAATGGCGTAAATTTTGATGGACAATCGAGGAACGTCCATTAAGGGATAGATAGGACACCTACGAGTACATGATGGGACAGACCCGCATGTTTCTCGTTGGCTGCCCATGGCCATTATGGACGATTTTGGAGAATTGTGCATGCATGTGATCTCAAGCCGATGGTAGACAGCTACCAGTTTAATATTGGCTGTTGATACCTGTAGCGTTCTTCGACCACGTCGGCTCATACAATAAAAAAAAAACGGTCGTCAACAATGATGTGTACCTCAGTGTATAGTAGGCCTACAAGTGTCCAACATAATTCTTTCATGGATTTCCAAAGGATGAGCAAATGAAAAGGCTTTGGCTGGTAAAAACTCTTTTATGAACTTATTCGTGCACGAAAAGAATTTCTGAGCGTGTGGCATGTGTGTAGACAGTTTGTAAATGCCAGGAGATATGTGTGTACTAACTAGGAATTTTCTTATTTGTTATTATTATTATTATTATTATTATTGTTGTTGTCTTTATGAACTTTCACTGCACAACCACAAACAAAAAATTGTGCATTAAGAAAAACATGTTTTGTTACAGTATACTTTGTCTCCTCTAGGGACTTTCTAATTATAGACATATTTTTACACTCTATAAATAGTTATTTCGCTATGCTTTTCATAGAAGCAGAGCATATTTTCGCCCACATATTTACAAAAAGGCGGATTTGGGGGATTCAGAGGACAACAGTGCCAGGCAGGACGGGGATTGTACACGTTACAAAAGTGTTAACACGCTGAGAGAAACTAGCGCAGTACTGCTGGATAACCAAATGGAAGCTTTCGTTCACAGTAGGTGTCCGTTGTGGGTGCTCCCTATCACCAGTATTGTTCAACATATTTCCGAAGAAAATCATGCGTGAAGACCTGCACGACCATCACACTTCTATTTCGTCGGTTGAATGCCGATTTGCAACATACGCTTTGCAGACATCGATCTGATAGTATGCACCAGCAGAGAACTGCAAGACCTTACCAAGAGACAGACAGTTCAAACGCATATGGAGTGAAGACTAGCTCTGACAACAGCAAACTCATAGTCACTGGCAATGGCAAAGCAGAGATCTACACAAACGAAGTATGGCTTGAAAAGATTGCACCTCTCCGACAGATGAGATATCCGCATCATGATCGCAACAGCAGCAGTAGCAATGGCTATAGACTGGACAGGATCTGGCGCTGCCATAATATCAGGTTTACTTCGAAATCGAAACTGTACAAGTCCCGCGTAGTACCGAGCCTGTTTTTTCGGATGTGAAACGTGGACTCTGCTTGCCGATACGGAGATATGAGAATCCTGGCATTCGAGAACAAGTACCTGAGGAGGTGCTTTGTACAGGGAACATAAAACCAATGACTGTACGAATCACGGTCGCCGCACTCGAAGGACACTAGGAACCCTTGCGACAGTAAGCGGCACAAGCTGGTCTGGTTTGGGCGTGTGACACGCCACCACGCTTTTCAGGGACTTTCCTTCAAGGTACCTTGCAAGGAGGAAGGAATGGACTGGTCGTCTATGGTGCAGGATCACCATCGCCCAAGACAGCCCTGAGTGGCGGGCCCTGTCAGTTGTTGCGTCTATCCATGTGCTCCCTTCAACGACTGGTTCCTGTCAAAGGATGAATGAATGAATGAGACAGGTATGCAACAAAAAGGCATGAGCTGACTAGAAGATGCGCATATACCCCGAACCTCGCTTGCTACTGCAGTCAATTCTTCGGGGTCCTTCTTCCCACCCCCACCACCATCCCACCAGAAAGTGAAGGGCAGTGAAAATCTTTTCTGCATGTACCTTTGTGCAATGCATTGTAAACAGCCACCATAAAGTTTAATTTAACATCGTAGCCGTATTGACGCGGCAAATGGCGGAAATGTCCTTTGCCTGGGCAGTGTGAGGTTGGAATAGTTATCTGGGCAGAAAGCTGAGATACACCGACGCTCTCTCTTTCTCTCAAACCGTATTCTCTGAAACTGCATCAATGTAAACATTTGATCTATATATTTAAAAAAAATGGAGTCGCCGATAACGTGGGTAAAGTAAACACTAAAATAAAGAAACTCCGGAACAAAACTCATAAACTAAAAGCTAGCCTACCACCTTTCAGTAAACTAGGGAGTAATTATGTACAATTTAGTCGGTATCCGACAAATAGTTTGCATTTCCACAAATGTCAAGGCAAAGCACACCCAATCTACTCCCCCCTCCACACATACACACACACGCACTGCATTATTTTTAAGATAAGCGATCAAAGTACTTTTATCTCCACCGCTAGGTTTTCAGCCTCACTTTTATCTCCACCGCTAGGTTTCCAGCCTTTATCGGGTAATGTGTCCCACATCGTAATTGAAGACCGTCACTTGAAGCGCCTAAATTGTCCTCCATCGCGAATTCGCTGATACTGTACAACAGAACCTTTCTCTTTTAGACATAAGCTAAAAGTATTACATTGTAGATGCTTTGAGATAAAAATATTGCCGTTCAGGAATTAGCAAATTGGTACCATGATACTTTCTGATAAAAAGGGTAAGGCTAAGGAAGTCAGAGTGGGTTTTTGTTTGTTTGTATTTTTTATGCAAGTCGTCAACAAAGGGAAGGAGAACAGGAAAAAAGGAAGATGAAATATATTAAAAGATAAGGCGTATATGAAGAGAAGAATGACGAGAAAATAATAAGTCATAGAAATTGCAAAAAAAAAAAAAAAACCCTCTTTCTCTCTCGCTCGCTTTCCCCGTCGATTTTTATTTTCTGCGCAGCGACCGTGATTACTAGACAAGTGCAAAGGTTATCTTATGTATAACGCAGTGTCATTCCGTTTTTTTTATTATTATTTAACTTAGCCACGACCTTAAGGCTTGAGCAGATAGTCTTGGACGGGTTCCTTTTGATAGTTGTCATTGTTTGTAAACAATACAACTAAAATTTCGTAAACAACAACAACAACAACAACAATATATAATTACAATAATATATAATGCATATTATGCATTGAAAAAGACTTGTGACAGTAGTTGAACGCAGAAGAAGAAAAAGATATTACGCGAGGGTTGAGGGAGCGAGCGCGAGAGAGAAATGATTTTAATGATAGGAGCAGCTTCTCACCATGGAGCTCTGTTTTACAAACACGCTCAATTTCTTTTAGCATTGAGCAGTCTGGAATATAATTTTCGCTGTTGTAGACCAACTGTGTTTTCAATTGCCTCGGAGTCTTTAGTAACGATCGATGATTTTTAGAAAAAAAGTGCTTAAGTTGTCAGTACCACACGTTGTTTACTTTCTTAGGCCTAGAATGATCAGGTTTTAATAGCACATGTGATCAGACGTGTCATGTGTCAGTCAATGCACTATAGCTCTTTCTTATCTCTCATCTATTTAACGGACGATGTAACAGTTTAAAAAATCTTTGCGCAAGGGTAACTAATTCTGGAAAAATGTAACTCTGATTCGCCATCAAGAACATGCCAGTCGCACGTTCAGAACGGCTTGTTTTCTTTTTCTCACCACATGAAAAGGCTCGTATAGGTGAGTACGTGCGCGCCCGCACATGTATGGAACTGCAAACAGAAATATGCGTGAAACAACTTGACCGATATCCGCTCAGTTCGAACCATTCAGTGGGTAGCTCGGGTGGGAAGAGAATGTATACAAACTGGACTAAGATATATTGTCGGAGATCAGACTCTTCTTTTGATAACCAAGATATTTTTACTCCCATGTTTCAGTCGTTTTTTTTTCCTGTTGCTTGTATTTTTCCTAAACAACTACAACGTGCTCTTCACTGACAGCTACATTGACAACGAGAATCTCCTTATGAAAAGTTTACTTTGTATAATCACTTCCATCACTAGATTTTGAAGAGATCACGAACTCATAAAACACTCAGAGGGAAAGAGGTCGCAATATGGCTTATGCTTGTCGTGGTCTGTTTAATCTATCACTGCACTTACTGTGTTATAGATAAGGAAATAGTCTTGAATGATTTTGAGAGTATCTTACAGACGAGTCTTCTGGATACTACCTTTTATTTTCACATCCACTGTGCAATGGACCATAACAAACGTGAACGTTTTCAGCAGATGAATGTACATTGTACAACCCTTAAAGGACAAATCAAGCGCAATATTATTTCTTTATGATCGGGTTGTTCGTTTTAAAATAATTCCCAAAATATGAGTACATAATTATGCTTAATTTTAAAGATATAAGCCTTCAAACATCGGTATTCTCACCTGCAACTAGGAAGGCGAGAAAAAAATTACTCTCTTGTACTGAAGGTTCTCTTAAGCGATCAAAGTATTCCGAACAGGGAGTGTGCATGTCTTCAAGTCAAATGAAGAAACATCGCTCAGGTTGTCGTGTTCAAGAAGCGATTTTTTTGCCCAAAAAATGAAACAGCTGAATTTGGAATACAGCCCTACAGATTGGAACTTTATTTAGAAGCTTCAAATGAAGTTAAAGAATAATTGAATGTTCCAAACTGGATTCATTCAACAGACTGGTAAGTCAATCAGATCAAAATTTAATGGGCAACAATAGTTACAACTGACTGCTGATAAGGATTTTTTTACAATTAAAAATATAATGATAGTTTGAAACATGTTTATTGATGTAAAAACTTATTTCTTCCTCATTTAGCTGCATGTACAATTTTCTATTTACTTACTGATACACGTGTTCCCGTTTAAGCTCCTTGTAATATGTTTATGTTTATCACCCTCAATTCTTTTTTTTTCCTTTTTCTAGCTGTTTTGATCACACACATCTATGGCGCCCTCACACTGTCAGTTGTTTTTAGCATTTTGCTGGATTAAGATACCACTGATGATGATGTGTTTGTGACTGTCACACGATGTTACTTGTAGACCAGACAGTGTAGAAACTTTCGATGTTGTATATCTGGTGCTTGATCTACCAGCAGTCGTAGTTCATTTTAACATCTCGTGCTTTTGTATAGTAAGCACTGCTATAGGAATAAGATTTCTTCCTTTTACTGAAAGTCCAGGCCTTGCTTGTACTGTATAAGTGATTGGATAACAATCGATTTTGAAATGTTTTGAGCAAATTCTTGAGTACGGTGTGGGGACCAAGCTCGCACGGCACGTTTGTACAAAGCAGAGACCTGTATTTACATATCTCTGAACAAAGTTAATCCACTTGCGTTTGCTGCCATTATCTTTAGGATTTCCTTCAAGAGTACAAATTAACTCCATCTGAGTGTCGAAGAGAATATTCAGCAAGGGCACAATGTGTCCTGGTCAGTTTTCTTTTACCGAGGATTGCATCTTTTCTCTTCGACTTCAGCTAGCGCAGACAGTGCTATTTTTAGAAATACTTCCCTTTCGTCACTTTCTGTTTTCTCGACAAATCCAGGTGTGCTTAAGAGAAAAATATTAATCTAAAATCTTTCATGCCTTTTGTCACAAAATACCACCGGAACATGTTTTGTGATACTTTGTGCTTTATTTCCAGCAATTTTCGCTGAGCGCTCGTGTTGTCCTTTAAGACCTGCGTGTCAGTTAGGACTTACCTCAAACTGCGTACATCACTCTAGGACTCGTAGGTCTCGTTAGCGACTAGCGTCGATCTGTTCTCAGTTGGAAGTCGTCCAGTCTTCATTTTAGCTCATTTTCGACGCTCTAAAATGCCATTTCAGCAGAGCTTGAGCATTGCTGCGGACGATCGAACACCTGGACCTATATATTATTTTTAAAACTAAAAAAACTGTCGACTGCTCTAGACACGCACTACTGCATTCAAAAACAATTACTCTATTTATGATAGTAAACCTTGAAATTTATTTCTTAAATGGCGTTTAGTAAAGCAATGTGTACTTTCTGTGCAGTAACGTTACGGCCTTAGCAGTACGCGGGGCGAATGTCGCATGCGGGGCCCCCGGGGACCGAGAGCCGTAACTAAGTGCAGGCTATATATATATACCGTACCACAACTCCACAAGAATCTCCTATCGCGGGGCCTGGGGCGGTCGCCCTGATTGCCACTCCCAAACACCGCTTCTGTTTCTGTGAGAAGACGGCCATCTCTCTCTATGTATATAATTATATATATACAGGTGTATATATATATGAGAGAGAGAGAGAGAGCGTGTATGTACATTAATTTTTACGAATTGAGCGAAAAAAATATGATCTAAATCTATGTTTGATGTAGGTAGATGATGCAATCAGATGTCTGTCACGCCTACAATCAATATTATAGGCCGACCGTCTGGTTTCAATCGTAACAGGTGTTGTAGGAGTCTAACGGAGAAAATGTGCGACGAGTGCAAACATCCAGGTGTACTAGCTGTGCTTTTGCTTATGGGAGAGATGACTTATACCTGCTAATTATGAAATTTTATTGATCTAATGAGTTACAGAGACTTCGGCAGCTCAGAGGCAAAAGAAAACTGGCTATAAGGGGTGGATGACTTGTCGCGAATAATAAACCAGAATTAATGCAACGGAAAATATATATTCCCCTCCACCAAAAAGAAATGATAAAAAGACCATCACTTCCAATGTATAATATTTTCCGAGATAAAAATAATAATAGCAAAGTAGCTCGTGATTAATGCCACCTTCTTCGGCTGAAAATAAAAGTAGATAAAAAAAATTAATTCTATATGCACCGCTTAAACCCTTTTAAAAAAAAACCTTAATGCTCTGTCAAAGTGTCGGGCCAAATCTCGATCTTCTGAATCATTGTTAATTTATCGAGAGCATTATGATTGCAACCCATATGTCTTGCTGTCTTCCACCTAGTTTTAATCGGTGCAACGGACAGATCTGTACAGCTCGTCTTCAAAGTACATAGACAACGGTCATTCAGAGCTCTGTTTTGTGCACACAAACAGCATGCAGAGTCCTGCCATATGGTGAGGTTTCCCCCTTCCCTCCTCGGAGAGGGATCGTTGCTTGTGGGTGTGTCATCGATCGACCAATCAAAATCTAGTATACTTAATCCGCCCAGTCGCATTTGTAGGTCACTTTTCCTCGTGATAGCGAAAGGCCATAAGCAAGGGCAAGGCAGCGTGTGTTGTCAGAGGGGTCGCCACGAAGTCGAGCAAACGCCTGCGAAGATGGACGGGTGGGCTTCAAGCAAAAAGGTGAAAATTGACAACGGCACCGTAAAGGTATGCTTTCTTAAACGACACAGAAAAAGATTTTTCAGCAAAAGCATGGAAAACATCTCGACAAAACATTTCCCAGTCTACAGTGAATGAAACAACGATTCTGAATATATGTACTTAAATTGTTTGTTTGGCATGTGGCTGGATTATTTAATAGGAATTCAACTTTGGTATGATATTTTTAATACTTGAGATGTACGTGTCTCTTTTTCATTGACTTTTTTCACTTTTAAGAGTGTCGTCAGCGACAATCTCGTGAGTTCTGGGTTCAACGGAATGCTAACAAATGTTTACAATAAGAGGCAGCAATTAGTGGAGTAGTATGTGGCTGTATAGGTCCATCTGTGCATGTGTGTGTGTGTGTGTGTGTGTGTGTGTGTGTGTGTGTGTGTGTGTGTGTGTGTGTGTGACAGAGAGATGTTTAGACTCATCAATTCAAGATTAGAAACCCACAAAACACAGGTTCTGACGAATCTGGCCTGAGCATCAGACGAAACCCTGTACATACAGCTTTTGGCGAATTTGGAACATCAAGAGAAGTCGCAGCATACAGCTAACTATATATATACGTACTTGTCTCGGTTTTGTCCCAGCACTAGAGACTAGCACCGTGTCTGAATCACGGCACCGTGTAGTGCAAAAGCCATGGCGTGACTTTAGATATCTTAAAGACCAACCTGAATGGTTTGCGTTTTTTGCAAACGTTTTTTGCGTTTTTTTTTTTTAGGTATAGGCGATATAAACCTAACCTGTAAATTGCAGCCTCCAAAACCCATCCGTTAATTAATTATCCGGTAGCAAAGTACGCGATTCGCACCTGCGATCAACAAGCGCCGTTAACAGTGTACTACGTCAGACTAGTGCACCATTCACAACATTAGCAGCCGTCAACACCAAACAGAGAGAGAGAGAGAGAGAGCAACAGTTGGGATTATTCGATCGGACGTTAAAGTCTGCTTTTCTCGTGGTAAAGTAGCAGTTTTTCAAAACCACGAGAAATACAGACTTTCAGCATCTGAAGAACCGAGCTGTCGCTCATTCTCTGGTGTTGACTGCTGCCAGTGTTGTGAATGGTGCACTAGTGTGACGTAGTACACTGTTAGCGACGCTTGTTGATCGTAAGTACGAATCGTAGCGGATAATTAATTAACGGATGGGTTTTGGACGCTAAAATTTACAAGTTATATCGCCTGTATCTACCGATATATGAAAACTTCGAAAACCATTCAAGTTGGTCTTTAAGTACTCAGGTAGCTGCAAAACATGCAACAACGTTAAGAAAGCTGGAAGATGTGCTCGGCAACGTTCGCGCAACAAGATAAAAAAAAAAAAATCTTCAGATGACCCTGTGCCTTCTCGCTCGGTCTTGGTCGGCTGAAGCAAGTGCAGTCGACCGGAACGAATACCCGCCCTGTGCTGACCGCTGTGCTAAGTTTTCGCTTCGTTTTGTGAGTCATGAAGAAATAATCAAAGGAGTAAGGTGACGTTAAACAGCGTACATTAAACAGCGTGGTTCACTGCTTTCTTTTTATAGATCTCAGTCGAAAAGGTCAAGGGGGCATCAAAGGGTTTGTCCTTGACCTTCAGCAGCGCTTAGTCACTAGGCGCGGACGTTGTAAACAGAGCAGCATGGAGGCGGATTGGGAAAGGGTCCCCTCCCCTTACGTTCCATATGCTCAGCCCGGCAAGATAAAACGTATGCTTAGAAATAGTGTCTTGCACCCCTCCTAATCACCACCCGAAAGCCTATAATGTGCACTCATCCTGACGTGTCCTCTCAGAGGATAATCAACCGCCACACAGAACTCCCTAAATTACTGATCGACGATCCTATTCTGATGACGTTGTCGTTAACAATTAACTTGATGTGTGGTCTGCTAAGAGGGCTGCTAATGATAACTTATTTGCGCTCATTTCACTAGGCGGACACAGAATTAATTGTAAGTTGTACGGGGTTGTATAATCAGTGGCACCTGGCGCACAGTCGGTAATTAGTTTCTATGACCGGGGTAAGTGAAACGAAATGTCCCCCCACCCAGCACCTCGCCATCCTCACTGTGCTAATTTTGTAAAACGCAAATCAAAGCAGACTCTAAAGGACTAAATCAATAATTGCTACTTATTAAAAATACGTTGAGATAATCGTTGGTGACTGTTGTGAAAACACAAAATTTGAGAACTTTAAAGAATATAAATGCTTGAATCAATTACATCTTTTTAAAACAGTAGGAAAAAAAACCAATAAGAGCGGACGGTTATTGTGTACTCTTCGGGGCGTCTCCATCCCTCTCCACTCCATGGTGCACCACCAGGTTTAATTATTTATAGGCTTCTTTGCAACTCAAGATTTCTTGGTCTTCAGGCGCGAAAGGAAAGGATGTATGTCATCTCAAGTCCTTCATTACACAGAATACCACAGTTTGCCAGAATCCTTTGCAAAATGATCCGCAATGTAAGCGGGTTAAAATTATGAAAGTTCTGTTTCGAAATTGCTCTGTAATGATAAGGTGATGGTTATAATCATCACAACTACCAACGATGAGAATAATAATGACTACGCTATTGATAGCAATGACGGTAACAATAAAAAGTTAACCATATTATAGTTAAAATCGTCGTGTATATGTATAATACCCACATAAAGTCACTCGCATATGTTCTTTTACACGCAGCCGTAACATATATGCATTCAGGGCCATGCGGTAAAGTGAGTACACAGTCTGGCAATAGAAAATTAAATGTTTATTTTATGAAGCTGGTTTGGACTAAGTTTTTCCACACGCTCTTGCTTATTTTCCTTATTCTTTGGTTGTAGTTACCACAGTCAATGCTGTATACAAACGCACCGGATGAACCTGATGTTCAAACGCTGTATTTTAACATGTAAGCTTCGTTGCTGAACAGGCATTCAACACTAAGCGCGAACTTAACATGTAAGATAAATGCTGAGAACCGGCGTGAGGCTGATGCAAATGGACAAATTCTCATATTCAAAACGTACTGAAGCACCATTTGCAATCTACATTTGCTCACGAACAAAAAAATGTTATTATTATTGTTAGTCAGTGCATTCCACAGATCGAGGTCGTTTTCACCCTAGGTCTCAGCCATGGTAAAGTTTGTAAACACGTTTATAAGATATTTCAGCGCATTGCATCAGCCCGCCGTCAGACAACAAGGCCAGCAAATTAAGCATCTGTCTTGTCAGCGGCGATGCGCAATGTTAAAAAGGGCTCATCCCCTCCAGGGTCTAAATCCTTTAGAGGTCCCCCCTATCGTCCCTTCTCCCACCTTTCTTGCGGCTCGTCATCCAACCAACAAACCCCACTTCCCCCCAAGCACTTCATTTGTATTGCTGTCGTGTTCTCGCGGTCAAACTGCCAATCAGACACTTTACCTGCACGCGCTGCAGGCAAATGCTAATCTGGGAATTCCTCCTCTCTCCGCCACCCACTCATCCCAGCCGATGACCAGTTGAGCCTATACCGTGTGTTTGACTCTTTTGTTGTTACCGTCTTCCGGGTGCTGATGCAACAGGCTGAAAGCTAGCTGTGAGACATACTCATATGGGCATCTCTATATAAACCCTTATCTTCTCTTCTCTCGTCAAGCTATGCGAAGTACAGAAAACATGGGCGTGCGCGGTCGACGATGTGTTATGTGTGGGTGCATTGTTGGTATAACAGGGTTAGCAACCAAGGTAGGCCAACGGTATATTTTTGTTTACCTTTTAGTATCCACCCGTCGGTTGAGGCTGGGGTGGGAATATCGTTGATGTACTAAAAGCTTTTGTCTATAGTTCTTGATTCCGCAAATGATTATTTTTCTGTGTTTTTAAATGTACAAATGAGATATCTACACAAGGGACTTGTCGGATTCACGCATTAGGAATCTATGGTCATTCACACAATATATGACATTGCATGTACGACAGTTGACCTTCGTGCCTCATTTCCTCAGTGTCCGCAGTCAAACACCTACCAGCACATCTACGTGCAGGATTATGTGGATCACGAAGGAAGCACCAGCATAATATTCAGTCTTCCTGAAAAAGTTGGTGCATTGGCAGAAGCTCTGAAAGTGTTTGAGGTAAGGTCCCAGATGTGTGTATCACTCAGAATTTTCTTTAGACGATTCTGAAACTTATATATATATATATATTTTCCTTTATTTGAAATGACTGATCTGCTCGGATTGATTGCTCATGGTAGCAAACAGCTCAAGCGCATGCGCGGCGTCCATGTAGCGACTGGTCTATTGTCATTTAGCCAAACGGGGTCTTCTCAATCACAGAGCAAATATTAGGGAACGTCTTTACGTTTTGAAAAGCGCAATAAAATAATTTAATTTAAAGAAAAAGAAATCTAAGTATAAAATGTACAAACACAATGCTAATCTATGTTATTACTAACAACGATAATTGTTTCGTAGCACTTAATAGTCCTAATCAATTAAATTACAACGATGAAACTCCAGTGTTGCAGCATTTATATAGCGTGGAAGAGTAGGCTGCGTAGCAGATATAAGGATCTTAAATTACAGTGCCATTTATATACAATTCACATCTTGTTTGAACAGATGCAAGGCAAAATATAGATCAGAGAGCTGCACATGCAAGCTTAATCGCGGATGTAGGGTCGTAACGATCACTTAATAATGATCGATAAAGTGGACCTTTCTGATGGCACTTCGTACGACTTTGAAGAAGTCAGTGATATAGGTAAAAATAGACTGACGTCGCAAATTTACACTGATTAAAACCAGTCACCTTGCATCGGCCATGTATAATTGTGAACCAAAGATATATCCAGGGTTTGCTTTACCTCCGATCGCTCCTGCAGCCCCACCGAGCCTTAGATGTTGAGTGTAAACCATATACATGTCGGCCTGTAACGTTTAACTGGTCCAACGCAAACCTTAGGGTAACGTTGAACTGTCCCTGAAGGGACAGGCATGAAATCCAATAGTGATGTAAAGGACGAGAATTGGAAATTCAAGCAAGATTAAGATTGGGGGTGAGGGAAGAGAGAGAGAAAGAGAGGTTATCAAGTATATATAAATTCCATATGCCACAAATGCTTATTTTTTCTAGCATAAATGTAGAATACCTGGTGAAAGTTTTCATGTTCTTATGTTCTCGTGCGCTCAAACCAAAGAAAAATACAGATCTGTTGATATGCTACGTTCCTTGCAAGGTATTAATGCAGCTATTAAATCCTGTCAATGACAGTCAAACAATGTGAACTTACACCACATTGAGTCTCGACCGTCGCTTGATGACAAAGACTGCTACGAATTCTTTGTTTCCTGCGACAATATGCGTGGAGGCCTGCACGAAGCCATTGACATCCTGAAGGGACGAACCAAGAACTTGCAGGTTCTTTCCCGAAATCCAGAACCTAAAAAAGATGAAGGTAAATTTGAAAACAACTTCTCAACATAATTATATTTATATATGGACATAGCTATGTAACAGAGAATAAACAATTTTCATCAATTGTTCTGTAAAATCCAGTAAAAGTGCTGTAGTTCAGTCGTTTATGTTGCTTCACATGAGATAATGGGGTTAAGGTAGATGCAATATATGAAAACTGCATGTAAATTCTCACTAACTTAACCTTTCGATTGTATATTGGTGTCTAACCTTCTTTACGACAGATAATGCTGTGGAAGGTAAGAAAATTTAAAGTCCAGGATGCTTGAGAAGTTTCTTGCTCTTCATTTTTGGTCAAGGTTTTTAAGGCTGTTAACATATAATTGATGATAATTAAAATATAATTAATCAATTAAGCATTGGCTATTAAACTTTATTCTTGTCTGACGTTACAAAGCAAAATCATGATACAAAATTTATATGAATACAGTGAAATAAACTTCTTGGCAGAAGATGTATTTATAGAACATCCTTGCAGAAGGTGAAGGAAATAAAATATATAAATTATAATGATCGTGGGGGCTTTTATTAGCACTTGCAGAAAACTTTATTGCCTAGTTCTGGGACTAGTTTACTAATTTTCTGAAGCTTATGAGACATGATTAAAAATTGCTGGGTGACTGAAGCACTAAACAAAGTTCAAATTTCTTGAGCAAGACACACTACTTCCTTAAATGTTTCTGATTCTAGAAATACTAAATAACTTTGTAAGGATTATAAAACTGCAGTGGTCACAATAAAGACAGACAGACTCTCCGACTTGTGAAATTATAATTCTTGAATGATGAGGGAGGCGTTGTAAATCTGATTAGCTTAATGAAGTCCATATGCATATGTTTATCCTCTATTTACATTTGAAGATGTTTAAGTTATCCTTAAAATTCGATGTACATATGCTTAATATTTTGTATTGCTCTGCATATAGAAGTTCACATAATTAGGATCACAGATAAATAAGTAAAATGTTCCTATTCAAGACACTTTTGCTTGTCCTTTAGCCTCAGCAGTGTTGCTACAGTTTTCTGGTTTACTTGTGTCCTGTTGCTTTAGTTGTCTGAGTATTAGGCATGTAGGTGTTTGCAATTGTTCATGCAATATAAATGTATTAAAAAGAGAAATGTCTAGCTTCAGCTTGTGTGTGTGTGTGTGTGCGTTATTGTCTTGAAGTGCTAAGTCTGTTTGGCTTTACATTGATCTGTAATATTCACTAAAATTATTTCAAATTTAAGTGATTAAACAAAAAATATCCAATATGCCAAAAGTCTTTAACAGATATAAAGTTAAATCATGGAAGTATTAATTAAGAACATGTACTTTCTGGGATCAATGAACACAGTACTCTCTCACACATGTGGTTACAAATTAAGATACTTATCACTCACTAGGTTCTATCATATGTATATCAATTTTAATTGTCTAATATTAATAACTGATTGTGAGAGTAAATTGATGAAAACTCAAGGTCGTGGCCTGTTTAGCCTTGATGTTTGTATTTCCTTAAAATTATGTTGACAAGTGAACAGGGGTTGAGCATTGAAGAATATGTAAGAAATAATAATTTGGAGCCTTAATATTTTTTTATGGGGAGCTGGAAGAAGGTGCTTTATCAATCAATTCTGGAATTTGTATACTCCAGCAAATGTTCCCACAGAAAGAGGGACTGCTAGCAGGAAAAATAAATGTCAGAAATATCTTCAGAAACCTTCACCTGATAAATAAATAACCACCTTAGGACATATGCATCAAATGTGTATGAAACTTACTTTATTTAAAGTTTGTACCATGTGAAAACACTGTTTATAAGACTGTAGAAAATTAAAAACACTGGAACTGATGACTTCTTTTCTGTAAAACTTCCACTCGTTCCATGCGACTATGCCCTTCACTGTCACTATTTATATCATATAACAGTGAATCATATACATGCAAATTCTGTACTTCAGAAAAAAAAGGTACATGACCATAATGTTTTTGTAAGTAGGAATTATCAAATATTCTTTTACAGTGCCATGGTTTCCCAGAAAAATCAGGGATCTGGATCGCTTTGCTAACCAAATCTTGAGCTATGGATCAGAGCTGGATGCTGATCACCCAGTAAGAAATGAAGTGCTTGTTTGATCATACCATCCCATTAGTTATTAATGAGTAGGCTGTGACTCATTTTGTCATCTTTTAGTGATGATTCTTCAGTGCAGTAGCTTAGTGTTTTAAGGAGCAAAGTCTGAATGTTACACTTCATCTCTTAACAGCCACATTATGCAATAGGGTTGCTCACACAAGAATTAACGGTAGAATTGATACTAGTCTCCACATATGGGCTCTTAAAGTAGAAAACATGATTTCTCTGTCACATTATTCAGCAGTTATTTATGATGATTATTATTATTGGGAAACTGTCTCATCAGTCTGACACTCAGGTATTTTTTAAGGCCTTTTGGAAAGGACAAGCTTTCTTTTTTTAGATTTACAGGTTGAAAATGTTGCATTGATTTGTCCATGTTATTGTTATGAGCCTCTTAAAGTTTTCTTTCAAAACAATGTAAATTAATTGTCAGGGTTTCAAAGATCCTGTCTACCGTGCCAGAAGAAAAGAATTTGCAGACATTGCATTCCACTACAAACAGTAAGAACTTTTTTCTCTTTATAGATCATACTGCACGTTTGCATAGATTTTGTTGTTGTTGCGGTTTTTATAGTCTAGATTTTCTAAATGCAGTTAAATTTGATTATATTCATGGTCTATTATAAAGGTATCATTGTTCTTAAATGATTCCAATTTTAATATTATTCTTATAAATATTTAATGATGTCTTACATATAGGAATGTTTAATTTTCCAGTGGTGAGCCTATTCCTCAGGTCCAGTACACAGATGAAGAAGTGAAAACCTGGTAAGATACTGCATTGTGCTCTCACATCATTGATCTTTAGCTGTACTTTTAACATTTAAAAAATCAGCTCTTGTTAAG
The DNA here is from genome assembly GCA_004794655.1 of Marisa cornuarietis. NCBI lineage: Eukaryota > Metazoa > Mollusca > Gastropoda > Architaenioglossa > Ampullariidae > Marisa > Marisa cornuarietis. The sequence goes on along the minus strand of SMMW01000617.1, from coordinate 4,205,559 downwards.
CATTTAGGCACCAAAAAGTCCTTTGACCTAATGAGGCCTTTTATTTTGTTAACATTTACTTATGGTTTATTTTACCTTTATTATGTGCATTTTTTAAAACTATTGCTGCACAGGTGCACAATTTTCCAAGAACTAACAAAGCTGTACCCAACTCACGCCTGCAGAGAATTCAACCATGTGTTTCCTCTTCTTATTGATAACTGTGGCTTCCGAGAAAACAACATTCCACAACTGCAGGATATCTCAGACTTTCTGAAAGGTAATCCCAGCTTTCATTTTTGCAAGTAATTTTTGTGATGTTTCCCGACTCTGTTTTTTTTTAAATGAATTTTTTATTTTGTTCTTTACCTGCAAGGGGCAAAGGATTACTCATTGTGATCCTTTAAAAGACACTCCAGCTGAAGTAAAATGAAACCAGGAAAATACAACAAATAGCTCAAACCTTATCACTAAAGCAGAATATGACCAACTGCATGACTGCAGCAGGATATAAAGAATACAATTAAAGACAAAAACACGTTAGCACAAAATGTATTATCATCAATCATTTCAAGGATTCTGGATCCCTATTTGTCTGTTTTGATCAAGTCTGTGCTGAGAGCAAGCATCATATGAACACGCAAATTATATGCACAGAACTAACATAACTATGTTTATGTCTGCAGACTGCACAGGATTTCAGCTGCGGCCTGTGGCAGGTTTGCTGTCATCCCGTGACTTTCTTGCAGGACTGGCATTCCGAGTATTCCACTCTACTCAGTATATCCGACATGGCTCCAAGCCAATGTACACACCAGAACCGTGAGTAACATGCAGTCACCTCGACTTTGCCATGACATAGAGAATAACGATAAGATTATAGGAAACTAATGTAAAAACCCTGATGTCAGGGCAGTAGTGGGGCCTTTAGCATATAAACTGAATAAGTTGGTCTGTAAATTATTGTGTTTGTTTTAAAATAAAGTATAATCTATAATTTTTTAGATTATAGCCTTAAAAGCATTGTCTTCCTATTTCTTTTTTTGGTAGAAAATTCATAGCTTGTTTCACCTTCGTAAAGAAGTCCATAACTCCAGAAGAGCAGGACATTGGAACTCAGTAGATTAAATTACTTGTTACTGTACTGGTAGTTTTCATCTCTACCAGTTTGTTAACAGATTGACTTTGTTTCAGTGATGTGTGCCATGAAGTACTGGGGCATGTGCCCTTGTTTGCTGACCCATCTTTTGCCCAGTTTTCTCAAGAGATAGGGCTAGCCAGTCTTGGTGCTCCTGATGAGTACATTCAGAAGCTTGCTACAGTGAGTGACCTTACACACTATCTCAACTGTGGTGCATCATTACATCTTCATGTCCAGAATGTTGCTTCATCAAACTCAAATATACTGCTCTTCCTTAATAAAAGAAGCTTTCTCAAATCTGGAGCTATTTTACCATATAAAAGACAATGCATACAGAACTTGAAATTGTTTGCATGCCTTTGCATGTTGTGAAAAATATTATTCTTGGCCAGGCAAAAAGACACTTTCGCTAAGAAAGAAGTGACCACTTTTTCTAGACGTATCTTCCCCTAGCAGGTATATCAAATGCGAAAAAGTGTAATGGAAGTGGTGCTTGTGCAAAATACTTGACCATATCTTTTTTCAGCAGCCATGGATTGTTTTATTTTCTTGAAGGAGAAAGGTCCTGGGGCACGAATGATATTCTTATCTTCCACACTGCTTGTACTGAACTGTCTGTGTCATCATGTGTGCACTTGTCATTTACCCTTCTGTTGTTTTTTTTTTTTAACAGCTGTACTGGTTCACTGTTGAATTTGGATTATGCCGTCAAGATGGTCATTTGAAAGCTTACGGGGCAGGACTTTTATCTTCCTTTGGAGAGCTGCAGGTTTGCTACCTTTTCTCCCACACTGACCTTCAAAAACAAAAGTGGCTTATAACTGTGTTGAACCAGACCTTAAGAGACCAATGCACATGATTTTATTATACTTTTGCAGGCAGATTACAAGGTGCACTTTCACAAGAGTTAATTTTACATGCAAAATGTCACAATGCTTTTGTTAGCAGAAAAATATACATGCCTTTGCAAGACAAAAAAAGTATAGTATTTTGCAATGAATTTTACCTTTGGCAGAAAGCTACTATCTGATACTTACATAAGTCTTATGACTTTTCATATTCAACAGTCAGATGTGCATTTTCTTTCTTAAGTATGCCCTGACTGATAAGCCAGAGGTGCGACCTTTTGACCCCCAAAAAACGGCAACACAGGAATATCCCATCACATCTTTTCAGCCGGTCTATTTTGTTGCTGACAGTTTTGATGATGCCAAGGAGAAACTCAAGTAAGAATAGTGCAAATGTTACATGTATGTAGTTCCTATTATAAGATTTGTTTTAACATTTAAAAATTTTAAATGTGTTGTACCATATTCTTCAGATGTAATACCAATAACGTAAAGTAACATGGCTTCTCAGTGTCCATAAAAAGATGGAGTATCTTTACTGAAAAATGAAACTTTCCTAAAGCAAGATATCACGGGATGGGGTGAATAAAATGACAGGCCTCAATCACTGACATCAGTGGAGGAAATCAGTAAACCTCTTCACAATCCCTTATGATCAAGGGCTGGAGGACCTGCCACATGTTAAAAACTATGCAAAGCCCATGGAGTGGTGGTAGTTAGTGATTCTGGAAAGCACATACAAACTATACCTTTCATTCATGCAGGTTTGATCCTAGAGACTCGATCAGCTTAAAAAAAAAAACATCCACAGAGACTGCCTGCAAGTTTACCTAGGGACTTGGATAAAAAGAATAAATCACTGATACAGACCTTACGAAGATATGTCTGTTCATGTTTTAAAGAAAAGTTTTTTTTTAAATTGACACACATTTCTAATTGACATTACCAAGCTATTTTACAGACCAAAGTATTTAAAAACATTATTTTTTTTCATTTAAGGGCGTATTCACTGACGATTCCACGTCCATTTAGTGTACGCTACAATGCCTACACACAAAATGTTGAAGTCATCAACAATAAAGAGCAGATTATCAACCTCACACGGACTATAAAAGGTAGATCACCTAAGGTTATCAGTCTGTTGTAAAATTTATTCATAAATATTATCTCTAGAGGTTTGGGTTTTTTTTTTTTACTGTTGCAGAGTACAGCTTGGTGTATTCTAAGATAAAATAATGCAATTTTTCAAAAAGCAAGAATTGTGGTCACATCAGTATATAAGGATTGAGATATTGTAGAAACAATGTTTTTGACATTATTTCAAGACATATTTATTGCTGACAAACTGAATAACTTGAAAAATTATTATAGTGTCAGGGTTCGTTCTAATTTTCATTTTTTTTCATCCTTTTGTTTCGTTTGAAGGAGATCTGTCCTTGCTTGAAGATGCTCTACAGAAGGTTAACAGGCTGGAATAAGAGAACAGATCTGGTTAAAAACCACCAGTTTTTCTATAAATTTTCTTGGATTTGTGCAACATTACAGAAGTCAAAATGTTCTACTGACATTGTGATAATGATCAGTTACATGTGTAAGCTTTCACATGAGTTTTACTTACTGATGAGAGTACCACATGAATGGGAGCAAAATTCTCATCATCCTTTCAAGAGCAGTTTGCACTGGTGACCCTTATGTTGAAGGAGTTGCTGAATTTTATAAAATGATCTTTTGTTACTAAAGTGTTCAGTCAAATTTAAATGATTTTCTGTAACGTTGGGCTGGTGAAGTAGATTACTGTTATCTTGCATTGAATGTAATTTTACTCATTCGCATTTGGCCTTTGTGCATTTTACTTCTTAAACTTATATAGGTACTTCAACATTCACACTGTTTCTGCAAAACAACTTGACTGATACCATATAAGAAAGAATCCCCTTCTGAAATTTGAAAAGAAAACATGCAAACAAAAGATAGTGTAATTGACAGGAGGTGAGCATGCATTTATGGGTGTGTGTGTGTGTGTGTGTGGGCTGGTAATAAAGCTATAAACCTTTCCAATTAGGTTGTTTTAATTGACAATGTGTATAATAAACTTTGTCTTCACAAGTGTAAGAAAATCTGCATATGTTCATCATTCCTGACTAAGCAAACTTTTGTTGACAACAAAATAAAGTCATTTTACTGACAACAAAGACAGTATAATCACAATATGCATAATCACACTTAAGATTGCAAGATTTTGAGATAAAAACTTAAGGTACTTTATAAAAGTTAGCTAACACTACATTTTTATAAGAAAGTGAGTAATAAACTTTTTGTAAGTGTTGATTAATTTTCTAAATAACCCTCCTACAAAAGAAAAATCTTGCATTCTGTGGTCTGAAAATATTGCCAAGATCTATCTTAATCTCATAAGTTTTGAATATGGATTTAAGGTAAAATGAGCATTCAAAAATATTTTGTACTGCTTGTGCATTTTGTAAAAGAAACTTGCAAAAACTTTCATTTTTTATCAATCTAGCATGGCCCAGCAGTACCATTTAAAAAAGAGTATCCTAGTCTCTTTGATTAGACTCAACTGACAAATTCAAATGTATACTAAAAACACATCACTTTGAACACAGTTTAACTCACGACACATAGAAACAGTGAACCTAATCTCTTTCAAGATCGTGAAGACAAAATCTTTTATTTTCCAATGACTCATCCTTTCAACCACATATCTATGATTCTACAACTGTCTGCTTATTCATGCCAAGTATTTTTCTTTGATTCACCAGCTCTGTATTTCATTTGACTACATTTAATTAAATATTTATTCTTTGTCTCAATTCATAGTGCATACTTTAATGTATGGTTCCACATTATAAATTGTAATTTCTTGCTCTAATATTATGTTTTAAAACAATGCATGATCTGTTGCTTTTTTTTTTTTTTTTTTTAGCCCTTGCTTCAGAGTTAGGTTTAGTAGATTAAGCGTGAAATAACGAGTTTTTGAAACTTTTCAAAAATTTATCACTTTACAATGTAACTGTGTGAGCTGTGCAAGTTTCATCAAGCCATATACTGAAAAATGCACTCTACATTATGTAAGCCTTCAAAATTAATTATGCAATAATTGCACACCTTACCTGTCAAAGAAAGATTTTCAAGATGGGGAGGAGGAGGAGGAAATTGGTATTTTACACTGAGCCAGCAACTAAGGTTATATTCTGGCAAAGCAGCCGGACCTGTAAACAGGCATCACATGCAGAGAAAGAATGGCTTGCCCAAGATGAGATCTGAACCCAGGATGACCAATTCTAAATGTACTGATGACAAGACACTAACTGTTGCACTGCCTCTTTCAAGATGGGAAGGAACTAGAGTTTATTTGTATGGTACAAAACTGTATGTAGCCTTTATCATTTACTGTACATGCATTTATATCCTCTCATATTGAATATGGGATCAACAAAATGTTAATGGTTAACATCTGCTAAAAATAAAATTGGTTCTTTAGCTTATTGCAAAAAAAACATATTATAGACTTTTTCTCTAGTTTGCTAAGATATTCTTGAGTGAATGTGAATATAATGTATTAATTAAATACTGCAATATCCAATAAAGTTTACACGCTGGGAAGAATGGTGCAGTAGGCCTAGGAATACTGGATTTTAGTCACTACTCCACCTTCATGAATTCAAACCTTGATTAGCTAAAGAAGGAAGTGCCAGGATAAAAAAAAAAATTACCACTAAACCAGAAAGACAAAAGTTTTATAAAAGAATTTATACATGCATTTGGCTATCGGAGACTGCCAACCCTCTTTTCTCCTCTTTTAAAAAAGAAACATGCTGGTTTACAGTCTCAGGGTTCAACAGGACATTTAGCAAAAAGAGGAAAGAATCATATGCATTATGTGCTATGGCATTAGTTGACATGCCCACCAAGAATTCAGAAAACATGTAAATGTACGTGTGAACCTTGTAGAAAATGTATTTTCTACTTTAAGTTGTTTAGACCACCAACTGATCAAGCTGCCGCCTATCCGTCAATGACTAGGGTGGAGGTCATAAATCTTGACCAGTGACATATGAATGACATGCTGACCTGAGCAGGACTGCTGTGTTGAAGATTTTTAGTATGTGCTAACTTCCCCGAATCGGTCCAACATCAAAGGTGACCAGGGACACTCAAAACGCAGAAAGCGGCAACGCAGCTTCTGAGTGAGAAAGATTGACCACTTTTCTGAATCTGCGTGCTGGCAAGCAGAGATCTGTCTCAAGGAGAGGCTAAGCTGTGTGAGATGTGTAGATTAAGTTGGTGGAAGTGCAACTTCCCATGCATAAGCCCAGATGGTGGATTATATATGGATTGTGGATTATATATGTGGACTGTGGATTATAGTTATATTGTGGTGAAATACTGACTGAAACCAAAGGTGAGAGGAAAGATGACTTGCAGAGGCAGTAGTCCAATACCAAAGTGCAACGTACAAGCATTGGACCTAGTTGGAAATAATTGTTGCATATACATGTACACCTTTTACATACTTCTTCCTTTCTTAATTATATTTTGTTTTGCATATCTACATCTATTTTATTGACTGCGCAGATCCGCCTGTGAGTGTTGTAATGAAGTGCATTGAATGCTGAAGTCAGATAAGTGTTATCCACTGCGCGACAGTGCACCATTACAAGCCTTATGGAAACTTTTTATGTTGAGCCTATGTTGTCATATTTTTTTCTCTTCCTCCTTGTGATGTAACCAAGGAAAGTCTCATAAGGGTAAAGCCAAGGTGTGTTTTTATGTTTGTGAGAAATCAAGCCCCTATTTTGTTTTTATCTGCTATTATTTGTACTAAAAATCACTAAAAATATATATACAGTATAAGCTTGTACATATGTAAGTACTAATGTTAATTAAAAAAAAGGAATGTTCATGTTTGTTATCGCTTGAGTTTTCTTTGACAATGGGCTTCTGAGATTTGGCTAATACAAAGCAGCATCTCCTGTCAGATTAAATAAATTTAAAAAAAAGGTAAGGATTTCACCGACAGCTACAAAAGCACTTAACCACTTTTTAAAAGCAATTTCGATTATAGGCGATTTTTGATTACCCGGACGATGGGTGCTGCATGTCGATCATTATCCGGAATAATCATGGTTCCACTATACAATAATAAATGGCATAAAGGTACAATGGACAAATCTTGTATGACTACTATTATTGCAGTAAGCTCTTTGAAGGCTGTTTTTGAAAGCTCTTTGAATTGTTGATAGTTATCGATGGCAGTCTTCCGCTCATCAGGAATAACATAAAAAGCGCTCACATGCTGCCATACAATTATCAACTGGATAAAAAGCAAGTGAAGCACACCTGCACTTTACGACGACAGGGGGCTAATTTTTAAACTACATCTAAAATACCCCTATATCCGGTTCAAGGCAGCTCATTAACACGCAACTTCACGCCCCACTCCCTCTGTTCATATATATATATAATATATAGCTCTGTCCCTCCGATATCAAAATGTTACGCACGTCCTCAAGTAATACATTTGACAGACTGTCCTATTATTTCAAGATAATATAGTTTCTGTCCTTTTGAGTCTTGTCTAAGGATATCAGTTGGCTCGATCTTGGATTTCCTTTCAGGTAAAAAAATTAAAGGTAACCAAGATACCTTGGTACAGTTAAGAGTTACTTTCCTTCACATGTCGCACAATAAATCCTTCTGCAGCTGTCCTCTTTTTATATCTATATTTAAGTCTGTAAAACGTTTTACTGAATTAATATTTTCTTTCCAATTAGTTGTCCCAAGTCAAATGTATTTTCAAAAAGTACATCAAACATCGCTAGTAACTGTCTCTTTTTCAGTCTCGAAACGTGTCTTGAATTTCCTCCTTTATTTTATTCAGCTGCTTACGAGGCATGGCATCCCAAATGGTCATTAGTTATTTGATGTATTTTAATATTTCAAAATTAATGCAAACATTCTGAAAGTTTCGATTGGAACGACAGAAACTATCGAAAGAGCCTTTATTTACCTATTTAGCGTCCTGTCACGTGACCTCGAACAGGAAACGAAGTTGAGGAAGGAAGTGTAACAGCAGACGGCGTGACCCATCCCCCTAAATGCGAATTTGACATCAGTTCTTGATATTGCTGGTAAGATTTCTTTGAAGCTATCGAGACATTTGACATTTAGCACTATTGTTAATTGCTGTAGGTGAAAAATAATATGTGAATTTGACCTCGTCTGAGACAAGGAAACTGCATTTTGTTTTTTGGTTTAGAAAGGCGTAATCAAGACGGAAAGTTTTGTCACCAAAGTTTCGCGCAAGTTAAGAGCTATCTGTAAAAGATGACGATCTTCATCTTGTAGACTAGAGTAACATATTATTGCAGCTAGCCTTGTTTCATTTTTTTCCCGCGATACAGTGGGCGTGTTGTTGTTTGTGTGTGTGCGCGCACATGAATCAGCATGAACGAGAGCAGTTTGGTATCACCAGTAAAAGAAGAGAAAGCAGCACAGGGATGTCTCATGTTTGTGAAAATATGAGTCAAAAACATAGCAGGATGGTTCTACATGAATATATCTGAATTAAGAAATATATAGTTGACAGTGTCCAGAAACATATTTACTCAGTAGACAGTTCTGCACGCTGATATTACTAAATTGTGTGTGTGTTTGTGATGGGTGGGGGACGAATATATGTCTACATCTGTTTGCATGCATGCTTGTGTGAAATTTAAGTTGAAGTCACAATGTGGAAAGCTGCAGCTGGAACCAGCGTGAAGGTTGCTTCTGGGGCATCTGGAGATGATGACTGGGAGACGGATCCAGACTTTGTGGTATAATTTTTTGTTTTATATTTATGTAATCATACACTCACGATCCTCATTTATGTAATGTTTGCAGTATTCTCTTGACTATCCTATGCTGCAGAATATCTGAACCTGATAATTGAAAAATGTAATCTTGAATCTTGAAAATCTTAAAAACCTGTACTTGGATTTTTAATTGCATTTTTAATTTGTAAAGTTGGCAGTTTCCCTATTATAAACATTCTTTCCTTTTATTTGCAGAATGATGTAAGTGAACAGGAACAGAGATGGGGAGCCAAAACTGTAGAAGGGTCTGGTCACCAAGAGTCACTGGAGTGGGTGAAACACATTTTGATATTTCTCATTATTTTTCTTTTGTGGGATTACAAATTATTAAATATGACATTAAGAAGCATATTATAACATAATTCATCTAAGCAGACATAAAGAAAGAAAAAAATCCACATCAAAGCATGATTTGGAACATAGCATAAATTAACTTTCTTAATTTTCAGCACGAATGTGCCACACTCCATACATTTTGCAAATGTGTGGGACAGATTATTATTATCATTAGTTGTGCTAAATGCAGAGAAGTCAATATATAAAAACTTATACAACTCTGTTTTGAGGACATTTGATTGGATAAAAATTGATAGCTCAAAGAAAAATATTTCTGACAGAATCTGATAAATAGCATAGTGTGATCACCTTCATTTCAGGCATAAATTCTTCTTCAGCATTCCATATTTTGGCTATTTAAAAACAAAGAAAAATAGCTATATTTCACAAAGATATGTAGTGAAACTTTATTATCAAGTTAATGATAAAACGTTTGTACTGTTAGGCAATAGCATGTTTTGTTCTTTTAGAAAATCAACACATATCCATGTAAATGTGTTTTTGAAGTAGGGTCAAACTTGGTAGGTATGTAAAAATTTCAGTTGTTAATTCACTTTAATAAACCTACGTCATCTTACACTGAATGAAGATTATCAAAAATGTGTGAAATCACAGTATGATGACCAATGATTTTGACACATAAAACTTTCAGGAAATGTGGAGCATTACTACATGTGGACAGTTTTTGCTCACTTCACCACAAAGGCATTACATTTAAAAATGACCAGAAATACTGTTCTTAAATGTAAATTAAGAGAAGTAGGGAAATGGTTTTAGCGTTTATTTGCAGCAAATAATTCCTATGCAGTTTGTCCTTGTAGTTTGTGGATTAAAAAACCCCCCCAAAAAACCAAAATTCAAAAGCACTTCATGAATTTTGCCCAGTACACCAGGCATGGCTTGGCATGACACTAGCTGTGATAAGGTAGCATGCTTCTGCTTTAGTTAAAATTAATTTATCCAGTTAATTTTTAAGTGGAGAGGCTACAGTGAGCTTTAATATATGTTATTGACTTAAACAGTCTCAAGAAGCTGAGATCTGAAGTACAGCAGGAATATACTGATGTCAAAACCAAGGAGTATCAAGCTGGGCCCAAAGCATCTGAGGGTTATGGCGGCAAATTTGGTGTGCAGAAGGACAGAATGGACAAGGTTGATAACTAGACTTTTACATTTGTATTTACATTTTGTGCACAAGATTTGCATTTAGTGATAGGAAACGGTGTGCATTTATATCTGCTTGTGTGGATTAGTTTTAAAATATATTTGTCTTAATGAAACAGACACCAAAAGGAAGAAAGGCATGAGAGCTTGACTCAGAAAAAGAAGCAATATTTTTACAGACTACCATACCCATTAAAAATAAAACTTAGTGCTCTTTTTATTTAAAATAGGAAAAAGTCAGTGTCCTAAAAATTTTATTTTCTGATATGGTCAGTCTTATGGAGATGAAGATTTATCATTTTGAAAAAAAGACTTCTGTGTTTATTATAACATTTTGTACTAGTGAATGTGCAATTAAAAAATGTGTGGTGTTTTAAAGGCATGTCACTAATGGAATTGATAAAAGTATTGACATGAAATGGATGAAAGTGTGAGTAATATATTAGGTTTGGGGAACATTTACAATCTAAGAGTTATGGAGGTGTGAGTTGTGTGTGTGTGTATATTTATATATGTTCAGTATGTAGTTTGCTGCTCATATTTAAAACATGCACTTTGATGCATTTCTTTTAAAAGCTAATACAAGGACTGCAAGCAATTGTTATTGAGTGTTTATGTTTAGAAAAGCATTATAAAAGCTTGCACAGCTTTTCAGTGTGTCTTCTGACGTGAATGTTGTCTAACTTTACACTAACCCTGTCCCCCTTCTCCCCACTGTGGGAATGAGACTTAAAAAGGTGTTGCTGGATAGACTGGTGCTTACCTCTTTGATGTCATAAATGTCACAGAAATTCTTTTAGCCTTTACACCTATTTGAAGGTTGGGGACAATTTTTTTCTGAAATCATTCAGATGATTTATATCAATGGAACTCTTTGCAGACTGCAGTGGGGCATGAGTATCAGTCAGAGCTTTCTAAACATGCTAGCCAAGTGGATGCTGCCAAGGGATTTGGTGGCAAATTTGGTGTCCAGACAGACCGAGTAGACAAGGCAAGTTAGTGGAAGAGGCTCCCAAAGCCAGCAGGACATGATATTTTAAAGAATTGGTCTCAGTTTGTTTCTTCAGATAACATTTGACCTAGAAGGTTACTTTTTCTGAAGAAATGTATAAAGACCACAATTTATAATATTTCAGTGAGGGGAAAAATAATTTACATGCTAAGCTGCATTTTGAGATCGATCATTAACATAAATGTTTCATATTTTTGAACTGATGTCAAAATGCACATCCATGCACACAAATATGCATGTGCACACTCACACACATGGTCTTACATCTTGACTATCAGAAGCATATGACATTTTTTTAAATGCATGCTTGATATTTTCTGGGACTAATAATGGATCTTGATAAATTTCAAACATTAGGGTTTATGACGATGACAATGAGAATTCTTCATTAACGAGAGGTAAATAAGCGAGAAAGTGCTTTTTTTCATTAAGCCCTCACCCCGTTCGGGGAAATAATAAACAAATAATTAAAAGAATACAAGAATGGTGGAACTTATAGGTATTGAGAGAATTACTAATTTCATTATTTTGTGTTGTTTGCAATTGGTACACAAGGCTAGGATTTTGTTGCAACCTGTTTCCCACTATAGCTGTTGATCAAAATTTTGAATAGTGGATTTCAAAGCAGGTTGCAAATGAAATGTTTATTTTTGTCCATGTTTTTCAAGTAGTTGATATGTATAAAAGTAGATCAACAGTGTGTAGACTGATAGTGATACATCAGTACCTCTCATCTTTTTCCTTAGAGCAGTGAACATGCTCTGACAAAGGAACTTGTTAGAATGTTTTCTCATGTGAAAGCTACTTGAGTTGTGGTCAGTTAGGCTGACGAATGTAGCAACAACATACTTTCTTGAGAGATAGTGATGGGAACTAAAGAGCGAGTTTTTCCAATTTGTTTCTGATATTTGAGTGTCATGCATGAAATTTTGCATGGAACCTTGCAATCTTGGTTCTTGGTTTGCATGGGGCATTGAGCTACTGCCCTTTGTTTCACTATTGACCAGTGTTGTGTTGATACCATTTCTGTGGGTGTTATTTTGAGACGTGTCTGCAGATTTTAAGTAGAAGGATTCATGCTTACATTTTTGGATATACGTAAAATATTGAGGGGAAAAAAAGTATTGAAACAGCTAAGAAGAAAGTCAAATATCAAAAAGTCATTTTTAAAGTTAAAAATTAAAGTGCGAACAGTTTTAAAAAATTCATCAAGAAAGTTTTTTAAAATCCCACAGGTGCTTATGACAGGAGTAGAAATTATGGTATTTTTCCTAGAGCATCATCTGCTTATCTGATAGATATTATGTGTGTGTGGTGGTCCAATATTTACTGTACTCCACTGAAATAATGTTCTACGTTTTCTCCATTGTAACCTATTTTACAGTCATCTGTGGGCTACGATTATGCTGGGAAGACAGAGAAGCATGCATCTCAAAAAGGTAAGTTCGAACATGCATCTCAAAAAGGTAAGTTTGAATTCTTGTATGGTTATGAATGAAGTGCAGCAGGGTTTCTGTTCTGTCCTTCATGTGAAGTATCATGATTACATTATTTGGTAACTGAATTTTAAAGTATTTTACAATTGTTTTCAGACTATTCAACTGGCTTTGGTGGCAAGTTTGGTGTCCAGAAGGATCGAGTGGACAAATCAGCACTGGGATGGGAACACCATGAAAAAGTGGAGAAGCATGAGTCGCAAACAGGTATTGAAGAATTGTTTCATGATGATGCTTGTCACAGAAATGTCACCTATGGTCAGCTTAAAGGGGGAACAAATATTAAAAACAAATTCTATATCATAGTCACATGTCCTTTAATTTTGCATGAATCATTCCTCATATTGTTTATAATTGGCAACACATTGAACAAATTTTCTTTGCTTCATAAATGGTCTGCATGTATTTTTTTTTACAGAATATTTGAGCTTTCATTGAATTTTATATCTCTAACATGCAGATTACTCCAAAGGGTTTGGTGGGAAATTTGGCGTGCAGGAAGACCGAAAGGACAAGGCTGCTTTGGGCTGGGACTATCAGGCAAAGACAGAAAAACATGCATCACAGAAAGGTTTGCAATTATTTGCTGACATGCTCTGTAAAGTGGAAAATAGAAACTTGTTATTGTCAGCACCATTATTTTTATTTCAGTATTGAATCTTCCCTAACTGTAACCATTTATCTTTCCTTGGTAAATTCCAGTTTCACAAGATTTAGGTATTTTTTATGGGGAGAGTGGGGTAGGCACTGGCAGTAGATACATAGCAGAACTGATCACAAGAGCCAGCATGTTTTGTTTATTTATGCTTACAATATACACAGTCTAATGAAAATGATGTCTGGTCATATTTGCAGACTACAGCCAGGGTTTTGGTGGCAAGTTTGGTGTTCAGGCTGACCGAGTTGACAAGTCTGCCATGGGTTATGATTATCAGGAGAAACTCCAGAAACACGAATCACAGACAGGTTGGTGGTAGAAGCAGCCCTCATTTTGTGACAAGAGTGTTCTTGCTTATTACCTCTTGGTACTGGAACGAAGGGAGAAATCAACAACAGCTGTAAACATTTATTTGACCTCCAAATGAAAGGTTGTAGGCCATGAACACTTTTTTTTTTTTGTTTTTGTTTTTGGATGATTCCTTGCCATGAGAGAAATATTTGCTACCACTGTTCTTCAGCCATGCTTGTGCTTTAGATGCTGTATTCTGTGAGGAAAAAGGAGTTCAGTTCTCCCCAACTCTTCTGCTTGTTTATTTACACCTGCCACAGGCTGTGCTTAGGTTCAGCTTTAGTTGCACTATTTGTGTAGCGTGACACCTGTTGTTTTTCTTCCCCTGTCATTTCACAGTTTCATACAGGCATTGATTCCTTATGTCCACCACATTTCTCTTTCAGCATGTTTCTTGCATAGATATATTTACAGTAATAGTTCTGTTTCCTAATGTACCCTTTAGCTATGTTTAAGAAGTGAGAATCCTTGATTGATGATTTAAATCTTCTTTTTCATTTTATGTGATATCATGAAAAGTAAACTTGTTTAGAAAAAGCATGTTCTGTAACTTAAAGGTGGGTTGTAACATTTCTGAATTTCTTACCCCTTTCAATATTTTTTTTTGTTCATAGAATACTTGTTGCTGTTCCAGACTATTCAAAAGGATTTGGTGGGAAATTTGGAGTGCAAAAGGATCGTCAAGATGCATCGGCTAGTGGTTATGATTCTGTAACTAAGACAGAGTTGCACCCATCCCAGACAGACATGAAGAAAGGTTTTGGAGGAAAATTTGGTGTGGAACAAGATAGAAAAGATGAGGTAAGATAGACGTGTTGACCCTTACAGGTTAGCCAGAATAATTTCATGAAATCCTCAGGTTACGTGAACTATGGCTAAGACATAAAAATCACAGGATATCTTTTCATATTTCATATTGTTATTTTCTTCTTCTTGCTATCTTTCTGTTTTCTTGTAGACACAGATGATTTTACAGTAGTGGAACCTGCTTCATCCTTCTAGATTGTAGTTGCAACATTACCAAAAACTTAAAAGCTCAGAAACAGTGAAAACTCTTGAAAAAGTGGTCACCTCAGTGTCCTAGCAGTTTTATCCATAGTACTGTCAGCAGCAGCTCATCATCTCATTCCAAAAGTGATGTTATTACTGTTGAAGTCACAATAACATGAATTGCCATGAATGTACCATGAACAACTGCTGATTTTTCTCATGAAGACAAAGTTGCCTTTCCGGATTTTAAAAAATGTCAGGGATTAAAATTGTTTCAGAAATTTGGAATTTATATCTCATTTGCAGTTTATTTGGTTGGCATTTGATTAGACAAATACTGCCTCATGATTCCAGATTTCCACCTAGTATTACAGGTTTTTTCCAGAAAAATTACATGTTGGTCATCCTAAGGGGAACTAGCTCTGGGTAAGACTTTAACTTTTGAATGTGATCAGATTGGTCATCGAGAGAGAGAAAATAATCAATCAGCAGGAATGAGTTAAAATTAGCACATCGTGTGACAAAACACACAAGCCATAATTTATGTTTTGATGTTATTTGTTTATATGTATTGAGAGCTTTTTTAAAACATATATGCACACACATGTATAATTTCTGTTAACAGTCAGCAGGTTCCTTTGATGATATGCAGGGAGTCAGCACTAGCTACAAGAAAGTCAGAGCAGAAGGAAGTGAGTTTTCTTAGTGTAGCTTTTTGTTCCTGCTGCATTTTCTTCCTTCTTATAGATTTTGTGTTCTTTAACTCTGACCTTTACCATAGCATATTATTTTAACAGTTTATCAGCATCAAGCTGAGGAAATCAGCATTTCCTATGGAGGGTTGGAGGCACTTCATAATGGAAAAAAAAATCCAGCACAAAATATTTGTGTATTATTGATAGGCTCAGAAGGGGCCAAGAATCTGCGGTCACGATTTGAAAATCTGGCCAAGTCCAATGAAGAGGATGCAAAAAAGCGAGCAGAAGAAGAGCGACTGAGACGACAGGCGAGAGAAGAGCAAGAGAAGGAGGAGCAGAAGAAACAGCAGGAGGTCAGATAAAAATTGCATAAATTAAGCTCACTTTCCTTTGTGTGATGCTGATACAGGTTGAGTGTGGCTACAAGAATTCACTTTTGCTGGTCAGTAAGCAGATTTTACTAGAAATATAGTTTCGTTGTTGTTCTCTGTGATAGTTCAGTAAGATGTAAAGCATCCTAAACATTTCAGGAGCGTTTACAAAAAGAACAGTGGGAACCTGAAGAGAAAGAGGATGAACCAGAATCTGAGGTAGTGGAACAACCTGATGTAGTTCCTAAACCTCCAAGAAAACTGCCACAGCCAGAGCCTGAACCAGAACCAGAGCAAGAACCAGAGCCAGATCAAGAAGTGTATGAGCAGTTTGGTGAGACAGCACCAGTCAGGCAGCCTTCTCCAGTCCATGTACCACCACCTGATTCAGAAGAGCCATCATCCTACGATATGCATGAAGATGAGAACACTTACAATCTGGCTGATGAACCGGCACATCACTCGTCACAAGGTGGTCTGACAGCAGTGGCCTTGTATGATTATCAAGCAGGTAAAGTCATGAGAACCATCTTTTGATTGTAAATGGTGTTTTGTGTAATAAATACTGACATAAGGATAGAAATGGAAAAAGGTACTTCTTTAAAAAAAATACTATGGGAAAAATGCGATCCATAACAAATAACAAGATCCAGTGATTGCTCAGCAAATATTGCTGCAGAGCATAAAGTATCACAAAAACATATTCTGGTGGTATTTTATGACAAAGAGGCATGAGAGATTTTATATTAATATTTTTTTTCTTAAGCACACCTGGATTTGTCAAGAAAATGGGAAGTGACGAAAGAGAAGTATTTCTAAAAATAGCGTTGTCTGCACGAGCTGAATTTGAAGAGAAAAGATGCAATCCTCGGGAAAAGAAAACTGACTGGATACATTGTGCTGTTGCTGAATGTTCTCTTCGACACTCAGATAGAGTTTGTGCTCATGAAGGGAATCCTAAAGAGAATGGCAGCAAACGCCAGTGAATTAACTTTGTTCAGAGGTGTATACGCATATTTCTGTTTTGTTCAAACGTAGCGTGCGAACTTCATCCCCACACCGCACTCAAGAATTTGCTCAAAACATTTCAAAATCGATTGTTATCAAGTCACTTATACAGTACAAGCAAGTTTTGAACTTTCTGTAAAACGAAGAGATCTTCCTACAGCAGTGCTTACTGTACAAAAGCACGAGCTGTTAAAACCAACTATGACTGCTGGTAGATCAAGCACCAGGTATTCAACATTGATGGTTTCTACACCGTCTGGTCTAAAGTAACATTGTGACAGTCACAAACACATCATCATCAGTCATAACTTTATCCAGCACAATGCTAAAAACAACTGACGGTTGAGGGCACCATTGATCAAAACAGCTTAAAAAAAATTTGAGGGCGATAAATATACAAGGAGTTTAAAACGGGAACACGTGTGAGTATCAGTAAGTAAATAGTAAATTTTGCATGCAGCTAAATGAGGAAGAAATAAGTTTTCACATCGATAAACATGTTCGAACTATCATTATATTTTTATTGTAAAAAAGTCCTTATCAGCAGTCAGTTGTAATAAAAATGCAATGCTTGAAATTAACCATCAAATAAAAATTAAAAAATGACAGGAGTTTATCTTGGACAAACACATTTGAAATTTGTTTATATTTTATTAACAATAATACACATTGAAAAATTAACTCAAATGAGCCCACTTATTAACAGACAATCAGTAATAATACAGCATAGACTGCAATGTCTATGATTGTTGCCCATTAAATTTTGATCTGTAGAAGATTGACTTACCAGTCTGTTGAATGAATTCAGTTTTTTTTTAACTTCATTCGAACCTTCTAAATAAAGTTAAAATCTGTCAGGCTGTATTCCAAAATCAGCTGTTTCATTTTTTGGGCACAAAAAGTGCTTCTTGAACATGACAACCTGCACAATGTTTCTTCTTTTGACTTGAAGACATGCACACTTGCTGTTACAAATACTACGGCCCGTAAGAGAACTCTTCAGCATAGAGTAATTTTTTTCCTGCTTTCCTAGTGGCAGGTGAGAATGGTGATATTTGAAGGCTTATACCTTTAAAATTAAGCATAATTATGTACTTATATTTTGGGAATTATTATTTTAAAATGAACTTAACCCGATCATAAAGAAAAAACGTTCCACTTGGCTTGTCCTTTAAGGAGACATGGTTAGCTCTTGAATAGTTAGCACTGCTAGAATCCATTTTCAGGTATGTGGGTGGGCTTAGTGAGATAATAAATCTTGCTGACTTTTTTTGCTTTAAATCTACCTCTCATTTATCGGTGACATTTCTTGGACCAGTTTTGGGCAGTGAGGGCGAACACTGGAGACTACAGGAGAATGGCATGGTAACTGTTAATCTAGCATTGTTATGATTGCAGCAGAGAAGGGAGGTACCAGTTCCACTGCTAGAATGGGTGAAAAACTCCATTTATCTGAGAAGAAAGATTTAGGTGTAAGTGTGTGTTTGGACTTTCCATGTAAGTCATTATTCTTCTAATCTCTAACAATTGTTTCCAGCGGATGAAGATGAGCTATCATTTGATCCTGATGACATAATCACAGACGTTGAAATGGTGAGTTGTAAGTTCAAAAGGAAACTACTCTCTAAACTTGTAACCATTTATTTTTTTGTTAGTAAATCAGTGTCAAAAATAGTTTAGATCTATGTAAAGGGTATAAATCGAAGAAAAAATATCAAAATTACAAACAAAAGAAAAATCTCAAAAAATGTTATACACTCAAGAAGTGACAAATGCTTAGCATTGTGTACAAGCCGACGTCTTCTCAGTTTAGTGTGTGTAAAATGTGTGCCAAAATGAGTAACTGATAATGTCAGGGACAGTTGCTCAGTCCAGATAATTGTGTGCATTTGGAACATTTTACAAACTAGTTCAAGGCATCTCTTAATGTGAACATGGTGTAATCTCTCTGCCTGCTTTGACTTTAGTGCCCGCTTATTTTTTTACTTAGAAAAATAGGGTCTTCTGTTGAAAGTGTGCTATGAAAAAAAGAGATTTATGCAACTGCCATTCATTTTCTTTCTGACTACTTCAGCCACAGAAGTGCAACATGCAGTATTGGACCTCATCTAGATTTCAGCCTAAATAAAATCATTATTCTGCATATCTCAACATGTTGACTTGCACAGTGTCAACCGACAGACCTTAACACTGCATGTCTCAAGCTTGTCTCACCACATTCTTCTGCTGCACAATAAACTTAAAACACTCTGTCTCACTTTATACACAGATGCAGACCTTACTGATGTTATACAGCAATAGTAAATTTTTTTCATCTTTAACGTCTTCTGAAAGATTTGCTACCAATATGCTGGTATATGATTTTCACTCGTATGTAAACAGGGTAGGACTTTTTGCGAAGGCTTAACAGAGAAAACATAGATGCAGAGATGACATAGAGCTTGTTACCATGGAATGCATAAAAATACCGTGTTTTTTTAAAAATTGAGGTAGAAGGACAGAAGTAAGAAAAGTACAAATTAAGCAGAACCCAACTATTCATATCTTAGACCATAATAAAAGTGCACTTTTTTTGGTAAATCCAAAAGGAATGAGGTATGTCCAATGGGATTTTGAAAAAGTCTTTTTTTATAGAGTTTTGCAGTGAGTAGAGTTTAAGTGGAAATTTCAGAACTTCCTATCAGTCGTTTTCCTTATGTTTAACAGAAATATATGATTTTGGAGAGTACATAAAACACAGTGTTGATGGTATACTAGAATTGGGTAGAGAGGTATAAATATCAAGAATCAGAAAATTTATTGATCAGAAAAATGTTCAAGCCACTTTGCTGTTGTGTGTGCTTTCTATAAGCTTTTAATTGACAGAACCGAGATATTTATTTTCTTCCATTTTTGTGAGAAAACTTTCTTTGTCCAGATTGATGATGGGTGGTGGCAGGGATCATGTCATGGCAGGCGAGGACTGTTTCCAGCCAACTATGTTGAGCTTCAGCAGTAGCCTTCACCACTTTTTAAACAAGTGGATTCATCAGTTCCTGTTAGGACACTGGTGGTCATCTTCTGTGTAATCCAATATTTGTCCTAAATCCAATACTTGTGCATTACAAACTGCTGATGCAACCTCTACAATAATTTGTAAAGACTATCCTGAGATGCAAGTAAGAGATTGTAAGGTTCAGAAAATAACTTGACCATTGTAAAATCTGTAACCTTATTGCCTTTTCATCTTGTTCACAATTGTTTTTTTTATCATTTTTTTCTCAAGTTCTGTTCATTCATTCCAATACTTGAATGCAGACATAAAATTATAGATCTCCATTGCCAGAAGAACAAAACATTTTCCTCTCTTACACTGCAGCTGTGTCTATGAATAGGAACTCCAACAACAGTAAAAATTTGCTTAAAAATTGTAAGCTATAGCCTTTTGAGTGTACATTGGAAATAAAATGCTTGGTTCATACAGCCATGACATTGTCAATGTACAGATCAGTGGCTGTTAAGTCTCATGTACTTAGTGATGTGTCCAGATGCAAGTCTTAGCTTTCTTGCTTTGGGGTTGACTTGCTCATGCAGTAGCTTACACACTTGGTATATGCTTACTCCTTTTAAGATACCTTCCACACTGGCACCTTCATGAAAAGTTGCATGCATTATTGCAGCATTCAAGAGGTGGGAGAGAATGTACTCTTACTGTAATCCTTTATCTGCCTGCCAGTCTTAAAAATGGAAAAATGGCTTAATTGTAGGTGATGGCAGCAATCCGTCATTAGATGTAATGAAAAATAGTGAATTTGCATCTCCCAGCACAGCCCACAAGTTGCACCCATTCTTATTACTTAAAGGTCCCCCCCGCCCTCGACACAATGTTATTTGTAAAGGGAAACATGGGAAAATGGACAGTAAGGAATAATACAACTTCTGAGGAAAAGAAAATTTGCCCATTCACCTCCCAGCCTTTTTGTTCATATTATACCTTTATTGCATTTTTATTTTAAAATTGTTTTCTTTTTCATTATACAAGCATTCCTAATCTTATTGTTCCTTCAAAAAGGAGTCACAACAGAATTCCTTTGGATATTAGTGCTCGGAGGTGAAGAATGTAATTGTCAGGTTTCAGAAGTTGACAGCGAAGTGGATGTTTGGTTTAAAGGAGTTTTTTTTCCAGTTCAACAGCTCCAAGGAGATGAACAAGTTTTTATGTGAAGAAGCAGAAATTTGTATAAAATGTTGTGTTCATCATGTGGAAGAAAATCTTGAGCAAATAACTTGACAGTGCATTTGTCTATTATTGAGACATGCTAGTGGTAATTTTGCTCTCATTATGATGTATGCTTGACTAAAGTGAACAGGGAAATAAATGTTTGATTGACTAGGCGCATTCAGGATGGAAAATACCTTCATGTATAAAATCATAACTGTAGTTTAGAGTTGGGGGTTGTTGGGTTTAGCCCCAAAGAGCAGTGCACTGTTCATTTACTTATGAAATGTATAGCACAATTTTCTTACCTATTATTTTTGATTTAGCAGCATTCAAAACTGTTCTCAGCTCATGCACAAGTATTCATTGGCTCTATCCTTCTTTTGTCTTAAAGTTAGTTATGCATCCAAAGATGCAGATGACAATAGTTGAAATGTGTGAATAACATAAGCAAAAATGACTTTTTTTTAAGCTAAAATACACAAAGACTTATTAAATGCCATGTCACCTTTCTATCCCAATTTTTATTTTTAATATATCTTATCATCATTGAAATTCAGATGATTTTTTAATCTTGTTTAGTGCATCAGGTATATTTGCTTTGGATGAATTGTTTGATGAAACATTGAAATTGGGCAAATGAGCATTAAATTCAGGTTATACAGATATTGCTTTCAAATACCCCGTTGAGCCATATGAAATGAAGGGGTATTTGAAAGTACCTTTGGAATCATGTTCTGTGATTTGCACTTCATATTGCCAAAAGTATGCCAGGTTATCATATTCATTTATAAAAATGAAACTAATTTATGTAGGGTGAGGTAACCAAAGCTGTATTTGTGGATCATTTTACAGTTTTCAAATTAAATCTGTTTGAAAAGCTTGTACTTGTGTTTGTTTTGTCATTTGCATTTACATCAGTCATCAATCCTCATATTTGGCATTCCCCAGAAGGCATGCAGTTTACATCACCTGGAAATATATAACCTGTTTATTTCCTCAAACATTGTGCAAGCCCCATCCCCTGACCCAGAATAAGATCCTTGACATGTTCATAAACAGTGCAAGTTCAAGTTCCTAAAATCGCTTGATGAGATCTAAGTCATGCTACAGGCCAGTGCCTTGAACACAATGCAAGTGCCATCAGCTTTTAATAGACCCCTCCATTGAAATTGGTAAACATTGCATTCTCTCACACTTGCATGCACATATATATATACTATTCACCCTATACTTCTATTAGATGGTCTCTAAATTCACTTTTTATGTCCATCAGAGCTATTTACCCATTTTCAAAGGAATCTGTATTCAGTCAATACATTTTCTGTATTCTCACTGAAAATCTGAATTTTCACTTTCACTTTCTCAAACATTTAGAAAATCACATTAGAAAATTAATTTTTTTTAAATAGATAAAGGGCAAGCGATAAACTGAAAAAAATACAATGATTTATCTTTTTTTCAAAATAAAAAAAGATCTTTTATAAAGCAACTTGAACTATTCCACCCATAATGGAATTTCTGTGCCACAGAAGAGTTGGGGAATGTCAGTGAAACTGCTGGCTGCTGTCAGCAATGCTATATTTAAGGGACTGCTTCAAGCTTTAGTGGCTGGAAGCTGAAATGTCTTTCCTCGCTTTTTGCTGAGGGTGATAAAAAATACAAAAGCAAGGATAAATGCACTTCCAACAATTTATTTTTGAACCTTATGTGTCTAACCTCTTGCGACACACAAGTGTAGCAGAACATCATCTGTGCAATGCTGATGTCACGATACAATGGTTACCCACCCTCCCTATTCTGGTAGAGGGACTATTAACTTTAAAATCGTGAACATTTTTGAGATATCCTTTAGAAAAGCCTGTTTGTGTGTGACTTTACAAGAAGAACCTCAGTAAATGCTGGTGAGTCATGTTCGAGGCATATTCACTAAATCTAGTCACAAAAACTTGGAAAACACACCGAAGGTTAGAAGAAAAAAAACCCCAAAGAAACTCAGGCCACAAAAAATTGCTTTTCTGCACTCATTTCCCCTAAAAAAAATAAGGATAAATTGTATCGGCAAACAGCTCTGGTCTAGTTACATCACACTTACCAAGATGCTGAAAGTAAACAAATTCAAATCATATATCTGGTGCTGGCGTTTACTTGCTTGGTACAAGGGCAGTAATTTGCATGATGCACACTGAAACATTTTGAAGGCATTTGCAGAATTGCAGCAGGTCTCTAAAGTCTCAAGTAAAGCTTTAAGGCATCAAAACTGGCCATGAAAAAAAACAAATTCTAATGCAACATTTCCTTATTCAACAGATACAGCAAACAACAAATGTATACTATTAGTATTACAATACTCAGAGCACAAATAAGCAAAACTCAAGTTTACTTCTGTTAAAGCTGCATTTGAAAAAGCTAGATTGTATAAAAGGCTTTTCAAAATTATCAACAGTGCTGTGATTCTAACAAAAATTATTTTCCTTAAACAGTATGCTGTATGTCATCTAAAGCATAGGGAGTTCACCCTGCCTATAAGCACAAGAGTCGCAGGCAAATTACATTTAAAAGCATGTTGTGCGTCCAGTCCTACTTTCATCCTATGGAGCTTTGATGCTCCCATACTTAATTTTGGTCCAAAGGTGTGCATATTTATTTGCAGAGTGCACTGTATTAAAAGAACATTACTAATATTCACAAATGTCTTAAACTTGTAGCCAATCCCTGCCTGGTTATTAAACAACGCTGAAAGTAAAACCCATCCAAGCATTCAGCTAGTGGTATAATAATGACTCAGCAGATGGAAGAACACTACAGCCCCTCAAAAAAAAACCAATATTGCTGTTTTCATACCATATCAGATTTTATTTTCTAAAAATCTAAAATACCAGTCTGGTTTTGGCTTAGTTTGTGACCGTTTGGGAAAATTGGGATTCCCTTTTCTAGGGATGTGCATGAGGGTAACCATTCTTTTACCTACAAACCCAAGTCACTAAAACTGCTTATTTATTTACCCACACTAGTGTCCTGCCTTTTTACCCACTTTTTTCAGATCACCCACATCATTTGATGCCTTCTTGTTTTGTATTCATCCAGTTATCTGACCCTGTTTCAGCTGTCTGACAACTGGCTCATGCTCTATATTTCTGATTTTCTTTAGTGTGGGTGCAAATGAGGTCAGATTTAATGACAAAAATGAAATTGTCTACGGAAGAAGACTTTTTGCAGAAACTTTCAGCTGAAGATCAGTTCTGTCAATGCCTCTGCTGGCTTGCCAAGGTAGTTGCTGCTGTGCACTTGTTTCTAAAAATCTGAATGCACATAAACCTGTGTAAAGGGTATAAGGATCATAATCATTTGTATTTAAATTAAAAACATACTCAGAAATGAGGATGAAAACTGCCCAGAGTTCTGACTTACAAGCAGCTAGGTAAAACTAGCTGGGCAGAAGGGCATGTACCACCTGGAAATGGAGCAAGTTTATTTACTACTACACTAGACCTGCATCAAACTACCTGCTTACTTATAAGAAACCTATGCTGATTAGTCTGGTGGGATTGTAGGATCTACACCCACCTAACCTTCCTTGTATGCACATCTATCCCACAACTTATTCTGGTTAAAGATTACATGTAATGCATAGGACTGAGCTGGAATTAATGTCAAACCTGCAACCCACTCACTGCCTGTTGTTACATGCCAATGGTGGGCCAATGCATTGTGGTTATTACACATTGTGCAACTTGCTTGACACGAATTATAGCCCAGAAAAACACAGGCCAAAGGATCAGGGAAGAGGATAAAAAGAAATATAACTTGTGGAGCAGAAAAATCATGTCCCAGTTGTTTAAGTTTTTTTTTTTTTTGGGGGGGAGAATCAGTGTTCATTAAGACTCCAGACAATATAGGCTCAAAAGAAAATATGCAGATAAAGTTTTCTTTTTAAAGCATATAAGAATCAAAGGGAAAAAAAAGGATAATAGTACCCCCCAAACTTGGACTGTTCAAAAAGTATATGCATCAGAACATATCTCACTGTTCTGTAAACTGTACACGTTACATGGTGAACACAACTAGGAAAGATGACCAGAAAAAAGGTCATAATATTCAGTGATCATTTGATTTTTGCTGTTTTTATGCACAGATTTTTTTAAAAACCTGCCTGCACGTGTGTGTGGAGATTTACACAGCTCAGTACTATGCATATAACACTCCCATGTCAAAACACTGTATCTAAAGAAAACTATAAGTAGATCTAAAAACACACACACACACACACACACTCACAGAGTCTAAAGATCAACCTCACCAACTTCTGAATGTCTATTTTTATCCATGTTCTTCACTTTGAGTTTTGACCACTTGAGCCAGCTGCCTTAACATTTACAAAATTTAAGAGAGGCAGGTTGCAAAGAATGTGTGATTTGGCAGAAGTTTCAATCATGTTTTATTAGTTTTTTCTTCTAATTCATCATTTCCTCTCATTATCTGTGATGAAAACGACTGACAAAGGGTGCCATTGTCACACTGGTCAGCATCCTGACTGATGTAATGGAGCTGCTCAATTCTTTTTTCCTTCTCCTTCATCCGCTCATGTTGTCAAAAAGTGTACTGTGGAATCTCACACACACACACACACATACCAAATGCGAATTTTACTTTTTAATCTCTAAAATGTTTTTTAATAAATAAAGCCAGTCTATCCGCATTGATTTGGTCTCTCAATAGGAGTAATATTTTGAATTACTTAAAATTTTCAAATGCTAAATGGCATTAAGCAAGGATGTATGAGCCTGGCACAGGTACTTCTGTCTCCTTTTCTATGCAGCATAGAAATGCATGCAGATTCATAAAGAATTCTTTTAACTCCCCCAACATTTAAAGCCACTTTTGTAAAAAGGAATAAAGCAATCCACCACAGACCCCGAAATTGCTGTAGAGATTGTGGCCTTTCTGACTTTCTGACCAGAGTCCAGGGTGCATTTGTTTCCACAGTATGTTTTTTTTTGGTTTTTCTTTTTGGTTGGGCAGCACACAATTTACTGTGTGATTTCATTTACCTGTATAGCTACAAGATTCATCAGGGTTTTCTTTTTAAAAAAAAGTGAATTCAGCAACAGCCTTCTCATGCACATGCAGCAGGTAACATTCAAGCCTTACCCCCGTAATCAAATACATTTCAGCATACATGGTATAGTAGGTATAGAGGTACAGTATAAATGTCAGGGTAGTTTATATAACTTTTACAGTGACTACTGTTCACAGAGTGTGGATGTCTTGAATGATAGGTGGTAGAACACCCACACACGCCTGCACAGGCACACTTTCTGCAAGCTTGGCATGATTTTTGTTTTCATCAATGAAACATGCAAAGCAAGTCAATGGTAGTGGAAAAAATCCTAGGCCAAGACAATTATGCTTTAAGCCATGAGCATTTAGATGCAGGACATGATACAAAACCATGTTGACCTTCCCTTCTAGGGAATCAAAATGCATTGTATACGGGATGCAACTTTTATGTATACATGCAATAACTACACATGTATACAACCTAGAAAGACCTTTCTCTAAAAGGCACATGAAAAATTTACAAGTTTACATAGGCGCTCTGCACATAATATAAGCAACATGTAAATTAAAGAAAGACCTCCAGTACATAAGTACCATGTATTCTACATTTTGTCTCTTTTTATAGTTTTTATTTAATTTATTTAATTTTTTTTTTTGCTGCTGCTGCTAGCATGGCCAGCAAGCATTGATACTTCACAGATCATTTGATATATATATATATATGCATATATAAATCATTGCATACACAGTTATAGCAAGATATTAAATTTATGTACATTTGGTACATGTGATGCCTAGGTTGCTCCAACTACACTGTGCAGTTAGGACTAATTGTCAGGAGATTTAAAACAAAATCAGTTTAGAAGATCACTATAATCCTTTTTCCTGAATCCTAGCCCAAGATTTAAAAAAAATGACCTGAAGTGCAAAAATTCATACAACTGCATTCAAAAGCACATGTACATTTCCATACCAACAAAGCAGTTTTTACCCTAGCTGAAACACCCTACAGTTCTTGCAGACATAGGTATAGAAACAATGACAGTGCAGCTGATGACATCCAACCAACCTCATTAAGGGTTTTTCACAACACAAACAAACAAAGCCTCTCATTCACTCTCATCCAGACATTTAGGAAGAGCCTGGGCCAAATGGCATTGTGCGTTATGTGACGGCGAGATTAACCATGTTGGAAATGTTGCCATTTGACTAGTGGCACTCCATGGGTAAAAAAACAAAAACAAATATCAAATGGGCGGTAAACTTTTTTCCCATGTAGAGGAACCAGCACTTTGCAGGATCTTCAGGTGGTCCTTGTCATGGATCAGCAAACACGTAATGGCAGGTGGCTGTCCAGGCGGTCCAAGTGTCACCATGAACCGCGACACACCTGTGTTTGGGCAGATACGCAAAGCATGGGACTTGCCCCCAGGCACCTTGCAGTGGAAGTCATCAATGAAATGAGCCACCAGCTCCTTCAACAATCCCCCGTGGCTCACCACCAGCACGTCAGCCACCACTGTTGGTATGGCATCAGCATCATCAAAGCTGCTGTTGCGGCCTGAAGACACAGAGGACAGTGACGACAAGCGGTGCTCCAGGAGAGGGGAGAGCGAAACATTGGGGCACATCTGTGCCACCTGTGATGAAGATGATGATGATGAAGAGGAAGAAGATAATGTGAACATTGTTACTGACTGTCTGTCAAACACAGACCAATCTTGGCTTGTCCCTTTAAACCCTTGCACAGCTGATGAACTGATGGTGGAGTTGACAAAAGAGGTGAGGCCCTGGACACACCCAGGATCTCTGGCAGTAGACATGCACTCACCTTCCTTGCTCACCCCATGGGCTCTGCTGCTGTTTGAAGCACCAGCAGATTCGGATGCTGGACTGGTTTGGGTGCGAAGTCGTCCTAGTCCTACATCACTTGAATCCGTGTCTTCTGTTGGGGTAGGTAAGTCCACATATGCTTCCTGTGACTCTGTACTGTCCTGAAGGCTGGAACAGCCCGAGGAAGAGGACGAGTTGGAGCGAGCCATGGTGGAGGGGGATAAGTCTGTGCAGAACATGTCAGCCAAACATGCTTCATCTACCGCTTGATTAATTACATAGCTATCAGAAAATCCCTCTGCAAATGGGCTATGCTTTTCCTCGTCTGTTGAGGCTGGTTCTAAATCCCACAAATCAAGTAAAAAATCACCGGCAGTTCGAGGCCTCTTGGGCTCGATGCCGTCTCTACTGGGACATGATGGATGGTTGCGGCTGCTGTGATTAACCCTATTAAGGCTATCGCTGCCACTGTTGCACACATCTTTCTCACACACAAGGGGCACTTGCTGTGGTCTTGTGCTTGATGGGATGCAACAGCTCGAAAGCTGACTGCCATTGCTGAGGCCATTGTCAAGACGCCGCTTTGACTTGATGGATGCTGGGGTGTATTCGCCATCCACTGCTGAGTCCTGTTTTCCCACCAACTCACATAAATCATGGAAAAATGATATTGCTCGATTTCGGACCTGTGTACAAAGCCATAGCAAAAAGTGTGTACTAGCATGTACAAGATGGTTGTCAGTTCTATGCACACTTAACAATAAAAACTTATTTAACGTTCCAAGCAATTAAGACTGTTCAAGGTATCTAACGTGAATTAACTGCTCAAGTGTACACCTCTGTTTCACACACACACACAAAAAGTCCTAAATCACGGCTCCTTTCATGACTTTAAACAATCTAGTAAATGCACTGGCTTAATCTTTTAAGCATTATGCATCCACTTTTTAGGTTCACCGCTTTTCTTCCAAAGCTGAGCAACTCGTATTCCTGTCACTTAAATTCCATAGCTAAGAGTAAACACAGGAAATAAAGCAAACTTAACTTGAATCAAATAAGAGCTGAGGATTTTGCATTTAGTACTCACATCTTCAAAATTTTCAGCTCCCTTTGGCGTAAACTGCACCCAGGAAACATTTTGCTTTTTGGCAGCATCAGTTAAGTCTTTAAAAGTCTTTCCTTCAAAATCTCCAAAAGTCTGGAAAAAAATTGGGTTAACAGATAAAAGCGTTAAAATGAAAAGAAAGCTGCATACACTTTCCAATGCCCTACTTTGGCTCCATTAATTCTCTTGGGCAAAGAGTGAAAAAGCTTGATAAATATGTTCATAATTACCTTTCCTATAACACCCATTTTAAAAATCTGTCATTTTCTTCTTCAAAGTGACTCTCACTTTCTAAAAGCTAAATCTATGTTTGTATGTACGCCTTGAAATCTCCAGGCAATGTCAGATTCAAGACCCAATCTGACCAAACGCTGGTGACAGCAGGGAACTGAAAATAAATAAAAGAACCACATGCATCTTCATGTGTAGCACCTTCATGTTTTGCAAGGGTGCCAATAACTCTATTCTGTAGGAAATAAGTCCACAGGTGCACTTGCTCTGCACTTGTGGATCTCCACTAGAAGAAGCTATACAATTTCCCAAATGCCTACGAGCATGAATGAGCCACCAAGACCATAACGGCAACTCTTCACACAGCTAACTGCTCACTGACTGCTTAGTGTGTCTCAAAAGAGAATTCCAACATTCTTTGTGAAATCTCTAATTACTGAATGCACACATCACCAGTTGTTATCTTAGCATCAGCTCTTCAATCTTCACCTGACTACACACTCCACAGATGTCTCCCTTGAGAGACAGCATATATCAGAGTTATTGTGAGCGTACAGTGAATAAATCTATTTTCTGAAATCTTTTTCGTAATCTTTCCATTTATTTATTCAACAGATATATATATATTTACTTTCCCACATACTTACATTTTTTTTGCCAAGAATTCTGCAATTAAATGCACAAGCAACATCTATGGCCAAAGTTTGGAATAACAGAAAAACATTCAACCACGTTCACAAACTAAATAGGGGACAAGAAAGATCCAGTATGTGAACAGGAAAAAAATAAGCTGTGTCTTTACCAACAGAGTCTCAGCTTTTCAACTTCCAGACTTTGTTGAAGCCACACTCACTCTCTCTCTTAGTCGTTTGTCCAGCTGGATGGCACAGTGGTTTTCTGGTCCGGCCTTAGCAATAGCCTGAGCTGTCTCTGCTGCCCGCTTCAGGTCACTTGCGAAAATATGTGTGAAGTGTTCATTCTGAAGCCGCTTTGCCACCAGTTTTGCTTGCTCCATGCCAACCTCGGACAAGGGAACATCTCGATGCCCTGCACAAAAAGCAGAATCTTGGCTTGGAAAGATGCCTGAAAGAAACTGGGGTCTACAAATGATGCTATTTTTACTCTTAAAGCTGAAAAAACAAAGAGGCTGAAAAGTTTACCCGACAAGAATGTTTTATACAGAACAGAAATCTGTGCAAGATAAAGTTCTACAAAATACATAAAAAACAATCCATTCAGCCCTTTATACAAAGCTGTAATCTTAAAATTATCTTCATTTTGACAGGGAAATATTGGACATAAAAGTATCTGTTTAAAAAAGGGTTTTCAACTATTTCACTCAATATATTTCTGCAAAATATTCATTATTCAGTACCATAAAGTACTTTTATTTAAGAGATTATGCAAGCAAAAACACAAGATACCAAACCTAATTCATACCTTGAATGATTCCATCTTTGTTTGCAGTAGTTTCACCACTGCACAAAAAAAAAAAAAAATGCTTGACAAAAGCCCTAATCAAACATGTCAAAGTTATCATGCCATGTTTTTCACGCAGTAACAAAGGCCCTCTAACCTGCTGAAGATGACAAAATCCAAATTAACAATAAAGGCAATCATTCTGATGCTAAGAATAAACATCCACATACTATGAATGCTTTTTGTACAATGTGTATATGCCAAAGACATCAGTTTGATCCTGCTTTTACAAGAGCAAGACCTGTTTTTTTTTTCAAAACTGAGAATTCCGACTGTTAATATCTTAACCATGAAGCAGCTGATATCCTGCCGTGAAGTCACCAATGAGGACTGACCATGACCTGACATTTCCCCCAGCTGTCTGGGTCCTTGTAAACATCTTGTGAAGCATTAAAAAAAAATCATTGGAGTATCAGTAAAACAGCCTTATGCGACACAAGCATGCTCACAATAGCAGTCAACTGCTGGGCCCTACATTTACATGCTATTATGTCAGATCATTTACAAACTATTCTGAGTCCAACGGATGTAATACAATGTGAATTTACTAATGGAACTGCCTAATAAGAAATATCTTGGACCGCCTACAACATTATAAATGCATTAAAGCCCATCTGCTTTTTATTTACATTTGGCAAGCTTATACACAATGGGAGCAATGTGGTACAACTATGCTATATGCTTACGTGAGCAAACTCACATATTACAGAAGCTCTTAATTTTTCAAGAACAAATGTGCTTCTTTAATCATGTGTAACATTTGGATTGCATATGATCACAATTATGTTAGTCCAAGCTACATATTATGATTTGCCTGTGTCTGTGTGTGTGTTGGGGGGGGGGAGGGTTGTCTGCTTGCACAGCAAAACTCCAAACAGCATATACTTAAGGAAAAGTTCATTCCAATCTAATCCCTCTACCCATGATATAAACAGTTCTCCTGTACACCCCTCCCCAATTTCCCCTCTCTCTCACACACACAGCGGAACAGCAGATGCAAGCATACTTTATAGCACGACCATAGGCCTTCTCATCTCTGTCAACATTTGCCCTAGTGCAACCTATTTACCTCAGTCATGATTTATGTAGCAGGTTTGTCTGCATTGTGATTTATGCCTCAAAAGTTAAAAAGGATGTTTCTCATTCTTTGTTAGTTTTTTTTCTCTTGTTTCATTAACTGCACTTCCTGACCTGACAGTATCTGGAACAACTTGGTTTAATACTTCTCAATACCATTAAATTTGATTACACCATCATACACAATATCTGCAATGCTGTCAAAAATTGTAGGCCTTTGATGTCAATATCATCCAAGTTTCAGATATGTACCATGCACTGTATGGTTTCCATGGGATAAACAATAATAATAATGAAAAAACAAACTTCAAACACCTGATCTTCATCTCCACCCTTCCCCCATATATAAGACAATTCACTGGTTATTCACTTATGCAAAATCAGTAATTCCATTAGGACTGCAGAATTCTGACTTTCATTTGCCAGTAGATTATTGAAATATTTCAACAGATTTTAATGATTTGTTGGTGTTAATACAGCAGCAGCAGCAAATGCTGTTTTTGATGATAACTTAAAACTGGTTAGAAAAAGAATCTTTAGAAATATCTGATACATGAAGTATGTTTTCTTAAATTTGACAGTCTCTTGCAAATTTTGTTTCGTCTGTTGATGAAGAAATCTTCCATGTATCACAGATTGTGTAAAGACCGAGACCTATTCTTGCCATTGGTAATGCTTTTTGCCTTTGTTCTTTGCACAGTCTTGCATGCCTGTACACACTTATTGCAGCACGCTATACACAAGATGCTGGTTTAATGTTTTTCAATGTATTATGTCATCTGAGTATTTTACTTGGCATTACTGAAAAACAGTGTATCAACTATAACTAAGTGGAAGGCTAGCTACAGGTGAAAAGGTTCTCTTCAAATTTCGAATTAATGGCAGAGAATGGACACATAAAAGCTAAAATGTGGGTGCACTGAAATGGATCCATTCATTATTTAAATCATCATTCTATATGTCATACCAATAGTTACCAATATTGAAGACAAAATGGCAACATCATCACGTCTATAAACTTCTTTCTAAAAGGGATTTTAAGGGTGAAAAAGGGCACATAGAGACAATTCCATAACCATCTTAAGTGGCAATATAGCCGTATCTTTTAAAAGGACCTCACATATAACAACAGAAGTATGGGTTAGGTCATTCTACTTCATGCCAATGATATATTTCAGCAGATTCTGCATGCTGGTTATCAACAAAGCCTTCAGACAAAGACACATTTTTAAAAGTTAAAAAAATAGTTTTCCGCAAAGTCTGCTATTTGTATAAGATTTAAGTATAAAAATTAAACTGTTGAAGGTTGAGCCAGAAAGGGCTGAAAGAGGATTTAGTATATGATCATCATTCATGATCTATAATATCAAGCACACAATTTTACACCCAATCAAAATATTTAAAAAAGTGGTTATCTGTCTCATCTGTCATTTATTGCTCAAGTGCATGTGCAATGTGCATATTATAACTTACTGCGTGAATTAAAATGAAGGCTTGCACAAACTAAGATTACCTGCTCGCATGATGTGTGGGAGAGGATGGGGAGAATACCCCTAAAATAAGAACAGTAGGAACCATTTACACAGATATCATACTAACAAGCCTTGATCTAATTTATCTAGAAGAAAACAACTTTATTCGTGAAAATTTTGTGCTGGCTTTCTCAGCAAAAACTTTGAAGAGGCTGAAGCTTAACCAAAATGAAGGATTATTTAGAGCCAGTTTCGCCCTCTACCCAAGGAACTGGTATTCAGTAATTACATTTCAGTAATCTGTTTGAAACTAAGCATTTCTGGTTTGCCGATCTAAAATTTATATTGTCACATTACAAAATAAAATATTTTATATACTTTAGATATATCTGTAATAGAGGAGAAAAAAGAAAGATAAAAATATGTTCAGAACCAATCTATACATTGTCTTTTTTTTCTCCAAGTGTTTTTGAGAATTCTAGCTCTTCTACAGACCTGACCTGTCAACTTGCTTCTATATGAAAGTCTGGGAGCATCTGCTTCTCTGCTTTGGTATAAACATCTGCTGTATACATTGTCAAGTTAGCAATGACGTGAATTACGACAGAAATGTATTTATTCACAAAAAATTAAAAAATAAAACTTGTATGTCTACATTTTGCCTCAGAAATACAGAACAATTGTTCAGGTAAATGGCTCTGGATTACTGATAACCAAGGATAAAGCTTTTTGTATTTTAAAGAATAAAAAAAAGAACAACTTAAAATTTATTTACACAAACACTACTTGGATGTCTTTAACAGCCATTTGCCCTACTGTCATCCCATGTGCCATATACAGAAGCAATATTCCATCCCATGCCCCTCCAACTGAAAGCTGTGATATATCTAGTACACTTAAGTTTCCTAGATAAGAAAATGGAGCCAGGTGAACAAGTGCATGCGTCCTGCCAGTTAGGTCACACTGACCTTACACAAGCATTTTTAAAAAACTGGAAATCTGACCCCAAGAAGGTTTTGCCATAAACCTGCATGCCTAAATCATGACAGAATGGGAGGCTGCTCTCACATTCACGAAAACTGGTCAACATGGTTGCACAACTGGCAAAATGCATCCTATACAATGTGCGCACAAAGAGCATTTGTAAACAAGATATAATGCTGTACGTGCGGACACACATCGACATGTATCAGAGTGCGTAGGCGTATGCATTTCCTTTCCTCTCTAATGCTTGTGACTCATTGTACTGTCCACATTAATACCTAAAACATTGCTTGAGCAAATATAGACATATTATCAGATCACCAGAATGCTATGGCATATACTATTTAAAAAAGCTAGTAAAATCAAACACAACTCAGAACTTTATTTAGTCTTCACTGTTACCATTAAGACATTTTATTACATCTTTGACCATAAAACATGATAAAAGTTTCTTTTATTGGTGGTGTGCAGGGCATTATGGAGTTCCATTATACAGAAAATCTCTCTATGCCAGTTTCATTTTGTAACAGCCTGTCGATTACAGGTCTGTAAACGTCTTGCTGACTGTCTGACAAACCCATCTGGCAAGAAAATAACTTATGCTTCGTCCAGTGGAGTTAAGAGCTATGAGTTACCGACTCCTTCAGAAAGTCCATTAACCAGATAGCTAGGACCAAAGATGAGGATTTTTGTTGGAATAAATATATTTCTTGTTAAGGTTAGATTGCATATTTCTAAGAGTTTTTTTAAAAAATAAAGCTTAGAAAATATAATTACTATGTAGGCTGACATGCCTATGATAAGCATCCGAAGTGATTGTCAGCAATGTGTCTTAAGTACATGTTTCCAGAATGCAGACTACTCAACCAGAATAGTATACAGACACAGACTGTCTGGAAGTCATGCCAGACTAAATCTGCTGCACATAGTACACATACTCAGAAATGGCCCAGTTGTACTACAGCCTTTTGGTGTTAATATATATCTGGCAATATGTCACTGTATCACCGAACACAATGCAAAGCCCAGCCTCTGAAATGCTGTAACAAGTGTCAAAGACAGTGAAAAATCTGAGAGGTGTGGTGCCAGAAACAATGCTCTGCATAATAGCCAGAAACTATAGGCAGCACTTGCTGCAAAGTACAGCAAACCAAACCCTTCATTCTCTAACTTCTGTTGCTGCAGAACCCCTAGTACCATGCTCCTCTTCTTCCTCTTTCTCCTCTTTGCAATTCTTTGTCATATCCAACTGGTCATTAACCTTTTTCACCACTTAAAAAAAAACCTGAAAACTGATCCAGGATCAAGATTTTTCTGCAAGCTACCTAAATAAAATGTGCCATAAGTAAGCCAGATGAGTGTCACTGACAGGGTGACTTCAACTAACAAACCAAATATGCACTGAATTTACACAAGGAAGATATTATGTACTTATGTCTATAAATATCTGTGTATAAAAAGCATAGCATGCAAGCAGACATATACACACACTCTCTGACTCACTCCCTCAATCTCTCCCTCACACAAATAGAGTAAAACAGGAACTGACTTATTACGGGTATAGAGAAAAATAAAGACTGTATCTGTACAGATATATAGGCCTAGACTGTATGTTGCTTCTTTCTATTTTTTTTTTTAAGTTAAAGCCAGGCTGTATGCAACATGACTCAACGTTCGAATTCATCATTTCATCTGTATTAAGAAATGAACAAGGTCAACAGAAAGAACCTGAAATATTTGTTAACTCTGAATTCTACATAACATGTGACTTAAAAATCAACCAATTATTAAACAGATATTAATGTTAAAACATTTTTACGGATTTTTTGTTGTTTACTATTATAACCTATGCAATATGTATTGCATATTAAAACTATAGCAACAATCAATTGGAAAACTTTGCATAA
Organism: Marisa cornuarietis; assembly: GCA_004794655.1. Taxonomy (NCBI): domain Eukaryota; kingdom Metazoa; phylum Mollusca; class Gastropoda; order Architaenioglossa; family Ampullariidae; genus Marisa; species Marisa cornuarietis. The sequence continues at coordinate 4,169,282 of SMMW01000617.1, read as the reverse complement.
ACAAATAATGAAATTTTGATAATGATTGTGAATATGTATGTTTGCTTACAAGAACAAGAGACTGCAGAATAGACACTTGAAAGTGAGGACAGTATCTGTGCGAACAGGGCGACTATGGGAAAAAAGTGAGAAACAAGAAAAACGGGAGTGATGCTTCAGGACATGAGAAACATTTGTTTCTAATAAGCACAATATATATTTAAGATGAAAATTTATGTGGTAAAAATTGTGCTGCAAAACAATTTGCCTGATTAAACTGTCTAGACGAAGGCCTGCGTCCAGACGAAGATTAATCAATCAAGGGAAACATGTCGACAAGGCCTAAAATGTCACTTTTGAGGAAATAGACATACGGCTGTACTTACTGTCGGACGAGAGTGAGAGAAAATACAACCATATTTCAACAATTTAAGAGGCACGGTGGTTTGCAGCATTTGGAAGACAGCTTCCAGCTCCAGACAGCTCAGGATCGAGACATGTATTTCTATGCCTTCGTTTCCCCTCTGGCTGATAGGGAGGTCAAGCTGTGCTTGTAACATTGATTGGGCCGTCTATATTTGGTTCGCCAATGAAATCTCCCGACACATAATATTAGTTTTGTTCTTTCTTAATTTACTTTATCAAGATTTCCCCGACAAGGGACGCAAATGTTTGGACGTGCTTGTCGGAAGCAGCAAGAACCACAGAGTTCTATACTCTCATTATATAAAATCTGTAGCAATCCACGCAGCAAGGCTTGATAATAGCTTAGTCAGTTGTCGTTGATATCGTAAATGACGGAAACGCTAAAAAGATATTATTAGCATTGACAGTAATAACTTTCTAATATATAATGTATACAAGTAAGAGCCTGAGAAAACTTATTTCACTTTGGGCAGATTGTGAAGTCTTAAAGAAATAAATGAATGATGTACTTTTCTCACAAGCGTGGACAGGTTATTTTACAATTTGGTCACGGACCCACCTTCCATTAGTGATGACTGCTGATATTCAGCAATCAATTAAACTGGATCGAGATTTTCGATGTTTTCTTTTGCTCCCCAATCTATACTGCTCAGATGTACACTCACAGATCGAGGTCATCAATTCCATTCTATTCTTGGATTTGGATAAGACTTACAGCGTTAAATATTTTTGGTGATGAAGAATTGCTACTGTTAAATTGTAATCGTCAGCTATAGTGTAGATAATATTTTTTCTAATTTAATAATTAACAAACCTCTCGATCTCACTGGTGCCTCTGCACACCACGGACAAGTCCGTGCTACACACAGTCCAAACTCAATCAAATGAGCAATTGTTTTAGGTGTAACAACTTATCCACCGCATTTTCATTCAATTAAAAATCTCGCACGCATAGTACAACTTCATCACACTAACGTTAGCTGATCTCTCTCTTGATAAAAGATCTTTCTGTATTACGGACCTTAAAACTGTCCCTTTAATCACGGACACGTTCGTGCTTTAATCTTGGAATGAAACGGTCAGAGTAGGAAAGGAAAATACGTTCGAGAAAGATTTTTGAAACTAGCCCTTCCCACAGATTTCTATGATGTCGGTGGCCCACCCTGTCTCCCCAGGCTTTAAGTTTAAGGGACAGAACTCTAATGTGATCGACGAGCTCTTCCAATGAAGTTCTGGAGCGCCATGGTAAACAACCAGAGGGAAAACATGCTTCGACCAGTTCAACTGTAATGTAGCGAAAGCAGTTACACTATGACATTTCACATACTTGCTTTAATTTACAATATTTTCATAAAAAATATATGCAGTGACAGTGATTAGTCATCCTGGAAAACTATGAAAGCGAATGGTCACTAAAACTAATGAGAAGCGATCGAGAACTATAAAGGAGTAGAGGTCCTATTTAATTTTAAGGAGACAAGTCTTTTGTCTTCTTAGAATTTTGCTAAAAAATTTCACAGCAGTACTTAGAAGCATGTCCAGAAGATTATCGAAAGAAGACTTTGATGCCACATTTGCAGCCTTTTTGAAAACGGTGCGTATATATTGTGATGCATGTGACACTTGTTAATTTTTGGGAACATGATCAAAGTTTAGCTGATCAGATACCGAGAGTATATTACACAGCAAATACAAATTTCCACCGTTGATATTGTTGTAAAAGATAAATATTCCAAGATAAATTATTAATTTCACAATTTATTCTGTTTTCAGTCCATTTCCTCGGAGGAGGACACAGAGAAAATTAATGAGCTTCTTCGAAATCCTAAGAGAGCAGAACCTAAAAATCCAGGTTTGTGGTGGATAAATGACGAAGACAAGAAAAAAGGTAATTTTATCTTTCAGAGGTAATTCTAGGCTGCGGCCTTGCGGGATTCCCGCAAAATTTCGCTGAGGGGCGCATAGTCTGAAAATCAGCGCGACCATACGCCCGCAAAAATACCGTGGCCGTCGCACTTTTGAACACGCGATGCGGCACTTCAAAGCCCACAGCGAAAACATTTGGGACGGGAGAGATCAAAGGGTATTGAAAGCAAGCGAGTTGAAAACGAAGTGAACGCGACTGTCAACTCTGTTTGACTTTTCGTTCATGACAAGAACAGCAGAAGATGACCTGGAAAGTAGAAATCGACAAGGACAGAAAGAAACAGAAACTTGTCAGAGTGTGCCGCACACATTGTTGGAACTGAAAATGTAGACAACGAAATAGACAAATTGAGACAGAGACTTCACGTAAAAAAACACGCATCCAGAGAACCTCCCTAGCAGCACAGAATGCCGAAAACACATGGGTCCTATAGAAAGTATGTGGGACCCATGTTCTACACCAGGGGACCCAGGTATTTTTGGCATTCTGTGCTACTAGGGCTGTCAGTGTGAATGGCTGAAGAAATGGACTTGGCTAATAAACGAGGAGGAAGGCATCATGAGATGTATAATTGTGCATAAAACAATAAGAATAACGCGTTTACAACCCCGGGTGTGTTAAGTACTAACAAGGACGCAGCAGAGACATTCAGACTTACGACCACAGGCACTCTTTGGAGGCTGAAATTCTTCATAAAGATTTCAATTTTCAAACTATTTTCAATTCTGATTTATTTCTGTCATGACCTTTTCGGAACTTATGCCGGCGGTATTATATAACACTTAAAAATAACGTGTTGCGAACTTGATACAACATCACAGGACATAGAAGCAGTCAGGGTTGCTTTTGCGACAATCTGTGAAAGAACATTAATGACAGGTTCCCAAAAGATGCAGGTGATGTTGCCTCTGCATTTTTGAGTTCTTTCCATGCGTCCCATCTTTTTCCTGTCTGCAGAAGACAGAACACCCTATGGAGACAAAGAATTAAATATCTTAACAGATTTCTTTGGAAAACCAGCACAAGTCGGCAGCAAATTCAGTAAAATCTTGCTTGACAAAGCAGCATGTTTAGAGGAATGGATTGTGGTCAAAGAAACTGTAACGCAGAATGCATATCGGAGAGATTCCACAAGCTGTTTAAACTGTTATTTGATTTTTACAGGGATTCATTTCCCATTTTGCTGGTTCTTGGAAAGCTGTGCCTCCTTATGCTATACCACAATGCAGGCTGTGAGAGGGGGCTTCGGTCATCAAAACCTAATAAAGTCTTCTCTTAGAAGTTGCCTCTTAGAGAAACATTTAAACCCCTGCACTAATGAGACATATGAAAAGTGTCTAAACATTAGCTCATAGCCCAATGAGATGGACACAAAGACTATTTGGTTTGCGAATTTAGGATGCTATGATCACACTAATGATGATGAAAGATAATTTATCGATATAGAAGAAAAAGATATCTAAGTGATTAATCTTCAATTTCTTGTGATTAATGAAGTATTTTGTTGTATACCAAATATTTATCAGAAAAAGCAGTGAAAATGTGTTTGTTTCAAGGGACCCCTTGTTTCATATGAAGGGCCCCTTTTTTTCCATTGAGAGGGCCCCAGGGCCCCTCTTTTTGAAATCCTAGAATTACCTCTGTCTTTAATAAGAATTCAGTCAGAAATCTGAATGTTTTATTTTTTAAAATGTCATGTTTTTGTTAGATATGAATAGCACTGATTTACAAGGTAATAACTGCATGGTCACCAGCTAATTTAGTCATTTTCTTACATGATACTTGACTGCTCTTACTATGCTCAGCTGGATCATAGTTATAACTACGAATTGAACCTTACAATAATGAACTCAGCTTCAGAACAATACAAGATGGTGTGAAAAAAAAGAAGCAAGAAAAATGTGTATTTTAGAAATATATTATAAAATCTTTTTTGTACTCTCCACTCACCATGCACATGCTCATTATTCACTACATTTTTATTAACAGATCTTGGATCAGTTTAGGATGTATCACTTTTCGTCTGATTTTTTAAGTATGTTTCAATCAAATAAATGTATAAATATATAAAATAAATAAAATATTGTAAAGCTAGAGAAACAAGATTTGCTTCTCATTGGTTAATAATGTAGTCACCTCTTGTTATTTTAGGTGCATCTGCCAAGAAAAGCTTTTTGAAAAGCAGTAAGCCTTTGTCTTCTGAAACGCCATCAAAAATAAAATTGTCAGAGAATGTTGGAGGAACAGCAAAGTTGCCAAAAGGAGCAATGATTAAGGGTGTTGGAAAAAGTGGAAAGACTGACAAAGCCAAGTCTAAAGGGGGAAAAGAGGTCAGAAATCATATTTACAGAATTCTTCAATAAACTGACACTTTTTGTTAATAATACTAACAACATCATCATCTTTGAGGTTAATATAAATGACAATAAATTATTTAGACAGCATAGAAACCAGAATGTTTGTTTACCTGTTGTGAATTACTGTTTACTTGCCTATACTTTAATTCTTTACAATGTGATGGTGATGATAACAATGACAATAATAGTTATGCTATAGACGAAACTATGAATCAGATGTGTTTAATTACCATATTTTCAGCCATCTCCAGGCAAGAGAGGAACTACTAGAGGAAGAGGACCCACAGATGTGTCAATGAGCAAAGACAGTCTGGAGGACAGTTAGTACACATGCTGAAATTGACACAAACTGAACTAATTTGAATTTTGTCAGCTGGAACCTATGGAAACTAAGATCTTGCTTTTGGATCACACATGGCAGATTTAGATGACTTTGTGCCTATCATGTGCTCTTATGACTTTGTTTTTTTCCCCATTAATGTTCCATTAACCTTACTTTTATAAAATATTATTTATTATTCAAGTCTTCTTAGTCTTTTTCTTTAGTGTTTCACCAACTGATGCAGTGTCTTTTGATGACAAGCGTAAAAGAAAAAAATCCAAATCTTTATTATTTACCCAAACTCAGTTTCAGAAAAGTCAGAGGAGCATGAACTTCATGGGCACCATGTGTTGTGAGTAACAGTAAAACTTCTTGACAAATGCACATAATTATTAGAAACAAAATAATGTGCTGTTTTGTAAAGATTATAGTAACTGACACATTTTGGTCTCCTCGGTGCAAAATAATATATTGTGAAATGATTGCTTCTTTGGTGATTCATATGTATGTTCATACTTTTGTTGAGAAAACTTCAATACTTTGTGTTGTACTTTTGTTAATATATCACCATTAGTCATTTTTATCAAAAATCAAATTGAAATCTTTTTATCTATCTTTCTCTTGTTAGTTTCAAAAATCAAATGCTTTCTTTTGTTTATGTCACTTAAGATTTGTGTTACACCTTATTTTGTAATATGTTGTAATTTAATTGCATTCTGTTGATTGGACTTTCATGACTGCCAAGTTTTCATTTACAATTTTATATGGTCCTATAAGGTCAGGAAACATAGTGCACAAAAAACCTTAAAAATTTTAAAACCACAAATATAACAAAATAGAAAATTGTACCATTTTAGAACAATACCTATATAGTAAATTCTTTTTTCAGAGTTGGATTACATGATTCTACCCTGGAAACTACACACGAAACAACAGGTGAGCTAATTCAGGTGGACAAATTTGATACCTTTCACCAGGTATTATTTTTGAATCTTTTCAGGGGATTTTTTTTTTTTTGTTAGGACTGAAAGGCGTATTTGATATTTCAGAACTGAGATCACTCTTTTCCTGAAAAGAATGTAGTAGAAGACACATTCCTTAGAAATGACCTTTAATTAACGCTGATTGTGGTACAGTGAGTTTCTGCATTAAAGCAAAAGAGAGTCCTGTGAACTAATGAAGGATAAGATGTCAACCAGCAAAATGAGGTAATTATTTGAAGTAAGTGCAATTAAAGTGCTGATACAAAAGGGAAGCTGCACAACTGTTTTTCATCTCTCAGTTAACAGGTCAGTAGAGAAAAGAAATCAGCCTACTCTTTTTCATTCTGTCTCCTACATGTGTAAAATTCTTAGATGACGTCTTTTGCGGAGAAGACAGTGACAGAAGGCCTAACAAGCCAGGTTTTGATACTCTCGATGAGTTGGCAGAAAAGCAGAAATTTTTTCAGGTTAGAATTTCTACTTTTGAAAACTTTTATTTATGCAGACTTCTGTACACAATCTCAAGAACTGATGCATATTTGTGTGTGTGTGTGTGTGTGAGAGAGAGAGAGAGTATATGTGAAGATTATGTTAGTCACAGGGCAGTGGCATGGTAGACATTAGTCCTTGGCATTAATTCAGAACATAGTTGGGCTCACAATTATATAAAAACTTGTTAATCACGAGCTTTATGCTGGCTCAGAATTTTATGTAAAAATGATTCTGCTCAACGTAATGTAATTTGAGCCCAGACACAGCATTAAGCTTGAGTACTGCTTTGACTTAACTGTTTTAACATATACAATTCCAAGCCCAAGTAAGGCTCAGGGTTACTATTTGGAAAAAAAAAATTTGTTTCCTCTGAAGGACCTGGAAAGCAAGGCCAATAGCACCCTGGACTACAGCCAACTTAATCGAGATCTGAGTCAGACAGGAACAACGTTCTCACCAGGCATCGCCATGAAGCCTCAGGACTTTGAGGATGAGGATATAGTGGAAGGAGAAGAGGAGGAGCAAAACCATTTGTCACATCTGGATCCTCAAGTTGATGTAGAAATATCTTCTGACAAGGTGAGAGAGAGAGCAAGACAAGCAATCATTAACTATCATGGGTGCAGAATAGAAAGAAAACCAACCATAATTGGAATTTTTTTTTAATATCTGCACATGAAATGTTAGATTATTTTGACAAAATTGGCTTTGCAGTTTGCTCTTTTATAAATGTAAACAATTTTTGAACAGATGTATCTAAAGCACACAAGATATTCAGAAAGAGTGTGACATGAAGAAATTGTCTCAGAACCTATCTTCTTCAATGACAAAATTAAGACTGGGAATAAACCAATTTTGTATAGAAGGATATATTCAATTAAACAATTACTCATTCAATGAAGAAAGTTTTTGTCATATCAAACTGTTAAAAGCAAATCTGATGTCAACTTTAATTTTGTCTTGTTTAATAGTTGCATAAAGGCCATAAAGCAACAAAATATAGTTCATCATTTCTGGCACACATATGACTATCACATAGGTTACATCAACACAATGGTAGTGAAGAAGCAGGTGGCAGGGTTGTAGACAAGAGATCAGAGGATGAAGTCCATGCTTGCTGATCCATAATATAAAGCAGCAGGAAAAATGGTGCGAGGAAAATGGATGATAGAGCAGAAAGCATTGAACACATGTAGGGAAATTGAGAGTTCATCCAGCAAACGAAAAACTGGAGTCAAGATGGTGCAGATATACTGTTTGAGACAGACAATGAAAAAGACAACAATGGGGTACAGAGTCAGGAAAACAGTCCGGAACAGTGGCAGGTGAACGCAACTAAAAACAAAGATCATCAGTATTCAGCAGACACCAAATGATGAAAACCCAAGGGCACTACAAGAAACAAAAAGAAAAAGAACAGGGAGAACTAGTACCCTCAAGCACATTAGGCAAAGGGACATCACTCTCAGTCATGAAGTTCTGGCCCAGATGTGTCTATAACTGACTCCAGAGGGCATGTGACAGAACAGACCATTCGCTGGGTGGAATGTTTCAGCCACAATCTGGCATGCTCTGCACAGACTGCACTGGGCATAGATTGTGCCTACAGGGAGTAGGTCACAGTCAGTAGTTCTGCTAGTTGCATGCACCACCTGTTCAAGTAAGACTTTCTGTTTCTGGGTGGTGCCATACCAGCCAGTGATTGAGAATGACGGTATGTTCTCAATCACTGCCCGATAAAACTGGACTAGAGTGTGCCTTCTTAGGCCGAATTTTTTCAAATGTCATAGAAGCTAAAGTTGTTGTTGGGCCTTTTTGATAATGGACATCACATTGTTTTCCCAGCTGAGATCTTTTGAGATGGTGGATCCCAGAAACTTGAAATGGTCAACCTACTCAATGTTGATAGTGAGAAGCTCAATAGCATCTGCTTTCCTGCAGAAGTCAACTATCATCTCCTTAGTCTTAGAAACATTGAATTGTAGTCCATTTTCACTGCACCATGATGCCATGTGGTTCACCTCCTGACAGTATGCAGAATCATCACTGTTTGCAATGAAACCTTCCACCATGGTGTCATCAGCAAACTTCATCATCCGAATGGATCCATGAGATTAGTCAGTGGTTGATGAAAAGGGAGAGAGGATGCAAGCTTCTGGTGTGCCTGTGCTGAGTACCAGGATGTTAGAGAGGCAGTCATTGACTCCTACTCTTTGGGGTCAGTGCAAAAGGAAGTTAAGGATCCAGAAGCAGACTGATTTCGATAGACCATATGCTGAGAGTTTATCAAAGAGTTTCTGCGGATGAAAGCAGAGCTGTAGTGTTCAAAGAGGAAGCATGCATAGGAGCCAGATGATTCAAAGTGCGGGAGGATGAAGTGAAGAGCTGGAGAGACACCATCATTTGCTGACCAAGTGGCCTGATAGGCTGATTGGAGAGAGTCCAGTGTGCATCTGATGGTGCATAAAAGATGCATTTCAGAAATTTCATCCCAACAGACATCAAGGCCACTGGTCCATAGTCATTTCGAGATGCTACCCTGGTATTCTTCTGGACAGGGGTGATGACTGATGTTTTGAAACAGCAGAGGATGACAGAGAGCTGGAGGGATGTGTTGAATATATCAGTGAAGATCGACGAGGCTCTTAACACATTGCCTTAGTGTGAAAGCAGACACCCCATCAGAGCCTGCTGGTTTCCTGCAGCTTTGTTGCCAGTGCTCACCTGGTCCCAGTGCTCACTTATAACAAAAGGAGCTAGAACTTTTCATTTCAATATTGTTGTATAGATACAGAGATACAGAATTGAAAATTTTAATGCATGTAGAAATGATAAAAGAAAAATTGCAAACCAGTGACTGCCCTATAAACAACTTGTGGCTTAGATATAAATGGTATTCTGTTTTTTTTTAATGCAACCTAAGCTGTATGGTGATAATGTGCCTTTTGCTTTACGATACATTTGTAGTGTACATTGTGTATTATGTAAATGTATGTACTGATGTAGTATGTTGTTAAATAAATGTTTATAAATGTTAAAAAAATAGGAATATTGACGAGAGAATTATGTATGAAGCATACATTTCACATAGTTATAACGAAGTTGGGATTGATGTGGGAAGAAAACTCAGTTCCATTATTAGATTATGTCACTGGACAGTTAGTAAATTAGTTCTAGTAACTAGCAAATGTAGGCATAGTTGAATACTAGTGATGTTTTGTTCAACAGTAAAGGGGAGGGGGTAATGGTATTTGAAACTGAGTCAGAACTATATAGAACTATATCACATCCCCACAGCCGGCATTGTAATTAAGTGCCACACACAGGGAAAATACAGTGTGCACAAGATGGGATCTGAACCCAGGACAGTCAAAAATAATAAAGAGAAATCTATAAGAGTGAATAGGAAATACTCAAATAGAGGCTTTTGAGACATAGCATTATATTCCTTCAAGCACAGAAAAAGAACCCGAACATAAAATAATATAGAAACAGAAGCAGGCTTTTAGGAATTGTGTATAGACAGCAATAGCATAAATTATTAGCATGATTATTAAATGCAGTCATGGCTAAAATAAGCTTTCTTTGCAGAATTCTTCCCAACATAAACCAAGCATGTTGTCAAAGGGTAAGTAGACTTAACAAGCTTTTAATAACATTTTAGCTAGCATATATTATAAGTGAAAAAGCTAAATGACATTTTTGCCGTAGTCTGTGTATGTCAATACATATTCTTCAAAGATGGGTAACATTTTGAGCATGGAGTCCATTCAGTCTCATCAACTAATCCTTCAAAGAGACAAAGCAAATATGCATCGCTTTCTATTGTCTTCTCTTCAAGTAAATGGGTGAACATAGCACAAGGGAACTCAACATGAACATGCTTCTTCTACACTGGTAAATGCTAAAAAATTGTGTAATGTATACAAGGCTCGTTAGTGTGCTTGCCATATGAAGTACGGTCTAGTAAACTCACCATGGCCACCTAGCAGCTTTCCAGTAGATATAGATGCCTTATTTATCGGGGAAGGAGAAGGGTTTGGTTTCCCCTTTCACATTCCATGACCTAGAAAACGTGAATCACTTACATCAGCGTTTCTCAACCTTTTACTTGTGACGCCCCCCCAGACGAATAAAGGTACGTCCGCGCGCCCCCCTTAGCCACTAATACCTATATGAGATATGAGAAAATGACCGCCTTTGCGGCCCCCTTTTCAGCAGCTTGCGCCCCCCAGGTTGAGAACCGCGGACTTACATTGACTGCCCCAATGGATGTTAGCCTGTTAGTCTCTTTATCTTTCACTTTCACTTTTTTTTTGTACACACACCCACACACACTCTTTCATGTCATTTACAATCAATTCCAGAGGAAAAGAGGTGTGGAGATATACAGGAATTAAAACTGCAGTAATTTATTACAGTGTCTTTTATCAAAACAGTCTCTTTGCTTGACTCACTGGATTCTACGCTAAACACTTCACTTTCACCCCAAGTACCTGGTAAAGAGAGTACTTCAAGGGACACAACACAGGAAAATTTTGGTCTGACTTTGCCAGAAAACCTCAAAACTCAGGGTACAGCAGGTAAGAAAAGTGTACTCATTGACTCACATTATCTAGGTATAACACGTCTTACAGCCATGGACATGGGTAAAGTTCAGACTGTTTTTATCTAATGCCTCATACAGTGTAATAAAGTTTATCAAACAGAAAGTTTTTCATTCTTAACAATGTAATAAAGTTTATCAAACAGAAAGTTTTTCATTCTTAACAGTCAGTGGAATCCTGTCTAGTCCACATCAATCCAATGAATGCAACATCAGTTTAATGTAGTTCAATGTATGCATTTACAGGTGCCATGGGCACAAACACAAAAGAGATGGAAGAACTGCAGCGGGTTCTTAGAGAGGCTGGAATGTCCCCGACTCTCAAGGGACCAGAGACCAGCACCATGTCTGGCAAGGAGTGCAGTAGGCCAGGTGCAGTAATAGGATTACAGTGATCTCCCTTGGTGTAATTTATTGAGATTGACATCTTTTGTTTTCTGTGTTTGTGACTTATTCTGAAAATGTTTGCAAATTTCTTTGTCTTTGTGCTTCACTTGTCTGCAGATCTTCTCTTTTGATCTATGAATTAATTTCACTTAGCATATTTCCATAACCGCCACCTTCCTACAATTGAATCCTTCGAATCTGCACTGAAAACACACCTTCCTTGAGCATTACTCCTAACACAGTCCACACAGTGCTAGTCCTTCTTACCCTCCCCCCTTCCGCTCTTGCTACTTTTCTCCCCATCTTTCTCTGCAGAATCACAATGTTCCTGTTACTTGGTGCCTTTTTGTGTTTTCTTTGTTTTCTGTTTGTTGTCAATACTGTCGTTTATTCTTCCATCCCTTGTGTTCTATCCATTTAGTTCATGTCTCTTCCCCGTTTTAAGCGCTAAGAGCATGCTCTCTATGAGTGTGAATATGCGCTATAAAAATCTTCATTATTATATTGGCATATATTGGTTTCAGGTCTTTCTATGTCATTGGGTTTGGATTTTGAGTTTATTGGAATGCTAAGTTCACCGAGTTCACTTCTGTGGGTGGTAAACTGTTCTGTGAAAGGGATTTATCATCATCATCATCTGTTACTGAGAATAAACATGAAAATTTAAAAATCTGAGAATTTCTTTTAAGAATTTTCAACATGGCTTTTTGGGTGAATCTGTTAACAGCATACTAAAAAAAATTGGATATTTTATATTGTTCATCATTTTTTCTGGCTTCTTGTTTCTTTTAATAAAGTAAAACATCTCGCAGTTGAACGAAGTGTTGGAGACATCTTGAAGGAGGTGGATGAAATCTACCAGCAACAGAAGGCTGCTCTGGCAGTTGAGGACAACATAAAACTCATGTCTGATTACAAGAGCCCACGAAGTCCTAGATCAGCAGGTGGGGATGACCTTGCTCAGCCTTAGACTGGTAGCTGATGAGATTAAATGCTTTCAAGATTTCAGTACTACATTAAAAAAATTAAGATCTACCTGCGTAGAATCTACAGGTCAAAAACACAAATAAACTTTATAGAAATGAATGTGAGACCTTTATTGAGTACACCCTATTCTGTCTGAATTAAACTGTTAAGCTTAGGGAAGTTAGATCAAAAAGTCAAAAGCCTTAGCATAAAAAAGCTTGACTGTTTAGCATTCTCTGTTCAAATGTTCTAACTGTGCTGTGAGCAGGCATCAGCCTTCAAAAGCAGACAAATGCAGATGATCGTGGAGGTTTTGACAACTCCATCTCAGAGGATACTGAGATCCACAAACCTTACTCTGCTGCAGTGAGTAATAACATTAGTTAAAACAGTTTGAAAAAGTGGGAGGGAAGATTTTGTATTGCTTTGTGTGAAAAGTTGTATTGACTGGTATAAGAAACAGTTTTCAAAAGCAGTTGACGAGTAGAGTGTAGTGTTTCTTTCATGGGTAGATCTTTACTTGTATTGGTTAACAGCTGGTGGCTTGACGAGTAAGAACAAACAGACTGACCTCTCTAGACAGCTGTAGATTCCGTTCATGGGGATGCTGTGAGGATACTTTCACCTGATCTTTGGCATGCATATTTACCACTTTGAAAGAAATTATCTATTCCATTTCTTGCAGACAATAAGTAGACATGTAGTATTTAGCACTCGTACAATAAAATGCTGTTAAGTGGTAATGAATATTGTTCGTGTATATAAAATGTTAGCAATAATGCACAGTATTTTAACCCATTAGAATAAATCCTGCCAGTATAAATCCTGCTTGAAACTCACATGATCAAAGCAAGCATAAGACCTCACTCACAAATATGCAATACTAAAACACTGACCTTGCATATGTATTATCTTGAGTATATATATTTTTTAATTGCATCACTCAGAAGTTGTTACAATTGTTGGGCTTTATTTTACAGGTAATAGCTGAGAGGAAAGGAAGGAAGAATTCTGAGAAAGCACAAAGTAGGCCAACAGCAGGCACAAGAGCTAGTGAAGACCAAGGTAGAAACAATAGGGGTAAAGATCCTTAAAAAATATCATTTCTTTAGAGTTGTAACGTGCCCAAAAATATGTGTAGAGGGCAGCTAACAAATGATCACTAAGTTTGGCCATTCTAAAATGGCAGTTGATGGGTATCACTACAATCATAATGGTTATATTTGCTATGTTCTAGAGTGAACACTTCAAAGTGACATAAGTGAGGTTTACCTCCCCTCCACCTTACCTTTGTATTCAATGTACATGCACACAAAAGCATATTTGATTTGGCATATGCAGATGATCAAAGTAATTGATTAATCGACTGTGATAGCTCTTTCTTTGCCAGTATTGCACTTGAAAACTGCTCTCAATATTTAGCAAATGGTGGTAGACCATCAGCTTGGAGAAGACCAAAGTTCTGGGATAGAACACAGATGCATCGCTAGTCATCACGATTGATAATTATGAACTCGAAGCTATATCTAATGCTGAGGCCATGTCCACTGTAATAAAGACTGTTATGCATGAAATTGGACTCTTGCATATCATGATACACAGGGTGACAACCTCTATAATAAAGATTTAAGAGGGGACATCAAGGAAATGCTCATCATGTGGCTCATTTTGGCAGGGAAAAAACTCAGCAAGGATCGGTTTAGTCATATTCAAAGTTCAGGATATGGGAAACGATCACCAGATACATCTCCAAGGAGGTCACAATCCCGGTCATCCAGCTTGTCTCCAGCGCGGCCCATGGCACGTGGAAAGCACCCGCGATCATCCTCAGAAACTACACAACATCATAGCAATAGTAAGTGCACTGCAAGCAGTTTCTGTCTTAGTCATACCATGGTGACTGACAGTCTCTTTTCTTTTGGGGGTTTTAGCAATTTGATCAAAACTTTGTATTTGCTCAGTAGTGTTAGACAAAAAAGGTCTGTGTTATTTAGGAGGGATGCTTTCACTTGTTGCCCAGTGCTTGAAGATTGTTGTCTAGATTTATTTGTGCAGGAATTAAATAGGGTTTTGGTTCTTGCAGGAGTTAGCTGCAAGTTTGTGTGTGTTCATTTATATAAGATAGAGGAAGAGCATGTGTGTTTATATATATATATATATGCATGTGTATATGTGTATTCATGTACACATATAGTTATGTGTGACTGTAGGTATGTATGTATTCATGCATGGGCATGTAATGAGTGAATGGTGCACACATATGGGAGTGTGTGTATGTGAAAGAGCATGAGTAAAAATTACTTTCATTCTTACATTTCCTTTCATGTGGAAAAGTCATGGCAATTTCATTGTTTCAAATTTTATAGACTCTTTACCAGAGTTCATTGTTGTTCATATGCATGTTAAGATTACACTATTGTGTTAGAAATGATGGCAGGTTCACCGCCCCCGTCACCTCACCATCAGAAAAGTGAAATGAGATCTGCTGGACAGACACAGACTCCAAAGACCAAATATCACTCAAAGCCATCCTTGTCACAGCCAGAGCAAATGACATTAAAGCCAAACATGTCTTCAGCACAAGGTGGAATTGGCCTATTCCATGAGGATGTGTTGATCAAGGAGCTCAAAGACCTTAGGGAACAATATCATGAAGAGCGAGAGAAGAATGCACGGCTTGTTGGTAAGTTCAGCAGCGTGTGTTGAACTCAATCTTGTCATCTGTACATCCTCAAATTTTTCCATTTCCTATTCTTACTTGTGTTATATTTTTTCAACTCATCGGTGTTTCAAAAAATAATTAATAATCATATTTTTAATCATATAAGATGCTTTTAAGTAATGGAAATATTCCATCCCAAAAGTCAGGATCTATGTACTCCATTTTCAGTTATTCTAATTGTAGTGACAGACCTCAACATGCAAGGCAATGCCACTGCCTATCCTGCTTCAAAGCTGCCGCAAGTGTTCGGTGGCTATTTTGCTTAAAAGCTATCAGACATTTGATTATCTTGGACTAGATGTCGGTGTCTGACAATATCTCTTGTGATGTTCTTCCGTGATGCTCTCTGACCAAATTTCGACCAGTCTCTGATGCCAATATAAAGGCGATTATTCTGAAAGCCAAGCGAACGGCTTGCCAGTTAGACTCAATGCCCACAAGCCTTCTTCTTGAGTGCTTAGATATTTTACTTCCTGCCATCACAAACATTGTAAATGTCAGCTTGTCATCGGGTGTTTTACCATCTTTGTTTAAAAATGCCCTGGTGAGGCCACTCCTTAAGAAATCCACACTTGGCATCAGCATGTTAAATAACTATCACCCAGTTTCCAACTTGTCGTTTCTCTCAAAGATCATAGAGAAAGTAGTTTTGACACAGCTCTGGGCCTATTCACAAGAGCACCAGCTCATCCTCCAAGCTTAGTCAGCATATAGACCTTTTCGCAGTACCGAAACTACTCTAATTAAAGTGACCACCGACATATTATTTGCCCTTGACAGTGGTGATGTTTTTGCCTTAACTTTATTGGATCTGTCTGTTGCATTCGACACTACTGACCACTCTCTGCTCCTTCATAAACTCCACACCCTCTATGGAATTTCTGGGCCTGCGCTAGCATGGTTTAACTCCTATCTCACTGATAAGATGCAGACTGTGTTCATTGATAGTAAAACATCTTGCCCTGCTTCACTTTCTTGTGGGGTCCCCCGAGGCTCAGTACTTGGCTGAGTTCTATTTATTCTGCATAAGAAACCAGTCTCACAAGATTTCTCATCAATCCTATGCTGATGACAGGCAGCTGTACTGCTCCATTCACTCTGCTACTAGCACCTTGGAAGCCTGTATTAGCGATGTCAAGAATTGGATGGTAACAAACAAACTTAAACTCAATGAGGATAAAATGGAAGCCCTTTTATGCTGATGTCAAGGACTGGATGATAATGAACTTAAACTCAGTGATGATAAAATGGAAGCCTTCCTATTCTCGAGAAGAAGAAATCAATCTTCTCTCATTTGTCCGCCAAATCACATCAAGGTGGGTGAAACCAACATCACCTTTGCATCATCTGTCAGGAATCTGGGATTCATTGTCACTTCAGACATGACTCTTGATAAACAAGTTGCAGCTGTCAGTCTGCCTATTATGAGCTATATAAGATCAGCACCATCTGTCAGATTCTTTCTACATGTGCTACCAACACTCTTGTCTGTGCATTCATTCTTTCTCAGCTTGATTACTGCAAGTCCTTGCTTGCCGGCTGCCCTGCATACCTTCTTTACAAACTCCAGAAAGTGCAGAACTCTGCCACACATCAGGTGCTTAGAGCTAGGAAATGGGAACACGCTACTTCTCTCCTTCGTTTTCTGCACTAGCTACCCATCCCATCCCATCCCACATTTAGTACAAACTGTCCGTGCTATACTTTAATTTCTTTACTGGCTCCTACCCTGACTATTTCCCTTCCTTTATGTCCAAGCAAGAGAACTTTGCTCATTGTCTGACGACAGTCTCCTAACTATTCCTGTCACCAAAGCAACAACATATGGTCACAGAATTTTTAGTTACTATGCAACCTAGCAATGGAACTCTCTCCTTTTCCATATGCACCACCTACCCACTATTGAATCCTTTAAACGTGCACTGCAAATGCACCTTTTCCTTAAGCATTACTCCTAACACCAGTTCCCACAATGTTAGTCCATTTTCACACCCTTTCTCCCTTTTCCGCTTTTTGCTACTTCCCTGCTCATCTTCCTTTTGCAAAATCATGATGATCTCATTTGGATTCCTCTTTTCACTTTTTGTATTTGTCTTTATTCATCATTGGTACTGTTGTTTATCCTTCCATCGTTCCTATGTTATTTGTTTGTTTTTCTGTCTCTGGTATGTTGCCCATGTCTCGTTCTTGTTCTTAAGCTAAGTGCATACTCCTTAGGAGTGTGAGTATGGGGTGTGAACAATTTTGCATTTATTATTATTACTGATGGATGTTCTAGGTTCTTTGAAGGGCCTTGCCTCCATCACTTAGTGGCCATTGTAAAATTTATTTCAAAATTTTGGGCCTAATGTATGAAGCAGGACAATGGCCAAAGTCCAAGAATAGACAAAAAATGTCACTGATAAAAAACCCTGTAACATACAGTGAAGTTTTTCCATTTTTCGAAGTCTGAGAAAAAGTAAAAGCTAGACAGTGCCTGCATAGTACAATTTTCTGTCCATAACATTGGCATTTTTATGTGTGAATACTTCAGGCTTCATACATTAAGCCCTTGTGTGCTCACTGTCCTTTTTTTGAAGTGTATATGATGGTAGAATGTTTGACCAGATGTTTGTTCTTGTTTGTGTAAACATTTAGTTAGCTTTTAAAAATAACTTTTCAGCTGCTGCTGCTGCAAAAGAGCATGAATTTGCACAAAAGTTAGAGTCACAGCAACTAGACTATGAGGCACATATCTCTGACTTAAAAAGAGACAACTTTGTGATCTCTGCCAAGGTTAGACATACTTTCCGTTGAGCCCATGATGCTTTTGATGTTAAATGATATTAAAATATCATCTAGAAAATAAGATAATGAATAAAGAATATTATACACAGCACTGCTAAAAATGTTTTTGTAATTGGTGATTATGAAAAAAACAATTGAACAAGCAAGTCAAATTAATAAACACAGCAGTTGTTACCTCACAGGAAGTCAGCTCTATGAGTTGTTTTGTATTTTTTTTTTACTGTAGCAATATTGAGCTAAAACAGATGACAAAGTGTGCTAAATATTTGTTGGTTTTACTGCTTATTAACTTTGTTTGAGGTTCCAAAGTTATATACATTCCTATGAAGTTATATTCTGAATTCCTGGTGTTGTCTTTTTAAGCTCAAGGAATACGAAGCTTCAGGTATGAAGCACAGAGGAGTTGTGGAATCTGGTAGCAGTGGAAGAGACATAGCTTCAGATGAAACGATCAAACGAATTGAGAAGGAGTGTCAGGAACAAGAAGAATTGCTTGCCCGCTTTCAGGCAGAAAACAAGCGTTTGTATGAAGAAATTCGCAGCAAAGAGAAGGCTGTCAAGCTGACAGAAGAGGCCATGTTCAAGGAAAACCAGCGACTGATGGCTGAGCTTGTGTCTGTCAGGTGAGGAGGATTTATATCAGCTTGAGTGTTTGGCTGTCCGGGAAAAAAATCCAGTCCCATAGCATAGTGGCTATGGATCATAACAGAAAGACTTTTTAGCCAGAATGAATACCATTACTACTTTTTGCTATGAGGAAAAGCATGAGTAAGCTGCTTTTAATGTGATTTGCTTGCTCCAGTCATTTGATACACTGTGACCCACTGGTGATAACAGAAAATGACAAGTAATGATAGGGAAACACAAGCAGATGAGGAGTTTGTTATTGCTGTGTTTGTAGTGTGTATCTGCATATGAGGAAGAGTTTACTATTGCTGTGTTTTTAGTGTAGATCTCCAGCAAATGAAAAAAAAAGAATAAGATCTGGAGAGCAAGGTGCAATTTGTGACAGCACCTGGTTTACAAAGAACCGTACATCGCTATTTTGTGGTCAACAGTTCCTCATTAAGGGAGGCCCAGACACACTTTACATTACCTTGCCATCACTGTTTCTTAACAAAGAGTTCAAAACATCTCCAGCATGTTACTTTTTATAGAAGATAAATAATGTTTTACCAGATTGCTTGGATTGAGTAGCATATAGGAGGTACTGGCATATAGGAGGTATGATTGAGTAGCGTATAGAAGGAACTGGCAGCCACTACTCTGACTCATGGCATTCAATGTATAAACTAAAAAAAACAAAATTTTTTTTCAGTGTTTTTATTCCTCCCACTAGATTAAGAAAACCAAAATGCAGCTTAAAAGAAAGTTTAGCTGATTTTTTTTATTCTGTTTGGTTTTGCACTGCAGTTTCTGCATTATCTGAATGTGTGTTTGGCGTCTCTATAGACATACCAAAACACTCACCACTGCAGTGTGGCACATCGCCAGTTTCCTCCAGTTTTGTCTTAAACAAAACATCTTTTTGCAGTGGCCATGAAGTCACATCTTGTGACACTTTGCTGTTGCTTTTTAAGACATAATTTAAGTTGTAGCACAAATCAAATGACGGTGACAATGACCAACTTTATCTGTGCTCTAAATGTGCTCAGTTACTATATATAAAAAGGTCTAGTTACAAAATGAATTCTAGTTACAAGGTAAAAAATATGATTCCATTTCAGTGAAGCCTTTATTTCTGGTCGTCTACTCACTGCATTCAAAACAAAAACAGCTGTGTGGATTGGCTATTAACAAAACTAACTCCATCAAATTTTGCTAAAGAGCTGTCAAGAAGGAGGTAGGAAACCTATGTAGGGTAGTCCATAGCAGTGAATATAAATGGTTCACTGTGTTGATGCACAGGAGGGTGAGCCCATTTCTCTCCTTATTTTTTTTATTTTTTTACCTGCCTGTCACAGTCAGGGTATAGAGGGGGGATAGGGGTAGTGGCACCTCTGTGTACGTACCCCTCTTTTACATGGAAAACATGGGTCCTCGAGTGTGTTGGACCCCGCTTGCAGTCCGTGATATGCTCACTCCATGTCAAGTTAGACAGGGGTGGGTATTTAAGGCGGACTGCGAGCAGCCAGGGGGTTGGTACTGGTCCACTGATTTTGCTTGATCCCAGAGTGAGGCTGGCTTGTAAGAGGACCACCTCTACCCTGACACTGGTGAAAATTGCAGAACCAAATTAAGAACTTTCTTTTCAGATTCCAAGTAAGAACTTTCCTTTTCATAAAAGCAGTGGGACTGTCTAGTGCTTGACTGTAGTGGAAAGTGTATTGAAGTTTAATTCAGGACTGTGTTTCAATATGTAGAAGCGATGAACTTCAAACATGCCAAAGATTCTGGCGAACTGTTCAGTGGTGTAACGGTGTGATGTGGTGAGAACAGTGTGGGCGGGTTTGGGTATTTGATATCTGAGGTGTGATGTTTATACATTTTGAGAGGAGTGTGGCTAGTGTAATCTGCAGCTTTGATGTTTAATATATTTATGTTGTTACACAGGCCAGGGATGCCCTAAGTTAAAACAATCTTGAGTTGATTTGTGAAAAGAATGTGCATGTCTTGCCTGTGTGGTGTGACACTGCTCGAATAAGTCAGGTACCCATTTTGGTTGAACAGCTGCTGAGGCAGGTGTAGTTTCCCTGCCTTTTGCTCAGGCAGTCCTCAAACCATATCTGCTCCACTGCTGAGTGCACTCACCCACAAACTACAGAGCCTTCCTGTAATAAATTTACATGACATTTCAGCTTCTAACTCTTTTTTAATAGTCCATAGGATTTATTAACTTCATCTAGTGTTTATATTAAAAAAAACTTTACTGATCCAAAACCTCCAACATAATGCATGGATGGGTCTAAATAAAAGCTCAGCAAAATGAGAGAAGGCAAGGCACCCATGTAAGAAGCCATCAAAATAGTAACTGACACATGCAAGTGGTTTGTGATTCCAGCTGGGTCGCTGGCTATCTGTGTTGTGAATTCTGATGAGTTGTGGTCACTCTCCTCCCTAGGTCTCAGCTGGAACAGCGCGAGGTAGAATGGAGAAGCAAAGGGGTTATCACCAGTCTTGCTGCCCAGCAGCAGATCTCTGCTGGCAACACAGAGTCTGGGACAGAGGCTGCTAGATCTACTCATCTGGAAGAGGAGCTGAAAGATGCCAAGGTATTCAAACTATTTTTTGTTTTTTGAAGAAAGAAAGTGAGACCAAAAGCATTCTAATTTTGACTTGAAAGTTTTCATTTGGCAATGCAGCTTTTTCTCACGGAGACATAGAAACAATTGATTAAGTTGTGTATTTATAACTGGTCAGGAATCAAATGTGACAAGGGAATATTTTGCACAACCTCATGAAGCTGCTGTAGGAATCATGTCTGTGTCAGTGAGAATCAGGCAGATTTACTGTTCTAGCTTTTTCTGTATTTCTGTGATTTGGAGGCAGCATGCACATTTAAAAGTTGTTTGCATGTGTGTGCATCGGGTAGCTGTTTTGTTTTTGTTTGTCAGCGACAGCATAACAATGCTTTGCGGGAGCTAAAAGTCCTGCAGCAGTCCCATTCGGAACTGGAGCAGCATGTCAATGCTTTGGTCATGGAAAGGGAGATGCTCAAGAAACAGCTCAGTGAGGCAAGACAGGCACGTCCTGAGGATATCAAAGTGAGAAAATGAGTCATCACTCTTGAAATTGATGCTGACAGTTGACCAAAAAGAAATGACTGGTGCTGATGATGACCAAAGTTCTGATTATAAAAACTGACTGAGGGTCATGATAATAATGACTGAAGGAATGATGCTGATATTGGCTATAGGATTGACATTGATAATGGGGCTACAGGACATGGTAATGACTGAACAACTAATGCTGGTATTGACTGAGTAGCTGATGCTGAACTGGATCTTAAATAACCTAGTGTACCATGTACATGTTATATTGACGTACAACCATTGTATTCGTGTATATGTAGATGTTTGCAAATGGTGTATGTTCAAGATGGCTAATATTTTTGTATCCCATAAATACATGTGATCACTGAGCAGTAGGCATGAGCCTTTTCTGCTAACCTCACTAATGGTTGTCCTTTACCAGATTTGTAAAACCCTTCTAAACAAACCGATTAGAATATGATGTGATCTGACTTCTATAAAGTCTTTCATGTTTTAAAGAGCAGTGAAGGGAAGAACGTTTAAACAAATGATTTTAGAAACAGTTTTGTTGCTGATGATATCCAGAACTTGGAGCAGAAGCATAAAGAGGAGACAGAACGTCTGACCCGGAAACTGAAGTGGTATGCTGAAAATCAGGAATTGTTGGACCAGAGCACCAGGACCATCAGAGAGAAGGAGGGGCAGATCCAGGAACTAAAGTCGCGCATAGATGAGCTTCAGAGTGAGGTCAGAGTTCACATCTGTTCCTAATTTCCTAACCAGGGGTAAGCTTTAGTTTCCAGATGACATAAAATCTGAGGAGCTTATTGGAGGAAAAATTTGGGAGATAAAAAGAATGACCATTTCATGATCTTATGTGGGAGAGTTGAGAAGCTGTAGAGGCAACCAATAACTTTGGCTGTTTGCTGTTTGCAGCAACTTGGATTCAGTTGTTTCTCCTCTCTTCCCACATGAACCTTTACATGCTCCTTTGTCAGTCTCCTGAGTTAATTTATATATAAATCCACACAGTATCAAATTCAACTCACATAATTGTTGCACTTCATTGATTGAGCTTTAAATATTCACATATTAGTACATTTCTCTTTTGGCCCATAGGACTTTTTCTGAGGAGATTTTGTTTTCAGCACTTTCAGTGCAAGACAAGCTTTTCTTTATAAGCATAGTTGAAAATCTTTGGTGAGTTTGGATCTTGCACATAGATGAACATATAGTCTGTTTAGTTTTCATTGCACTGAGAGCACCATTGTTTTATTCTTTGTCTTTATTCTTCAGAAAGCAAGGTTGTGTTTTTCTTGGAGCCTAATTTTTATTTAAGCTGCTGGAATTTTATTAGGTATGAGATAACCCAAAGAGACATACACACAGATAATTTATACATGCAGACAGGCAAGCGGCTGGAGGAAAACAAACTTCGAATGAAAGAGAAGGCAGCTGATGGCAAGAAGATACAGGATCTGCAAAGACAGGTAAGCTGTTTACAGCTTGAGTTTAGTTGGGAATCGGATCTGCAAATACAGGTAAGCTTTTGTATAATAAAGTTGAGGATCTGCAAAGGTAGGTAAGTGGACTATAAAATAACACCAGCAGCTACATCTGGAGAAGGAAGATGCCAATCCAGTTTTAAGTGAGATATGTAGGCTGACCGAATTTGACAGTGAATAGTAGTGATTATAAGTGAAGACAGCAATGATTAGTGAAGCCAATGCAGATTAATAAAAAAACAAAAACAAACTTAACTATCACAAATGGCTGTGTACAGAAAATGTAAATTGTGCAGGAAAAAAGTGAACGATAATTACGCTTAATAGCAACTGATACAGGGCAGAAATTACTGAAAAATAGCTGAAACTGTTTCAGAAACACTGTTTTTGTTGCCCAATGGTAACCTTAATGTTAGATTCTTTGGTTGCTTCTGAAGCATTGCAGAAGAGCATCAAAACTGATTTTGTTTCTAGGATACAGATTGTGCAGCATGACTTATGTTGACCAAGTACAGTTGTGCAAAATGTAAACAGGTAAAAGAGATGGAACAGATCATACGCCGCCGTCATCCCAACTCTCTGCCAGCTCTGATGATGGTGGCTGCAAGCTCAGATGACTCTTCACCTAGTGGTGATGGCCGAAGTTGGAGTGTTGAGGTGCTGGAGAAGCGGATTAAAAAGTTGGAAGGCCAGCTGGAAAAGAAAGATGAAGAGACAAGTACACTGTTACGTGCCATGGAGCAGAAGTACAATGCAGTTAAGGTACTCCTTTTTTTTCAAATGTTAGATTCCTTTTGCTTATCTTGGAACGATGTTTGAAGCCTGGTAATTAATTCCAGATGGATAGTTTTCTGTTTGTCATCTATTATCTGATTTGCTATTGTCTTGCTGCACATGGTATTTCTTTTGCAAGTTTTTTTTTTCTTTTTGTCTTGCTGTTTCTGTCAGTTCTTCTCATTTGTACTTTATTGAATGTTACATTTGTCTTAGTTTCAGTTTGAGGAGCGAATAGCAGACCTGGAAAGTCAGTTACGAATGCACACCCGACCTGGCGACACAGAACTCAAACCATACGAGCATCCTCACACTCATGCCTTAGCCTTGGAAAGGGAGCTGGAGAGCACACGGGAACGATGCAAGCGACAGGTGACAGAGCTCAGTGCAGAGGTTGAGCGGCTGACAGCAGAACTGATGAAAATGAAGAAACAGTATGAGAGTGGGTTTCTCTAGATGTATTCTACTTTCTATACTTTCTTGGTTGATCGTTTTTTTTGGAGTATGAGATACAAGGTATTATTGTCAGGACAGTATCATCTTAATTTGTATTCATAAAAGTGTTTAACAAGATGATTCAGTGGATGTGCAGAAACAAAACACTGGACAACACAAATGATAATTTACTTCTGTGAAACCTGCACATTAGGTCGCATCGAAAATGTTATGAAATCTATTAGTTATCTTAAAATAATGAACTATGTAATAAAATAAGATTAGATAGACCATTTCTAGGAGTACATGTGTTCAGAGCTTTGAAGCTGCCTGTAATAAAGGCAGTGCATTGTTATACATCAGTAGTGACCCAGCTGGAAACCGTTTTAACTGTTTTCCTGTGCTGCAGATGAAATGCGAAGTGAACAGGCCCGCTGGCTGCAAGTTGAAGCAGGACTGCGAGCACAAATAGTAGCGCTGCAAACTGTTAAAGAGAAAGACAAAGACCTAAGTAACATCACACCTACTGCTGAAAGGCTGAAGCCAGTTTCTAATGGACATAAAAACACAAGTGAGAAAAATTGCCAGATATGGCTGAGGGTTTTTCACATGTCGTTTATCCATTACCATTGCACTGTATTGATTTCAGACTTCCTCTCCATTCTTCAGTCTCAGTTGATGGAATCATGATGTATGATGTCTGGAAATCAGATGATGATAGTGGGGTTTAAGAAATATCTGATGTGAAGTTTTAAAATTTACATCTGTACCACTTTTTATCTTTGACTTTGACATGCCAATGAAGCTAACATCTAACAGGAGAAATAGATTTACAGATTTTTTTTATTTGAGCAGATAAAAGATTAGGAAAAACAATAGCCAGGGAAGAGAACTATGGGAATACAGTACTCAACACCTTCCCAGAGTCAAAGCATGGCATGTTTAAAAAAGAATATCAAGCAGAAGCTTTTGCTGAAGAGCATATTGCAGATATCATCAAGGAAAATGAAAAGCTCAAGACCAAGGTAGGTTCAGTTTTGTGTATGTTTCTCTTTTACATCGATGCATATTGATGACAAGAAAAAAACATTGGGTGCAGGTAAAGATTATGATGCATAGATGACTTAGCAATCCAAACAAGTTGTTACAGGATATTATGTGGTCTAATAAAGACAAACCAACTGTAAAGTGAATGTATTTTTGGAAAGTGCTCATTGAAATCATGAAAAAAACTGTTTCAGTGAAGTGGAGAGTGTGTAGTGCACAGCATGTGGAAAGCAAAGTGCAACCCTCTTCTTCCTCCCTTTCTTTTACCTTCCCTGATGAGGTCTTAATCACCCTGGGTGGCTGGGGAGACTTTTCCACTCAGAGGCCCAGGCGAGCCTTGAATCAGCATGCTTCTGTTCCAAAGTTCAATACGCTAACCAGCAGACCTGGGTGTTTTCTTCTAGGTCAAAATTTTCAAGAACTTGAAGTGGGATTTGTTTGGGGTTTTTTTTAATGCATGGGCATTTTTACATTTAAAAAAATAATTTTGCATTGTGGATCAAAACTATGTGTGTGTTGTATTTATGTTCAGCTGGAGCTACTACAATTAGAGAAAGACCAGGAGAGGGTGAACCTGCGTCGTTCTTTAGCTGAGACAGAGTCGATAGCTCGTCACACCCGTGAGGATTTTGAAAACCAGGTAAGACTTTCATCTGTAGACTCATCTCCAGATACAGTGCTTAATGTGGAAGAAAACTTGAATTTTATACAGCTTTTGACTTCATTTTACACCATTTCTCCCCAAATGAGTATTCTCCATGATGTACATGAACATAATATCTTATAAGACAGGAATCTAGTTATAGGCTGCAGGTCACGAAGACTGGTATGTATCTGATTGTAGCTTGAGGCCATGAGAGCTGCACATGAGAAAGAACTCAATAAGCTTCGTGCAGAACAGGCACTGCTGCATTCCTCATCCAAGTTGGCAGCACTGCAGAGCAGATGTGACTCCCAAGAGGTGGGACTTTTAGATACATTTTACCTTTCTCTGAAACTTGAGGTGTGCTGGAACTCTGGAACTGTACTAATTGCATATAGCTGGCTAGAAATGGATGGTACACCCTGACCTTACATCAACCGTGCTAATAGCATAGTTGGCTAGCAATGGACAGTACACCCTGTTCTTGCAGTGACTGTGCTTCAGATGGACTTGAACATTGTGCAGGTGATGCTACAGCACCTACAGCGCCAGCTTGCCCAGCGGGAAGTGGAGGTTGAGCAGATGTCAGCACTGAAGAAACAGGAGACAGAGCTGAAAGCACAGGTGGAGACGTTGCAAGAAAAGCTGCGTGAAGCCAAGAGGACACAAACACCAGTAAGATGACCAGCTGGATGGTGTTTTCGGTGTTTATATATCAGGTTCGGATCCCTCCCCCTCCAAGCACCTCCAGTGGTTAAATGTGAGCCTTCCAGATTTATTCCCTTTTATATGTCATATACTGATATCGTCATATATGTTTTTGATGTTTTTAGAAACAACACTTGATATTTTTGGGTATGTTTAGGTGATGCGTCATTATGAAGCACTGGAAGAAAAGATCTCATTATTGATAGAGAAGCACAGCAAGAGGGAGCAAGAACTTGAAGCACTGGTACGCAGTTCACAAAGGCTAGCCTCTCAGGACCTCATACAGGAAGCTGCACACTGGAAGAATATGGTAGAAGCAAAAAATCTGGAGATTAATAAGTTCCGTGAAGAGCTGGACTCCATTTTGGAAGTGCTTCGAGAACTGCAGAGACAAGGAGTGAAGCTGCCAGTTGGTAGCTTGCGCTGATGCTGTTTAAAATTTCCTCAAAACCATTGGTAGCAAAGCATATTTAAAACAATATATCATCACATGAGCAGGTCCATTTAACAGCTACCTCATGTATATTGGGTGTGATGTTGGTCACCTCTGTATTCAGTGCTTGAATAATACCGACCATCTGCATCACACATTGCTGATAATGACAACCTGTCTGGTAATCTGGTGATGCTATATGCCCAGCCATGTCATATGCCCGAGTATCATCTAGCAACGTGTCACAGGTAAGGCTGGCATTGAAGCACACCTTGAGCCGGAGATTACCATTTGTGGTGACTTGTGCCACTTAAATGTCAGGCTTGACAAATTACATTATACATATCACCAGTCCAGCCCATACACCTGTTGACCCCCAGATGAATATCTAGTCCTGTTATATGCTTGACATCTATTTTTTCTGAAGCACGCTTGTCCCTCAGATTGAAATTCAGTCCGAAGCCATGGTACAATCACAAAGGTGACAACATCAATAATCTGGTTAAATTGCATCTTCCAGTTCTTTCAATGTCCTGCTGTTTCATGGTTTGAGTTTGTTGCATAAGTACCATGCACAGCTTACTAGTGCTCAGCAGAACACCTCAGAGATGTTTTGTGTCTTCTACTGGATGCATTGATGATGATGTCGTTTTATATAATGCGCCAGTTTCCGCATCGCAGAGATATGCTCAATGCACAGTGATCCCAACAGCCAGCAGACTGCAGGTCAAATGATCAAGTTCAAACAACAAAATGCAGATAATGAAAAAAAAAACTAGTCCGTTTGAAACAAGTGGGTTCAGTTTTTTCTTAAAAGTTGCAAGACTATCAGACTCCTTGGTCGAGAGGGGAAGTGAGTTCCACAGAAGCGGGGCTACATTTGAGAAGGATCTGAAACCCATCGTCTTTTTGTTTGTTCCCTGTCTGAACATTTATATTCATCAGTCACCTTAAATGTATGTTACCTGTGAGTGGGTATGTCTTATAAATAATACAGAGTGTGGTGGTGTGTGTGTGTTTGAACACTGCAGATCCACACCATTTCTCTGATCTTAACCAAAACTAAAAGGCAGCAAGTGAGCGAGAGAGATAATGACAATTCCTTTTTAACAAGGGTTATAGAATAACCAAACGACAGATTTTTTAAAAAGATCTATCCTATGCATAAATGGAAAATAATACTATAACAATGTACTTCTGTATCTGAGCTCTTCTTTTTTTTCAACCCGGGCAACACTTGATAGTATGTCTATTGCTATTTTAATACATAAATATTAGGACAAGTACACATTGTCTGTAGCTTCAACGCAGGGTTGAAGACCCAAGCCCAGGTTATCCTTTGGTTTTTATGGGTTGTACTGTCAGTGCTGTGGAGGCCTGTTTGATCTTTCCCTTTTTTTCTCTGATTTTTCTCAGATGACATTTAAAGATTCTGAATATGTGGATCAAATATTTTGTAGTTTTGTCTGTAATGCATGGGTGGCAGAGAATCAAGAGAATGGCAAGAGTTGGTGCCCAAATTATTACCAGGTCTGAAAGGATAAGCAATATGGATAGATGCTGGTATTTATAGCAGTTTAGTGTTACCTCTATTTGGCTATTTTTTGTTAATCCTGTTTAAAATTTATTGAGCTAACCACAATAATCTCTCTTACACAGCAAAACCATGTCATTATACAACAGAAAGTCAAACAGTTTGACTAGAATCAAAATTCACATTGCTTAAGGTTGGATAAAAAAAGTGGACCAGGTGCTATAGGGAAAAGGTACTTGTCAATGATTATGTCAGCTTTAGGAATGATGTATTCTGGTGCAGTTTTAAGCAGCTTTGACAAATCCTTTGCAGTAGGCAAAGAAAATGAAGACTAAGACAAAATTAACTTTGTGACTTCTTGCTTATCTGATGTGGATGCATGATGATAGTGGAATTAAGATACCTTTACCAAAAAAAAAAAAACAAAATTCTGTTGCCAGATAATGGCTTTGAGGATTATGTGGCTTTTACATAAAAACTCCTTGCTGCACGAGGAGGAATCCGGAAGGGTATTTTACATAGAGCTATGCAACTGAAAACGTGTCATCAATCTTTCTAGTTGAAAAGATGAATGCTGTGAAATAAAGAACAAGCAAGCAAATATATTCATGCACATTTGTGTATACTCTATGAAACTTTATTTTTACCTGTCTCATTCTGTTGAAATTTTATCTGGACACTCCAGACACTTTCATACATTTTACACTTTATCTTCTACCACACTTGTACCACTGTCTGCACAACAAATATAAAGACGGAAGAAAGAGTCATCATTCTAAATAAAACAATTTTTTTTAGCATTACTACTTTTTGTATTGTGCATGGTGAACACTAATAACTGCAAGATATAAGAGTTGAATGCATGCACACACCCTCCCTTCCTGTATGAAAGAATGGAGAAAAGTTTCAACAAAATAAATATATTTTGCATTGTACACAAACATTCATCTGCTGCACTGACAATGTAATTTTACCCTTCTAGTCATCTTCCACAATCAACTCTTTTACTCACATATACGGACTTGATAAAATCAATTTGATCCCTTAATATGAAGGCACATTGCTACTTGAGTTGATCCTGTATATATTAACAATCTTTCTGACAAAAAAGAAAAAAACACCACTGAGCAAAAACTGCTATATACACCATCAAAAGCAGAATTTTAAAAAGGAATTAATTTTTATATTCCTTTGCCAGAGCTGTATCAGAAAACTGATGAAAGTCTCCAATAATGTATTCTTTTTTTAAATCACATGGACATGGATGGATAAACATATCACAATGTTGCTGTAAATAATTTAAACTTGGCACAGATAATTAAAATCAACTGTTACACACTTTGCAAATGCAAGTTCTATGCTTATTAATAATTGCAATAAACAAGAAGGAATGTGGATAGAGCTCAGGGAAACAGAGGCATATAAATAACCCTCAGCAATTAATACTTAAACACAACAAAAAAGTGTGAATGCAGTGGCTATTGTCTATAATACAAGCCTCTTACTGGAACAACAGTTTCAAAAAACATGAAAGCAAACGGGAAAAGAAACTTGACAATGTTTTTCTGGTTCCTTTTCCTATTATCCATAACCCTCCCCCCCCTCACACACACACACGCAGATCAAAGGACATGTAAACAGAAAATAATCTGAAGGATAATATCTGCTATGTTAACAGCCACAACAAAACCATTTTGAAGACTCACTAATATACAGAGATGATGTCTCTAATTTTTAGTAAAGTGATACTAAAGACTGAACCCTCTCTCTTCTAGACAAACCTCACAATTTTAAGTCGTGCTTTGTTAAATCAGAATTAGTACTTTTATTTACTATCAGTTAATAAGCTGTATATTTTAGTTTAACTCTTAAAGATATATAGTTTTGCAACCTGTTTTATAAACCCAATATTTTAAAAATAAAGACAAATTTCTTCTACCTATACAGCAATCTCAAAAGCAAATGATCAAGAACCAATCAAAACAACTACAGTGCGTTATATCATTAATAAGCAGAGACAGACACAATGTGACTCTTGCCTTCTTTATGCAACAGTGCATTATTTCATACTATCATTATCAATCTAAAAGGTTACAATGAAACAGCCAGTTGCCCAATATCTTGATTTTCCACCTTAAAACATTTCCATTTTTAGAAATAATCATGACGATGATATAAATTTAAAACACTACTGTCTTTCACATTGGAACCTCCAAGTGCTGTAAAGAACAAGTCAGACAAGAGAAAGCTAACAAGTTAAAAATGAAGAACATAAGAAGACAAAGCATCAGTCACAAGAATAGAGGTTGGGATTTAGGGTGGGTAGGAAGAATGGAAACACACCCATTAACACATCCCTTTTTTTTAAATGCCAGAAAACTCGTCTTTTTACATCTGACTTGAATGCTGGAAATAATGAAGGAAACCAGACAACAAATTCCAAATACAGGTACCCCCAAAAAGAAAACTTTTAACAGCAGAAAGCTTAAACTAAAGCCGTTTGAGCCACAAAAGGTAGATCTGCACATGCAGTGACAAGTATGACCCAGTAAGTAGAGTTGTAACAGTTCAGAAAGACAGGCAGATATATTTATATATGGCAAAACCATCAAAAATTGACATAAACAGCAATCATTAAAATAGTATAAATAAAGCACTCAACATTTCTCCCCTCCCTGCAGCTTGATAAAGAAGTCAAAAGTAAAAGCTTCTTGGGATCTGAAACAGTTTAAACACAAGTTGATGCTCAAAGGTATCATTCTGACACATCCACAAGAGACCGCAGCATACTTTCAGAAATATGAAAATATGTTTCTTAACACATCTTCTGCCTGAGCTATATTCCACGAATGTTAATAAAAATATCCCCCAATACATGAAAACTATACATTCTTTTTATATGAATATCTTCTATTTTATGGAGATAGCCATGATGATGGATCTTTATGGATCTCAAGAGATATCTTTTTCTGGACAACTATGTACATAAAACACTCATAAAACCAGAAAACGACTCATTACTTGTTATTTTTGAACTCTTTTTTTGCATCATGGTCACATGACAATGCTGTCTGCAGCAAAGCCCTTTTTTCTATACTCCAACCAGTTTTACCTTTGCAAACCTATCTCCACTGTTTTGGGATGCTGCATCCCAAATACAACTGTAGGAGATGGAAACTCTAAACCACACCAACAACAAAGCTGCTATGCCAGATTTACTAAAGTAATTTTAATTTAGCTTCAGTGACAGGATAATGCTATCCATTGCATATAATTTGACTTGCTTTCTGAAAACTCATTTTTATCATTCATTCATATGTAAGGGAATTGCAGAGAACAAAAATGTTTTTTCTGTTGTCAGCAGTAAGCATGACATGCTCTGGAAACATAATCTTGTATGGTAACAACAGCTGTTCTGACAGTGCATTAACATAATTTGTAGATGCAGTGCAAAGTAATCCTAGAACCATACAATAAGGCTAACAATAATATTTTAGAAATGTTCACACTTCGTGCAAAGACCAGCCAGTTCATGAAATAGTCCTCCTCACAGGCAAAATCATTATCTAGCAATGACAAAAGCTGATGATAAAACATAGAACCAGCGATCCAACTATCACTTCTGAGTACTGGCAAAAGTGAATTAAATCTTAAAAAAAAAGAACACCCAACACAAGACCACACATATTTGTGTCTGCTATGGAGGTGCTCTCCACGAAGGACTGCATGCCAAAGACATGCCTGGTACACAGCTTCTCAATGTGCACAATCTGCTTTCTGTCAATAGTGCTGCCTGTTAAGAAGACGAGAAGAGAAAGGTCTGCCTGCCATGCGCTGACTAGAAAAGCCTCCTCGTTGTGATGTAAGTTGATGACCACGGAATCCTGCAGACTACAAAAGAAGAAAAGCTCAAGCCATTAACTCATTTCCCCATGGGCAAACAAGGTTACATTTTCTATTTGTACCAGATAGGATAAAAAGCTAATTCCTTTCTTAGGTAATCCATTTGATGCCATGCTGACAAGTAAGTGGAATCTTAGAAGTAGCAATTTTATAGAAACTACTCTTTTATGTAGCACATACAGGGGTGTAAATTTGATAATTAAGTGTTTTAGTAAAGATACACACTGAAGAGAAGACAGGCAAAGAAGGAAAATAATTTCCCAGTGTACAGACCATAAATGTAACACTTCTTTCTTTTATTCAACTCAGCATTATATACAACATAATTCTGTAAATACAACTTTTCAACATATAATGGCCTGTAATAAAAGAATAATTACTAACAAGGGGCACTGGAAAAAAAACCATGGTAGTATGACTAAAGTGCTCAAGGAGATTTACAAAAGAAACTTTGGCAATAACAGTCACAAGTATAATGTGCACTTAACAGTCTTGCTAGAGAGAAATAATGTGCTCATAAGAATCTGTGGACATGCAGACAACCACAGATACAGATACATGCAATAGCATTCTTAACACTTAATCATGCATGCACACTACACATTAGCAGCATGCACAAGAAGACATAATGTTGTCGACATCTTTAATAAAGGTCAGTTAAAGTCTAAAGCATATGTTTACAAAAGCACAACTGTGTCAAGCACTAAATTACAAAACTGTCAAATATTCTCACTGTTAAAAGTAAAATTCTTTTATGGTTTTCTCACGTATGGGGGGGTTAACATATCCTAGTATTTTTTTCAGCATTAGCTTGCCCTGTTCAAATATTTCAGAAACA
This sequence comes from Marisa cornuarietis, assembly GCA_004794655.1. NCBI lineage: Eukaryota > Metazoa > Mollusca > Gastropoda > Architaenioglossa > Ampullariidae > Marisa > Marisa cornuarietis. Next base: position 4,135,816 of record SMMW01000617.1, on the reverse strand, counting down.
TTAAAGCTTCATGGCAAGCACATATAGTACAGAGTTCCATTATAAAAAACAGGGGGTAGGGTGGGAACTATGGTTATAAACAAAATAATTAAAACCGATGCCACACAATGATTCTAGAGGTAGGTAACACTTATAAGGTAAAAAGTGAACCTGCTTTAGGCTGGAAATGCCTCATCACGACTCCTTCATAAGTATCTCTAGATGCAAAGAAAGATGGACAGGATGTGAGTCTTAAAACTACCACACACAGTATAGTCAAGTAGAAACATCAACAAGGCTTGGTCAGGAGGACACTATTGAACCAGGTCTATAGCTATGGCCAATCAAACTGTCTAGATGCATCCAGAGATTTCCTCTAAAACAAACCTTTTGTTTTATTTGTGTTTGTCTGATGCAATCCAGACTTCACCAATAAATCATTATGGGACCATCTACCAATGTGTAAAGTATCAACCAGTTTCCAAACATTGTATTAACTTATCACACATTCCTGGGGCAGTAGTTATAAAGCAAAAGTAAGTCATTTTCCCAGGGTGAAACGGAGGTCTTAAGGAAAAGTGCTTTATTTCTGAAGTTATAACCCCCATCTTCCCTGGACAGTTTCTTTACCTCGGGGCATCTTTGCCTCTGCTTTATAACTATGGATTCAGGGGTAAAATAACACCAGTGGAAACAGAAAACCAGTTCATGATTTTGGAAGGACATTGCTTGTCTCTGAATTCTCCATGCTGCCTCAGGGCCATGACTTACCCTTGCTTCATAACTATGGCGCCAGAAGTAGCTATAAATGTGGTACAGAGCAAATAAAACCAAGTCTCTCCATGTCTGGGTATCTTGATCACTGGGGCAGTGATAGAAAAATAGCTTGCCTGATGTTCCTGCTTGCCTACTGATTTGGTAGTGATGTCATCAGTTCACACAAATCTTTTCTTTACTCACCCTGACAATTTTGTCCATCTCTTTTTATAAATAAAATCACAGTGAAGAGAAGGGAGAAGAAGTAGAAAGAGGAAGACAAAGAGGATTGCTATATCTGTACAGCATGAATCAAATTTAAGAAAGGAGAAAACTTTCGTTTTCTTGATTTCGAAGTTCATCCTTCAATCCACTTTCTATATTCAATCTACAAGATTTTAATTTAACACTCCCACAGAAGGCGGGTACAAATTTCCTTCTCTTGCATGTTCTCTTACTCTGTCCCACCCTTCCTTTCTCTTTCTTTTACAAACACAAGCACAGACACTCTTATCTAATGTTAGAAAAAGAGCAAGCCTGCCACTCCAGTTTCAAGCTATTAAGAATGCTAAATTTACAAAAAAGCTCTACTTACGTGGACATACACCCGCTGACTGCCAGGATGGACTCCATAGGCCTGCTGATTGCTTGGTTCTCTGTTTTCTATGACTGTTTAGGAAAAAGTTTGGGAGAAAAGGGCAGGGGAAATCAGTTCCTACTGATTAATTAAACCAGACACACACAAAAATGTCTATGCCAAGATATCCCAACAGAACATTAGCAATACAGAAACTTTTGAAAAGAGCAAAAAAGAACAGTTTTAAAAAACATGCAAGAAACATGCAATCAAATAAACAATTGACTCTGAAACTGATCTCACTCCCTATAACCAAATCATATAACGCAAAGACAAGGTACCTCTGAGTCTGTCGTTCAATCTGTCAAGGGACTCCACTAGCCGATGCTCTTCAATGGACAAGGCAGATGGCCCTCCTAACCAGAATGGAAAGCAAGAATTTAAGTTGAATTAATAGTCTCATAATGCTACTCCACCTGAACAGCACCAAAATATGCAAGACATTACTTTGTATTGGTTCATCTAGGAAGCAAAAGAGAAAACAAAGGTGACAATAGTGACTTGCATTTCATTTACATTGATGGGGTAAAAAAATTGTGGCAGTTGACTGAAAATGGCTATACCGAAGATGTGCATATTATTACATTAGTGTAAGCTTGCAGCTTTAAGGTCTTGTTCAAACTAGCTGCTGCAGTCCTGCTTACTCCTGATGTTTCGATCTGTGTGAATTTTTCAAGTCGTCATGCTGAAAACCATCATATGAGGAAACAATTACGCCTGAGGCCTAAGCCTCACATGGTCAATGAATCAAACTCATTAACCTTTGTTGATCTTGTGCCGTATGTTGTTGTAGATCTCCTGCTGTGTTTGTGCTGAATCGATGGCTGCCATCACACGACTGTCACTGACTCCTGGCCCATGGGCATGCAACATCTCTTCAGCAGCCAAAAACCCTGCCATGCTCTCGGACACTAGACAAAGCAGCAGAAGGAGCAAAGGTAAACGTAGACATAGGAATTAATTTTCCTAATGCCCATCTACTACGGAAAGGTGTAGCCATGATAACTGAATTACAACTCAGATCAAGCCAGACCAGCTGACTGTACTTTTCACTGTGCCTGACACATTTGTTGTATGTAACCACATGCATGTTACAAAAGCTGTTTCTTCAAGTTTTTTAATAAAAAAAAATGTTATGCAGCATGAGCACTGTATTATTTATGTCAGTTTGAGTTCTGAATATGAACTGTCAAATTTCTGCTGTGGACAAAAGCCATCACATTAACTATCTACCTTCTTCCTGAGCCTGGTACCCTGCTACATTTGCCAAGCTTGTCGTCGGACGAGGATCTAAGCTTTTGCTGCTAACAGGGATCGGCCGTAATGTCTGCTCCGCCATGCCATTGGAACGTGCTCCAGGGCCTGTGGTGCTAGCATTACGTCGCTGCTGCAACAAACTGTAATGCTGAGCATAGCCATTCTTGTTTTGACTGTCCATCTTCACCTGGTTTGTCAGCATGTTACCCGTGGAGTTTGTTCCTGCAGGAGTTTTGGCATAACCATATGTGCTGTACGCTGGTCGCATCCCACCTGAGTGTGCTAGGAATGTACCATCAATGTACTTGTTGGACAGCTGCACAGTGGGGCGGTTTTCCATGCGATGGTCAGTGCTGTTGTTATTGCCACCAGATGTGACTGTGTTTGTGGGGAGAGGTGCTGCTGGCACTTGTCCCTTGTCTCCCTTGTCCAGCATAGTGCGCATGTTCATCCACAGGCTGTTGATCTCATCATCAGTGGGCGTGCGATCGATGCGCAGTCCAGTTTCACTGTACACTGTTTTACTGCTGTTGCTGTTACTGAAGTGGGAGTGGGATGGCAGTAATATGGAAGTGTTGGAGGCCTTGCTCCCTGGTGTCCTGGAAGCATTACCAGGAGGATTCTGGGCAGTTCCGTTGGCAGAAATAGTTTTGCCAAGTCCAGCCTTCTGTATACTGTCCCCTTCCGTGGCAAAAGTAGATATGCCGGAGATATTCCTGCCTTGTGCTATGGTATATACTAAAGGTGCAGGGTTGTTCCCAGCAATTGTGGTACCAGCAGATATTTTATCACTTGCCTTGAGGGCAGTGTAGGTTGGAATGCATGACATGAAGTTGTTATTGACAAGTGTCACCTGCAGCAAACAAAACAGTTAGTGATAGGTATTGCATACACTGAAAAATGGTTAATTATACTTGTATCTGTACTTACAATCAATTTGGAAATACCTTACTAACAGTTAATTTAGAAATACAGGTGTACAGACACTTCTTAGCATAATATGCATCTCTACTAGCCTTTTTCTCCAGCTGTGATTTATGTACGGTAATGCCTGTGGCGGAACCATCAGCCATGTGACCAGCAGCTTCACTACTCATGATAATGTGGGCAGCAGCCTTAGGACGGATGGTGACCGGGGTGCGGGAGGGTCCAGCACTGGCAGCACGTGGTGCCCTCATACTGTTCATCTCTCCAGATCCCACTTTGGCTGAAGCAGGGCGTATATGTGCAGGCCTCACTTCAAGGGCTGCAACTGGAAGTGATATTTTAATCACAAAGGAGGAGGGAAAATGAAAAAAAACCAAAACTGAAAAACCCTTAAAGCCATGAAATCCTAGATTCAACTTTCAAACTGGTTAGCCACTGAAATGGCATTGGCTCTTGATTCTTTAATGCAAGCAAGTTAAAAGCATTTTGATATGCTTGAAATGAACACTTGCTTTGGTAAATCCGATACGCATTTCAGGACAAAATTAGCAAGTCGTACCATGCTTACTCATGGGGAGGTTACTGGCCAGACAGGCTACACTTCATTTTCTTTTGAGTCCATTCTTTGTGAAGGAATTTTACAGTTGTTTTCACTGGCTGCAAAGTCATTCCTATAATTTCATTGGGCTAAGTTGAAAAGGAAACAAGTTGTGTGTGTTTTTTTTCCAAGATGGGCTTCTTGTGTATGTACAAGCTTTGTTTTGTGTGTGTGTGTAAGACAGGCACTGTCTGAAAGAGACATGAAAGTTATTTAAAATGATTAATACCTATCAACATTCTGGTAGCAAACATTTTTGATTTCGTGACAAAAACAAAACAAAATTCCCCCCCCCCCCAAAGAAAACTGGGAAAATAATCCTCTTATCTCTACAGTAATCTGAGGTTAACATCATTTCATCTTCTTACCTGGCCCAACTGTGATGTCATCTTGTGACTGTTTCTTAACAGATGTCATCTGAGTAGCTTCTGTCAAGCTGTCTTCACTGTCATCATCTTCATCTACACCTTCCTCCTCATACTGAAGATCAGCAAACCGGACTGCTTTCTTCTTCATCTGATTTGAAACCCAGTTTTAACTCAGGTGCAGCTGGTACTACCTCAGTCTAGAATACATTAATGAACTCAAGCAAGCTTTGAAAGTTTGTTCGTCTCTCTAGATACAGGCACTACAGTTAAGGTATAAATCTGCTTTTCCAAGACATAACTAGTTTTTCACTCTCACTTACCTTCTTTTGCTTGGAGTCCTTGTTGTTTATCAGGTGTTTTCTGGCCATCTCAATGCTGTCTTGTATATCAAACTTGGTCTGTCGCATGGCAAGGGATGATTTATTTTTCCATTCAACTTCTTTAGAAGGTCTCTTCAAGATGCTTCGCACTTCCTTTTGGTTGGCATTGGTATTATACTCCTCAAACACGACCTTATACTCAAGAGGTCCATTTTCAGACATAGCATCTTCAAACACTGCCAGCTGTCCATTTTTCAGCCCAAGTGTCCCCTTGGCAATGCTGCCTTCCAGGTCACTCACAGGTGCTTGGTTCTCTTTTCCTATATTAGACACATTAACAGCTTTACTGGCCTCTGACACACACTGAGAAGCCAAAGCTGAGCTGGACTTTGATGATGCTGATCCTGAGTGGGAAACAACTGGAACCACAGGAGGCCCAGAATTTTTTTCCTGGTTCCTGGGAATCACAGAATCTACAGCGATCCCACCAAAGCTGGACTGATGAGTTGCGACTGTGCCAAGGTTGAGGGCTGCCTGCGAATACAAAGGCTCTTTGTTGTGGTTGGTACCAACCGAAGTGTAGATCCATGTCATGGTGACTGCTGTGGCTGTACTGCGGGCACTGTGGGGGCTGATATTGGTGGCCATCACCCTGTCTTCTGCCATGTTGCTAGCAAACAGAGGTAGGCTGACTGTGGGTAAGACTGTAGATGCACTGGTGTTTGCTGAAAAAGGACCCTGGATCTCGTTCTGTTCTGAAGGCAGTGGGGAAATCCAAGCATACACATGAGCCTTGGGCCGGTCAACTTGTGCAAAGTTGTCCTCTTGATCATTTGCACCCAAAGTGGCAAGCACAGGTGAATCTGTGCATGTGTTGCCAGAAGGCACTGATGTGGGAGCTGGCACATGGAAGTTGTCAACTTTTTCTGAACAGTAATTCTTTCTGCCTGCACCTGGCGGTACATCACCACCTCCAACACTGCCACTAGAATCAAATCTGCGATGGGCCAGGAGCTGGCTGCTGTACTGCATTGCTGGAGCTGGCTGCTTTATCACCTGATTTCCAGGAGATGCTATGGCCTGACGTGGCAAGGACGGGGGTGTGCCAGAAGCAACCGAAGACACAATTGCACCGACTGATATTTCTGTAGGGCTGTGATGGTAACCACTTTGTAGCACAGTGGCACTGGAATGCTGGTTCTCTACAGCAGACTTGAAACCTTGAGAAACAGATTCAACAGCATGGTTGTTGGCTATGGTGTTTAAAACTTCCTCTCCGCTTCTGCTACTACTTGTTAGCACTTTCTTCAAATCTTGCTGTTTCCTCTCCATCTGTTCCTGAGCAAGCTGGTCTTTGTTTCTGTCAAATGCTGGCTGTCCAGGAACATCGTCTCTCTGCCTGCCAGGGTCACAATCTGTGTTTGCTTGCCTAAACTGACTCTCCAAATAGCTGCTTGATTGCAAAGGTCCTTCAAGACTGTCCAAAGAGGACAAACTCTCATTTTCCAAAGAATTCTCACTTGCATCCTCCGTCCCTTGAAGGGTAGGATCGTTGTCTATTTCCTGACGTATGGCCTGGTTGAATTCCTGCAGAGACTTCTGTTGTTGCTGCAGCAAGAACTGCTGGTGCTGCTCAAGCTGGTGTTCAAAGCGACTGCGACTGCTGGTCAGGTTTCTCATGCTGTGCTCAATCATTTCTACTCTCATGGAAGCATCCAGAGTGCGCTGTACTCCAGATGCTGGCCGTGCAATTCCCTTGTGATGGGAGTCATGCTGAGGGCTGCTGGCCCTGTCTCCATGACCGTTTTTTATGTATGAGCGTTCCAAGGGATCTTGACAGTTTTGCTGCTGATGATATATAAATGGCATGCCCGCTGAGCCCTCATCACGGTAAATGACATTAGGTGACACTCCTGTGACCAGTCGCAAAACCTCATCCATCTCATTTTGGCGGACAGACCCATGCACTTGGCGGTGAGAGGAAATATGGATATGAGATTTACTGCCTACATGGTACCGTTGGTATTTTTCAGTTGCTTGCTGCTGTTCCTGGTGACGCCGATTCAGAATCTCTTGTCTTCTCTTCTCCTCACGGGCAGCATCGGTTTTTCTTTTTTGCGCTTGCAGTCTGCAAATGATAGCAGATTTCTAGAGGAATGCTACTAATCTGTGCATCCAAGTATAAACAAAGATTATCAGCATAGTATGATGAATTCACAATGTCATAGTATCATATATCCTCGCTACTTCAGTACAACAGTTTGTTGCACATTTTAATTTAATTAAATAGGATAAATTATAAAAAATTACACAACAAAATAACAAGAATTTCTTGAACATTTCTTGAGCATTTTATAAAAATGATGTGAATCTTTTTCTTTGTTTTCTTGTAATTCCAGTCCTGCTACAAGACTGGGTGCAAACTCTTTGGTCAGTCAGTCGTTCCTTGACCAGCACCAGTTGTTGGGGGGAAGCACATGGATAGGTGTGGCAGCTGACATGGCCTGCCACTCTTCCCTATTTTGGGTGATAGTGAGCAGGTCCTGTACAGGATGATCAGTCCAGTCTTTGGCATTCATAAGCCAGTTCTTCCTCTGGCCACCGCAGCGTTGACCACCCACCTTGGTGCCTTGAAGGATAGTCTTCAACAAGGTGTCGTGCCAGGGCACATGACCAAAAAAGACCAACTTATGTCACTTGACTGTTGAAAGTAGGGGCTTCTGGTGTCCTACGAGTGTGGCAATGTTGTTTCGTACAAAGTCGTTGGTTCTATGATCTCTGCATGAGATCCAGAGCAGCCTCCTCAGGCACTTGTTTTTGAATGCCTGGATTCTCCTTTCCGTTTCAGCCAGCAGACTCCCTGTGTCATATTCATAGACCGGGATCGGTACTACCAGGGATTTGTAAAAATAATACTTGATAGTGAATTTATCTGATTATCTGAAATTATCTTATGGCTATGCCAGATCCTATCTAGCTTTAGCCATTGCTGCAATGCTGTTGCAATCCTGATGCCGATATCTGGCATGGACTTACCATCCTTGGAGAGGGTGGCCCCCAAGTACTTGAAGCTGTTTACCTCTTCGACTTGTACACAGTTCATATAGATCTCTGCTTTGCTGCTGCCATTGATCATAATTTTGCTCTTTTCAGTGGTGGTCTACATTCCATATGGGCTTAAACTGTCTGTCAGTCTATTGGTGAAGTCTTGCAGTTCTTTGTTAGTGCCTGCTAGATCTAGGTCGTCTGTAAACTGTAGGCCTTCCATCAATGAAACTGGAAGTATGATGGTCGTGGAGGGTTTCAAGCATAATGTTCTCCAAGAAGATATCAAACCTCACCGGTGATAGGGGACATCACTGATGTACACCTACTGTGGTGTGAAAATAAACTCCTATTTGGTTATTCAGTAGTACTGCACTCAATGAGCTATTATATAGCGCTTCGGTGACTTGAACGAGGCCTTCTTCGATGTTGAATTTTTGCATCACATGCCATAGCTCCTCGTGCCAGACTCTGTCAAATGCCTTTTAAAAAGTCAATGAAATTATGGTAGACGTCCTGCTGATGCTGAAGATGCTTTTCTATAAAGATTCAACAGCTGAAGATCTGCTCAGCTGTGCTTCTATGTGGTCTGAAGCCAGCCTGTTCTTCCATTAGGAGTTCCTCTGCGGTGTTGGTGATGCGGTTCTGTATGACCTTCAGCATTACTTTGCTTAGATGGCTGATAAGGCTGGTTCTGTAGTTCTAGCACTGTTTGCTGTTTCCTTTTTTGGGGAGGGGTATGACTAGTGACTGCATCCATTCTTTGGGCCATTCTTTGCATTCCCAGACTCAGGACAGTGAGGGCTTTTGTAGTTTCTTCCCCATCCTGCTTGAGCAGCTCAGCTGACACACTATCAACGCCTGGTGACTTTCCTCCCTTCAGCGATGATGGGCATTTGCGATCCAGTTCGATCAGTAAACAGTAGTGGTCAGATGAGAGATTGTGGGAAACATCAACTGACTGCACTAAGTGGTCATCAGGTCGATGTATGACCCAGTCCAAGATGTGATCTCTTTTGTGGGTTGGTTGTGACATGGACTGGATGAGACAAAAGGTGTGCAGCATTTCTGACATTTTGACAGTGTCAGGATGAGAACTGTTGTCGAACTGCACACTGACATCTCCAAGGAGTTAGCACTATTAGAGATGGTATATATTACAATTGCTTGCATGGTGAGGGTTGGTTACACTTGTCATGGATGTTTTGGAAGTGTGCAATACATCCATCCAACAAGTGCCTTAGTTTCGAAGGGTTGCCATCGCAATTTTCAATAAACCAAGTGAAGAGGTGCATGAGAATGAATGGGCATGAACGTGATTTACATTGTCCTTCACCTTGTCATGCTCACCAACAAACAAACATGGACCATGGGGCCGCTTTTGTAGATGGTGAATGGGCACTGTGTTACAGGCGTGCATTGTTGGCCATTTGTAACAGTACAAACATTGCACCAAAATGCATATGTACTTTATGTCAGTCACCAGGTGAATAAACTGAAAATGTTGAATATTATCCCCACTTCAGAGTAAAGAAAAATATAGAGAAAGATAAACAAAAGCAATGAAAATAAAGTTTTAAAATTCAGTTGTCTTTGTGTTTGTCATTTCCACCATTCATCCCTCTCTCCTTTATTTTTCTATTTATTTTATGGAGAATACATTCAATTGTCGCTCCTAACCCTGATGGTATGTTCAGTTGCAAACCGCTTCACCTCAGCTGTCTCAGCACCAACAGCAAGTACTCGGCTCAGAGACATTTTATTGCTGTGATGTCCACTCAGCCTCAGAGTCGGGATAGCAATTAGAGAAGTCTGACTGCGTGTAACCCCCCCAGGAGGATCATTACCTTGTCGCGGTCGGGGGGCTTGTGTGTCGATGACCCTGAGAGCTATACCGGGCAGGGCCACCCAAGCCGGGCAGGTCAAAGGGTAGATGCCAGACGAAACATGATCCCTGGTCCTCCAGGTTGGGGGTTGGGCACAGGGCTAACAACCCTGTCCCGTAAAAAACACTACTGCTACTGATGGGCTCCCAGAGGTATCGCAAGATCCTTGTATGACTGCTAGTAGTGAAAGCCGAAAGGAAGCTACTGGCACGAAGATGGAAGTCTTGAGCGCCAAATGCAAGACCAGAATAGGTTTCTGGAATGTGCGTACCATGTATGAAACTGATAAGTTGGCACAAATTACGGCCGAGATGAGGCGTTACAACTTACACATCCTAGGAGTAAGCGAAAGCAGATGGACAGGCTCTGGAAGAGTAAAGACCCAGACCAGAGAGACAGTGCTGTACTCTGGCAGAGAAGACAACCAACACCATGAGGGAGTAGCCATCATCCTGAGAAAAGGAACAGAGAAGTGCCTGATAGAGTGGAAACCGATCAACAGCAGACTGATTACAGCCAGAGTGAAGGGGAGACATGGCAACATGACCTTGATCCAGTGCTACGCACCAACCAACGATAGCGATGATGAGGCGAAGGACACCTTTTACGACCAATTACAAGCAGAAGTAAGTGCAGCACCCCGCCATGACCTGTTAATTATGATGGGTGACATGAATGCCAAAGTTGGGAACAACAACACCCATGTAGAGAGAGTCATGGGCAGACATGGTTGTGGGTGCATGAATGAGAACGGAGAGAGACTAGTGGAGCTATGCACTACGTACAACCTGGTGATTGGAGGAACATTATTCCCTCACCGTAACGTCCACAAGCTAACATGGTGCTCACCCAACGGTAGGGACAGTAACCAGATCGACCACCTAATGATCAACGGCATCTGGAGACGTTCCCTACTCGACGTCAGGGTGAGAAGAGGAGGAGATGTTGGGAGTGACCATCATCTTTTCTGTAGCAAACATAAAAATGAAACTGCGAAGTACAGGACGCAAGTCAGCAGCACACAGACGCTTTGATGTGGAAAGATTGCAGGAACCCAAACTAAAAAATGCCTTCATTCTTCAAGTGAAAAACAGATTTGTGGCAAATTAATCTCAGAAAGCTAGTATGGGTTTTTTCCCCTCCCTATTCTATTAACTCATTCAATACATGTGTATCAACACAATTGAGCTATAGCTATAAAGATGTTTATATCTGCAGGTACAAACTGTAAAGGAACAGTTAAAAATTCTTGTGCTGTAACTTTATTCTAGTAACCTGATAGTAAGAAGTTTGAAAAACATGGCCCGAACAACTTGAAATTTGAAAAAACATTCTTGTTATGTTATAAACAAATTGAATATACACTAATAATTTGATACTGTTTCAGAAAGAGACAAGGTATTCAAACTACTCAGTGCTGTCAGTTAAGCTTTTTATAGTGGAAGTTATAACAGAGATTTGTCTGTACCATCAAGTCAGTGTCTAGTAGAGCAATTTTCTTGCCCTTATAAACGGAAGAAAGAAAATTCACGGCAAATTAAAACTTCAAGGGTACTGGAATTTCCCTCCTATATCTGCTGTCTACATATATTTAGAGGTGCATTCTTATAACTCGACCATTCCACACACATGCATGGAGAATATACAGAATAACTTAAACAAGGCATCTCACCTGTAACGAAAAAACTACATAAGAAAAAAAAACCCACAGAGGTGTGTAGAAATAAGGGGGCAAGAAGACAGAGATGGCATCACATTTATTCAACATAATTGCACATTATTAGATATATAAGGAGCTATGATATGTCCTCTTCTGCACCTCCACCAAAAAAAAAGAAAAAGACCCCAAAGAATCTCCCACTCCAAAAAACAATAAATCGAGCATCCACTTACCTTCTTCGTCTGTTTGTTTCTTGTGAAAGACGTCGTGCTCTTGTAAGAACATCTAACTTTTCTGGGACAGTGTCATTTTTCAACTTTTCTATGTGTTCTCTTTCAATGTATCTGTATCGCTTTCTGAAAGTAATTTAAGGAAAATCAAGATATCCAATTTTTATGCGAAACCAGTACCCTCACTTAAATCTGCTGTGAGATGAGTCAGGACTAAATTTTGAATGTGTCTCTTTGAGCTCTGTGGACACTGTAAATTATCATCCGCGTATACACGTGCGTTTGTGCATACAGGCAGTGGTGGATCTGATATGTGTTGGTAGTGTATGGTTTATGTGAGAGTGTATCTGTGCATGTATGCGGGAACATGTGTGTACTGAAGGAAAGGAATTTTTCTTTTTCTTATGTATTTCATTTTTGTAGATGTGTACATATAGTAATTTATGTAGTAGCATCTGTGAGTGTGTGTGTGTGAGAGATTTGTATTTGTCATGTAAGTAGTGGCCATCATAAAGACATGTACCTTATGCAAATGTTATTCAGCAAATAAATGAATTTTTCTTTAAAATAACATTTTAAAAAAAGGATATCCATTTAAACATCATTATGTGATTTTCCTTTTCCACTGTAAAGGACCTATGACAGTTCGGAAAATTCATACCTCAGTTTGGGATAATAAGTAACAACACTTAAAAAAAAAATCATTACAGTTATCATCATAACTTTAATACCATTTATCCTGAACATAAAAAACTGCAGACTCAAAATCAAACTTCATAACTGAGTGACATTAGCTCAATGCTTGTTAGCAAATAGAAATTTATGCAGAACACTTTGTATTATATACATATATATAATTTAATCCATAGTGTAAGCACCAAATCATTAAAAATGTAATAAAGTGAACAATTATCGTTTAAACTTATGAACAGGTAAGGACACAGGCCAAAGAAATGGCATGACAGAAATTCCGAAGACTTGAACTTTCAACATTTAATGACGGTCATGAATAGCATGGTAGCTTAGAGGTTCAGGTTCCCCTCAAGGCTGCTGCTTGTCTCCACTACTGTTCATACTCTATATGAACAGTTGTAGAAGCACTATTGATAGGAGCTTTTTTTTTTTTTTTTATAAAATTTGCTGATGACTCTGCCTTGCTGTCATTTTTGGATGATAAAGAACATGTTCACAGTGGCGCTCTTCCTGACTTTGTACGCTGGTGTGACAAACACTTCCTTGTCTTGAATGCCTCAAAGACTAAGGAAATGATCTTCGATTTTTGGATGAACAAGCCTGAGGGCATCATCAGTATTATCCATGATGATGCCATTGAGTTAGTCGACTCTTACAAATATTTAAGTACCATCTTCAATAACAAGTTTAATGGGACATCAACAATGACATGATCTTCCGTAAGAGCCAACAATGCCTATACCTCCTAAAGAAACTCAAAACTTTCTCTGTCAGCTCTGTAATCCTCACTTGGTTCTATCAGTCCTTCATTGAAAATCTCATCACTTTTTCTTTCATCTCCTGGTTCCACAACCTCTCCCTAGGGAACAGGAATAGTCTGGTCTCCCTTGTTAATATCTTTTCTAAGCACACCGGAAGCAGGCAGAGGGACTAGGCAGGCTTTTGTCATCAGCAAATCCTAAGGAAGGCATCCCATATCCTCTTTATTTCTCATCATGTATTGGCATGTGGGTTCTCACTCTTGCGGTCTGGCTGTAGGTACGCGATGCCTGTATGCAAAACCAATCGTCACCGCAATTCATTCATTCCACATGCCATTTACCTGATCAATTTTACTGGACGTGATCTTGTACAAGCCTGCGGTGGCCTAAGGTCACCAACTGTATCTACTGTTGCTGGGAATGTGTGTGTGTGGGTGGGGGAGAAAGAAATTATTTCAGCATGTATATGTATGTATTATCCTTGTATATCATGTATATGTATGTATTACTGCTAGTACGAGCACTATTTGGAATTTCCCTTGTGGATAAATAAAGTTGTATTGTAGAAAAGAAAAATTCCTTGCCGTATATGCAAGCGATATAACTCATTCAATTACGTAATCACGATAAATCACCTTGTCTGGTTCTCTTACGTAAATTATTGATTTTCTGGACTTTACGTTGTCACATCTACTTACCATTTGCATTCTTCATGCTAAAACTTTTATAAACACCACATAGAAAATGTCAAGTCTACATATTGACTCACGGCTTACACTATATAAAATTCACATATAGCAGGAAGGATACGAATATGCTCCGGCAAGAAGCTTACTGTCCATTTTGTATCGAAAGTGTGCTTCAGGTTGAGCTCACTCGCAAACCGTGCAGATTCGAAGCAGGTAGCAATGATCTTGCCATAAACAGATTCGTGTTGTTGTACGATGGATACCAATGGCGGCCATGTTGTTTTAGTAACAACATGCGCAGGAATGTCAGCCTTTCAAGGGTTCTGCGCATACACGAAATTACCTCCCTTGCAGGCACTCTTCGCCACTTGCTATGGTTTGCATCTCAACACCCTTATTTCACGTTATCATTTTTTAAATTAAAAGAAAACGAAAACCATCGCAAAATTTTAAAACGTGTTCAATAATCATTGTTCCACTACTAACCGCAGGTGTTACATTTCACCAAGAGTTGCTGCAAACTGGAACTCACAGTTTTGATGGATAACAAACTAATCTGCAACATAAGCATAAGCAAATTATAGCTAGTCCCTACTATTAATAAAGGTAAAGACAAGTTGTTCACAGTCAGTGGTTTTGCCATACCGTCTCGGAACAGTCGTAGTGTAGCAAAAATAGTTAAACACAGATAGCTGAATTCAAAGTCTGCAAGGGAGACGTTAGAATTCTCTCGCGTCAACCTGCGTAAAATCCAGGTGATCGAGAGGCAAGGTTCTAAAGGAGCTAGTGTACTAGTCAGCTAAGTGCACAGTGTCTACTAGACTTCTGCAGCTTTTTCTTGACACACTACATCTATATCCCCGGCTTATGGCATACGTACAGCAGTATAGTGTTCTCTACCGATGACACATATATTCGTGTCCCAGCGCTATCACAATAGTAAACGATAGACAAAGTTGAAGCAAAACTGTAACAGGGAAGATGGGGTTGCTTGCCCAGTCTCATCACAATTATAAACACAGTCAACAGTGTCGTGGATAGAACGGGCTTTACTCGTACTTCGCTGCAGGTTGTTACCGGCAAAACGTTTACAAGCAATCTAAGCGATCTTTAAACTCATCGGAGGGATGATGCTCCCACCTCGACAACTTTCTCTCTCCGCATGCCCTCTCGATCCCTTCCTGCTTTACCCTCTCATTGCTACCCCCGAATATTCTTGAGTCTACCCTCTTTCCACCCTATCCGCCATCTCCATCTCCATGGGAAATCCTGATCACAGGTCATGAGGTTGAAAAAACCGGGGACAAAAGGTCAGGATGCTGGAGGGAGGGGTGGCAGTGCGTGCACGTCGGTCCCTGCCTAACCCTATACGACCATAAAAAGATGAGTCTTTGCTGGAGGAAGCATCCACCGCCGATGCTCGCTCACGACTCCTGTACGTCAGCCCCGTTATTTGTTATTTTTGTACTTTGCCTGTGTTATAATTTTTTGGGCTGCTGATTTCTAATGCTAAGCGGCATTTGATAAAATAAATTTAAATAAAATTAAGCAAGGTTAAAACTAAAAAAATATGAAAAGTACATTTCACATTTTGTCAGTCGGGCCGGTCCATAGATGTCCACTCGATCATGACTTAGATCTCTGCAGCTTGCTTAATAATAATAATAATAAATGAAGATTTTTATAGAGCATATTCATACTCATAGAGAGCATGCTCTTAGTGCTTAGAACAAGGAAGAGACATGGACTAAATGGATAGAACACGAGGGGTGTAAGAATAAATGACAATACTGACGACAAACAGAAAACAAAGATGGAAAGCACAAAAAGACACCAATTAACAGAACATAGAAAATATAGCGATTCTGCAGAGAAAGATGGGTAGAAAATTATTTTAGCAAGAGCAGAAGGGGGAGGGTAAGAAGGACTAGCATTGTGTGGACTGTGTTAGGAGTAATGCTGAAGGAAGAGATGCGTTTTCAGTGCATATTTGAAGGATTCAGTTGTAGGAAGGTGGCGGATATGGAAAGGAAGAGAGTTCCATTGTTTTTCTGCACAGTAACCCAAAATCCTGTGACTATATGTTGTTGTTCTGGTGACAGGAACAGTGAGGATACGGTCATCCAATGAAATGCGTAGTTGTGTGGCTGGAATGTAAGGGATGAGAAGTTCAGAGAAATAATCAGGACAGGAGCCTGCAAAGAAATTAAAACACAGCACAGACAGTTTGTACTGGATGAGAGAATGGATGGGTAGCCAGTGTAGAAAACGAAGGACAGGAGTAGCATGGTCCCTTTTCGTGGCTCTAAGCACCAGACGTGCAGCGGAGTTCTGTACTTTCTGGAGTCTCTGAATAAGGGATGAGGGGCAGCCTGCCAGCAAGGAGTTGCAGTAGTCAAGTTGAGAAAGAACAAACACACAGACAAGAGTGTTGGTAGCGCGTGTAGAGAAAAAATGACGGATGGCGCTGATCTTATGGAACTCAAAGTAGGTAGACTGACAGACAGCTGCTACATGTCTATCGAGTGTCATGTCATCAGTGACAATAAATCCCAGATTCCTAACGGATGATGTGAAGGTGATGGTTTTGCCCACCTTGATGTGATTGGGCAGACTGACGAGTGACAGTTGATTTCTTCTATGGCACAAGAGGGCTTCCGTTTTATCATCGTTTAGTTTAAGCTTGTTTTTTACCATCGACCCCTTAACGTCACTAATACAAGTTTCTAGAGAGCTAATAGCAGAGTGAGTCTCAGAGTGGAACAGTAAAGCTGCGTGTCATCGGCATAGGATTGATGAGAAATCTAGTGAGACTGGATGCATGATGAAAGTGGTTTAGTATGCAGGATAAACAGAACTGGGCCAAGTACAGAGCCTTGGGGAACACCACAGAGAAGTGGAGCAGGGGGAGATGTTTGACCGTCAACTACCACAGTCTGGGTCCTATCAGTAAGGAGTTGAACCATGAGAGGGCAGGACCAGAAATTCTGTAGAGGGTGTGGAGTCTATGAAGGAGCAGAGAGTGGTCTATTGTGTCGAATGCAGCAGACAGGTCCAATAGAGTTAAGGGAGAAACATCACCACTGTCAAGGGCAGATAATTAGTACATTAGTTTCAATGTCAGCTCTGGGGCCAGTTGCACAACACATTTCTAATTTTAAACACTTATAGGCCTTAACTCTATTTAGATAATTAGTTTAAAGTGCACACCACAATTTTAGAATTTTTTAAACTAAAACTGCTTTAAGTAAGATAAAGTTGTTTGTCTGAC
The DNA here is from genome assembly GCA_004794655.1 of Marisa cornuarietis. NCBI lineage: Eukaryota > Metazoa > Mollusca > Gastropoda > Architaenioglossa > Ampullariidae > Marisa > Marisa cornuarietis. Next base: position 4,118,739 of record SMMW01000617.1, on the reverse strand, counting down.
TTTCCGTCTTGTCAGTACAATTTTTTGTATGTTTTTCTGCAATGCATCAAAATGGCTAAGAAGAGATTTTGCTTATTTAGAACAGTTTTAAGAATTAGAAACGTGTTGTGCAACTGGCCCCTGGAGTGCTGGAGACCATATATACAGGCCCCTTGTTGAAAGTGCTCTTACTTTTAATATTGCCTCATGGTATGGTCACTTCCTCATTAAAAACAATAATAACTGCAGACTCTACACACTGATCTCTCCAAATAAGCTTTCAGCTACTGCTTTCTGCTAGATAATACAAAGTGCCCCTTGTGTGTGTGAAGAAATGCATACCTGAGGTCATTCATTGGAGCAGCTATCACCATCCTCGAAGAAACTCCAAAGACTTCTAAGATTATTTACTGTGATATTGAATTCTTAGGATTTTTCTGAGGGGTGTATATGTGCTTATTTATATATAATCAACTTGTGACAAGTTGTCTTCATTTGTAAGTGTTCTGTGAGCATAAGATACATTTCTGTTCTTATGCCTTATACAAGCAATAAAGATTGATTGCTAACATAATTCCTAAAGTGTAAGTGTAACACACCATCTCAAGTGTCTATTGCAACTACCCGTGCAAAGGAAACAACAAAGGGACTGTAAACAATGTATGATGTGAGTAACTGTGTTGCCGTTTTCCATTTGTAAGAACCTATGACTTATGCAGCAGTTCTCTCCCTTGAATGATCAATCTTTAGTAACAAACTAAAATTAACATTATCATAAACTCATCCACCTTTCACTATCAAATTCATCCATTGAAAACATGACACACATCTTTCTCACCCACTTTACCAAATATTGATTTTTCTGTGCCACCCCACTAACCACAAAAATGTTAATTCTTTTTAATCACTTTCTTTTATTGAACATAAGTTTTTATTACACATAAGCTCATATATGTACTTGAAGAAATAAAACATTAGTTTGATAATCTGAAAATAAACCAAAGGATTTAATCAGAAATATTTTGATCCTTTTCATGCAATGAGCAAGAAGACATAGGAATCTAGTTAAAACAGTAAGAAATATATTTATGTCATTTGTTTGTGGATGGATACAGTGGACTGTGAATCACATTAAAGGATACAGTTATGTGACCTTGAAATGGCAATGAGAAGATGCTGCATTACTGTGGCTAAAACATTATTCAAAATACTTACTCAAATACTTTACACAGTAAATCTAGCTTGCAAAAAGCTGAAATTTCAGAGAATTAATGTGCTTCTTGTAAAAAATATTAGTCTTCTCCAAGACATTTTATAAATTGGAAACATAGATTCTTAGTGTTATAAGAGTTCACCAGCATGGAGGTATGTGTAGGCTAGGAATTTTCTAACCCTTGTTTTTCAAAAGCTAACCCACAAAGGAGTTGTCTGGTAGAAGGAAAGGGAGATAATTTCTGGGTGGCACAACCATTGCAGGCTTGCAATATTAACCACTGAAAAGTAAAATGGAGACATCATCAATTTTTCACAGGTGGCACACATATTTAGGATGTTCAACTAGAAGCGGTCAGTTGAATCCATTATTGTATATCAAGCATGGTGCCTGCAATGTTTGTGGCATGAACAATGGCATAAGAGAAATGTGGTTACTGAATGAAGTTGAATACAGCATGAATGACTAAACTGTTCTTCATTAACATGATACCCAACAAGAAAACCTGAATGTAAAGAACTGAGCATAACATGATAATGTAAGTGACTGCACAATATGGCTTTTGAATGAGTAAAACATGTGAAGATATATGCAGTGGTACAGATTCTGAGATTTTGCCTGATACAACTATGATCATGAACTGCAAAATGTTTGAGATCAAACAATATAAAACTTTTATAACAATAACAAAAGCTAAAACAGATTCACACCACAGCATTGCTTAAAAAACAACATATAAAATACTTATCATAAGCAAAATTCTCACTGGAATTATGTAAAGAAAACCATTCTAAATTACGTTCAGAATTAGAGCATGTTCATGAATAAGGGAATAAGCTAGTCTCACCATTGTTCCTCCCCCGCCCCTGCACCAAAAAAACTTGAGGTTTCTGGTATTTCTAACTTACTGCCATCATATGCAATTCTTTATTGTTCTTCTTGGGAAAAAGAGCCATTATTGCCTTACTGGCAGAAGGACATTTGTCAAGAAGGGCACATATGCAAACACCCTCAGATAATTACTATTTTCATATAAGTTAAAAAATATTTAACAACAAATGTGATTACATCCAACTGTCAAAAAATGTTTTAAAATAACAATCACTGTTATCACATAGAGGGTACTGACAAAGTTGAGCTACTAGAAGAAATCTTTAAAAAAGGATAATATATTGCAGCCACAAAAGTATAACAGTAAATGTTTTCTATGCACACATCTATACAAGACATGCCAAAGGTATACCAGACAAAATGGTCAAGTAACCCCGTGCTGAAGAAAATTAATTACTATAAAACTGGTGATATAATGCAGTCATTTACAACAGCCACATGAAAGAGTGATTGCAGCAACTTCTTTGTATGTCTGGCAAAAATTTATACACAGCCCATAAAGACAATTCGTCATAGCACTGAATGACTTATTACCTTCCAGGATTTTATGTCACATCACAGATTCATCTTAGAACTTACAATATTGACAAGAATGTCTCTTATTGCAGTAAACAGTGATTGAAGGAACATAAGAGAAACTAACAGAGCATCAAAGCAGTCTGCTCATCCATTCTATCATGCATACAAATACAAAAATGCACATACTCTCTTACATGGCCTTGCAAGTTACAAAAATATTAACTTAAAACAAAAAATATTGCATATTTACCAATCTCACATCTGTCTTCTGAGCCCAATATGGTGACCAGAATGATACTTTTGTAATTCATCTTCAAAAATGTTATAACGATGATCATGTTCATTTTGTTCCTTTCTGGTCTGGAATGTTTTAAAATGAAATGCTGCATTTTCCCTGGCAGAATTCATATGCCAAAGGAAATACAAAGACGTCATAAAAATGCTACATTAATAAAATGTATACAGTCAGAATTTCCCTCCCAGGTTTTACAAAAAAAAAAAACCTGCCAATTTTTTTTTTTTGGGAACTCAAGAAGCAAACTCTTCCTATGAGACAGAAGAAATCACAACTCACCTCTCTCAGCCTAAACCGTTAGCCTCTTCACTGTCAAAATGACAAAAATGGCCTTGCGACCTTGACCTATGTGTAAAATATGTGGCACACAAAAGTCATATAGCTTTAATAACTATCCATCTGGAAAACACTGATATATATACCAAGCTGTGTGAAAATATGACAAATCTCTTTTAAATAATGTTTTCTTCAAGCAGATGAACCGCATTTTGACATTTGACAATCATGAAAATCGTCAAACAACAGGATCATGATGATAGTTAATGGTTTAATTTTAATGGGAGTTTTGTGCTTTGGTCCTCATATTAAATTGGTGATCTACCTGAGGGTGAAAAGTAGAATATTTTTGTGTGACATTCATGCACTCTAGCCACTGTACCCTAGTCGTGGACCTTTCCCAATTACAGTAACATGTAGATAATCTGTAACATCAATGAAGCCTGTATATCATCACTATAATAAACAACACTTAACAATTGCCACTGTCTAGCCAACCACAGCCTCAAAAAAAAAGCAGATCACTCTATAGGTTTCTGCTTTTTTTTTATAACCTTAACAATATGGATGCTGCCCTGAAAAGGCATGATCATTACTTTGCAATCTATTTGCTGTATCACATATCATTGTGAAAAATAAAAATGAGTAGTCAGTCAAGCTAAATGTAACCAACTGAAAAAATGAGTACTGGACTTAATGCCTCAACTGAAGTACTCAATTGATTAGATTTCATGGTTCAACTGAAGCCACTAATGAGGGAAAAAGAAAAGCACAAAGTTTGGCACAAAATGTTTCTTTCCTGAGAATGCTTTTCAGAAACATTCTTTCTCTTCCAAGCATCATTGTGAGCTTGCTGCCCCTATTTCATTTCCTGGTAGTTCTTCTGATCTGTTTTGCTTTTTCATATTTGTATTCATATTTCCAATATTCTTTATGATGGAATCCTTAGCCATGGTTTTCAAATAAAAATAGCTTTTATAAATTATTTCAAGATCATTAAAATAATATAGAATTTGAAGTGTTGAAATATGATATGCTTTATCACAATTAACATTCTTACATTTCTGTACAGAAAGCTGGCAGACCTGTCATCACAAATCTTATATAATACCAAACTAGGTTTATTCAACTTTATACATTTCAACATGAGCAATTCCCTAAAAAATTTGTTAACCGAGATCTTTCTTTAGTTTGCTAGCCAATCCTCTGGATCAGACAAGCCCATATCCCTGTCCTCCACATCTTAGCGCTGTCAACAAGCGGTCTTCTAGGTCTGCAAGAGTAGGATATTCCGGAAGTCTCAGTAGATTGATACTGAAACAAATGAAGGTAAAAGCTGTTTCTTCCTTTGTCTACTAAAGTTTAGTGTAGAATCAACCTTGCGTGCTGAAGGATAAAAATGAAAGGGCTTAGATTCTGAAAAGAAGCTCCAACACATACATTTCATTTTTAAAAATCTTGTTACATAGCTTACATATCATAGTGACTAAGATCAGAAATATAAGATCAGAAATAATACTTGCATGCACGCATTCTCTCCTGCATGCACAATTGTAAATATATTTAGTGATATATTTGTTTCATTGAATGCTGCACTTTCTCTTCTCTATTTTCTCTGTTTTACTGCAGGGTTTCCCATCTCTAACATGCAAGGAATTTTCAGACACCCAGTTAAAATTGTTGGGGTCTTTGGGTTTTGCTCCCCCTCTCTCTCATCTTAGCCCAGGTGAAAAACCACATGATGTCTTTTCAACCAGTAGCAAAGAATGCACATTTGTATATTTATTGTGATTTTCATCTTTGATGTTATGTCTTTATCCACAAAAAATATGTCACTGACATTTGATATGAAGCAACTATGATGCATCATTTTTCACACCCAGTTTATTATGTAATGTCTTATGCAATGAGACCTCTTATGTTTTCAGATCCCTGATACCAAATTATTTCCACTTTCAGTCTCCACTTGATAAAATTTGTTTACTTGATTTGGATCTCTATTTTGTGATTTAGGCACATTTCTATGAGAAAGGTAGCATGGGTTAGTTCAGTATTAAAGCAATAAAACAAATAATAGAAATACATACCAGGTACTAGTGGTGGGTAGAGGGTACGGGATAGTTGCTGGACAAGGCTGACGACTAATGGTAAACAGCTGGATTGATCCCCCACTGGGTAGCTGGCTAAACCCTCCATATGGTACTCGTGAACTATATAAAAAAAGCATGTTTTCTTGTATTTTTCCATGATGTAATATTGTTTTAGAACAAGGATGATATTTAAAAAAATTAGATTAGTCCTCAATTGACCACATCTGTGTGAACAATAAGTTAAGACTTACAAGCATAAAAAGGCAACACAAATCATGATGCAATTCTGTGGAGATCAATACAACAACAACCAGATTCTTAATTTAAAGTGTGAATACAAAGCTCAAGAACAGTCTTACTGCCAAGAACTAACTGAAACACCTATAGAGAAGTCCATGGTTTTTTATTAAATTTTATTTTCACTAGTTTTTAATTCACTATTATGAGAAGCTGTATTAAGGGCTATTCTTACGTTGCAATATACTATACTTTGTGGGGTTTGCATGTGAGCTTTGCGCATGGCCCATTAAGGGCCTTGAAGCAAGGCATGACCTACATTGTATGGCTGTAACCAATCAAAATGCTTGAACATAGAAGACTTCCTTTTACCTCCAAATTTAACATGAAAATGTTGAAGAGGTCTGAGGAGAAATGTTTCATTTTAAAATCACTGTGGGAGAATAATATATCTAAATATATTTAACCAAGCCCTCACTCCCTCAACCACATCTCTTTCTTCTTTTCTCTCTCTACTCCCTTGAGTAATATGACTAAGGTAGCCACAGTAGTTACCAAAAGTATCTCTTCGTCAATGTTGTCTGTTATATTGCTTACTATCCATAATCCTCTATGGATGGCGTCACCTTGCAAGACATTTGTGAGTGGTCTTGCTATGTGTGAGTAAAACAGTGCTGCAAAGCTACAATGCAAGTGCAATCTTGCATGTGTGGTAGAAGCTGGCCAAGAGGCCAGCTGAAGGCCGATTAGCCAGCAGTGTGGCCAGTTAGCAGTGATTGGCCCGCAGATTTGTTTTGGGTCCGGGAGGGTGGAGGGAAGCTGCGAGCGAAGGACGGGGCGACACCCCTCAACCCCACTTTCTGGACACAGCAGCGCTGCCGTCCGATACGGCCGGCCACCCCTGCCACTTTAGCCCTCCCGGGGACTATAAAAGGTAAAGGAGAAGGTTGACAGGAAAAGACGAGAGAAAGAAACAATCGAGCAACAAGCGAGAAGAACGCCAGCCAGCAGCTCGGCTGATAAAGTTCTTGACAAAGCTCTTAGGTGACAAATACTGTGTAGCTGATCAGCAAGCGGTCACCAGAATAAAAAAGGTTTCAACAACCTACAGCACGTGTGGAGTCTTTGTTGTGCAGTGTGGTAGGTCACACTATTACACATGTGCAGACCTTAAAAACTTTACAATGTGAGAATAACCTTTAGAATACTCACCTTCCTGTGACAAACTGAAGTAGCTGTACCCTTTGTTGCTCTTTCATGTGGTCCACAATATCCCAGAACCACTGTTAACATTAGCAGTTCACAAAAAGTTGAAAACAATCATGGATTCCTACACAGTTTGGTCTGACAGTATAATGATCTTAGGAACAATGAACTGGAACAGTTAGTGGTTCATCATATTTAGAACATGGAATATAAGTAGAGTTGAAACATTTCCTTCTGCCACTTTTTATCTTCTCTGAAGATTGGGTACGCATTAACTGCTGAATGTACAGTAGCTGGCCTGTGCAATCCTTTTGCTCTTAAATCATGTGCACTAACCACACAGCTATATACCTATCCTATATTTACATGCACATTTAGAAAAACATTTTAAACCAAGACATAGTAACAGAGCACTTATTATATTTTTGGTCGCTGGGGTGTGAGGTGCTAGAAACCACACTTCCTATCTCCCCTTCTCTGATTCCTTACTCTCCTAGACCCTCTATGGCCATGGTTCTCAACCTGTGGTGTGCGTCCCCCAAGGGTGGCACAGCGTGCTGACAAATGGGGTGCGAAGGTGGTCATTTTCTCATATCTCATATCAGTATTAGTGGCTAAGGGGGGCACGCGGGCGTACTTTTTTTGTCTGGGGGAGGGCGTCACAAGTCAAAGGTTGAGAAACCCTGCTCTATGGAGTCAGGTACCAATTCCCAACATTGGTAAGCTGCACCACAAAGATATGGAACCAGTCTCCATATTAAGATACCAGTCTCCTATCAACTCAGCTATCCACTTTCCCATACAGATTATATGCAAGATAATCTTAGACTCTTTTCCTAACAACAGCGACCCTCCTCCAAAATCAACAGTTACAAGTATAATGATTAAATTATTTAATTATTTTAAAAAACACAAAACACTTTCAGAAAGGTAAAAAACATTTTTCAAAATTTCTGTTGCTATAAATGTGCCTGCCAAGATGAAATCCAAAATAGTGAATAGAGAAGATCAGAAACAATAGTTCAAAGAGCAAAAGCCACAAACGTGAATAATTTCTGAGTCATGGGTGTAGCCAGAGTAGGTGGTATTTGTTTTCCAGTCAGCCAGGTCTATTTCTGGCATCCCAGAGAGAAGTAACTCCTGCACACACAGCACACACACACACACACATACAGATAAATTACAGCAAAATACTTACGCAGGCACTTATAAAAGAATCCACACACATTCACCTATGCTCTGACAACAAACTAAACACATAAACACATGGAAACATGCATTCAAATAAAGACTCTTCCCCCACCACTCATCTTTCACCATTTTCCTTCTTGTCTCTGTAACTTTGCCTCTTGCTCACTCCAAGAGTACAATATCCATTTTCACAACAAAACCAAAACTCATCTCAACCTTGCAACATATATCTTGGAATCCAAAACAGAACTGACCAATTCATACTCATTGAAAAGTTGTACAAGTGTGTGAGGAATGTAGTCATGGAAACCAGACAAGAAACTGTCTATCTGGGGCTTTATGGCACGTGTCATTCTTAGTTCTGTTACAAACTGCACATATTCTTTCTGAAAATAGAAAATCAGAGATAAAGGAATGATGGCTTTCATTGCAGGTTGTCATGACAGATTTAGCAACAGCAGACGTTAAAAACTGAAAATAATTTTATTCACTTCTCACCTGCTCATCTCAAAAAGAATATCTTTATTTAAGAGATATTCTAATACATTCACCAACAGATTTAAAATTTCTATTTCCAGTCTTTCTGACTTCTGAAATATTCACACACTTGCTGGATAACATAAGACAGCACACTGTGCCTGAATACTGCAAAGTAGTAAATCCGAAATGCAAGTCTCAAAGTGTTAACATATGGTCCAATGGGTGACTGAGACATGAGACTGCGAAGTACACATAGCAGTCAATTTTTTTTCACAAAATCAGTGACAGTGACAGTAATTGATGAATAAATGCTGCAATTCATGTTGCTCTAAACAATGCTACTGAAAACTGGGATTTTGAGTGGGATCAAATCAACTTTATTGTCTGTTCGAAGAAACCCAAGACAGAAATTTTTCTTTTGCTCACAGAAACATATAAACATAACGGTCAGGCATACAGACATATAATACACATGCGCCTCTACACATTCTCACACATAAAATTGTAGAGTTCACAAGCAGGATGCCAGGAACACTAGCGGTCCTTGTGCCTTTTATTTATGATGGTGATGGCTGCTGGCACAAAGGACCTCTGATACGCAGTCTTCCACACACGTGGCACTTTGTAGCGCCTGCCTGAGGGCATCAACTGGAAGCAGGGATGGAGAGGATGTGTCCGGTCTGAGATAATATTATATGCCATCTTTCTAACTGCATGAAGGTACAAGTCAGAAAGTGGCAGCTGTGTTGTTCCGAAAATTTTATTTGCCTGGTGGATGATTCTGGCCAGCTTTGCCTTGTCTTTGATGAAGAGGTGACCATACCAGGCAGCGATGTTAAAAGTGAGAGTGCTCTCAAATAGAGACCTGTAGACAGTCTCCAGCACCCCAGAGCTGATGCTGAAACTGTGGAGTCTCCTCAGAAGGTGCAGTCATTGCTGGGCCTTTTTGTACACTTGGTGTGCATGATCACTAAAGGAGAGCCTTCCGTCTATCACTGTACCAAGGTACCTAAACCCAGCAGCCCTCTGCACCTCCTGTCCCTTGATTTGGATTGGTGGTAAGAAAGAGGTATTGCCATCTCTTCCATCGTGTGCCCTCCCAAGGACCATCTCCTCCATTTTTGCAACGTTCAGCTCCAAAAAGCTGTGGTCAAACCAGTCCTCTAGTTCCCCTATGCAGGCCAGGTACTGTGACAAGGACTGCTCGTCTTTGAGGCAACCCACAAGGGCCATGTCATCTGCATACTTCACAAGTTTGAGAATACCAATGTTAATGGTAATCTCATTTGTGTATACAGAGAACAGGACAGGGGAAAGCACACATCTCTGAGGGGTACCTGTGTTGAGGATCAGCTTGTCTGACAGAATCATTCCATCCACTGACAGATTTACCCTTTCAGATGAGCCAGACCCCATAGCACCTGTCGGTGGAACTCTGAGACCCACCCTCTGTGGTCGGTCCTTGAGGAATGATCTGATCCACAGAACTAGGCTGGTGTTTACATCTAGGTCTAGTAGGCTCTTTACAAGAAGGTGTGGCTGGACCGTGTTGAAGGCCCTGGAAAAATCCATGAACAGGACCCGAACATAGGTGCCCGAGGTGTCCAAGTGTTGTAGAATGGCATCTAGAAGAGTGAGAGTGGCATCGGACACACCCCTACGTGGCTTGCAGGCAAACTGCAGGGGGTCCAGGCGATCAGCCACGGTGGAGATTAACAACCTTCCCACAACCCTCTCCAAACACTCCAAACATAAGGAATTCTGGAGACAAGCAAGATCTGGTAAGTGAGATAGTGAAATAGAAAAGTTCCAATAAAATAAGTACAATGAAAAACAAATGAAAGCATGAAAATAAAAATTTTACCTTGTTTTCTTCATTAACAGCCACCTTCGATCCCCCTGGAATAAGTTCTACCTCTTGCATAATGCCAAAGACATCAGTCTCCACACTGAAAGTCAGGTCAAGACCAAGGTTGCTGATGTCGTTGTCCAAGAGCCACTGCATCAAACAAAGGAACTGAACTGTGAGACAGGTCTTCAATTTGGTGACTTTTGCAGATCCTTCTTGAACCCATTTCATCCTTACCTACACAGGCATGCACGTATAAACAAGCAAAATTTTCAGCTTATATGCTGTTTTGATTTTATAAATACCTGAAGGTTTTTTGCATACTCCGGATCTATTGAAGCAACATCTTGATAGTTTACAGGAATGCCTGAAACAAAAACTCCTAGCACTGACAAGATGATACATAACAGCTTTGTTGCAGACTTAATCTACAGAGATAGGATGTAACACCAACAGCATGGAAGTGCTCCACCTCACACTAACTTTGGTATGGATTACATTTCAGAATGAAAAAAATGGAGAAATAAGAAAAACATTCTTGCTACACATTCTTTTTTTTATAGAAATTTATAAGAAATTTTATTGCTGTTTACCCAGAATATGCTTGTAAAAGGAGCGAGTGAAGTAAGTAGCTAATAACTGACGATGGAATAAGGCTAATCCCAGGAGACGTCCAGTGAAACGGAAGTAGTTTAAATGATCTGGATTGATGGAAGAATTACTGTTGGGCTGGAATGTACAACCTGGTCAGAAGAAAAGCAAAATTACTGTAAAATTAACAGGATTGAAGAATAAGCAGACTTCACATATAATGTGCTTTGCTTATGAGCACACCCTCTGGACTAAAATTCAACATGCTTTTATTTAACAGAGTATGATTTTATTTAAAGGTAGGTATGTCAACTGAAATGAATTGGGATTGAATCCTTTGCAGGCTCATAAGTGATCAGGTTATAAAAAAAAGGACGCCGTATAGAGAAATAGTTTTATGAAATAAAGAGCAAGGCAATTTTTTTTGTCTAAGCTGTTTATTTACTCACCATCTGCAGACATGGTGAAGAGAGCATAGTCAGGGTTCAGAAGCTCTCTTGACAGCAAATCAAACCATTCTCGCACCAGACCCTGACCCTGAAAATCAACATCAAGTGCGATTCCTTAAAACCAGAGCAGTTAAATCATAGAAAGCATTAGCCCATCCAGCAGCCTCCAATCATCAGTCTCCCTCCCAATCTATGCATCCATGAAACTACATACTTGTTTTATAAATCTGAGCTAGAAAAGGTGTAAATGTTAATCATTATTAGATGCTCCTACCGCTACATGAAGAGAGTACTTTCTGATCACCATGTGCTCTTCCTACCTAGTGGCCACAGCACTGTGATCACTTACCATGCCCTCCTCTCCATTGAACTGCACAGTGAGAGTCGACTTCAGTTTGTCTGGAGACTGGTGCAGCACCTCCTCACAACTTGTGCTGAATACCTGCTCTATAATAACATAATCATCATTATCAAGTGATGATGCAAAAAAAAAAACCCCACTTAACATCATGATTTCCTATGTGCAATTAGTGATATATGTTATGTATATATATATACATTTAAAGGCTAATTCATGATATGTGTGTCTATGAAAAATACACCAAAAATTAAATGAATTGTAAAAAGTGATACCAGAAAACAGTTACCTCTGTTAACTCTGACAAGTCCATGGTTCTCTTCGTTGGATGCGAATGACAACATATCTGGTGTTGGAAGGTTTTCATAAAACCACTGCCTGCGACTTTCAAATGGCTACAAAAGGGCATCATCAAAAGAGAAATAAAAACTGAACTGAAAAGATGTTCTCAAACTAAAAGTAAATCAAACAGCATGTTACTAAAATAAAGGCTATCTCCATTGATTTCCATACATACATATATGTATTTGCATGCACAATCCCTCCCTTTCTCATTCATCATCCTCTTCCTCCATACCCCTCTTCTACTCTCTCTTCCCACAGAGTGTTAAAGGTGATGCTTATGACATTTTAAATATTCTTCAAAACAATAATAAAAATGCAATATATATATATATATAGCACAGATTCACATAGCATGTGCTCTGCGGTTGAGATAAAAACAAGAATTATACAGTATAGGAAGGAATGGAAGAATAGGCGAAATTCCTGACTGTTGACTGAGGTAGAGAAAGTGCACTGTTAATCAACAATGTTTCAGAATAAATGAGACCAATGTCCTACATCAGTTTATTAATTGCTTATACAGTATTGCACTTGGGCTTATCAGCAAGAAGTTTAACAAAATGTTACTCAGTATATGAAATTGCTTTAAAGCAACACACAACTTAAAAACTGTTTTTTACTAAAAAAAAAGCAGCTGGCAACCCTGTTATGTCTTTTGGTATTTTTATTATTAAAATCATTTTTATTAGTGCATAAGGTCAAGAGTAAGAACTTACCTGACGATGGACGATGGCGAGAAAATTTGACATGAGCTCAGGACAGGACAGAAGGAAATGAAAGTGATTGAAAATCAGCTGGGGATCCCTGGAAACAAGGAGGAGGATCATGAAGATTCATGTAAAGTAGGGGTGGAGAACCTTTTTCCTCCAAGGGCCATTTTAATATATATAACATCATTCGCGGGCCATAAAAAATTATCTAATTAAAAATTAGCTTGCTTTCTTTGCTATTGTTGGTCAAGCTGTAGTTTTGCCACAGAGTGTTTATACTTTTGGAATGTGTACAAAAGAATGATGGACACTTGTAGTCCTAAATAGTACACAGCAATTCGACGATCATTTAAAAAATTTTTGTTTCTTGAATGAAAAACACTATGTGTATCACCAACCAACATCAAGGCAGGCATGGTCTACCACAGGTTAAGGGTTAAGGTCACATACTTGCATAATTTTTCAAAATCGTCTATACAGGCCATATAGATTTACTGAAAACTGCGGCTGCCTTTGTAGGCTCGATCAAATGATTTTGCAGGCCATATATGGCCCTTGGGCAGGACATTCTCCATCCTTTGATGTAAAGCATGCTGAAAAAAAGTTAAAGCAAGAAAAACAAACTGCAGACCTGTTCCCCTGTAGGGTGTAAACCTGTACTCTTCTGAGAAAAACCTGTAATCTGATTTGATTTGTTTAATCAGTTGAAGACCGAACAATGACAAGTAAATTCTTCATTTTCCTTTTAAGCTGAAGGTAGAAGAAATCTCCAATCTGCTCTGAAAGATTTTCCAGAATATATGGGATATAGAAGAAGCATTTGAAGAATGAAAGAAGGGTATAATTTTCAAATTTTCAAAGAAGGGCGATAAGAGACTGAAGTAGTATGAAAACAAACCTCCTTACACTTGCTGTTCCTCCTTCAGTGAGTAGGGGGCAAGAGAAGGAGCTTTCTTGTTCAGTCAGTTAAACTTCAAAACATTTATAAACCCTGATTTATTTAATCTTTCCTCCCTTTTTCATTTTTAATAAACCCTAGACCTGATGACAAAACGTCGCAGTTGCAAGTCCTAGTACTCCACCAAATTACTGCTAGTATTTCAGAGCTAGCAGGTGGACATCAGTTAGTTGATTTGAAAGCTCTACATAGCAAAGAATGAACAAAAGATCCCAAGAAGATAAGAAGAAACAAAATCAAAGATGAACAGAAAAGAAAAATCCCCGTAATTTTTTCAGTATTAGCTATTATTCCCATAACTCTGAAGATTTTCCAGAATGATAATGGCTAACCAGTGAGGGTAAACAGGTCTACATATTGTCATGTTTTGGTGAAACCATTTGACTCTAGAAATAATAACAAAGAAAATAAGAAACTTATGTCTCACCTTTCCACAAAGAGTTTCAAAGTCTTGATATGTCTTTGAAAAAAGGCGAAGAACTGGGATGATTTTTCAGAACTGTAAGAAAACATGCCTGAGACATGAGAACAAAGATTACACATCCTGCTCTACGAAAAGGAACCCTAAAACGACAAAACATAGACTACACATCCTGTTCGACGGAAAGGTACCCTTACAAAACATGAGAACAAAGATTAAACACCCTGTTCTATAAAAAGATAGATACCCTCAAAATACACCAGAACACAGATTACACACCCTTTTCTATGAAAAGGTACTCGAAAAAGATAAATGGCAACAGTGCTGATGACCATCTGCTACAATACTACATACCTGAGAGAGAAATCTCTTATGAACTGATGATGAACAAACGACAGATTCAAAAACACAATAAGCTTTAACAACTAGTAGCCAGCACAGTGCATCTTGATCCATTAAATGGTTGACATTGGGCTTGGAACCAGGAAATATTAAGTCTGATCATCATTCAGCTAAAGGTTTCTTTCTGAGGTGTATAGACATACGATGTTGGAGTGGGAAAAAATTCCTTTATGCTGCAGACATTAAAAAAATTATCTTTGATATTCTCACTCCTTAAAACTTTGCTTTTCCTCTGATCACTGCATTATAAGAATCTCCAGGGTAAGTACTAAATGTTTCTATGCTAACCAGAAACTATGGAAATCCCTTCCAAATAACCTCCATCACATTAATAAATCAATCAATCAATCCTCTTCGTGCTATTTGCACATAAGGCCTCAACCAGAGCCTGCCACTGATGTTGATCGGCTGAAACCCGCTCCAGGCGACCCCATGTCCAGCCCTTTCCTTTCATCTCCCTTTCCACTGTTCTTCAGGTTTCCTTTGGGGGGCCGCATTTTCTTCGGCGTCTGGAGTCCATCGTAGGGCTATTCTGGAGAGGTCTGCTGTCTGCTGGCGGAGCACATGTCCAATCCATCGCCAACGCCTTCGTTGAACCTGTCTGAGGCATCTGTTTTGGAAGACGTCAAGCCTGTTACTGATGTTTTTGGTCACCTTCCATGATTCTGATCCATAAAGGAGGGTGCTGGTCACATTTGACTTGAAGATTCTCAGCTTGGTCTTCTGGCTGATATTTTTTTCCTTCCATGTGCTCCTGAGTAAGGCGAAGGCCTGGCTGGCTTTCGCCAGTCGGGCTCGAATCTCCACCTCCGCATCCCCAGTGTTTGACATCTTGGACCCAAGATAGGTAAGACTGTCAACTTCTTCAATCTCTTCTCCATTTAGTTTGATGTTTTCTTGAACTCTGGCGTTCACTCTCATACTTCTTGTTTTCTTTGCGCTGACCTTCAAGCGAAGGTTTCCAGCTGTTTCTGAGAAGGCATTTGTTTTCTCCTGCATGTCTTGGATCTTCCATAAGGACTCGCGGTGGATGCTGTCAAAAGCCTTCTCCAGGTCGATGAAGTTGATGTACAGTGGTGTGTTCCACTTGTTGCTCTGCTCCAGAATCTGACGCAGAGTGAAAATGAGTTCAGAGCAGGATCGCCCAGGGTGAAATCCTGCTTGCTGAGGTCGGAGGTCTTTCTCAACGGTTGCTGTCAGTCTTGACAAAACAATCTTGCTGAAGACCTTGCTGGTGAGGGAAAGAAGTGTTATACCCCTCCAGTTATTGCAGTCTCCAAGATCTCCTTTCTTGGTTAGTTTGAAGATGAGCCCTGTTTTCCATGCATCGGGGATCTGTCCTGATTCCCAAACTTGCCTGAAGATTTCAGTCAACATGGGAGCTGTCACATTCACATCTGCTTTCAACATCTCTGCTGTTATTCCATCTGCCCCTGGTGCTTAGCCGCTTTTCTTTGCCTTGATTGCTGCTGTCACTTCTTCCAGGCTTGGCGGGTCTGTGCAGATGTCAAGGTCTGTATCTGCTGGCTGGATGTCTGCGAGCTAAGGGGGGGTCTGGTCTGACTCAAAATGTTCCCTCCAGTGCTGTAGTTTTTCTGCCTCTCCCTGGACAACATTTCCATTCATGTCTTTCACTGGCACTTCACTGTTTTTGAACCTGTTGTTTAGCTGTTTATTGATTTTATACAGTGTCTTCAGGTCATTTTTTCCTGCTGCTTCTTCTGCTTCATCTGCCAGTTTCTCTATGTAGTCCCTTTTGTCGGTTTTGATCATCCTCTTTACCTCTTTGTTTATTTCTGTATATGTTTGTCTGTGTTGTTCCTTCAGACGTTCAGATCTGGTGTTGTTGATTTTCTGCTTGGTTGACCCAGTATTTTCTCTCCTGTTTCCTGTAATACTCGATTAAAGTCCTCTAAGGTCATCTCCTGTTGGTCCCATAGTGCCTGGAACCTGTTCTTTACTTCCACCACAAAGGCCCGTTTGGTGGCTGGGTCTTTCAGTCTGCTGGAGTCCACTCTCTGCTGACGTGCCTGTTTTCCTCACGATCGACGTAGCTTCAGAGCAACTGCGGCTATCACGAGTGTGGTCACTGGCAACGTCTGCTCCTCTGTAGGCTCTGAAATCTCCATCTTCGGTTGATGATGACATGGTCTATCTGGTTCTTTGTGATCCCGTCTGGTGATGTCCACGTTGCCTTGTGGATGTCTTTGTGTTGGAAGAGTGTGCCTCCAATCAGTAGATTGTTTTCTTCACAAAAGTCTGCCAGTCTCTCTCCGTTGTCATTGATGGTTCCAATTCCATGCTTGCCCATGATATGCTCCCTGCAGGTGTTGTCACTTCCCACCTTGGCATTGAGATCACCAGTGATGAACAAGATATCATGGGCTCGGACGCTCTCTGTGGCTGCCTGGAGCTGATCGTAAAAAGCATCCTTGTCTTCTGCCACGGAGTCTTCTGTTGGTGCATAGCAAACTAGCACTGTCAGCTTGGTGTACTTTGAATGGAATCTTGCTCTCAGAAGCCTGGGTCCATAAGGCTTCCATTCCATCAGAGTCTTTTCAGTTTTCCTATTGAGGAGTAGTGCTACTCCTTCAGAGTGTTGATCGTCTGATCTTCCTGAGAACAGGATAGTATGTCCTGATGCTAGTCTCCTTTTTCCCGTGCCAGTCCATCTGACCTCGCTGACTCCCAGGATGTCCAAGTTGTAATTGTCAAACTCCTTGACTAGTTGGGGCAACCTGCCAGTCTGATACAAGGTCTGGACGTTCCAGCACCCCACCCTCAACTTCTGCTTTGGCTTCAGTAAATCCACCATCGGGGTGCCAGCTCCCTTTCAGGTTTGACCGTCGTCCGTCATAAGTCCAGTTCCCTGGTATGTTTCATTACCTTCGCCATCCATAACAAGTGCTCTAGTGTTGGTTTCTGTAACGTGCATTTTTTATATGGTGGGGTTGTTAGCCCTACCGCAACCTAATTTACCTCTAGGTGAGGTGTCCTCCTTAGTTGCCTCTTATGACATGCCTGGCTGGACAGCAGGGACCCTATTCTTACAATGCTCGCTAGGCAAGCATACCCCGGGGTCCCATGGGGGCATCACATTAATACCACCAAAGAATAAGAAATAGTTCATGAAATAATTTTCATCTTTTGAGAATTCAGTTTCTTACTTGCTGTGCTAGAGCTTTATTGGTGGTGTTTCAATTGAATACACTTATAGTTGCATGTGTGTGAGTGAACATGTCTGTGTGAGTGAGTGAGAGAGTGTGTGTGTGTATTAGAAGTGGTCAACATATGTATGTATATCCATATGTCAGCACTGTAGATTTTCTTTTTACTATTGTAAAGTGAGGTGAGCATGGTTTTGGCTGGGAAATGGCATTCCTGATTATTATTATTATTAAAATGTTGGGATTTCAAACCCTGTTTTTTTTTAAAAAAAAAGATAAAATGATGTAGATGATGTAACTACAGTTAAGTCAAACATACAGAACGAAAACAAGTTTTGTTAAAAGTCCCACACCTCATTAACTACACAAACAATTTCAATAAACACTCTGAATATTAGAGTAACAAAAATTCCATAGGTCCAAGGCAACTGAAACATTGGCCTCTTCAAAAGGAACTTTTTAAACTTTGCAAACCTGTTCTTGTTGCTTGGTGAACACATGTAAAAAGCCCGAATCAAGGCACACACACGAGGCACAGCAGGTGAGAAGCTGCCGCTTTTGTCTTTTTCTTCCGTTTTTGGCGTAGATGATGAAACAGAGCAAGCCAGCAAACTAGTATCCCCAGAAAAGACTTCACATAGTTTTTCTGCTAGCACCTTCTCTGACACTGAATTTTCGCCATTCCTATCCACATCTGCAGCCGAATGACATATAATTCGTGGGTCACTGGGAGACAGCATGCCATTCTGGCTACACACTTTGAGTGGCTGGTCTATTGTGGTGTCCTTATGCAGGAGCTCTGAATCCATGAGTGTCAGTATGTCCTCCAACTGCTGCCACAGCATTTGCAAACACTGCAACATAACACAAAGTAACAAGCATGTATGTTTAAACAATAAGGATATTGACAATTACATAGAAAATAACTTTCAGCAAATAACTATCAGCATAAATTGAGTGTGCCAGCAAAGACAATTTTAGCTTTTAAAATAAGATTTACAATTGCTTTTAAGGCACTGAATGGCAAGAAAATCTACAAACACACCTAACCACAAAATAAGATAAAAAAAGCCTGTTTATTGGTAATTTATTCAAAAAGGGTAGTGCTTGTGTAAAGTTTGCAAAATTATAATTTCATACTAACCAGTCTGTCACTGAGCGGTTGTGTATGTGTATTTTGTTTGTGGCTTTCGAGCAGGTCATGTATGTCAGGTTTAGGGGACGTGGGCTGTATCTTCTCAGCTCGTAACAGTATTCGGACGACTCTTATAAGACTGTCTGTGTTTCCTTCCTCCTGGCTCATGTTACTGTGCATCAGAAGACATTCCTATTCATATCACAATAGCATGTAACTGAACATTAAATAGTATGAATACTACATTCACAAACAATTTAACTGTACAGATTTGACAAGTGCAATAAAATTTCCTTTAGTGTGCCCATGCTTGTGCCATACTAAATCATGAAAAAATTGTCACCAGAGTCCACTGTGTCTGACCTGAGTAGGTGGTGTCCAGTTATAGACAGTCGCTCAGCTAAGCCTTCCACTACCCTCTCCTTCATCCCTCTTTCACGCCCACACAGGTAGGTTAGGACTTTCAATACCTGAAAAATGCGGTTCGCTTACATATTTGTACTTTATTTTTTCCATCTGCAAATTTAATTGTCATTATTACTTTCCAACTCATTCTTTATATTTCCAATGCCTATAAAATTACATAATCCATTTCTATTGTTTACTTTCACATACTCATAAACCAATGACTAACATAGATCCTCTGAAAGACCAACCTGAATGGTTTGCGTTTTTTGCAGATATCAGTAGATATAGGCGATATAAACATAACATGTAAATTTCAGCCTCCAAAAACCATCCGTTAATTAATTATCCACTAGCAAAGTACGCGATTTGCACCAGCGATCAACAAGCGGCGTTAACACTGTACTATGTCACACTAGTGCACCATTCACAACATTGGCAGCAGTCAACACCAAACAGAGCGAGAATGAGCGAAAATTCGGATTATTCAGCCTGCATTCCTCGTGCTAAAGTAACAGTTTTTCAGAACCACGAGAAATGCAGACTTTCAACGTCCCAATAACCTGAACTGTCGCTCATTCTCTCTCTCAGATTGGTGTCGATGACTGTCAATGTTGTGAATGGTGCACTAGTGTGACATAGTACACTGTTAGCGGTGCTTGTTGATCGTAAGTGCAAATCGTAGCGGATAATTAATTAACGGATGGGTTTTGGAGGCTAAAATTTACAGGTTAGTCTTATATCGCCTATATCTACCAATAAATGCAAACATCACAAACCATTCAGGTTGCTCTTTAAAATTTCTACTGTTTATACAATTTGGGGAAGTTATTCCTGCTGACTGATAAGCACCCTCCCTTTATGGTATATGCTCCTCTGAACCATGCATAGATGGCACCTAGGATAATTTCTAGTCCAACACTAATAAAAAATGACATAATAAAATTAAAACTGGTACTTTTGAAGGGTATTGAGAAAGTAAGAAGAACTGCCATCATACAATCTGAAAAAAGATCTTCCTGGAATTAAAAGTTTCCATATTATATACATATATATATATATGACTTAACTCACATTATCTTCTGAGATTGTGACATTACAAGCTGTTTGAAGCATAGAATCAAAAAGCCTTGGCCATTGGCGAAGCAGCACTTCACAGGTCTCACCATAGCCTTCCTGCAAAATAAGCATGGACTGAGATCTATCCCATATTACTGAAAAGACTACCCCTCACTCTATTTTTGATTAAGTATCAAGAAAGTGATTTATTTAAACAAATTTAGAATTTTATAGTATCCTGAAAACACAAGAACATTACAAATGAAGTAATACCGTAAATGCATAATTTGTTGCTAAATCAGATGTAAAAGAAAGCAGAAAGTTTTCTCTGCAATGATGGTTACATAGACATAGAGACAATCACAAGCTTGCAGAATAAACTTATTTCCTCTTGTAGAAATAAGCATCAGTTTTTAAAACCATGCCTCTCAGATCCCAGGTGACTATCAATCCTCCAGTGAATCAGACCGGATGAAAGCATGCAATCTGTCTAAATTGTATACGCTTGTTTCTGGGTGGATGAGGTCTTGAGGTATGAGGACTTACATCAAGTAGACCAGGCTGATAATAACAATAAAAAAAATTTTTGATACTCACTTAGGACTGGACAAAAACAGTAAAAACAAATCATAACAAAAGTTTTAAAAAGCAGCTAAACTCAAGAGAACAGTAACAAAGACTAAAAATAATAACTATCAAAAAGACACAGATTCAACTGAAAAAAAATCCACGCATACTAAACAACATTACATCTTGTTAACGCATGCATCAAACATACCCCAAAGAAGTAAATGAAAGACTGCTATCAGAGGCAGAGCAAGACGTGTTAAAGTAAAAATAACATGATACAATAAGTACAAAGATTTCAGCACCAACACATCAAAAATCCACAATTCTGTACCTCCAAACATATAGCTAAGGGTGTCTTGCCACCATCCTCAGGCCGCAGCTCTGCTCCTCTTTTCAGCAATGCATCCACAGCTTCATGCTGCCCATGTCTTGGGAGGTGGGAAAATCATAGAGCTAAATCTTTAATCTGTCATTTGTCTTTAAGCGTCCATGATCATTGTTCCATTTTTATTTGGTTTTTGTTTGTTTTTTTTTGTACTTTATGATGGGTGAAGCACTCTCTCAATCAACTTTATTTCTATTCTGCTCTGCATCGCACTTGCATGTTTGTGTTTGTGTATTCATGAAGATGCTGCCCTAAAAAAGTGTGTTCGCATGCCTCTATGTAAAGCACTTTGAATCTGGCTGATGCTGAAGAAAGGCACTATACAAATGTGTAATTATTATTATTATAAGCACAACTTTTTTTTATTAGACTGTGATGAATGGATGCTCATAAGTGAAGCCTGCCTGACAAGTTATTCAGTTTTTGCATAGATAAGCAGCTTCACACTCATTCGAACTTGCCTTTGGATGACGATAATAATAATAATAAATGAAGATTGTTATAGTGCATATTCACACTCACAGAGAGCATGCTCTTAGCACTTAAAACTGGGAAGAGACATGGATTAAATGGATAGAACATGAGGGACGGAAGAATAAACGACAGTACTGACGACAAACAGAAAACAAAGATAGAAAACACAAGAAGGCACCAAGTAACAGGAACAGAGAATACAGTGATTCTGCAGAGAAAGATGAGGAGAAAAGTAGCAAGAGCGGAAGGGGGAGGGTAAGAAGAACTAGCATTGTGTGGAGTGTTGTGTGATAAATAATAATACATAGACATGCATGTACACACAGACACTCTCTCTCTCTCTCTTACATAGTATTTATGCCTGTGACTGGTAAAAAAACCATTTCATGACAGAGAAAAAGAATTTTACGAGGTTAATCTTTATGTTTTTATATTTATGTTTGCTGCAAAAGAAGTGTAGGAAACTGACTTGCAAGCAAAGTGTAAAGGTGTCCAACCATTGTTATTGGGTTTGTTGACATTAGCACCATTGTCAAGAAGGCATCGCAGTGTCTGTCAACCATACAGACAGAAACACATCCTAAAATTTTTTCATTATAAACACAAAAGTCACAAATTATTATTCTAAAGTTACCAAACAAATGATCAGTACCAGTATAAAAGCTGAATTTTCTTACAAGCACCCCCCACCCCACATACAGAGTGCTACATTTTCCTATATAGGCCACTAATATCTCTCTTGAGAAAAAAAAGGAATGAAGGAAAAAAAAATGAAGTAAAATTTGTGGGACTGTCATTATTTTGTAAAAAAAGCATACTGTTCAGATGAGTGAATTTTCCTAACAAAATGGTCGCTGGGTTTTTCTTGTATAATCTTCCTATCAAGATAATAAAGAGCATAAATATTGTCTTTGATTTATTGACTCACATTTAAATGGCCATTTTGGCAAGCAACATGGAGTGGTGTTTGGCCTTGAGCATCCTAAATACAAAAAAAAGACTGCAAAGTCAAGGTCAAAATGCTTTTAAAGAAAACAAAGTCAAAATTTATTTCTGAAACATTATCAGGATGTTAAGACCTTGGAGCTTATACTAACAGAGACAGAGGGCTTTGTCTACCAATTCTAAATGTATATAAAACCATGGGAAAATTTAACAGGTACAAAACAGATGGAGAAAATAAAACAGGTAAAAGCATTTATAAGGCAGTTGCAAACCTTCAACACTTTGCCAATGTTACAGATACTGTTAACTGAGAACATTATTCTCAGGGGTGTACAAATTACAGTTCTAGAGGGATCAGTTACAAAGAACATTCTTTCTTGTCTGAAATATCAACTATAACAGAAAGATCAACAGAAATTGGAAAGGTTCTGGTAAGATATTTTCTACATTTTGTAGGTACTAACCTCAATGTTTACATCTTTGATCCTTGAAAGCATGTCCTGCAGAAGCTCTGTACGGCCATTGACAGCCAGCCAGTGAACCTAGAATGACAGCCACAGATTAATTTGAAGATTCAAGATATTTTTTCTATCCCATGTGGGTATGTGCACACACATACACACATGCACATGAGGTACACCAGTATCTGCAACCATGCAAGCCCCAAAATGAATGATTTAGACATTAAAAGGATCCATTTATAGCCCCTATATGACAGTTTTTTTTGTAAAACATCCTGTCATAGGTTCATGGTGGGCTTGGGATTTTTTTAAATGGATGAGGTGGTGAAGTATTTAATGAAAATTGTAAATGTCTTCAAATCCCAAGCTTTCACATCGGCAAAGGATGTGACACTTACTGCTGTTAGTCCTTCATTGTTTCGGATGTTGATGTCACATTCATACTCCAGTAGCTTGTTAAGACATTTTCTCTGACTGAAATAAAAACCATTTGAAAGAAGGGAATGATTATTCTCAGAGATCAAAAGAAAAAAAAAACTTTGGCAAGATGGAGGATTTGACTTTGACAAAGGACTTTTTAACAGTACACAAAAAGAACCTAGAAAATTACACCAGTGGCATACATTTAACATTCTTTTTAGTTTATTTTCTAGCTGCAATAGAGATAACAATGTTTCACAGTGAAAGCCAATGAAACAACTGTTTTAGTATATGAAAAAATAAATCAAATTATGCTACAAAAGACTATGTGCATGGTCAACTATCCTTTCCAGAAAAAAATGTTATTTAATAAATACCCATTTTTAGCTGCCAGATGAAGGGGAGTAAATCCTGACTTGTCCTGCAAGTTCACTTCAGCTTTTTTCTTGAGAAGAAGACATAATGTCTCATATGCCCCACAGCTGATAGTGAAAAACATACAAATCACAGAAAAAGTAAAGTGTTGACTTAGAGGAGATGCTTATTCCACAACAGCTGCAATATTTCCACGTGGTGGCTAATACTATGTGACAGTACAGCAGAAGAGTGAACCTTAACAACTGAATGGAAATTGTGATCAGTTTCATTTATTTCACTTAAACGGATTACATTTATTTAGAGTGCATTAAATGGGGATCATGATAATGAGAACTCACACCTATACATATAGAAAGCCATCCATTCCCCAAAATTAAAACTCAAAGATTCTCCGATGTAATCAGTTTGGTTTCCAAAGAAATATAAAACTTATCAACATCACTTACTTTGCTGCTACATGAAGCAAACTCCTTTGAGGGCGCCCACATTGGAATGATACACAAAACTTGGAGTTGGACAAGAGATCTGCTACTGACCTATGAATACCCAAACATTTAACTATAAAACTTCACTAGTTGCAAAAACAAATGAAGAAAATGACATTAGATGCAAATAGGCAGCATTATATTTTGCAGCAGGTATAGTAAAGCTCATGAAATTATCAAAGATTATAACGTATTGAATTCTGACTAGTATTGTTCTCCACTGCTCCATTAATAGAATCCAGTGATAAGCTACTCAACATTTAAAAGAAAATGCCACAAAAATAAAATTTTATTCAATGAATCTTCAGTTAATGTAAAACAAGGATTTATGCCATCCATATAACCAGCTAGACTGTCTGAAACTCTGGCATTATACTGACAGTAAACTATAAGAAAAGAGGCAGAAATGTTAATCTTTAAAGGAATAATTAAGGGAATTTCCAATTTTAAATTTAAAAAGAAAAAAATACATGATGAAATAAAACATTAACAAGAATATTACTGTTTTCTTTATTGAACTGCTGATAACATAATCTTTAACAGTTGTGTAGGAAAGAGAAACAGCTAGTTAATATAAAGTGGCTTATCCTTATCCCAAGAATGCAGTGAAATTAAATGTATGAGAAATTTCATTATTTTCACTATATTAACTTTAACATAATATTCACCTGTGTTGATTGGCAATCACCATAGGCATCAAAATATAAAAGGCTTCCTTGTCATCTGTGCCAGGAAAAAAAAACATAGAAGAAATAACATTTTAACTAAAAACATTTTTGTAGTTGAAAGGACTACTAACTAAAATTTGGTTCACCTATAGTTTCACTTTGGTACAATTATGTGTGGATTGTTCCCGAAGGGGGGTGTGGGGGATATGTAGAGCTGGGTGGGGCAGGTATGTGTGAGGGACATTTGAGAGAAAAAAAATCACAGAGAGCTGCAGCATGTGGAGGAATGAATGAATAAGTTTGTAACACCTACAAGAAGAAAATAATGGAAAGGAATAATCATGCAGAAACAAAAACAGTGGAAGGCAAAATGTGTAGTCTGCATAACCAGCCTGCAACATTGAACAAGATTCCATGCATCCTACAGGTAAAGTTCAAAATATGCTTCATTTACTGCCGACATAACACTCCTCATAAATCATTTATCATTATATTTAATTTTAAAAATTTAAGCCAGTGCATCTGACAGTATCTCAAACTCTAAATTTTCTTTCTGAGCCATGATTTTATCATCGATCTCAAGAATTACACTGTTTTTTATGTTATGTTTCATTTTTAAACCAGTAATAATATGTAAAATAGCTTATTATTAAGATACCCCCTACTTCATTCTGCATTCAGTTTAATAATACTGCAGACTGCATTATGTGAAATTCTATTCAACTTTGGGATCAGGGTAATCAATAAACGCATTAGCAATAGACTAACAACATCCTTCAAATCATCGAAAGCTCTCGGGTGGGGTTTCCTACTGCCTCCCAACGAAATCTGTTGCTTTTCACTGACACTCGTCTTCAGTATCTTACCCTGCGGTAACTCTGCCGTTCTTCCACGTTTGAGACTGGCCGCAATTTTCTGAAGAAATGCCATCATTCTAATTTCTTCCGAGTCATCGTATTCTAAATCCAGGACATATATCGACAGAAGCCATGTTGTCAAGGGACGCTACCTACAATTTCCTACTTGTTCCACAAATAGACATTCGTCAGCCTTGTACTACGTGCGGTCTATTTATGGCAGTCCACCTCGCCCCAGTCTGTGGGAGAGATTATGTGGTGGACAACTGTCTCTTCAAAAGGAAGAATATACAAATTTGTGTAGTTTCAATAAAACAAACAAGTCTCCATACGCATGGTTAAGGAAAGAAAATGTCTTTTCCATTGTGAAAGATTAAGCTTAAAGAAGTAGCAATTATAATGTGATATATTTATGATTAGTATATGTAGGATAACTATATCTAGGCTACGTGAACATGCGCTCTCTTCAAGTGACAACCTGAATGGTTTTCGAAGTTTTCATATATCGGTAGATACAGGCGATATAAACCTAACCTGTAAATTTTAGCCCCCAAAACCCATCCGTTAATTAATTATCCGCTACGATTTGTACGTACGATCAACAAGCGTCGATAACAGCTAGTGTACTACGTCACAGTAGTGCACCATTCACAACATTGGCAGCAGTCAATACCAAACAGAGAGAGAGAGAGAATGAGCGACAGCTCGGGTTATTCGGACTCTGAAAGTCTGTTCTCGTGGTTTTGAAAAACTGCTACTTTAGCACGACAAAAGCAGACTTTAACGTCCGAATAATCCCAACTGTCCCTCTCTCTCTCTCTCTCTGTTTGGTGGTGAAGGATGCCAATGTTGTGAATAGTGCACTACTGTGACATAGTACACTGTTAACGGCGCTCGTTGATCGCAGGTGCGAATCGCGTACTTTGCTAGCGGATAATTAATTAACGGATGGGTTTGGAGGCTGGAATTTACATGTTATGTTTATATCGCTTATATCTACCGATATCTGCAAAAAACGCAAACCATTCAGGTTGGTCTTTAAAGCAGAAAGTAATAATTGTAGTAAACGTGTTATCTCGCCACTCGACTCAAGTTCAAAAAGAGAGAGGGAAACTTAATCTACAGCCGGTATATGCACGATCTACACATTCTGCCAAACACTCAGTTCGAAAATTAGCACGGTTCATTTAGGATGCCTTTGAATATACTAATTACTCATTACAATTACGAAATGTCAGCAGGCCAAAGAGCACATGCTTAAGCAGTCAAGCATGGCGCTTACAAGGACCAAATGACCCAGCTTTAATTGAATGATTACATTATAATTAAAAAAAGTGGTACGATATCTACAGGGGAGTTAATACTTTTCGAACTCCGCGTAAGATTTGATTAATAATAATAATAATAATAACAACAATAATATGTGATTTTTATAACGCATGATCATGCCCACGAAGGAGCATGGTCTCGGCGCTTGAGACAAGGAGACATGGACAACATGTGAAGGACGGAAGGAGAAACAACCGCGTAGATAAGTAATAAAAGACAAACACGTACAGGAGACGCAAAATTAAAGAGGAACAGCTGGGAACAAACAGTAAGGATGGAAAGTATGATAAATCTGCAGAGAAGACGATCAGGCGCACTAGTCAATAGACTACAATCACAGCTATTGACACAGTAGAAGAAATAGTGAAAGATAAGGGTTAGAAAATGGAGTACGTTGACTGGTGTAAGGAGAACAAGAACATAATGAATGTGAACCACAATAGGTATCGTCTTATATTAGACTGTGGTCCGACTTTGTCATTAGAAGTTATTTCAGAATGTTGGCCACTGATAGCCAAAAGCCATTTTAGACACAGACGTACACTACTCAGGTGTTCGGAGCTGGAGCTGACCAAATATCGGGGAAGCGGATAGTCGAGTGGTTAGAGCGCTGGCATCCGAACGGAGAGGCGCGCTGGTTCGATACCCTAGTAGCGCAGCAAGCTTCTCACAGTTGACCCAGCTGGCGGGAATGGGTACTTGACTCATTAGAGGGTTGGAGAAGGTAAGGCAGCGAGGGAGATGAGATAGGCACCGTCCTCACGTAAAAAGCTTTTCCCGAGAAAAGTGAGGTCTCTAACACCTCACTTCCCAACGACCTGAAAAGGTTAGGGGAATCTATTTGGGTTAGACGAGGACCATTTGCATGCCTGCAGCGTCTCTCCAGCAGAGCCCACCTCGCCCAGCAGATCACACACCTGCAACCCGATGAGATAAAAGTTCTAACCTTGTACACCTACCTTGTTTATATTCGATCTGGAAGCTTGAATATCACACAAAGAGGCATGTGGAAAAATCTTAAGCGTCAATCTGGAAAAAAGACTTTTATGCAGAGCTTACCCCATCTGGTCCTATTTTGTCGACCTAAAGGCAAGGGGTTCTATACTCCTTTTGCAGTTGGTTGAAAAATTGTAAGTGTAGGGTACTTGATTTGAAAGGCGAAGATTTCCGCAGCCTATTTCTCGCCTTGATAAATCAAGTACCTTATGTAGGTATCTATCTGCCTACCTATCTGCCATGTGGATAGAAGGGTAGAGGGTCACGACACGGTTGTGACGATCGAAACTGCGAGGAGAAGGGATGGACCAAGGTGCAAGAGGACACTCTGCTGGCTCGCCTCACACCCAACTTTCTTACACCTCACTCGCCCGATTTCGCACGTTCGCACGCCTCTCGCACAAGTACTCTCTTCCCACTCACGTGCGCGATTGAGGGTATTTCATCAGGTTCGGTGACGTACAGTAACATCCAATCAGAATTTAGTAGCTTTCATACTGCGGACAGCTAGTCGGAAGCCGGGTACACGCGTAGCGGTCTTTTGAGTAGTTTCACTGTAAGCATCAGCCATGGCTAAAGAAAGTTTTGAAGCAAAAAGAAGTTCCGAGTGGAAAAATCACTTATTCTGCTACCGGTTGTTGGCGATGTAACCACTATTTTACACAGGGAGCAGAAAAACAGCAAAATCAAAAAGCCATCAAGTTTGTACGCGATGGCCATGTACAGCAAGTGTTCCTTGCTTCCAGCAGCCAGGAAACTTTCCTGATTAAATGCAGAGTTCTTGCTTCCATGAAGCTGATTTTTTGTATGGTTTATGTAGAACTGTCTGCCGACGGATCGACGAAGGAAGCTTACTGCGAATGCGTTGCAGGATGAGTAAATTCTATTTATTAGTTTGTTTCCACAGCTAATATACTAAGAATCCATTCTCTTGAGCCTTCATTTCTGATCAAAGGGTGTGTCCTCAAACACATTGAACAGGTTTACATTATTTCAACAGCTGAGTTATCTAAATTAGTTCTGTATTCGTGGTTATTGGACTTAATGAGCAGTACACAGTACATTTGGGGTAAAAGAAGAAAGCAGTGTACTTTATTTTTAAAACTATGTATTATAATATCCAAAGTTTGTTTTTGTTTGTTTGTTTGGGTTTTTTTTTGTACTGTACTAGGCAAACAGGTCAGTGATTTTTCATACCCAAGATGTAATGTTGTGACGTAGTCGATTGAAGATGGGTCATTTATCTGAAATCCCGACACAAAGTGTCGACCGCATACTTTAGACTTTAGAGTGCGCTTTCGGCACAAAGTTCTCTCTTCGGATCGCTTGCAGCCACAGTTTTCTTCTTTTTTGAGCTTTTAGGGCTTTAGGCCTTTACCCATCGGGATACTAGAAAATATTAACGTTTCTCCTCTCTCTCTGTAGTTTGATCTACGATTGTGGCAGTTAATAACATAACAGTGATCGTGCTTACCCATCTCGATCTGTAGTAAACACTAATGGCTGTACCCGCCTTCCGCTTTGACCACCGACGAGTGCGTACTGCGCATGCGCTGAATAATTGACGAAATAGGGTCCAGTAACAACAAATAAATTATTATGAACTAAAGATAAAAAAGGTTAGCAAGAAATCTGATATATATATATACTATTAAATGACGAATATTAAAAGTTAATAGTGTTTTATCTCTCTATATAGTATACATACGCCCGCCCGGACACGGTCCATTGCTGCAGGGCCAACAATGCACGCGGTTCTCAAGCTCTACTGGTACGTACGCCATCGGAACGTGATCAATTCAGCCTCGATCGCTATCTGCCCCTGGATGCCCGAAACAGACGGCGGGCTTGCTGTTTGCGAAGGACCACAACACCAGTAACACCACTGACCCCACTGCTGGACTTCTTCTGGCATCAGTGGTTGCCTGCCGCTGCCTCGCAACAATTGCCCCAGACAATGGATGACAGCGGCGATTATCAACACAGCAATGATATTCCGTTAGCTGTCCACTGCAGACGACGTGAGCTGGACCGGTGGCACGGTGCTCTGCATCTCTTGCTGGCGGTAAAAGCTTGTCGTCTGAGAGAACAATTAGCCTCTTACTTGCACCACACTCTCTCTTCTCTTCATAGACCAGACCGCAAGTACCAGCAGGTAGTGATGAGCGGTCTAACGAAACGGGCCCCCCTCTCCTTTCTCAGACCTGCTGCCTACGGCTGAAAATCACTCAAAGACCGTCGTCTCTGCTGGAACACGAGGAAAGGCCTCGACTACAAATCTACCCGAAATTATATATACCCCTTTAACCACGTGACCCCCAGAAACAAATCTACCCTGCCCAGACAGGCCTATCGCGCTATACCCCTAAACAGATATGACCTAACCCCCCCCCCCCGCATCCCTAGGCCTCGATTACCTTTATCATAAACGCGACCTGTCAAGTCGTAAAAGCGGACAGAAAAGATCTCCACCTATAATTATCCTAACTTGGCCAGGTTGTTCTGGCCTAGAACCAGGCTTGTTCATGACACCAGTCATTTCGCCCCAAGACCATACCGCCAGTCAAATCGTCTCGACCACGCAATGTGCAACACAGGTGGTCCAGATGAAAGCTTTATTTATTTATTTATTTGCAGCTGATATTATGAGCTGGTAGTCACATACGACGATAGAAAACGATTTTGTGTAGCATATATGCAATAAGTTTGACAGATATGTGTAAGATCCATACGTAATTCAACGAATATATTCACTTGTCGTCGAAGCGGAATGAATATTTTAAATGCGTCGTCTGTCTTGCATTATTCTAGTCATGATGTGCTATTATTTGAAGCGTAGATGGCTTACAGTTTTTCAGTTTGCAACAATCCCGTTAAAGTATTGCTTGTTTGCGATGTATAGGGCAATGGTAAATAAGCCTGTTAATATTTATTTTGAGTTTATGATTCCGTACAAATGAGCAGTTTTTTTCTCATGATACATAAAGGTGATTATTATTACAACCCGATGATAGTGTACCTGTCGAAAAAAGGGAAGGGGCACCCAATAAAGCTTCAACCTCAACCACTTAGAAACAGGCTAATACTACAACTGGTTTTGCTCTTTTTTGAGTCATTCAAAATGTTTTGTGAAAAGAGTTTCCCTAAGTTTCATTTTCAGCGATTTAATACAAAACAGAACATTATTTTATGATCTGTCTAGAGACAAAACTAGCAGCTGTGCTATTCACTCCTACACCATTCTAATTTTAATATGCTGATTTAAAAAAAAATAGTTTTTGTGACTGTTGCACGACATCTGAAAAATGGGAGTAAATGGAAAGTCTGTTTAAGGAGAAACTGGTTCCAGAAGCTGATCCACTGCAGGACCGGTTACTGTTCAGTGAAATTCAAGGTGTTATATAAAAGGCTCTTAGGACCATCTGATTTCCATCATTCTTCAGAATGTTTGTCATTCAGATATGTGCGCATGGACTGCGACTGTCTTGGGTCACGTGGGAACGATGAGAATTGCTGTAAGGACATGTGGCTGGCACTTTGTGACATGGCTGGAAGACCATCGACCACCACAAGCTTTAGAGAGAATCGCTTCAACAGCAGATTCCAGGGTGCTGCCAGTTTGCATTTCCATCAGTAAGACATCAAGTAGTGTCTTGGCGTGTACCTGGAAAAACGAAACAGAAACGTCGATGTCATTTTTAATGATGCTCATTATGAGATGACTGATTGTCATATGATTGCCCTTGGCCTCGTGTACTTTAGGGCTCTACTGGAGTTTGGTTGGCGCCAAGATTCACTACTTGGACTTCTACCGCTTTGTAGATCAGTTTTATTCAGCTCTGCTTCAGTGGCGCATCACCAGTTTTCAGAGCTGACTGCGCACATATTTTTACAGACATATTTCCTCACAATGAAGAAATACTGCAGTCACTGCTTGTTCTTGAGCCTGAAAAGAATACAAGGTACAGGCAGTCCTTCCAAAGATGTGTGCTACAATGGTGATGGTGCCTGAGAGGCAGCAAGCAGATTTCCTCCCAAGCGGTAGATACTATAACATCAAGGATGGGCATTTGAGAACAAAGTTGGAGCATTCACACGTAACAAACCTGAGTGTAGAAGAGTGCTATACTGATTTGTACTTTTCTTTACTTAAGAGAAGAAGCAATAGTCTTCACCACCATTCCTCCATAAATATGCTGGTTTCTTGAAGAGCCTGTTGAAGAACAAAGTGAACTGCTGAAGATGACTGCCAGAAAGTAACTGACTCTGTGAGAACAACATCTGATGACATCGTTAGAAAGTAAAAAGAAACCAACATAACAAACACGCTGCTGAAGAGAAAAAGCACAGTAGAGTGATGAAAATCATGGACACACTCAAGCCATACCATGGCCTTTGCAGCACTGTAGCAGACATTGCTGAACTCCTTCAGTCATATACTACCACCCACAGCCATCAAAGCAGAACTCATGTTCCACAAATTAGTCTTGTATAAAAAAAAAATCACCTATGCGATAAATCGACTGTGGCAGACGTTTGACTCAGAGGCACTTGATGGCCTATCACTTCTAAGGGGCCGCCAACACCGGAAAAACCTACGCATTGGTCAACATCATTTTGAAGATTCAGATTTAGACGAAGAAGAAATATATGAAGAAAAACAAGGGGAGCAGGAGTTTGAGGCAAACTTCAAATTTATAACTACCGGGGAAATACAACCGTTGACTATGCAGAAGATTATTATATTGGTGAAGTTGTAACTGTGATGAACGACATGGAGGGAGGGGTGAGCTTTATGGAGAGGAGAAATACAACCGTTGAATATGTCGAAGATTATTATATTGGTGAAGTTGTAACTGTGATTAACGACATGGAGGAAGGGGTGAGCTTTATGGAGAAGGCTCATCAAGCTGATGTATTTAAATGGCCCACGCGACCAGACTACTGCAACATTTCATCTGCAGTTGTTTTTGCCACAAATCTGCATCTTATCCCAAGTTCATCAAGTAAGTAAGTATTTGTGTGTGTGTGTGTGTGTGAGTGTGTGAGTGAGTGAGTGAGTGAGTGAGTTACGCCGAACCAGCAAATAAGGCTACATCATGGCAAAGCAGCCAGCCCTGTAGAGCGCACTATAACCACTACGCTTACATACATGTTGTGACAATATGTTATGTCCCACCCCGTCGTTTCAGGACAAAATCATGGCCCAGTACTGTCGGGAGGCCACGCGTTACCACTAATAACGAACACAACGATGCTCAACTTTAGAACGGAGAATTTAAGGACAATTATAGCACTCGACGAGCGAGTGAACGCGCCAGCCATTTAGACCCACTGACCAAGCGACCAACCGACCGACCGACAGACAGGCAAACAGACAGCCGGTCGGACGGACAGTACGACAAATAGCACGAATCTAATTTAACACACTCTCGCAAAGAACGCATGGCAGCTAGTTAAGTGTTTCTAAATGCCAGAGGAAGAAATTGTGACTATTATCGGCAGTTTCTCTCCTGCAATCAGGATAATAACGGTACTCAGAATTTTAGCCACGCGTCGTGGTCTGAAAGTACAGTTCAAACAACTCGCATATAATAAGAGGCTGCGTGTGATCGTTGCGTCAGACAACAGTTCACACTTAGCTGATTGATTCAGCTGTGAGTTCGTCGTTTTCCTTCTGGTAACAGAACGGTGACTACCATACGCAAGTATTCAGTTTGTTTTAGTCTATTTTAAAATTCGAACATATATTACAGTATATATAGGCATTCATTATTTGAGATCTGAAAGTAAACGAATACAGTTTATTTCAAGAAATAATTTTAAAAGAATACTACACTGTCGTATGCTATGACTTGTGTCTGGGGCAGATGGTCGAGCACAGTCCTACACTAGGAGCAGCCTGCAACATCTCATTAAAACAAAATGACTGCGAAGATGAAAAAAAAGCAAAATATCTGATTTTATCTTTTTAAACTTTGTATTTTTGGCTGGAAAATTTGACTCCGTAACTTTACAATCAGAACCGCCGCGAGACGTGAGATATGTGATCTCTAGATCGTTCTCTCACACGCACACGCACGCACGCAGACAGGCAGGCAGGCACACACGCACGCACGCACAAAAGCAGATACATACGCACGAGAAGATGTACACATAAATGTAGTAGTCAAAAATGTTTAGAGGTAATCCTTGGGATGACTTCTTTGCTCAGTCTCGACAAAGACCTATAGATGAGTGTTTTTTAAAGGTTTTGTTCATACCTCAGTCGTGTGTGTGTGTGTGTGTGTGTGTGTGTGTGTGTGTGTGTGTGTGTGTGTGTGTGTGTGTGTGTGTGTGTGTGTGTGACTATTATAGAAACCATTTTCTACTAGTTTGTTTCATTTCCCTTCTATCTTTTTGTTTTGTTTTTGTTTTCCTCTTGTGTCAGGTCGTCTAGCCAAAGCGGTCTGAATTCCATCCTTTCTTGTGTCCGCAAAAGGTAACTTAAGAAGCATTTTTCACTACAGCTAGGTGTCCTTCCCATCACAAAAAAGTAGCAAAAGGAGATGGAGGAACCGAGGAAGACACATTTTCAATAGAATTTATGTCCATTCAAGGAAGAAAAGAAAAGTGAAATACAAAATTGACGCGATTTACTGATTTACTTTAGCAGTCTTGAAGAGGTCGCTGTTTTCAAGGATCCGCGATGAAGCTGTTTCTATTAACACTGCTGGCTCTGTGTCTGGTCTTCGTGAAGACAGAAGGCAAGTCCTCGCTTTTTCTCCCAACACACCTTTCTCAAAATGGGCAGTTGCTGACGAACATCTTTCCTTCACTATTACAGATGCTGCCTTTCATCTTTCTCCTCTATATTCTTTGTAATTTTTCAAATGAAAAGGTTGGGCAAGGTACAAAACAATTTTTCCCCAAATTTGAGTGAATAATCCTCTTAGTTTTTCGAAAAAGATTACAGACATCTGCAACCAAACCTGTGACGTCATAAATACCAACGGATTCGCCTGGTTAACGAAAGACATCACACACGTATTATCTTCATTTCTGATGTCTGTGTTTTTGACCTCGTTCTGTGCATGATGATGTTTGTAGGCTTGTATTTCAAGAGCGGAATGGGGGTATTCTTTCAGAATTATAAGTCATGACCTGATGACCTTCATTGACTTTTACCTTTAGTAACTACCATAATTATCATGCAATAGATGCAACATGTTAAAGAGGCATGATAAGGCGTCCCCCTGCCTTCCGTAAAAGTAGTAAAGATCAGGTAAAATATCTAGGAGCTTGTCTCAACCTCGCCACTCAGGTCTGAGACAGTCACGTGTTCTTACTTCAACATTATACAAATGATCTGTCTGTTTTTTTAAAACTGTTAATCCATTAATTAACAAATAACTAGTTAAAAACTTGAGCAAACCAAATCCCAGGAAAGACCACCAAGGTAATAAGCACTCTCATTAAACAATCCCTCTCGAAGACAAACTCATATATCCATCCAGTCTCGTAGTAACACGCTTGGCACACAATAATCTTGAAACCACTGTAATTGTTTCGCTTTTCCTCACAACATTATTATGTTTATAAAAGGTTTCGTCTGATTCAGTCCTAGGACATCCAAACACTATTTTTCAGGTAAAGAAACAAGGGAAAATCAGCCATGTCACTCAAATAATATCTAGCGGAATAACACTTTTTCACAAATATGTGACAGTCTTCGCTTCCTCTCAGCGGATGAGATACTTCCCACTATCTGGGCTGGATAATCCGGTTAGGCGACGCTACCACAGCGATTGTTTGTCCAGAGGAATAACCTTTTTTTTTCACGAAAATATAACAGTCTCCACTCCCTCTAAGTGGGTGCGGCACTGCTTGCTTTCGGGTACTGATAATGCCGGCTCGGCGACGCTATCGCAGTAATAACGTCTTTTCTTTCCTGCTTCAACGTTCTTCCCCCTGCTGCTGTTGTTATTAACACATGTGATAGTCTGTCAAAGATTTTATGTGAAAAGTCTAATAGGATTGTTATAAAAATAATTATGGTTATCTTGTCAACATTGACCTAAAGAGGCTCACTTAAAGAACTGTTTACGTAAATTTGAAAACAAGTTGTTGGCAGCGGATGCTTATCAGTACTTTGTGCAAGACTGCAAATTCCTATATGCACAATGAAATATGTGGCTCTCCGCTGCTTTCAGACGACGAAGCTGCAGATCTGGACGTGGAAGAGGCTGAAGCTGCCGATGTCAACGAACTTCTCGTCCCGGTCGTTGCAGATGGTAAGTTGAGAAGGAAAGGAGGAAGAGCGAAAGGGTGAGAATCTAGAGGTATGTTTTCAAACACGCACGCGGCGCATGACATGGACATCACCAACACCATGTTCCGACTATCGAGCCGCAACGTCACACATAGACCCTTGTTACAGGCATTAGTTTGTTGATTACGTCATCACCAGGAAGAGGGATCGGCAAGATATGAGAGTGATCAATGCTATGTGTGGCGCTGAATGCTGGATTGACTTGTGGTAATTTCCAAACTCAAAGTTCGCATTCTGCCCAAACGCAGGTCCCAGGGACAGAAGACCACAAAGAAGGGAAACGTCTTCAAACTAAAGACAAACAGAGTGTCAGCAGATCTCCCGGGTCTTGGGTTGCAAGGTGCAGAATACCTCTTGAGACTAGCCTTCCACGGACGAACAATGGAAGGCTTTTATAGACACAATTTGTCGCTCTGGAACACCTTGGACCACCCGCCCACAATCACCACAGCTGTTGATGCAGAATTTCAAGCCTTTATTCGTACACCAAAGTGACCTTACCTAAGCCCTTAAAAGGCCTGCCCAAGCTGAAAAAATTCAGCAGACGAGCAAGACTTTTAAACGCTTTTACAAAATCCTCAGTCTGTTTA
This sequence comes from Marisa cornuarietis, assembly GCA_004794655.1. Lineage (NCBI taxonomy): Eukaryota > Metazoa > Mollusca > Gastropoda > Architaenioglossa > Ampullariidae > Marisa > Marisa cornuarietis. The sequence goes on along the minus strand of SMMW01000617.1, from coordinate 4,081,644 downwards.
CAGTCTTCCCCTGTCCTCACTGCAGATGGAACTAAGTTTCGTCATGAGAACAAGCTCGTCCTGGAGAGATGGGCCAAGCGCTTCGACATCGTCCTGAATCTCCCACTCTCCACTGAGGCTATTGCCCGCTTGCCAAGGATAGAGACCAACAATGACTTTGATGCTTCACCTGCAGAAGACGTCAAGAAATCTATTACACAGATGTATAGTAGTAAGGCTCCAGGAACAGATTCCCTCCCTGCCAAGCTGTATAAAGCAGAAGGTTCTGTTAAACCTTCTTCAGAACCTTAAACACATTGGTACCTGGAAGCAAGTGCATACCCACAAATAAAGCTAAGCATACAGTATATAACACTTATATTCACACATACACAAAGGTGTTTAATATCGTCTACATCCGTCAAGAAAACTTACTTCATATTTGCTGCTCGCCAGCTTCAAGAAAACTGTATCATAAATTCTACGGGACTCTTGTCGAGAGGACTACAGCTTTCGAACAGTCAGTAAGAATGGTTCCGGGAAGATCGTGGAGAACTGAGTGCCCGCGCATCTCACTTGTCCGGCAATTCCACGACACAATGATGGTCAGTGATGTCATGCAGGGCTGTGTGCTATCCCCAACACTCTCAGAACAGTCTTCTCTGCCATGCTGACTGATGCCTTCCATGACTGTGCTGATGAATTGGAGCTCAGATACATAGCGTCACGCAGTCTATTCATTCTCCGGAAATTGTGCAAGTTCTAATTACCCGTCCCATGTGTGTGTTTCATATGTGGGAGAGCTTTTTGGGCTCAGATCGGCCTCACCAGCCATCTACGGACCCACAGCCCCCGAAAAAAAATTTTGAGGTTATCGTCAATCCCGAGAGACGAACATTCATTCATCCATGTATCCATGTACAATCCTGGCGTCGGTTGTTGACCTTTATGTTCACACTGATGTGTGTGTGTGTGTGTGTGTGTGTGTGTGTGTGTGTGTGTGTGTGTGTGTGTGTGTGTGTGTGTGTGTGTGTGTGTGAGGGGGTTTATTCACTATATACACTTTTATTCACTGACACTGAACTTTTCCCAGAAAAAATTGAATCCCCACCAGACCTAAAGTTTCCCCGTTTGACTCTTTCAGTTTCAGCAGAAGACCGAGACATCACAGGCAGTGGTGAAGGTGAGGGAGAATCATGAGTGCCCGGCACTGGAGCTAAAACAGTGCATAGAGAAAGCGGCTATGCAGTCTACATTCTTTTCCATTTTTCCATTCAATACCACTGAAGGTTTCCCTGATCGGCTATGCAGAAATCGAGAAATGTTAAAGTACTTAAACTATGAGCCCTGTTGTCATCTGACCTGTTAGACATTGTTCTGTCACCGAAGGCTACAAAAAACGAAAATGGAAATGTAAACAATTTTTTCCACAATGAATAGAACGAAACCATTACATATATTAATTTTTTTAATTTTCGTGTTATCGTGACAAACCTCTACCGATTACATATTGATGTAATTTAACGGAAGAATAAAACACTACAGCGCTTCTTTACCTCTGTGACCCAGAAAGAATGGTGGGATGAAAGTGTGCAAGAAAAACAGTTTGCAAGCATACTTCTACGGATGTTTTTTTATTGTGTAGCATCATTTCATAACATTTTCAAACGTAAAAATAGTGGTGGGGAGAGACGGAGGATATCATTTTGAATTTGACAGGAATTACAAATACTCTAGCAGTGGCGTAGGAAGATGCTCTGCTTTGTAGAGGAGGGGGCCAAACTCTATGCTGACAGTGAACAACGTTCACATTCTTGTCCCCTCAGTATCTTTTTTGAGGAGGCGGCTGCCCCCTTGCCGCCCCCCCTGGTTCCTACGCCACTGTCTAGTAAAACAGTAAAGGTAAAACATACCATGTTTAGTGCCTTACTTCAAAGACTGTTCTAACCTTTAAAAAATTCATTCTTGTCCGGCACAAAAATGTTAATTCAGTTTCACTAAAATGCACAGTTCATTCAGGCTGACGAGTTCTTGTAGTTGCGATAAATCATCCACAATGACAAACAAAATGATGCTCATAGATGCTAAATATTGCTAGGTTAGGGGAAGGATATTGGTGAAGATTCTTTGAAAAGAAACATAAACTTTCTGTTGGAAGCTAGACGCCACATCATCATGCATTCGAGGTAAATTTTCATGCAACCTATCACATAAAATTTTCGTAGTACTGTAATTCGGATATTTGGAGTCTATATTGCAGATGACTATAAAAATGTGAGGCCCGGCAAGCAATGAATTTCTCTCTCGGCGTCCCATTGTTCAGCCTGCTATCACCGTTCCTTCTTTCCTCAGCCAAAAGAAAAAAAAACCTACCTGGGTAAGTCTTAACTATCCCTTCTTGCAGTTCTGTGATGGTGGCGTTCGAGCTCCATGCTGTTTTTAGTTGTGACCAGCTTGAATGCATGTTTAAACACAATTGCAATTCTAAACGGACAATGATAGCTCTAAAGTGGTACTCTATGCTAAACAGTGGGGAAAGTAAATTTAAAAAAAAAATCTGTAACATCGTTCCTAAACCCCAACTGTGTCCCTCGATCGTTCCTTTTTGGGTGACACTTTTTAAGAAGCAAATTAATTTATTCCCAGGGCAGAGTTGCTTTCACTAGCAACTATATAGGACATTACTGTCGTCTTGAGTATGTTTTTTTTCATCCAAAGGGGACCCACAGGAAGAGATTTAGCAACCAGAACAGTTTCTTCAAGTGTGTTGACGGCGTTACAACAACCGTTTCCTTTGTTGAGAACACGCGTCATCTCAGAATACAGTGAGACAGTGTGAGAATTTTACAGACAGCGTGGTTTGCGGGACGAAGAGAGAGATAGCAAAGAGATTGGGAAATATTCGTACCGAATGTATATTCATGAAGGAATTTAATTATGTTGAGACTAGAATATACAATTTCAAAAAAGAACCACAACATACAGTATAAATGAGTATACATGTTAACATAAAACCAACTTTTGTTCTGGTCGCCTTCATGACTTGTATAAGAAGATGGCTTTAGCAGCCTGTTCAAGCGCCGAGAGCCACACACACACACACAATGTATCTTGTCAAGCCTTTGTCTGGATCACCATTCTTAGCGGTGATGATGTAGCGCTGAAGCTATTATGGAATATTTATGCAGCCAGAATACGGGGTGATAATCACTGTTGGGTTGCTTTCCTTTAACGCGTCGATATTCACCGTTCAACAGATAGAGACAGCACCATTTGAAAAACTTGATTCGGCATTTCCTTCCCTTGTGGCATATAGTCCTTCAATTGTCATGGGACCATGCAACAGTGAAATATTTTCACACGTCTGAATCTCACCCAGTGCGGTGAACAACCGCATTCTCTTGATCAGTAGTATACAAATAGATATTTAAACCCGTGCTGCTGGGAAACGAAATAAATTTTAAATTAGTTTCATACGAGGTAACCCTTGTGCTAAAAGGATAAATCTCTAAAGCCTCCGAAATCAAAATAATCTGAATTGGTTTACAAAATTAAGTGTAGCCTGTTAAGTCTTGTGTCTACGAGTTTCTCTGAGTTTTCTCTGACCCGCAAATGAACTTCCAGCGCTTCAGGTAGGTAAGAGGTGGGAGAGGTTTTTTTTTTTAAGAGAATGGAATTAAACGAATATTTGAAAGTTAGCGTGACACATTCTCAAATAAAACACAAAAAAACAGTAGGGGTTGATTCAGAGAGATGTCACCCAGTTTCATGAAGGACAAAATACAAATCTCGGTGAATGTTGCCCCTGAGATCCGTGATGTTATATTTTTTTCATGCGCTTCTGCTTTGGGGGACGCATTTCGCTTCGCGTGTGCTAAATTCTGTATACGTATAGGTATTATGAGGTAAGTTGATATAAACAACATCATTGGGGGATATGAGGGAAAAGGGAAAAAAAGATGATTTTCCTTGCTATTATCGACGATGTAGCATATGTGATATAACCTATGCAAAAGTGCCTAATTTTCACACACCTGTGCGCAATGTTTCACACTGTAGGCTAACTGCTCATACGGACACTTTTCATCCTATTCCTTTCTAAGCTTACGCCGTGTTTTGAAATTTTAAACCGATGTTTAGTTGGGTTTTATTTATCTAGAGATTTACGACAAAGCCTTGTCACTAATTGCGATCCACTGTGATCTCAAGCGGCGCTAGCGACTGCCTGTCCTTCATCACGGAAGGCAGACAGTAGAGTTAAAATCTACGGGTCGAGGAAAAGAGCTAGTGGGGTGCAAAATGTTGGAACGAGGAATGTTGGAACACACACACACACACACGCGCGCTTAATAATAGTCTCTGTCCTTCCTCCTCACTTTGCCTCAGCACTAATCAATCACACTATGGGTATGAGTAATTTGAACAGGTGTGTTAGTGCGCGAATGCCACTCACGCTTTTATGATTTTGAGGAAATTCACAAGAAAAGTTCTCTTCCTCGTTCGAACATTTTGGATTTCACACACAGACCCCCTCGACTTTTAATTTTTTAAAGTTTTAATTCCACTACCTTTTGTGATGAAGGACAGACAATCGCTAGCGCCAACCAACATTTATTCTTTGTCGTCATTGCAAACGTCCCTGACCTCCCCTATGGCTGGCCGCTGTCTACGGCGTATTTTCCTTTCGAATTTTCTGAATGTCTGCGTTCATCCATGCACGTAGGACCGCTAGCTGATTCTTGACCTTTTGACTTCTGCGAGGAAATGCCGTAAGGCTCTTACTGGCATAATCAAGCTGTCTTGTGGTTCTCTCTCGTCCCCCCACCCTCCTCCCTCTCTCAAAATACGAATAACACGTCAAAAAATACTTTAAAAAAATTTCATACTCCGTGCTACCCCTCACCTTACAGCCTTATCCTCTCGATTCGATAGGATGATGATACACGTGCAGTAAACTACCTTAAAAAACACAAAACACATTTTTAAACGTGCTCCACATACTTTTTTCCCTCACTCACCCACCCATCCACTTACTACACGAAGCTGCATACACAATGCGCTCTCGCACTCAAATCACTGGAATAAAATTGCGCACCTATTTAGCACAATGAGTTACGTTCAGGTCCTGAAGTATATATTCAGAGCAGGGGGTGTGGAGAAAAAAAATTGAACCTCTGTCTGTATTGGATTAATGAGTCTGATTATGAATACCTATACATTCACATATACATAAATAATACCGTCATACGTAAAGCTTAAGAGTTTGAAATAAATACTTTTGGTGTTTACAATTTTAACTCGTTATCTCGTCGCCAGGTATATCACCAATCGCCTCTCGTCGCTCTTTTTGGGGCACAACAGAATTTTCCCAAAGTTATCCTTTAGTTATTTATTATATAACACCCCTCCCCCTTCTTAGCCACCCTCGTCTCTCGCAATGCTTTTGTGTTAATTGAACGGATGGTGGCGAGATAAACAAGTTGGGACTGTACAGTGTAGACCGTTTCGTCACACGCTTTTCTCCCCCCAATCAAATCCGCCGAAATGGGCAACAGTGCACGGTGGACAATATTACAGAGGGCGACGCGATGGCGTGACACCGCCTCCACTCCCTTGAGCTCACGTCCACCTCCCAGCAGACTTTGCGCGCGCGAATCGCTGGCGTTACGTGCCTACGTTCACATTACGAAAAGGGGGGATTGAATATTTAACCCTCCGCGGCATTCGACGCCCTTCAGTCTGCTTAAAACGATTACTAGCTTCCAACTTGTTCTTGCTATATCCACACCTGCATTTTAAATTTTCTTTTTATAGTTCCGAGTCTTTATCTAGCGCTCGGCTGCATTTACCATCAAGATGCTCAAGCTTTGCAGGAACGTCTTCTGTTTTCTTCTGCTTTGTTTTTCACGTAAGTAATGGTCTTGTTGTAGATTGATTTAATAAATGTAACGTTTTGCGACATTACTCAACATTACTTCATCGATTGCGTTACCATAAACATCGATGATTTGTTGGTCCAGTTAAGTTTTACACGTTTTATACCATTCACGCAAGATTACCGAGGTATTCACGGTTTTGATAGTAGAAATAACTAGCATAATTTGCTATAATTCTTCCCACTTCTCAATTTTCTACGTATATTAATAAAGCTAAACCTCTATAAGAGAAATCTGAAGGATTTTTTTTTCACACAACTGTACAAGATGTAAATATGATCAGAAAAATTAAGTGAGAAAAACAAGTTACTTGTCTGTTCGTAAAAAGCAAGACTGGCGTGAAATGAGTTAGTATTATGTTGAAGATCGACTGAAATGAGTTTACAATTTACAGGCTTCATTCCAAATAACCTCCGTGCATTCTTCTTTGTTCCAACATTCGCGTTTTGACACAGACCCCATATTTCCACTCTTTCTGCGTTTTTCCTAACCACTCGATCTAATCACATCGTATTCTGATTTTGACGTTTTGTTCTTAGTTAAACGCAAATAAATGGTTATATTTCGTACATTTTCACATAAAGGTAATAAAAGTCCAAGTATAGTTACTGTAGAAAACGTATTTCATCAATATAGTCCAGATAAGAAGGCCGTAATTTGCTTTATTTGTATACTGATGGGTAGACACACATGCACCTGCGTGGTATAGGAAGAATGCTGTCTTTTTTCATGATTGATTACGACTCAATTTCCATTAGAAAAAATATCAATGTTTGGATGTGCTTGTGTGACTAGAGGAAAGATCCTCTTGAAATAATAAAAGCCCATTTTAAAAGCAAAACTATTTTTTTCAAGTTTCAGGTTTAGGTCAATATTGTTAATATATCGTCGGAGGAAGAAGAGATTTTTTAATTTCGATTTTGATTCGGTATTGCTATGGGGGGCATAGACCAACGCTATCAAGAAAGGGAAAACAAAAAAAAGTCACATTAAGCGATCACATCAACGTGATGTAAACTCGATTTAAATTAAGATTTGTAATTATTCTAAAAAAATATGTGTACATAGAAATTTTGGTCCAGACATTAGGCTATACAAGTGTGTCGCGGTGTTTAAAAGCCAAAGAAGAAGCTCTGCGACACAGTAAGATCAGGTAAAACTAAACACAAGTACGAAACACTTTATACTCACGGGGATCCCACAGAGCTGCAAATGTTGGCCATATAGACACCAATGAATAATATAGTAAGAAGAACATTCATTTTTTCTTTTCTTTAAAATAACCTATGCATTCCAAATGGTCTCTAAACATTTTATTTCCTTTATTGTGTGCTCCATCAATGCTGGCTTTTCAATTTTGCAACGCTGTCAACAAAATATTCGCTTTAAACGATTTTTTTCTAATCATCTGACCTTGTGCAGCAGAGAGTTCTTATAATCGTTTCTGTGAAGCTTATAATAAGTAATTTTTATTCGAATTATCGACGAATCGAACTGTCTATTGTCAATATTCCAAAGAGATCCCGAAAGCAAAAACCCGACTCATGCTACAACTTGTAGTTTCAAAGTCCAAGCCCAGGAACCGCGCTTAAATACTGGTGCGGAATATTCAATTGTTATCGTAAATGAAAAACATAATAAAAATTCTATTATCTCTGGTAAACGTTTTTTATTTTGGGTGAGGAGGGGAGGCTAACGGCTACACCGGCATGTGGCATAAGAGAATTCATTTATCTTTAACCTTTTGCGAAAACAGAAAATGATTGGCATTGATAACTACCCGACCATCCCTTTCATAAATCCCTAACCTCGTCTGACATTTCAGTAATAGAAAGAAGTAATGATAAACTTAGCGGGATACCTTTGGAAGCGAGCGTTAGATTTCTCTCGACCAAAGGTTGAGCTTCCAGTTAGAAAAAATAACTTTCTGGCAATATATTGTTCTTATTCAGACTTAAATCCGCTGTTTTGGAAGTGCTAAATTTCAGAAATGGACTAGAAGGGCAAATATTTGCAATAATCGACAGCAAAAATCAATCTAAAATCGTGTTTTTAAACGATTGTACTTGAAGCAATACCTGTAACTAATAGGCCCGGTGGCGCAGTGGGTAAAACACTCGCTTGTTACCACTGCAACAATGAGTGTAAGAACCTTGCTTTAGACCAGTGGTTTTCAAACTTTTCCGACCGAGTACCACTTTCGAAAATTCGAATTTACGGAGTACCACCTCTAAACCCTACCTACAGCGCCCGTTAAATATAAATAAACACATTCTTTTATTTTGGCGCATGGTTCTCGCGTACCACCCGTCATACCTTCGCGTACCACAGTTTGAAAACCTCTGCTTTAGACCTCCTCTCGGGGCACACACGTTTTGCTTTAGATGTTCTTTTGGTTTTATCCGGGTACTCCGGTTTCTTCGTTCTTCGTTACCTCTTCTACTCCTTGTTCGAATAACCACAAAGTGGAAACACTTTACGATCAAATAAGCAAGCTGTCTGACATAGGCGAACACGGGGATTAAGGAACTTTCTGCTTCAGCCTGTAGATGTGAAAATTCAAGTCATCCTTGGACAAAATTTGATCAGCCTCACTGAAGGTACAGATATTGAAACGCAAAGCTTTATAAGCACAGGCGGACATACGCATCAATTTGGCAGTCAGCTTAGATCTGAGGGTTTCTTCGGACTGATGGGACCTATATCGAAAGGCGAGCGCGACAACGTTTTTTTTCGTACCCTGAAATCAGCTTACAGCGATCTTGCGTGAACACTATAAGCTTTGACGAAAGATGACCAAGACCTATGACCACATATTTTATAGAAGTCTGTGCCTAAGACTCTTTGTTACATTAGTAACTTTAACTTCTCTTCTAAAGAGAAGCACTGGAATGCCGATGCTTGGTCCTGAGCGCAATTTAAAAAAAAATACTGAAATAAAGAACAAAAACAGATATCGGAAAGCTGAAATTTAATAAAAGAAAATATGGCGGTCACTTGTTCATAGAACACTTTATTTCATTAACATTGATAACTGCGCAGACGCATGAACACTTGTTCTTCTCGTGACCTAAAAATAGAGGTCGATGTGAAAGCCGTAATATATGAATAAAAATACTCTATAATTTTATACATGTGGTAAGAGGAAACATTTTATTTCAAAAATGCGTGAGCACATTACAAAAAATCGAAGGTAAAACACGGAGTGGTACGCACGCTCAACAAAAGAACGGACAAGTGAAACTTGTAATGCGGAAATGTCTTGCAAAAACATTTATTCAATTTTTGATATACTCTTTCACCTTCGCTATCGGTTTTTGTTGTTGTTGTTGACATAACTAGATCTGTCAACTTGGTTACGTGTCTTTCCGAAAATGTCGCTGATAATTGGAAAGCAACATCCTGAAGCGAGACGAACGTAAGAGAAAAATACTGAATCTGGAAAACTATTGAGGTAATAAGAAAAGGGCGAATCTTTGAAACAAAGGCAAACTGTTTTCATATTTTTGCAAATGTTTACGATATCGGCGCGAAAACAAATTTAAACGATGCTTCAGAGAGCATCCAGCGAATCTAATTCAGCGGTTCTCTTTTGAAGAAGACGTGAGAAATTCTTAAAGGTGAGGAAAACAATCTTCTGGGAAATTAAAAGATTTCTCAGGCTCTGGAAGTCGGCGTAGTTCTCAAAAGTCACTCACATGTTTATCTTCAGGACTGCCCATAAGGCAGCACGCTCAAACGTTCTTCAAATAAAAAAATCACTTCTTTTTTGAAGAATTCTTCTTTTACCTGTTCCTCCTTTTTGCTGTTCTTTTCGTCCTTGATTTCTTAACGTCATTTTGCTTTTTACTTTCCTAACAGCACCCAACCAAGTGTCAATCTTTCTGACATCTCGGCATGCAATGTCTGGCTGCTGAGAGTTTTTTTTTAAAACTCATCACTCCAACCTTCTTCCCCTTAATTTCTTTCTCCCACGTCTGTCTCTGATATAGCTTTGTTCATTTGCAAGACCTGTCAAAGATGGGAAATGTTTCTGTCAATTTTGTTTCCTCATCATTCAAGCAGTCATGAAACGGTTAGTGATAAAGAAGAGCTATAGAGCTGCTTTCATCTATAAAAATACAGTTTTACTTCCATTACCAAATTTCGTCATTTCTCTCTCGCGCCGCGACTTAGGTCTAAATCTTTTCTCATCAGAGAGTAAAGCTCAGTGCACGATAGTATTTCCCAATGTCCCACCCACCTCCGTTTTCAAAATACATGCCTACAGACATACACAGCTCTTCTCGCATCTTCAAGTGTAAATTCCAGAAAAGTTACACAAGTGATAAGTGTTTGCGTCTCCTGAAATCTCTATTTATTGTTCAACAATGAATGGCTTTTGTAACCGATAAGCAGCCCTTATTTCAATCTTGCTTGCTTCCCTACAGGCACATTATTTCGCAACTATAATTTAGCGTAGAGATCCAAGGTACAGTTTAGAACATTTTCTCGCTATCCTGCACCATGTTATAGGTACTAATCTGTTTTTTTTAAATATGATATCATGTATCTCCTTTCTATTTTGTTTTGTATCTATTGTAATACATCTGCGCAAAATGACAAAAATCATGCACAGGTCAAATTAATGAGGTCACAGACTAGTCATTAATGAAGATATGTCCCACCTATCCCACTGTTGTAGCTTTTACAGTGTAAAAGTATCCATGTGTAATCCTGATGTCGGTGTTGTTGTGCATGATGATGTATGTGTAGGCCTGTATCTGGAGGGCTTATTCACCGACATAGTGAAAAATTATCTTCAATTGACCTCTACTCAGTTAATAGAAAACAAAACTGTATCCTGCTAGACTTTTAACTCGGGGAGAAACGTGACTTCGCCACTCGGAAACGTCGAGGAAGCGTTCGATCTATTGCCTCGGACAGATGAGAAGCGGCAGATCTCATCTTTCTCTAATCGATTAGGATCATGACGGTTTCAGCAACGTCATCAAGAATGGGCGAAGACCTGGATGTATTGTTATGACATGCATTGATGCTGGTACAAGGTGTGGTGTCGAGCCTTGAATGGCAAAAGCGTTTCGTAACTTTTCTCATCTAAAGTACTCGGTGTGAAGTACGATAATAGTAGCAGTTGTAAACAAGTCTTTGGGGTCACTCCCTGCGGCAAGTACGTGTTTTTTTTCTAGAAATGCAATTTTACTGCTAGCGGGAAGTGTTTGCTTCACAAGACCCATGGACTGCCTGATCAAAAATCTGCGCACCAGGTCGTCTTCTGCTAGCGGCGTCAAACCTCAACAGCGTTAAGTAACGCAGCCCGGAATTCCTGCTCCGTGCACTCGACCACTTGATACGGACGTCTGGTCAGATGACGTAAGATGACGTCATAGAGCCTCTTCTATTCCGGATAAAATAGTAATTCAGAAATGCATATCGTTATAAAAACAAAGTGAGATAAAAATAGCAATATAACATACCAGAACAAAAATTTTGTTAAGGCGGATTTAAGGCAGGGTAATAATGTGCTGAGCTAATAAAAAAACCTTTAGCTCATGTACATGCGCAGTAAGCGCGGGGCTAAAAATAGAGACCAAGCTGCAAAGAAGTGATCAAAGATAGACGGATGATGATGATGATGAATCTTTATTTATAGAGTGCATCTCAATGTTAGAGTCGACTTAATGCGCTTAAATGATGGGATTAAAATCCTGATTTTGGCATTGTCTCTGTCACTCAAGGCCCGGCTGGTAGTTCGAAACCAGCATCGCACGGAAATGGGACTATTTTTTTTTAAATGTTAGTTTCTGACACGTTTTTAATAATAATAATCATAATGCCTATTTTTAAAGCGCTAATATTTCACAAGATTGCTATCCTTATCCATGGCAGGAAAACATTGTGTGTGTGTTCTGTCAAGAATGCTGGTGCCCTATGTCATAGTGTCTCGGGCCTTGCAAGCCATGACGTATGCAAACAATGGCGAGCATCGAGCCAGGCTTGCGTGACTGAAGGCATTCAGTCCACTTACCGTTAGGGCCGACCACTTCTTGGTCGTGCACGACGACTTCCTCCCACAAGAGGACGTGCGTGTCTGCTGCCGACCGTTCGCACGGGGCCAGTCGAACCACATTCCGCGCGACCCTTTCCATTATTCCCACGATGCTGTGATGGACAGTAACAGACACGAGGAAGAAAGTACGCACACATAGCGCTGAGTACGTGTGCATGTACAACCACTACGCGAACATATAGACAATCACGCTCCAATTTACTCACTTAGGCCACATCCTTTATTTAAATTTTATTTTTGCAGATCATATTTGCTAATTATTCCTTCCATGTTTTTAAATACCTCTTTTGTCGTCTGACTTACCAGATCCTTGTTTATTTGTCCGTTACCGATATCTTTATTATTTAAAATGGAGCCCCCTCCCCCACCCACTATCGTCCTATTGGATACTGTATAAGGCACGACGAACACTGTCATATAAGTGTACTGCACTATACAAGTCATATTCTTATTATTAATGGTGTTACAGTACAGATTCTGATGAACAAATGTGCGGTAAGTGGCACTTTTTTTCACTGCCAGGTATTCTGAAAAATCCTTTTGCTTTTGTTTTGATTTTTGCAGGTTTTCTGCTTCAAGCGGAAGGGGTCCCCGCGTCTGCACTGTCACTGGGTCTGGAGATGCTAGACAACGACGTCAATGACGTCATGTGTCACGTGAGAGGCTGCTACTATGACCTTCAACTTTACTGCCTCAGCAATGGGGCTATCGTTCTGGGATCCTGCTCACTGAAGCAAACCTTGTGTTCGTAAGTAGTCCAGTCGATAGGTCTAGGTTTAGTTGGGTGCATTTATTCTCTAACGACTCGTTAAACTCAACGCAAGATACCCCCACCCTCGTTTTCGAGATACACGCCTACCAACATAACCATGCACAGACGAAGGTCAACAATACAGACATCAGGATTGTACAATGTACATGCGTACGTTTACATTGTCAATGCCATTGGGAGAGCTGAAAAAAAATGTTAAGAAGACGTAGCTGTGGGTAACGTGACATCACGAACTTGACCTCTTTCTGAGCACGGTGATATTTGTTGGCCTTTAATTATTTCGTTCCACAAATTAGCGATTCACCATAGTTCGGATTTTTTTGATTACACATTGATTCTAACTAGCAAACACTTTTATCGGGAGATGGTAAAAATGTCGCATTTGGCTTCGTGACGTGTGAAGTTAAGAAAGGAAATTTGTGTTATTACATAGACGTGCAGCCTCTCGTGAAAGGAGGTGGGCGAAGGAGGGAGAGTGGGAAAGAAAGAGGTTGAGGCAAGGTCAAACTTTGTATTGAACCACAAGCACAAGTACTATTTGGAAAATTACGAAATTTTAAAAAAATGCTACATAGAATACATTGAAAATGGGACGGATTAGACACAACCGAGGAAAAAGTTAATTCTCCTAAGATTCTAATACGTTTTGTATTCTGCAAAGACAACAATGCGTTTTGATCTAAGTGTTCCATCATTGTCAGGAATGGTCAGCGTAACGAGGTTCGTGTGGCCAGCAGCTGGTCAGTGTGCTGGGAAGCAACGTACACAGTTGACCAGAGAAATCCGGGCCAGAAGGTATCGGTGCATTTTCATCCGTGTTTTCCGCATAAATTTAGGTTAGATAATTGCTTATGAAGCAAGTTAACGTGTATTATGGAGGTATCATTTCCACTAGGTTCGGCTAATACCCACTAACGTGCCTAATAGGCAGGAAATAAATTTCTCGGATGCTATTATACTATGTAGATAATTTTATTTTACACCCTCATCTTTTGGTACTGTTTTTTTTGCATATGCTGTGCTTCATTATTTTCTTTGCGTTTTTTCCGATTTCTCTTGTTTCTTTAAACTAGTGCGCATAACATTATGCAGAAACCTAGTTTGGCATTCGATACACTTAAACTGGGAGTGGCACGTTTGAACAACTCAGACTTTTCTGCTTAACATAGTGCGGAATTTTGTATACAGATTGATATCGTAAAAGAAAGCCAGCCATCAACTGACGACAGTCTCCCAGACGAGACGCAGTTCTCTGCTGCCGTCAAAGGACAACCACCAATCCAAAAGCCTCTACCTTCCCCTGTCACCGAAAAAGAAGGAAGCGGTGTTCCAGCAAGCATTGCGAAAGCCGGAAATCCTGAAGTGAATGCGCACCACTTCTTCCAGGAAAATCAAGCGCCTAAAGGCAATGGCATGGCAAACGTGCAGAAATCTGTGCCGAAAGTGATGGAATAAAAAAGATCAGAATTCATTTTTTGCCGGCACAGACGCTTTGAGAAATGTCTGTTGAAATGTCCATTTATATCATCCAAACCTCAGTTTTGACAGATTCGTTCTCGTCTCCAGATTATAGGAAGACCGCATTGCTGCCACTGGTACAAGTTTCCCTCTAGAGATTCCTTTTATACTCACAACCAAATAAAAACAGGGCTCATCGGATATGGTATATATCCAACGCTTTTATATATCAAACACTTTGGACAGGTGAAGCAGACATCCCGCGTTTTGTTTTTTTTTTGCACTTTTGCTGATGTGTTCAAAACCCTTGGGGCAGGGCCAATCGTGGCTGAAGCTATCTTCGTGGGTAGTTATTTCCTCACATCATTTGACGGTTCTCCTGGAAGCTGACTGCACTGCTTTTGCTGCTAAGTGTTAAGCCTACAAGTTGGGCCTTCCACCCGCGCCTTTACCGATAACGTTATTTTCGATTACCTTGCGTGCACTTGTGGTCTAACTATAGTAACCACCCACTATTTCAGTTACAGTAACTACACGCTTTGCTACTAACAGGCAGAGTAGATATCATTTTCATTTGGATCCCTGGATATGCAAATATTACTTTTATATTCGGGGAGCTTTTTGCTTGCTCCTTTGCAAATTCAGAATCAGGCATATGTATACAACATACCACTAATTCTAATCCAGATCACAACATAGAACCCTCCACCTATTCCATAACGTCATGAATTTTTAACAACGCAGAATGTGAACGTTATTCATTGTCAGCATGGAGCTTGCCCCCCCCCCCCCCAAAGCCGATCATCTTCCTACGCCACTGTATTTAAGCAGTCAAGGCTAAGCCCAGATCGAAATAAATATTTCGCTATCTCGTCCTTCACAGACGTGTGTTGCCATGTGCCTCCCAGGTGTCTTCGCAGTGTTCCTGCAAAATATCCCTCTAGTAAATCGCGTTTCTCGAGATGTTTGAGACATCACATCTTCCACAAACTCTAAATATCATTAATCTGCCTTGGAAGGTGCGAGACTTTTGGCTTGCCTAATATCTTTTCATTATCATTTTTTATGCATCCACATACAATTCTGATATTTGTTCTTGGCCTCTTTCTGTGCATGGTGAAGAGAAGGGTATTCACCCCAGACTGGAGAAATATTATCTTGCACTGAGCTTTGCCAAGTCATTAGAATTAGAAACAATTGCACCCTACTAGAGCTTTAAACGTCTCTTTTATTTCGTCATGCAGTCGAGGGCGTTCAGCAGCGCATAGGGATAGAACGATGATCTCGTCTCTGTACGTAACACCTGTTAACGGCAGTTGCCGTCAGGTATTTCGATGCACGTTCTTAATAACTAAAATGCCTGTTAGTGGTTTCCAATCCATTAAACTAACCAACCCCTTATCAACTATGGCCTCTCGAGTAAAATCGTCGGGAGATAAGGTAGAGGGATGGTGGGTGGGCGTTGCAAGAATGGTGAGGAAGCTGATGAAGCATGTCTTCTGAACCCAAAGTTAACTGACATCAAAGATCCTGGACTGTCGTCTTGCTGTCACCAGGCATTGTGTCTCAAAGTTGCTCTTTTTTATTTTTTAAGATGGGATAGGTAGGGGGAGGGAGAAAGATCAACGTAAGACTCATCGAAAGTGTTGAAGATGAACGGATTAAACATTCCTGCATGTTTATAAATTATTTTAGCACCTTAAAATTTAATATCTAACCACTTTGAAAGGTTTAGAGATGTTCTGGCACATTTTCAATTTCTTTCTGAACATATAACAGAGCTGCAACCTTTTCTCTTGACACCCGACCAAAAGTACACAGCTATATTCCCAGCTGTCACGTGCTCTCGTGTAATTTGAAAAGGACTTGGTCCCAAAATTAAAACAACTGACGTAATTTTTTGTGTACTTATGCGCGCGTGTGCACGCTGTGTGTGTGTGTGTGTGAGAGAGAGAGAGAGTGGGAGAAAGATAAAGCGAGCAAGTGAGAGATTTAGGCTACTTAGCCCTTCTTTAGTGGATTACCATTTGGAACCATTACTTTGGATGCAGTGGCTATATTTGCGTAACATGTAGGGATTGCAGTAGTCTATAAACCGGTATCTCTAGACTGGCATTAAAATACATGTTCTCTTTAAAGACTTCATTTTTGATTCCCTTTCTGCACGGGCAATTAAAATACGCGAAACATTTCCCTTCCTCTCCTACCAGAAATTTACGATCTTATCATCGCATAAAACGGAAAAGTAGTCCCCTTTATGTGGACTCCTGGACACAGGCAGACAAGATAACGAATTAGCAGACAACCCCGCTAAAACTGCTTTTTCAGTGCTTATACCAACAATCCCTAATCCTTTCATCTCCTATTCAGATAAAGCCTTTCGCTTATTTCAGGCAGCTTTAATTTTGGCAAACTCAGTGATCCTCTAATATTAAGCGTTTACAAATTACCTCTGATCTCTTGAATGCTGTGTCAATGATTACCTCTTGTTAAAAAGAAGACAGTCTCAACTTCACAAATATATTGCATCTGTATATTGCAAATAAAAAAGTTAGCCTCGTCCATTCTCTAGGGGTTCAGTGCGACACATTTTGAAAGGGCCGTGACGTGCTCAGGTAGTACACGTCTCTAAAACGAACTCCCTATTGCAAGAAGTAATTAGCAATAAAAGTTAATAGTATATAAATAGTTACTTCGTTATAGAACACATATAGTTACTTGCTTAAGATGGCAACTTGTTCTGTCTCGGCTAAAGCAAGTCTCAGTAAGCAAACTCTAACCCCCACTATGATGAATTTTGAGTGCTGTTCACTGGGCTGGCTGTTGGGTTTTTCTCCCCCTTCCTTCCCATACTATGATATTACCACTAGATGACAACATATAAAAAAAAACAACAACAAAAAAACAAAAATCAAACTAACCTGCAGGTGGCAGGGGCAGGTGAGTACAGGCCAAAGAAACCTCTTAAAAAAAAGAATGTGAAGATGATATAAGCAAAACTCACAACTTTCTGGAAATGTGCCCGGTTCATGCACCATCCAATTTTTAAAACAACGCAATCACCCTATCTTTCTTGGATGCATGCTAAAGGCCTATTCTCACGCTGCAATATTCCGCACTTAGCAGGGTTAGCAGGCCCTGGTAGGACCTTTCCGAGTTTTGCACACGGCTGGGTGGGGGCTTTACATCGAGGTTTTCACGGATAGGACGCGGTTCTATTTTCTTGCAGAGCCTGACCTACATTACATGGTGTAGCCAATCGGAATGCTTGAACACAGTCCGCTCCCTTTTACCTCCAAATTAAGAAATGGCGATGTGGTCAGAGGAAATGTGTACGAGTATGATTTGTATGTGGGAAAACTACCTGTGTCTGTTCGACACTGCCAGTCCAGAGTATCTCAACCGAGATAAGGCCAAGATTGCCTGAATTGAAATTGCTCGTGCTCTGGGCAGCCTCCATCAGATATAAAAGTTCTTCAAACGTTGCAGACGACATTCGCAAAAAGCGTCTGCATTCTGTCGAGTCTTCCGAAGATATTTCTTTTAGAGGACATGAAAATAAGGCATCTAAGCGACTCCTTCGCACTACCCACCCCTCACCCACATCTTTTTTTTCTTCTTTTCTCTCTGCCTACTTCATCAGACAATGTTATTAACGTAGTAGCAGTAGCTTCCGAAAGTATCTGATTGTCTGCCATTTTATCGACTACCCACAATGCGCTGCGCGGATGACGTCACCTAGCAGGACACTAGCGAGTGGACTTGCTACGTGAGAGTAGAACGGTGCCTAGCAGGCAAAATCTTGTACGTGCAAACCATGAAAACATTGCAGCGTGAGAATAGGCCTTAAGGAATACACTCATTTGGAAGCACACAAATAGCCACCTACTGCACAACCCCACCTACCACCCTGGTTCCAGAACACACACCATCAATGCACACTGTTGGCAGCTTCCTTGCTTTACATTTATTTGTGGAAATTAACTGTACAAAAAAACAATTGTGAGCAGTAAATGACTTCAATAATAAAGTCTGCACACTTTTCACGAAACATAAGATTCACATAATTTATCCACCACAGCTATAGAATATGATTTTAAATGGAACAACACTTCTGGTCCTCTTATTATAGTGCACATGCTGCGACTAATGTTTTTTTTAGCTGACACTACTCTGCTAAGACTGGTAATATTTCTGTTGGGGTAGCAAAATTTCTATTTGTCATAAGATATTGGCAATATGTATCAAGATTGTATTATGAATTAAAAGCAATGTGTGTATCAGCATATGACAACATATAAGTAACATATAATTGTATATTTTATGTTCTTCAGCTTGCTAGACAAAATGCAGAACTTTACAAAAACCTGTTTGTGCACACCTCTATACATGCACACAAAAGTTTCCTCTAAAGATAAAAAAACATCAATACAGCAAGAAATGGGCTGAAGCCAACATTTTACTCACACTCTCTATACCAGTCAATGAAGCTACCTCTTCTGATTCTCAAGGTCTGTTACTGAAAGTTTAATCTTCAACCAAATGGTCTTTACCATCCATTATAGTTGGGCAAGAGCTGACTGATAACTTTGCATGAATGATCCCAGATCCTTAAAAATGAAGGTAGTGGAAAAGATACTAAAGCTTAGTTGATCACATGGGCAGTGAACTGTATGTTGTTCATCAGCTCCCCAACATTTGAAAGGCTTAACTCAACCCATTCATTCTGCCACCTTGATCTTATTAGGTGGCCTAGTAGAGTTCTGGTAAGTGAGTGTTGACTTTTTGCTTGGATGTGCAATACTCTAATCAGTTGACTATCATGTCTCCCAAGGTTACTCCACAAGTACTCCCCACAACCTAGGATGCTAGTCATGTCTTAATCTGAATGGATATATTCTGTGGCAAAAGCATTATCATCCTCAACTGAAGGAAGAAAACAGTTTAAAAATTCTATTTACATGACCATCCCATAACATCAACAGCAAGAAAGTCATTAAGGATATTTAACACAAAGACAAGATGGTGCAGACAAGCTTAAGTTTGCCTCAGCAAAACTTTCCAAAAAATCTCCCGTGTCAGTAAGTTTGCACATTCATTTTGCATGTGCACTGTGTTCACTTTGGAGCAAGTACTAAATAATCCTCTCTATGTAAACTCCACCACTAGTATAGGTGGCGTCATGCATCACAGGCATGTTTTCACATCACTAGAAGATGACAAGATGACAATGTCAATGCACACCTTAATCCTCCCCAACAGGTATGGCATCCTCAAGGCGTTTGATAAATTTCAGGCGAATTTCAGTGATGTTATCTCCCTTCAACTGATCTTGAACAAATCTAACATCAACGTCCATCTGAACCTGTTGGAATGCGAATGGTACATCTCTTAAAGGTCCAAGATATTTAAAAGTATTTTTTCCATTAAAACAGAGAATAAATGATACTTCAAAGCTAGCAAAGAGTTTAAAAAACAGAATTCTAAAGAATAAAAAAAAGATTTTATTTATTGTCATGAAAAAAAAATCATTGAGAAACTAAGCCAAAAATTACCAGCCACTTCATCAAAACTTGAATTAAAATACAATATCTAGTGTATTAAAGATGATGGCTCAACGTATTTATGTATATTAGATTAAGTTGTGGTAGCATATGCAAAAAAATCATATATTTCTGGTCTTTAAAATAATAAATAAAATACCATACTTGGGCTCATAATGTTGATAAGTTATCTACATATACTTTATCAACATACCATCTCCAGTGCACCCTTAAGCACACCACAAAGGATATTGGAGTAGTTTAGAGCATCATGACCTTCAGGCAGCTCCACAAAATCTGTCAGAGGATTGTTTTCTAGAAGTAATGAGAACTCATCCCCGGAAGGGCTCCAGTTACTGATAACAGGTGTGATACCTAAGTACATCTTGAAGCCCACCTGTTATGGAAGAAACCATAATTACACTGCAAGAAATTGTCTGGAAGATGACCAATAATCATTATTTTTAATTTTAGATAAATAATTTTACATATTATTTCTTAAAATTATTATTTATAATAATTACTAAAATGTTAATTCCATCACGGAAAAAATGAGGCAAATAATTTTATTGATATCATGAAGGTGACTAATGAAAAATAGGGGTAAGTTGCCTCATCTTTTTAACCAAGGCATAATGAAAAGACTCATGATCTAAGACAAAGACTGTAAAGTTTGTGAGAACAATATGTCAGTTCATATTTTAAAAATAATAATTACATTATTCTTTGTTTAAAAAATAATAGTATAATTTTACTTGTTTCAAATTGACATTAAGATTGTATGTTATAGTTCTGCCTTATAATAGTTTTGTCTCATAGTTCTGGATAAAAGACAACTTTTACCTTTGAGATAACTTCTGCCACATCTCTGAAGTCATTGCATTTCCCCGAGTTTGCTCTTGCTAAAAAGTCCTCAATCATTCTCACACCAATGTTATAACCCCTGACAGGCAGACAAAAAACATTAAATCATGATTTAAACCTTAAATATTTCACTCTTGGTTCTAAATGAAAGGATGTATGTAATCTACTGGTAAAGTAATCTTACATATTATGAAGTCATTAAATGATGATTGAGATCATCATCATTACACAAATATGATGAACTTGCACAAAAAATGCTGATTATTCTTTGATTCATAGGCATATCTTACATGAGTTCTTTCCAAGAACAAGCTACTAGTATTCAAGTCTTCTTTTGGGTATAATGGGATACCTACATTTTTTCCAGCTGCTTGTTGACCTCTTCATCATTTTCATAGTCTTTCATTAGCTGAGCTACCAGGGCTCCATATGTAAGAGTGAACAACTCTCCATTCTGGAATCATTAAACATAACTGGATAAATACTAAACTCTTAAAAAAATGCATAGAAGGCATTGGACAATAATTACCATTTGTCATTTAATTATATTCGCTCTTTTGTCTTAACCTGACATCTTCGACCTTTATGGCATGAGCTGTTTCAACCTTTTTTTGTTGCAAAAATGACATTCAAATAAAAATATAATCTACTCATTTAAGAATGTAGAAGATTTTCTGCCCCACTGTAAACACACACACACACACACACACACACACACACAAAACGAGCGAGAGAAAGAGAGAACTTATGAGAGATTTAAACATTTATTTATGTGATTTATAAAACTGCTCGGTGGTTTACGCATCAGCTGTAGTTTACGTTAAGCTTTCTGTGGTTTAAAAATTGAAGTACATCAGCACAGAATATGCCTCCCAAACTTACTGAATAAGCGAGAAATAATCTTTTTTTTCCACTTTAAAGGCCAAGATCTTGACCATAAATCTGTGTGATACCAATGAAGAAATACATACCACTTTTCTTGGATCACCTCCTCTAGCTGCCTGCCTTGACATTTTCGTTAGCTAGCTTTCAAGGGACGCCCCTGTACTGTTGAAGCTGACTAGGCGACTAAGCAAGGGGATGTAATTCTGTCGATATAATTAAAAATAAACCCACACATATTACGTGTCTGAATATAAATAATAATTGAAACGACCGCAAATGACAATGTATATCTCCAAATGAGCAAACAATGGACATAACAACAAAGAGTATTGAAATTATAAATTAACGAGAAATAAATGTTGACATGAGGCTGAGCGTAGAATTGTATAGGCTGACTTTTGCACCTCCCTCGATGCGAGACGTCATAACTCGTCTGCTCTACGCTTCGTGTTCACAGCCTGATATGATGATCTGTCAAAAGTTGCATGGCTTGTTCGAGGATGATCGGCGCAAAGATAATGGCACGTGAAGGCTGATGCCAAGCAGCCAAAGAGAGTATACTTGATGCAGTACAAAAAAATTAGTACAACATAACTTATTACTTGAGAACTTTGAAGGATCGTGCAAGAAGTTAAATTTTCCAAGTCAGGGTCAGCTGCATGTTCAAGTGGTGAGGTTACAACGGCACCCCCAATATACTAGGTAAAAATAAAACCAGTTTAAAAAAATCGAACGGTCGTTGTCCGTAATCTTTGCACTGGCACTGATATGTGTCCTTCCCTACATATGTTTCAGTATTTGTCAGTTAACTTGGCGGTCTGCCACTAAGTTGTTCGGAGAGGTGGAAACGATTAGGTTCATTTTCCTTTATACATAAACCTCCGGTCGTTGTTGTTTAGTTAATTTTGAAAGGCAAAAGTGCTTCCGCCGAAAGATGACTACTCACTTTGGGGGGGAGGGGGGATAGATATCTGGGAGAAGACTCTAAGCCTCCACCGTTCCTCACGGCTTCATGTACCAAGGGAAATTACTCTTGATCACGGATAAATATCCTAAATATCCGGGCATGTGACTGAAAGACGGTAGTCTTTAGTTGTACGCCCCACCCGAACGCAAGAAATTGCTTGTTTAAAATCATGCTTTTGCACATCATCACGCCATGCCTGATTTTAATGTTCATGAGCATAAAGGTATCACAGAGCACATTGTACATGTCAGCCTGGGATGCGATGGAGCCAGTGAATCGACTTCAACGTCCTGTGCCTGAATTAGGAAATTCGTCAGTAGTGGATGTGCTTTTCCCCAACTCCGGTATATTTTCTTTGATCACAGTTAATAACAGAGTGCTACATCTGATCAACGAGAATAACATGGGGATGGAGGAGACGACGGATTCGTGTTTTTCCTTAATGCAAAATTTCTCAGAGCAAACTGCAATTTTCACAAAATGTTTACTCAGTCACGCCCGTCCTTTTCGACTATGTGAAAACTGCGTGGTAAACTACACACGCACCCGCCACCTGTATCAGATTATTCAGGTAAGATAATTGGATATAACGTTTCTCAGTCTTCAGAACAGTATGTGAAAAACGAGTTGCCGATTTATAAGTGTGCACCGTTACTTGGGAAAGCGGATAGCCGAGTGGTTAGAACGCTGGCGTTCGAACTGAGATGCGTCCTGGTTCGATACCCGTGAAGCAGAGCAACCTTTTCCCCCAATCAATCCAATTGTTGGGAATGGGTACCCGAATCCATAGATGGTTTGGAAAGATAAGGCAGCGAGGGCGAGAAGAAGGATCCTGCACTTACTTAAAGCTTAGCCGGAGAAAACCAAGGTCTCTAACACCTCACTCCCAAAATGACCAGAAAAGGATGCCTTGGCCGTTACTCAGGTGTCACACACGACACTGTTGATTGAGCAGAAGGGCAGAACTTTCTTATAGGGGGGGAATGTGACGTCATAGGGTGGTCTATATTATTTTTTCAGAGGTTTAGGGTTTGGGTTTGGGTTATGGTTAGGGTTTGGAGTAGGGTTAGGTTTAGTTTATTAGGTAGGCCCTACAATTGGGCAATTGAGTAGAGGGAGCAGACGATAATGCCGCGAGCCAATTCTATTATGGCCGCCATGTTGCCCCCCCTATAAGAAAGCTGTTCCAGCAGAAGTATTGGGTACATTCCCATGAGTCAGGGAAGTGGAACTGGGCTTATTGAACAGAGCATGCAGTTGTGTGCCGTTAATGAACCAGATGATAGGAATATTTTAGTGTTTTTGCATGTTTTAATATTAGGCCTGGCAGTTTAAACTCATGGCGTTGCCTGCCACCTGAGCAGTAGTACATTAATTCTAAGATATCTGTCAGCTGCTGTTGAAACAGACACCACCATATTGGTAGGAATTAGGTTTTGGTTTTGCAGACATAAAACATTATATTTCTGATTATTGTAATGTTGCATGACTGTAAAAGAAAGCATTGTAAAATAGACATCATGAATATTTGTAATTCTGTCTGTTGATAACTTGCGCATCATTGTGTGTTCTGACTGATCTTACATTTATATGACAGATGTCTTAAAATATGTCACTTGCAATTACTGGTTTCCATCATTGAAAATATTTCTGATTACAGAATGATAGTGTATGTTCCCAGCGACTTCTTCTTTCTGACAGCATCGATACCATTGATACAATATATTCTGCTGTCACCAATGTTTGGAGCACTGCTGACTGTGATAGTGAGTGACAACCTCTATTTGCCCTGCTTTATTTTTCTTTCCAGACTTTTCTTTTCATAAGTTTCATTTCTTCACTACCTTCAGTAAGACTGGCTTACTGTTACCTGTCCCCAAGAAAAGCAGAGGTGGTTGACTTAAAGTAAAAAGTATTCACAAAAATTGAAAAGTAAATATAATGATATGTGCAAACATCCAGTCAGTCAGCACCAGCATAATTTCAAACTGAGTTTTTATGCATCTTTGGGAACATATTTAAGGTTTCTAGGAGAGGGACAGATTGGTTAGCAAACATAGCAATTATAATTTTTAACGAGAATAAAAACATTTTTGCTTTGTGTGTGTGTGTGTGCGTGTGAATCTTAAAGAATGTTTTCTTGAAGTTTGGGAGAATGACACCACAGGAGAAGTTGACTACAACTTTACCAGAAATGCTTTATTCTTCATGAATATGATGCATAATCTAACCATGTGCTTTAACTCATCAATTGAGGTGAGCCATAATATCCAAACATATATATGTTATTTAACAATACAAAAAAAATTCATATTTCGTTCGATCAAATGAACAAAGAATTGTTAGAATGTAAACAAAGAATACAGGTACTTTTTAGAGAATGAAACACTTCAGGCTAGAAAGTGGCAAATGTTTTGTTATCATGGCAACCAATATATTCTAGACTAAAATTGCTAAAATGTGCTTGAACTGCTGACAGGCTTTTCAGTAATGCAGTGTTTTCTTGGTATCTTAGTATCCCAGTGTTTGTATTTGGTTTTAATGGAGGCATTCATTTTTGTCTATAGACATATCAAGGGAACTTTTACAGACACTGTTAAAATTTTACCCAAAAATATTTATTAGTTTAAGAAAAAAGGTCCAGAATGCTGTGTTAATCATTGTTGATTAGATTTTCCAGTTTGCAGTAGCAAAAAGAGGCTCATGTGAATTGTTCTCTAGGTTTTATATGAAACATTATCTTTCAGCTATTTTGTATATAAAAATAAGATGTGTTCTTCAGGGAAGACAGATTTTTACCTGATAAGTGCATGATAGTCAGAGAAATATTCTTGTAGTTGGAGAGGTTAGTCACATGGTATGACCAGAAAGTTTGATGGTTGACTCAGGATTTGATCAGGTCACTTGCTCATTAAGGCTTAGAGAGATTACATTGTCTCATTTGTAATATGCTTGACAAAGTTAACGGAGAGCAGAAGACGTTTTGTTTTATTTTGGTCATAATATTAGTGCATTTTAGTATAATAATGATAATTGGTGTGTGCATGTTATTGTGTCAAATTGAATTATTTCAGTAGCTTTTTCATATTGCCAAGACAAAACGCTTTTGCATATAAATAACAAGAATGAATACTAATGAATGTTATCAAAAGTATAAGCAGGTTACCATATTTTTGTCCAGCCATATCTTGAAAAGAATAGTTCACTTCCTAAAAATATCACTGTTTGTAATGACTGCCGAAGCCAGTACAAGCGTCTCAACAGCCATTTTGAAACCATGTGGAGCGATTCCGATGGTCATGTATGCATGGATCTGATTGATATGGTAAGTCACCATCTGCTGCTAACAATTTTCTCTGATTTAATGTTAAGTTTTTATTTTCTTCCACAAGTCGTTTCATTTTCCATACAAAGCTGGTCTGTAAGTTATTGTAGTTAACAGTTTTAAACTCTAGTATGAAAATATAATGGAGAAATTAGTTCAGGGTCTGGTAGGTGCACTTTTCAACTTTATTTGATACTATAAAAAGAAATGTATTGAAAGAAATTATCACAAAAGAAGAGGTGAGTGAGCATGCAGGGATTTATCTCTGTGTCTGTGTATGCATGTTTTGCACGTGTGTACAACTGCATATTCCTTCCATTGGTGGTTTGAACTGCATATTCCTGTAACTCAGTGACCATGTGGTCTTGATTTTCATGTTGATACCCAGATATGTACATATGAATTTCAAGAAATTTTCAGAAAATTATAAAAGATAAATGTGACAGGAACACAAATCAAAATTGTGATTTCAGTTCAAAAATAAGCAGAAATAAACTGTTCCTACCTCAATTCATTATGAAACAGCACTTTTTTGTAAATCCAAAGGAAATTGGATGTATCCAATGGTGTTTCTAAAACATTTTTGGGCATAAGGTTACATAAATATGTATGACCACTGCAGCGTAAAAACCTTTGGATTCTAATGGTCACACACCATTTAGAAAAGAGGAATTATAACTCATGACAGAGAAAAGCAACTTCATTTTCTCAAATAGGGTCAAAAACCTATCTAACATATTCCTGAATTTCACCATTGTTTTTAAAAGAAAGGCACATCTGGAAAAGTGCACATCATTAAACTAGCATCTTTCTGTTTCTGTGTGAACGATGTAACTCCATTCACATATGGCTCACACAAGTTCAATGATCTGATTTGTTCCCTTTTTATTTACATAGTTTTGGAATAAAATTTATTGAATTGACAGTGCGCACATATTGCAAAGACACTCTATTAGTACTAATAAAATACCATCTTTTTTTATTACATTTTATTCTGTAAAATGGCTGAGTTTTGATTGTCATATTAAAAGTGTCAAAAGCCATGTGATGGTGCTGCCATTATTAATTTTGAAACTTGTTTATTTTTTGTTTGCAGATGAACTACACACGGCTTATATGGAGTGCAAAGTTTCACTGCAGTCGACCAAGTGCAGATGCGACAGTTCTGATCATTATTACTGTGCTGATGGCATTTCTGACAACACTCCTCTACCTTGTGTGTAGATTCAGTGCTGAGATTAGAAAGATACAAATAGTTAAAAGTGAGTATCCACTTGACCTCCTTAGCATTACAGGTGGCCCGGTGGTGCAACTGTTAGCACTTGTCACCAATACAGTGAAGATTGGCTGTCCTGAGTTCAGCTCTCATCTTGGGCACGCTGTTCTTTCTCTGCATGTGGCATCTGTTTACAGGACTGGCTGCCTTGTCTTGATATAGCCTTAGTTGCTGGCTCATAAAACATCAATCACCCCATCCCCTACTCTCTTTAGCATCAGCTTTGTTACTTGGGTTTAGAATTTTATGTAAACAGTGCACAATGAGCATTCTTCTGAATGGATAGCTACGCATTACAAATGGACATCATCATCATCATCATCATCATCATCATCAACAACACCATGCATCATTTAGGGTTTGACCTCCAAACAGCATTAAGCCTGAGTACTGCTCAGGGTCAACCACTTTGACATACAGTTACGAGTCTGAAAAATACCAAAAGATTAAATTAGAACTGAGATATTTTGTTAATCTAGGCTAATTTGGAAAGATCTTGCATGATTTTAATGTGCAATTTTAGTAATTTTTATTCATGATTGGAACAATATTTTGAAGAAATATAGAAAGCACACAGTTCATTGCTGTGGATATCAGTTTGGATAAGCCAGAGAGGCATAGTGCATGAAGTGTTAATAGTTACAGAGGAATCTTGATATATTGCTGTATTGAATTACATGGAACGTTAAAGTAAAAATCTTTATGTGGAGTAGCCTGGAGCTTGGGAGAAACACGAGACTGGTATGTGACCGACCAATCGAACTAGAGATAAACATGTATAAATAAATCATGTGTCATAGTTTAGTCTTATTTAGTTTGGTTTTAAAGGAGCTGTGTTATGATATAATTCTGCTCTTGTATGTTTCTGAACCAGCAAAGAGAATGCCAAATAGACCAAACTATGGGGCTATCAAGCAGAATGATATGGAAAACAGTCTGACAAGTGTGCCTGGTTCTCTTTCAAGTCACAGAGTTCATACTTCAGTAGACTCCACATGAATAAAATGTCAAGCAGTGTATGATATTTATGTAACAATAAGGCAGGTCTGAGTTCTGCAATGTATTTGCATATATTGATATTATAACTTTTATGTTTTAGCATTGATGTGTACCTATATATGTATTCTCACACAAGTTGATAATACTATTGATAATAAATGCAGTATACATTGCACAATGCTCCATTTCTATATGCCTTTGGATCTTTATGTTCCTTTCCTTTTTTGTCATCATCCCTCCCACTCCAAGAAAAAGATAAGCCATAAAATTAATATAAAATTGAGACCATATGTGCTGCCACTTCAGATCAAAACTGATATTACCTTTATTTGAGCATTCTTGTCCCATACTAAAATGTGTATTTACGACTGTGCACATGCATATATACATATGTGTGTGTGTAGGTGGATATGTGTTTTAGCTGGCGTTAGATTTTAACAAAATGGCCAAAGTTATACCTTACATTTCTTCTGGGATACCATGTGTTTAAAATTTAAAAAAATTTGTCAAGTTATGGTTGAAGCATTTCTGCTAAGGTAAATTCTGCTCCGGTTAATGCATGTAAACAGTCTCTTTCCATAGTTTGCTTGGTATGTGTCAACCTAAGATAAACTTTGTAAGAAATCTGCCTTAGGTTGTTTTTTGTTGAGGAATCTGAATTGCTTTTGTTGAAGATATAATTTGTCAGTTATGGCATATACTAATAAAGACCAAAGATAATTATTTTCTGTATTTTGCTCAGCTTTCACACTAGTAAACCTGTCTGCATGTAATTCTCCACAAGTCTTTGAGTAAACGCACAACTATTTATGTATGACTATGAGCCTTTTGTATAAAGTCTTTGTGGAATCCATGTGGCATACCTTTTCATTGACCATTCTTATATGAATGCTTTACCAGATGCAATAAACTCGTTATTTTTTATGCTGACGATTTGAATTTCATTATGCTTTGACAGAAATAACTTTTATTGAAAATTCAGATAAAGTAAATGTTCTTAATAAATGTAAATAAATATAGCATTTTGCTGTGCGTGCATGTTCACACCCTTGCATGTGCACGCACATATACACTCACATACTTCACACAAAGGATTCAGAAAAAAATTTAATTCTTGGATAACATAAAATATACAATCTTGGAAGAAACTCTTAACGTCTTTTCATAATGCCAAAACAACAAAGCAAGTATGCAAATATGTATTGTATGGTTCATTTTTTTTTAAACTGTGTACAAAATTACAGCCTTTGTTAGTCTTCAGGACCAAAACCATACACCACATCTTCGTCGAACCAAGACAGTCGTTCTTTGCCAGATTCTTTCTGTTTTATGCTTGTTCTCTCCTTGGGTGAAGATCGAAAGAATTTTGATGTCCTCATGTTGGTTTTTCGCCTGTTGGGAGTCCTTGCCAGTTGCTTCAACTGTTAATCGAAAAGTCAAAAATACACACAGGGAGGTTATTTGCACTTTCCTTCTATCCCTTCCTTACTTTTTTTCCCTTATTTTTTTGTTCATGGTTGTGAATAAAAACTAGCTTTCTTTTGAGTGGCAGATTTTGAGTCCT
The DNA here is from genome assembly GCA_004794655.1 of Marisa cornuarietis. Classification (NCBI taxonomy): domain Eukaryota; kingdom Metazoa; phylum Mollusca; class Gastropoda; order Architaenioglossa; family Ampullariidae; genus Marisa; species Marisa cornuarietis. Next base: position 4,052,006 of record SMMW01000617.1, on the reverse strand, counting down.
GAGCTATTAAAATATATCGGTGGCACTGAATTTTTTTTTTAATCGATTCTGCTTTTCTGTAATGTAATAATCACTTACTTTTGACGGCATCAATGAATTGTGCTCCCAACAAAACTGCATCCTTTACCCAAAGTAATGCTCACTATGTTTGAGAAATACCACTAACTAAAGCTGCACCAGAATAGCCGTAAAATGCACAAGGAAATAATTGTTCACTAAGACAGGCACTGAAATGATCTAGTAAGTAGGAATGGACTATTACCCATCAGACATGCAGCAGGTGGTAAGTGTTAATAGTCACTTATCCTTTATCCCTAAAGGCTCTTTTCTAACTGATGTCATTTAAGAAGAAAAAGTGCCTTTCCTGCATAAAACTGATAAGTGACTGACCTTGGGAGAAAGCTCTGGAGTAAGATTTCGTGCACTGCGTGGATGAGCAGTGCTGATTTTGCACAAAGATTTGGAGGATTTAGTTGGGTTTGCAAGGGAGGGACGTACTGGCATTAGCAGCCCTTTCCCAGCTGGTGAATGGCATAGACGCAAGGGTGTCCTTTGGTTTCTCTGGGTATGATTCATCACTGCTTCTGCCTGTTGGACATGTAGTTTAGGATGTCTGGTGGTAAGCACTGATGTTTCTAAAGGAAGACATTAGCATGCACTTGGCTCAGCTAAGAAGCATTATTTATATAGCTCTTATAGTTCAAAATAGATGAAAGCTTGTCACAAAACTTTGATGACTGACCTCAACTTCAAGCTCTGTGGAAGAGTCTGTGTCAATATCAAAGGTTTCAGTATTTTCCACAGATGGTGAGATAAAAGCTACTTTTCTGCGTTTGCTCACAGAATCAATTTGACGCAGGATGCCATGCTGAGCATCGTTTACTGTGCGGGCAGGAGTACAAGGTATTTCACCCATCCTCCTCTCATCCTAATGACATACACAATTCAAACAAGACATTTTAGAGTTTTCTAATGCTAGTACCTATTATCTGTACATTTTCCTCAGTATGCAAAAATGTTTCAAGTGAAAAAATTTAAGAAGTAACTCAGAAAGCTCCTGCAGGCTTAAGGGTAAGATATCTTTCAAGCCAACCATCAGTCATCCCTTGACTGGAACTAGTGGATGAGAAGAGCACATGGATAGACATAATGTCTGACATGGCCTGCTACTCACACCCATTTGTGCTATGGTGAGCAGGTCCTGCATAGAATGACCAGTCTACTCCTTTACGTTCATAAGCCAGTTTTTCCTCGAGTGAACATGGTGTTGATCACCCTCCAATCTACCATAAAGGATAGTCTTCAACTAAGTATTGTGCTAGGTCACATGGCCAAACTAGACCGACTTATGAGTGTGGCAACCATGTTTCATACAAAGTTACTGGTTTGATGCTGTCTGTACGAGATCGAGCAGCCTCCTCAGTCACTTGTTCTCAAATGCCTGGATTCTCCTCTTAAGTATCAGCAAACAAAGTCAATGTTTTACATCTGTAAAGTAAGACTGGAACTATGAGGGATATGTAGAGATTGTATTTCACAGTAAACATGATGATGTGGCTGAACTAGCCATGGCTGTTGTTGCTGTCACAATTCATCATGGAGCTGCCACCTTTGGAGAGGGTGACTCTCAAGTACTTAAAACTGTTTACCTCTTTGAGCCATACTCTGTTCATGTAATTATTTGCTTTGCCGTTGCCAATTACCATGGCTTTATTCTTGTTGGTGCTGCTCTCCATTCCATTACATATATGTTTGAACTGTGTGATGGTCATAGAGGGTTTCACGCATGATGTTTTCCAATATGTTGGGTAGCACAGGAGATATGGGGGCACCATTGATGGATACCTGCTGTTGTGTGTTAGCCAAAAAAATGCTCCCATTTGGTTATCAAGCAGTACTGTGGTGGTTAAGCATTATACAGAACTTTGATGACATGGTTAAGACTGTTTGGTGTTGAATTTTCACATCACGTCACAGCACCTCATGCCAGACTATGTCAAAAGACCTTTTAAAGTCTATGAAGTTGTGATAGAGGTCCTGCTGATGCTGAAGATGCTTGTCATCAGGATGTGACAATTGAAGATCTGCTTAACTATGCTTCTACCTGGTCTGAAGCCAGCCTGTTATTCTGCTAGTAGTTTCTTAGTGGTGGTGCTGATGTGATTCTGTATTACTTTCAGCATGGCATTGCTTGTGTGGCTAATTAGGATTATTGCTCTGTAGTTTTGACACTGTTTACTGGTGTTTTTTTCATTTTTTGGAAGGGGTAGTGACTGTATTCATTCTTTGGGCCATTCTTTGCATTCCCAGAATCTTCAGCACAGGGTAGTACTGCTATTTTGACCTCATCTCGTAAGTAGGTCTGGAGGTTCTCTGGTTCTAGTCTGGTTGTATGAAGGTTGTTTGCGTCCGTCTTCACATAGAAACTGTACAGGTCTTTGCAATATTTGATCAGTTGAGTACTGCAGTTCCTTCTGTAAGAAGGTGGCCTTTGCTATCCTCGATGACTGAGGTGTTGTGATGATCTGTCTTGGTGAGGGTCTTTAGTATTTGGTAGGGGGCGGTCCAGTGGTGCAATGGTTAGCGCCTCTGTGCCTGTCACCAATACAGTGAAGGTTGGCTGTCCTGGGCTCAGGTCTCGTCTCAGGCACGCTGTTCTTTCTCTGCATGTGGCGTCTGTTTACAGGGCTGGTTGCCTTGCTGTGATATAGCCTTAGTTGCTGGCTCGACATAAAATACCAATTTCCCCCCAGTATTTGGTAGGCCTTTTTGCTGTCACCCAATCTATTCCCTCCTCTATGGTCTGGCAATGGCTCCCAATCCAGTTCTCCTTGGCTGCGTTCATCCCTAAAACATTTGCACAGACACAGACTGTGCTTTTCTTTTCCCTTGCTTGAACACACATAACTTGGCTTTTCGCTTTCGCCATTATAATTCTTCTGAAGCTGATTTTTTTCTTTGCACTTCTTAGTGAACCACTTATGGACAGCCAGTTTTGACTGCTTGAACAATTACATTATTTTCAATCAAAGGAGTTCCATAGAAACTAAAATAAGGAAATTTTCTTTAGAAGGAAGGATGCACTTTGATATATGAAACAGGATGAAGTGAATGAAAACAGCTATTTGGATTACATACAACATCCATGGCAGTTGTACTGTGAAGAGCAGGAGTCAAGGACATACTGTTCTGCTTCAATTCCTGTACGATTTGTTCCTGTACATATGGAATAATGCAGGAAGTAATAACATCATGCACAATGAATTGTAAGTCTGCTTAGTGTAAACCTGAAGGGGTTATAAATGCTGTAAAGTCGAATCATGTGTGTTGAATAATTTATGTTATTGACAGCTTCACAAACAATGTGTTGGCATTTTCAATGTAACATCATCACAAAACATAATGCAACCATAATAATACTTAAAGATTAACAGCAGGTCGCACTTCAAAAATCAAACCTGTTGTGTCAGCTGAGATTTCAGTGTCTCCACCTCTGTCTCCTTTTCCTTCATGTGTTTTTGTGCTTGTTCCTGTCATGTAAAAGATGTTATTTTCCAAGCTACTTTTTGCAGAAAGATCTCAGATAAACTGTTTTGATTTGTTACATGTTTTTGTCTCTTTTGCCCCCTAGTTTCTCTCTATCGCAGATATGCCAGAAATCGTCCATTAAGCATTAGTTATGTAAAGCTTCATTATCTTGTGTTACAGTTCCTCTTAGAATAGTGGCTACTGAAAAGACCTGAGAAGTGAAAGTTGATACGAATATATCTTTCAAAAGTATGTATGTGGGGCAAGGAAGAGTGCAATAATTTTAATTTAGAAAATTATGTTACATACAAGTTCACAATTCAAAGTGGCCAATTTTCTTTTCATCTCTTCAGTTTCCTTGTGGCCATGAAAGCCACGAGTGCTATTCTGCAAACAGTAAATGCAGTGATAAACACTACTGCATTAGAAATTACTAACCAACCATACAATTATCCTAAACACAATCATGGTCTCATCACGTTCATTACTGTAATCCCAACCATGGAGTTGATAATCAAATGAGGTTTTCACGTTTTCTCACTAGCAGCTGTGCTAGTCTCTAGGTGGTATCTAACAAATGACCATGCTATAGTCATTTTGGTAATGAGGCATGCTGCTCAGATTGTAACTGAAGTGAATACAGCATGCTATAAGTTTTGCCTGGTACACCCTACTGCATTATAAGATACCACTTTATTATCACAGAAGGCAATTGTTAGGCAGCTCCATATGGAGGGGTTAGAACCACACAGCACAATACCATCATACATTTCTGCCCCACCTCTCCCCATCCCCCCCCCACACAAACACAATCATACAATAACAATTTAGACCTGCATATGATCACAATTCATTCACATACGACACTGTTCAGAAATCACACTTTCAAAATAACAAAAAACCTCAATCTGTTGGTCCCACACAGTGTCCCAATAACTTATCACACATAGTTATATAAATATTATCATAACCTCTCTACCTGTTTTTGAGTGTCTAGTGCATTATTCTTTTGACGCAGTTCCTCAATCTCTTTGTCCTTCTGAGCTAGGAACTTGTGATGGTCCTGGGTGTACTTTTCCAATGTGGCAGTCATCTCAATGATCTGTCTGTCACACTGAAGCACAGCCTCAGCCTTCTCTTTCTGAGCCTTTGCTGTCTGTGACTTTAACTCCTCAATCTGAAATATCATCAGCTTGTCAACCATAGAGAGATGTATTTGTTATGCAGTGAATATTGTTTGCTAACACAATTGCTTTATTTGCAACCAATCTCCCCTCCAATGAGACTGATAGTGAATAGAAAGTGCATTGTGGTCTTCTTGTTACAGACTGTGTTACGAATATAATGAACTATTTGTATTTGTGACTTTTTTTTTCAAAGCAAATGCAGTGTATTAAGGTATGTGCAAGAGCTCACACACACACATTCATGTATGGACAAGAACTCACCTGTTGTGACTGTTTGTGAAGAGCATGTTTCTCTTGCTCCAACTGCTCCTGTAGCTTGACCAGGAGGTTTTCACTCTCCTCCTTAGCCTGCTCATTACACACTAGCTCTTGCTTCAGGTATTCCACTTCTCTTCTTCTGTCCCCCTCAGCCTTCTCCTGCTTGGCTAGGCGACTGTGCAGAGACTTTATCTGCATGCATCACAGATGCAGGGAAAAAAGGGGATCTTTTCAATTTGTATTCTTGCATAGAATTATGTGGATTTCTGAACCAAAATGGAAACGAGTTAATGAACAGTGAATAAACATCTCACAAAATACACATGACAGAATTAGGAGCAACAACATGCTAGTTTTAATGTTTGTCATAAAAACTGGATTTGATTACCTCTCTCTCCACGTCTTTGACATGCTTATTTTGTTCCTTCAGTTCTGCACGTAGATCTTTTACCTGCTTCTGCAGTTGCTTATTCTTTTCAATGTGATTCTGCATCTCGGTGGCCTGTGCTTGATCCTGATAGCAATCATTATCTTACTTTATTGTTAGTTTTGTTCACACCTATCCTATTCCACTGTGCTGAACCATTTTGTTTGATAATTTTAAACAATTATAAAAAAGAGATATGTATTATGGGTGCTTACAGATATAAGCATATAAAATATAATTCTGTGCTATCAGAAATAAAACAATGGCTGGAAAACTACACCTCAATGAATGTGCTTAAGAGCAATTTTTACTTCCTCCTTTGCCAGGACAGGGCATCGTAAATTCAAAATTAAATGATGATTTTGATTTATCATGTTCATGGGAATAATTTGCACCAGAGGAAACAAACCTTGCAACGTTTTTAACCTACTGTTAAAACTGTATTTAAAAGTATGCAGAAACCATCAACCAGCATTTACACTTGCATTGTGCAGAAAGTTCCACCATGTCATGGATACTATATCTGAGACACTAAATTATTTGCCACTCATAAAGCTCAGTCATGTCATGGATACCCCACAACTGAGACACTGAATTATTTGCCACTAATAAAGCATTTGGAAAAGATTTCAAGAGACCTTTGGTGTCTACACCTGAAATTAATTAGCATTCAGAACTGCTAGACTTTGTAACATACACTCACTGAGACAAAAAGGAGGGTAACAGACAAGACACAACTTGGTCACATGCTTTATTAACTACTCAGCAAGGTAAGCTGTGGTAAGGGTCACAGGAGCTGCCTTCCTGCTTACTCTCTTCTCTGTCTCCTTTAGTAGCAGCTCATTCTGCAGGGCAATGTCAGCATGTCTGACTTCTGCCAACTCACTCTCATTTCTGTAAATTCACAAATACACAGTCCTCTCTCTATATATACACACACAAAAAGGATTCAAGAGGAATGACATGAAAGATCTATTTCTGTTTAAATAATCTTAGTTTTGCTGTTGGTGTTTTATGCCAAGGCAGCAACAAGATTATTCCACAGTGACAGATGTTTTATTTACTGTAGCACCCTAAACCTGGCACTTTTTGTTAAGCCATTACCATTATATATAGCACAGACTATGAAAGTAAGAAATGAAATATAACTAAACTTACCTCAATGCTTCAGCTTTCTTTTCCAAATCCATGATTTGTATTTTGGCAGCATCTCGTTCTTCTATGACATTCTAAAGAAAGAAATTCATCATAGCACATTTCAATGAATTGTGTAATTTCCGGCTTCCTACTGAGACTGTTACAAGCTTTCTTCCATACTAAATTTGGTTCTGATTGAAATGGACAATGTTACAGTATATAATAATGCAAAATATCCTATAGTCACAAATATAAATAACTATGTTTCCTTCCTACTTTACAGCACTTCCCTGAAAGACTTTCTTATTGCACTTTGTAACAACCACAAATACATGCATGCTGTAGGAGAGAACTATTATTAGTCTTAAGTAAAATTTTAAGTTCACTCCAAAGATCTTTTGTGTGATGCCAAAGGACCACAAGGAATAAACTACTTTTTTATTTCTTAATGGCTGACATAATACCAATACTACTACTATTAATAACTGTTGAATGATAAGCTGCACTTTTACTTGTTTTGAACTGAAGCATATACCTTCAATTCCATTTGAAGGTTGATGAATCCATTTTCAGAATTAGTCAACAGATTGTCTTTGCTTGATAATTTGTCTTCATTTTCTTTCAGCTGTATCTTTAGCTGGTCCATTTGTAACCTACATTAAATATGAATAACAAAGTTAAAAGTAAAATTTTAAACGCTGCTGTAAAATAACCAGTGTACATGTTTGAATGAGTAATGTGCACCCTAAGACTGTTGCACATGCTTACGGGTCAAGATGAGAGAGAGAGGACTTAGTTGGGTAATAACTGCTCTTTTCTTTTTCTTTCCTTTTAATTTAATCCTCAGCACAATAATTCACACTTCACACAATGAACCTTGCCAGATGTATAGATGTCACCAAAGCTTTAATAGATTCAGAAGGGAAAACCAAGAAGTAAAGAAAACTTTAAAGAAATCCTCAAAGAGTTCTACTCTTTATGTAACTTCCACCCATCATTTATGCCAGGCACTCGATTTTGCACACACATGCCTTTCAGGAATGAATGTAATCACCCTTGGTGAATTTTCATGAAGAATTCTCAGCATATTATATTATGTAGATACATAAAATGAGAGAGGAAGATATGATCACAGAGAAGAATAGAGAAATAAATAAGCAGTGAAGGAGAGGAGAGAAGAGAAAAATAAAATATGGAAGAGAGTCAAGAAAGAGCATCAGATGATGAGTTAATAACTCAAAAACAAGACTGCATTTTGCCCTCTGCACATACTGCTAGACGCTTTAAACATCTATTACCATACCCTTTCTGCTGGAGCTGTGCTGTCAATTCTTCAACAGAAAGCTGTAGTTCATGTATATGTTTCTTTTCATCAGCCCAAGACATGTTCACAGCCTCTAGTTTCATCTGTTAACAGACTAGAAATTCAGACTGTGCACCTAAAGTACACAACTGTCATGATTTCATTCCCAGCCCCCACCAATGTTCAGCAAGTGAAACTCCCCTACCATTTAAAAAAATAAAAACCCTCCAAACATCATCTTCCTCCCCTACAACCCTTATTTCTTTAAAAAATAATGAAGGCAGAGCAGATATTCTTGAAATTTATATTCATAAAATCCATTTACACATAGTATTCTGGGAATAAAATGAAGTACAAATTTTAAGGCAGCCAGAATTTTGATACCTACTATAGCCATAAAAACAAAGCAGAAAAGCAGAAACATTTTTTGCCGAAAAAAATTATTAACTCAGAGGAGCTGCTTCCTAGACATTGTTACGAAAGTACATGCAAGTGCTAACATCGCTGTGTAAGGAAGTGTTAGGAAGACTAGTCAATTTTATTTTTATCTATTTCTATAGTTAGACCCAAAGTTCTAATGGGGCGCAATGTGCTGACAAAGGGGGCCACGAAGGCGGTCATTTCTTTTAAAGTTTCTTATATCTCATATTGGTATTAGTGAAATTAGTTGAATAAGGGGGGCATGTGGACATACCTTTTTCGTCTGGGGGGGGGGGGCGTCACAAGTAAAAGGATGAGAAATGCACTTAAACTCAAGAATATACAACTTCAGATATTGCTTAAGGAATTTTTTCTGCAGCTAACTTTCTTGGCATTGTTTAGTTGGTTGTTTCCTAGCGGTAATATAGAATTTTCTAGTCACTGTCTTTCAAAACTGGTGTTTCAGAGATCAGAGGTTTAACATTGACCCTCAGCACTAAAAGCACTCAAACTTTTACATGCAACACTTATCTATATGCTTAGATTCCTTATAGATCATCCCACATGTATTGTTGACACATAAACTGGATTTCTGGCAAGATTTCTGGTGCTAAGATCCAGTTTGGTGTGGTAGCCTATTTCATGAAGACCCTTTTTTTCGATCCCATTTACTTACCTTCCTGGCTATCTAACTGTGACAATAAACAAGCTTGAAGCAAATTCAGCTAAGAAAAATTGAATTCTAATATTATTTATCTATGTAGAAAAACAAACGCTACTACTGTACCTTACATGATTTTCTTTTCTGAAAATGATAAAAAAATTCATGCATCCAGAGAAAAAGTGCTGAAGGAGCACAACTTTGCTGAGTTAACTGACATTACCAAACAGATTGTAAATATATACATATACCTTTTGAACAGCAATGTCATTCTTCAGTTTTTCTATTTCTTCAACCAGTGATTTTTTTTCTTTTTCTAAAGATGCACATTTTAGTTTAGCTTCACCAACTTCATCCTGAAAATAATGTTTGAAATTGCAAAGTTTTGAAAATAGTGCTATACACCCAGAGTACTAAAATACTCATAACATCTTTTATAAGATAACAGCATGCAAATGCAGCCATCACCTTCCAGAACATACAGGTGTGTGTACAAATATAGATCCTTTTTTTCCATCTTTCTTTTCTCCGTTTACTTTTTTTCTCCTTACACCTCATTCTCCCTGCAATGAAGATTTATTCTAGTACAGACCACTTTTATGCAACAAAAGATAATTAATTTCTGGTTTAGTGTCTGATTCTTTCAAGTACCTATCATAATGACTATGGAGGCGGGAAGAGAGGAATGTGACCACAAAAAGCAGACTATGGAAATACTTTACTTGCTACCAGCTTACTTGAACTTTGGCAGCTTCCTGACGCTCCTGCTGAATGTGCAACTGCAAACTTTCCACCTCTACCTCCAAAGAACTAATCTCAGCCTTATTTTTGTACTTTTCACTTTGGAGATCAGTCTGAAATAAATATTCAATGAAGTATATTCTATACTGTGGAAAATATTTTGAATGCATGAAAACAACAAATGCTGGGTGGTAAACTTTTTTTTTTTTGCATTATGCATAGCTCACCAGCTCAGTCTTGAGTTTCTCCAAACAGAGTTCCATTTCCTTCTTTTCCAGTAGCAAAACATCTGCATCAAAAGGAAAAAAGACCCCAGAGAAGCAATGTCACTTTTTTTCCTTTCTTGCATACTCACAAAAACACTTTTATTCACAGTAAGACATCCATAGGAAGATTGTTCATTGCTGTAAAGTTGGAAACAAACTTTATGTGTATATCTACATGCTTTTTGATATAAATGGCTATGTAGTAAAGAGTTTTTGCACTGCCATACTCTTGAACTGATATAATTGGAAAAATCCTTTTTGTGATGTTGGGTAGTTTAACATTTTTTAATTTGTTAAGCACTTCGGGAATGGTAAAAGTTTAATTCTTACCCCGAGAACCCTTAACACTCTCTGCAAATGCCACACTCTCTGCCAGCTGTGCCCTAGCTTCTCTAAGCCTGTAAAGACAAATATGTCAGTCTCCTTGCTTCCTAAACTGCTGAGATGAAGGCAAGACGGTAAAGAAAGGTCTTATAAAACATCAAATGTAATCAGTCAGTCCCTTCTCAAACCAACAAAATCTGGCAAGCACATTATATGACCTCTGTAATAGTTAAGATACCATTATGTCACACCTGGGCTGGACTGCAGAAGCAAAAGTACTTGGGACTTGCAGTTAAAATTTACTGCGATGATATTAGAGAGACACCTTCTTTTATTTCTTATCTCTTAGTTTTAGTTATCTCTGATCTTGTTATTCACCTCTTCTGCTCCTCCACCAGCTCATATTTCAGTATTTCCATCTCCTTCTGCATGGAGTCCTGGCGCTGATTGAAGATGGCCACAGAGTTATTGAGTGCTTCTTGTACTGAGTCTTCCTGCCTCTTTGACTGCTCTAATTTTTCCCTTTCTTCATCTAATTCAGATGCCAGTCTGTCTCGTTCAGCCTAAATACAAAGCCACTGAAAAAATGTTTCTTTTTCTTTCCTAATATATATATATATATATCCTGAATAAGTGTTTTAGAAATGCACACCTGACAAAGGAATGATGATAAAGATAGCCAAAGTGTCTGTGTGTTAGAAAACAAGAGATGGAAGCATAGAGAATCAACACATATATTTACACACATGCAGAAGTGTGAATAGTCTCCATAACTGCTGTATCTTTAAACATTTATTGGGTTCAAATTTTTGTATCTTTTTAAGAATACTGATATCGAACACTTCACTGATTGCGACTTGAATATTACTGTAGAGTAAAAGTTATTGGTAGGGAGGAAACTAAGGAGTACATGATGTACTCAAGACAGCACGCATATGGCACTTAAATATAACAGAAAACAGCCTTTTGGATTCTACTTTTCTTGAATATATGGGGTTGAAAACTGACCTGAATGCTTTGAAATTCAGCAGTAAGCTGCTCCAGTTTTTCTTGTTTGCATGCTATGTCTTGGGAGAGCTGGCATACTTGCTGCTGTGTTTCCTCTGTCAGAAAGTGAAGGCTATCATCGCAAGCTAGATGTGTGTGTATGCAATCCATTTTAGTTCTTTAAACAAAATATCATATGTCCATTTTATCACTTCCCCCAATTTATGTGCAGATTTTTTGTCAGAGTGCATATTAAAATTATGTAGCTGTATAATTATTTTACTCTTTAAATACAGTATTCTATATAGAGGTACACTGCATGTTTGATAGAAGTAGAAACATTTCATTACAGTAATGGATTCCTTATAAAGTGAATTTCCTTTGTTGTCTAAGGCAGTGGTTTTCAAACTTTCCCAGATGAGTACCACTTTCAAAAATTCGAATTGACTGAGTACCACCCCTGAACCCTACATACAGCACCCGTAAAATATATATACACATTCTTTTAGTTTAGCGCATGGTGCTTGTGTACCACTCGTACTACCTTCATAGTTTGAAAACCTCTGGTCTAAGGATAAGGGCAAACTGAAATGAAATGATATGCAAGACTATTATACATGTATTAATTTCTTTTCCATACTTGTTAAAAGAAAATATTTGGTAAGATCATACCCAATAGCTTTCTAGTTGCTTCTGTCATTTCAGTCTTCTTCTGTAAAGCAATCCTTGTTTCTTCAAGAGCTAAAGATTTCTCTTGGATTTCATTCTTCAATGAAAGAACCTAAAGCATACAAATAATTGTTTCAATCTTAGTTTAGGTATACTTTGGATTAGTTGCTACCAACAAAACTGAACAAAATGGACTACTAAAAAACTGTGACTGCTCCACAAACAAAATCTTATAAAGCTACTTAAGACTTGATAAATAATTCTGACAAATCATTTTCTGTGAACAGTAAAACTCACTTCAGACAATGTCTGTGAAAGTTTGCAGTTCATGTTTTCCTCCAAAGTCTCTCTCTGTACTTGTACTTCTTGAACTAACACACGAAAAAATGCAATGCACCAAAAGTTGTCAGATCATTACTGCATCCCATTCCTCCTTTCCTCTCCTTTTTTCATATCCATCTGATAGATGCTCTTGCTAATTCCCTCTGGTGTACAAACCATATCATACTTTAATATCAAAAGCTTTTCTATCATGTGATGTGTTACAGTAAAGATTAAGAAGCATATATTATAGATTATCTGTTTTAATAGCTTCTGCTGCAGTTTGTAGACTTATCAATAACTGAGTATGTTTGAGAGTATAAAAACATAATGGATGACACCAGTCACCTACCAGATCAGCCTACAGCTAGTCTAGTTGAATAATACATAATACTGTCAATATATTCAGAATTATTAATTATATTACAATATTACTGTTCAAGTATCACCCAAAACAGCAAACATAGCAATAGTTAATAAAATCAACGTGTAATTAGCAGTACCTTGCCTGAGTAGCTGCTCTCGCCCTTCATTTGCATCAAACTCCATTTTTTTGAATTTTTCACACATTTCCTGCACAGACAAAATGAAGAGTTATTTAATTCATTTTTATGTTTCTGATTTGGACCAAATTATCTATTCTTTACATAGCAGTTTTATGTTTTATTTGCATGTCATACCTACTGAGCACAAAGGTCAGTAAATGTTTAAGACTAGAAGTTTGAATTTGTAAATTTACCTGAAAGTGATGTGCATGCTCTTTTTCATGATGCTTAAGTTCAGTTCGCTCAGTCTCACCTGCAACAAGAACATATGCAGAATATCTATTAGGGCATCCTCTAGCTTTTCTGCTCGCTCAATGTATGGAAGTTAATGTATGCATGCGTGTGCATGTTGTGAATCCGAGTGTGTAAATGACAAAATTATTTTGCAATTTTAATGCCCATTCTATTCTACTGGTAGAGTGGGGGCAATTCATTCTCAAATCTTTCTGCTTCAGTTGAACATGGATAGTTTAAAAAAATCAAAACAAAAGCAAAAACATGCATTTACTTGGTAGATGAGCAACAAACTCCAAACTGTAAAGATTTAAGGAAGCAGGAGACACTAATTTAAGGGCTTACAATAAAATATTTCTTTTGGTGTTCTTTCAATTTGCTGTGAGCATTTATAAGAGCATTTTATCATGGAATTTAAATGACACTATTTAAGCTAAAACTTTACCTGTAACTATTTCATATAGCTTTAAAGTTATAAAATGAAAGGGCTAAATATAGCAAATACTCACATTTTGAAAGTCTCTCTTCCAATTTTTCCTCTTGATGCTTCAGAAGGTTTATCAGCTCATGTGTACATTGAATCCTTTCAGGTAAAACCAACCACCCAAAGAATGAAAGAGTGTTTAGAATAAAGAGTTACCATTTTTGGAAATACTATGACACCTGCTGAATTTTATTTAAAAAGTTGTAATCTTTTATGACTACTTGAATTCCTTATTCACGTTCCTCAAAATAGCAAGGGAAAGCACTTTAACATCTGTAATAGCAATATCCTAAACATCCGTATGCAGTTAAAAAAAATATTGTTGGAAGGCTTCAATGTAATGCTTTTATCTGGTGTTTGCATAACTAGAACAAAAAAACCTGTTCACCTTTGAAACACTTCCTCCTTGCTCACCATCTCATCTTGAAGCTTTGTGCTTAGGTTCTCATTTTCCAGCTTATAGAATTGTAATAAATGAAAAAAAAACTTACTTTATTATGAAGAAAAATTCATGCCATAGCAAAAAAAAAAAAAAATAAAAAAAAAAAGTATGCTAAATTCAATAGGTAGAAAAGAAATTCAAATATTTTTGAAATTACTTTAAAAAGAGGAATTCTTGAAAAATGTTAAAACTTTTGTTTTTCCTTTAAAGCAAAAAGTTCCTGAAGACAATAATATTCTCTTACACTCACTTTCACCAGTATTGTTTGTGAACAGCCTGTTTGCACCAAACATCCTTAAAAATATGTTCTTTTTTGTGACATGAAGCTCACAGATATGAGGGCACTCTGAAAAGATTGTTGGCATGTGAAATATTTTACTCAGATAATTGAAAAAGAATTACATAATTCTGCAAAATAAAATTTTACCTGTAACTCCAAGATGGACTTTCTGAGGGACTCAATAGTCAAGGTTGCCTCACTCAGTTTTTTATCCTGAAGGAACAAACTAATATATGAAATATAAAAGGGAGGAAAATAAACTAGCAACATGGGTGTAGTGATAGACATAGACTGCTTGTTGTAGGTGACAGTGTTAAATCTCAATGTAATACAAGCATTTAGTGATTTGACTGAATGCTTATATCACTAATGTCAGTTTCATTACCAAAGAATTTGTGGAACAAACCACTATTGTAGGACTGGTTAATTTTATCTTCAAAATAATTCTCTACCAGCTTTTCTATTCATTAGTTCTGATGGAAACTGTATGTTATATTATTCTACTAATAGTGGAGAAAAGAACAAAAACATGAAGAGAATCTTCCTACTTGATCCATTATAAGCTCTTTGTGATTTAGGAAAGAACCCATGTTACTTGGGCAGTGAACGTCTTTGTTTTTGTATGTCTGCTTGAATTCTTCAGAATGCAAGTAAAATACTGCACACCATTGGGTAAAGACTATAGTGAGACAGCAGCAGTTGGAACACATTCAACATCACTGTAGATCAAACATTAAATCTAGGACTAAGAATGCTGGCAGTGAAGACAGCAGTCTGCCAACAGGTACAGATAATATTGTAATTATCAAAACTAGCTATAGAGATCATTAAAAAGTTTATTTCCTTGCTTGTTTTCACAAGAAAATCTAGGATGACACCTTTTGTTTCATGTCCATCTCTGTCTGTGTCTTCCATTTGCGAATCTTATCAGCCTCTTGGTGTAACTTGGCATGCAAAGATGTGAGACGATCTGTCCCCAATAGCATCTCCTGCTCCTCTGAGTGCTGCTGGCTCATCCTTAGAAATGACTCTGGTAAACATTTATCATTATGCAAAACCATATACATCTACATACATCGTCATCGTCATTAAAATCCTTCTGTGTCAGTCAATGTTGTTAATTCTTTAACAAATTACAACTTAAGAACATAAGTGCATTGGTTTCTTTTGATCAGGCTAATTAAAAAAATTCTAGTACATTTAATCTTATTTTTCTTATATACACAGATGCAGATTCAGATCAAGAGATTTGAAATGAAAGATGATGAGTAATCATGCAGCTGTACACATAGTTAAACATAGTACTCTATATTTAACTGTCCCTACAAAATGAACCTGATCGAGCCAAAATGTTATATAACTGGAAATTCCTTACTCCTCATGCAATTATTAGTCAATTGCAAGTTGCATTTCAAACACTCACCACTTCCCCTTAATCTGGACAAGCAGTTGTTCTACAAGATCAAAATAAAAGAAATATTTTAGTTATTTACTTTCAGATTAGCTACTTTTGCACAAACACGCTGGCTTTTTTTTTCTCTTTCTCTCTCTTGCACACAGTGTGAACGAGAGAAAGAGGATGATCAAATGTTGGTGTCTGAAGAGAAATACTTTTTTTCTGTCACACATTTTAATCAGTGCCAGTTTCCTACCCGCCCCCCCCCCCTCATGAGAAAAATTAAAATAACTCTGTCCACCATATATGCTTGTCATTTTTGTTCTCACAAAAGTGCCTGCTATTGAACGTCAAAAATGTCTACAAAGCATATAAAACCCTCCTGAATAAAAAGAATTCCCGGCCATGAGTTTATATTATTATTTTGGCTCAAACGATCTTGTAAATGGCACTATATATAGCCTTTGTTTGCATATGTGGGAAAGCCGACTTTGCAGATGACCCCCATCCTAACAATCGAACATTAACGTGCTTAATATGGTGAGCTATTATTAGTAATACGGGAGAACAATAATGTAACTTGCATTTTTCTTCAGTGTTAATATTTATTCATGTATTCGATCAATTTTATAACCTCTCATAGAACAGTGCATTTAGATTCACCTTTTGTTTATCCGACTGAACGTATGATCGAAAGGTTTCATGTAAGTTAGACATAAGTTATAATTAAACGCGTCTGTCTGGCCATACTACAAAAATCAAGTTTATTGTATTTTTTTCACAGGATGATTTCCAAAATGCAAGCAAACTCCATGTTTATAATACTTATAAAAACTCCATGTTTATAATTAATACTTATTAACATATTCATCAAATGATAGAGTCTTATCTACACGTGAAAAACTTACATCAGTAACTTGGTGTGAACGATCGTTAATCATTACAGGTTTGAAAAGCGGCAACCTCTGATGCTGCCTCTGCATTGTCAGAGCCTGAACCGTTAGAAGGATTCAGTCATTATCTGCAAGTGAATATTTGTAGTGTAATCCGATACTGTTTTTTGTTATATATTATATTCGTATATCGCAAAGTGTTTGAAGAGGCTTCGTTTCTTTGAATGAAAGCATGTCTTTTGCATCGATTTAGAGTAAAAATGTGATAATTACCTTGGATAGCCATTTAGCAAAGATCTACTTAGGCCTAGATCTGAATGAATACAACCAGTTTTGAAAGTCGTGATTGTTGATGAGGAACAGTCATTAAATATTAATGAAGATAATTTCAAAAAGTATTTCTTGAAAGTGCATATTATTAACATACTTTGAGAATCCAGAATGCCTGCAATTTTATGTCGTCTGCTCGTTCGCTTTTCGGCGTTTTAAATATCGAGCTGCGGAAAAACTTTCAATTCTCTCCCTTGAACATGAACGCGTGACACCCACGTCTGTCATGCATCTTTTATGGCATAATCTGTATTTGTGGCGTCGGGTATGGAGGGTTGTTTGTGAGTACACGCTAAAATAAAGAAAGTTATTTCCTGGAATGAAATATGTAAATAACGCAAAAGAAAATAATCCTCTCTTGCTATCACGCAGACCGAGCGTCCATTGAACATTACAGCTTGTGTAGTTATTACAAAGTTCCCTTCTTGGCGTCTCACACACACTGGATATATATATATATACATGCGTCTGTGTGCGCGCGCGGACATGTGTGTGTGTGTGTGTTGCTAGATTAGACTAGACGAGAAATCATGAAAGATAAGAGCCTATGAATGCAGAGAGATGGGTCGCAAATGTTAATGGAAGATGCAAGTTTGTGAAATGGAACTCTTATATAAATGGATAAAGAAAAAGGATCAGATATATCGCTCACGCACCGTTTCTTCTTTGAACGTCACTAATTTGCACGGATGATGATGATGATGATGATTGAATTTGTAAAACGCATTTCCACGTGTGGATGTGAGCTAAATGAGAAAGACTACAAACAAACTGCATGACTGTCCGTACAAGAAAAATGGCACAGAGAGAAAGGCAAAGCAAAGAAGAGTCCGACTCGAGTGGTAAGGCCTCAGTAGCTCAGACAAATATTCTGGGGGGGGGGGAGAAGCCATGAAGACAACGACAGCACAACGTGTGGCGATTTTGTAATCAATGCGAGCTCCGGCTGGCAGTCAGTAAAAGCTTGCTGAGGAAGGGTGTAGCATGGTTTGCTTTCCGCCCACGGAAAAATACGGGTGGCATTATTCTGAGCCATACTCAAAGGAGATGAACTTACAGACTGAATTATGTGAAATTCAAGAAATGATGACGGGTTGATAACAATATCAAGATTCCAGAAGGGTTGAGAGAGATGTTGACCCCCAGAGACAGCAAAGGTAGAAGAGGATGGCACACATTTCAGTTTATTTTCAGAGGCTGTTAGAAAGACCTCAGTTTTGTTGTCATTTATTTTCAATTTTTTGATGGACATTTGGGCTTCTATAGAGTCTCCTTGTGCTGTATGTTGCTGGAACTGAGAAGCAAGGTTAGATACTAGCAAATGTGTATCATCAGCATACACGTGATGCTGCAGGCCCAAGTGCCGGATGGAGGAAACAAGTGGCTGGATGTAGACAGTAAATAACAAAGACCCAAGAGCAAAGTCTTGAGGTAGCCCGTAGTTCAAAGGAGCAACTATCACAGACTGGGTGCGATCAGTCAGCTAAGACCGGAACCAGTTCAAAAGAGCTTCAGAGAGATCACAAGTAACATGAAGGACCTGACCTAAAGAAGGAAAAGCAAAAGATGGGCATTATTTTATGCTTACCTGAACTACGTGTTTACAGCGCCTTGTCAGAAAACCACGGACAACAATTAAATCACAAGTTCTTTGGTTTTTATCAAATGTGCCAGACTTAAGTCATTTAGACGTGTGTCTTGTGTATCCAAGAATACAGCTGGCGTTTAACATAGAAGATCAGTTACAAAAATCAAGGACACTGAAATAATGTACTGTTCTTTCATATGGTTCGAGAGTTGTTTTTTTTCTACAGCTCATTTACAGAAACATAGTTTACGTAGTTAACTTATTTTGTATTTTTTTAAACTCTTAGTTTTTTTTAACAGTCACTCTGTACTTGCCTATCGTACAAAGAAGTGATTATCGACTTCAATTTTTTTTAATGAGACGACGACGACGATGATTATGTTATTTAGCAAGTAGATAATCTCAGATCCTATCACGCTGGAAAGTTCTTAAATCAGTCCGAACTAAGCACACGTGTCAGTAAGACACAAAGAAACTGGCAGCATCGTTACCATTCCTTATGTCCTTTATTACAGTGTGCAGCAACAAAATGTACAGAACACTCAAAAGTTTTAATGCGTTGCACACAAAGATTCACAAAGATGCCTAACTAAGAGCGGTACATGTAATAAATATGAGAGTTGCATGAAAACATACATCGTTAAGTCAATGCTGTTATATTTCACAAAAACGTAAGTATATTCAACAGAAGAAAGAATCAACGAGTGTTGTCGGAGTTTATGCCAAAGCCCGTAGAAGCAGGTACACTATCAAGGGTGTACACATGAGAACAGGCACTGATCTAATCAAAAAAAAGAAGCCCCAAATGTGCACTAAATATTGGTTATCGTACACGAACATACGAGAAATAGCACCCGCGATAGATATGTTCATTATCACAACTTTGGATAGGAAAAGAGTGGCACAATGCATTTCATTACCACACGCAAGAAACGTTTCATTGACATCTTATTTCCTTCTTGCATGTTGGAGTTCGGCTGAATGTAAAGGCGTTGGCACGCGCTCAGCAAGTAGATGGTGGCTACACGAGAGGTGCATGGGGTCAATGCTGGGTCATGCATAATCTAGCAAAACACTTGTATTTATGAATGTAAATATGCTCTTTATTCTTTGGAAAAAACAGTGGGTCACACACCTAAAGCATGTGATAGACTCTGAAGTAAAGGCATTTTTTTCTGCATCCACATTTGTTCACTTGCAGACGGAAAGCCAGCAAGGGGGTCTCATGTTAATTCTTTGGGTACTTAAAATGCAAAAACATGAACGTCTAGGCATTTTATTGTACAGAGAAACATCATGTCAAAATATATAAAGAATAATTTAATTATCTAGACATAAAGATATTCATCAGAGGGGGATATAGGAGAAAAATCTTTTCTCTCTCTCACACTCATATCCTTGTATTCTACTTTCAATGGTATCATCATGTAAGCATTTAAAAAATTTAGTCCATCTATTTGGGAAAAGGGGGATGGAGGGAGGAGAGATTCTTATAAGATATTTGACAAGATGGAAATGTATAGTGGTACATTTCAAAAGTGCTTAACTTTAACACTTTTAACCGGTTGCAGAAGGTTTGGGCGAAAAATATAACAAGCACAGTACACAACACTGTTTTATTAATTATAAACAAAAGAAGAACAAAATGAAATCTGGAAAGGATAACTAATTAATATCACTAAACATTATCTTTGCCAGAATATCTGCAGGTCTGTAGCCGGTTCCAGACAAGCTTAGAGAGGTCATCCCGCCATTGCCATCGATCGTCCGCAAGAGGTAGCAGACGCAGGATTTTTGTCATTGGGTATATGCGGGAAAGTTCCAACAGTCATCGTTCTGAGCTCCTTTGGAATAGATGCCGCTCTTTTAAGTCTACAAAATGACCCAAACGTCATCACGATCAAACACAAAGTAATGCGTTGTGATTTTGTCAGATCTTAGTTTGCAGTTCTTCTAAGGCAGACATGAAAATAAGTTATATTTCAAAAAACCCCATTGACTCAAAAAATGATATGCCTAGGCTAATGTTACGCTATCCTTAGATCGCATCAACGGTTTGTTTGTTCGGGTAATTATCCACCCACAGTCCATCAATAAAATCCTAGCCATTGTCAGTTATATCGATTGCGTTACTCACAAGTATTTTGAAGGCCAGAAAAAAACTTTAGAATCCATTAAGCAATCGATTCGAGACAGTCTTATTACAGAAAGAAATTGTAGAAAATCTCTCCCAAAATCTTTTAGACACTTTCTTCCTCGTGACAGAGTTATAGCTTATTATAATACGGCGAATCTGAGTTTGTCCGCGAACAAGTAGCGAAAGAAAGTCTGATGGTCAGCCTTTCTCTACAACCGCTTGCCAACTGATCTTCATCACCCTTTCCCCAAGTTAAAAAAAAAACCCAACAAACAAACAAGCAAACAAAAACTTTCACAACTAACTCTGACTAAGTAGCTAAACATGTACAGAATTCATATTAGTCATGCTTAGTTTCTACAGCAGGTCAATGTTTCCAAAGCGCTACAACAATAAAGGGTTTTAACACGCGACCAGAGAGCTCTATGGCTACACCTCACACAGGGCGAGGGCCAATCGATCCTAGCCTTCCTGAACAGCGTGATTGCTGGCTTCATTACAGAGTCGAAGAAACTGGCGTTTTGTCTAATGCCATTATTATTCCATATAAATCGCATTATGGCTATAGTCGGAGGCACCGGCAATTCAGAACCCATGCTTTGACCTAATGCATTGTTGTAGACATAATCTAGGTAGGAGATCCATTTGTTCTACTTCCAGAATATTTTTATTTTTCCGATGGCTTCCATGTTGTTTTCTTTGCTGAGTGCGCATTGACCTAAATCGTATCGCGTGTCGATCTAAACTTGTGGTACGCAGCTGACTGATAAGAAACACCACATTGCCTTAGACGTTTATCAAGCAATAAATAAGCAGAAATCCTGGTACAAAGAACTCATTTTGATGTTAACCGTCGTACTGGAAAACAGATCTATTTTTAGTTTTCAAACACCAAGTTTTACTGAAGTTAAAACGTGATCAATCGCAAAGTGGCATACAGATTGTAAACACACTGATAAGACGGAACAGCGAAATTAAAGTAAGAGAAACTAGATCGAACTGCGAAGATTATTATGCATAAATGAAAATATTTTTCGGTCTAGGTCACATTGGGCCGTTAAAATATACAAAACGAGCAAAAACACACGCAGTCACAAGAAATTATGTAATGTGTCTCACATGCTGGAAAGAGGAAACCTCTGAAAGACTAAATCAAGATCACTGTGCCCTTGGCACGGTAGCAGTTCCACTTACCTCCACACACACACACAAAAGCACGCACGCACACACATATTATCTTCTTGTCTTGGGTATAGGTTTTAATGAATAGCTTCGTCAAAAAACAAAAAACAAAAGTCATGGACTGAATTCAGTTACTGCTTAACAGTAACGACACCTTTGACAAGAACATCTCCACCCATTTTCTTTCTCACTCCCACTCCACTTTCTCTTTTGCATTTACTCTTCGTTACTCTGCAAATTCATGTGTGTGCTTAACATATTCAGCACTAAAGAAGACCATTGTTACCAGTATAAAGGCCTTTGAAAGTGACATGGGCAAGGTATCGTGAGAACTAACATAAGCAAGAGCCACGTCACTCTGTTTATTTCAGCCAGTAGCCAGGGCACTTTAGAGAACGTCCACATACCCTTCTGCAACGTACAACGCAGCATTCAAGAAACATACCCTACAATGTCACAATAATATGAAATACATATCTTTTCAAGTCAATTTTTTTCTTTCTTAAATTAGTCAATAAGTCGGACTTTTTTTTAAAACTCCTCGGTACAATTCTTCTGTGGAAAGGTAAGACGTTGCAAGGTTGAGTGGTCCATAATAATAAAAATAAGAAGTAAATATTGCTGGAGTCGTCGAGTTTTAGATAACAAAGAAGCGAATAAATGATGACGTACTGAGCAATAAACTCTTCAGTTGGTTTTAAAGTGCAAAACATCTAATTGTGAACTCAGTCAAGAGTTTTTATCCGCTGCTTCAGGCAGTAAAATAGTTACAGTAGCGGATATATATGATCAGTGCTCAAGGACAGACTTGTGAAAAAGAGTGACTGGAACAGTACATTACAGGATCTGTCATGGCCGTGCAAATACAAACATGCAACTTCGTGCTCTGCGCATAAATTTGTAACCAAGACAGGAAATGTCTGTTAGTGACAAACTATGCCTTAAACGTCATCAAACTACAGATAAGAGACAAACTAACTAATTTCTTTTATCAATGACATTCAACAGGCTTACCAACCTACCCACCAGTTATTTAGCATTTCTTGCTTTTAATATATATTTGTACATTCCGAACAGTGACGCTTTTAACATTGATTTGACTAAAATTGAAGTTTCCATCTTCAATTTTTATACGTTTGCATTATCTAAGACCTAAAATGTAACTAAAGAGCACACTTAAAGATCAAGATATTTTAGGGAAGCATTGCATTAGTACGCATTCATTTTTGTGGGTGTCTCATTCCAAATGTGAAAGTAACTCTCATATGTCTTTTCCTGTTTGCAAAAAAACGCTGCCGATTTTTTAATATCTCATGCAATTCACTTAGTGTCTCTGATTTCATTTACAGGCAAGAAACTCAATTATGCACCTTTAGCCCAGTTTAATGTCAGCAAAAAAAATCTAAAACATATTATGCTAATTATGAAAATCAAGAACACGTAGTTCCATCAACAGATTTTTTTTAATACTAAACCAGTATTGAGGAGGTAGAAATGCCCTCATTTTTGCAGGCAAAAAACTGTAAATCACTTCTGCATTGTACAGCTGTATTTTAATGTTTTCAGTAATTCCGGGACAACATAATTCTTCAACAAAACGACAAAAAATAAACTGTAACAAATTTACAACACAGAGGAAAATTATCAATTTTTAAGTAGTGGTCTCTCAAATTACTTCAACATAAACATAGATTGTGTAACAAAATTAAGACAAAGGGCTTAGTGTTTTAGGCTGAGCTATGTATGCATCAAATCAACGTAACTGAAACTTGGTGTTATAATTACTCGACACCTGTTCAGCGGGACAAGAACGGTACTGTTCTTGTTCTTCGGAATGGCTTAAGTCAAGGAAGCCGCTTGGATGAAAGCTAGATCCAGCTTAGATTTACACCCCGTTAGGCGACAAAGACAACTAAAACCTGATTAACACCGCGTCAGATACCCCGATCATTTGTCAGGCTCGCTCACACCCAGAGTGTTATTAACCTAACACTCTAAAAGCACCCCCGCCCCTCAACACACTACATCCACTCTCGTCTCCTCATAAACAGTAACTGAAGGTCATCCAGCTGCATACACAGACTAGTACACATTCAAGCAAAGTATAGAAAATACAATTATGTCTTTGCAGTAACATTTTGTCATGTGATTTACATAAAGATTTTTATACATAGAAGAACCGACTCCACTAAGTCTATCACAGTCTTACTACATTCATTAAAATATACAATTAAATGTTGAGAATAGGTACTTTTACAACATAAAAATGGCTTTTTCACCATTTTGTACCCTTCATTTAGAAAGAAGCAAATACAAATATTGGTTCAAGTGTTGATTCCCAGATGAGCTCATCGCACGAGAAACAGCAGTCGAGATGTAAGCAATGTTGCCTTATTAAAACATTCTTTAAAAACACATGCTCTAGATAAACTCAAATTCAATAGAAAGTGAGACGGAATCCTGTTTTCTTATAATGCTGACGACAGAGGTAAGAAGGGACTGTTGAAGGATTGTTCCACAAGGACAAACACTCGCAAGGAAAAGGCTGAAACCTGAGATCTCTTGGATGTAAACAAGAGCCATCATGTATCGTCCGTAACGTTAACTTGCCACGCCTGAAAATTACCTCTTCGAAAAGGATTGGTATTTAACGATCATTGATAGACGTAACCTAGTGTTTGAGTTTCTACAAGTTTAATTAGAAGAACTCGTGAAAATCTCCAAGCTCTCACAGGTATCTTATTCTAGGTAAGAACAGGAATTATTTAACAAGAGCTTTCTCTCTCTGTGGGAGGAGATGTGTGAGTTCTACTTTTGAGTTTGTATATTAAAAGAATATAGGCAAGTAGTATTAACTTGTAGTTAGTCGTATAGCCACAGCTGGTCATGCAGAATTTCCGATATTGATTTTCTTCTGCGTGTACACAGGCATAGTTTAGAAAGTCGTGCAGGTTCCCAGGCACTGATGGGACACATGCCTGATGCATCATGGGTGCACATGCACAAATTGCATAAACAGTTTAGTTCGAGTGAATCTTGTAATAAAATTTCTTTAGTGATTTTAAGGCTACAGAGGTAAAATCACACCCAGCAATCGGTCTGATAAATACATCTCATAATGCTAAGGCTTACCAACATGTGTTTAAGAACTATTTCTGTGAGACATTGAGTGCTGAGGACTTCAAAATTGTTTACGATAATTTGTTTAGTGCCAAAATTACAGTCACGTTTGGAAGTCGTTGACGATAACTCTGATATTCACTTGCAGATTTAAAATAAAGACATTACTAAAATAGTTATAACTGTATTCCTTCGCATGTTAGACCAGGTGAAAAGCAATTGCCTCTTACAACGAAAATAATAATAAACATTTTCTCTAAAATATAATCAGCCGACATAGATTGCTCCGATTAACTCTGCATCCAACACTAATTGCCTAGGTACAAAAAAATATTATTATATAGTATACCATCAGCTGGGAAAGACTTTCAGATGAAAGGCCACGTGTCGGGCTAGATCCTGAGTCAAGCCTTGGCACTCGATCAGTTATACAAAACACTGGAAGTCACCTCTGGCTCGATTTTCGGATTAGAGAAAGTTCAGATAGTTCCCGAGTACTACTAGTTACAGTTCTCTCTCTCTCTCCCTCTGTGAGTGTGTGTGTGTGTGAGAGCGCGCGCGTGCGTGCGACGGGGGAAAGGTGTGTGTGGTGGGCGGGGGGAAGGTGTGTGTGTGGGAAAAAAGAGAGACGATGGCAATGATTATGACCAAAGAGAACGAGAAGAAATTTGATTTTGTTTATGTTACATTGTGTTTCTGCTAACATTTATCATAGAAGAAGACGAAGAGGAAATGAGAGGGGAGAAGAATGGAGCAAAGGATCGCTGTCACAATATTTACATGCCTACATATTTATATCAGCGCCATACTGGAGCTTACATTGATCTTCGTCGATCAACGGGCAGATAAGCTGCAGCGATGTTCTGTTAGGAAAGACTTTTGTTCAACCCCTTGAAAACTTCTGAAGGCACAACGACTTCAAAGCCGATAAAAGCTTCTGCTGGTCTTCATAAGATTTCGGACAAAGACGAAACCAATGCAGTTTTGACATAACATAAAAAAAAAACAAAAATGGACATCAACAAATGGTCACTAAAAAATAGAAATCCGATGCTTCTGACAATAGCTTGCTGGAAGTCATATAAATACAGACCATGATTATAGCTTAGGTTGAAGACTTTTGGATTCCTCGTCAACTTTAGAGACAAAAATAATAATTGGAACAGTCAGCACGACACACACTCACACACACACATGGAAGTAACTAAACTATGTATGGACTGCCGCTATTTAAAAAAAGCTTCGACATATTCTAGGATTCAATAGAGTGTTTCTAAATGTGTACAAGCTGTACAGCTTGAAATCTTCTTGCATGGCATACGGTTACAATGCAAACGTTATAATATGCTTTGAAACAAGTCTTATTTGTTCCTGTCTAACTAAGCTATGAAACCCACTGTTGAAACAATCTGGATCTTTTCGTGGTCTTTGAGACACACACATCGAGCCCTTTTTCTTAACGGTACATACCCCCACCCTACAAAAAAAAAAAAGAAGAAAAAAAAAACTGGCCCGAGGACTGGGAAGGGGACCGATCTAAGCTATATTAAGGATCATTACACTTTTAAACGAAACTCGGGGACACATCTTTCGTCTCAGGCAAGCACACAGCAAAACATGGCATCTGTTTAAAGTGCTGGCTTTAGAGCAAAGGTCATCTTCGGACATTCTGTTGGTATAACCCTTTCTCTTCCCCTTCCCTCTTTCACCTCAAATGTTAAATCACCTTGAGGTGGAGGCAGTGTACTTTTCACTCTATTCAACCAACCACCTAAAATAACCATTTAAGACAAGGGATTATGAATTACAAATACATTAAGTGAAAATAAGGCCCTCACTAAATAGCACGTCACAACATGTGTCAAGGAACTGCGTATTCAGAAGTGAAATCAGAACAGGACACCTGCTAGACTTTGACAACTATCACATCGTCAGTAATTTAACAGCTCAACACAGTTGCTTCCCCTAGAAGGGGTTCTCTTCGCACATACCAACATGGAGTTCACACTTGAGACAGGAATAACACAATTTATCCCCTATCCACCCACTGTCTTCGCCGTCTTTTCAAAGCACACACTTGAGGTTGAGAAAGGTAGGGAGATAAGATTATATATGCAGGTTACATTTTATATACATAAGATTGCTCTAGGACACGTGGCTACCACTCATAGCAAAAGTTTGACAAAAAGTAATAAATAATATATACAAACGTGCCCACTAACTGCAAAAGCACCGTGAACGACCATCCAGAATTTCACATTATTAACCTCCAGTCTTCCGGCACTGGAAACAAATCAACCTTTCTTTCCTGAGACAATCGGAACACAGACGGCCATCCCCATAAGAGCATATCCTTTCTACAGTAGCTCGTGAGGAAGGATCCATTGTCAGAGCCTTAATTTGTACATATATGTATCTCTATCTCTCAGGAAACTGGAGCTTATGGCAGAGGATGAATTCCTTTCTGACTTCACGAAGCATGTTAACCGGTTCGCTGACCAGGAAAGAAAAGACCACCACGTAAGTGTACACACAAACACGGCCAACTCCCACAGTATATCCTCTGCTCAGCTCTCGGAACCCAGTTTCTCGCTAGACTCCGCGAATTCTCCCTTTACACCGTAGTCTCGTCCAGGTCGAAGTCCATCTCGTGCCGCTCTTGCACGTGGTACACGCGGCCGGTGTCCCGCACCTGCTTAGTGGCCATGCGCAGCAGGTTTTCTTCCTGGTGCTGGACGCTGGTCTTGATCTGCTCCACCGTGTCCGTAAAGCAGAAGTGGTCCGCGCGCTCGCGCATGCGCACTTTGTGGTCCACCTCGATGACGTTCTTGCCTCGTAGGACCATCAGGGGCGCAGTGCTCTTGGCAATGATCTTCCCCACCTACGTTGACAAGAGTCATGTGAAAGACCAGAACTCGACAAAACACAGAACGCAAAGAACTTGTTTAATGTAACTTTTGTCTGATGTAGATACTTTTTAAAGGTCAATGGTGTAAAAGACACAATAACTCAAAATAAGGCACATCTCATCTACACAAAACACTGAATAAACAATGAGGAACTATATGAGTAGTATATGACTAATTAGATAAAAAAAATACTATTTTTAAAGGGAGTGGTAGGGTTTACTATTCACCTCAGCCAAAACCAAGGACTGGTTCTTGGACGGATCTACTTCCGGGAGATTCTGAAGCTCGGCCGGTAGGATGGCCTTGTTCTCCTGCAACTCCCGATAGGTACACGGCACGCAGATTGTGGAGGAGTTGACCTTGGAATAGAAGGTGGTGACGACTTTGCCCTGCTGCAATCTGTAGAAATAGTTGCTCCACGCGTTCGGCCTTTCGTGAACGACGGAAAGCTGATTTTGCTCCTGGGGATAACATATCTTTCATGATCATATTCTGCTACTCTGCAACTGTCACTGACATGTGTGCCACATTGATCCCCGTAATAGGGCAATGAGTGTATTGATTTTGCTAATCGTAAACGTAATTTACTGGCGTGGCTTTTCAGTTAATACAGTTATTTTGCTACTGATCAATAGACTGTACCGTTCGTTCGTTATTGTTTATTGTGACCCTTAAAACGGATTCAGACGTGTCGTCATTTCGTAGATATTTTACGCAAGAATTAGAGATAGAAAAGTCATTTTCATTTTATTGACTATACGCACAGGGCCGGGGGCATTTTGAGCCATAACATTAGATAAGATATACATCACAATACCAATCTCATATGTTCAACAAATTGTGACAATATGGCAAAATATGTAGATGAATACATGATACTAAAAATATATATCTACAGAAGTTACTTAAACAGTAATAATACAATTTGAAAAAAATTGCTTAAATTAAGAAGCATACTTTTAGATTTAATATTCATCAGCTGGTGAAATTTGGATGACGCACAAATTATACAGGAAGAAGCACTTTCCGAGAAACAGTTAACAAAGGGTGAGCATGGCGATACCTTGCCTTCTTTCTTCCTTCTGTATATGTAATATAATTGTAACATCAATATTATGGATACTGCAATATCCACTTATCATTTTCGCTTAGCCATACATCGTTCAATCATTCAACTATTTAATGATTTATTGATATAATTTCTGTAAATTTGCAAATCTGTTTATCCTTTATTTCTCTCTTATAGTCCTATTTGGAACTTTAAAAAAAAAAAGAAGTCACTGAAAAAAAAGATATTTACGCTTCCAGAACGACTGCAGCATTTTTTCTCGCTTACATTTTACAACATATCAGCAGCGGAAATACAGCGACCGGAAATAACATGTGGAACTGCACAAGCAGCTTCACGGACTTCCGTAGCTTTTCACGAAGAGAAGAAATGTGGGTACGAACCTGGATGACCCGTAGGGTCGGGTGGCTCTCGCGACACATGTGGCACACGGTGTTGGTGTAGGTCATGCCCATGGAGCGCACCTGTACGCTCTCGTCCTTCAGGCGCCGCAGGTTGTAGGTGATACCATTAAACTTTTTGACGATCTCGTCGAAGTTGGTCAGCAGCGACACGGGCGCCTCCTCCTGGCGGTCTCGCGACAGGCCCATGGCGGCTAGCGAGGCTTCCTCCCCGCTGACCTCCTCGCGGCACACCGGGCAGCGCGTGCCGAGTGCACTTCCGGCCGACCTCATGAGCCGACGCAAGCAGTTGTGGCACAGCGCGTGGCCGCACGGGAAGGTGTCAGGCGCCTGGTGGAACTCCATGCTGTGGTCGTACTCGTGTTCATGGTCGTTGTGATGGTGTCCGGCGTTGACGTCGTACAGGCGCATGGCGTGCGTGCCGGGGTTGGGGCTGGACAGGTCGCTGTGGTAGCCGGTGCTGGTGGGACTGGCGGGGGGACTGTGCAAGGGGCTCTGGGCGTACTTAAAGGTGGGACTGTAGAGTGGGCTGGAATACCCTGAGCCATAGCCCGAACAGAAGCTGCTGGGCCGCTGGCCGCTGGCGCCATAGCCGTTGGTGTAACCGCTGGAACTGCTCGAGTATCGTTGTGACATTTTAAAGACTCTGCGATCTCCCAGACGACACGTTTAAGCTGGAAGAGGTAGAAAGAGTATGATGTATTATTAATTGCAGTGAAAGTCATGGTATGTAGCTGCCACACATCAGATAAGTTACTGAAATGAAAGAAATATCCTCGCGTAAATATATTGAGAGTCTATACATGCACTTACGTTTGTACCAATCTGTGGGTAGATGTAGACAGTATACCCATAAAGAAATCCGTTAATCACTAAAACAAATATACTCTCTGTTTATGACTTGTTTTAAAAATGGGAAAATGTTCATTCCGTTTCAAGCCCATCCTTTTTTCACCCTTTAAAAGAATCCCCGCCCCCGCCCCCAGATATCTTGACCCCTTATAACTGCATGAAAGAAGTGAGCTTTCGAATTTTTTTTTATAGCGAAGCTGCGCATAAAAGGTGAAGTTTGTTTGGCAAGCATTTCTTATCGCTTTATCGTAGGCACATAAACTTGGTAGCAAGCGTCATGCCCATTTAAGTAAAGCAGGTATTCTCGTACTCAACTTCTCACCGCAGCACCCTGTTTGCCAAGGCAACATAATTCCCGCCTACGAGGATATTGCAACATGTGCAGCTGATAACGGGTAGAACTGCATACGCGTGAAGACCACAAGGACCACTTCACAAAATAATGCTTAAGTGATAAATTTAAGGTAATAAATTTTGTGTATTGTGATGAATTTTCTCTCCTTTTCCCACCTCTGGATTTCTTTCAAGGCACCTTCATTATTTATTTAATCTTTCTCCCATGGTTTTCAGAGGGAATGAGGGAATAATGAGAAAAATAACATAAGTACGAGACATATGTCATATAGAAAGAAGACGAGAAGAAGAAGGTGGGAGAATAAGGTGAGAGGAAGGAAAAAGGATTGTGTGAGGGAAAGTTGTTGTTGTTGGCTTTGAAAGAGAAAGTGCTTCCACCTCTCGGTGATTTCGCGGGAAATGAGGGTGTTGGGGAGGTGGGCGATGGTGTGGGGGATTGGGGAGATGTGGGGGAAGGGTTGTTGTTTTGTGGTGCCAGATGTGTTATTTACTTTATGCATGTGCCGTCTATTTTTGTTGGTGTTTAGGCTCGCCAAGTCTGCATGGGTGGTGTACTGTCTTTGTGCCCTCTTTATCCGTTGTTGATATGAGGGAGAGGTGTCGCACAGCCTTTCTTAAAGCTTCTATACCGAAATACAATCTCAACTGGCTATCTCGCCAACCCCTTTTCTCGCCGCCGTTGTGGCAAACTTTACTCCTCCCCCACAGTTATTTATAGTTATGGATCATAATATCATAATAAAAATGATATCTTATTTCCTCTTGATATGTCACCACACTTGCCACCTCCTCAACATGAGTGTTTGATGGATTGTGGCGAAATAACGAGTTTGGACTAACATCAACACGGGGGAAGTTTTCTTTCTCTAAAGATCAGTTTTCTACCATATTATAGATAACAAGGGTGAATGAAGCAGATTAGAAATAGCTATAATTTATAGTATGTCAATCTGATTTACCTGAAAATGTCTGTCCACATGTCTTCGTATGTTGCAATCCCTCCCTACAAGGCACTATCAAGATATCCATCTTCGACTAATCTTTCATCAACTTAATAAATGCAAAAGCTTGGAGATTTTCTGTCACTGAAAGCTCTTTTCTAGAATATTCTAGGAATGGCATCATCCACTGACAAAACCCCTACCGTCTACATTGTCGTGCCCAGGCAAGACACCAATTAAGTCGTCCACCAGTTCTAAGTTGTTGGCCAAACAGCTTCCTGTGTGATTTGCAGCAATCTTATCGATGGGGATATCATCAGGCTCTTTCCCATTACACACACTCTTTACAACGCATAATACGGTAATAGCCAGCAATTTAGTTCAACTTAGATTTACGGGTGTCCAAGCTTTGAAGAGGCTAGTCTTGGCTCGACCGTCATGATGAAATGTGCAAACATTCCAAGGTCAGTACCAACGAGCAGCTGCCTTTATTTGTTCTGTCAGTAAATGTGTTGCAGGGCCCACCCCCACGCCATTCCTTTTGAAAATTCATGGGCACTTTTATTTATGAAAGAAGATATGAACACTTCCTTTCCACATCCGCCACCTTCCTACAACTTAATCCTTCAAATCTGCACTGAAAACGCAACTCTTCCTTGAGCATTACTCCTAACACAGTTCACACAATGCTAGTCCTTCTTAACCTCCCCCTTTCCGCTCCTGCTACTTTTCTACCCATCTTTCTCTGCAGAATCACTATGTTATCTGTTCCTGTTACTTGGTGCCTTTTGTGTTTTCTATCTTTGTTTTCTGTTTGTCGTCAATACGGTCGTTTATTCATCCGTCCCTCGTGTTCTACCCATTTAGTCCATTTCTCTTCCCCATTTTAAGCGCTAAGAGCATGCGCTCTATGAGTGTGAATATGCGCTATAAAAATTTTCATTTAATATTATTAACACTCGTGCAAGCCCCGTTAGTGGTAGACCAGAGCGAGCTGGGCGGAAAGCTATGTCTGATCACTTTATTGACAACAAGCATTAATTTCACACACAAACCCCTTCGACATAAAACAACCACATAAAAACATTCACGGGAATCACCCCCTTCCTTAAAATCATCACTACCCTTCTTCATCTTTTCCTATTCCTCATCTTCATGTCAGTCGTTTCCAGAAGATCGCGAATAATATTGTGTGCCGTTCCTTTCCGACAGGACAGTCGGCTGCTGGAAAGGATCCAGTTATTGATGGACTTTGTGCTAGACTAATTGAGATTGTTCTCAGCTGAGCTTATGCCTAACAAGATGACCGAGGTTCTCCTTCCCATGCAGTGCCCTCCGTGCGCAATAGACTTGTTGCTAAGATCGCAACCAAGCCTTTTGTATGCACAGCCCAGGGTTATTTACAGAATACACCATACAGTGTTTCTACATATGGATCCATAGCTAGCCTGAGGTCATGTTTGACGTTAAGGCGGGGTGGGGAGTAGGAGGAAGGGGAAGGTACAAGAGTCTGGGTGGAGATAAAGAGGTGAGACTTCTGGAAGGTAGCCATACAGACAAACATCCTGTTAAAATCACGAACCGTTTCTGAATGAACCCTCACGGTATTTGAATTTTCGCAAAACATTTAATTGCGCAGCTCTTCGGTTCTTTTCCCCTCTTTTAACCAGTTCCATCGGGTCGCAAAACCATCGATTAGAATCGACAGTGTTTTAGAGGCTGACGCAATGTTAAGGGCACACCAACAGCGCTCGGCTTAAACATTGTCTGCATATGGCAGCGTATCAAAGATTTCCACATAGATGGTGCGTTGGTGCCTCTTCTCCTTTTTTAAGTGGTCGATGTTCTTAATTTTCCTTAATTATTTCGACTCCCCGGGTAACCATTAATTATTAATGATAGACGCGATGCTTGACAAGTTTAACAAGATCGTATGCGACACGCTTCAGGCCAACATATATGTGAGCGATGCGGCTCTGTCAGTCCACACCCACGCACCCACCCACATACACACTCCCACACGACACATCATGCACACTGGAGAGACCTACCTTTAAATTGTGTATCTGTGGCCGGGCAAGAAGTCAGCCTAACCCGAGGGTAACATCGAAGTTACCAGTCGAAACTGGAAAACAGTGAACAGCAGCAGCACGATTAGGAGAGAGAGACGTTGACTGAGGTACGTTTTGTAGGCAGAAGTCTAGTCACCCCACCTCAACAGAGCAGCCTAACGCCATCAAGACTTTCTCCGCGGCAACCGTCATCTTCCTGTCGACGGTCGTTGCGTTTTCAACCAGAGATCGTACGTACGTTCTAGAATAAGCTTGTAGGGTCGCCCACGCTGTCCTAGGCGGCCAGCCGACTGTGCTGTGCCGCAAGCAGGACGACGCGCCCCACATCGATCCAGAGGCCCTCGCGCGCCGCGCACTTCTTTATAACCCGCGGCGCGACGATATTCAGAGATACACAAGTTGTGTGTTCGAGACATTTTCCAGGGGTGAAGCAATCCCTCTTCGTTTATTCATTCCACATGCCGTGTGAAGGGTCGATCAGTGTTATGTAACTGAATGCAACAACCCCTGATAGCTTCTATCTACAAACAGTTGTGTTTGTCGGAACAGCACTGATGAATGTGATACGAGTGATGGAAACTCGATATTTATTTATTTTGCTTTGAATTTTATATTGTGAGGACGTAAGCAAAAAATGTTTACCTCGAGGACGTCTATTTCCGGTTGCACAGCAGCAAAATTTAGCAACGCAGAGATTTTAAAGAGATTATAAAAACAAACTGCGTTTTCTGTTTGCTCATGATTTTTAGCAGTTTGGACTCTGTTAAAACGTGATAGGATATAAAAGAGTTCTTCTTCATGGATTAAAATGATAAGAACATAAGTTCTTAATTAAATAATTGAATCGTTGAGATCGAGAGCGTGAAGTATGAGTACGTGTTTCAGAATTAAAAACCCGAGAAATAATTGCTTACCAAGGGCCACTGAAGGCCTAGCCAACAAAGCTAACCCATGACCTGAATCCTAGCAAAGGAGAATGGCCTTGCTAGGCAAATATATAGTGGCTGAAGTATTTGATGAAGTACGGCTAATGGACGGGTCATCAGGTCCCCAGGCTATAATCTGAAAAACCACCCGAGCCGTCAACTCACTACTGCATCCAACGCTGAGACCCTAGCGGCGCCCCATGCTGGTATCACTAATGCTATAAGTGAAAGTGAATTTCAAATAGTTTCTTCTGAAAGGTTGAGCGATGCGTCAACATTCAGTAGTCACCATGATCCTAAGTATCAGCAGTTGCATTATTTCCTTCTCCATTATTTAAAGGCTATTGAGTAGTTTTCATTGTTGTTTGAATGTCGTAGGCAAAACACAGAGGGAAATGGACGCTGTGGTGTGTGCGCGCGTGTACCTGCGTATTTTTCTCGATCAAACTCCGATAAAGGCAGTAAAAAGAGTTCAAAGGGACGATTTCTCGGTGATCAAGCACTGACCCTAAATTCGATTCTTGGCGATGATGATGATGATTCAGAGCGTGCAAAGTCCAGAAGAGGATCATCGTTATCCTCCTCCCGATCATCACCATCTTTTTCTTTCTTCTCGCCTCCCCAAGCTCTGCACTTTATCTGACACACCTCATTTCATCATTGAGACTATTAATAACTTCGGCTGTGACCTCAAAATTCTATGACCACCTCTTGCCTTTAGTTTAATAACTTAGATGTTAAAAGACTACGCTAGAATAAAGAAAACTGTGTCAAACACTACACCCTTTCACTTAACCTACATTGTCAGGCATCTATTTTTAAACGACTTGCATGAAATAGGGGAGTTGCAAAAAGGCATATTTGAAGGCATATCTGAATGAGATGAAACAAGCAGCACGTGTCCTACGTGACACGACAGTTTGCAAAAATATCTTTATTCTGCTGCTCTTACCGGCAGAAAAGGTGTTACATAATGCTACTCATCCTCCATGTCACAGCGTCGCGCAGCAATTGCTTAGGGTCATGGATTTCATTGCTGTACCACGTTCACCATTCATTAAACTAACGCCATGGGAACCAGTTTTAAGGTCATATTGACGGCACATTTGCTCAACAGAACAGAATTGACATGTATCATTAGCGCAGGTCCTGGCTGATTTTTTTTCACAGAAATCGTCACGCACTCACGCATTTATGAACACACACACATCACTGGCTCAACATCCTTTATTTAACACTGAACCACTGAGACAAACAGTACGCTCATCCATTCATCTACCCCACAAATTTTCTTCAGTACATTTTGCGCGGCTACTTAATTACGGTTCTGTTGGGTGCGTGTATGTGTGACAGATACAACAGGCTGACGAACAGAAGAAAGAGAGGAAGAGAGACAGGTGTTGATACCAAATACATGTTTACTAGAGATCAGTATCTTCTCGTCTGACGATCATTATTAACTGCGAATGTAACCACAAATAAACGTTACTCACCTGTATGGTATGCTTGGATCCTGTCGATGTTGCAAGAAATCATACGCATGTGTAATTTACACACAGCCATATGGGTTCTTTACCTCACGAATTTTGAGAAACTGCAGCACCCATTATTCTTCGAAGGACAAAGACAACACTGCCTAACAAATTAAGTACCGTGAGATCGATGGATGTTTGAGGAAGGGTTCGGACCTCCTGGGTTCGTTCGATTCACCGTAAGTTTTAAGGCAGCTATGATTCACTTACTTCATGAATTTTGAATACCCCCCAGACGATGTTTACGACGTCTCGTCCTGTTAGCCTTCGTTCTGCGGCCGGGTTAGCACAGGGGCAAAATGTTGTGTTCATGTAAAACCATACATAGCCAGCCGAGCACGTCTCTCACACTGTTCTTTTCAAGCCCAGCACAATAAAATGTGCCCTTAACTCTGGTGCGCTGTCGTCCTAGTTTTATCCGTCGTGTACTTCACCGTGCGTCATGTCGCCGAAGCGTGCTATTGGTGAACAGGTTACCTTGATCGAAGGACTGAGAGAGAGAGAGCTACAGTCGGCCGGCGTTTGTGGGGGTGGCGGTTATGTTTGCACTGCCAGGCGTGTTTCAACTGTCTCGTTTGGTAGCTGTTTCAAAAACCTCGCTAGTAAATCACTGTCATCTACCATGCGGGCGTTTGACACTCAGGACAGGTGCTGCATGCAGGACCGGAAGCAAACAAGCAGACGACAGAGTCATGACCGCGCAGAAGGCCAACAGCCAATCATTTCTCGCGTATTGTAATAATCGTGCCTTGCACTTGAACCACGCCCCATTCACCCCTGTGTCTTGGTGATCGCGGATAGTCAATCCCCAGAACTGAATCATGAAAACAACTTCTGTGGTTACCAACAACTTCCTTTTTTGGTATTAGCTGTAATGCAAGCAAACAGGAAATGAAGGGAGAAAGATCACAATGGCAGCTAAAAACTTATAGGTGGGAGCATTGAACTTTACGAACGACTGTACACAACCTGCTACACGTAAGCTGACGAATGCACTGAATCATCATTATCTTGACGGTATATACGCAACAGTTCTCTTGATGAAAATTAATAATATACACACAAGGCATGACAATATAGATGTACACAATATTGTTTATTACTTATATTTCCTATACTAATGGAAGATGCAAAACACGAACAATAGCAATAATAATGATAGCAATAGTATTAGTACTATTATTAATCCGTTTTAGACGGTGGAAGAGGAATTTGAACAAAAAATTTGTGCACTTTCGTAAGAGATACCCTAACATTCAGCCTACAACCCTACCGACTCATTCACACACACACACACACACACACACACACACACACACACACACACACACACACACACACACACACACACACACACACAGTATTTTATTTTTACTCTGTGTGCGTGCGCGTGCAGGTGTAGGAATGAGTCGGTGGGGTTATAGACCACACACACACATACGTGCGTGTATATATGTATATATAAACGTACCAGGCCTGTGTTTAAGGAGGGACATGGAGAAGATGGCTTCACGTTTGTGTCAGGCTGAAGATTAGAAATCACTACAGAAAGGTCGCCGCTTGAGTTGCAAGGCAACAAGTAGAAAACTTTCCCGCGAAGAGAATCTAGCATGGGACTTTGCTACCGACTATCGCGGCTTTCAGTCTAATGGATTCACCTACTCAGAACAGTAGGGAAGTTGAAGTGTTGGAGGAAAACGCGGGAAAAGACTGTAATGCCAAAGAAGGGGAAAGCTTTGTCAACGACACAAAGATTATGCAAGCGTTTGAGGGCGGGGTATTCTCGGCCATGACCTTCTTTGCGCGGGAAGCATTCTCCAACGGCTTAGTGAAAAGTTTCAAAACGAGCCATGCACGAAGTTTGTGCAATGTTCTGTTGCTTAGCCCATATTTCTCAAAGGGGAGAACGGCGGATACTAAAACTGAATGAATAGTTGATCATAACGGCCTGCCTGTGCCAAACAAGGGCGTGAGGAAGACTGTGAAACGGTTTTACTTTTTTTTCTCTGTCGACAAACTGCTTGCCCACAACACACGCTAATGGCCATGTTTAGAACAAGAAGCAAGTAATGCATTTATATCATATATGGACAAATAGTCATTGACAACTTTCTTTTTTTCTGGACACAGGACGAACACGACTGGTTGTTATTTTTTTTCTCCTCTTCATCCAGAAACAAGCTTTGCTGGAAATTTTTTTGACTGGCAGTTCGTGTTGTATGAAATAACGAAACAAATCCTGCATTATTGTTTTGTTGTTGACAGCCTGGGTGATGATATGTCATTTTTGACAGCATGTGTTGGGTGATGATACATTTGTCTTGACGGAATGTTTTTTTGGGTGGGGTGGGGGTGATTAAAAACCTCCATTTTGACGGTTATTTCAGTTTGGGTGATGATGTATCCATTTTAAATACGCAACATAAGTAATCGACAGTTCCAAGGAAACAAATGACATTCGAAATGGATCACATGATATTTTAATGAATTTTCGCTTCAAAACAAAATCCTGGAATGTCGCCAAATAATACTGTGCCGCTTGCTTTATCCTTTGTTATGCGCCCACACAACCAGGTTGTTAGTCATGTGCAAACAGAGCAGAGATGGGGAAGCAACAAAGAGAGGAAATCTGTGCTTGGGCAGCAGCGTACACACACTTCTGTCGTTTGTTCATCTCTCTTCTCTCTCTCTCTCTTTGCGACCTGAAGGACGCAATATGACGTACTAGGGCGCCATCCGTGGCTTTCAAGCACTGGGATTTTTTAACAGTATTTGCCTTTCGTGCGTAGGTAAGCGCTTTGTAGAAAGACATGACATACCTCATTCAGTAATGCGTGGGTGGGCCCTTTCCTCCCTACAATGAATTGAGAGGAAAATAACTTAAGGAACTCTTTCGCCTCCACAAAACGCACAGCACTCCGCCATGAAATGAATGCGATACATTTTATTTGTTTACTTTTATTCAGGCTTTTATTTCATTTTTGTGTGCCTGTACGCTTTCGTATGGTACCTTTTTTTCTTCGTCTTCCATTTATTCTTTAACAATCTTTTTTATATCGTGAGTAAATCTGTAGAAGTTTGCTTCTTCAATGGGGAGTGAACTTGTGATCTTGTGTAATGCATTCCATGCATAGAAAGAGTGAGCTTGGAATAAACTCAGCAGGAACAAACCCCCCGAGTAGGGAAAAGGGGAAGTGGAGTTTCTACTTTTAATCATGTGTTGGGGGACACGATTTTGGAGATGATATGAAGCTTTAGCGGTCATTACACAAGAGGAAGGGTAGGAAACTGGAAAGGAAGAGAAGGAAAAAATTCCCGAAAGTAAAAAATGTTGCCTACACTTATCTTACAAATTCAAAGTTGGTTAATAAAAATTGCGTTGGCTTCCGTGATGGTCCTATCCAGCCCTGAGCCGGCGATTTTTGGTTGCATAGCAGTGTGCACATTCCGTCAGGTTACGGAGTCTTCTCCGTCTGCCTTCTGCCACAGCCTCTCTCTTAAGAATAGCTTTGTTTTGAAAAGATATAAAACAAGCTCAAATGGCAGGTAAGACCTGGTCAAAGAAGTGGGATAAACCTCAACTATAGCGTGGAGAAGAGGATACTGATATTAATAATATAGGGTTAATGTATCGCATTTCCCCCATTTCAAATGAGGCAACTCAGGAAGAACTTTTTCCACTTTTGGCACGCTGATACCTAAAACATGCAGTATAGGTAAAATAATATAACATAATATAACATAAAGACACGAATGAGAAATGTAGAAGGTTAGCGCCATATGGAGGGAAAGAGCAATGAAGGAGATTAGCTGTCCAATCTGCTTGGTATCGCCTTCAAGAATTCAGTTTCAAGTTTACATCCGCAGTGAGTAAACCAGCGCCTATATTGCCATTATGTCATGTTTGACGAAATCAGAGGGAAAGACATTGATGTAAACTCTCTGACAAAATTCCACCTGTAATTAAAAATGAACTATGGACGTTTAAGGGCTGTTTAATACAACCGAAAAAATTAAGACACATAAACCAATAAACAACGTTTACAGTCCAACAATCCAATCAGAACAACACACACGATTCTCAGACATGGTTAAATCCATATCTCAAAGACTTGGCAGGAGACACATTTTTCTTCGTGGAGAATCTGTCACAACGCTCAACACAGAATCCAAAGATGAGGATGTAAAAGAGAGCTGGAAACATCGAGATGCAATTCAACAGTCAAATGTCCAGGTGCATCCAATACCTGGAACACGCACCATCTAATGAAGCCCGGTGGATGGACACTTAGTACAAAGATCAGAGACTGAGACACCCCACAGCGTTACAAAAACCAGAGATCTACAAAAACAAAACAGTTGAGAGGGCGAATAGATGGAAAATTAAACCAAAAATGGGCAAATCTTCACTGAAGATTATCATTGACCTCGGTATCATTTCAGCTACTACATGAATGTTAGTCTTTCTAAAACTGGTGGAACGACACACGCAATGAAGAGGGATTTAGTACGTGATCCGCATAAAGATTTGAGAGGAAGGCGTGATGAAAAGAAACCAACAGAAAATGCTGGTACATGTCAAACATCCCTATTTTAAAGCAGGAGTCTGACCAGCAGAAAGAAATTCAAATAAAGAATGGTCACTGGCTTTTCTCCAAACTCTCACTGAGCTTTGCATCGAAAGTTTATTATCGACGTGCCTGTAGCATCACCCAAACAGAAAAGGCAGTTAAAAATAAGTATTTCGATAGTCACGATACGCAGCGCATTTATGAGGAAACGAAGACGTGCTTGACTACAGTCGCTCGAAGCAAATACCTGTTAACCACCACCTGGTCTTTCCCAGGAATAATTAGTGACATTGCAGTTAGCAGTGTCACAACCTAATTCAGCGGCAACAATTGCTTTTGGAAAGCTACACGTCCGCCATAGACTGCACATTCAACACACGTTCTTTAAACGGAAACACGTCAATTGGACAGTTGGCCTAAAGTGATACATACTACCGTTGCTCAAAATTTATGGTTTTTAAACATTTAGCGATCGTGTCTAAAACACAGTTCAAAGTCGCCTCACAGGGTTGGCAATGTTTTGCCCTCGGCACAATTGTGTTCACTTTGTTTATTAAGATCGTTCCGTAATGTTTGGAGCCAGAGGACAACAGAGAAGAATGAAGCAAATAAGAGGATGGCATAAGGTTTCAAGCAGTAACATAGGGTGTCAGTGCTGCAGCTGCGTGTTCGATCGTTTCATAAGTGTGAAAAATAGAAGAACGCAGTTCGTAAACAGTATGAATCGTCTTTTGAATCACTGTGTCGAATCCTTACTTAAAGGACAACACGAGTGCTCAGCGAAAATCGCTGGAAATAAAGTCCAAAGAATCATAAAAACATGTTCCGATGGTATTTTATGACAAAGGGGCATGAAAGATTTTATATTAATATTTTTCTCTTAAGCATACCTGGATTTGTCGAGAAAACAGTAAGTGACGAAACGGAAGTATTTCTAAAAATAGCGCCGTCCGCACTAGCTAAAGTCGAAGAGAAAAGATGCTTTCATCGGTAAAATAAAACTGATCAGGACACAATGTGCTGTTGCTGAATGTTCTCTTCAACACTCAGATGGAGTTAGTTTGTACTCATGAAGGAAATCCTAAAGATAATGGCAGAAAACGCCAGTGGATTAACTTTGTTCAAACGTGCCATTCGAACTTGGTCCCCACACCGTACTCAAGAATTTGCTCAAAACATTTCAAAATCGATTGTTATCCAGTCACTTATAAAGTAGCAAGCCTTGGACTTTCAGTAAAACGAAAAAATCTTATTCCTACAGCAGTGCTTACTATACAAAAGCACGAGATGTTAAAACCAACTACGACTGCTGGTAAATCAAGTACCAGATATGCAACATCGACAGTTTCTACACCGTCTAGTCTACAACTAACATCGTGTGACAATCACAAACACATCATCATCAGTCGTATCTTTATCCAGCATAATGCTAAAAGAATTGACAGTGTGAGGGCACCATTGATGTGCGTGCTCAAAACAGCTTAAAAAGGGAAAAAAAGAATTGAAAGTGATAAACATATTGTAAGGAGCGGGAACACCTGCGACTATCAGTAAGTAAATAGAAAACTTTGCATGCAGATAAATGAGGAAGAAATACGTTTTTTACATCGATAAACGTGTTTCAAACTATCATTATATTTGTAATTGTAAAAAAATCCTTATTAGCAGTCAGTTGTAACTATTGTTGCCCATTAAATTTGGATCTGATTGACTTAACAGTGTGTTGAATGAATTTAGTTTGGACTACTTAATTATTTTGTAACTTCGAAGCTTCTAAATAAAGTTCCAATCTTTAGGGCTGTATTCCAAATTCAGCTGTTTCATTTTTTGGGCAAAAAAATCGCTTCCTAGTTGCAGGTGAGAATGCCGATGTTTGAAGATTTATATCTTTAAAATTAAGCCTAATTAAGTACTCATATTTTGGGAATTATTATTTTAAAACGAGCAATCCGATCATAAAGAAATAATGTTGCGCGCGGTTTGTCCTTTAAAGCAGAAGTTTTATAGATCTTCTCACTCAGATGAAGTCAGTTTCTCACCTACCCCTCTTCATAATGGTCTATCCGAATTCTAGATTTGCGTAAACAATAAACAATGTAAACGGAAAAAAGGTAGCAAAATAGACTGACACCAGTCCTCCTAAATATGTTACAGTCAAAATCCTAAGCTCTAAAAGCTTCGACACAGTATCCGTAATTTAAAACAAACGGGATCATTATACAAATAATAGTCAAGACATAGTGTTCATTTAGCAGTTATAACTCACATAAGCCAATCAACTTTAAAGATTCAGACCGGATAACAATATAAAAATATAATTACTTTATGAACAATATAGATAAATATCGCATCAAGAACTCAGTGAAGCGCAGAATATAGGAACAAGGCAACATAAGGGATCTGGCAACCCGTATAGAACACCACCACTGTTGACTTGGCAGGCCTCCGGGACCCTAAAAGCAAGAAGTAACAATTAGAAGAGCCAACAACAACAGTAGCCAACACCTGCGGCCTCCTGGAAAAGCGACTCTCCTTCCACACGTACCCCGACACCTTCCACTCCTCACCCCTTCCATCCCATCCACCCGAAGTATGAAATAGCCTGACAGTGGAAAAACGTTTCCCTCTCAAACTGTCCAACTTGTTAGGTCACTTATCTTTTCCTTTAAACTAACATTTAACTGAGCAGTAGGAACACGCCATACACGGGACCAGCTTCTGTCTGTTTTCACA
Organism: Marisa cornuarietis; assembly: GCA_004794655.1. Lineage (NCBI taxonomy): Eukaryota > Metazoa > Mollusca > Gastropoda > Architaenioglossa > Ampullariidae > Marisa > Marisa cornuarietis. The sequence continues at coordinate 4,008,786 of SMMW01000617.1, read as the reverse complement.
GTATGGCCTGAAAACTCCAACGTTGCTAGATTTGCTATCTTCAGGACAAAAGAACAGTTTTTTTCTATTAGCATGCAAACCAGTCCCAGTCGTCGGTAGGTAGCTACACTTCTGATATGGCTGACACGAAACCATATGTGATAAGCATTGTGATTGAAGCACAGTTCTCAGACAACATGTTGCTTTGAATGGCCCTTCGCGCCGCTCAGATGTGACAACTTACGAGTGGAGCTTACTGCGAGGCACCTTGAAAAATTCAATTCATACCATGCCTTCTAATATGGAGCTTCTCTGTCGAGCTGACAAAAGCGTGACGTCATCATCAGCGGGCGGTGGAGGTTGGGGGCGGGGGCGGAGGGATGGCAAAGGAGGAAATGGTCGCCTAGCACAGACGACGCTGCTACAAATACACGCTTGCGAACATCACCACGCAAAGAAGAAAGTCAACAAGGACATACATGGATACGTTTATGTTATGCATGATGCATGCTACAGCCAATGGGAGAGCCGGGAGTCTGGGACTCATATGTACAATGGGTACATCTGCTACGTCACGAATTTGATCTGTTTTATGCATTGTGATGTTGGAAGGCATGTATCACTAGACTGGAACGGGCGTATTCAACCAGACTTGGAGAAATATTATCTTGAACTGAATCATTATAAACAATTGACCGCACCATTCTAGGGCGTTAAGATACTTGGTTACCAAATGGGTCAGTGATTCTCTTAGGTGCCAACGGGAGTACTGGAACCTTAACCTCTGTCACATTGTTGACGACTGTCATCTCGAACAGCAGCAAACGTTACATAATGTAAAATAACTTTCTCCTTGAGCTCTTGAACTGTGTGAGATAAAACATAAAAAATACATGATGTAAAACAGATTGCTCCCCGAGCAAACAAGTGACGGTGGAAGGTACCACAGCCTATAGGAAGAGGCAAAGATCTGTAAGTGGTCCGCTGTGTCTAGAACACGACAATAGCTCCTTCCGCCTTTTATCACTGTATGATAAAACTGGGTGCGCGGGGGAGTTGTTCCAGCTCAGATCTAGCGTCCTTTTGCCCTAAAGTCAAGTATTCTAACCTGTCCCTCCCTCCTTTCCCCCCAAACAAACAAAACAATATACTTTTTGCGTTGTGAAAAACATCCTAAGTTGCTAGTAAGGCAGTGTTTATATTACTAAGAACCAAATGCCACAAATCTCGAAATTTCTCGTAACAGGTAGAGCTGGCAGTGAGGGGGAAAAAAATCTAACGAGAAATGAAAGGTGATGAAATCTGAACCCAGACACTCGATACTCACTGCATTGGCGTCAAAGGATTAATCGTTACTGACTGACCTCAAAGGGTAAGCCCAGAGGACAATATCAACACAATGCTTACTGTACAAAAAGGCCAGACGAGACATCCAGAAGTCTGAATAGCGACGGTGAATCAGCGTTAAAACAGGTTAGGAGGAGCTCAACAAATAAACACGTTTTTCACACTCTTGAGGCAGCTTCTGTTTTTTTCTTAGTCGGTATTTTTCAGGTCCGAATTGAAATATGAGAGACATTAATTGCTTGAGCTTTTAAACTTTTTGAAGCGGTGCAAACATCGTCATTTAGCTGGTAGTAAGCTGGGTATTTTTTTTCAAAATCCTCTCTATTATCCTTCGACGTAGCTTAGCAAACAACATGGGAATCAGAAGGCGCAAGTTCAGAGTTAATTATTGTCCTCTGCTATGAAAGTCATAAAAATTTGTAGTCTATTATCTTTGAATTGTACACACGTCTTTCCCCAATTTATTGTTGAAAAATGCTAGACAAAGGAGATTTTCTATTATAACAATTTTTAAAAGCTACGTTGGACGAAGGACCACCCCCCTTCCAAAGAAATGACAAAAAAGGTCTACAGGGTTTTCTTCTTCTAAAGCGTAGAATACAGTCCCCTAAGTTACCGGAAACAACAATTTTTTATTGATATACCTCAGTAACCTCGGAAAGCGCGGAGAAGAGTTTGCTTCTACCAAACACTCTAAGCCCAGGACGCAAACGTTTCGCGAAGACGCACAGGAAGCTGAAGGGATAATTACAAAAATACATGAAACATGCATTGAAGAACCATCACATGGTGTGTACCGTGGTGGTTAGATGACTGATCGAATTAGTAGCAAGATGAAATAAATAGATAAAGAAAGACAGGAAAGAAGGATGAAAATATATAAAATAAAGCGACAAATGCTGGAAATAAGAATGCATGTAAGAAATCAGACTGAAAAAGCCTAGATATATGCAATGTTGAAAAATAAACGTAACTAAATAATCCCCTTGAATGACAGAAGGAAGCAGTGAAAACCTAAACTGAAGAAAAATGAGTTTAATTAATGAACAATCCTGTAAGACATTCAAGGTGTGTGTGTGTGTGTGTGTGTGTGTGTGTGTGTGTGTGTGTGTGTGTGTGTGTGTGTGTGTGTGTGTGTGTGTGTAAGCCATCCTGCTCTGCGGGCGCTCTCATAAATTTGTACCGCTGACGCTGATGTTTTCATCTTTGTAGCACAAGTATTCAGCCTGGCCATTGAGGTGAGACGCGGTGACATGAAGTGAGGACTGGCTCTCTTGAGGACTGGCAAAGTAGCTGCAATGTCTCTCAGCCAGAACGACGCGACCGGCTCCTCCACAAAGACTTCCATCAAAACACCGCGGTGTTCGGGTAAACGTCCTGTTACACGACGCATAATCCTTGAGTACCACAACATCCAATAGGGACAGGACCAGTCAGGAAATGCGAACGCACACCTGCCTTCCACAATAATACTCTTTGTTACCAGCGGTACGAAGGCAGGATCCCCCCCCCCCAAAAAAAAAAAAAAAAAAAATCAAAAAGCCTTTAGAATATCGGAGAATACAACAGTTCCTAAAGGTCTACTAGAGTAACAATGAAGTTTTGTTTTCGAGTGATTGGGTCAAGCTTAGCTAAAGACATTTTTTAAACCTCAAATCTGGGTGAAAGCTGCCTTTTCCTTTCCGTTCAACAACTGCAGGTATAAAAATATGATGCACAGAAAGAGTAAAATACACTGACATCAGGAATGTACAAGAATACCTTACCGTTGTCAAACCTACAGCCAAAGAGAAAGCTGGTATCATGTGCTAATTAGTCGTGTCCATGGACCAACGTAAAATCACGGGTTCTCCGTGCATGTCGGAGTTTCAGGACTTGTTTTAGGAGAAATGAAGGGAGGGTTATTCACTCAGATTTGGAGAAGTACCACACTGAATTTAACCAAGTGATTATTTTCAGGACTTGTTTTAGGAGAAATGAAGGGAGGGTTATTCACTCAGATTTGGAGAAGTACCACACTGAATTTAACCAAGTGATTACAAAAAATTTTGAACTCTTGTAGACCTTTAAACGCTATGGTAAGAAGGTGCAATACACTATGGTTGTTGTTTTGCGTCTTACCTGATTCTGTGAGATAACGTCACCCATATAAATCAAATAAAAAACAAACCACATGACAGAAAAGATTCGATACCATGGAATCAAATGTTGTACAAATAACAAGCACAACAATCGAAGGACTGGGTCTAGGCTAAATGTTTGCTCTTCTCTTCTATTACGTCTGCACTCTGTCCCCGCACGTCTTTTCTCTTTCTTTCTCTCCCCCACCCCTCTCTCCCTATTCTTGCGTGCATGCGAGCGCATGATTTTAGAAACCTCATGGAGCACTTAAATTTAAATAAGTTTAGTATCAGTTCTTTTAATTATTTTATCAAAATATCCAGGTCAAAAAAAGGGGGGGGGGCTCATTTTCATTCACAACTAGGTCAGCAGAATAATTTAAATTCTTATCTGCACTTTCGATGGCGCCTAGCAGCCATTACTGTCGTCGCGCTAAAAGTCCATAATCTGTGATATCTTGAAGCGAGAGGCACATAGAATTAACACTTAAATCCCAAATCTTAAAGCAGTAACCTTACTCCTTCGTCGAAAAAGGCATAGATGCAGGAAGTTAAGTTGAGAAAAATCAAATTAGTGATCTTAAGCACACACACACACACACACACACACACACACACACACACACACACACACACACACACACACACACACACACACACACACACACAAGAAATAAAGACGATTAATATACTGAGACTACAAGGCTACCCCGGTCGTTAACAACGAAGCAGTCCCACTCACTTTCCTCCCACTCCGACATTCATGCCAATGGAAGCGCTAAATAGAGACAGTAGCGATTTGATTCATTCTAAAATACCATACTGGGTCTGCTCTTGTTTTCATAGCATTAAATTTTAGAAATTTTCCTTAGGCTTTGTTTTTAAATCCGATACGCTCTTTCTGGTGCTATGCACAAGCATGTCGCGCAGCTCAGTCATGTGTTAATTGTCTATGCCACACCCACCTGTTTTGTAGTCACTCCAGCGGCTCCCAGTACAGACGTGTATGTCTGTAAACTTATATAACACGCTTCTTCGTGCATGACAAACACAGCTGCAGAGTACTTGCGAAGGGTTGTGTCCCTGTATGAACCAGTCAACTGTCCCCGCTCAGCCTGACCATCCCGTTTTGTTTCCCGTTTCCATGGGACACCATTAGAAAGCCATCTGGACATTTCAGATCTTGTGCCTTAGAGCCCACTATCTCCTGTAATCAAGCATGTAGAGTCTGCAGAAGTGTTTCGTAAGCGGCTGAAGAATCAGCTGTTTCTCAACTTAACCGTCAACTCCCCCACTAGCACCCTCTTGTTACTTTACACACATGTCCGATTTCCCCCTTCACTGTCCTTTTGTTTTGTTTCGCCAGTTTCTTCTCGTGCGTTGTGAGCATCTCTGCAATGGATAGCTGTGCAGTATCATTATCACGAACGGAGGTAATGCGGTCATGCAGACATATGTCTCTAACCTTTAGGGTTTGAAACCATACTTTCATTCATGTTTACGATTTAAATAAGCAGTGCCAATATTTCAAACAACTTGGCTGCTTTCAAAATGCTTTGCCCATTGTGGGCAGTAAAACTGAAAATGCGATGATTTTCTCAGAACCATTGTGAGATGTTCGGTTTCATTCTAAGAGCGAGTGCTATTCTTTCAAGAACGAACTTGTTTGCTTCACCACCCACTGATCTATAACTACTGGAAAGACTCTGCAAGCACACTGTAACAGAACTTGATGAAGCCACCACGCAGCCATCTTGACCGTCAAAATGTCATAAAAAATCCCAGCATGGAACTGGAACTAAAACAATTTAATATAACAAAAAAGCATGCAAAGTTGAGAACTTATTAATAAAATATGAAAAATACAGGGTGGCAGGCTGGGAGGGTATCCCTAATACTGAGACAGTATCGTTTTACAATATACCCGCTAGTCGGCTTCAAGCAGAGCGAGTCAGAGTCCATCCTTTAGTTTCAGCTCAGTGCGGCACAGCCTCTACATCTTCATTTGACGAAGTAATTGAAAAGCCGGAAATTGCGTGCCATCAGCCAGTTTTCAACAGCAGGTGCTAATGAATAATGGACTGCCACAATCCCTAGCAGTCGTTTTCAGTTCATTCCCTGTCATTACATTATGCCTCGTCTCTCCGAGTTCGCAAAAAAAAAAAGCAACCGGCAACGCCAGCAGACAACCTGTTTATCATTGCATTGAGAAATTAACGGCAATATCTTATTTCCTTACTTATAAAGGTTTGTCCAAAGCTCGCGGATGCTGCTTTGCCCCTGGGCCATAGTATTCTGCAGTGGCCAAGATACCCCATGGGTAGAGTAACATAAAGCAGTATCCGCGGGGTCTGGACACTGAAAAGACAAGACGCTTGCCCTATCTTTCCCCATCTTTCCCCGGAGCAGCAACCTATCCTCGCTTCTTAACTACTGTCCCCAAAAGTGTAAACAATAACTAAAGAAGGAACCGGCTGGTAGATAAACAACTCTCCAAAGGGGCGTCAATATGATAAATAGAAGCGGGCTGAGCTTCGAACAGCACTGCCCCTACATCTGAGCAATAATATCGGAAAGTGGGGTGGTTCCGCAGCACTGCAACACAGGCGTGAGACTACCTGCTGTTGTCAGGGGATATCGAGTATCGAATTACACGTATGACTCAGACGGTTTCTGCGCCCATCTGGCTTGTCTGTTTATACCACCTGTCGACATAGAACTGGCGACTGATTGAAATAGAAAAAAATGACATTCTTTGGAAGGGGGGTGGGTGGTTGGGGACGCACAAAAGGGCTACACTGCCACCTGCCATCATTAAGATAACACACACAAAATGGTGGATAGTGGGAAGCTATTCGCAATGGTAGAAAAGGTCGCATGCATAACCTCACACACACAGACAACACACATCCCCAAATACACACCCACATACACAACTGTGTCAGTGTTACCGGGCTTAACTGACGCCGTTGTCGATTCGCAACGCTCATTTCTCTCTCTCTCTCTCTTTTTTAAACTCACCAGAACAGGTCACAGGCGGGTGCTCTCGGCAAATTATAGAAGCTGTCAGACCCACTTACTCGGTAATCTCACTTTCCTGTTCCAAAGTATCTCAACCTTTGCTTCGCTTTTCTCTCTCTTTTACTGTAGTTTGATACACAGTTCGCTTAGATCAACTAATAATCAGTCAAGCGTGTCGCTCTCAATCTCCTCATAAACTTATTCTAAAGTTAACTTCATTATGGTAATAAACATAAATCCATTGTTTTCCTCAGACGAGTTCAAAAGTAAATTGTAGGAATAAACTCAAGTGAAGATGTCATTATTATAAGTAGGAAAAATGGGGATGATGAAGGGGAAAGAATCAGGAAAGCGATCGAGGCTTCAGCTCTGGCTATGTCATGTTCAGACAGTGCTCTTAACAAGTGTCTTATGAACAACTTGCCCACAACGAATCTCAGTCCAGGGCAGCCTTTCCTCACCGTATTGGCGACGCAATGGATTACAGTTGCCCCACCTGGCCGCATATTTGGGATAGTAGTTGTTAACAGAGTGATTACATTCGTTTTTTTTTTTACAACTTTGCTATTATTTCCTTTTCCCCTATCCGTCTTTTCTTTCTTTCTTTCTTTCTTTCTTTCTTTCTTTAGGTTTAGGTAGGTACGTATGTGTGTCTGGGTATATTCCTTCATGCTGTTTCGAAGTACACACACACACACACACACACACACACACACACAGGTAGGCATAACAGTCAAGTATAACTAGTCTTATTTAAACTAGATTATGTTTACAGAAGTTTTGAGATGTTGTGTAGGTATTTCGACAGGTACTCAACCCTTTCTGGAGCTAAACTCTTGAAACAATAAAGAATCAATCTCTCTCTCTGCGCTCACTTTTATTCAAATGATCTAGACAAATGTTGTGTCACCTGCAGCTCAGTGACGGCTGTTTCTCTAAACATGCGTTTATATTTCGTTTCGATAAAAGCAGTAGTTGCTAGAATCAAAGATCGTAAAACATGCGTAACGCAGGACCCTGTGCAAGGGAGACAACCACTAGCCAGTAATCATTCTGAGATGCGAGTAGCAGTTGCCCGCATTTTCAAGCTAGTTTTGATCTAAGACCCTGCTACTTTTTTGGTAGAGATAAATGATTTATTATTTATGATTTCTTTTAACAAAGAAGTAACCAAAATATATTAATCATAGTTTAGCAATAATAAGCTACAGGATGACTTTTCTCACATGCGACTGAGGCACCGATTGCAGGGCAGACAACTATAATGCAAATCGATTGTAAAGGGGCTGGCAACAGAGTCCTCTCGCTGAGATACTTATTCCTGTGCACACGCGGCAGCTGTTCCCTGAATTTCAAGCATGCTGTTATTAAAATTATGTCTCCTCAAATAAAAAAAAATGACTTCAGCACCGCAGATGAATGTTGTAAAAGCTACAGATGTTTTACCATCACCGCAACATCCACCATTATCTTCTTCCTAACTCGTGCTTTTCTTTTTTAAAAAAAGGGCATGCAGAAATGGGAGAAATGATTCCACAAAATTTTGAATAAGCGTAATCAAAAAAGACTAAATCATAAGAATATTAAGTGAACGAGAAAGACAGGAACACACGCTCCGGAAGATAAGTTTGAAGTTAACCCCTTCATAACAGTGGCGTAGGAAGATGCTCAGTTTTTTGGGGGGATTGGGGCAAACTTCATACGGACAGTGAACGACGCTCACATTCCTGCCTCCTTAGTATCTTTTTTTTGAGGTGGCGGCTTCCACCTTTGCTCCCCCCGGTTCCTACGTCGCTGTAAAAGTAAAGAATCACTTCCTGACACACCGCCGCGATAATCGTTTTCTGGAAAAATCGTCAAACATCTCAGATGGGTGAACAGTGATACAGCACCAGTTGGACCGGTTGACTGTGTGATGGGGGACGATAATCTAAAAATCTTCGGCCTGTTTACTATCAACGGCTATAAACAACTTTTTACAGCAGGGACTTTGAAAGCCCTTATGGAAACTATTGAGCCACAGGTAAACCTGCATAGCACCTACCACGATCTATAACATTCGTGCTGGGATAATGGGTCTGTCAGATAACATCACGGAAAACACAGCTGACATACCTATCGACATCGATTTTATACTCTGCCAAATTTATCTAAACTTAATGCACTGTTTGCGTCAACAGAAAAAGTATCATAAAAGAATTTGTCATTATATCTTTTTATGCATTTTAAAATAGAAACAATTTTTTTATAGAATGATTTCAATATTGGATAATTATGTACGATAACTACATAGTTACTTTTCCTAGTCAGCTAGTGTAAATTGTCATTTAATGTTTGTAACATCGTTTTACCATGGCTTTGTTCTCTCAATGTTCTTCAATGGCCTTGGAATCAATCAATCAATCAATCAATCAATCAATCAATCAATCAATCAATCAATCAATCAATCAATCAATCAATCTGTGTGTGTGTGTGTGTGTGTGTGTGTGTGTGTGTGTGTGTGTGTGAAGCATTATGTGTGTTTAGGACACGTCAGGACTGTCGCTGAGGCACTTATTTCTGTACACGTGGTAAGCTGTTCTCTGCTTTTCAATCATTCCGTTGTGGAAAATATTCCATACTATCAGGAGTGCTTTGTCGTCAAAGCATGCGTGTCGACAGCCGAAATACTGGGTAGAAGCATAAAAAAATACTATTGCAAACTAATATGTCGGCTGTCGACACACTTGCTTGCACCTCAGCCAGGTGTGTCCCTTCGCAGCACGACGTATTTATGCGCCAGTGCTCCCATTGTTCTATTCATCCTAGTGAATCGATGACCCGAATTGTGCATATAGAACTCCCATGAAAGGACAGGTCTGGTATCACGGATAATTCTAGTGACATTTGATATTGTCTACTTATTTCGGAGGGTCTGCATGTTGCATTTGTATATAAGTTATTATATCTTTACAACGACCAATGCTGATAAAGCTTTGCTCCTTGTCTAGCTTAACACCGCTTTTCAGTTTGGTATCTATATCGTTAATAATATATAAACTAATGAATCACGGAGATATGATTTTACGTCAGTACTTTTGTCAATAAAACACCTCGCTGAAAGAATCTTGAAGTCTGTTTTTGCATCAGTTGATACATTAGGTGCTATTCTTAGAAGAACAGTTTTTTCATGAAATGCTAGTCTTTCTGTTTGTGTACATGTATGCTGCAGTAATTATCAAAAATCAGTTCTACACATCCGGTCAATAGGGCAATACAGAACACGTGTGCTACTGTCAGTCTCAGCTGCACAAATATGGCACATATGTGAACTAGATAAATGACATGAAGCAAGAAGTTTGCTAGTTGGGAGAATTCCGTGTAATCATATTATCAACTCTCTCATCGCCGTTAATCCTCTGGCAAACGCCATCACAGTTTCTTCATACTTACAAGTCGTCCCTGGGATAGCCTTAACATCAGTGCCAAACATTGCGTTTAAACATTGTACTGCAATTTCTGCTTTGTGATCGTCTGGATCTTCTCCTGACGATTTGATCGACGTGTTTGAGTATTGCTCTATTCTGCTCCAGTCCAATGACTATAGATCTCTCATTGACATCTTGATCTACGAACGTCACCCTGTAGAAGAACGAGCTGGCATTCCCATTAACTTCACTGAGAGAGCCACAGGAACTGTGTCTGTCTTGTGTTTTTATGTTTGTAATGCGTGGAGAGCCTGACTTTGGCTGGGATACCGCGCTATAAAAGCTCACACCATATATATATATGTATTTTTTTTCAAATCATTATAATTTCAAGTATGATTTTAATAGTGATCATTTTAAAGTGATCTCGACTTACAATGGTTCATATCTAGAATTCTTGTTGTAGCTGTTGGTTTCCTTTATGTATACACGACCAGACAGCACACGAAATACGAATGACAGTAAACGAATGCATTGGAGCATGGCATGGGGACTGCGCAGCAGAGATGATACATAGTATTAGCACTTAAAAGCAATGTCATCCTGTCTATAGCCTCTGTTGGAATATCAGTTTGATGTAGGATGTTGATTAAAAAAATTCTTGACATTAAGCACAACAGAAGAAATTAAAATAAATCACAAACCTCATAACACTACAAAGGCTAACACTATTGTAGAATATTCGTTCTTTTCTGAACCTTGTCACACTTTGTCATTTAAGGTAATGGAAGTACGGATTTCATAATGCGGAAATATTTTATTTATTCTGTCATAATGTGTCTGCTCATGTTATTCCAGAATTAAATAATAGAACTTGTCATTTTTGGGGTGTTTAGTTTGCTTTATTTTGATGCTATACAATATATTTTTTAGTCACTCTACATCACTTCACGTATTAGACGTATTAAGTGGGACAATGTCCGGGCCTGTACTAAAAATGCAATATCACTGATGGAAAACTGTATGGTAGGAAGCAGGCGTCATTGAATTTTCTTTATTCTCGATTAGGGTAATCGCGGTTTCACACGCTTTTACCTTTTTAATTCACATTTACTTTCCTGCATAGTCCCTGTTCTGGTGGACGTCCTTGACTACCAGTCTGGAAGCATGCTGTCTAAGATCCTGTCACACGCTTACACGTGGACGGGAAACATAGCCCCAGTACTTCCAGAAGGTTGCGCCCATGTAAGAGTCTGTCCGCTGTCTCCACTCGGCCTCAGAGTCCAATTTTTGTCTCCGTGCTCGAGAAGACAACAAAGAGAAAGCGAATGGGAATAGGGAGGGGATCAGGGCATTTCAGAATGAAACTACTTTGCTATGGAACCCTCTTGCTCCTGTACTGAAGCTTGCAGAGAATGCAGCAGTTCGCCTTACGCAGCTGTTTATCAGCTGAGGCGTCAACACCAACATCACCGTATCTTTCGTTTCTTATTGTCTCCTTCCACTATGGTTGTTTATGTCCTTTCTCCGATGCGCTATGAACATCTTTATGAAGAATACCTTGGCATGATAAGACTACACGATCCTCCTCCTCCTCCTGAACCGATATTATCGCGGTCAGGCAGAAAACGTCTCTAAACTTAAAGTTCTGACATGTATTCCTGATTAAGGAAGAACAAAGATCCACTCTTACCAAAACATCAAAACGCCTTCTTGTTTGCTCTGCAATATTTTCTACCTACAGTCTGCCAACATTTGGACCTAAAACGATTTTCTCACAACAACTACGACACGTACTTTTGCTCGGAAAATAAAAACTGCTCGTTCAGTACGGGCTTGCTATAGCTTGCTCACTGTAGCCTTTTCCGTTTGACAAATTAATTAAAAAGGTCAAAATGGCGTGCGTGCCATTAGTCATTAACTATAGCAGGTGGTTAACGAATAATGGATTGCCCCAACTGCTGCCAGCAGCGTTCAGTTCTGCAATAACTGTAATTTTATACGTTCATTTTCTGTCAGCGTTTCTGCTCTCTCTCATTAAAAGTGTCTATTCACGTTCTTGCAGATATAGAGACAAAGCAGGAGAACAACCAGAAGGCCACTTCAATAATTAAAAAAAACGGACTGCCAATAAAAAAATCTGCAAAGAAGCTGGAGTAAAGCTATGAGAAAAGCTAAAAGAGCTTTGAACAACACTGTCCCAAAATACAAGCAATATTGTTCATCTGCGCTGCTCTACAGGTGTAGCACAGCCTGCTGTCTCTCAGGTAATCGAGGTATTGATCTACGTGTACGTGGTGCTTCTGCGGCCACCATTCTGTTGCAAAACTGCTGTTCTTTGCGTTCCAAACATTCCATGCGGAAATTCTCATAACTCATATTGGAAAATATATGACAGCAACATGACAGATGAATTAATCGAAAGGAAGCGTTGTAGCAGCTAAAATTGTTTTCCACCGCTACAACCTCACTACCGCTATCTCCTCCCTCCTCACGCGGAAATTGGAGAAAAGGATGTGAAGAGCTTAAAGATTAGAGCAATTGCGTCCAAACTCAAAGGATAACGTGGAGAGCTGGGGGAGGTAAGGCAGCGATGGAGAGGAGATGAGCATCGCCCTCAATAAGATATATACTATAGTATATATAATTATTTATAAGATCATATATACGGGCTTAAAAAGCTGGCCTCGAGAAAAGTGCGGTCTCTAACATCTTACTACCTAGTGACGAAAGGTTTGGGAACTATGTTTACCTTTTGTTTACAGGAAGAGTAACATAAATGAAAATACAGTTAACATGCAATATGGACTTTCAAAAGAAGAAACAAAGATACATGTTCTTTTGAGGAAAAAAGAGACTCAGTACTCAAATTCTTTATTGTTAGTCCATTGACCCATACAATTGGATATGTGAGCTTCACGTACCAGGGTAATCACGCCATTCTATTGTGAATAGTATTTTAGTATAAGCAATATAACAGGTCATATGTCAAAATGAACACAGTAAACAAGTATCTAAAGTGAAAAATGTACTTTTAACCTCACATACATAATTATATTACATCAACTCTTATACTCATATACATAATTATATCACATTAACTGCTATTTCAATCTTCGTCTTAGTCCTTCGTTTAGTATATGAATATGGCGACATCTTGCAACGAATAGTTGTCAGTGAGAAGATCTTTCAGTACACTGTGGAACGTGTTTCTATATTTTTCAGGTAAAATTTTTAGTCTTAGATTATTTAGTGAGGTGCGCACAAATAAAAAGTGTATTTTATCATCGAGGTCGGAATAACATAAGGAACATCTGAGTAAATGGACGTTGGGAGCGGATTATCTATATTAATAAGTTCATAAGCACCGATGCTGAATCAAATCAGAATGTGTCGTGAGTGTTTAGTAGTAATACGGTCAAAATAAAGTTCAAGCAAAATATCAAATTTCAAAATTCTGTACACAGTGGTGACCGGACACTTAATCCCCAGACACTTAATCCCCGACACTTAATCCCCTAGACAGTTAATCCCCAGACACTTAATCCCCGACACTTAATCCCCTAGACATTTAATCCCCAGACACTTAATCCCCAGACATATAATCCTCAAAAATGCCCCCAATGTTATAAAAGTGGAAGGTAAGTATTATTTTGTCAAACTTATTTTGATGTTTACATGAAAATAATTATTTGAATTTGAATTACATTTTTCATTTACTTCATAATTAAATTTTTCATTCACTTCATAATTTCTTGAGTTGAAATTTCATTTTGAGGATTAAGTGTCTGAGGATTAAGTGTCTGGGGATTAAATGTCTATGGGATTAAGTGTCGGGGATTAAGTGTCTGGGGATTAAGTGTCTGGGATTCGTACACAGTATATCACTGCTAGATATGTGATCCTGCCAGTTCTTTGACAAACAATCAACTAATATTTCTTTGCACGCTTGGAGAAACGTCTTTAACCCCTGATTTTCCCAAACAAACCCAAACCCGTTTCTGTTAAGATCATTGTGTACTTTTGATACCAACAGGAGTTCCCACTGTTGTGGAATAGAAGCAGCATTGTGCCTCCTTTGTACGGTAATCGGTGGCTATCCATGCTAGTGATGCACAGCTATCTAATGCAGCTTGCCCTTGCCTGAACATATATAGAAAAACGGCCTGTCTTTTCATATACTGTATCGTTAGGTGCAAAGGGGCTAACATTTAGTTAACTTTGTTTTAGTGAGAAAAAGTATACCAACTCAATTTTGCGATGACCATACATACCCCAGACCGCAGACACGTACAGCAGAATGGGTCTGATTTGGCTATAAAACAACTTCAAAAGGATAGATGGAGTAAGGCCCCCAAGCTTCCACGTTGCTTTATACATTTCGATAACGCCTACACGGGCTTTTGTTGCAACATCTTCGAAAGCTATTCTACAAAACAGCCTTGTGAATAGATAACGACCTACTTATGTATAGGAATTAAAACTTCTGCCTTATGACCTTAAAAAATCCACTGCTCATTGCTTGACATGCATCCTCCATTACGAAAACAACGATATTTGACTTTTTTAAGTTTACAGAGAGGTCTAAGGGTATGGCATTTTAGCGAGAGGGCCAAGCTGATGTTGCAGCTCTCTGTTAGTTACAAACACAAGAACTTTCGTTAATAAAAAAAGAATGACAATCTCTATTAAATCTGGAACTAATTTGACACAATTTTTGCCGTTTGCCATAATACCGGTAGCAACTTCATTATCAGCATTTATTTGCGAAAGAGAGAGAGAGAACAAAGGCTCCTTAATGATCTATATAAATGTATTTAAACTATTGTTTTTCTACTTTTGCTTCCCAATAGGTCAACAGTCGACACGCTTGCTTGCTCGACAAAGCCCTTTTAAGCAGGTGTGTCCTTTTAAAACCTGGAAGCACGCCACAATCATACTGACCAGTGCAGTGAGCTCAAATCCCGAAGGTTCATCCAAATAAATCAGTGACCCGATGCTAGCTGACAGAGTCCCTTTACCAGGACCGATCTGACAGCACAAATAATTGAGTGGTTATCGACAGTATCCAGTCACTGCAGAGGGTCTGTATGTCTCATTTTATACGTCAAAGATGTTGATATAAGAACCATATTTGATAAGGCTTTGCTTTTTGTCTAGCTCAGTGGTATTCTAGGTATGGTCTGTCTGCCAAAATGTGTACTTGTTTTCATAACGTTTTTTTTAAAATCATACGTCTATTAAATACAACTTAGAAGTCGACAATCAGTAAAATTCTTACATAGACAAAGTACAAAATAACAAATAATGTGGGTGATGTGTCTGATGGAGCATTGAAAAATCAAAAGCGGCCTCTGCCTTTAAAGGAAAGGCTGGTTTTAACGTTTCATTGTGAGGGTATTTAATCAGCTTCTCGCTTCACATTATATTCGGTAAGTGAACACGATTATTTACGCATTATTTTCCAATTCCATTTTTACTAGGTTTGTTGTGTAGTAAATTGGCGTGGTTTTTTTTTTTTTTGATATGTTACCGGCCTACTTCAGAGTTTAGAATTTTGAAATCGACCCAAGAAAAGAAACCTTTGCCCACCACTGATCTAGCTTAATAAACGCAGCTTTTCTCAGTCTGGTATCTATGTCGTAAATAATAAATAAACTAACAAATCATGGAGATAATAATTTTGTAAATAAAACATTGGACTGAAGGTATTATGAAGTCACTAGTTGTATCAGATGATAAATGAGGAGAGGTTCCTAAAGGTTTTCCGTTGAAAGCTAGTCTTTCTGTTTGTGTAGATATTTGTTGTAATAACTCTCAAAGATCACTCCATCACCTCTGGATAATAGGGTAATGCCAGCATTGATGTTCTATTGTTTCTTTCTCCTTTGTGCGGAGCTAGCATATAGATTAATCAGATGAATGACATAAAAAAGTTCGTTAGTTGCGAGAATCCTTTGTATTAATATTTAAAGCCATTTTATGGCGCGGAGAGCACGGTCAAAGGTATTCCGATGATGATGATGATGATGATGATGATGATGATGATGATGATGATGATGATTAACGACCAGACATCAAAAGGGTCATAAATCCTCTTACTGGGCCTCTAACACTTCTGTTTTTATTTGATAAAGTGTATTATGCCATTCTATACCTTTTTTTACTTTATGATAATTTCTTTAAAATGGAGCTAGATCACAAACTCTACTTTCGCCAAAAAAGATCTTTTATTTGCCTGATATTTTTACGGTTTTATTTTTCAGTTTAAACTATTTTTCTATTTCTAGTTATATTCAAGTTGATGTCTTGAGGAATGTTAGAAATGTTTTTGTCAGTAGCTTCTTATGGAACCTGCCGCATTATCATCATGAGCACCATCCTTAGAAACATTCACGATATAGTAGCTTATTTAAGATATAGTTCGCTTTCCATTCTAAAGATTCTAAACTTCAAGAATGGTTAAAACTGCACATATCTTTATCAGACAGCGCAGCGAATTCCACGTCCTAGGTCCGCGTAGGCATCGTATTTTGTTGTTCGTGCAAAGATCGTCTGCAAGTGTAGAAAATGTCAGCGGTAGCAAACGATACTGGAGAAATCAACGTGGACAGTTTTGATTATGTCCGCATGGTGATTCCTGATATGAACGGCCTGCCGAGAGGACGAATCATCCCCAAACGGTTTGTCCGGCAGAAATCGACAACAGGTGTCGACGTCAACTACAGTAAGTAGAATAAAATTAAGATCAGTGCTCCACGCCACTGACCATGCAGAATGTGCGGGTGTCATTACACGAATATGTTCATAGGCACTATAACCGATTTTGAGAGTATACCTGTTTAGGCTAGAGCTAGAACACTACCTAATTATAAAGAATACCTCTAACTATTCGCTTCATGGGAGTCTTCATATATGTCGCCTGTTTTGGCAGCGAGCAGTTGGTAACATGTGGCTGTCGAGCACAAGCACATGCGGCCAAAGGTTGCAAAGGTTTCGCACGAGCGGTTGTGAAAAAGAGAAAGTCGACGGAAAAGAAATTAAAAAAAACAGGAAACGAAAAGAATTAAAGTAAACAATGCGAGTACAAAGATTTCTACCTTGAATTTAATTCTTACCTTTCTTCCACAAATTTAATATAAAATAACTCTCCCCGCTTACTAGTTCTGAGGAATAGGGTAAAACCAGTCCAGATGTTTTCCTGAGGAGGAAAAAGCACAGCTTGAGCAAAAATTGCTAATTTATATTTTCGCCATATATAGCAAATCTACACGTTTTCTTACCAATAATAAACACAGCATCCACCCAAAACACAATCCATCATTTCCTATGTAGGAAAACAAAGGCATCCAGTGAGAACTACACAAAATTCGTTTTTGTTATATATGTATATATGGTGCGTGTTAAACATTCCTCACATTACCTGAAAGTAAATCCCTTTTGTGGCCTTGTTAATATCAATTACCTTTAACAAACACGATTCGTGGTTTTTGTCACGAGTCTTTTACTTGAGAATGTGACTGCTGCCAAAAGGTGAGGGTACAGTTTCGTCTGTGTTTTCTCAAAGCTAGTCGTCTATTGTCTTTGTTCAAGGAACTGAAGTAGCATCTTATTGTCCTCTGCCTCCATTTTTCCTATTTATTTCTCATTCAAAGGCGTGCTAATGAGGGGACCCAACTCAGAAACCACTAGGAAGATAGAAGAATTGAACGCAAACGAGAACAGAAAATGGAAGCCTGACCTTTCAACTCTGATTGCCACACCCTGGTGCGACTCCAGCTCCCGCAGCACCGCTTCTGTTCTTTGCGACCTCCTTAAAAGGGACGGCACTCCTGATGGGTTGTCCACCCGAGGCATAGTGCAACAGCTACTCAGCAAGTTGCGAGAAAAATTCGAACTCAAGATTCAAGTTGCCTTCGAAATTGAATTCTTTGTCATGAAGGAGGTAAATTGCTGATAATCAAATGCTTCATTTCTGAAAAAGGGAATGTAAAATAGGCTAATATGGTCATCTGGTGGAAGAAAAGGGGGATCTTTTTGCAGATGGCGTAACGTAAGTTTTTTATATCTTTCTTATACTGTGTTATGTTTAGTGATACTTGCGAGATACCACAGCATAGCATCAGAACACGAAGCATGCTTGTTTGGCCAAGCAAGCAAGAAAACAAACAACCAATAAAAAATTAATAAATTAAAAAATGAATAATAAAAATGCTACAATTCTTACTTTATTATAAGAATTTAATAAAGGAGCTAATTTAAGAATTGTGTTATAAGAAATCTGGAAACCGTTTTGCTAGTCTATTGTACTGTAGTAGCAGAAAAATACAGGTTAGATATTTTAATGGGGCCTTTAAAATTTACTTCTTTGGTTTTTTTATTTCTTCTTTCTTGGGTAGAAGAACTGAGCATTCTACTGTGTAGTCAGAAACATGCATTAGATTCGCAAGTGAAAAAAAAAATTAAAACATAGGCTTGGTGCTGCAGTCAAGCAATTAATATGGGAAAAACGTTAGCAGTGTCCTTTCAAGTTCCAATCTACTCTGACGCAGTATGAGTGTTTTGGATGTTAAGCACTTACAGTATCTTATAGCATGCAGTCCTGATTACATGTTGTAAAAATTAAAAAAAATATATATATAAATTATAAAGGTATCCCTGTAAATAGTGTTCTCTATGTTTTCAAAATATGTATATGTTTGATGCTATATAGGTTTTACGGTGTACGTCTGGTGCACATATATAGATGACAGTTTTGGTAATCAATAAATAATGTGTAAGAAATACTCTTTGTCTGCTTATTTTAAGGATACTCTAGAACCTCTCGGAGGTAACACCAGTCAGTTTTTGGACCTTCGCAGAACGGATGGTCACATTGACATGTTCTACGACCTGTGCGAGACGTTAGAGAAGGCGGGCCTGCACGTGACGTCCTTTTCCTCTGAGTCTTGCGCCGGCCAATGGGAGCTCAACTTTGACCCTCAGGATGGCATCAAAGCTGCCGACATGGCGTTTCACGTGAAAAACGCCGTCAAGAGCTTCTTCAAGCGGCGCGGCTACACGGCCACATTCATGTCGGTGCCTGACGATGAGCTGGGGTGCAGCGGCCTTCACCTCAACCACTCGCTGTGGACGGCGGCCGGCCAGAACGCCATGATGGACGGCCAGAGGAAGGACGCCATCTCCGACCTCGCCTTACGCTGGAACGCTGGGCTTCTGAAGCACGCGCGGGCCCTGACAGCGCTGTGTTGTCCCACCATCAACTGCTACCGACGTTTGCATAAAATTTGCTGCCCTTCCGACAACATCTGGACTGTTGAGCATCGCACAGGTATGACCCGCTTCAAGGTGGGCAACAACAACGTGTTCCTTGAGAGTCGCCTCCCTTCCGCCGCCGCCAATCCTTACCTGGTCGTAGCGTGTCATCTGGTAGCAGGAATGGCGGGACTGGAGGACGCAGAATTCTATCTACCACCGGCAATGGATACTGAGAACGCGCAGAAGTTGCCGACTTCTCTGGGAGAAGCGTTGGACTTCCTTGAGCAGGATGAGCTGATGGTGGAGGCGTTGGGCCGACGGTTTGTATCGTATTTTCTGATTGCAAAGCGCGACTACGAGCTTCATCAATACAGTCTTGTCTCGCCGGACACAGAGGAGGAAAAAATTAAACACGAGAGAGAGAAATACCTTGTCAGCATTTAGGTATTTGTCTCCCTATATCTAACACTTGACAGAAGGAGGAGGCCTGGCTGCAAAACCCAGGAAAATCCGTGACAGGAAGCGCACGAGAGAGTGACATGCGCACTTGGCAGCATAGATAATTTATACAGAGGATAAGCACTGAAAGCATTGTCATCCTGATCTACATCCTCCGTTGGAACAAACATTTGAAAGACATTGTCATACTGGTCTATCCTTGCTGTACCAGCATTAAATTCTAGAAATTTTCGCAAAGCCTTGTTTTTTTTTTGTTTTCCGTCTAGTATGATTTCTTTTGATGCTGCAAACACTTACTTCTTTCAGGAACGTGTTAGTTGTGTAAGTACATTCTGCATCACATCCTGTGCCAAATGTATGAAACAGGGCAATGGCGAAGTCCTGGACAACGAAAAACGTACCATACCACTGATAGAAAAACTTTACTATATGGTCTGCATCATCGTGTTTTCTCTCTTTTTAAACATTAGCAACAGGAAAACGGCGTATAATCGGCTAAAGATCTTAGATTTTTAGTTAAGTCCATTTTTTACAGACCAGGACTTGACCATTGTCCTACTGTATAGATTCGACCCCTGTTCTGCTTCCACTGCACTGGCGGCCATTACGAAAGCATATGGCCTGTAAGATACAGTCATAAACTACTGGTGCACGAGAAACATTATTACGGAGTATATACAGAAGATTGTTCCTGTTTATGAACCTGTCTGCTTTCTCCCATCGACCTTACAGTCCCATTTTTGTTTCCAAGATCGAGAGTGCAACAATAACAACAAAAAACGGTGGGCATCGATCTGAAGACAAGATGATAATGATGATGATGATGATGACGACGACGATGACGACGACGATGATGATGATGGAATTTATAAAACACACGTCCCCATGGGGATGTGAGCTGAATGCGCTGCACACAAAAAACTATAATATGAATCGACACCACAGAAGAAACGTAATAGTCAGCATGCATATGACACCATCTAAAGAAATGAACCAAGTGTAACTGAGGAGCGAGTGAATCAGTACTCTTGACTGTTCAAGATATTTCTTAAAGAGATGTTTTTAAAGACCGGATTTGAAGGCTTCGGAAAAAACACAGTTCGGAGACAATTCGAAACAATTGGGCCTGACCACGAAAAGGAGTGTCTGTCAACTTTCTCAAAGGGACCGACTCGAGTGTTAAAGCGCCTGCATCTCAGATATAATGAGCCGAGGCCGTGACGACAACGGCAGCACAGTGTGACGACCTTGGAATGAATGCCAGTTCGGACTGGGACTCAGTAAAGCTCGCAGAGGAAGGATATTGCATGGTCTGCTTTTGGCTTCGGAAGACAATACAAGTGGCATTATTCTGTACCTTTTGAGGTTTGTATCGAAGGCAGTAAAAAAAAAAAAAAAAAAAAAAGAATAGAGTTGCACTAATTCCGCCGGGACAACACGAAAGCAGACATAAGAATTTTGGAGGCAAAAACTGGCAGAAAGTGTCGGATGTGAATGATCCTGCGAAGTTCAAGGAAGATACAGACTGCATTGATATGAGAGTCAAGAGATAATGATGCGTCGAAGGTAGTACTAAGATTCCGGACGGTCTGGGTTAGAGGGATAACCTCAGAAAAGGTGAAGGCAGTAAAGGATGGTAGACATTTCACTTAATTTGTGGAGGCTGTTGGAATGACCTCTGTTTTTACTGACATTCGTTTTCAATTTGTTAAAGGACATCCAGGGTTTCACAGAGTTTACTGTGTGTTGTGAAGTGGTGCAGACCTGCTGGAGCTGGGAAGCGAGGCCAGACGTTAGCAACTGTGCATCAACACACACAGGGCCGATGGTGGAACCAAGTCGTTGTATGTTCACAGTGAATAGAAGAGGACGAAGAACAGGTCTTGAGACTCCTTGTATTTCCACGTAGCAAGCAAAGATGTGGTGCCTACAACTACAGACTGAATGCGATCAGTCAGGTATGACCGGAATAAATTTATAACAGTGCCAGAGAGATTGAAAGTAAGATGAAGGCACTGAAGGGTGTATCAAACCCAGCCGACAAATCAAACATTGACAGTAAGGAGATATATTGCAATCAGTCATTCACCAATCGCAGCGACGGAATTCTTCTGAAAGTGAAAATGATTGTTCTTACGAGCACCAGCTTGCATTTCTAGCTCAAGGGAACCTTTTTTATTCCACAAAATTAATTGAAAAGACGGAAATCGCGTGCCATCAGCCTGTATCAACAGCAGGTTTTAATGAATAATTGACTGCCACAGCTGTTGCCAGTTGCTTTAATAAGGTCATCTATAACTGCAAAGTTATGGGTTTATTTTCTCTTTCTGCTTATAAACTGTAATTACAAATCCCTCTCTCTGAGTTTCAAAGGCACGGAAAAACACCAGGAGAGCTGTCATAAAGCCTAATCAACGACTTAAAAAGACACCCGCCTGCCAATTAAAAAAAAAGTCAATAGAAGCGTCAATTATGGCAGCGGGAAGCTGGCTGAGCTTCGAAGTAATATCAGAAAGTAATGAGGTTCCGCTGAGCTGCTGTATAGGTGAGGGGCAACCTACTGTTGTCTGGGGATATCGTTGTGGTTCATGGGGCACCTGGTTCGACTGCTGTTGCTACAAATCGACCTTTATATTGCGCTCATGCAGTAGTTCGTATTCTATCCAGGACAAAGGGCTGATTTTGTGTAGGAGGCTGGAAAATCTGCACAGCTATTTTTAAGGCTTGCGATTACATTAATAAAAACATAAGCAAAAAAATAAAAAAATAAAAAAAAAACACGAGCGATCAGAGCTGTGTTCTTTCCAAGTCACCATAAAGGCGTGTAAATATATCTTTCACAAAGTGTTTTGCAACTTTCTTATTTTTGTTCCGGTGTCGGCTGACAGTGCTGGTAAGGCTGAACGGTAGCTCCTAGACACCCAGCATGCATACTTCTTGTCCTCAAACAAACTCGTCTTTGTCTGTAGGGAAGGACGGTGCTCGTATCTCTGCGCTCTCTCGTGTCCTCTGGATACTGGCAGGGGATTTTTTTTTTTGCAAATGACTTTACAGAAGAAACAAACTTCGGGCCTGTTGGGTATTTTTCGGCGGATTCCAAGCGCAAGTGGAGTGCATGGGAGTAAAGTTTTCTTAAAGGAATATCTAAAAATGATAATGTTTAGTAGTAAATCTCCTGAATGTCAAAACTGTTTTAGAAAAATTAAACAAAAGCAAGAGGTTCGAAAAAAAGCAGACTGTCAAGTACTTTTATGACAACTTTTTGGGTGTAATTTTCGTATAGTTAAAAAGCTTATCTTTCGGCGGTTCCTTTTGTCTCATATGTTGAAAACAAGCACAAGCATATAAGATTTCACAGAAAAGAAATAGAAAAAACATGAAAGATTAATTAGAAAGAGTGCATTATGCACGGTACCCAAAATCTAGTAATTAATAAAAGGTAGTGCTAGCACTAAAGCTTGATTCAGCAGTTACTGACTGCAAGATCTACAATGAAACTGGCAATGTAAAAGGCCTAATTACCAATTAAGCTAAGTTTAAAAGATGCTCCCTTCACTTCTATTACTTCTCTAAGTTAACAAACCTGCACCGGTCCTTAAAGCTTCATTTTTTGTTTGGGAACGAAACGTGTAAAGTTCAATCACTTTAAGCATTTTAAATCACAATTGCCGGATAAAAACTGTTGAGACTTTGAATAACAATGCACTGCAAAAAGATAACTAACACAAGGTTCAAAGAGAATTTTGGAAGTCTAAAAAGGTCATGAATTTGACAGTTTGCAGTGCACTGCTCAATACCTGTCTGTAAACTATCCGGCTAAATTTAACTTTAGGGCTACTATTGCAAAGATCTGTAGAGCTTGTTCTTTATTTAGCATCTTTATGTTATTATTTAACGCTCACTTGTGCATATGCACGTACGGGCGCGCACGCACACACAAGACGCCAACGAACAATTCAGGCTGAGTGCCATCATTTTGCCCTTGGGTGCCTGTTTATGTTAACCCTGGTCGGACGGACTTCTTTAGAAATAAGTGTTTTCTATGTTTTTTGTGCGCATGGGGAACGTTTAAGCCCATTGGGTGACTAAGCAGGATCGATTCTTTGGGTGCTTTGCTTTTGCGCGTTCGTGTGTACGATTTGTTTTTCTGTCGTTTGATTCATTCCGTTAATTAAAATTTTTGTTTGTGTTGTCAACACGTGTGTCATTTTGTCCACTGACGATTGGCTGGCATTGTTGCTCGTCGCGGGTGATCGAGTGAACGCTGTATGGGCTGAGTGCCAGCGTGTTTGTGTGTCTGCTTCGGCGAGAGCCCAAAAGCGACGGCACGCGACAATTCTCACGAAACTGACGGTTTTATCTACCCCAGCTAAGGAAAGTCACTCGCAGGTGATGACGTCAACATTTCGAACCGCATCCCCTCTTTTCCTGCTGCCATGTGCCCACCTTCCCTCTCTTCATGCACCTGCACTCGGCTACAACAGTCCATAGGTCTTCCAGTCACGCCCCACTGACACATCTATCCGTGACCTCTCGTCCGATCAGCGAACGGCGAGAATAGTCCGAGACTCTCCAGACTGCTGCCAGCCCGGCACCGCCAAGGACAAAGGCTATCGGGCAATCAGGAACGCTGACCTGGGTCATGCTGCTACCATGCTCCCTTCCTTAGCGCGTGCATACGTATGTGCATGTGTGTGCGTGGCCGCTTTCTGTAACTACTCAGAATTACAAATTTACAATGAGCTAGAGAGCGAGACCCCTTGTCGGATCACCACCTTGTCGTGGTCGGGGGGGGGGGGGCTTGCGTGTCTTGATGACCCTATCACCTATGCCGACAGGAGCATTAGCTCCTAGCAGGGTCACCCATATCGGACAGGTTGAAGGGTAGAGACCAGACAAAGTGGTCCACTGGTCCCCCGGGTTACAGGGGGTTGGGCAATGGACTAACAATTCATTCCTGTAAAAAAAAAATAAACCCTGTTATGGAAACAGAAACTAGAAGGTCTCTAGTGGATGCCTTATGTACCACCTAGGTATGAAGAAGACTAATTAAGTAAGTAAGTAAGAGAGCGAGAGCAGGCTGACATAACCATCTTCTTGACTTTGAAATAAATACATATACTACGATGCAACGCTCTGTTTGAGCAAAGATATTTTACATTATGATTCATATATTTATATATATATATCAAAGCATTCGTTCTAAGAAGATTTCTTCAGTATCAAAGGATTCTGTTATGCTCGCTGGTACAAGACAATGAGACCGGAAGCTGGCTGTCAATATACAGCGGACACGCGGTGAGTCAGCGCAGCCACTTAACGTACCGTTCAGTCTCGTCTTTGATCAACCGTAGTCGCGCGTCTGATGCGTGACCTGTGACAGATGGCTTCTTTGTCGGCCCTTCTTTTACAATCTCACATGAGTTTGTCCTCCTCTCTGCTAACAGCATCCAAACAGCAACTGTCAAATAAACTCCGTTGACAAAAATATAAATGGTTTAATTTAGATAGTCTGCTTCTTTAATATACTGTACAATGAGAGAAATAATCATTCTTTACCTAAAGACATCAACTTCACAAAGAAAACACGCAAACAACCGAAGTTGATGAAGCTGTCATACACACCTGGTCTTTTTACAAATAACACGTGCTCCTCTTCCTCACGGTAGACCACACGACCTCATTTTTATTTATACCTACGGTCACCGAGAGCCAGCACCGGACACGGGGCAGATGACCTCTACGGGCCACTTTGTAATCGTGAATTATTTTTCCAGTATATAATAATATGCTTACAATTCTATTCTCAATATCTACATTTCATTCAGCAACGTAAACATTAGGACAAATGCACTAGGATCTACATCACTACTTGAACATAACGTTGTGTACATGTGAGTGGTTAGTAAATGAAGAAAATGACGGCAAAGGATCAAACTTATAGTACCTCGCTCCACAGAAAAAAATCTTCAAGAGTGATGAATGCTGCGTATAACTTTTTAAAAAGAAAAAAGAAAAGGAAAAGAAGAAGGAAAACGTCTACTGGCCAAGGCCGGGCCCCCTTCACAGAACCGGGCCCGGGTATACCCGACCCCCCGTCTTGGGACGACGTGGTCTTGCGTATGACAATTTGGTCGACAAAGTACATTGGCTGGAGACTTCAAGACAGCGCTGCTAATCTATCATTGTGTGGTTAAATCGTATACAGCCGGCCTCCTTGCTGTTGTGGGGACATCTCTACTAGCAATGTGTGTACCCCCAGACATGCACCACCAACGAAATCAGTAGCCCGAGCATATTTGATACCACAGATAATTCTAGAGACTTTGAACAATGTCCACTGATTGCAGACGGTCACCTTTGCAAACGTCATTGTGTATGTCAATACCTGTTGATACAAGGACCATAGCTGAGAAAGTTTTGGTTTTGATCTAGCTTAATAAGCACAGCTTTTTCAGCCTGATGAGTTCTCTAGCTGTCGTTTCCGTAGCATAAGGGTTTTTATGGGATAGGGTTGCTAGCCCTATGCCCAACCCTCCTCCTTTCTCATCCGGTTTGGGGTCGACAATGACCGATACCGCAGGGAAAGAGGAACAGACGTAGGCCCAAAGAGACGTGGAGGCGGTCCATCGAAAAGGATCTCAAGAACAGAGGTCTATCACTCGAGACAGCCCCCAGAACAGCAGCAGACAGAACCAGACGGAGGTCCCTTGCATTCGCCTCACGTGCCAGACGGCATAAGGAGGACTGATTATTATTGATTGATTTCATTCTGGTATTTATGTCGTAAATAATATGTAAAATAATCAAGCATGGCGATAGAATTTTAGATAGCTCTGTTCTAAATAAAACACTTTTATAAAAGTATGTTGATATCCGTTGTGGCATCCGATAATAACTTGGGGGATATTCCTGTAAATGTTTTTCTTTTGGTTTTGAAATGATCTTTGATAAAAGAAGCATTCTACAGGTCTATTTTCTAGTTCGCTCTAAGCTAGATTCGAGAACTCCAGAACAGCAAAACTGCACACATTAAAAAGTTCCTCGTCCTACCTCGGTGTAGACATCATTTTTCACTACTCCTTCAAAGATAGTCTGCAAGTGTAAAAAATGTCAGAGGTGGCAGACGACGCTGGAGAAGTCGACGTGGACAGTTTTGATTACGTCCACCTGGTGATTCCTGCTGTGAACTGCCTGCCGAGAGGACAGGTCATCCCCAGACGGTTTGTCCGGCAGCAACTGACAACAGGTGTTGACATCACCTACTGTGAGTCGAGCAGATTAAGACCGCTGGCCACTTAGAAGATCCAACTGTCACTATCATCTATTAATTTCCGTGGTTACTACAGCTTATTTTGTAACAGCTGTTGATGAGGCTAACTGGAGCCTTGTAAGAGATACATTTTTTTTACTAGCACAACTACAACTACGACCACACCGCCACCTTCGTTTCCTCCTCACTATTTTTTTCACAGTCTTCACGCAGAGAAGCCACGCAGAAAAGGAAGCGAGGAGAACAAGGCTTAGCTAGAATGCTAACCGATTTGATAACCGTGTGACAAAGCGAACTTTTCTCTCTCGATCCAGGTGTCGGGAACACGTACCTGTCTAAATAGAGGGTTTGGTAAGGTAAGGCAGCGAGGGAGAGGAGACGAACATCTCCAGTTATGAAGTAAGATGCAATACTAGTCCCCCTTGACTGAAATTAGAGGAATGTGAGTATGGTTCATCGTACGATTGAGCAAAGTAGTCACAGATTCCCTGCAAGGCAGCTGAGCTGATTTGATTTGATTCCCGAACCTAACGTACTAGTGGAAGGACCTAGGAGCCCGTACTGTGTGAAAGCGAGAGGGGAGTAGACCTAATTCCTTGCCTAGTCAAGGTATGGAATTTTTTTGTTGTTGTTGATTAATCTTTGTAATAGTCTTTTTCTTTACTGCCTGTCCTGGAGAGAATGATGAGCGTTTATGAGATTTGATGGTTCTAAGAAATAAGTACGATTGCTGTGAAGGTATAATATAGTGTGTCAATGCAGTGGTGTGAGTATTCATAAAAGCATAAGTATTTTCAGGAATTAGTTGGGGGGTCGAGAAAACTGGATGAAGATATCGTGGTATTGTAGTATTTGAGTATTTTGCCTGCTACGAGGTATGGGAAACTACGACCCAGGAGCACCTAGTCTTCAACGTAATGTGTGACCTACGACCTAGAAGTATATTGTCGTCAGTGAACTGTGTGCCCTACGACCAGGAGTATATTGTCGTCAGTGAACTGTGTGCCCTACGACCAGGAGTATATTGTCGTCAGTGAGCTGTGTGCCCTACGACCAGGAGTATATTGTCGTCAGTGAGCTGTGTGCCCTACGACCAGGAGTATATTGTCGTCAGTGAGCTGTGTGCCCTACGACCAGGAGTATATTGTCGTCAGTGAGCTGTGTGCCCTACGACCAGGAGTATATTGTCGTCAGTGAGCTGTGTGCCCTACGACCAGGAGTATATTGTCGTCAGTGAGCTGTGTGCCCTACGACCAGGAGTATATTGTCGTCAGTGAGCTGTGTGCCCTACGACCAGGAATCTATTGTCGTCAGTGAGCTGTGTGCCCTACGACCAGGAAGTATATTACCTTCAAAATGCTGTGTGCCTGACCCCAGGGAGTACTGTCCTCAGCGTGCCGATTATGCCACGTCAACCGGAGTAAGGGACTTACTAGGCGATCCCTGAGAAGCGCCGACTACTCGTCGGAAGGGAGATAATTAATTCTATGTGTGTATTGGTGAGGGAATGAATGCGAAGTGGACCAGGAACAGTACGTAAGTTTGGTCTTTTCCTACTTGAAATAAGACTATCGTTTCTGGACACGTTTTATATACGACCCTTTCTGTTGGAGAACTTGTGGATTGGAACATTAGAGGAGAGTCGGATTGGTAGCAGTAAGAGTTGGTTGTGATTGAACCGTTGATAGATGGTGAGGTTAGACTGATTTATGCACGGCTATTGGTGTATCTTGATTCACGCTTGACTATTGATATATTGATTTATGTTTGACTACTGATGTATATTGATGCCTGTTTGATTAGTTATACAGTGAGTTACTCTTGATTATTGATCCCTATGCAACTTAGTTAGAACCCCCACCTGAAATTACACAGCAGAGGTAACCAAGTACAGATCTTTGTGTTTTGTGTTGATTGAAAGAACACGTGAAGCGCGCCGTGTAGTCAGTGTGTGTGGTGTGACCTGTCTACACGTTGTGCCGTCTTCACAAATGATATAATTTTTTAAAAAAACTTTTGTTACCCAGTACGTCAAAAGGCGACACGCTTGCTTGCACGACAAAACACCTTAAGAATGTTTGTGCTTCTGAACCCTGATAGAGAGCGATATTTCCTGTCGGCAGTTGAATGTGATCTCAAACCTCGACGGTGATTCGACGATATCCGACCGAAGCTCCCTGACAGGACATATCAGCCCTAACAGATAATTGTAATGACGGTTTGACAGTGCTCACTGCTTGCAAGGGTCTGTATGTCATTTTATGTCACTGTAAGTCACTGTATATAATATGGAAGTCAAAAGATGTTATACAATGACCATAGCTGATAAAGTTTTGGTTATGTAGCTTAATAAGAACAGCTTTTTTAGTCTGGTAGTTTTGCTGTAAATACTATATTAGCTGATAATCCACGGGGAAATGATTTGAAATACATGTAGTACTTTCGTAAATAAAGGACTTGGGTGAAAGAAGTTTGTTGTTGCGAAGGGTGATAGAACATATAGGAATAGTACGTAATAATAATATTGAATGCTAGTCTCTCTTTAGGTACAGAATTAGAATTAGAATCAGAATTCTTTTATTGAATAGGCCGTCGGCCAGTTTCAAGGGGGAGCATAACAAAACCATCACAGGTATGTATACATATATTGTATAGTAGGCAATTGGATTGATGACACGATGGCATATATATATATATATATACCAAGTAGCTTGTGATAAATTAATTAAAATATAAATATAAGAAGAACATACACAGATAAACTATTTTAGGAACTTATCCCTCTGGTCTAATGCTTTGAAAACAAATGCTGCCAGAGGGTTAGAAATGTTAGTTATAAGCTGGAATCTGAACAGAGAAGGTCTCAATATTTTGCGCGGATGTAGCTTTTTCACAAATCAGAATACATAGAGCAGATAAATAGAAAGTATATTTCGGTTTCTTCATCTATGTTTCATTGTTGATGTGTAATCATCTTGGACTGCGGAAGTACCCCTAGTTTGTGTTGTGTTGTTCTTGTGCCGGTGGGTGCTTTGTGGCGTTTGAAACGGGTATCTCCCCCCCCCACACAAAAAACGAAGACAAAAAGAGAAAGAAAGAATCTAGCCTGGAAGAAACTCTCTCCAATACACCCTCTCAAAAATCACAGAGGCAGAAGGGAGAGAAAGGCACCAGAGGGGAAGAACAGGGAGCGCAAACAAGAAAAGTCGACCATCTCAGTCACGGGATTGTCAAACTAATCCAAGCTTTTGCAAATTCTGGAATTACCAACTGTCAGATAACTGAAAGACTTGAGAGCCTACAAAAAGCCTCGGGTGTTATGCAACAGCAAATAGAAGAATGCCATCCTTACTTGCAAAGAAGATTGACGATAAAATTGAGGTTCTAACAAGCACACTATTAGATACAAAGAAAGAAAATGAATTTCTGAGGAATGAGATAGCAGCTCTTCAAAGACAAACAAAAAGAACTGAAAGACGAGATTTCCAATCCAGCTAAAGTTGAGTGAGCATAAAGAAGAGATTAATCTTTTAGAACAGTGTTCTCGGCGAGAATATGTGAGGATCTATGGAATTTATGGCGACCACAAGAATGAAACGTCAGAGGAATGTGAGCTAAAATATTACATATCTTCAAATTCAATCTTGGAATACCAGATATTGACACTTTTAAGGTTTTGGCACATCGCGTGGAAAAACTATCAAAGGACAAACCAAGACCAGTGATAATTAGATTCGCTTCACGTAAAGACAGAGACAGAGCCTTGTATCTTTATCTGTGATCAAAATCAAAGGAGGCATCAACCCTATAGACCAGAAACTAACAGGACTAAACCAGGAGGAACGAGAGCGACAGCGACGATATTGGGGGAGAAGGGAGACAACAGCGTTTTCTTCACGACGGACATCAGAGAAATCGGACGCAACTTAATCAGCATGTGAGACAGGGCGGCCAAAATTATCATGGGACTTCATCTCTCCAGTTCACTCCAACATTTCATTTAACTCCTGCTGTTAGGGCATCTCCTCATCCTTAACCAGAAACCCATCAAGCACAGTAGCGGGATACCCAGATTCCACAGAGGGAGTGCTTCCGTAGCAAGTGGCAGAACAAAGACAAAGAGTAAGCGATGAGGGTCGGGAAGATATGAACTGCATAACTAGTCTAGTGGTGACTTCCCCCGTTTAAAAGAATTTACTGGATATTACTCCCTCATACCAGTTTTGATGGTAAGTGGTTTTTTTCCCCCATTATTTCTTAAGAAGTTCTCAAGCAGTCACATAGCGGGGAGTGTATGTGTGGTGTATTTATGTACGTATTTGTTGACGTGTCTTGGATTTGTTTGATTCTGATGTGTCCAACAACCGGTCTATGACATGGACAGAAAGTGTGAGAAGCTTTTAGTGTTACTGGGAGGGGGAAATTGGTGTTTTGCGCCGAGCTAGCAACTAAGGCTATAACACGGCAAGGCTGCCAGCCCTGTACACAGATGCCACATGCGGAGGTTTTAGTGTTACGGGGTTGGAGAGAAGGGGGGGGGGTAAAATACTAAAAAAAAAGTGTTCCCGTGGAAGGGTGCACGCGAAAATGAGTCAGACCATAGGGCCCAGTGTAGCTGAGCGAGCAGGTGATGTGAAACCATGCATAAATGGATGGGGCCAAGGCTGAAGGAAACAGAATGTGGGAAAGTATGTCTGAGAATATTTGAAGAAGTTTGCTACATTACCCAGCACACTACACGTTTTTCTAATTACATTTTCATTCATACTCCTCCCCACCCATACACAACGGCACAAGTTTACTTCATTGCACACAGCCATCTTATTAATGTTTTGAACTATTCTCCATTATGCATATCGAACACATTTCACTTGAAATTTGACCAAATCGCAACTCGCATAAGACTTACACTTAATTTTATTGTAAAACTGGTAATGGGTATTATTGATTCTTAAAAAATAACGATCTTAATTTATTTCTCTTTTCTTTCCAATGTCTTCATTTCTGTCTATAACAGTTTTTATTTTAATATATTTTTAAAACTTTCTCCTGTGTGTTTTCTACTGCTCATATGGGCCAAAAACATATCATTTACTTATTGATACTCGCACGTGTTCATAACTTTGTCACCTTTAATTCTTTTTAAGCTGTTTTTAGCACGCACGTCAAGTGTGCCCTCACGCTGTCAATTGTTTTTAGCATTATACTGGATAAAGATACGACTGATGTGCTTGTGACTGCGTTACGATGTTACTTGTAGACTAGACGGTGTAGAAACCGTCGATGTTGCATATCTGGTCCTTGATCTTTTACCAGCAGGTACTGAAAGTCCAAGAATTGCTTGTACTGTAAAAGTGACTGGACAACAATCGATTTTGAAATGTTCTGAGCATATTGAGTACAGTGTGGGGACGAAGTTCGCACGGCACGTTTGAACAAAGCAGAGAGCTGTATATACACATTTGTGAAGAAAGTTAATCCACTGACGTTTGTTGCCATTATCTTTAGGATTTCCTAAAGGAGCACAAACTAACTCCATCTGAGTGTCGAAGAGAACATTTAGCAATTGTGTCCTGGTCAGTTTTCTTTTACCGAGGATTGCATCTTTTCTCTTCGAATTCAGCTCATGGTGACGACGCTTATTTTTAGAAACACTACAATTTCGTCACTTCCTGTTTTCTCGACAAATCCAGGTGTGATTAAGAGAAAACATTTCTCGTACGTCTTCGTCATAAAATACCATCAAAATATGTTTTTGTGATACTTTGTGCTCTTTTTCCAGCGATTTTCTCTGAGCGCTCGTATAGTCCTTTAACTGTTGACTTGAACCGCTGTTTCTATAACGAGCCGTGCCTTCCTGCCACTTTTTCCACTTGAACATCACTTTTAGGAATATCCCGGGCACAACTTTCTTGTAACGGAACGGGCTGCGTCATCGGCCAGTCGATGTTTCCTTCGCAGAGGGGAGAGCGGGTATGATCGATTTTTGAAAGGGGAGTTCAGTGGAGCGTGGCGTGGAGTTGCGTCCTGTACGTTTAATGTCCCGAGTGATAGGGGTATTTTAGGTTTTTTTTTTGCACTGGTTTATATTAGTGTCGGGTGTGGAGCAGACGAGGGCGAGCGGCTTCAGCGAGCGGACGACGGAGTTACGTCAGAAGTCATTTTTTTTATAGCTCCGTGCGGATACAGGTACGCCATTTTTGTTATGGTCGTCTCGCGTTACGCTGTAAGAAAGCTATAGTGTATCATGTTTCAGTAACTGGTAAAAGCTTTCTTGGTAGCAGGTCCTCGGTTTACACTTGACTGTCCGGAATAACAACAACGTTGGAAAAGGCAAGACTCTGATGCCGCATTAAGTGCTGGCGCACTGTTGGCCTCCTTACTTCAACACGGTTCATTGACCTCTCGAGAGCTCTGTGCGCGGGAGTCACGCTTGAACGACTTTGTCCCGATGACCTATTTCCTGGCGTAGTGAAGCAGCTCGGCGATACACCGCTGACTTCTTGCACAAGGGCCACGCCGACAACCTCATGGTGCGACACGGGTGGGGAGCTTGAGCTGTGTAGTCCTCGGGTACTTTATTATTCCTCCTTGTACACTCAGGTGGTTGAAACAGGGTTTCGACTCTTTCCCGTCGTGCGTAGCACTGTCGTCATGACGACCATGTATGGGATTTGCCACGACTTGCCTTTCTCTGATGTAATGTGCTTGTAGGCCTCGTGACCTATGTTTTTTATAGTCATCTGCTGCCAAGTATTAAAATCACCCACGATCCTGACCCCCTTTTTCTCGAAGCTTATTCCCCACTTTTTGTCAGCACTTTTATCTTATCTGTCCATCGCAAGATCTATAACCATCATTTTTTTCTCACTTCTTGATAGCGTTATTTCTATAACAGCGAATCGTCTCAAGGTTCACACATATAGTCAATTATATTTTTAATGTCTGTATGTATATCATCTATTTTCTAGTTCACTCTCAAAAAAAAAAAAAAAAGATTTCATTACTCGAGAACGGTAAAGCTGCTCATATCTTTATCAGACAGCGCAACAAGTTCGACGTCCTAGGTCCATGTAGACATCGTATTTTGTTGTTCGTGCAAAGATCGTCTGGAAGTGTAGAAAATGTCAATGGCAACAGACGACGCTGGAGCAATCGACGTGGACAGTTTTGATTACGTCCACCTGGTGATTCCTGATATGAACGGCCTGCCGAGAGGACGAATCATCCCCAGACGGTTTGTGCGGGAGAAACTGACAACAGGTGTCGACGTCAATTACAGTAAGTAGAATACAATTAAGATCAGTGCTCTATGACCACTGACCATTTAGGAGATTCAGCTGTCACTTTCACGTATATGTTGTAAAATCTTTTGAGTGTATATCTGATTAAACTAGAGTAAGAATACAACCTAATCATAAAGAATAACTAACGCGATTCGCATCATGTGAGTCTTCATATCTGTCGTCTGTGTCGGCAACGGACAGTCGCTAACATGTGGCTAACATGTGGCTGTGGAGAACAAGCACGTGCAGCCATGGGCAAAGGCTTTAAAGGTTTCACACGAACTGATGTGAAAGAGCGGTCGTCGATGACCTATTGTTGAAATAAATGTAATATCGCTATTCGACCAAAAGACTTCAATGTTAAATTAATTATTATTTTACATTTCAGTATTCGTGTAAAATGGCGTACGTATAAATCCCAGAAATGATTCATATCTTCATAATCTTGTACGTATAAAAATGGTCACATCTGTCGGCCAACCACTAAAGTACAGCTTTTTGGTCAGTTCAATGGATATGTTTGAAATAGTTTAATTACGAATTAAGAAACTAAAATAGTGGAGTATTCAACCCTGCATCTGTATTTCCTATGTATGTATGTATCTATGTATGTATGTGCGTGCGTGTGTGTGTGCGCGCGTCTGTGTGTGTGCGTGTGTGTAAGCCAGGTGGCGCAAAAGTTTTCGTTTTAAGTCTCTGGAATAATAATAATAATAATAATAATAATAATATAATAATAATAGGATCTCTATAGCACATTACACCAAACGAAGGCGAGCTCAACGCGTTTTACAAGATACAAGAGGCAAATGAGTAGCTAGATGACAACAAAAAACAAAATTTTTATTTAACAAGCAAGAGAAGAAAAGAAAAAAGTATAGTCGGAGTATCAAGATGTATATCTTAATGAGCCCAACTCTAACCTTCTGTCCCAAAATTTCATATAAATCAACTTTCCCCGTTTGCTAGTTCTGACGAACAAGGAAAAACCAATACAAATATTTTTCTGAGAAGGAAGAAACATCTCCGGAAAACACTCCTGCAAATATACATTTTCTTAATAGCAATCTACACATTTTCCTTAGGACTGACAAACACAATATCCACCCTAAACACAGTCCATCATTTCCAGATTTCCTACACATGAAAGTCTAAATTAATCTGCTTATATCACTGATTCATAATGAATGTGTAGATGTACACTTCTAATCTGTGAACAGCCCTCCATTTACCATTTGTGAGTATTGTTTATTGTTGATTTGGTTCTCTTGCAAAAACAAAACAAAACAAATAAAAAAGAAACTAGTAATCTATCTTCTGTGATATTAGTCTTTTTTTTTTAGGAAACTTCTACCAGTGTTCGACTATTTGTAAAGCCCCAGTTCAAACTATATCTGGACTACTTCTACTTTTATGACTCATTATGGACGATGACAATTAAACTTATTTTGTAAATAGTATATCTTTAGATGTGCACTGCTTCCCTGGCTTGTGAGCTCATTGGATATTACAGTTTTCCAAGAAGCTTTTTTGAAGCTACTCTATGAGCAGGAAAAGCGAAACTGTGATGTGGATAGGATTTGCAGCCTCGCTTACAGATTTTCAATTGGGTTGAGCAAACTGTTACCGACTACTGGCTTCATGTGTTTCATCCTCCCATTCGTCCTTCTATAGACATTACATTTGCATGTTATTTTGCGTGCGTCCGTGTACGTGTTTTTAGTATTGTTCAGAGGTTTTTTTATTTGGTGTGTGTGTGTGTGTGGTTAATAATGTTGATATATCTCTGTACCATTGTTTGTGGACATGTTTTAGTCTGTTTCACTTTCTCGGTTGAGTGAATTTGTGTCTTTGAATTTCTTTGTAAAGCGCATTGAGCCTTCTGTAAAGCAGGAAATGCGCTATATAAATTTCCGTTATTATTATTAAAGCAAAGACATCCTATATAAATTTCACAAGATTTGTTGTTATTTTATACAGTTATAAATTTATGGTGCGTTGACCATTCCTAACTTTACCCGAAAGTAGCCTTAGTAATTTAATCAGTTTTTTCAACAAAGATATTAGTTTTGTCTGTCCCATTGCTGATCAACCAGACAACACTATAGTAGGTCATAATACACATATCGTATCATTTTGTTTACCAATACATCACAGATTTACGATTAAACGTTTTCCCAAGTTCCACGTATATATTGTATAAAATAAATAAAATAAACAACTGCATTGTGACATACACTAGTTGATTCAAAAAAAAAATCGAACTATGTAAGTTACATTTACATATCTACTTATAGGCGTGCTAATGTATGGACCAAATTCAGAATCTACTACCAAGATAGAAGAGCTGAATGCAAGCGAGAACAGGAAATGGAAGCCTGACCTTTCAACTTTGATTGCCACGCCCTGGTGCGACTCCAGCTTGCGCCGCACAGCTTCTGTTCTTTGCAATCTCCTGAAAAGTGACGGCACTCCTGATGGGTTGTCCACTCGTGGCATAGTGCAACACCTACTTGGGAAGCTGCGAGACAAATTTGGACTCACACTTAAAGTTGCCTTCGAGTTTGAATTCATTGTCATGAAAGAGGTAAGGTGCTGATAATGAAATGCTTCATTTCTGCCTGCATGTTCTAAATCGTGCAGGCAATGAAAATAAAGAAATGATGATACACGTAATATATGTTGTGATGCTAAACCAAGAACTGTGTTATAAAAGTCGGGAAACCTTTTCGTCAGTCCCTTGAACTTTCTAACTGTAGTAATGTATATATATATATTTTTTTTTTAAAGCAGATATGTGTTATGTAAGAACAAAAAAATTATCATGTCCTTAGACCTGAGGAGTGATGTTTATATACCTTAATTTATTAGATATCCAGTGAACTATTAATGATTTAACTGAAATAGCATGCATAGAGCCAATAAATAAGAATAAGGTGTCAGTGGATTAGCTGGTGCGAATTAATCAGTGTGTGTGTGTTCATGTGTGCATATAGGTACAGAGTAATATGAATGTGTATGCATATTCAAAATTATAGTTGTTACAGATATGAGTAAGTGTGTGTGTATATATATATATATCTGAGGCCATATAGGCTTTACAATGTATGTGTAAAGACAAATGAGTGTATGTTTTAATCTGTATGTCGCATGCAACTCTGCAGTTTCTTTCACTCAAGATAGATACCAAACAAATCTGAATTAAAAAATAGATATAATAGCAGCAAAATAATCAACAAAAAATGATCAAACTACTACACAGACATATAATAAGAAACAGTAAGTTTCCCTTATACGATACAAATCTATTCTTACAGTTCGCTTTTTCAGCTGCCGTCCCTCTTTAAGTTTAGCAAAATCCGACGCAGCAATATATAAAGAACACAGATAAAAGAAGCGGGAAAAAACTCCTGGACAGAGGAGCCTCTGACTGACGCCCTTACATCAAAGAAAACTTGTCAGCCATGAGACGCTCACACCTACGCTTGCACCCACGCACACATCCACGCATCACCATTCACCCACCTTTTTCCTTTCCTTTTTATCCAAAAATTTACAAAAGAAACAACAGGTTTGTGACACTAGGTGTAAGCTGTATGTTATGTGTATCTCGTTTCACGGTGTATAGCGTGTGTACAAATATATATGTGTATATATTTGATTTTATGTAGGGTTTACATTGTATTTAATGTGGGTAACTGATTTCAATACCTCAATACCCTGTGAGACGGTGAAATAATAATAATATTGTATATTGCTAACAGTCACTCGGGTGACCTGGCTAATATTTAAAAACAGTACTGTTGAAAAGTAAGGCCCCCTTCGATTTTTTTGCTCACATAAATTAGTTAAAGTAGGTAACACCTGTTAACCCGAAAACAGGACATGATAGTTCTGGCGATAAATAAGTAATGTGTAAAATACATTATTTGTCTGCTCATTTTCAGGATACTCTAGAACCTCTCGGAGGTAACACCGGCCATTTTTTAGACCTTCGCAGAACGGAAAGTCACCATGACATTTTCTACGACCTGTGCGAGACGCTGGAGAAGGCGGGCCTGCACGTGACGATATTTTCCCCTGAGTTTCGCGCAGGCCAATGGGAGCTCAACTTCGACCCCAGGGACGGCCTCAAAGCTGCCGACATGGCGTTTCACGTGAAGAACGCCGTCAAGAGCTTCTTCAAGCGACGCGGCTACACGGCCACCTTCATGTCGGTGCCTGACGGCAAGGAGTTGACCAGTGGCCTTCACCTCAACCACTCTTTGTGGAAGGCGGCCGGCCAGAATGCCATGGTGGACAAACAGATGAAGGACGCCATCTCCCACCTTGCCGAGCGCTGGAACGCCGGGCTCCTGAAGCACGCGCGGGCTCTGACAGCGCTGTGTTGTCCCACCACCAACTGCTACCGACGATTTGACAAAATGTCCTACCTTACTTTCAGCACCTGGGCTGTGGAGTGCCGCAGAGGTATGACCCGCTTCAAGGTGGGCAACAACGACGTGTTCCTTGAGAGTCGCCTCCCTTCCGCCGCCGCCAATCCTTACCTGGCCATCGCTGGTCACCTGGCAGCAGGTATGGCGGGTTTGGAAGCCACAGAAATCGACCTGCCACCGGAAATGGATACTGCGAATGCGCAGAAACTGCCGACTACTTTGGGAGAGGCGTTGGACTTCCTTGAACAGGATGAGGTGATGGTGGAAGCGTTGGGCCGACGGTTTGTGTCGTATTTTTTGATTGCAAAGCGCGACCACGAGCTTTATCAATACAGTCTTGTCTCGCCGGACACGGAGGAGGAGAAAATTAGACACGAGAGAAATAAATACCTTGTAAGTCTTTAAGTAGTTGTCTTTTTTTAATACTTCACAGACGAGGCTACCTCATTTAGGTCCTCTTGGATCTTATTTATTCATATAATTTTCGGTCTTATGGATTTATTTGTGATACGCATTTCTACTAAAATTTTCGTATCGGAAACTTTTAAATTCATACTTTGTATTCATGATTTAAAGAAATACGGAGCTTAAGCAGTTTATGGAACTTACCAGCTGCACTCCCTATACTTAGATTATTATAATCTATAAAAACTTGCCACCAGTTTCTGTAGTACCTGTTTCAAGTGGCAGTCCACATACATACAAGTGGCAGTCCACATACAGATCTGTCTCAAATCTTTGCCTTCAGTGGTGTTAAAACCCGTGGGTACATAGCTATCTTAAATCTGTCAACTGTTTGTTCCATTTACTGTACTTTCAATGTAAATGCCTGAAATAAACATAATTTTAAATAAAGAAGAAATGTGTTATTTCTTGCTAAAAGAGTGCGCTGTTCGTTTGAGCAAGATCTTGGTTGCGGAATCTCTTCACCCTCTTTCATTTCATCTCATGTTTCAGGCCGAAATGACGTGCATTAGTATCAACATCAGGTGCTACTGAATAATGGGCTACCAGATCCCTTATAAGTGGTATTAAGATTATCTGTAACTGCGAAGTTATGAGTTTATTACTTGTCATGACGTTCATTCACTGTCATTGGGTTCCTTTCCTGCAAATACCCTCATTTTACGTTTAGCCGCGCGCGCGCGCACGCACGCACACGCACTGTTAGAAGATCGTTGCACCTGGCGAACGAAGATAAAGCATTCCATGAAAATGATCAAAGTTCGTGCTAATCAGTGTCAATGTTACCTATGCGACCTAAGGTGCGAATAGTAGCGGATAATTAACGGATGGGTTTTGGAGGCTAAAATTACAGGTTAGTTTTCACCTATTCTACCGATATCTGCAAAAAATCCAACCATTCTGGTTTGTCTTTATACGAGATACAGAAGAAGACTCTCTTTTGAACTGTCTTGGCGATAGTTTATCTTTTAAAGATATTTAATACATGGTTTAATACACCGAATTAATTTGAATGATGTTATTATCGTTTGGTCATTTGTTCCACGGTTGATTGGTTGGTTGATTTAATATTTTGTTGGCGCTGAACTAAATAGCTTCAATCTGCAAGAGTACATGATATGCAATGACATATGTGAAAGATGCAGAAAGAAACGTTTTAGTTTTCGATTCTCACGAAACTGACGGCTTTGTTTACCCCAGCTAAGGACAGTTGTTCGCAGGTGATGACGTCAACGTCTCATCCTCCACCTTCTTTTACTGTTGCTATACGCCCACCTTCCATCTCTCCATGCGCCTGCACTCGGCTACAGCAACCCGTAGGTTTTCCAGGCACCCCACTGACACGCCTGTCATTGACATTTTCTCTCCCACGCAGTGACCAATCGGCTGATCAGCGAACGGCGAAAATAGTCCCAGACTCCCCCAGACTACTCCCAACTGGGCGGCGAATTTGTTTTTCCTTAAACAT
Source organism: Marisa cornuarietis (assembly GCA_004794655.1). Lineage (NCBI taxonomy): Eukaryota > Metazoa > Mollusca > Gastropoda > Architaenioglossa > Ampullariidae > Marisa > Marisa cornuarietis. The sequence goes on along the minus strand of SMMW01000617.1, from coordinate 3,968,267 downwards.
TGTTTTATCCGATCTTACACGAGCCTTCAGATTGGCCACTTACTCATGTGACATAATCTCCAGACCATAGAGCTTTGAACACACACACACACACACGAGACTTATTTTGGGTTGTCTTCAGATAAAAGTCGATGATGCTGACGAGCGACTGCTGCGCTTCAATAAAGGTGAAATTGTACATTCGCTGGGGTGTCGCTTTGTAAATATATTTTGTATCTTTTGTATCCTTTGTATGAATATATCAATGCACTACCATATTTGGACACCCACTCAGTCAAGTGCTGACATATCTGCATGACAAAGCCCTGCAGCAGTATTTATTACCCCCGACAGCTCGCCATAGTCATACACACCGGTGGCGTTAGATCTGCGATTTGGACATCTCATTGAGTTGAAGGCCCGAAGTTAGCCGACAGAACTACCCCAGCAGGACATATCAGGCATCATAAAGAACTGTATCGTGACTTCTGACAGTGTCTACTCCAAGGGTCTGCATGCCACTTTTGTATATGACACTGTGTATCATTTTTAAGTCTAAAGATGTTCATACAAGGAGCATAGCTGATAAAGCACTGATTTTTTCTAGTTCTAGATTAAAAACCACACCTTATCCGCAAGGTATCTATGTTGTAAATAATGTATAAACTTAGAAGCCATGGGAATAGGATTTTAAATTGCACTTTCGTAAACAAAACTCTTGGGGGAAAAGTACGTTGATGTATAAGGTAATATTACTATGATAATAGTTTCTTCGTTGAATGCTAGGATTTCTGTATGTGCACATTAGTTCTCATAGATCACTTTCAATCTCTGGACCATAGGGCAGTGTCGAAATAAATGTTTTATTGTTTATATTTCTGTTGTAACAGAAATGGTTTATAGGAGAACTAAAATAAATGACAAAAACAAGTTCGCTAGCTAAGCAAATCCTGTGTAATTATATCTGAAGCCCTCTAGATGATTGCCAAGTCTGACTTTATAACAATGCAAAATATGATCTTTTATATAACTAGTTCCATTTAGCTACTGCTAATATGTGGGAGGCGTTATGAAGAAACAATGTTGTAGCTGCAAAAGTTTCTTTATGTGTTATAGACCAGACAGTATTTTTTGGGGAATGACCAAGCCTCTCAGTGAGCACACAAAATGATTGATATGTATTGTACCATCTCTCTACTTTGCGACATTTTCTTTAAAATGAAAGGAGATCATAAAGTCTGTCACTAGCAAGATTATTGACTTGCCAAATATGTCAAATAATCAGATTTTCAAGATAGATTATTCTTCGAGTTTCCTCTTTTGGATCCACTGTTAAGAAACAAAAATCACATTTTTGCATGCTACTTCTTCGTAGTGTTTAAATGTTACTGATTTCTTTAGATGATCATTCTCCTTTAAAATAAATGGACAATTTAACAGAGTCTTTTCGGATATGGTTAGTGGCCAATTGCCACAAATATTCATAATATAATAGTTCATTAGTACAATAATCATCTCAATAACTAATCCGTCCAAAAGAGAAAGAAGACAGTCATCTTGATAGCCTATTCTGCTTATGGTATCTCATGGTTCACATATGTAATGGATGACACTTTACCATCTGTTATATCTCGCGGTCTGGGGCCAGTTGCATGACATATTTTTAATTTTAAACACTTCTAGGATTTAACTCTTTTTAGAAAGGCACAAAACATTTTCAGAACTTTTTAAAAATAAGTAAACGCTTTTAAAACCAGATTTTCGTTTCCGTCAGCACATTTCTTGTGCAGCGCGTCTAAACGGCAGATGAGCGATATTTGAAGAATAAACTGTTTCTAGATTTCCTTCTAAACAGTTTTAAGGTGTAGAAACGTGTTGTGCAACTAGCCACTGTTTTCTAGTTGGCTTTCAATAAAATGCTTAAACACGAGAATTATAAAACTGCTTACATCTTCGTCAGACAGCATGGAGAATTCCACGTACTTTATCAATGTAACCATTATGTACACATTTGTAGAAAATGTCAGCAGTACCAGACGACAGAGAAATCGAAGTGGACAGTTTTGATTACATCCATCTGGTGACTCCTGATGTGAACGGGATTCCTCGAGGACAAGTCATTCCCAGACGCTTTATCCAGCAGAAACTGACAACAGGTGTCGACCTCGCCTACTGTGAGTCGCATTAATTAGGATTAATGCTTCAGGACAATCATAGTCAAAAGGTGCAACTGTCAGTGTCAAGTCTTTACGTATATAATCACTATTTAGCTGATTTTTAAACCTTTTTGAGTATTTAATTGGGTAGACTAAAGTTAAAATACCCACTAATTATAACGAATACCCCGCCCCCTTATGCTAGTCTTCAGTTCTGTCATGTGTCGGACATGAGCAATGTATGGCTGTCGAACACAAACACGTGAAGTCATGCGCAAAGGTTGTCTAAACGCAAACCGCAAGTGAAAGGAGATCATCCATGAACTACAGTTGAAATAGATGCAACATCGCTGTCACGACACACAACACGCGTAAAACTCTTTTTGTATTAAACAAAACACGAGACCGGCCAGCTGGCTCCCTGTGTCTCTGCTCAGAGCCTAAGATGGAAATTATTATACTTGTCTTCGTTTCCTTATTTAGCTTCTACAGAATGAGATGGCTGGCTTGGAATTTAAAATACAAAAATTATCACCTTTCGATGCACAATTATGCAGACTAACCCTAACCCATACTAATTAATGCTCACATAATAAGTTACTTAACCTTTTTCTTGGATTTCGACCATGTTAATATCATCCACGTGGAGGTCTAAAGACTGAGTCACTGGAATGAATAACATTGATTCAGTAACGACACATGATCATCAGTTATCTGGAGTAGAAGCTTATTGCTCCATGTCTTTGTTTTTCCTGTTGATTGATTGATTTTTTTATTCGTTATTTAAAGTCGTGCTAATGATGGGACCCAACTCAGAAACCACTCGCAAGATAGAAGAATTGAACAGAGGTAAGAACAGGAAATGGAAGCCTGACCTTTCAACTCTGATTGCCACGCCCTGGTGCGACACTGGCTCACACCGCACAGCTTCCGTTCTTTGCGACATCCTGAAAAGGGACGGCACTCTTGATGGGTTGTCCACCCGTGGCATACTACAGCGGCTACTTGGAAAACTCCGAGACGAATTTGGGCTCATACTTAAAGTTGCCTTCGAGTTTGAATTTATTGTCATGAAAGAGGTAAGGTGCTCATAAAGAAAAATGTTTCGTGTCTTAAAAAAGGGAATGTACGTAATACTACATCATAGCATCAAATACCACAGATGACTCCTTGACCAATAAAGAAAAATAATACAAAGCAAAACAAACAATAATAAAGAAATGATTGATGAATATGAATGATTGCATTTTAAATATTTCACTGTGTAATATTGCCAATCACTTTCAAAGCACATCTGTAGAGGGCGCTGCGCCAGTCACCATCTGATCGTCACCTTGACTGTGTTCAGCGTAAAGATCCTGCCCCAGCGTCCCGACGTCTGATGAGCCAGAGAGCTTAAACTAAGAGTTGGGACACAGAAAATCAAACTAGTTGGAAATCGTTCTGACTAATAGTTGCTTGCATTAAATGCAGAATAACTAATGTCATATATACGGAAGAGGCGTTTGAGCTGCTTTTCTTCTTTGTTTAGTTTTCGTTTTTTATAACATTTTAATAAACAGAAAAATGTATTACATTCGCAAATAAGAGGATAGAAATAAAATTTAATGTAAGGGTCTTTCGTAGGTTAAATTTAACAGCTCAAATTCTTATACATTTTGTTTTCTTCTGTTTGTTATGCGAAGAACTTGAGCATGCAGTACCGTTTACCTACTGCGTAACACAAGCCTCCCCTGCTTAAATGTATTGAAAAGTCATGATTTCAGTACATTGTAATAAGTCATGAATATTGCATGATTACAGTTGATAGCTATTTACAGCGAGAGTTTACAGTATTATGGTCTAAATTTATAGAAAGATAAAAGCTTTTGTTTACCCGGAGCCACATGATAGAAGGTTTATCATATCTGGTATCTTCATTAGGTAATTAATCACTATTCATATTATTATCCTATTCTAGGTGAAGAAGAAAATTTATGTATTGAAGTACAGCAATCCATGATTTTGCTAAATAAAAAAAAAAACCAACGTGTGATTTATAATCACGCTCACGAAAGAGCATGCTCTCAGCGCTTAGGACACGTAGGAAATATGGACAGAATACGAAGGACAAAGGAGAAACAACTATGCAGACAAATAATAAAAGACAAACATATAAGACACAAAGAGAAATAAGGAAACAAACAGGCAGATTGTCATAAATCTGCAGAGGAAGACGAGCAGACGGACTAGTCAATTGACAATAATCACAACTATTGGCAACTTTGTTGATTGGCACAGATGTGTTTTTAGTGCACGTTTAAGGATTACATGGTGGGTAGACGGCGGATATGGAAGGGAAGAGGGTTCTCCTGTTCTTCATTACAGTAACTAAAAATCTGGTGACCATATGTGGTTGTTCTAGTGACAGGAATAGAGAGGGTACAGTCATTAGACAAAAAGCGGAGCAGTCTGGCTGGAATGTAGACGTTCAGTGAAATAGTCAGGGCAGGATCCTGCAAAGAAATTAAAACACAGCACAGACAGTTTGTACTGAATGCGAGAACGGATGGATAGCCATAAAATGAAGAAGAAGAGTGACATGGTCCCTTTTCCTAACTCTCAGCACCAGATGTGTAGTGGAGTTCTGTAATTTCTGGAGTTTATGAAGAAGGTATGCGGGACAGACTGCAAGCAAGGAGTTACAATGATCAAGCTGAGAGAGAACAAACGCACAGACAAGAGTGACGGCAGCGCGTGTAGAGAGAATGTGGCAGATGCCGCTAATTTTACGGAGCTGATAATAGGCAGACTGACAGGCAGCTGCAACTTGTCTATGTCTGCAGTAGCGATGAATCCGACATTTCGGACGGACGACGTGAAAGGATGTTGCTGTCGCCGACCTTGACGTACTTGGGTGGACTGATGAGATATGAACGATTTCAAGTTCTTGAGGAGAAGAGGCCGTCCGTCTTATCATCATTAAGTTTGTTTTGTGCCATCCAATCTTTGGCGTCACTACTACAGTTTCAGTATTGTTTCGAGCAGAGTGAGACTCAGTCGGCGGAATAGAACAGTACAGCTGGCTGTCATGACCAATGGATCGATGAGAAACATAATGAGACTTGATGCACGATGTAAATACACAAGAAAGACTACAAGCCCAGTATAGCAGCAGTGATAATGACAGTCGAATTATTTAGTTCTGAACCCAATGAATTAAGAAAGGAAGATAGCATACTACTTTTTATTTTATGCTATGTAAATCAATAAAAAAAATAGCTTATGAAAAACGCAATATTTGTAGTAGATTTTGATAATTATAGAAACATCCATCGTTTGTTCAATCCTCACAAAATTTACTAGGACTATTAAGGATGGAGGAAGAGAGGCAGAGGGAGTCACGTGGCAGCAATTATTATTTTTCACCTTCTTTCTTCGCGAAAAAAGCAAACGGCGGCGTCTCTAGCCTCCTCCAATCTTGTTATCTGCTTTGCGTGAATGCGCTGTGTGCTGACAGTCACCCAGGCAACCCAACTAGTATTGTTTAAAAGGAGTAATACTCGCGGTGTAACCCTTATTGTGAGCTCAGTAACTAGGTGAGTAACACATGTTAACCACCTCGCACTAAGAACTTCAAATAAAAGCGTTTATTCAAAGTAAAAGAGGATTTGAAGTTATTGGTAAAAATAAGTAGAGTAGATCATGTGTAGGAAATACCATTTCTGCTTATTTTCAGGATACACTAGAACCTCTCGGAGGCAGCAGCCAGAAGGCATTAGACCTTCGTAGAGCAGCATGTGACCTTGACATTCTCTACGACCTATGCAAGACCTTGGAGAAGGCAGACATGCACGTGATGTCAATTACCTCTGAGCGTTACGCTGGCCAGTAGGAGCTCAACTTCGACTCCCTGGAAGACATCAAAGCTGCTGACATGGCGTTCCACGTGAAGAACGCCGTCAAGACCTTCTTCAAGCGGCGCGGCTACACGGCCACATTCATGTCGGTGCCAGATGTAAAGCTGGGGGTCAGCGGCCTTCACCTCAACCACTCGCTGTGGACGGCGGCCGGCCAGAATCTCATGCTGGACAGCCAGAGGAAGGACGCCATCTCCCATCTCGCCCTGCGCTGGAACGCCGGGCTTCTAAAGCACGCGCGGGCTCTGACAGCGTTGTGCTGTCCCACCATCAACTGCTACCGACGATTTGACAACTTTTCCTGCCCCTCCGACAACACCTGGGCTGTAGAGCGTCGCACAGGTATGACCCGCTTCAAGGTGGGCAACAACGACGTGTACCTCGAGAGTCGCCTCCCTTCCGCCGCCGCCAATCCTTACCTGGCCATCGCTGGTCACCTGGCAGCAGGAATGGCGGGACTGGAGGCCACGGAAATCCACCTGCCACCTGAAATGGATACTAAACATGCACAGAAACTGCCGACGTCCCTTGGAGAGGCATTAGATTTCCTTGAGCAGGATGAGGTGATGGTGGAAGCGTTGGGCCGACGGTTTGTGTCGTATTTTCTGATTGCAAAGCGCGATCAGGAGCTTCATCAATACAGTCTTCTCTCGCCGGACACGGAGGAGGAAAAAATTAAGCACGAGAGAGAGAAATACCTTGTCAGCTTGTAGGTATTTGTCTACAGAGTTCAGAGATAACACGATCTTTGCTTATAAGTGTTTTTATTGTCATATTAAACCCGAGTCATATAGATTTTTACGTTTTCGTCACTTCATTAGTGAATCATTCTTTCGCAAGATGAATTCGAAAGGGAAAAGGTACTTCAATTAAATAGTATGTGCTAGGACAATTATTTAGTCATTACAACCAAGGAAAATAAATCACTGGATCTCTTGAAATTTTTAAAACATCTAAAAATCTAAATGTCTGAAGGAAAAGGATGTAAATATTATTAAGGCATATTAACAAACAATCCTGTAGGAAAGTAAAATGTAAACATCTAAATACATTTTTTCAAAAGATATTCAGAAAAATATATAGCATAAGACATCAAACTAAAGTTGTTCATGACTTTTGGCAAAAGTACCGTAGCTGAATACAAGACTTGTGGCGAAAACAGCTCGTGTACCTTCTCCAGCTTAATAGCAAAATTTGGTGCACCTAGAACCTAGAATTAACAAGAGTAGATAGCACATTTTTTTATAATGATCTTTGATTTTCTCTAATTTTTTTATCGAACTTGTCTTATTAAAGCGTTTCCTAGCTCTTATTTTGAGGTCATAGAGTTTATCAGTTGCACGCATAGTATCTGCACTCTGTATTAAGTGGCAGTCCACACACAGATTTATATCTACATTCTCTTTGCCTTAACTGGTGTTAATGCCTGTTTATGTGGGTACATAGCGATCTGAAGTTGTCAACTATTTGCATCTTTGTACTGTTCTTTGAGTGTCAATGTCTGAAAAATTGTAATAAAAGTATTTTTGACAAACCAGGAAATGTCTGATTTCCAGCTGAAAATAATGTGTGATGTTCGTTTGAGCACGAGCTAGGTTGCTGACTCACTTAGGCCTCTTTTAGTTCCTGTACAAAGTCCTCCAATTACCCTTCTTAAAGTTCGGGTTATCTTTTTAAAGTTTAACAATTCCTCCCGTTGGAGGTTTAAAAGAAGGTCACCCCGGTGCTTTACACTACCTTAAGAAAGGTCTTACTTCCTTTGGGTTGTTCGTCTGGTGTAAAATCATCGGAAGCCCATGTCTCTGCTTCACGTCAGTGGACCTCTGGAAAGTACGGACATCGTCGTAGGATATCGCACCACGCAAGTCAGTCATTCAGCCTCGCTGTATCGGATGCTCCTCCCTACCTTGGAGATATGCGGACACCCTTTTACTCGTCTGTGCCGAACCACAGGCCGTCTATACGTCAGCTCCAGCGGTCAAAACCCGGAGTTTCCCACAGCCTTCCCGGCGCTCTCGGCGTAGTCCCTCAGTCTACGTCAGGAAATTTCTCAGACGCCTGCCTCCAAATTCAGCAAATGTTCTTTCTGTACTGTGCTGGTAGTAGAATCACAGCCTTCGGCTTGAATACCAGTAGTACGGTGACAACTCTTGTCACTAAACAGCGCTCTCTCTAGCGCCTCACGTCGACATATACTATGACGACTGGTAGGCCTGAATGAAGACTGAACACCCGTCAGTGACAGCACACAGCTAGCAGCAACACACCAATATTGCTGGAATATCGATTGATCAAATCGAGAATTATCCTACTTGCTATGGTCGGGTGTAATATACCCACCCTTGTTTACGTCGCCACAAGGTGAGCTCAGCCCGCACCGCACATAAAATACTAAAATATCTGACACCTCAATTTTCTCATGAACCTCGCGTGACGGCGACAAAAAAAACAAGACACCCTAACCACCTGGACAGATGGTGAGCTCTACTCGGATCGCACGTGAAATAAAGTAAAAACCGATACTTTCAATTTCCCGTGATCTCCAGCGTGGCAGTGTCAAACCAAAACACACCTGTGTATCGAAAAAAAAAATGAATACAATACAATACCCTACTGCCGTACTCCCTTGTACGCTACAAGCGACCAGCCTCGTCTTTGATCAAATGTGGTCACGCGTCGACTGGTCACGGCTGACTGGTAGGTGGGGCGTTTAAGTAGCCCACACCTGCAGCTCGAACCTAGCAAAACTGATCTTGTGTGATGAAACTGATTTGCTGTCGTAGTAGACACCTGTAACTTATTTCAGGTCTTGTTTGTTTAACGTGCATTTTCCTCCTTTATCAGCGACAAACACCAAACATAATATTATTAGAGCATGTTATTTATATAAAGTAGAGAAAAATTGAATTACTATACATATCAAAATTCCAAAAAATAAGTTAACTTCGAAGAAAGTAAATAAAATAGGGAGAGAGTTGGAAGCCAACGTGTTCTTATGTTAAACATGTTACTTAATACATGAATTAGACGAGTGTGAGTGAGCACAGAGAGGAATCTTTTTTAAAACTGTCTTAGTGGTGGTAAAAACTTTATAGAATAAGATCACCCAGTTCGGGGAATTCCGTAAGCACGAGATCATAGCTCAATCCTTTAGCTTTTCCATGCTGTTTTCGATCATGCTCAAGGCTAAGAAAAGGTCTGGTGGTGATTTTTGCAGTGCGATTAGCTTCACAAATGCCCGCCAGAAAGAAACATGCAAAGAACTATTATTTTTTCAGTTTTCCATCTGACGAGGAAAGGACTAATATTTTATTCACAGATTTCAACAATACAGTATTTAAATTTAATCGATGTGTGCAAATGTTGATTAAATGATGGGTTGAAAAATCTAAAGGTGCTACCGAAAATAGTAGACCGTTAAAATGTACAATATTAGTCATTTGTGATGATTTGAAGATTTTAGTATTGTGTGCTTTCTAGCAACCCTATCCCGAAAAACCCTTTACGCTATGGAACTGAAAGCTAGAGAAATCACTTCATCTGGTAGAAGGAGTGAAGCAGACCACGCAACTGGCCCTATGACTGTAAGGGATCAAAGCCAAAAGGGGATCTCAAGCCCGATAGCCGCGCTCCTGACGCCAAAACATTACATGCGAGTTGTTTCTAGAATGTACGGACTTTATTCCAGACAGGAAGATCATCACAAACAGTCAAAGAAATAAACATTTACAAACTCACAATGCTAGCAGTAGCAGAGGCCAGATGGACAGGTACAAGAAAACCATTATTTGATCTGGCAGACAAGACAAGCACCATCACGAAGGAGTCACTCTAATCATCAGCAAGAAACATGCAAACGCCATCTTGCAGTGGAAACCCATAAATGAACGTTTACTCTACGTGAGGCTCCTCATCCTCACTTTTCAAAGATACTTCTTTCTCTCACAAGCGTTTCCCCGGGTTTTTTCATTTGCTGCCAAAATGAAAGCAATATGGTTAGTTCCTTCTGCTCTCCACCTACCACGGAGTCCAGCTAGGGGATGCAGCCAAGCGCTACAACAAAGGGCATTTCCAGCAGGGTCGCACAGGGATACAGAAGGAATACACACTGGCCTACCGAGTATGAAGACCAGATTGACCCTGGCCGCAGCTTTGTAGCAAAGCTAAGACACTGCAGGACCAGCCGATTGATTGGTGTGGGCCACACCAACCTCCCGTCTAGAAGGTCCAATCTGAAGAGGTGTGTTGGTATGATGGGCCGCAACCCATTAGAGACCTCAGCATCAACCTGAAACGGGTCGTCCTACACGGCAAACGCAGGGGGCCTAAAGGAGGCCACGGAGAAAAGAGCTAATTCAAAAGAAAGACATGACGTGAAAAGAAGACAGAAAAAAGACCAGCATAGACACAAGAAAGGGAAGGTAAAATTGCTGTGTGAAAAGGATATGATTGGTTGGAGAAGTAGTATAGGTGAAAGGGCCAGCGAGGGAGAAAAAAGAAATAGCATTAGAGAAAGGGGCAGGCCAGCTAAATCACCCAACCAGAGAGAGGCTGGGTTTTCACCCCCAGCACGAGAAGACGAGCCCACGGGAGCCCTATCACTGAAGAGCGAGCCAAGCTGAAAGGATGGGTGGATCATTTTTAACAGGTTCTAAACCAGGCGGCCCCGTCAGCGCTACCCGAAGTCACCGAAGCGGAAGAAGACCTAGATATCAACACCGGCCCCATTACACTACAAGAAATTAAGGAAGCCATTTACGAATCGAAGAACGGTAAGGCGCTAGGCGGGGACGATGCATGTGCTGAAACGCTTAAAGCAGAAGAGGAAGAGACACTGCGTATCCTATAAGACATCCTCCGGAAGATTTGGGATAGTGAAGAAATCCCTACCGAATGGAGGAAAGGTATTATATTCAAGATACCAAAGAAAGAAGACCTTGGTGGCTACGATAACTGGAGATGCATCACACTGTTATCCCTCACCAGAAAAGTTTTCAGCCGTGTAATCCTCCAGTGTATTACAATAACAGTAGACTCCATACTCCGACAAGAGCAAGCCAAATTTCGAAAAGGACGCTCATATATCGACCATATCTTTGTGCTGCAATAGATCTTGGAAAAATCACACAAGCAGAACAGTCCACTTTATAAGGCCTTTATCGACTTTGACAGCCTACATAGTGAATCTCTGTAGAAGATCCTACGTTCTATGGCAACCCACAAAAACTGGTCAACGTCATCAAGTCCTTATATGAAAACTTCGAGTGACAAGTCATCCACAACAGCCAGCTGACAGAAGCCCTTAGATTGGACACAGGGGTCAAGAAGGGATGAGTCCTCTCGCCGATAGTGTTCTCACTGGCCACTGATTGGCTCATCCGGCTTGTCACTCGGGGAAGTCGACAGGGCCTACAATAGACTCTAAGCACAAACTTGGAGGATCCAGACTATGTCAGCGACCTTGACTAAGGCACTAAGACCTCCAGCAAGAGACCGAAAAGTCCAGTAAGACTGCCAGCATGAGAGAGAGAGAGAGAGTCAACACTCAAAAACAAGTCTTAAGGAACAGCGTGACGAATAATAACCCTGTCACAATCAGCGGGAGTCCACTAGGACACGCGTGCTGCATGTCTCCGGACTCAATTCCCAGAACAGCCCTGCGATGGACATCGCAGTGAAAGAGGAACAGAGGGAGGCCCAAGGAAACATTGAAGCGAACCGTCCAGAAGGACCTAAAAATCAGGGGCCTATCATTCGAGACAGCCCCAAGAGCAGCAGCAGAGAGAACCAGACAGAGCTCCCTTGCTGTCGCGCCAGACGACACAGAAAGGACTGATTTATTGATTGTGCTGTCTGGATTCAAAAGGAAAAAACTGCCATTGTGCTGTCTTTTGATGGCTACCATCTGTGTAGCAAACACTTTGAATCTAGGCAATTCAATGTCCCAGATGAAAGAAAAAAAATTAGTGTGGAAGGCTGTTCCTGCCCTTTTTGATGTTCCTAATCCACCACCTCCAGCTACCATAAAAAGCAAACTAAAGGACAGATCCAGAACAAAAGTATCACAAAAGAAACTGTACAGACAAGCTGATGCTGATACAGATATAGCATAAAGCTATCAATGTCAGTGACATACTTATATAAAAGTTAGCACAAAAGTTTTAGTTTTAAAGCTCTGGAATGACAATAATAGATACTAGTATGATCTATACAGCCCAGTTCCCCAAACGAAGGCGAGCTCAACGCACTTTAAAAAATACAATAAGGTAAATGATATGACATAAGGAAAAAAAACCCTAAAAAATTTCAACAAGAAAAGAAAAGGAAAAATATGTAGTCGGAGTATCAAGATCTCTATATAGCACAGTTCCTTCCTTCCCAAAAGTTAATATGAATCAACTTTGCTAGCTCTGACGAACAGGGAAAGAAAAACAATACAAATGTCTGTACTTTCAATGTAAATGCCTGCAATAACTGAAATAAACATTTTTTAATAAATCAAATAATGTGTGATTTCTTGCTGAATATGTGTGATGTTCGTTTGAGCACGAGCTTGGTTGCGGACACGCTTCAGCCTCTTTCCTTTCATCTCATGTTTCAGACCGAAAAGGACGTGCAATCAGTCAATATCAACAGCAGGTGGTACTAAATAATGAGCTGCCACATCGCTTATTATTAGCATTCAGATTATCTGTAACTGCAGAGTTATGAGTTTATTATTGACATTATGTTCATTCACTGTCATTGTGTTCTTTCCCTCCAAATACACTCATGCCCCGTTTCGCCGAACACACACAAAAGCTCAGAGTACATGTTATGCAATGACATATGCAAAAATTGCAGAAAGAAACGTTTGCTCTTGTGTACTGATACCATTTGTCTAAGTGTAAGAGCTGCGGTCTCAATTGTTTGACTTTGGGTGTCAGCGTCCTTGAATGCCCTGTCTGCCACGATGTCTGCCTCACTTTCTCTTTAGAGCTTCGTGACCTTTAACCTGGTATGTCTTTCTCTGTCTGTCTCACAGTCGCCTGTCTCAAATTCTCATGTATTTCTGTCTTTTAGTGTGTTGTATTTGTCTCCTTTTTGCTATCTGTAAGTCCCTGATTTAGCTTCCAATTGTTTTGGTATCAGCCGAAAGTGACAGTTGTAGTTCAGGTCAACGGATCTTTTAAATTTAAAATACAATATCTATGACATCAGATACTGTAGATATTATAAATGATTATCACGAACATTCGTACTCGAACGAAGATGACTGCACTTCGTGGATATTTTCATACGTCACCGGTCATATCTAAACAAAACCATATCGACCTCATGAGTTGAATCGATGCTGCCATGACCAAATCGTACTACGCAAGATCACATCCTCCCAACACGAAAGTCAAAGTCTGTAGACCAAAGAGGCTGTTGAACTTTGTCACTTTGTCCCAGTTCCTGAGTGCGAGGTGTGAATTGGGAAGAAAGAGGGTTGTGCAGCAAATGGCTCTTAAGAACGATAGAGAAACCATTACTTCCAGTCATTATTTACAAGATGTGAGGTTTAAATAAAAATGAGGTCGTTGTGGTCTGCCGTGTGTGTTTGTGTGTGGGCGCGCTTGCTTGAACAAAGAATTTTTGAAACGAACTTTTAAATCCTGATACATCTGTGCTTTCTTTTTGCTCTCTGCTTTTGTTCACGATTGTTTTATGTCAGCCTGTACTAGTCAACTCGTGTTGCCGTGACTTGCTTTTGTGCACCATTCTTTTTTTACTATCTTGTATTTCTGTCTGTTGTTATGTTTCTGTAAAACTATTTGTTGATGCCTGGTCTGTGTTTCAACGTCCTTAATTTTTAAACTGTATCTTGATGTTGCTTGCTTTGTAAAGCGCACTGAACCGGGTCAGAGGTTGAGAAATGCACTTTATACATTTTCTTCTTATAGAAGAAAAAAAATCTACCCAAAGAAAACCTGCCCAAAATGTCGACACATTTGATTGCACGACAAAGCACGTGCGCCAGTGGCTGGAGGTCTCAAATTACAGATGTTTTAGTCATCCCAATCAATATGTAGCCCGAAAGTAAGCCGAAAAAAACTACCATCACAAAACATATTTGATACCACAGATAATTCTAGCAACTTTCGACAGTGTCCACTGATTGCAGAGGGTCTGTATGTCCCTTTTGTATACGTCATTGTGTATAATCATCATCTGTTGATACAAGCGCCATAGCTGATAAAGTTTTTGTTTTTATCTAGCTTAATAAACACAGCTTTTTACTTCTGGTATTTATGTCATAAATAATATATAAAATAATCAACAATTGCGATAGAATTTTATATACCACTTTTGTAAATAAAGCACTTGTATAAAAACATGATGAAACCCGTTGTGGCATTCGATGATAAATTAGGGGAAATTCCTGTAAATTCTTTATTTGGGTTTTGGAATGATCTTTGATAAAAGAAGCTCGTCTACTAGGAATAGCGGTCTAGTTTTTAGTTCGCTCTCAGCTAGATTTCAGGGGCCAGTTGCACAACACATTTCTAATTTTAAACACCTTTAGGCCTTAACTCTATTTAGATAATTAGTTTAAAGTACACACCGCAATTTCAGAATTTTTAAAACTAAAACTGCTTTAAGTAAGATAAAGCTGTTTAAGTCTGACTTTCCGTCCTGTCAGTACAATTTTTTGTATGTTTTTCTGCAATGCATCAAAATGGCTAAGAAGAGATTTTGCTTCTTTAGAACAGTTTTAAGGCTTAGAAACTGGCCCCAGAGCTCAAGAACAATAAAACTGCACATATATTCTTTGTCCTACCTTGGTGTAGACATCATTTTTCACTACTTCCGCAAAGATTGCCTGCAAGTGTAAAAATGTCAGAGGTAGCAGACGACGCTGGAGAAGTCGACGTGGACAGTTTTGATTACCTCCACCTGGTGATTCCTGATGTGAACGACCTGCCGCGAGGACAGGTCATCCCCAGACGGTTTGTCCGGCAGAAACTGACAACAGGTGTTGATGTCACCTACTGTGAGTCGAACAGATTAAGACCACTGGTCACTTAGAAGATGCAACTGCCACAATCATGTATTAATTTCCGTGGTCACTATTGCTGATTTTGTAAACGCTGTTGAGTAACTGATTTTAACTGGAAATAGAACCCCCGCCCCCTAATTATAAATAATACCATTAAGTGATCGCCTAATGTGAGTCTTCACATATGTCGCATGTTGGCGAAAGGCAGTCGGTAATACTGGTCAACAACGTTTTACAAGAGCCGTGTTACTGAAATAAAATTAGTAATTTCTCATCAATTTTTATGTACTCAACACGAATATGACAATCCAAATGCAAAATTGGCTCTAGTTTCTTGTAATCTGCAATAATTATTGTGTACATCACGAAATGTATGCTAATAGTGATGACCTCTCGTTAATACCTGTAGAAAATCAAGTCATAGACTACGTCTTAGGTTTCTTTGCGTGTCTTTTGTACAGCTGTTCGGGAGCATCTCTGGGGGGGGGGGGGTTGTCCAGCAGTAGGTAGTCAGCCAGCATGGTAGTGGACAATTCTCCCTGGTATCTTTTTTTCTATTGTTGGGATATCTTGATGAAAATGTTCACCATGTTTATCACTAACTATACCACAGCTGTATGGAAAAAAATCCAGATGGGAATGAAGGAAGAGGATCTCTAGAGACATATTACTGCCAAGATTCAGCATGTCTTCTACTATAGTTCCTTGTAGTTTTCTGCCCTAACATTCTCGAAAAAGTTTGTAGACACTAGGCGAAAAGCATTCCATGCTTGTTTCGCGTCACCCTGCTGCAAGTTGTTGAACTGGTCATCTTTGAAGACCTCTCGATTCTGAGGTGCCACAAAAACTCCCTTTTTAATCTTCGCCTCGTTGAGTCGAGGGAATTTTTCATGCAGGTATCGGAAAGCTGGCAAAGTCCGGTCCATGGCTTTCACGAAGTTCTTCATCAAACCTAGTTTGATGTGAAGGGGTGGAAGCAGGATTGTGTGAGCCTCGACCAGAGCTGGGTGCTGGATATTCTTCTCGTCAACTGTTTACATACTGTCTGCGAGTCCATTCCTTCCATAAGAAGTGCAATTCCCTTGCTCTGCTAGCCCACTCACATAAGAAATACATGTATTTTGTATACCCCTGCTGTAATCCCGTTAAAAGGGCAACTACCTTCAAATCACCACAGAGGTGCCAGCTGTACTTGTTATACTCCATGGAATTCAGTAGCTGCTTTTAGTTATCGTAGTCTCTTTCATGTGGATAGCAGATGGTTTCCATTGTGCAAAATCACAGCCTTAAGACTCAGTATCGAAAAGTCTACAGTCTCCATTCGTGTCGGTCATGAGTGATTTCTAAGGCATTCATGAGGCCCTCAATATCGGAACAGAATACTAGATTACCTTCCTTTCTGAAGAAAGGCGCCACCTGCTGGTGGTGCTTTCCATGTGAAGTAATTATGACATCTTCTTCTAGAAGATTCTATTGTTGGAGGCTTGAACCTAGCAATTCTGCCTTGTTCTTGGATAAATCCATATCACGAACCAGGTCATTTAGTTCTTCTTGCGTTATTCTGTGTGGGGTTAATGATGCACCACAGTAAAAATCTGAATCACTGCATGATGACTGACCAGGAGAAGAACAGGTCGGCTCACCCTCGTCATCATCAGCTGAATCAAGAGAATATTCTGCTGGAGGTTCTGGAATAGGAAGTCCCTCACCATGTGGAACTGGTCTCAATGCAGACAAAATGTTGGGTTAGACTATTCTCGACTTCTTTTGCCTCGTTATCCCGCCGGAAAGAGAAGGAAGTATCAGTCATTTATGTGTTTGCTTGGCTCCCTCCACACCATAGGGACTGCAAACGGCATTGATGGTTATTTGCCTTTTAACCACTGTGAAAGCTGTGTTGCGCATGTAGCACAGCATATATGAGGAACCCAAGACATCTCTTGGTCGCCCATCTTGCATCCGAAGTAAAGGGGATTTGCCTTTTTCCCTTTACAAGTGATACTTATTTCCGGTTGGTAAATGTCACTTCCCCACAAATAAAGCAAAATTTGTCCAAGGTATTAACACACTTTTGAGGCATTTGTGTTCTGTATTGTAACTAACTGGATAAAATAATAAAATGTTTATGTAACAGTAGCTAATACTGTCTCCCACGAAGTCTGAAATATTTTAAATGCTCAACCTTTCTGACTGGGCTTTATATAGTACACTGCTGACATCAACTGACTTCAGCAGCCGCCTGGCAGTAGTACTGCATTACATCAGAAAATGATGCAATAAACTCTGGATGATGTGTGCATGATGGTATTATGCAATGTGATGCAATATTACATCATTTTAGGCTCATTTAGGATGTTGTTTCAGTCCTACTGGATAAATTTACAATTTGAAACATAGAAAATAAACTCTATCAAATATCTTCAAAACGAGAGCAAATAAAAATTGTTCATGGTCATTTTCGTGTTCAGTACACCAAGATACTACAGATTAGGACCTTTTTAAGTCAGTAATAATTTCAGTGTTGACCAGTGTAACGGGCGGGCGAACCACGAAAGTACAGTTTTCTGGTCAGCCAGGTTTAGGTGCATGTCTTAATATCAACGATTACTCTCTTAACTGTTTGTTTAAGAAACTGAAATACCAGCGTATTGCCCACTATGTTTTTTCTGTTGATTTATTTTTTTGTAACTAAAGGCGTGCTAATGATGGGACTCAACTCAGAATCTACTAAAAATATAGAAGAAATTAACGCATGTGAGAACAGAAAATGGAAGCCCGACCTTTCAACTTTGATTGCCACGCCCTGGTGCGACTCAGGCTTCCGCCGCACGGCTTCTGTTCTTTGCGACCTCCTGACAAGGGACGGGACTTATGATGGGTTGTCCACCCGTGGCCTAGTGCAACAGCTACTCTGGAAGCTGCGAGAAAAATTTGGACTCACACTTAAAGTTGCCTTCGAGTTTGAATTCATTGTCATGAAAGAGGTAAGGTGCTGAAAAAGGGAATGTAAAATAGATTACTATGCCTATCTGATGGCAGAAAATAATGATAATTCTCACAGGTGGTGTGTTGATAGAAGGGGTACTTTATATTTTTCAAGCTGGTCTACTCTTTATTATACTGCGTTGTGTCAACCGATATTTGTGCAATACTTAGTTCAGTATGGCATCAAAAATACCAAAGACGATTCCTTAATCAAACTAGAAAAAAAAACAAATGAAAACAAACAACAAATTTCTTCGTACATTTTCAGGATACTCTAGAACCTCTAGGAGGTAGCACCGAACAGCTTTTGGACTTTCGCAGAATGGAAGGTCCCCTTGACATTTTCTACGACCTGTGCGAGACTCTGGAAAAGGCCGGGCTGCACGTGACCTCATTTTCCTCTGAGTTTTGCGCAGGTCAGTGGGAGCTCAATTTTGACCCTCAGGACGACATTAAAGCCGCCGACATGGCGTTTCACGTGAAGAACGCCGTCCAGAGCTTCTTCAAGCGACGCGGCTACACGGCCACCTTCATGTCGGTGCCTGACGGCAAGGAATGGACAAGCGGCCTTCACCTCAACCACTCTTTGTGGACGGCGGCCGGTCAGAACGCCATGGTGGACGGCCAGAGGAAGAACGCCATCTCCGACCTCGCCTTGTGCTGGAACGCCGGGCTCCTGAAGCACGCGCGGGCTGACACTGTGTTGTCCCACCATCAACTGCTACCGACTATTTGACAAATTTTCCTGCCCTTCTTTCAACATTTGGTCTGTGGAGCGTCGCACAGGTATGACCCGCTTCAAAGTAGACAACAACGATGTGTACCTCGAGAGTCGCCTTCCTTCTTCCGCCGCCAATCCTTACCTGGCTATGGCTGGTCACCTGGCAGCAGGAATGGCGGGACTGGAGGCCACGGAAATCGACCTGCCACCTGAAATGGATACTGTGAATGCGCAGAAACTGCCGACTTCCCTTGATAAGGCATTAGACTTCCTTGAGGAGGATAAAGTGATGGGGGAGGCGTTGGGCAGACGGTTTGTGTCGCATTTTCTGATTGGAAAGCGCGATCACGAGCTTCATCAATACAGTCTTGTCTCGCCGGCCACAGAGGAGGAAAAAATTAAGCACGAGAGAAAGAAATACCTTGAAAGCATGTAGGTGCATGTACTGTTTCTAAATTTAACACCTGAGTCTAGGAAAGAAATGATGTATTCATGCAAAGAATTTTAATATGGTGTTCTTCTCTCGCTGTCCAGAGAAGAGAGAATTAAGCACGAGACCAAAAAATGCCTTGTAAATATTTGTCTTCTTTTTTCAATACTTAGCAGACGAGGGAAACATGATGTATGCTTTCAAATAGTTTTATTATTGTACTAATTGCGAAAAAACAATTAATGTAATGGAAGAGCTAATATATTTTAATTCTAGACTTTGACTCTACAGGTTTAGTTATTTTGTCTACGCATGAGGTTCAGCGTTCAGTTTGTTTTTTTTCCTGAGAACATAACTCTTAAGAATTGTGAGCTGTAGTTACAGGTTGTTTCACTTAATATTAATTTAGGGTTTTCTATTTTCTGGTTTTTGTTTGGTTGGTTTTTTGTATATTATTGCCTGGGTGTTAAGGGCTGAAGTTTAAAGCCATTATATGTAAACAGTTTTACTACTTCATTTAGGCGTCTTAGATCTTATCTACTCATATGATTTTCGGAATTTTGGAGTTAATTGTTTTATGCATTTATACTAATATTCTCTAGTCTGAAGCTTTTAAATTCATACTTTGTATTCCTGATTTAAAGAAATACGGACTTTAATCAGTTTATGGAGCATACCAGCTGCACTCATAGTTACCTACACTTGTATTATTATAATCTATTAAAGGTGCCACCAGTTTCTATATTACATGTATCAAGTGGAAGTTCTCACACACTGTCTCTAATCTTTGCCTTCACTGGTGTTAATACCTGTCTGTATGGGTACATAGCTACCTGAACCTGTCAAGTGTTTGCTCGTTTTATTTTACTTTCAATGAAAATGCCTGAAATAAACATTTTTTTTAATAAACCAAGAAATGTTTGAGTTTTTGCTGAAAATGTGTGATGTTTGTCTGAGCTGGCTGCAGCCTCATTCATTTCATATTTCAAGCCGAAAATGACATGCATTAGTCAGTATCAACAGCAGGTGCTACTGAATAATGAGCTCCTACAACCTTTATTAGTGGAATTCATGCAGATTTATATATATATAACTGCAAAGTTATGAGTTTATTACTTGTCATTACATTCATTCACTGCCATTGTGTTAGTTCCCTGATACACTCATTCCCCGTTTTGCCAGACACACACTGTTAGAAGTTTGATCATTCGGGGCAATTATTCTAATCTCCGTTCACCAGGCGCAGTAAAGTAAGTTCACGCTAGTCAATGTCAATGTCCCCCTTCTACAAAACTTGACGTACCGTTCAGCCTTGTCTTCGATCAACCGTAGTTGCTCGTCTAAAGCTTGAACAGTAACAGCTGGTTGGTAGGTGGAGCGTTTAAGTTGCGCACACCTGTAGGTAGATCCTAGAATAATTAATCTTGCGTGACGACACATCAGACACATGTAACGTATTTATTTCAAGTCTTATGCTTAACAGAATACTGGTTACTTACTACACATTTGCCTTTCATAATGGAGGATGTTACTTATATGAAATGGAGAAAAATTGAATTCTTATCCACGTCCAAATGCGAAAAAAAGGTAAATTCGAGAAAGTAAATAAATTGGAAATAGTGAGAGAGAGAGAGAGAAAGGAGCTAATTTGTTCCTATATTAAACGTGTTAATTAGCACATGATTTATACGAAATACAGAAAGCTAACCCTTTTAAAATGACTTGGTGGTAGTTTCTACATTTTTTCAAGTCTATTTTAATACATAAGCATAACTAATGATTTTATTGTCGTTTGGCCATTTAATTGTCTCAGAAAAAAACCAGTCCAGACTTGGTAGCCCTCCTGGACACTGACAGTCAAAGAAAATATATAGGTGTATATTATTTGTAAATATTTAGCTGGTGGTGTATGCATATGTATATATTACTCCATAACCTACAAAAACTATAACATCCTTTCAGGTTCAACCAGCAACATCAGATACATGATGTGTGGCCTCTGAACGCCACTAGGCGCTGAACTAAATAGCTTCCATCTGGAAGAGTCTCATTTGTTTGACTTTCGCACTCGCTTCAGGTCTTAGTGCCCTTTAACCTGATTTGTCTTCCTCCCTCAGTTTCATGTCTCACACTCTCGTGCCTTTCTTCCTTTTAATCTGTTGTATTTTCACCCTTCTGCTCTAAGTCGTTCTACTCTCTGATTTAAATTCTGATTATGTCGGTATCAGTCAAAGGCGACAGTGTTAGCTCCCGTCAATGGATTTTTAAACTGGAATATGAAAGTATAATGTCTAAGACCATCAGATACTGTAAATATTGCGAATTATTATCATTATCAAGAACGAAGGAGACCGCACTTCATGGATACCTTCATAGGTCACCGGTCACTTCAAACCAAAACCATATTGGCCCAGCCATCTCGACCTCACGCCTGAGTTGGATCGACCGATGCGTTTACCAGATCGTCTCACACAAGACAACATCGTCCCAAGACTGAAAGTCGAATAGATCCAGGTGTTGATGACAGAGTTCTGTACTCATCATGTACAAATTCTCATCAGTTAATGCAGTCTATATGAAAGCAATATGGCAGATGAATTAATAAAAAGAAACGTTGTAGCAGCTACATATTTTTCACCTCCATCACTATCACCACCACCACCACAACCACACCACTACCACCACCGCCAGCACCACTACCACATTCACCACCATTTATTCTCCTCACATTTCTACAGTCTTAAAAAATTGTGTGGGCGGCCACTGCCATGTCCCCGAATCACAACTACTGATCGACAGTCAAATGCGACGAGATAGTCACAGCAACAGTTTGGTTCCACCTTAGCTAAGACCTTTGGTTCCATCTTAATCGTCAAATTAATTGACCGGCTGCAGCTCACAGATCACCGTGCGTGGAGGTATCGCCCATGTTTTCATTGTTAGATTATCATTGTGCACGTCACCTCACCCATGTTCTTGCTGTCATAGTTAATAAGTCTCTACGTGCTGTCGAGCAGTCAAAGTCACTTTTCAATATAGGCCGAAGCATCGTGCGCCTGTCCACAACACACAAAATCACAATAGCCCTGTTTGCAGTTTTTCTGTCGGTTATCTTCGGTTTTGTGGTATTAAGTCACGACCGCACTTAAATGTTTTGAAGTTCTGACCAGACTTGCTAGACGAGCGTGAATCTTTTCACTCGAAAGCCTGTTGAGATGAGTCTAAGACAGTTTTGTTTTTTGAATTTTTCTGAGTCTTTTTGACTGACTGTAAATTACTAATTGAAGAGTATTTATTTAATAGTGTTGCAAATTTAAAGCTGAATGTTAGATTTTAAGGACTGTATTTTTGTCCAGCTTTTTATTTCTTTTATCTGTGTTCTTCGTATATTGATGTGCCAGATCTAGGGCTACATTGTTGTATCTCTGTTCTTTTCATGGAACTCCGAACATGAAACGGCGAAGGTTTCTTGAAGAATACTTGTCCTGATGAAACCTGATAAGCCATATTTACTGTCGTCAGTGGAATGTGATCTCAAATCCCGACGGTGACTCGAAGCTATCCGACAGAACTTCTCTGGCAGGAATTATCAGTCATCACAGAAAATTGTAATGACCTTTTGACACTGTTCACTGATGGTCTGTAAGTCACTTTTATATGTAACTCACTGTGCATAATTAAGTCAAAAGATGTTATACAATGACCATACCTGATAAAGCTTTGATTTTTATGTAGCTTAATAAACACAACTTTTATAGTCTGGTAGTTGTAAATAATATATTAGCTGATAATGATTTGAGATAGTACTTTCGTAAATAAAATACTTGGGTAAAAGAATTATAAAGCTTGTTGTTGAATCAGTTGATATTTTTAGGTCCTACTGCTATATGTAAATTTCTCTGTAGGTACAGTATTCGGGAATAATTCTCGAAGATAGCTCCATTACTTGTGGACATTAGATAAGTGCCAGAATAGGTGTTCTATTGTGTCTATTTCAGTTGTACAGAGATGCAACATAGGTTAACTACATAAATGACATAAAGTACGAAGCTCACTAGCTGGGAGAATCCTGCGTAAAGATATTCGAAACCATACCAGCTGATCGCCAAATATGTCTTTATAATATGCAAAATGGTGATGTTTGATTCATTTTTAGAAGTCGGAGTTTGGCCTCCTCTGAAGGCTGGGCCACCACTAATTGGTGCAACTTACCTTGTAGTGGTGTGGTGGCTTGTGTGCCTCGACGATCGACAGAGCTATGTCGGCAGGAGCCATGTGCTCCTGGTAGGTCCAACCAAGCTGAACAGGTTTGTCAGGGTAGAGGCCAGACTAAAATGTTGCACCCTGGCCCTCAAGGTTGGGAGTTTTGCTTTAAGCTAACAACCCATTCATGTAAAACACAAGCTGTTACAGAAACCGCAACAGTATTACAACAGGGGCCTATTCAGGAAGATTCCGCCCTAGAAGACCTTATGACGCATGCTGGTGAAAGCCCTAGGGAAGCCAGCTCGCCGACTCACCTTCTGACGACCAATGCAAGAACCAGGATAAAGACCTGGAACATCAAAACCCTCTATGAAAATGGCAAGTCAGCTCAAGTGGCAAGTGAAATGAGAAAATATAACATCAGGGTTTTCAGGTTATGCGAAACCAGATGGAATGGAAGTGGCCAGACCAGACTAACATCAGAACAGACCACAAAGACCTGGACCATGACCATACCCAGGGAGTTGCACTGCTGATGTCAACAGAGGCAACAAAGGTGCTGATGGCCTGGGAACCAGTCTCACCACGGCAAGATTCAATGCTAAAGGAAGGAAGATCACCATCATCCAATGCTATGCACCAACAAATGCATCAGATGAAGAGGAAAAAGAAGAATTCTATAGCTCCTTGCAGTCTCTGCTTGACCCCACACCAAGAAGAGATCTGAAGATCATTATGAGAGACCAAAATGCCAAAGTAGGAGATGACAACATCAACAGGGAGCTCATCATGGGAAGACATGGCGTCGGCACCTGCAACGAAATCGGGGAGCTCTTCACCGACTTCTGCGCTTTCAATGACCACGTCATAGGTGGCACTGTATTCCCCCACAAAAATATACATAAGACAACGTGGACTTCCCCAGATGACCAGACGGAAAACCAAATCGACCATATAAAGGTTGCTCGAAAGTTGAGGAGTCTCCAAGATATCAGAGTGAGAAGAGGAGCAGATGTTGCAGAACTTGACCAAATCGACATATATGTCGAATAATTACACGAAGAAATGTTTCCAGAACGCTCCATTTTTTTTTACAGTGGGGTAATAATGATAAAAAAATTAAGTGAAAGCAGTAGGCAAGGAATTTCTACCACTGTACAGCAACATACGTGGAATTTTATTTATTAGAATCGGTTGTATATAAACAACGGGCTTTCTTTTAAAACGATGACCACCAAAGGAACCAAACGTGCTGTTTGAAGTTAATGTTCTAAAGTAAAGATGTAAGTGTAGGAAAAAGACACCGACCTTATAGCGATGGAATGTTTTCTTGTCCATTATTTTTTTTGAAGTACGAACTTCACAATTATTCAACATCAGGCTTTACTGACATCTGAAAGTAAGTGAGAAACGAAACAGACCTTGAATGCAAACTGACAAAATTCATACATTTTCTTATAAAGTTGCACAGTTTTCTTAAATTGTAACACATTTTAAACTGTAGGCAACAAAAATGTCACGTCATAACTTATCCTTCCCCTCAATACCAACATTAATATTACATACATTTTTGTGCCCATGGCAAATTTTAAGCTGACGACGATTATACAGAAATTATCAAACACAACAATTAATTTATTTAAACAACCCCCCCCCCGAGATTATGATAATGACCGATTTGAAATATACATAAAGATTCTAAACTTGTTTATGTCTCATAATATTTAAATTTACAGAAATAAACTTAAAAGGTGTAGATATTACGAAAACCAATGAGCTATTTGCTAGCAGGACTTAAAAGTTCTTAAGCATTTGGTTTTTCCTGCTGCTCCTCTCTGAATGTACTTTTTGACTTATTATCACAAATATTGCCGGTTTCATTAAAGAATATTCTTTTCAAACAGACTGTTGGCTTCTCATAAAATTGATAAATTAAAAACTTTTCTTTGGTTCACATTTGGTAGATTTACCTCTTCTGTAACCACTCTTGATTATTGTCATTCGCAGAAGAAGTAATTTAAATTACTTCTGTGCTGAAAACAATAAAGTGCCTCATCCAACCTTTTCAGTACAGATTTCTCTCTTTGCACATCTTTACCAAGTGATTGCTAATTTCTCGCAATTTTTTGTGTCCTTGCTGTGCATTACATGTAGTAATAGAGTTTTAGGATAAAACTTGTTGATCGGCAGACCTCTAAAAGTGCTACTGTTTGACTTTGTGGTTTAACATGGGATACCGACGTTATTATTATCTTATTAATTATTTTTCTTATGTTTGCACCTTTATAACAAATATTGGAACTTTAATACAAAAGTCACTGCAGAAGAAATCGTCCTCTTTGTTCTCTTAAATGTCTATTATGTCGATAGTCGAACTATTTGCTATGTTATCCTGTATCGGACAACCATTTAACCTGAACAAGTAAGCTTTTGGGATTTATTTACTTAGTTGGGGAAATGTTGACAAATTGTTTGCCTTATATCCAGCACCAAGAAAACAATGAAACATTATTACATTGTCAATATCTCTCTGGTATTGCGGTGGTTCTGGGAAATTGGGAAGTGAGATAAGAGAAAAATATCAAATGTACCTTATCCTCTAAAATGTTCTATGCCTACGTTTTGTTTAATTCTAGTATACTTTTGAGATTATTAATATCAAATATATGAATCCTACAGTTTTCCCACCGCTGGTATTCTTTTTGTCCCAATTTTACTTTCTTTACCTGTGTATTACACAGAGATAATACGATATTCATTTACAAGTGTATAGAAATTAAACTTCACCTAGAGAGAGAACATGAACTAGAGTAGCGTGTTCCTTTCATTATGACTTGTAAGTGGACCGAGAAAGAGAGAGATTGCTTTACACCCAGCA
Organism: Marisa cornuarietis; assembly: GCA_004794655.1. Lineage (NCBI taxonomy): Eukaryota > Metazoa > Mollusca > Gastropoda > Architaenioglossa > Ampullariidae > Marisa > Marisa cornuarietis. The sequence continues at coordinate 3,941,991 of SMMW01000617.1, read as the reverse complement.
GCAAGAAAATAAAGAAACATTACATTGTCAATATATAATTGACATTAAGGTGGTTCTGGGAAACTGCGAAGATTAAAAACCAATACACTTAAGTTTAACATTTCTTGTATCTATATTTGTTACGGGGATATTATTGTAGAAAATGTTGTTTTGTTCCAGGACAGTATACTTTTTTAAAGCTTATTCGCATAAAATGCCAAGCATTTGAAGACTAGTTATCACACCGTTGACATTACTTTTGCAGTAATATTTCTTGCTTCAGCTAAGTAATATACCAAAATAACAAGATATTCATTCACAAGTAAACTTTAAGGAGAGAGAGCATGAATCAGACTAGCACATTCCTTTCAGCATAAGTAGTGCGAGAAATGGAGACTTTTTTTGTTGACCGTCTTGATGTCAGTTTCTGTATTTTATAGTTTAATACATAGTCTCCATTCTATCATGACTTATTATATGTGTCACTTGTCTGTCTAATTGCTTCAAAATAAGCGAAGAATTATATATAGAATTCTGTATGTAGTGGTTTATGCATATAAATTTTGTTCACACCACAACTAGGCAAAAAATGGTACAGAACTGAAACCGGAAACAGCAGATACTGGATGTGGGACCTCTCAATTAACCCTCTTGTCGCTGAACTCAATAGCTACGACATTCATGATGTAAGCAGCTGTCTGCAGATGTACAGGATGCGCAATAGAATATATACGAACATTGCGACAGAAAACGTTTGCTCCTCTGTTCAAAAATGACTTCTGCACATGACAGCGGGCCCAACCTTTGACCTTTAACTTCAGCGTCATTCGCGCTCTGCTGTTTTCTGCTTCCTCTTCGGGTCTTGTTAATCTGGCTTTTGTCCTTCTGTCAGTTGATTCTCTCACACTTTCTTCATGTCTTTCTATCTTTGTGTCTGTTGTTCCCTCTCTGGCTGTTTTCCCGGAGTATCTCTTCTGATTTTAAGCCGAGAACGGCTGAGAGCTTTCGTTTCATTTCACGTCTATTGAATTTTTTCGTCTTTTTTGTAACCTCACAGCAACTCGAATATGTCATGCACGACATACAACTTCTATTGTGAGGAAAATCGTTTCAGCAATTACCAGGAAGTCACTGGTGGTGTTTCCACACACCACCTGCATAAAGTGGGTAGCGCTATCTCTGCCCTACTTGGAGGACATTTCGTCATTTCCTCTTGCTTTTTAATTTTATATTTTGTCGTGTAGTTTTGAGCACTCCACTTTATAGCCTTCACTGTGTTCAGTTATGGGAGGGATCGTCAGGTGTAAATCACTCGTTGATCACACCATTTACAACCTACCCCTCAAACGAAGCTGCCTTGGCCAGAAACACTCACCTCTCAAGTTGCAGCACTTACAGGCCCTACATGGCACAAGTTTCGCGACAATTTTTAAGTGGATCTGCAAGACTTTCTGGTTTGTTTTTTTTTTCGCGGCAATTTCGAATGGACCTCCACCTTCTGCTGACGTGCGCGCGCACCAAACCTTGGCCGACATTCACATGCTAGCGGGTTGCGGGGATGGGGATGTTGGTGTTTTACGCCATGCCAGCAACTAAGGCTTTATCACGGCAAGACAGCCAGCCCTGTAAACAGATGCCACATGCAGAGAAAGAACAGCATGGTCGAGACGAGAGCTGAACATAGGACAGCCAACCTTCACTGTATTGGTGACAGGCGCCAACCGTTGCGCCACCGGACCGCCCTCATGCTAGCGCATTTTCCTCAACCCGCTCGACAGGTTCGTGTTGCCAATTGAAACACCAGCCCCCGCCAAATAGGATGTCGCTGGATGGCAGGAGGCAAACGGCGCTGAAACCCCAAACTACGGTAGCAGCCCTGTCTCGGGGGAGGGCAACTGACAAGTGCGATGATAATAAAACATTTCGCAGCACCAGCTCCCAGTGTGCTGACCTTAGTTGTAGGTAGTGGAGAGAAGGGGAGTGGGGGTGATGGTGAGGATGCACTACACGGCGTATCACATTTCTGTTACCGCAGTACGACCTTGTGCAGGGCCTGCTCTCGACTACTTCACACGTTTCGTGTAACATCGTGGTTTTTTGGGGGTGGGACTAAGACGTAAACCGTTTGATGGCATGTTACACAATCATGAAAACTATGAGGTACTATGTTGCTGAACACATAATATATACATGTGGAATGAAACGATCATTACATGTATTTGTGTTCAGATTTTCATTGAATTTATTCATGTCATGCTATTTCCTGCTAAAGAACTTGATGCGCCTTTATTTAAAGCAAAAGTGTGAGGACATTTATCATAATGCAACATGAGACACAAACAATGACTGCAAGTCACATTTCCACCAATTAACTTCATTCATGCATGAATGAAGACTATGACTAAAAACATTTTAATAATGATGTTTATACATAATTAATGAATAACCATTGACATGGGCGAAATGATTGTAGTTACACTTACATGACTTCATCTCTATTCAGTTATGTGAATTATCGTTCCTTATAAATGATTCAAGTCTGTTAATTATTCAACTTGCAAACCCAGTGAGACCATGGCTATGGATCAGGACCTACCACGAAGAAAAAAAAAACCTACTGAACAAGAGAACAAGTACAGCACTTCGAAAATGTGTGACTGTAGATGCAACTCAATGCCATCTGCCCGGAAATAATGCACACAACACTGCAACAGCTTGCTGGCAGATTAGGACTAGGAATTTTGATGTAACAGCCTGAGCTAGAATAAACTCACCAGATGCATATCTAGACACTTCTTTTTCTCTTTTTTTCACTGTTGACATCCTTAATGCTGCACCTTGCAATGAACTTTTTCTTACCCTTATTTCTAACGTTTACTTTTGCAACTAGAGCACATTCCCATATTCAAATTGCCCACTGGGACAAATAAAGTTGGTCATTGTCATCGACATACAGCCAGAAAACCTATTTAATGCTTGGGTAAGAAGATGCAAATTCTCCAACTGCTAAATCTTACTTGGTTAATCTATTAAAATTTAGACTGGGATAAATAGTGTTAAACTAAATTATTTAGTACATCTAAAACATGGCAGTCTTTGACCATCATCCCTTTTCTCTGAATATCTTGTTCTGACCAAGAATGTGATGATTTCATCCACCCATCTGACACATTTTACTATATTCCTTCTAGCAACCCATAAAGTGAGTAAAAATCTTCCCATCCAAAACTACTACCAATAATTAACAAAGGTAACACACTTTTAAACAAGCACACCCTTACGTGTGTACATAAACACACAATCCCGATGCTCCTAAATTTATCTTAGATTTATATCATTGTGACATTACATCAGTTCTTAAGACCTACAACTAGTGTGTCACGTCCCACTACTCAGGATGAGACAACACTTTTTCTCTTCTACGAAACTGCGCCACATGCTTACCCCCGCCCAGCATAGGCGCTTCATATCATTTGAGCTTATATCTTGTACCTGTTTGTAAACCTGTGTTCAGACGGGTGCACCAAAAAATACATTCCACCAAATGCTGGACTGCAGTGTTGCGAGCTTTCAAGGCTGTTTTGAGTGTACCAACTGGGATGTCTTTCCTAATCTTGACAACTTAGTTAACACTATCATATATCCTCATGTATCTCCTTCCGTGTCGATTGCACCGTTCCATGGAAATAGTGATTTACCCAAACAACAAACCTTGGGTGACAAAGAACTTAAAAGCAGTGCTGAATAAAAGAAAAATTTATGTTCTTCATGGGTCCTGCCCATGACAAGAAACTGGTAACTAAAGAGTTTCGCCATGCTATCCGTCAGGCCAGGATGAAATATAAGACTAAATAAGAGCCTCAGTTTGGGACAGGTAACATCTGAGCAGCTTGGCAGGGACTCAAGAAGAACATGACCAAAATCTCCATTTCAGCTGTTGACAGTACGGACCTACACATGGCTTCTCTGTGAAAATTAAAGATGTGCTTAGTGCTCTTCATCTTGTCCAGAGGGTTGAGATTCATCAAGAACAAGTAGTGGAGCTGTTGCAGCAAGTAAAGATTTGCAGGACTTCAGGTCCAGATGGTATTTGTGGCACAACATTGCATTTCTGTGCACACAAACTTGGAGGCATTTTGCAACACCTATTTCAGCACTCTATGGATTTACTCTCCATCCCTGCTGCTTGGAAATTGTCTACCACTGTCCCAGTTTCGAAGAAAGCTTCAGCTCACCATCTCAATGACTTCAGTGGCCTTAACATCGTTGGTGATGAAAGTATTGAAGACAATCATTAAATCACTGATTGTAAAGCCACTAACAAATGTCTTGACCCCTTGCTATTTTATCCCCGCTTCTTTTTATTCTGTATACCAACAGTTCTCGCAGTAACCATGAGGGTCAATATTACCTGAAATTCTCTGATGACACTGCACTGCTCTCTCTTCTTAGCAGGCCAGTAAATACCCATTGTCGTAGTGCGGTGACAACTTCTTAGAGCTTAATGTAAGACCAAAGAGACAGAATTCTCCACCAAGTCCCATAGTGTCATCCATGACAAGGAGGTGGAAACTGTCCCTGCTTTTAAATACCCGGACACTATCTTCGACAGGAGACTTCACTGGGATTCGAGATCTCTGATTTATGCCAGAGGGCAATTCTACCAGCAATTTCAGTTGTGTCTGAAATCCTTTGTGATGACAGGCATGTCCTGTAAGGAGTATTTTTCTAACTTCCATCAGACCACCGATTCTGTGTACCTGCATGCAGGACCAACAGATTGAAGCTGTCCTTTGTTGTTTCAGCTGTGTGACTTCTGGATGCTACTGTGTGTGAATGAATGCATCGGTCTGAAACATGAATGCATGAGTCTGTTAGGTGGATATGGATGGGTTATATTGTTTTGTGCTTTCATATTGAGCTACCTCGAATCCCCCTCTGGGATAAATAGTCTTATTTTACAATCAGTTATTAACCTAAAAGTCTAAGAAAATCGAATAATCTTTCCATAAAATGTTCTTCTAAAAACCTCCCAAGATCAGTAGATGAAAGCACTTTTATTTGCAAAATTCTCTTTTGTCCTTCCACTTACTTATTCTCTCTCATGTGTACAAACACACACAAACAAACACCACAAGGCAACGAGTCAGCTGTACTAAGACACCTATACATCAAACTTGTCAAGGCAGTATGCAAGGCCCTGTTCCTCATATTCCTGTCTTGACAGCACCATCTTTGAAAAGCCAGGGTCTTGGGCAAGCCGACATCCCCCTTCCCATGAATATGTTGTTGGGCTGCAAAACACATTTTGATTTCTCTTTTTCTGAAAATTTTAGGCTAGAATAGAATAAGAAATTAAGAGACAACTCTTTTGCACCTTAACTATAGTCCCTTTTGGTACCATCACTTTATTGTGAGTTTCGCACTACAAAGTGAACCAAATCAATACACACTAAATTATCCGAAAAGCTACACTCTTTTTTTCTTTTGCCCTATAAACTAAGCCAGAATGATGTCAAACTTTTCTCAGTGACTGAGGAAGCTTACTCACTTGGAAGGCAGGAAGACCGAAACGTCATATTCATCATTTGACAGACTGCGGACATCTTGATACCTTGGAAACAGAAATGAACAAAATCAAACTGAATGTTAACAGTGAAAACTGTGGGTCAAACTGAATGAGTAATGATAATTTTAAAGATGGAAATTTTTAAGGCCTGCCAATATTAAGTACTTGGTTTACTAGGGAAAAGATGTATATCTAGGTGGTGCAAACATTAGGGGGCCTACCAAATTAAGGAGTAATTAAAGTGTCTCTTTCATGGGAAAAACTTTAAGGCATGTAGAACTCAATTATCACAAATCTGCTAAGATGTGAACAGCTTAAAACTATGTTACCTTTCGTTTCAAAGACCATAGGTAACATACAGACTTACATTCTGTCTTTAAAACCAGGTAAGTGGCAGTTACCACCTGTGAGCACAATATTACGCAACAGATGGGGATGAAGCTCTGTGGAAAAGAAAACAGAATATTAGACCCAAAACTGCTGCAATACTTATCAATACTGTACATATATATTAAAATTGAGTTTATCTTGCCTTTACTAATAAGAAATAGTTAAAAGCATGGGAATACTAATAAAAATTTGAACCTCTACTATTCTAGCACTTTTCTGTGTTTCTTCTAAGATCAGCCTTCATTTTAGCTTACAAAATATACAAGATTTGCTCCTGAACTTGAAACAAACCAAGGGAGAGAACTTTATAGCCAGGGTGCATAGATACTTGGATGGTTAACACTGAAATTATTCCTGACATAAAAAGATCTTAATCTGAAGTATCTTGGAGTTCTGAACATGAATATGACCATGAAAATTTTTTATTGGCTCTCGTTTTGAAGATATTTGATACAGTTCATTTTCTATGTTTCACCGTAAAAATTTATCCAGTAGGAATGTAACAACATCCTAAAGAAGCCTAGAATGATGAAATATTGCATCACATTGCATAATACTGTCATGCACACATAAAACTGTTATTATTTTTTTCATTTAGTTACAATACAGAACACTAATGCCTCGAAAGTGTGTTAAAACCGTGGACAATTTTTGCTATATTTGTGGGGAAGTGACATTTGCCAACCAGAAGAAAAGTATCACTTCTCAAGTGAAGAAAGCATATCATCTTTACTTCAGATCCAAGACTGGTGACCAAGACAAGCCTTAGACCCCACATATATACTGTGCTACATGTTCAACACAGCTTTCACAGTGGCTGAATGGCAAAAGACCATCAATGTCGTTTCCAGCCCCCATGGTGTGGAGAGAGTCAAGCAACCACACAAATTCTGCTTGGTTCCTCCTCTTTCTGGCGGGATAACGAAGCAAAAGAAGCTGAGAATAGTCTACCTTAACATTCCGTCTGCATTGAGACCAGTTCCACATGGTGAGGGACTTACTATTCCAGAACCTCCAGCACAATATTCTCTTGATTTAGCTGATGAGGACGAGAGTGAGCCAACCTGTTCTTCTCCTCAACCCCACACAAATAACACAGGAAGAACTAAATGACCTGGTTGTTGATTTGGACTTATCCAAGAACAAGCAAGAATTGCTAGGTTCAAGACTCCAGCAATGGAATCTTCTAAAAGAAGATGCCACTATCACTTCATATCAAATGCGCCAAACCAGCAGTTGGAGCCTTTTTTTTTAGAAAGGAAGGTAATCTGGTATTCTGTTTCGATACTGAGGGCCTCATGAATACCTCAGAAATCACACATGACCGATAAGAATGGAGACTATTTGTAGACTCTTCGAAACTGAGTCTTAAGGCTGTGCTTTTGCACAATGGAAACCGTCTTCCATCTATTCCAGTAGCGCATGCTGTCCACATGAAAGAGATGTACGATAAAGCAGCTAGTGAATTCCAGTGAGTATAACAAGTACAGCTGGCACCACTGTGGTAATTTGAAAATAGTTGCCCTTTTAACAAGACTGCAGCAGGTATATACAAAATACATGTGTTTCTTATGTGAGTGGGATAGCCGAGCAAGAGAATTGCACTACCTGGGGAAAGAATGGACTCGCAGACAAAATGTAGCTGGAGAAAAGAATATCCAGCAACCAACTACGGTGGAGGGTCACAAAATCCTGCAACCACCCCTTCACATCAAACTAGGTTTGATGAAGAACTTCGTGAAAGCCATGGACCGAACTTTGCCAGCTTTCTGAGACCTGCCTGAAAATTTCCCTAGACTAAGCAAGGTAAAGATTAAAGAGAAAGTTTTTGTGGGTCCTCAGAATCGAGAGGTCTTCAAAGGTGACCAGTTCAACAACTTGCTGCAGCGAGATGCGAAATATTTGCCTAGTGTCTACAAACTTTCTTGGAAATGTTAGGGCAGAAAACTACAAGGAACTAGAAGACATGCTGATGCAGTAACTTGGCCGCAATATGTCTCTAAAGATCCACTTCCTTCATTCCCATCTGGATTTCTTTCCTGACAACTGTGGTATGGTTAGTAATGAATGTAACGTTTCGCGGCTCAAACTCATTTATTATCATTATATTATTATTATTAATTTTATTAATTGTTCAAAAGTTTTGGTGGAATGGCGGCGCGTTCTTGAATAGTTTCATGGTGTGGTGTAGCTGTACCCGACACAGTCTAAATCAGGTGAGAATCCACGCCGATTACTCTGCTAAGTAAATTAATGTATTTGATCGGTGTGGATCCCACGTAGCCATAGCTAGTGTCGCTAGGTGATCACCTGGGTGACCCAGCTGCTTAGCATGGATTGGTTAAGACCTGTGGACAGGGAATTAAGTTAGAGGGCATAACGTTTCCCTGGCATTCAGCAGCAATCTGTCAGTGTAGACTGACCTGTACACCATGAGCAGACGTACTAACGGACACTGACATCTCTCTACCGAAGAGTAGAAATTGGAAGCTTGCTTACACCAAGGGTGTAACCACTACTACCTGTATTCAGCAGCAATCTGTCATTGTAGACTGACCTGCACTCCATTAGCAGACGATTATAACGGACGCTGATATCTCTCTCTCTACCGAAGGGTAGAAACTGTAAGCCTGCTTGCATTGGGAAGTGAGCACACCTAAGCTGTACTCCAGATTGAGCGGTGAACTGTCAGTGTAGTCTGACCCGTATACCACCAGCAAACGTTTTACAATGGTCGCTGTCATTTCTCTCTCTACCGAAGGGTAGAATTTGGACGCATGCGGACACTTGGGTGTAAGCACTGCCAAGCTGAGTGCCAGATACAGTTGACATCCTTCCTGCAAGAACTGTATGGCACAGAGACGGAATCTGTTAACTACAACCCGCCTGGGACATCTCCAGCAAGGCTAATCTTCAGGCCAGGAGATACTCGTGTGTTCTGTGGGGATCTTATACTGTGATTGGTGATTCTTACACTCGTCTTGTTTGCTGACCTGCACACCACTGTCAGACAATTCATAACGGGCGCAGGGGTCTCTCTACCACAGGGTAGAAATTAGGAGCCTGCTTACACTGGTGTAACTGGTGTGTAAGCACCGCTAAGCTGGTCAAGATTTGGCTGACATCCTTCCAGCGAGAACTGGATGACGGAGAGTCGACAGTCATCCACTTCACTCTGCCGGGATCTACTTTTGTGTTCCGTGGGAATCTTCATATTGCGATTCTTGAATTTGGATAAACTTCTCTGTGCAATCTTATACTCGTCTTGGATACAGTTTGCCGGTCAGCAACCTAGGTGTAACCTGTCTGCGAGCTGTCCACCTGCCTTGGAGATATCTGACCAGCAAAACCGACAAAGTGACAGGTGACATTTGCCCAGGAAAAAGGGGACCATAATCCTCAGTGTTAGACAGTTGTATTAGTTCTAGACTGTTCACTATTTCTTTTTACATCTCATTTCTACTTTTATTTTGTAACATTAAATGTTGGAATCGTTGGCCAGCTCTTTTTGTCTGAAAAAGGAAGAAGAGTGCTGCGAGAGTAGCTACATATAGATATACACTCACGCTCACATCCATTTATAAATGCACTCTTCACCCAAAACATCACAATGAACATGGCGAATATTTTCATCAAGATATCGCAACAGTGGAAAAAAGATACCAGGGAAAATTGTCCACTACCATGCTGGCTGACTATTGCTGGACACTCCCCAGAGATGCTTCTGAACAGCTGTACAAGAGACAGGCAAAGAAATCTAAGACGTACTCTATGACTTGATTTTTTTTTAAACAGGTATTAACCAGAGGTCAATTACTATTAGCATGCATTTCATGATGTACACTACACAATAATTATTGCAGATTACAAAAAACTAGAGCCAATTTTGCATTTTGATTGTCATATTCGTGTTGGGCACACAAAAATTGATAAGAAATGACTAATTTTATTTCAGTAACATGACTTTTGAAAAAAGTTTGTTGACCAGTCTAATTTATCAGTGGAATTGCTACACACCACCAGAAACTGGTTATGGTCTTGAAAGGCATTAACAATATTGGATGGAGAATGCTACAGTAATTTGCAAACTTTGATAATTTGATAAAGTTGCACTTTAAAGTAACTACCAAATGTGGACAAGATTGTTAAAGGATCACACAAGTAAGGTATAATACCTTCATCCACTTTGGTCAGTACATGTGTCACAGCTTCAGCAATGCCCATCTCCTGGATACCCACATCCAATGGATGGAACAACAGCTCTGGCACTGCAAAGCGTTCGTTATTCATTCTGATAATCTGTCAATAAAAAAGATAAAATGGACAAGCTTTCAAACAAAGGGTATATGCGTTAAAAGAATAGGCTATGCAAAAGAATTATTCAGATTTAACTATCCTTATGGTGAGGTGGGGTAAATAACCAGAATCTAACAAATTTATAATAAAAATAGATGTTTGATCACTAATCCATTAAAGGAGTATGCAATTTTTGAACTGCTTGACCCAAAAGCTTCACAATATATATACATACCTGTTCTTCTCCTTGTGATTTATCAGAGGAGTCTTCTTTCTGCTTGACATACCCCCGTTTGATGTGTGTGTAGTCAGGAAGAACGTATTCACACAGGATTGTGTTCTCTGTTCCTTTTTTTCTGAAAAGAAATGCCCTTCATTAAATGTGATGATGTGTATGGGATGACTGCTAACCAAAGAATGTTTTCATATTTACCAATAGGGATATGGGAACAAAGAAGTACAGACATTTTGTCGCTACCAGAAATATTTTCCCCATAATTGTGAAATAATTAAAATGCATTTAACCCCACATACAAAGAAACTTACAAAATTGTAAACAAATTTTCCCCCCTATTGACAAATAAAATGTTGTTTCAAATAAAATTCCACTAGATGTTTTACTGCTCTGCATCAGCTGTGCTATCAAACTTGTCAAGGCAGATTGAAAAAAAAGCTTGGAAAAATAAACAGTGAAAAAAAAACCCAAACATTTTGCATTGAACAAAACATCTTATGTTCTAAATTATATGTTCTAAACACCTAAATGTAAAAGGTAGTGAGGTTAAGATTTTAAGTAAATTCATTTTATTCAGTACCAGGCAAAACTTATAGCGTCAATGACTTTGATACTGAACACAAAATAATTTATCTTACCTTGCTATTTCCATGTCTTTCATGAAGTCAGTAGATACATAGCAGACGTCTTCTTTCATTTGATTAATTACATAAGATTCATCCATTACCATTAGCTGTCTGGGTAGAACACAATATAAATGGATGACATTTTCTAGGAATAATAATAAACAATGTGTGATTTATATGACACAGATTCTCAATTGTATAGGAGTGTCTCAGCACGAGACAAAAACAAGACATGGACAGTATAGGAAGGAATGGCAGGTGGACGATAGTGACAAAATAACAAACAGTGAAGACAGAAATACGATGGCGTAACACAAAAGGTGACAGTTTATCAAAGGTCATGCAGTAATAATGAAGCCAAGGTGTCTGACAAAAGATGCAAAGTTGACACTGGCCTCACCCACTTGGATAGATTTGATGGTCAACTTATTCTGTTCCTGCATAAGAGAGCCTCCGTGATATGTTTTACTGTTGTTTAGCATCAGATTGTTTTGTACCATCCAAAGTCTATAGTATGAGTCATAGTAATTAGGAGCAGTACAGCTGTGTATCATCAGCATGTATGTGGTGACAAATAGACACTGGATGCAGGATGACGAGTTTCGTGCACTGAATGAACAAAATAGGTCCAACTACTGAGCCTTGGGAAACCCTGTAAAAAAGTGAAGCAGTATGCGACATTTGACTGTCATCTAGAACAGTCTGGGTCTTTGCAGCCACATAGGAATCAAATCATGGTGGTGGGAGGGAGTCTGTAGTGCACAACAGGTACATCAAACAATGGTGGGGCCATAAATAAAACTTGCACAATTTAAAGAAATGTATGTGGTAATGAAAGAGAGGTGGAAAAAGATAGGTACTTAATGAGTAATGATCTGAAGATTATGGTACTGCCATCACCATGCATGGGCTGGGAGAATGACTTCAGGCAATAACTCATTTGATTAAAGTTCACATACATGCTGTTGTCAATCTGATCTTTAAGTCATATCACATTCATGAAGGCAATATCTAGGCTGTGGTCGGTGACTCCACAATTTCAGTATGCCGACAAGACAGAATGACTATTAAAAAATTCAATATGAAGGCAGGTGTTCATTTGTCATAAAAGAATTGAGAAGAGAGCGAAAAAACATTTTTTAGAGAGATGGGTTTTGAGGCCGATTGGAAGGCTTTGAACACAGACACAGTTCAAAGAGGAAGGGTCAAAGGATTCCAACTAGTGGAGCCTGAGTAAGAGAAGAAGCATCTGCCGAATTTCTCCTGGCTGATGTGTGGCACAGAGAGGAGGAAAACACACACATGCCAAAAAAACTGAATCGGCTGGTAAGTAGCTTAGACAAGCAAAAAGGGATGAGGCCTTGAAGACAACAGTAGCAGTGTCAATAGTCACATATATTGAAGTTTTGTCTTAAGTGTAAATATGGCTTATTTTAAATTCTCAATATTGCTGTGTTATTCCCATCAAATAATAAAATAATAAATAATAATAGTGAAGATTTTTATAGCGCATATTCACACTCATAGAGAGCATGCTCTTAGCGCTTAAAACGAGGAAGAGACGTGGACTAAGTAGACACAGAACAAAGGGGACGAAAGAAAACGACAGTACTGACGAAACAGAAAACATTAAAAGGCATCAAGTAACAGGAACAGAAAAATATAGTGATTCTGCGAGAAAGATGGGTAAAGTAGCAAGAGGGAAGGGGGCGGGGTTAAGAAGGACGAGCATTGTGCGGACTGTGTTAGGAGAAATGCTCAAGGAAGAGGTGCGTTTTCAGTGCAGATTTGAAAGATTCAGTTGTAGGAAGGTGGCGGATATGGAAAGGAAGAGAATTCCATTGTTTTGCAGCACAGTAGCCAAAAGTCCTGTGACCATATGTTGTTGTTCTGGTGACAGGAACAGTTAGGATACGGTCGTCAGACAAAGAGCGTAGTTGTCTGGACGGAGAGTAAGGGATGAGAAGTTCAGAGAAATAGTCAGGACAGGAGCCAGCAAAGAAATTAAAACACAGCACAGACAGTTTGTACTGAATGCGAGAACGGATGGGTAGCCAGTGTAGAAAACGAAGGAGAGGAGTGACATGGTCCCGTTTCCTTGCTCTAAGCACCAGACGCGCAGCAGAGTTCTGTACTCTCTGGAGTCTCTGAATGAGGTAGTCAGGGCAGCCTGCCAGCAAGGAGTTGCAGTAGTCAAGTCGAGAAAGAACAAACGCACAGACAAGAGTGTTGGTAGCGCGTGTAGAGAGAAAGTGACGGATAGCACTGATCTTACGGAATCTCATAATAGGCAGACCGACAGACAGATGCTACATGTCTATCGAGTGTCATGTCATCAGTGACAATAAATCCCAGATTCCTAACAGATGACGTGAAGGTGATGTTGCTGTCGCCCACCTTGATGTGATTGGGCAGACTGACGAGTGAAGGTTGATGTCTTCTTCTATGGCACAAGAGGGCTTCCGTTTTATCATCATTTAGTTTAAGCTTGTTTTTTAGCATCCAGCCCTTGACATCACTGATACAAGCTTCTATAGAGCTAATAGCAGAGTAAGACTCAGCCGGCGGAGTGGAACAGTAAAGCTGCGTGTCATCAGCATAGGATTGATGAGAAACCTGGTGAGACCGGATGCATGAAGAAAGGGGCTTAGTATACAGGATGAACAGAACTGGGCCAAGTACTGAGCCTTGGGGAACACCACAGAAAAGTGAAGCAGGGCGAGATGTCTGACCATCAACTGACACAGTCTGGGTCCTATCAGTGAGATAGGAGTTGAACCATGAGAGCGCAGGTCCAGAAATCCCGTAGAGGGGGTGAAGTCTGTGAAGAAGCAGAGAGTGGTCTATAGTGTCAAATGCAGCAGACAGGTCCAGTAGGGTTAATGGAGAGACATCACCACTGTCAAGAGCAGATAATATGTCTGTTGTCACTTTAATAAGAGTGGTCTCGGTGCTGTGGAAAGGTCTATACGCCGACTGAGCTTGTGGGATAAGATGGTGCTCTTGTAAGTAGGCCCAGAGCTGTGTCAAAACTATTTTCTCTATGATCTTAGAGAGAAAAGACAAGTTGGAAACTGGACGGTAGTTGTTCAGGACATTGACGTCAAGCGTGGATTTCTTTAGAAGTGGCCTCACCACCGCATTTTTGAACAAAGATGGGAAAACACCTGACGACAGGCTGACATTTACAATATTAGTGATGGCAGGAAGTAGAGTATCTAGGCACTCGAGCAGAAGGCTTGTGGGCATCGGATCTAACTCGCAAGTTGTTGGTTTAGCTTTTAGGATAACCGCTTTCACATCGGTCTCAGAGACTGGTAGGAACTTGGACATGGAGCATCCTGGGAGGACATCACAGGAGATGCTGTCAAGCACTGAAACAGAGTCTAAAGATGATCGAATGTCCAATATCTTGCTGGTGAAATAATCACTAAAAACTTGCGGCAGCAGTGAAGCAGGGTAGGCAGTAGGCAGTGGTGTTGCTGTCTTAGATCCAGTCATTTGAGAGCAGATGGCAAAGAGCTTTTTGGAGGAGGTGCAGTTAATTATTTGGCCCTGAAGATATGATGCTTTAGCCGCATAAATGCATTTTGCAACGCTTCGCTTTGCGGCATTATAAATTTCTTTGTGGATGGCGAGTCCAGTCTTCCGCCAAACACGTTCAGCTCGCCGGCGCGCGCGCTTCAGGTCACGGAGTTCGACACGGATCTGTGAATGCCAAGGCGCACATTTAGACTGGCGCATCAGACGTCGAGACACAGGGGCATGGTCATCAACTACTCGACGCAAAACACAGTCAAGTTGCTCGGCAGAAGGTGGTTGGAGGAGCGCCATCTGCAGCTGTGCTTTGAATGCTAGTCTATCCACATTTTGTAATGACCGAGTGGGTCTGAAAACTGGCGCCGATGATGGGCATTTGCGATCCAGTTCGATTAGTACTGAGTAGTGGTCAGATGAGAGATCGTGGGAAACATCAACTGACTGGACTAAGTGGTCATCAGGTCGATGTATGACCCAGTCCAGGATGTGATCTCTTTTGTGAGTTGGTTGCGACACGGACTGGACAAAACGAAAGGTGTGCAACATTTCGGACATTTTGACAGTGTCAGGGTGAGAACTGTTGTCGAAGTGTACATTAACATCTCCGAGGAGAATTGCGGGTCCAGTTAGTGCATTGCTATAATCCAAGAGATCGTGGAATTCTGAGAAAAATGTAGAGGCTGTAAGTTTGTTCCTGGCGCTAGGAGGAGGTCTGTAGATGCAGAGCAGGTGCATCGAGCAATGAGGAGCCGAAGAGGAGACTTGTACAAATTCAAAAGACGTGTGAGGGAACGATACGGCAGTAGTAAAAGACAGGTACTTGGCAAGTGATGATCTGTAGATTATAGCAATACCACCACCACGTGTAGGGCGGGGGAAAGATTTCAGGCAGTAGCCCACTGGAGTAAGATCGACACACACGCTCTCGTCGCCATGTTGTTTAAGCCACGTCTCAGTGATGATGAAAATATCAAGGCGGCGGTCTATGACAAATTCTACGATTTCAGCTCGCTTCAGTGACTGTTGTGCAGAAGATACAGACTGGGCGTTGAAAAGCCCAACGTGGAGGCGAGTGTTCAGTTGTGGTGTGCGGGAAACTTGGCAGTCTCCTGTTCTCAGACGACCATGTTGGTTTGGTGTAAAGTTATTCGACCCAACTGGTTCACTCTCATCACGTCCACGCTGACGCTGATGCTGCTGTGTAGGGGAAACATGATTCAGCAGAGAGTTGACACACAGCGAAGCTTTCACAAAACCGGAGTCAGACTCAGAATCAGGTGAAGGGGGGCACGAGACAGAATAACTACGAGTAGCAGATTTTTTCAAAGGACGCTGCTTACGGCGACCAGCACGATAGCGACGGATTCGAATCTGTTGTTTCAATGGGCTGTCAACATTAATAGAATCATAATAAAGGGAAAATCTTCTCAAAGTGTCAACTAAACAGGCTGGAAGTGGAAGAGTTGCAAGGGGATTCAATAATGATAATTGAGTTGTCGAGTAGACAAACTGTCTTGTCATAATTCTATGACATAAAAATAAAATGCAGCACGAGTTCAAAAAATACAATAAGACGAAAACGATAAAAGATATTAAAACTGATAAAGATTTAAAGTTAAGCTAACTTCAGAGAAGGACAAACAGAATAAGCAACAGGAAAGCGAGATAAAGAATTAGATCTAAAATCTATGTAATGGCCGAGAACGTAACCGTTAAAAGTAAAGTCCGCAACAAAAACATAAAAGCAAGGCAATTACAGATAGTAAAACAATAACAGAGGAAAGCTTAAGAGAAACAAATACAACTTGCAACTATAAGAAACCTATGGGTACGAAGAACAAAGAGGTTGCACGAGAAAATGTAAAAATTCACAGGAGAACAAAGCAACTCAGCCTGTCAGGCGCAGCCTCGTTTCCGAATCAGTATTTAATATGAAATTTATTAAATGTGTCTGTCTGTGCTTTTATAGATGAGAAACAAAATCATCTTAATGTTGCAGTTCATGAACTGATCTGTCCTTGCATCATTCTGCAGTATGCCCCAAAGTTGAATTAATGTTCAATCCAAATCATCTCACCATTATTTCCCTATATAACTATGCTTTTATCTAAAGACTTACCGATATGAAATGATTTCTTTCAAGTGATTGGTCAGCACCTTTCCTCCAATGTTAATCCTTAACAAATACATAAAATAATGTATTATACATTCAGTTTTTACATCAAATATATAATCTACTTCTCTGGACAATAGTATAAACCTTTAAAGTGTGAACTGCAGAAATTTCTTTGTTCCACTAAGTCTCCTTAAGAGACATTACTGAAAGTGAGGCTATAATACACTTGTCTGTCATGGATTAATATGATAATCAGTACTGATATAAATATTGCTGTATAAAAAGTTATGAAAATCCTCATTTACACGGCGTAACAGATAAAGTAAAGTTCTTCAATCTGGAGTAAATAAGAGTGATTGTTCAAAATCAAACATTTTTAGAATCATTAAAATGTCTATTGAGAAATAGAAACACTTGTATTCCAGTATGTATCATATAAAATTGTAACTCATTCAATACGGTCAATTAATGCAGTTGAAGACGTTCACATCTGCTGGTGCGAACTGTATAGGAAGAGTTAATATAGCATTTCTCCACCTTCTCCTGTGTTCCTTCATGTTCCTCGCGATGTTCACTGTGCATGTATGTTTGTATGACTGCCTGATTGTGATGCCTTTCTCTGTCATATAGAGTCACTGCCTTTACATCTTGTAAAGCACAGTGAGCTCACCTCCATGTGGGGAAATGTGCTGTTTAAATCATATTATTAATATTTTACTTCCCTCAATCTATATCCTCATAACAATATGCTCTAAGTTAGATTCTACCTAATGCCCTTTAGAGGCATAGGCAATATGGTTTCGTCTTAACTGAGCACATGCATAGGCCCACCCATCCATAAAAGATAGCATCCAGCCTGTGCATCATCTTGCTGTATGGCTTAAAATTGAATTAATGTTAAAAGACACTATCTTCCAATGATCGCAAACTTTTCATTTTGAGACTACTTACCTACACGCTGCATCCAGCAATTTCTTCCCCTTGCAGTATGGCACAAGATGTGTGAAGGAGTAGCCGGAGTCTATAACTAAAGCACAGAGCTGCTTTTTGGAGTCATGCTTTATGTAGTGATACTGGCTCAGCTGTGGGGCTGCATCAAAAAACAAAGTAAAATAAAATGTTTTCAAACAAAGACGAAGACACATGCACAAACAAGACACGCAGAGTTGATTAATCTGATCTTGATTACAATTTGAACATTTCTGTTTTTTCATTTAAATAAATGGCGTCTCCTCGTGTAGCAGGCTGGAGGGAGGCAGTTCTCTGCAATTTTTGTATTTTTATTCGTTTGTTGTGCTTTTGGTGCCCATTGTGGAGGCCGGTGCTTTTTTTCATTGCGTCGTTGCTGTGCAGGACTGTTTGACTTTTGTTTTCTTCTGCAACTTTCGGATTTGTTGTCAACTGCCGGTCTTTTCTGCCAAACGGTTTCTCCTGAAGATCTTGAAGATCACACAATCAGTCCTTTGCTTTAAAATTTTCATGCAGTTTTTCTCTGCTTTGTGATTACATTGATACCAGCAGTCTTCTGGAGATTTCTGCTTCGTCTACCCGAGTCTCTATTGCTGTATTCTGCATTCCTACAGACAACACAATGGCCTTTCCAAGCTGCAGATTTAAACTAAGGGCTGTTGAGAGGCAGCACGGGCCCCGGGGCAGTTGACTTGCTAAAACAAGTAGCTAGTAAAGTTCATAGATTCAAGAGTGACAAGAGGCTAAAGACTGACAAAAGTTATGTCAGACAAATCAGTAACAAAGCATTGTGCTTGTTCCGAATCTCAGCTGCCTGATTCACCACCGGCAAGTAGCCTTACGACATCACCTCCCCACCACCGGCAGAAAACAAGTAAGGTCACTCAACATCAGTGAGTCATCATGATCAGAAGTGGTCCTCGTGCAGTTTGACACTGTGGCCAGTGTCTATCAGCTATATACAGGAACAGGCAAAGATCACAAAGATACAGCCAGAGTGCATCTAGCTCAGCACTTGCCAACAGGGCTGCAAGTGGCTGTTAAATGGATTGATTTATAAAACTTAGATCATGAGTTCTCTTATGTACAGAAGCAGTTACAACATGAGACTATTCTCCCACAATACTGTAGCTTCATCCATCGCCATAAACTGTGGACAGTCATGCCTTTTATGGGCTATGGTTCTTGCCATGACCTGCTGCCTGCCTGTTTCACAGCAATCTTCCAGAGCTATTGGTCATATATATCTTGCAGGATGTACTGCATGCTCTGGAATACTTGCATAGCGGAGGTGTCACACACAGGGGCGTTAAGGCTGGCCATGCTTTAATATCACCTCGCAGACAGACGAGCTATAACCATCTGATCCACCGGACTTGGAGCTGAAGAGTGGTGTTAACTTGCAGCAGTCACAGCCGAAAGGTGTACAGCTGCAATATACCTTCATACATTTTCTAAATATCCTAACGCATTGTGCGGACTTTGAACATAATTGACAAATATTGTCACCTTCAGTGCATCATGTTAAAGGGCATTGAGCTCGATTGTGTGTGGAGAAATACACTATACAAGTTGTCATTACTATTATTAGTGTTGTAGAAATCTTTGCATCATTTTATGCTCCACATTTAGAACAAACTACTCCATATTAAAACTTGCTAAAATCCACCACAATCGAGCTGTAACAGAGTACATAAATTAACCAGTCCGCTTTCGCTCCATGACCCATGCCGTCAAGCACCTATAAATTCAAGTTTATTTATTTAAGTGTTGAAATAAAGCTTTTAAAAACCATATTGTAAATGCTTGTCATTTTCACTTTCACTCAGTCATGCTTACTTATTTTGCCATTATTGTGAGTGACAAGATTTATAGGGGAACTAACACTCCAGGTAAGAGCAATTAAATAATACAAATGTATCATGGTAGACAAAGATGTTTCTCTTAAAATGCACTTTTATATTTTTTTTAACGTGATTTCTAAAAAAAAGTCACAATAAAATGCAAACAGTTGGTTACAATATTCTTATTTTTACAAGCACATTACTTTCGTAAAAGGTTGCTCACGAAGCACGGTTGCTCACGAAGCACAATCAACTGATGTGCATGGATAGAGAGAAAACAATGAGTGGGATCAGGTCATTTCTACCAAAAATCACATCGCTCCAGCTATAACGATCTCTCGCCTGAGTCGAATTGAGCATGTCATGACCATATTATCCCTCTACATCATCCCAGAACTGAAAACCAAATTGACCCAAGCCTAGGCTAATAAATGCCTGAGCAGTGTTTCATGTTAACTGAATATGTGAATATACATTTAATAAGAATAATGATGACAAAGGCTTCTTTTAAATTTAAGAGAAAATCATGGTTGTACACCATTATGAGATTTTAACTGAATGTGTGCATAAACATTTATTAAACCTCTAAACAAACCTCTAAACTAAAGAATAATTAAGACACACATAAAAAAAAATTTAATGCCTCATTATGTTCTCTGAATGTCTTGCTAAGTTGTCCGTTTTTGTTTAGTTAGATGCTAGCTTAACTTATCCGAGCAACATGTCTTTGTCGGCAATATGTTAAAAGCTACTTGTGTCATCAGTGATTGATTTGTCTTTTAGGCCTGAATCGATTTAACTTTCGGTGTTGGGACAATGTATTCTTATGTGGGTCAATATGGTCTTGGCGAGGCTTATTTCATTCAGTTGGGTGGTAGATATGACTAGAGCAATATGGTTTAGGTGACCCAATGAAAAAACAGTCTCTTTTAAAATGAACCTATTTAATTTAACATTATTTCTGCAGAAAGTCATAATATAGAGCAACTGGTTGGCCAGAAGCAGTCTATTTTAAAAAGTATGAAATACTTTTAAACAGGCGACTTCTGCAAAAAGGTTATAACAGAGCACAAACTGTTGATTATAAGTTACATTGGGGAGGTAGTTGTAAAAGAGATAATGTTTATCTAGCAAAATTTTGGGGATATATCTAAGAGGTAGTTGCAATATGGAATGTCTTAATGAGGTAGTTTTAATGTAGTATAAGGTCGCCTCCATTTTTTTAAAACTATATATTTGTTACCAAGATGACTGCTACATTACAAAATTTCTTCATAAAGCTTCCTTTCGAACAAAGAAAACTGCTGCATTTTTTACCATTGCATCTGTAGAGAGCTTTGAATTGATATTCTTCAAACAAAATTTCGACCATAGCTTCTTGAACCGAAGTGAAATTGAAGAGTGGTTCTGTGACAATCAGTGTAGTCTCGTTGAAGTCCACCTTACCAAAAAAATAAAAAAGAAACACATTAGAAAAAAATTAATGTACTCTTATCTTATAGTGATAGTGTAGTGATAAGTGTGTGTGTGTGTGTGCAGGTGGAGGGTGGGATGTGGTTCTGTGTCATATGATTACTAGTGATAGGGCTGTAGTGTTGGTGCCACACTCTTGGTTTCCAACAAATCGAGGGGACATGTGGCCAAACAGGCCCGCACAGGATAGATTAGATAGCTGAAAAGTGACTTGTCCTTTTGTCCATCGGAAGAAAAGGACGGCCTGTGTCAGATCATTAAGGGGAAGAGACTGGCCTGAGACTCATGGGTAAGCCGAGCTGGCCTGGATCATAAATATTGCTGAATAGAGCACATCAGTCAGGGGACCTACAAGTCAGTCAGGGGACCTACCGCAGGTATCAAGGCAGAGACGGGGGGAAAACCGGAAATCACTTTTGGGTCAATTCAGGGAAAACCCCAGAGGCTCGGAGGGGGGTGGGGTGCTCTAGCATCGATGTGCGACAAGTTGTAGTACGTAGAGTCAGTGACCACCTGTCTATCACATACTAGCTAGGTAGTGATTGGTCATAGCCTGGTAACAGAATGGCAGTGTGTGTATGGTGGGTTTAGCCAATCGCGAGCAATGACGATTGCCAGAGACGAGGATTTAACATCGTGTCAGTCGAGGAATCGGGGTCTTCGCACTGGAATCTCAAGGAAGAAGGTTGTAGCAGAGATCTGTTCAAGGCGGGTCAGATTCTCCGCTGATAGTTAGTCTTTGAAATCGTGGCTACTTCAGCACAACCGAATTCAGAAGTGTGTTAAGACCCACTCTATCAAAAAGTGCACAACCCTTCATCACCAGTGGCTGTTGTTCGTAGGGAGCAGAGGCAAAAGCTGGTAGATAAATGTTGGTCCCTCATTAGGCGCGGTTAAGCTCTGATCGCAGTCCGGCCTTGAGGAAGAGACACGTGGTGGCACACGGCAGTGCCTGAGCCTCAGTGCTCGTGGTAGAGGCAGCAATGACCGGCGGAGTAAAATCTACGGATTCTCAGACGTCAGGGCATCGGAGGGCCCTGCACACCACGAGAGACATTCTTGTGCATAGAGATAAGTGACGAGTGCAGTATGTGATAGTTAAGCTAATTAGTCAGTGAGTCACGATACCTAGATTAGCCGTAGGGGATTGTGGCGGGACGCCTAGAAAGCGAGTTTGAACTGCAGTTTGTAGTAATCATATTCTTGTGATTGATGTCTTAAAATCTTGATGATTAATAATTCTTTTTACGCACTAAATTGACTTGAGTTTGTTGTCGGGAAAGTATGCTGGGGGCTCAGAGTCAGATTGGATCATTTATCATAGTAGCAATTGAGTGTAAGTGTATACAGTACAAGTCAGCATGAGATGGTGGAGGTACAGTAATTAGACCCCTCTGACCATCATTGCGTGTCCTTCTCCCCAAGGTTCACGACATTCTGGTTGGTAATGATACAAAAATCCACTGTTTATATGATCCTCGGTAATTCAGCAGCAAGATTGTTTTCATTCCCTGGAAGATCATAATAGGCCTGCCTATTTTGGTGTATCTCACTTTGGAGCATGTTTATTTTCTTCGTTGTAAGATGTCACTGATGGTTCCAGATGAAAAACATAACACACACAAGAAACTGCAACATACCTCAGCTACACAGCAAATTTTTTTATGCTGTAATTTGAGAGAGCATTCCAAGCTAGTTGCTAATATAACAGTTATCTCTCAAAAAAGTCCCTGTGTCTGCATTTATCACTTTTTATTTTCATGTGTTATCACAGATGAATCATCATACAGTGGGGTGTTTATCTAAAATAAAACCAGTCATCATTATATGCATTTC
This sequence comes from Marisa cornuarietis, assembly GCA_004794655.1. Classification (NCBI taxonomy): domain Eukaryota; kingdom Metazoa; phylum Mollusca; class Gastropoda; order Architaenioglossa; family Ampullariidae; genus Marisa; species Marisa cornuarietis. The sequence continues at coordinate 3,919,118 of SMMW01000617.1, read as the reverse complement.
ATTTTTTAAAAAATCAACTCTTTATGAAATATTGCTTTTAATGTTTTTAGTATTGAATTATTAAAAAAAATTGAGTTCTTAGGCTAGCCAACAATAATTCATTACCTGAAGATTCCCTCATCATAGATTCATACTAAAAGACATTTTACCTTGCAGCAGTCTGCTCCAAACATGTGGTCCCATACTTGTCGCTCTATGTCCCAATTTACCAGGTAGCCCTGAAAAAACGTATTATGCACATTATGTTCGCTGAAGCATAAAAGTCTGTATAAATGCCTTTTGCATCATTAACAGAACCCATAAGCAGTCTTTGTTTCATGTGCTTTATATTTCTCTTTATTAAAAAAAATTTACACGACATGCATCATCAAAATTTGAAACAAGTGAATATTTGTATAGAAATTAATGGATAAAAATAACAAGATATAAATACAGTACTAAAACATGACAAAAGTAAATTTAAAAGTCTTCTGGTACAATAATAGTATTGTATTTGCATACCAAAAAAAAAAAAATATATATATAGAATAATGCTAAAGAGCACTTCTAAATATCATGTTTATCTGTTTACTAAATTTAGTTCTTCTAGCTCCAGTTCAAAAGTGATTACTATGAGCTTAAATAATAAATAATAATAAAGCTAATTTGTATATCACTTTACCCCCCCAGCCCTATGAAACCACTTTACCATACACACACATACACACAATAATAACGATGAATAACATATGTGAAAGCCAGAATGTGTATGTATGTATATATATATATGATAGTATGCATGTTCAAATATTTGCATGTGGGAGGAGTATTTTTTTTAATGTGTACAGATAATAGTGTGAATAGCAGGGTCTGTGAGTGTGGGTGAGCGTGACTGATATTTTTTTAGTAAGTGGCAGCCATTATCAAGGGTCACCAGTCATTTTCCCCAAAGACCATTGATTTCACCCCACAGCCTGTCAAATTGTCCCAGGCATTTACAATAAATCCAGCATGACTATAAATTAATTATAATAAAAAAAATGTGGATTTACATAGCACATTTTCAACATTTTTTTGAAGTGGGTTTCACAATTGAGGATGGTGGTGTTGGTGCACTACTGTAGCATGATGTGCTTCAAACTAAATGAGTATCCAAATAGCAACACCTCTGCATATGATAATAAAAGGCAAAAAAGTCAAAATATAGGTTCATAATAAAATTATGATAGAATCTTTAATTTAAAAGATTGTTCAAAGAGTAAAGTTATGTTCATTTACCATTGTTACCATCGATTACCATTACTCTGCATGTGTATTGGTGAGCAGCCAATTTTGCTTAGTGTTGTAAAATGGTGACTAAACTTATTCGCATGGCTCTGTTTTAAAAAAGTACCCGAGATTGAATATCTATAGTGTACGAACAACAGAGAGCTCTTTTGGTAATATTTGATTTTAACGGCTACTTGTGTCATCGGTGATCGATTCATCTTCTGGACATGGAAAGAAATGGACACAGCTGGGATGATCTGACTCAGGCAATATGGTCTTGAGGGTGAAATGACCGGCCCCCTCATCAAGACATGTTTCTAATGCAATGTCACTTGACAAATGAACTCTTCTTCTTCAATAATAACAACAGTGAAAGCTAGTCTCAAAAGCAAAGGGTTCATTGCATGAGCCGGTAGTGTAGCTATTTATGTGGAGAAGAAAGTTGTCTCAGAATAGATGCGGTCTGCAGCCTTGTCATAGCATCGATTATAAATTATTTAACAAGTCAACAAATTCTGCTATGAAAAGCTTACAGCATATATTTTACAAAATATTATTGAAGTAAAAATTGAAGTTATTATACCTTTTGAAATGGCAGCAAATAATACAAACTTGACAAGTCTTTGCATTCATCAATCTGATCCCCAATAAATATTCTTGTTCGCACGTTCTTTGCCTTCATTACACAGTTCGGAATGATCCTGAAAGTAGAATGATACGTTTTAATTAGAACAAAATTACAGCTGGAACCACATAGGTGATCATTACAATTGTGAATTTATTACGTAAACTATTCCTTATATGCACAAATGCTCCAGCAAACAGGTATTTTAAAGATATTAATTCTGTTTGAAACGCACTGTAAACAGTGTAACAAAATATCGTCTGCATGTTATTTGTTTCAAGGAAATTTTAAACAGACAGGCTGAACGCTACAAAAATAATAATCTGAGTTAGTCTTGTTTTAGAAAACTTTTATATTGTTTCAGTCATGCATACTTAGGCTCCTTGTCCGTAGAATACCCAACTTTTGCAGTTCCCGCTCCATTATCAAGCACTAACGTCGCCATGCTTGTCTGTTACGCTTTCTTTTCGTAGCGGAGGGATGTCGTAAAAAATTATTTCATTTTAACTGTTTAAAACTGTAAACATCTTACGAATAAATATACAAAGTGGTTAAGTAAAAGATATATTTTAGTAAGCGTTACCATATCAAACCGTTCGGTTAACGATAACGACATACCCTTGAAGAAAGAATTGTAACTCCTCAAGCAAAAGCGAAAGCGAGTTATGTCCCTTGCAGTCGAGTAGCGTTGCCAAGTAGTCGCGTCCTGTCGCTGAGTGGCGGTATATGATCGACAGTCGCCCACTCTACGAGATAGGCGCCGAACAAACTTCGCCTTGACTCTAGTGGTACGAGGCACTCATCGCGGTAGCTTACACTTCTGCCAACTTTAGGTGGTAGAAGGGTCAGCGACTTTTCGCCTCATCAGAGGCTTGCTTTGCTGAAGGACCAGCTTGAAGGCGTTGTCAACGTGCAACAATGGATATGGAAGTTCTTTAAACTGACCAGCACTAACAAAACAGTTACGGAGTAAAGAAAAATAAGAGAAATTGTGACAGTGAGTGTTAATTGCCTCAATCTGTGATTATTTCTGTGTCTCTCTTTCTGTTTCTCTGCTCTCTTTTTGAGCTTTTCTTAGTAAGGGTTCAGCGGATGAATCCTAGTAATCTTTTGAAGAGAATCAACGGTTGGTAAACATACTACGAAAGAAATGCTGTAATCTGCCTTCCCTTATTTACTGAGTTATTGTACTATGTGTAATCCTGTGGTCTACCTTCATTTCTTTATTGACGTTGTTGTGTGATCTGCAAAGCTGTAATGTGCCTTCGTTTAATTACTCACAAATGTACGATCCGCAACGGGCGCTGGGAAAAAGATAACAGATTGTTTCACCGAGACGAGCTCTGGCTAACGCCGGTAACACAATACCCGGCAATAAGCCTGTTTTCGAGGCCAGGCACCTCGGTGACTTATTAACTCCACAGAATGGCACTCAAGATACAGACTGAAAGGAGTTTTTAGTTCAACTGCTCTGCTGTGTTCTCGATACTGTCGGCTATTTGTCCTTTGTCCTAAACATTAGCGGGCAAGGACACATATGGTTTTCTTTTCTGTATTCTTAAAGCAGACCAAAAGTGTTACGTAAATTGCTCGGATTTTTGTGTGCGTGTCGTGAATTTGTGAGATCTGCCTCGTTATGTCCTCTTGAGCATGAATATTTGTTAGAAAAATGTTGTTCAAAACTGACGCAGTCTCATAAAGGGCAACACGTGGTTATACTAAAATAATGTTCGCAGCTTAAATCCCGAATCGTAACGGGACCTACAGTACGTGAACGTGCTCAAATGTACTGCTCACCTCGCAGTTTGTCAGAACAAAGGGAGCGTAAGTCAAACAGCGAACTGAGGAACGGAACAGTTGGAATGCTGAAGCAACAACTCGAGCATCAGCGTCACATCACCAGCAGTATCCTTGTGGAACACAGCAAGGACATGCCACCCGTATTATATGAAGGATTTCCATTAGAGTGAAACGCAAGGCTTCGCTCATTTAATTTCTAAGCTGTGACAACAAAAGGGACTTTGTAGCTGTGGTCAAACGCGACACGGCAACATGAACGCAGTCGAATTCCTGGTCAGCCACAACGCCAAGGCTAAGAGAAACAGAGTGGTGAACATTAAGCTCCACGACCAGGTGAAGGCGGTTCAAACCCAGGCGCTAGACCCAGTTCGACAAGAATCGCTTGTGTGGAGGGGACATGGTGGCAGACATCCAACTCACAGCAGTGTAGCATTTGATCGCCAGCTGGACAAAGTCGCCATCTGGTTGGAGCAGTGGGACCATGACACGGTAAGTAATGCAATACACATCTTTATTGTCTACTCCTGTTAACAACAGAGATAGAAACAGAACAACCGTGCGAAAGACAGACAGAGTGACAGATAGACAAAAGCAAACGGTTCCACTTTATGTGACTATGTAAATCTGATGTGACTAGTAGTTAATGCGTTGTGACTAATAGGAAGTTATTAATAACATTTTAAATTGCTTATTTATTGATGATAAACAGGGTAGTGCAGAGAAAAGTTACGACAATTGAGTTCTGGAGTTTTCAAATTCGATCTTGTCCACAGTGATGAGTCAGTTTCGCGATTTACCTATTGAAAGAGAGGAGATTCACACCACCACCAACACCAAGAACAAAAACAGAGTTACGCCGCACGCACGCAGTCAATATTTGTTGGTAGTGGCATAAGAACCAAGCTCGGTAGAAGCGGATGTGAATCCTTTTTGTCTACTTGTCTTTGCAAGCCTGCTTTGCACTTACCAGACGAGCCCTTGGCGAATAACCTTTCTGACAGAAGCACCTATCAGACAATGCTTTTGACACGCACGACAACACAAAGTCAGTTTGGAGCTCGCGCATATCAGCTGCCAAACAAGAGTCGTCGGAGAGGAAAGCTGTGTGGGTGCTGGGGCAGGGAGGGAAAAAGATCTAAGGGACAATAGCAATAAATGAAGAATTCAAGCGCGGCACACCAGGTCACCGGGATTTCGAGCTGTCTAAACCGGATCTCACGGTATATAAAGGATCTACCGGACTTTGAGAAATAAAGAAAGTTAGAAAGAAGTGACGTAAGAAGTATGGCAGCTCGAATGCCCGCTCAGAAATCTTTCAAGCATCAGATTTTTCAAGAGCTGTTACCTGGCACGTAAGGCAAAGGACAGCAACCTATGGCCACTGGCTATTTGTTTGTTTGTTTGTTTATTTATTTATTTGCTATCAGAACGCAAGTTTCAGTCGCTGAATCGTTCATGTCCGTACAACCAAACAAACCGAAAAAAAATACAGAGAAGAATATATGCAAGAGGAAAATCAGAAATGAAGACGATATAAATAAATGACCGTCTTGAAGAGCAGTGTATTTCAAGGGACTGCATGTTGTGGCCCCGCGTGTTTGTGCCGTTCAATACACTGCCGCTCATAAGCCAGCCCATTTTTCGCTGTCACCATTCTTTGCTGCAAAGATCTTTTCACACAGCGCTCTCTGACCATGGCGGTAGCAGAAATGGCTTCCGCGCATGTGGGATTGAGAAGGTCAATGGACGGACTTCTTTCATTTGAGGATTACTAGGGATTAGAGTGTGAATAAGATCCGAAGGATGATTTATTGCCAGGGATCGGATTTTGTATAGGCTACAAGGGCCGCCACTCGCATAGTCGCTATTGTTCCTGCAATGGATTGTTTTCCAAGCAAGAAAGCCAATAATCTATGTGAGTTTTGTTCTCTCCTTCTCAGTCTCTCTCTCACTCTTTTTCTCTCTCTTTCACACACACACACACACACACACACACACACACACACACACACACACACACACACACACACACACAAATACCTTCAGTCTTTGCTTTCTTTTGCAACCCTTATTTGTGTGACAGTCGTAAAGTCATGTAATAGTACAAGTAAATGCCCTTTCGCTATTCCTTAACATATAAAAAAGCCCCTCGTGTTCGATTCCTTGTGTGTGTGTGTGTGTGTGTGTGTGTGTGTGTGTGTGTGTGTGTGTGTGTGTGTGTGTTCTTGACAGCACTTAAAGCACATTCATATTCCATAAGTTACCTGTAAACACGAAGGTTTTGCCATGTTCAAGAAACCAGCAAAAATAACAACAGCAAAGGAGGGAGACGAGAAACGAGCGAGATAAATAAAGGTTATAACCCACAGATACATCTGCAGCACGGAAAAAAAAATAAATGACGTTGATTAACAAAGACCTATATCGAGATTGTAACAAGCAACGGGGGAAACAACATCCACTGAATGTGTCACCAAAATATTCTTCTTAACCACAATAAATATCAGACCCTTTCACAGTGCAATCAACTGTGTCAAAGTCTACCTGTCTCTAACAAATGAGAGCAGAGGGGAGGCAGATAAATGCTTCAAACTGCTCCTGATTTTACCTAGTCTATGCCAGAAATGGATCAGTAAGCAAAGTGTGGTGCTCTGTCATGTTTTGGGGGAAGGGCTAGAGGGTCAACAGCCACTCGAGTCGCAACGCCACACAGAAATAATGTAGTAGGATGTTTGCACCCATGATTTATTGAGATCGGCTAGAAGGTCTTACAATATACCGCTGCTTTCCCACCCCCTTCTCCCACCAGGAATTTACTAGCTGTGAAGCTTACGTTTGTTTCTATTTAACATTTTTGGTAAGATAGCATGAGATTTTTTTTTTCGTGATGAGCTTAGTTATCAGGACCTCTTTTGCTTAGCGCACACGCACAGACACACGCATTATACACAGTATTATGAGCACACATTTTACGTTCAGGGACAAATAAACATGCGCATGCACCTGATAAAGTCTAACTAAACGAAGGGCGAACGGGTGATCGTGATTTCTAGATACTGGAACCTATACATTTTTATTGCTTTGCCTTTGCTGAAAAATTACTGCTTGCGCAGCGATACTACCCTGCTTCGGTGACCTGTTAGGAAGTTTGTAATGACCGTGTAGCGTTAGGGTTTCTCTTGCGTCCTGTGTGTGTGTGTGTGTGTGTGTGTGTGCGTGCATGCGTGCGTGCGTGCGTGTTAGAGAGAGAAAGAGAGAGAGAGAACACGTTCATTTCCAAAGAGAGATGTATGCGGACGTACATTTTCTTATGCCAGTATCAGTATTGCTTATCGTTAGCCCTGTAAAACTCATCGCACTGCAATATGTTTATGCAGTTTTTACTGGGCAGATATGGACGACAAGTTTGGCGAAGTCCGTCAAAGTTTTTACATGTTCGAACGTTTGGCCATATTTGTTCGTTAAAAACAGTAGTCAGCCTACACTAATGTCGACCTCATGCGGTGCTTGTTTGAGCTGTTTCTTCACTTTCGTTCCCCTTTGCTGCCGGTGTGTAGTAAATCTTCAGCAGGCGAATGCGCAGTGACAGGTTAGTCCAGCATTTAGGGCTATGCCAAATTAACGCCAAGTCAAACCAAGACTAGACATATCAATCTATGTCAAGCCAAGACGTGTCTGAGCACACCAAGATACGCAATGCCAAACCAAGACAAGATCAGACAATTTAAACCAAGACCAGAAAAGCCACGTAAACCTTTTCCAGGACAAGTCAAGTAATAAAAAGCCAAGCCAAGCCATTCCAAAGATCGCAAGTCCCCTTCGAGCAAAGCCAAACCAAGTCAAGACCAGACAATCTAAGCCAAGACCAGAAAAACCATGTAAACATTTGCCAGGACAAAAGAAAAGCAAAACAGAACAATAATCTAAGCTAAAACAACCAATGACAAGACGTGGCAAGAAAAGAGAAGAAAATACAGGAAAGAGGAGGTGTGTCCGTCACGTCAGATAGAATCTTCTTATCAGACTTTATCTGACGTGACGGTTACACCTCTTTTACAAGGGGTAGCGTACCCTTCCTCACCTGGTATAAAAAGTAGGTACTTTTGATCGGGGTTGGGGGGGGGGAATAACAGGAACCCGGTGGGACACGAGGTTCATTCCGGTGCGAGAGTTGCTTCTCGACAACCGAGTCTTGCCAAGGGTTCTCGCTCCCAAAGATTGTCTGTTCTTGTCATGTGTCCAGTAATAAGCAGGCCAGAGAATGATGAATGCATTGAGCCTTTAGAATATGACTGCCCCTGCCACGCTTAATCAAAGAAATAGGCAAGCTAAACACGGTGACATGAAATGTATTCTACAAACGTAATTTTCGTAGGTAATTTTGGCGCTATGAGGAGTCTCTTTGTCTATGGTCATCTAAAAAAAATTTGAATAAAATGAAAATATATGAACACCGCTTCATCGCTATTACCAGTTGAACATCATGTCAGGTTTGACTAAAGAATATTACACTTGGTCGCTATGCGTGAACATTGCGCAGGAAAATATACACACAGGACTATAACATTAATAAAGTATAAATATTCAGCCTGTCAGTCAATATTCTCAGTCAGTAGAAGAGGGCTGAGATATTTTAGGAGCTGCGGTATGCATTAGGAGTATTAAACACAACACTATCTTAAAACATACTTTTCTAATAGATATGCTTCGATTTTTTTAGATCGTGGTAATAATAATTATTATAATAATAACGACGATGACGTTACAGTGCTGTAGAGCAGTCAAGTAATTTTACAGTTAGCCCCCTGATCAGAAGCTATTGAATACATCAGGTGGGATGTACAAGTCCGTAGACCCAGCGCGCTTGTTCTGATAGAGCTTGCTTGAGTAGCACGTAGCCGTCTGTTTGTAATGTCATAAAAACCAGCATGTATTAACACCTACCTTCGCAGTTTTGAAATCAAAGAACTAAAGTGGTTAAAGAAAACAAAAAGCTTGCGACGTTGACAGTTTATGAAAAATACGAAATTTTTACGAACTCCATTCTGGCGGCTAATCTTCGTCACATAGGACCAGTCAGGATCTATCATTGACAGGTCGGTGGTTAGCCTTGGGGAAGCTTCAAGAGAATACATAAGGGCCAAGGACACGTATTAATAATATTATTATATGTTAATGATATTATCTAATTGTTAATAATATTACCATGTGTTCACATTATATGAGAAGCGGCGGACTGAATGTTCAATGGAAGGACTATATCTTCAGGGTTCTTTTCATTCATCGGTATTCGACCGTCTCCTTTTTTTCCTTTTTATTCTTCTCACATCCAGTTGTCTAAATAACTTGTTTCTCACTCGTTGCAGATTTTGCTGTTTTTCAAGCGTTTTAATTTCAAATCGTAAATGGCATTAACTCAGTCAAAATATATGAACTCCCGTAAGAGCTGGCACAATAAGTCTCTAAGACATGAACTGTCTTGATTGAAAGTTACTGTTGAACGTTATCTCAGAGAGTTTGCACTCGTCAAGCTTACACTTAGTCTCACAGCTGAACGTATCAATGGCTCTTTTATCGATAATGACAAACAGACACACTAAAAATAGTACACTGTACACTTGACACGAGCACTTCTGGGGCTAGTTGCACAATATGTTTCTAAGGCCTACAATTGGAAACAAATTTAGAAATGTTGTTAACAAATCGCTCCTGGGCCACTGAGAAGCGTTACACAAGCGTTTTAGCTCCAACTGCATATGAAAAATGTGCAGACGGGAGCGAAGTCTGGCTTAAACAGTTTTATCGTATTTAAAACAATTTTAGTTTTAAAAAGTTCTTAAATTATGCTGTGCACTGTGTTTCTATAAAACTTCTTATCTACATAGATTCAATGCCTGAAAGTGTTTAAAATTAGAAATGTTACGGGCAACTTGCCCCTGGGTCTTAAGAAGCTTACCATAAAGTGGCGCAGCACGCGGCAAGCAACGAGCGGCAATTATTTAAATGACACAAAATATTGTCCAGTAGATAATTAGACAGTTGCAAGCTTGCTTCATTAAAGTCAGCATCATTCAATATACTTTAGATTCGGAATACTTTGAAGGCCCTTCTAGGGTTTGTATTTGTTCATTATCCTGAAAGAAATATTACATTAAATCTGCTTCTATACTTTAGAAATTATGCATCATTATGCTTTTATCATTTAGATATTATGCATCATTATATCTCCAACGTCGCTGCAGTTTTTCTTTCCCTCTTACTTTATTTCTTTTTCCTGTCTTTCTTTTTTGGTATTTGTTAGTTTTGTTTTCTTCCTATCTCCCCCTGTTTCTTTTCCTTTTATCTTTCTTTGTTACCTCTCATTTTTTGCAGCTTTGCTCTGTTGAGACCTCATCTATGTTTGTAATTTTATGAAAACCAAGGGTAGCGGGAAGAGGGTGGGTGGGTTTCACGAATTGTCTTTTTCTTATCGACGACTCAAAAAGCAATGTTTGTGACATGACGAGGCATTTTTTTCTAAGAAAGACATACAAACGTATTGAGCAAAAAAGGTAGGAAGAGGTTCTAGAGCTGATCAATATCTTCAGTTAAAGGTACCTCAGCACACTTGTGCGTCTCTTCCTCACCTCAAGAACCTGAAAGGCGGAGTAGGAGGACATTACGGTTGTGTTCCTTTTCCCTGTTCATCCTTAACCTTGGAATATATACTTGTCTTCACACCCTGTCGTTAATCCATGCAGGCAATGAAATTTATTGTCTTTCGTAGTATTCATTGGTTTCCGAAAAAGATGTATTCGTAGCGTACTTTTAGTATTTTTCTTATTTTTTCATATTTTTACACGATTACTTGTAACTATACTCCAGATATTATATTACATACTAATATAGTCATAGGAAATATTGTGCCATAGTAGAGATCATTGATATTTTTGGTTATACTATAGTATAGATCATTAACAGTGTAGTGCATATGCTTTGTCTTATTGTGAATTTGTGGAGGTATGTAATACACATATCATCGTCGTGAAATGAATGCTTCTTATGTATTATGTTACGTCACCAGTGAAACATTCCACCCTTTCCATCTGAGTCAGGAGTTAGTATATGAACTCTCCTTTGCTTTCGCTACCTAGGAAATTATCTCCCTGCTATTGTCGTTTGCTAATACAGTGTGTGGGGGTGCAGCGAGAAAAACAAGAAAGAAAGAGAGAACAGCATTAATTATTACTTTTCCTTCCATGCACACAGAAATGCGCGATTCTGGAAGCTATACTGCGTCACAGCGGCTACAACCAGTTTCAGTTCCTGGCCACAGTGCTGCAGCCTTCCCTGCACCGGGACTTTATGTACGCCGCTAGCATCCGCTTCCCAGACATCGACTTCAAACCCATCAGCACCCACGTCTCGCGAGAACTGAAGGCACGTTATTTTTAGAAACATGGACTGGCTAGGGGACGAGGTTATTCCTGCCTAGCGAGTGCGATGTGAAGAAAGCGACAGCAAAAGGGCAAAAGGCGACAACAAAAAAAAGTCCTAAAGAATAAATTACTAAATGAAAGAGGAAGGAAAGGAGCGAGGCTGAAAAAATAGACGATATAAGATAGCAATGTATTCCAAATACCTTGATACGAATTTATTTATTTATTTATCGTCTCTAAGTCCTGACATAACTTTGTTTCTCTTGTCCTCTCCCAATTTCAAGAAAAACGTAGACTAAATTATATGTATGCTGGATTTTATTCAATATTCTGAGACTGTAAAGGTGTCTAGAATGTCAAGAAAATACTAATACAACTCAAACTACTGGCACTCTCTTAGGTACACTCAACTTCTCTTTTGAATGCACGAAACTTACATCAGTATTTGTGAAAGAATGAACACGGGAAATTAATTTCTTTCTTTGTACTTGATGCTTCATTTAGCGATGGTTGTTAATTATCAGCAAACTAATTTTTTCTCGTTACAGTAAGAAAAGGTAAAAACACAACAGTTTTTTTTTTTAAATCTGAGGACTTTGTTCTTTGCTTGTCGTAGGAGAAATTGACAAGGCTTCGCTTGGATACATTTCACCGAGTAAACAGTGCGTACCTGGATGGCGTGGACGGACTTAAACTACCGAATTTGTGTAAAGATTCACGGGAAAGTCTTCTAGAATCATCTCGGAAAAAGTAATTTAATTTTTTTTGGAACATTTATTAAACGTGTAGACCAATCGACTGTCAGTCAAAATTATATACTGGTATAAAATGCTTTCGAATGATAGTCACACCACCTGCAGTATGGCATACTATGATTATCATAATATTTTAGGCAATACTGTTCAGATGTTACCTTCAATAAATAATTTGTTCAGACAGAATTATAAAATGAAACTTGTTTATGGTGTGTAAGCTTATTTCCAGGACATCTTCTACCCTTATCCATTACTGCCGCAAAGTACACCCGTATTCTTTCACGACGTCCGAAACACATGACACAGAATTGACATTTAAGGTAACTGTTCCCCCTGACTAATAAACATGTCCACAACATCAATCATTTCAGATCCAAAGCCGAAAGGCACAGGCTGTCCAAGTCCCTGACTGGAAGCTGCAGTACTCTGAGCGTCGGTAGCGAAGGCTTGCTGACGGATAGAATCTACCCAGATACGACCAGGTCCGTTCAGTCAGAATCAGTCAGCACACGAAGAGCAGTGGCCAGGTAGCTATACCCAGTACGACAGTGGAATCATACCCGTAAAGTCATGCTCGTTCATGGGTGGAAAGCTGTATAATCACTCGCTTTTTCTAATCCTAAGATAGAAGTGGTACGAAGATAAATTGCTTTACGTGAGACCTCAAGTACTTCCGCTTATGGTGTGCGCAGGTCAGGCAGCATATCGGACTGTCATACATCGAATTTTGGCGTTTAATGTTAAACAGACGGTAGATAACAACAAGGTCGAAAGAAAAGGCGTGTGTTTACAGCTACAGAACGGCCTCAAAGAACCGATGGGTTTTGACTTCGGCTACAGCACTGATCCCGTGACCTGATTCCACCGTCCAGTCACGACCCACGTTCGTGTTAAGCGACAAGATAAGAATCTCCTCATTTTCTCCCAGCCCCCGTTTATCGGCACCTGGAGGATCTGTCGGTGGAGAGGGCATAGGATCCTTAGGCTTAGTTATTGAGACTCGTTTTGCGCCTGCGTCCCTTGAAAACTCGTAGCCGCCATTGGCTCCGGAAGCAAACCGCGCTTTTATGCAGGAGATGATCGATTTGCAGGTTCTGCGATGAAGATATGCTACGTGCAGTATCAGAGAATCGAATTAATTTGTAACGTGAACCTCTGTTTTGAATGGTACTGGTGAAGAAAACATCATTTGAAATCAATGTGAGATATTGCAGACACGTTCAATGTGTGTGTGTGTGTGTGTGCACGCACCCCCACACGTCGCGCATTGAATCATGTTTTATACTTATTGATGTGAGGGAAAGAGAGTTTGCCTATTACTAGGGATATTTTTTTACTAACTAGGCGGAGTGCATTTTTTTAAATAGACACGCGCGCTGACGAACGGATCTCTCTCTCTATATATATAATGATAAATGTGATATCTAAACACATTATATATATATATATATATATATATAAAACGCGCGCGTACACACAAACACATATCTGGACGATTATACTTGTTTCAGAGAAAAAAACAAATAGATGACAGCTTTGTAGCTGTCCACAGACCACAGACGCACGAGCTGATCTCACAGAAAGCATTTTGCTCTGAGGGGTTTAAATCCGTGCATACCAATTAAGTAGCTCTTCGTCATAATCAAACAACAGGACGCGTGAGCTGCAGGTTGAGTTGATGATCTCCCCTTATATCTTTTAGACATTGTCGTCTGCAATCTATAGAAGTCTCCCACGAAGAACGAAGGATTTATTTTTTTTATTTATTTTTTTTTTAGGAATCGCGTTGTATTTCTAGAGGTCTCGCAGCATTTCAAACATATTATCGTGGCAGGTTTATCGACATGCCGGTCCGGCGACACATTCAAGATGAAAACTGCCCACGGAAAGCGGTAAAAAAATCCAAGCCTTCGAAAGACTACGAGTCGCTCTTGTCTTCTGATCGTGATCAGCCAGGTGTAAAGGTAGGCTGACAAGCACACCTTACCGACATTGTTAGTTGTGCTGGCTGCACATAGCTCACCTGCTGGGAGAGTCGTGACGTCAGCAAATACTTTAACATTATGCAGTTCGTTCACCCCAGCTTGCTCTCTCTGTGTTAATTTTCTCTGTTGTGGGTGATCGTCGTAGTATAGTGCTGACGACTGATTGGAAAGATCAGAATGTGAATCGAAATGCAGACCAGGTGTCAGTTCTCTGACAGCTGCTCCTTGTGACACCAAAATAACTATCACTCCCATAATCCAGTGGGGTACATATCTCTAGTGTTCATAAGTGCTCTGCTTGCACAGATGGTTCATTAAAATTCTGTCTTTGATATCACAGAGCACATGGTCATCACGAGATGCAGATATTCCAGAGGAAGGAATGCAGCTGTTAAAATGGTACACAAATTCTTGGAACGGTCAGTATTCTGTGGGCACGTAAGTGATAGAATGAATATGTAAGTAAGGAGTTGTGCACTCGCTTATACGAACATCTGAGTGCCTGCGCGTGCGTTGCGTGTCCAGTGGACAAGTTTGCATGTCTATATCCCCTTCCCCTTCTGCACGTGTATGTTTGCGTGCATTCTTGCATGGCATGCCATATTGTATAGTTTCCATCGGCGTACATATTACAAGTCTAACAATTCTATCATTCGTGTTTATGCACAACTATATATATATATAATCTACTTTGTATGAAGAGTTAAAGATTTTTCGCTTTTGAAAATTTTTGAATATCTAGAACAATCACTTTTTCTAAATGTGTCTTTTCAGATATGAAGAAAAACGAATTTTTACACAAGGTTCTACTGAAACTTGACCAAAGACAGCATTACTTCTTGTCAAGTATTTTAGCAGTTGGTATCTTGTATCACAGTCTTGTATTTTATAAAATCCTCTTCATCATTATCCTTTAAAAATGGACCAGTCGTAATTGTTTTTCTGATCTTCTCTCAGACCAACAGATAGATGCACTCGCGCAAACACTCACACACAAACACGCGCCGGCACGCTATTGGTCTATGTAAATCAATAAATGAATGTTTAATTATGCGTTTACATTTCTCTTGAAATAACTCACGAACCAAACGAGACAATGTAGGTGTTAAGGAAATACTGTTGATATTGTGGAAATAACGATGACACTGTTCACAGATGACAGTGTTCAGTCCTTAGGTGCACGTGCTTATCTCGTGCAGCACAAGCAGCACAAAGACTTCATCATGCTTCTACCGGAGCATCTATCACTGAAGATCCTGTCATACCTGTCCCCTAAGGAACTGGTCGTCGTCGGCAGGGTTGGTGTCTGTTTTCTCTATTGTATTTTTCTTTTTTTTAACTCATGGTGATGTATGATATCAGTACAAATTAACGTGAGGTAATGCCCATCAGATAATACAGGTAATATCAATTAAGATTTCCAGAGCATGTTACGTAATGTCATGAAGTCCATAATCATGACACTTCACATCGTGAATCTCTGAAACCTCGCTGTCATCGCACGCAGGTGTGCAAATCTTGGCAGACGTTGGCCAACCACAACAGCCTGTGGGAGGCCAAGTGCAGAGAGGTCAAGTTGGAAGTACCGGTATCGGACGACCCCATCTGGAAGCGGGTGTTTCGAGACAACCTCAACCTCCATCTAAACTGGAACAGCGGTACTTGCCGCATCACCGATTTCAGAGGCCACACACAAAGGTGGGGTGGACGCGTAAATCTCCTTTGTGACTCGGACAAAGAATTTAACCAAATTTAGTAAACATTTTATATAATAACTGTCATGTATAAAACTTTATTAGATTTGGACAAACCTTCGTCCATATTTGTCCGTTTAAGTAGGGCTTTAAGCCAAAGTAGGCAAATATCTCTCTACTAGGAGCCAGTAAAAGATCTTTCAGCGACATTTGTTCACAAATTCGTCTACACTCGTGCACAAAAGATGAACATAAACAAACAAAAGTCGACGGCCAATAAAAAGAAATAGAATAAATAAATAAGTAAGTAATGAAAGAAAGAAAAGTATAGATGAGCAGCGAAGCAAGCGAAAAAAGAAAAGCCACAAAGAGTACATCACAAAACATCTTGACTTCCATTTTCTCTTTACACTTTCATCACGTCCTCACTCATTAATTGACTCACACGGATGTGCAAAAGTCACATTCAGTTACATATGTACGCACACACACATATACGCACACGCTCATTCTGTCGTCAAACAGACATTCTTTCACGATTTTATGTTACTTTTTTTCTTATCTCTCCTTTTCCTAGGAGAGGGGAAGGGGAGTCTGGAAGATGGCGGTCTTTATTGTATCAATTGAATGTATATACAATATATGTTAGGTGAATATTAATATGTATTATACGTCCTGGTGCTTGTATACATATGGAATATGAATGAGCGTGCATTCACAGGTACTATGAATACGAACCCGAAAAACTCCGCAAAACTTTAAAAATTAAATAAAAGAGAAATGAAAAATAAAATAAATATCACAAAAATTAAAACAGTTCTGAAAAAGGATGAAGTGGACGTTACACTTTCTCTAATATAATATAAAGCATCACCTACAAAGAAAGTTACATGTGGACAATGTTCTTATGTGCTTCTAAACAGTGAAACTCAGTTCCAAGCCACATTAGTCATTCAGATTCAAATGCAGCGTTTAAACGCTCTTTAAAAACGTATATGTTAGAGATATTGTTCGTGATTGTTTCATATCACAAGCTTTATGCATCGAACAAGTTTTACATAGTATTTTTGTTTCTTTAAATATATTGTTATACTTAATTTTTTAACTCTGTTTTCACTTTCTGCCTATTTCTCTTAAACGTGTTGATCATGCGCTGAATGGTTAGATGTGTTTCATACATCATAACGTGGTATTGATAGCTAGTGTTGTTTTGTTTCATTTTCCCATCTCCTTCTTAATTTTTTTCTGATCAGCGCAGAGAGTGCAACCTCTTTTAGATATGATGCTGTGCATTATAAACGCTTAAAATTAAATGAAAATAAATTATCCTCACTAAATCCAACTTTCATGGCGACATTTTCAAGTGTCTGCTCATTATTTACATATTGAAATTCTGTGTGGGGCGTCACCAGCGTGCTAACAGTGACTTTCGACAAAACCCGGATCGCCAGCGGCAGTGGCGACAAGACGATTCGGGTGTGGAACATCCAGACAGGACAACTGTTGCACGTGCTCAGAGGTCACACTAAGGGCGTTTGGTGTCTACAGTTCTTCACAAAACATCTTCTTATCTCTGGATCTTTCGACTCCACGATAAAGGTGTGCAGATAAGTTGGTTTTTTAAAAAAAATTCACAACAACAAAAGCTTGAAATCTTTCACTTAAAACAGAGATGTGGATGCACGTACACACAACAGCTATGAGAATGTGTGCCACACCCTCCCTCTCTGTTTTCAGAAGTACTTCTAAGACTTATTAAAGCAGGCTACAGTTTTTTGTGGTTTGACTGGACAGATCTGGAACCTTCGAACCGGAAATACGTCACGCACATTGCTAAGCCACTCGGGACCGGTGTGGGCACTGGCGCGACATGGCAGTCTCCTGGCGTCCGTCTCACAGGATAGGACGGTGAGTGATGGAGTCTCAGCTTCTGTTCATTCATCTTGTTTTCCTTCGTCTTATTTTCGCTTTAAAAAAAAATCGTTCTTTTTTCCATTTCGTTCTTTTATCCTTGTCTTCTGTTCAGTTGTTAGTCATTTTGGTTAGTTCAGTTTGGTCTGCGTTATGATTTTTCACCCCTTCATCCAAAATACATACTTTTTTTCTTTGTCTTACTTTCTCCTTTGTTATTATCTCCAGTTTTTTTTTATCAACTTTGTCCTCCACCTACTCTTTAATTTTACCAGCACAACCACTTTATCGTCCGTCATGCAATTTTTGTCGTTTTGCCGGTGTGCAGGCTAAGGTATGGAACATCAATCGCTGCCGGCTGCTGCACACCCTGACTGGTCACAACGCCGCCATTTTCTCCGTTGACATGAACGAGTCCGGAAGCATGGTCGTCACGGGATCAGCGGATCGGGTGCGCATACGCTCATACTAACATATTAGTTCCGGCAATAAGACCTCCAAGCCCATTATACATTCTCATAAACCAAAACGTCTGTCATTCTTGTCCAAGAAATGAAAACAAAATATTCACATATCACGATGACGACTTTAAGATCGCTGTATAATCATTGTCATCATCGTCATGATTATCGTCGTCGTCATCATCTTTATTAAAATAGTATTAATAAAATACGTTACACGAGCAAACTCTCAAATCCTGTGATCAGCTGTTAATAACTAACATAAAACCTGGAATTTGTCTGCTATTAATTATTTAGTTTCTGATTTTCAAAAACTATTCGTTATACTGTGAAAAAAATCAAAGTTACTGGGAGAAGTTTTGTGTCACAAGTACTTTTCTTTCTGGCACCAGAGCGTGCGCCTGTGGTCAACTGAGACTGGAAAATGCCAGAAGGTCATTTGGATCAGCCCATCGACCTCAGTAATGGCGCTAAGTTACAGCCAGGGCTATTTCGCTTGTTCCTATGGCAACACAATATGTCTCTATCGTGGAACGAAGCTGGTCAAGACTTTCAACGAACATTACAAGCGGTAAGTTTCACACGCGCTGCACGAAGAGAAGGGGGAAATGAACACCTTTTTTGCATGTTTCGCTTCCATTTCATGTTTTCACTATTTTTCTGTACAGTAGCAACTCAGAATGCTGAAATATATGAGTACCTCAGAAAGTAAATATATATTAAAGTAAATATATTGCACCATAGGAACCATGTGTTTTCAGCATTCTGTACGGCTAGGCTCTCTCTATATCTATATATATATAAGTCAAGAGAGATTACAGCTGCCTTAGTTTATTCGCGTCATGAATTCGAGCAGATAATCCCCGCATCAAGAATGTAAATCAAGGGAGGTAATGCATTCGTGGACTGTCAGGAGTAGTAGACGTACTAGGTTTCTTTTCTTTACACTTTTTTAATAGGACTGTTTTATTTAAATTTCCGACTATCTGCGTTTAACAATTTTGTTAGGCCTCACGTTAATGTAACTGGCTTTAGACAATTGACATGAGGTAATTGGCACTGGATAATGCTCGCTACCTCGAACCGTGTGTGCTTGATGCAGTGTGGAGACCTTACAACTGAGAATCGTCGATGCTGAAACTGGAGAGGGGATGCTTGTCAGCGGCGGTCAAGATGCGATGGTCAAGTACTGGGATGTCTCCAAGTGAGTACAGACTTGTCTGCGTTGTGATTTTTCTTTTTTGCTGCTTTTTGTGCACCTTCCTGCATATTGGACAGTTGTTTGACACCACCCAAAACCTTCCTTACTGTCAGCTTTTTGTCATTCGACAAAGAAATAAAAGGAGGACAAGGTGAGTAAAGGCGACGAAGAGGATAGACAGGAAGAAAGAAGGAAGGGGTGGAGGAAGTAAAGAAGAATAAGAACGTTTTACAACCAATTGTAGGGTTAGTTGTTTTATAAACAATCGTAATGTTCATTAACAACCAATTGTAATGCTGTCTTTCTGTCCGCCAGAGACTCTAGCATCCAGACCTTTGCAGGACACGCGGAGATGGTCAGCTGCATTCACTTTGACGAACTTAGAATCGCTAGTGGTTCCCACGATAACAAACTACGACTGTGGGATTTCAACATCTGAATAAAGACTCACCTCCTGCGCATGATCTGAGTAAGGAGTAACCTCCCGTGCCTCATCTCATGGGAAGCTCCACGCAGAGGCAGACGATATTGCTGAGAACGATGACAATCAGGCGAAGGAGGACTGGCGGAAGCAGTCGTGATGTTGAAAACAACCGTGATTATTGAAACGACAACGACGACAGCAGTGATAATGATGGCTAAAGCTGTCTCTATCCAAATCACCGGGTCTGCGCCACCAGCACAATCATAGGCTCGCTAGCGTTTCATTGTACCTCACCAGGATTACCTCGCTTGACTTGATTTCAGTTTGAGCTTGTCATTCACTCAACAAGAAATATACGCTTGCAGCATGAAAGCCCAAGTGCCATAGGCTCCAAGTTTGTTTTGGTCTCCTGAAGCTGTCTACTATGACTTTCCAGAATGAAGTGCCATGCTTTTCATGCTTCTGAGAAATGTGCGTGTGCGTGCGCGCGTGCGCCTGTGTTTGTGTGTGTGTGTGTGTGTGTGTGTGAGAGAGAGAGAGAGAGAGAGAGCCTCAACGCTCATGCGTTTTGATGTGACATGTTTGCCCATGCTTTTTATTATAAATTTGTAGGTGTTGGTTTGTGCATGCCTACTCGTGTTAAGTGAGCACATGTGAGTATTTCCACGCCCGTGGATGTATCTGTCTTTTTTTTATACATTTTACAAATTAAAAACAGTCATGTGAAAGTAGTGCGCTCTTTTGCCCTTTAACGAGTTATAATATCAAACAGTCTTTGGCTTAATTGCTAATGTGTTAAGGCATCAACCAGTCTATGGCTTAATTTTCAAACTGGTTAAACAAATTCCCTCTTTGGGTTAATTGTAAATGTTTGTAAAATATCAAACAGTCTTTGGCTTAATGTTTAATGGATTACAACACTTAGCAATCCCTGACATAATTGTTACATTGATTATAACATCCAAGTCTGTGGTTTGACTGTTGATATATTAAAATATTACGTTCGTGGCTTTTGTCTCAGACTGTTTGATTCAGTCATACATGTTTAGTCACAACAAGGTATAGCTGAATACACTTAAAAAATCTCAGTCTGTTTTCCGGCGAGGCAACACATGCATAGACGATAGCAGATGACAGCCACTTGACACTGGAATTGATGCCAATACCTCACAGGAGCTACGAAATAGAGAAGCTTCAAGCGTAATAATTACTCATAAAACAGCACGCAAAACTATATACATGTGTGTGTATGTATATATATATATACCCCGATGTATCTTTTCATTTAGTTTCAAACTGGAGCTACAATATCTATGCCCATCAGATGCAATAAAAATTACATGATCAGTATGCTCGGACAGTCGGACTAAGGGGACGCAACTTTATCACTGATGGATACAGACATGCATGCTTGTCTGCATAGATACATCTAGAAGGAATAATAGATATCCATACTTATATATACTTCCACATGTAATTACCCTTAATCTATTCATTTCATATTCAACTTTTGACACATTAACTAAAATTATTCTGCTTTATTTGTAATAGGATTTTAAATGGCAACAATGATAAACTCCTTTTAAGTGCCAAATGTTCAACCAAAGAGCTATTGTGAGACATGTCACGACTACGTATTGTGAGAAAAGAAACAAGTGACTTGTCAACTGAAAGATCTTTGAACCATAATAAAATAGTTAACATTTGAGCAGTAAATTTATTTTCTCTCGTAATAGATCATACCGATGGCAGTTTCCAAGCGAAAGACTGACAAAGAGCAAAGTTCTTGATGAACAATTAGTCGTCTTTAGGGGCAAACGTCCTTTTAAACAATACATTCCTAGCAAGCTAGAGAAATATGGTATAAAAAATCTGGGTCTGCTGTGGCAGCACAATCTCTTATGCTTTGAATTTCCAAGAGGGAAGAAAACCTGATCAACCAAGAGAACAGAATCAGGGTGAAAAATTTGTGTTGGACATGATCTCTGGGTTGGAAAATAGTGGAAGGAACGTAACGAGTGATAACTTTTTCACTAGCTTTTGGCTGGCACAGAAACTTCTTTCTAAGAAGCTTACCTTGCTAGGGACTATTCGTAAAACCAGAAAAAATATATTCCACGTGCTCTTACAGAAACAAAAGGGAGGCAAACAAATGCTAACACTCTTTGCTTTTCATGATCATGGGATGCTGGCTTCTTATGGCCCAAAGAAATGCAAGGCAGCAGTTACTTTTAGCACTTCTCATGATCTACTGGATGTTGCCAACACCACGGCAGAGAAAAAGCCTCAGATGATTTTGGACTTCAACAAGACAAAAAGAATCACCGACACAATGGACCAACTGGTTCGCTGCTACATCACGACACGAAACACAAGAAGATGGCTTATGGTAGTCTTCTACAACATGGTGGATATCAGCACCTTGAATGGCTATGTTGTTTGGACGTTCCTAAGCCCCGAGTGGCAACGCGGCAAAAGTCACAAACGGCGGATCTTCCTGATGAAACTGGGCGAGGAACTTGTTGGACTTGGAGGATCTATGGAAAAGAATAGCGCACGCTATACACGAGCTCCATCACGTTCCCAGCCTTGAACAGCTGCAGGAAATACAATTCCACTGCCAAAAAAAAGCGACACCCCAAGATCGAAAGAGACTTGTGGTTGTTGTGGGAGATTTTCATGTGGATTTAATGGAAGCTTGTATATTGATGTGCTCGGCAGTAATCAGATTTTTTTTCAGCCTGGATAATCTTGACTTTTGGGACAATATCAGAATGTAGGCTTTATCAAAACAATACGTTCTCAGTTTTTTTTCAGATTCAGGGAGAAACGTCTGACCAAATCTTGCGATACAAACTCTTCGTATCTTTTTTGTAACATTACTTTGATTTGTTATTGTAATTTGTGGTTCGTCTTAATTACACTGATTTTCTTATTTTAATAAAATAGGTTTTGCATTTTCCACAGTGTGTGCGTTTTCATCATAAAATGAATGGCAAAATAGTATGGGGTCCATATTTGTGGTTAACGCTATAAAAAAACTCCACGGCCGTTAGATGGTTAGTATGTCGACACGCTGACTAGTACCGGTGTCACGATATCTTGACTTTACAAGACCATGACTTTAGGTCACACAGTGCGCAGGCGCAGGGGTCAGCAGGTCATGTCCGCCATATGACGGGTTATTTCCTGCTAAGACACCGACTTTATAAGGAACATCAACAGCTTTCCCTGCCTCTTGTTCGAATCGACGCACGTGGGGTTTGATCTTTGCTATACACTATAGTACTGTCAGTACATGATACAAAACATAGCTTTATAATTTAAACTAACAGCATATTTATTCCTCATTATGAAATCAGCTCAATTGTCATTTGCTAGCAGAAAAACGCTGCAGGTGACATCTTTTGCATTTTACACTGTTCATCATGCATGAAAAACAAGGAAATAATAGTAAAAATAAATCTTAATATTCCAATACTTTCATTTTTTTATTCAAAGTGGTTGATTATGACGCCTTCAAATATCAATGTGACAACTTCTTTGAATTAATTGGTAACGATATCCAGTTTAAAACCCTGCTTCATGCGCAGCAAAAACAGAAGAAAAAAACAACAGGAAAGTAAAAAAATAATAAAGACGGAAGTGGAGCTATAGGTTGTTTAAGTCCGTCTTAAGTAAACAAATGAGTCTTCAGTCCTTTCCGAAACATGGTTGCTGAGGTGCAAATTCCTAAACTTATGTATTTTATTACATCTTATGCTTACTGTATAGTACGAATATAAAGAAAGAAACCTAAGTAGTCAAAACGACTGAATCACTTTGCTTGATTCAATCAAGGATTTCTATATATATATATGGATCAATCATTTAGTATCGGTAAACAATTATAACTGCCGAGGAACGCATAATATCAAATAATATAGAACATAAAAATAGAACACTATAATTGTATATAGCGCCACGAATACAATCCTAGAAAAAATAGCAGACGGAATATTACGAAGAAAATGATTGAGTAACAAATTAAAATGTAACTTACCTTGCTATTTTTGTACAGGTGACATATCATTGAGCTGCATTACAACACATCCTCGATCCGCAAGTCTTCCACAATTGACAATGTTGTTAAATTCAAGACATATACTGTCCTAACACATGATAAGTTCATCATCTCGTACTCACTCATCTCACGGTAAAAGAAGATCGCATCTTTACACTCTCTGCGCATGCGTCACCTGCTGACCCCTGCGCCTGCCCACTGTGTGACCTAAAGTCATGGTCTTGTAAAGTCAAGATATCGTGACACCGGCATAGCGCATAGCGGCAGCGGGGATTTTTACGCATGGTAGCACATCATATTCAGGTACGCCAGTATCAAAAGACTTCAAAACTGTCTCGCAGTGAGCCTATCCTAGCCTGTCCGAAAGTCACCAAAATAAGGTTTGTCTATTATACCTCTGTACAGAAGAAAGGCGGCGAGTTCGTTCCACTCCCTAGCTGTTTGTGTAGGCATCTTCTTTTGCGGTTTATACAAAGATCATCTGCAAGTGTAAAAATGTCAGCGGCAGCAGACGACGCTAAAGAAGTCGACGTGGACAGTTTTGATTACGTCCACATGGTGATTCCTGATGTGAACGGCCTGCCGCGAGGACAGGTCATCCCCAGACGGTTTGTCCGACGACAACTGACAACAGGTGTCGACCTCTACTACGGTGAGTCCCATAAAAGATCCCGTTCTCCGATATCGCTGGCCTCTTAGAAGGGGCAGGTATCACTTTAACTGATTTGGTAAACACTTTTGAGTAGCTAACGGGACTAGAGCTAGAATACCACTAATTATCATAAACATCTCAAACTGTTTTATGCGAGTGTTCATTTGACGGCGACACCTAAAACACGGTAAGACACTAACATGTCACATGAACACGAATGACTAATGTGAAAGGGAGGTTGTGGTTGTAGTAAACTGACATCATTAGTAACCTTCCTTACTTTGCAAGCTTGGACAGTTAGGTGTATATTTAGAAGGGCTCACGACTCAATGACACTTTCTACCAATCGAAAAACAGGCTAGAATTATGGTTAGAGGTTGAGCTATGGGTTGGGTTAGGGCAGAAATATGGTTTGAATTAGTCTTAGGGTTTGAGTCAGGGTAAGGATAAATGGTTGTCCTGTCTCAGGGTGTAAGTCATGGCCTCCATACCAAACTTTTAATGTGTCATGAGATTGTCTAAATTAATGCTGACAATGGAAATTTAAGCATCAGTATCAAAATGTATGGCTAACAAAAAATAAATTATTCATGATTTTTTTTCATTCTATTAATTGTGAATGTGACGTCTCTCGGTCCAGCCACAAAGGTGCACTAATATATAAGCACTGAGATAGTGTGGACAGACAGAGACGGAACAGTGAGCGAGCACAGAGAGAGAGAGAGAGTTCACAGAGGTCTTGTAAGAGTTCATCATCAGGCGTATATATGTCACTGCGAGTCTGTATGTCAGCGTGTGTCGCCTTGTGCCACCGCATGTCGTTGGTGTTCGTGCTATAGATGTGTAGCACCTTTAGCGAGCGCGTCTGCTGATTGTGCGCGAACAAGAAATAGCGCGATTCAGACCGACAGCCAAAGGTCCAGAGGTGTCAGGCACACCACAGTACTTGAAAATAAACAGAGCATGAGGATGGCCTAGAAAACCACGGAAGGGTTGTTACTCAAGAAAACGCCGACTCTCTAGTAGTACTAGTGGTGGAAGCTACACTTGGAGGTCGAGCGCACCTGCGGTATGCGGCAACAGGCAACCCTGACCCGCAGTAGATGCAACATTTTTCTTTATGATTGGGTTAAGTTCTTTTTTGAAATAATAATCCCCATAATGTGAGTACATAATTATTCTTAATTTTCAAGATATGTCTTCAAACATCGGCATTTCCACCTGCCACTAGGAATGCAGAAGAAAATTACTCTCCTATCGTGGAGAGTTCTGTTGCGCGCCAGTAGTATTTGTAACAGTGAGTGTGGCTCAGTTCAGCAAATCTATGCATGTCTTCAAGTCAAATGAAGAAACATAGCTCCGGTTGTCCTGTTCAAGAAGCGATTTTTTTTGCCCAGAAAAAGAAACGGCTGATTTTGGAATACAGCCCTACAGATTTAAACTTTATTTAGAAGCTTCTATTTATGTTTAAAAAAATTATTAAAAGGTCCAAGTCGAATTTACTCGACAGACTGTTAAATAAAATCTCCAGATCAAAATTTAATGGGCAAGAATCTATTAAAACTATTAAATATATAGCATTATAAAAATTTGATACATAATTATCTTAAAAAAATTATTCTTCATTTCGTTGCATGCAAAACTTACTATTTACTTACTCGCACGTGTTCCCGTTTAAGCTCTTCTGACATACGTTTGTCACACTCGGTTCTTTTTTAGCTGTTTCGAGCACACACATCAATGGTGCCCTGACACCGTCAGTGCTCGATAAGGATGGTGATGTGTTTTTGACTGTCACAATTTTACTTGTAGACCAAGATTCAAGAATTTAAGATTCAAGAATTTATTCAGCGTAGGCCATAGCCCTTGACTGAAGGGGGTGGATATACAAACGTAGAGAACATGAGAAACATCTTAACATAGGTGTAAATAGTAAATGCATCCATATTGTAATGTAATCAAGCCGATAATTCGTTTAAACATTTTGTAAATATTCAGGTCTCTAGCTGTATCTATTGTAACCCACATCAGTACATGCAAAAAAAAGAGGTCTAGTCCGTGTAGTCATACATACATAAAGTATCCATAAAATACTATCCTTATTACATGCTTAGAACATAATGGATTAAAACATGGTATACAAGGTAATATTACTATAAGAAAGACTTTTATAATTTGTCGATGGAGTTTCTCAATTTCATTGCATTATATATGTAGCTTGCTAGGTAGTTTGTAATACTGCGTTGGTTATCTGACATGAGTATTGAAAAGTGGGAAATAGATGGGTAACGCCAAAATTTGGGGGGGGGATGAATGTTTCCCGTAAGCTAGTATATTGTGGGCAACACAATGAAAAGTGTAATTCTGTTTCTTCAGTATTCTTACAGAAGGGACAATTTGGATTAATACTTGAGTCTTTTGTATACCTTGATTTATGACACTTTAAGTTGGTAACAGCTAGTCTGAATCTGACTATGGCATTTCTCATCCCTATATGATTTAAATCCTGCAAATAGGAAGACTGGGAGAGGCTACTTTTAAAACAGCGATAAGGATAAAAGCGATCACTACTAGGTAGCCTCTCACACCATTCTTGCTTGTAACAATCTACCAATCTTTGTTTAAATTCTTTCAAAAAAACATTAACATTTCCTACACTCTGTTGCTCCCATACAAAACCAAAACCATATTTGTACAAAACCATCATGATGCTGTTAATCCAGGTGACCTTGTTATTTACATGATTGTTATATAACATTGTGTACACCTTTCTAGGAAGCCTGCTCTCAGGTAGATGAACTATTTTTAACCAATACTTTAATGTTTTAATATAGCAATTAATAAATAGGGGATTCCTCCCACATTCTTCATAAGCCATTATATTTGGTGTTTTCAAGGAAACCCCTAAAAACTTTTTCAAGGCAAAGGTATGAACCCTTTCAATTATTTTTGTGTCAGTACAAAGTCCCCAGATTTCAGAACCATATAAAAGGACAGGTTGAATTAGGGTATCAAAAAGCTTGAAAAAGAGAGAAAGGGAACGATTGTCAAGCCAGTACAACACTTTTAGTATCCCTATCACTGCCTTTTGGGATCGTTTTGCCAAATCTTCTAGTGCCTGTGTAAACACACATCGGGTTGTCAATATAATTCCCAGGTATTTGTATGCATTAACAATTTTGATCTCATTGCCATCATAAAACCATTTTTCTCGTGAGGCCAGATGGCCACCATTCCTGAATACAACAATATTAGATTTGGGTAAGTTTATATCAAGGTCAAGGCGCCTGGCCGTGTCAGAAAGTATGTTCAACTGATGTTGGAGCCCAATTACAGTATCTGAAAATAATGCTATATCATCTGAAAACAGGAGGATAAATAGTTCTAATGAATCTGGAATTAACTGGATTCCATGTCGACCCTTAAGGCGAGTTTCAACAGTTAGTTTACTTGTAGACCAGACGGTGTAGAAAGCGTTGATTTTTAAGCTTTTGTAGGAAGATGCTCAGCTTTGAGGGGGCTACCTCCATGCTGACAGTGAGCGACATTCATATTCTTGCCTCCTCCATCAGTATCTTTCGTGAGGGGGCGGCTTCCCCCCGCCCTCTACCGCAGTTCCTATACCACTGAAATATAATGTGTTTGTTTCTGCTCACACTGTGGTCCTGCCTGTTCACACACACACACACACACACACACACACACACACACACACACACACACACACACACATTCACATCCCAAAATGTTTCTACGATCGCCAAAGGTAGTAGTGCTTATTTCATTATGCTGAGTAAATAAACATTATGTTTTGTATTGTGGAGATATGTGGTGGACTGGTTCATCATTTTGTTGTTTTCCTCACAATACATCAATTTTGCAAAGAGATTGCTGGAGATGAAAATGATGTTCTAGAACAATGATTTTGAAAGCTGTTCTCTTAGGGATACAATGCAGTATTCTATTATTTTATTATTTTATCTATTTTTTACCTCATCATGACAAGTGTATCCTCCTATCCAGTCTGTCATGTTTCCGACGCTAAGTCATACTCATAAAGAATCCCTCAAGGCTTAAAAGCCTGTAAAGAAAAACAAACTAACCTGAACAAGTGGTACCAATCAAAAGTTGTGTTTGCTAGACAGCTGGTTTTAAAAATATCCTAAATCAAATACTGAGCAAGTCCTTTAACATGTCTTTATGCTGACTGCTTCAACAGAAAACTGACCTAAAACTGGGGAGGACATGAGAATATGAAGCTTCCAATTCTTGTCAACTTTTATCTTTAAACAGCTTTCGTACTGTAGTGGTCCCACTCAAAACTCGGACAAAGAGTTCATATATAACTTTTTTACAAAAATTTCTGCCCCTTTTACTTCTTACTGTAAAGAAAAGTTCTCATTAATTATTCAGATCTTATTGGAAAAGGTACAGAAGAACAGGTCTGGTATAAAATCAGAAACAATAAAGTAATGGGAACACTTCAAACTTTGTACTGAAATAGTAGCATTTTTAAAAAGATGATGCACAGTACTAAACATTATTTGCATTACTTGATCAATCAATCTTTTTAGCAGTTTATTTTGGGTTATTTTTTCTGGTTTTGTCGAAGCATATCAAATGCTTTGGTGTTTTTAGTACAGGCGAAGAATCCAGAAGTTGGTTTTTGGTTGATGTTAGAAAGTCGCACTGATTTGGAACAACAATCTTTCTCAGCCTTCTTGTGCTGCAAAAAAGGAAGGTAAAAAGTATGTTCTGCATAATTCATTGTTATATAAGACTTGTAAAATGCCGATTTTCTCAGTCTCTATACGAAAAAATTCATAGCACAGTTCTGAAAAGAATGTAAAGAATTGCTCAAAATATTTACGAAAGCCACAATTAAACTTGTGAAAGTGTGGGTTAGGGGAGGGGGTTCACCTTCGCCTGTATATCCGCGCCCGCACATAAACCTATATAATATGTTGTGCAAGCCTTAAAATCCTGGACATATTGAGCTACAAAAGGAAGCTACACAATTATTTTTGTAGCCAAAAATGAATCCATCTTAAACTAAAACGGCGTCTCCAAACGCACGCGCGCACACAGAGAAAAGATTAAAGTGACAAAGATCGACTTGCACAGGTCAACCAATCCTGATAAAGAAAACTCAATAAAACTTAATTTGTTTCGTCCTCGAATCATTGCATGGGTGGTAATTAAGAGTTGACTACGGAGTGTGGTAGAATCGATTAGGTCAATCGACCGGCTCCATATAGACCTGTGCATAATACTAATACTAGTAACATAGTTTTAACATTGCTATATGGTCTAGATATTCTGGTAATGGACCTTTTGCACCAACCAAATGTTTTGCACATATAAAAGTGCCGTAAATTTCTGTCTGTTGAGCACACATATTTATAAGCCGCACCCACTAGGTTTTTTTTTTAATCTTAATTTTTTTTCACAAATAAGCTGCACTGGTTTATAATATCTACATCTTGAAAACGACATCATCCGATTCCGATTACGTTTTCGATGAGCTCCATGTTAATTGTTAACTGTTCACGTTGTTGCAGTGTTAACTTTCACATTTTTAAATCGAAGCCGCATACAATTGAAGCAATCAGACCAGTTGCTGACCCACACACCATCATCAGGCCGAAAACGAGACGAAATGTCTATGATGCAGTTTTCAAGTTGTAGATATTTTTCAAGTTGTAGATATTTTGCGGCTTATAAACCAGTACGGCTTATTTGTGAACAAAATTAAGATTTAATATGGTCGACTATTTCCCAAACAGGAAAGAGAGACTCGCAAAATTAAAGAAAATCACAGCAGAAAGAAAACTAAAGAAAGACAACTGCAGAAACTGGTCTGTCATGCCCTGATGAAAATTCAACCTGGCAGCTGGACTGATGCCCTTTTTTTTCTTAATTTTCAGAGACGAATGAGGGTATTTCATCACGGTCGGTGACGTACGGTAACATCCAATCAGAATTTAGTAGCTTTCATACTGCGGACAGCTAGTCGGAAGCCGGGTACACGCGTAGCGGTCTTTTGAGTAGTTTCACTGTAAACATCAGCCATGGCTAAAGAAAGTTTTGAAGCAAAAAGAAGTTCCGAGTGGAAAAAATCACTTATTCTGCTACCGGTTGTTGGCGATGTAACCACTATTTTACACAGGGAGCAGAAAAACAGCAAAATCAAAAAGCCATCAAGTTTGTACGCGATGGCCATGTACAGCAAGTGTTCGTTGCTTCCAGCAGCCAGGAAACTTTCCTGATTAAATGCAGAGTGCTTGCTTCCATGAAGCAGATTTTTTATATTGGTTATGTAGAACTGTCTGCCGACGGATCGACGAATGAAGCTTACTGCGAATGCGTTGTAGGATGAGTAAATTCTATTTATTAGTTTTTTTCCACAGCTAATATACTAAGAATCCTTGAGCCTTCATTTCTGATCAAAGGGTGTGTCCTCAAACACATTAAACAGGTTTACATTATTTCAACAGCTGAGTTATCCAAATTAGTTCTGTATTCGTGGTTATTGGACTTAATGAGCAGTATACACTACATTTGGGGTAAAAGAAGAAAGCAGTGTACTTTATTTTTAAAACTATGTATTATAATAAGTTTTTTTGTTTTTTTTTTGCATTTTTTTCTACTGTACTAGGCAAACAGGTCAGTGATTTTTCATACCCAAGATGTAATGTTGTGACGTAGTCGATTGAAGATGGGTCATTTATCTGAAATCCCGACACGAAGTGTCGACCGCATACTTTAGAGTGCGCTTTCGGCACAAAGTTTTCTCTTCGGATCGCTTGCAGCCACAGTTTTCTTCTTTTTTGAGCTTTTAGGCCCTTACCCATCGGGATACTAGAAAATATTAACGTTTCTCCTCTCTCTCTGTATTTTGATCTTCGATTGTGGCAGTTAATAACACAACAGTGATCGTGCTTACCTATCTCGATCTGTAGTAAACACTAATGGCTGTACCCGCCTTCCGCTTTGACCACCGACGAGTGCGTACTGCGCATGCGCTGAATAATTGACGAAATACCCTCATTGTTTGTGCAAGACGGAAAGGTGAAAGAGTCATAGAACCGTAAGAAATACGCACTGAAAGTGAAACATCAGTTCACTTAGCTCTTTCGGGAATTGATGCCTGCTTGAAGCGAGCCAGAGAATGCCTGCAATGGTGAGAAATGACTGGCAACATCAAGAACTTAATCTCTACCTATAATATTTGTCAAGGATACCCAACCGCAATCAACCAGAGACACTTTAAGCATGTGACCTTTCCTGAAAACCTTGGGGAAAAGTTGATGAAAAGACGAAAAAAATTACGTGGTAACTTGCCTAGCTCACAAACTAGGAGACTGACAGACTGACTTACCAGCAAACAGAAATTATTCATGATTTTGTTGAGAGTCTGTTATGATGCCTGTGAGCCAGCCACGAAAGTGGAGCCGATTTTCCCTTGTGTTTCTTTCCCCCATTTGTTGATCGATTTATTTATTTGTTTAAAGGCGTACTAATGATGGGGCCTAACTCGGAATACACTATGAAAATAGAAGAATACACAACAATGGAGAATCGGAACTGGAAGCCTGACCTTTCAACTTTGATTGCTACGCCATGGTGCGACAACGGCTCCCGCCGCACAGCTTCCGTTCTTTGCGATCTTCTGAAAAAGGACGGCACTCCTGATGGGTTGTCCCCCAGGGGCATAGTGCAGCAGCTACTTCGAAAATTACGAGAAAAATTTGGACTCACGTTTAAAGCTGCCTTCGAGTTTGAATTCTTTGTCATGAAGGAGGTAAGCATCCGATAGTGTGTTTAATGTCTGTGTGAAGATAGAGTTAAAGTTGACTGTCCTGGGTCCACCTCTCGTCTCGGGCACGCTGTTCTTTCTCTGCCTTGATATGGCCTTAGTTGACGGCTTGGCGTAAAACACCAATTCCATCCCCCCCACTTTTGTCAGAAGAGTATTTGAAATAGGCTAATAAGTTCTTTTGGTGGGAGTATTTTTTTTTAGCTGTCGCAACCAAAAGGAGCACTTGATTTTCTTCGAGCTTCTTCCTACTGTTGTTGTTTAGTGCGCAATATTTACAACAAATAGCATCTACCTACCGAGGATCAATGCATGACCAGCTGAACAAAACATGAATAAGTTAAAAATGACAAATAGAAGTACATGTAATATAATTTCAACAATTGTAAGCTTTTGAGTTCTTTATTTGGCATATATTACAGTATGCTTAGAATTATTTCCCTTTAAGCAGTTTAATCGTTTGGTTACAATTATTACCTTGATTTTTTATTTAAATTCTTACACTATAATAATTAATCCTCAAGATTTATAATAATGAAAAGGATTTAAAAGGAACAGAAGGACGAGATAGGTCGTTTCCCACTACTCTTGGTTTTGAGCAGATATTTCGAAGTCAATCAGATTATTTACAATGTGGGAATAATAATAATAATAATAATAATAATAATAATAATAATATAATGAGTACAGACATATGTTTGACCTGCCGATTCTGCTTGCTCGTTTTTAGAATACTTTAGAACCTCTCGGAGGAGACAGCCATCAGTTTTTTGACCTGCGCAGAACGGAGGGTCACATCGACATGTTCTACAAGCTGTGCGAGACGCTGGAGAAGGCCGGCCTCCACGTGACGTCCTTTTCCTCTGAGTTTTACGCCGGCCAATGGGAGCTCAACTTTGACCCTCAGGACGACATCAAAGCCGTCGACATGGCGTTTCACGTGAAGAACGCCGTCAAGAGCTTCTTCAAGCGACGCGGCTACACGGCCACCTTCATGTCGGTGCCTGACGATGAGCTGGGGCGCAGCGGCCTTCATCTTAACCATTCGCTGTGGACGGTGGCCGGTCAGAACGCCATGATGGACGGCCAGAGGAAGAACGCCATCTCCGACCTCGCTTTGCGTTGGAACGCCGGGCTTCTGAAGCACGCGCGGGCTCTGACAGCGCTGTGTTGTCCCACCATCAACTGTTACCGACGCCTTCACAGAATTTCCTGCCCTTCCGTTAACACGTGGGCGGTGGAACATCGCACAGGTATGACCCGCTTCAGGGTGTCTGAAAACAACGTCTTCATTGAAAATCGCCTGCCTTCCGCCGCCGCCAATCCTTATCTGGTCATCGCTGGTCATCTGGCAGCAGGAATGTCGGGACTAGAGGCGGCAGAAATCGAGCTACCACCGGAAATGGATACCGAGCATGCGCAGAAACTGCCATTTTCTCTGGGAGAGGCTTTGGAGGTCCTTGAGAAGAACGAAGTGATGTTGGAGGCGTTAGGTCAGCGGTTTGTGTCGTGTTTTGTCACGGGAAAGCGGGACGGTGAGCTGAAGGAATACTACCTTCTCTCGCCAGTTACAGAAGAGAAAAAATTTGAGTACGAAAGAAAGAAGTACCTCGTAAGTTTGTAGTGATTTCTTTTGTTTGTTGAAATAACTAGGTAAATAGGTAGACGTGTGTGAAAGGGTAGCGTAGTTCATTGCATTATAGCCTGGGACTACACAAGCAATACGACAGCAAATACAAATGAAGTATAAAACAAGACATTGATAAAATTAGACTGTTAAGATACCAGGAGAGTTAAAATGACTTAAGATTGAAACAACTTCGTAAAAAGATCATGACTGTTTCTTTTAGGTAGAAAGGGCCGAGTTAGATGTACTTCATGGAGGTACGCCAACACAATAACTACAGTAAAAATAGTACACCAGTAATTTTGAAGTGTCGAATTAAAGTGTTCAAATAATAGCCAGACTTGTATATGTTAGGTAAGTAAACCACAACGTCCCTTCTTATAAAGCTATACACTGTCTTTTGGGTGGTATAAAATGCTCCGGGATTTTTTAAATAAAAAGATGTGCGTATGGTCATGCGTGCGTGTTGTGTTAATGTGCTGGTGTGTTGTGCGCCTATTGTGGTGAATGTATGCCGGAGAGTACAAATTATCACGACTGGTGAGACTTAGCTGTAAGTAGTTATGGCTAATACCAAAAAGAAACCCTCAAAAGATTATCTTTCGCCCTGCTGCTCAACATCTGACTTATTCTCACCCCACATCATCTCCTGATCTCCATAAAGACTGCATAAGTAGCTGCACATTTGAATAAAAATAAACAAATCTTGCCCACTGCCATCAATGTCGTAAAAATCATAAACGAAAGAAAGAAACGAAAAAGTATGTAGGAAATTACAAAAGAATTATTAAAAAAAATTACTTTGTCTTGGTATGCTGCTTAATCAGAAGGGAAGGATTGTACTAGCATAGGCGGGTGTAAAGGGTTTAAAAGAGCATTATCAAATTCTAAGGAACCAGTTTACTCACACATAGCACGGAAATAGAAAAATCTATGGACCGGCGAGCATTCATAGACTGATCGTCGTGCTTGTGAGACATACACCGCCGCGGCCTCTGAATCACGTCTGCTGTGACCTCGGTTATCTCTTTGTATTACAATGCACTTATGAATGAAACAATCGTATTTACGCGTGGTTTATGTGGTAGTCATTTGTGTTAAGGGCATGTACGCTTTTTGTTTTTTGCTCATTATAAAGAGTTTATTACTTATAGGAAAATGTCCATTAGATTT
This sequence comes from Marisa cornuarietis, assembly GCA_004794655.1. NCBI lineage: Eukaryota > Metazoa > Mollusca > Gastropoda > Architaenioglossa > Ampullariidae > Marisa > Marisa cornuarietis. The sequence continues at coordinate 3,884,262 of SMMW01000617.1, read as the reverse complement.
ACTCTGAGGTGAGATGTATAGTGAGGGTCGAGTGTTAAGTAAACATTTCAGATCTCTGTACTAAATCGTAACCACCGAGTTACCGGTTCTTTCTCCAACCAGGACAACATATGACCAATGTACATGACTCGGAATGGCGTGTACCTGCGCACTTTGGAAAGCAGGTCGACGTGTTCACTCCTGCTCTGAATCAGCAACCTTGTATGCGGACAGGAAGGTTTCAGCCAGTTAGAGTGCTCGAAAAATGTCCATCCAATTGCAGCGGGAGGTGAAATCATTTTTCACATAATAGGGCAGGAAATCTTCAGGTAATTAAAGAACAATATTCTATGACATTTATGTATATATATATATATACCAATTTTTTGTAAACACAACCCTGACAATGACAATGAACAACTTTATTAGTCCCCAGTGGGCAGTTTAAACATAGGAATGTGCTCAGTTCTAATACATGAATAGTTACACAATACGTAATGAAAAAAATGATTCAGTGAAAAAAAGTGTGAAAACATATGGGCAAGTGGGAACATATGAGCAAGTGAACCAATATTAAAAAAAAATAAAAACCTTACATCTAGACATTCAAATGCACACAAACAATATCACACACACACACACACACACACACACACACACACACACACACACACACACACACACACACACACACACACACACACACACACACACACACACAATTCATCTGTGATTGAGCAGCTGGACTGCAGATGCCACAAACGATTTACAGTGCCTATTGTTTTAACATACAGGCATAGAATATAACGTTTACCTAAACTCAATAACACAATTTATAACCACAGATTTAGCCCACACCCTAACCCCAATGCTAACTTCATGTAACAGCTAAAAATATCTTTAGAGCAAGCACAGAAACTATAATCAAGTAAAAAAAAAAAACGAATAAAAAGAAAACTTTAAAAACTCTCTTACCTTCTTGCAAGAACCGAACCACGACTCTTCCACTTAATAACCTCTGATCCTGCCTCTACACTACAGCAGACTTACCCATGCGTCATAAAAATTACACTATTAAAGGGCAATAATAATAATAATAATAATAAAGGTGATTGTTATAGTGCCATATGAGAGCGCTGATGTGGTTTGCAACTCATCATACTGCCAGGGTTAGGACCTACAATTGAATGTATTCTCCATACAATAAATAGAGAGAAAAATAAAGGCGAGAAGGATTAACAGCGGAAAAAACACAAACACAAAGACAATTGAATTTTAAATTTTATTTTCATTGCTTTTGTTTATCTTTCTCTATATCTCTGTATCTTATCTGGTCAGACATGTTTCCGACTGCTTCCGATGGAATCTAGAAAATCTACATTATTTCTACTACATTATATCACCTCAGACTAAAATTGTGAATTCCACTGTGTGTAGTACATATTTACTGGTCATGCCTGCGGAACTTTCAACTTTTCGCGTGGTTTGTGGTCACTTTTTGTGGCGATACGCCTACTTCATGCAGCGAAGGGCGACGGCTGCCGCAACCAAACATGGCAAGGTGAGCACTAAGAGAGCACAGTGTGTGTTGCTTGCTATCATCATATCTAGTCTGCTAATGTGTTCTGGAAATGTTGAACTGAACCCCGGACCCTTCGAGGAGGAAATAATTCATGCTCCAAATGCAGCTGATCAGATGACAAGTGACTGCACTGTACCTGGCGTCTCGTTAACGGACACACTTGTCCCTGAGCTGCTTGCCACGGCAAATGTTCAGGAGGAAGTGGAAAATGCTACAACAATGACTGCTCTACACGATCTTATTGACAACCTCAGGCACATAGTCCTTGAACAAGGTACCAAACTCCATGCTATTATTACATATAACCATGAATCGTTGTGTGAGCGGCTTACACATCTGGATACTGCTGTCATGAATATTTGGGCAAAAGTGAATAAAAACAGCACGGACATTCTACACCTGCAAAAAGAACAGCAAGACATTCAGCTAGACCTGTCACGGTTAACGAACGAACTTGAGAGTTTAGAGATGCAATCGAGACGCAACAACCTCAAGATATTCGGATTACCAGAAGTAAACGGAAATCAGCACAGTTGTGAAATGCAAGTGCTACATTTTCTGAACAAATATGCTGGGTACAAAACATGGAGTGATTCTGATATCGAAAGAGCTCACCGCATTGGAAAGTTCGAGGCCTCGAAACCAAGACCAATGATTATAAAATTCTACAGATGGTCTGATAAGATGGGATTACTACGAGACCACGAGACTAGAGCAACAATGCGCAAGGATGGATTCCGCCTGGCAGCCGATCTAACCAAGCAACAGATGTCACAACTTCGCCACCTTAAGCAAGAAGGCAAGACAGGCTACTTCCGGAACGGCAAGCTCTACATCAGCGATATTCCGCGAGTCAACAACCACTCTGGCCGTGATGATCATTTCAAGGAAAACCAACCACAGCAGCTCCACCACAACGACCGCATTGACCCCATCAAGTGGCAGATCGGTGATAGTCGGGGAAAGGAAGATGATTGTGACAATAATCATTCCCCCCTTCCCCCCTATCCCTGTACTTCTCAGCCCTTACTGTCAATCAGTCTACCACCTGCTTCTAGCCCCACCACCCCAGTCTGCTGTAGTGTGGGCAACGCCACCATCATGACCACAACAAATACAACACATGAAAATGCCCCTCTCTTTAGAGAGGAAGCTGACCCTTATCCCCCAGTCGAGGGTGGGCGCAACAGTAACATCATAAGGGAACCGCCCACCAGAATAGTAACCACGCAGAGCCCCGTCAACGCAACACTGTCAGGAGATACTTCAAACTACCCGATAATCACAGACAGGAGTTCCCCTTGGCCACTCCATAACACCCCTTCCAGCAACTATAATCTTCCAATAAATAGGGAAGCTGGAGAGAACATTTCTGAGGTGACCAGCGGCCATATACCTACAGGCGGAAGGGGCCCAGCTATAAATAGAACAAGGCATGGTGCAGGAAACAAAACCAAGAACAAGAACGATAACTCGAACTGCAACGACCGACCGCCGAACAACGCTGGGGAACCCAACCGACCTGCAACCCGACTTCGACAACTACAACTCCAAACAGCACCACTACCCAAGAAAAACCAGGCTGTGACGCCAGACAGTATGACAAATGTTCGACGACTATCAACAAACGGACGAACTAATAACAGCAAATTTCCTTTCAAATAGGAAATCGGCCTCAGCCATGTCGCTGACACACATTGCATGAACACATCAACTGTGAACTGTGACTCAGCTGCCAAGCAGGACCCAGTATGGAACAATACAGACTCTACAATGCAAGGTAGTCTTAGAATATTGAACTGGAATGTGGGAGGGCTTTTACCTAAACTTAGTGATAAGGATATGGTAGAATATTTGAAATCATTTGATGTTGTATGCATAACAGAATCATATATCGAAAACATTATGCAGTTAGACACTCTCTCTGAATTCCAGTGGTACTTTGCCCCTGCGAAAAAACTTAGTTATCATGGCAGACCGTCTGGTGGGGTTGTGGTCATGGTGAGGAAACACTTAAACGATTCCATAGAACATATAAGTACTGCCTACGACCAAATAGTGGTACTTAATATGAAAAGAAAACTACTGAACTTAGACAAAGATATAATTTGTATTTGTACTTATATACCACCGTACGATTCACCATATTATAATGCCACGAACGACATAGATGGTATTGATGCTTTAGAAATGTGCCTCTCAGACTTAAGGGAAATGGAAGAAGATTTCTATATCCTTTTGTGTGGAGACATGAACGCACGAACTGGTATGTCCAATAATTGTATATCCCCAAGATATATATTCTCGAAAGACGAGGAAGAAATAATTTTTGAGAGGACTTCAGATGACCCAGTAATCAACACCTTTGGCAGGAAATTACTTGACCTGTGCCAGTTGTATGAATGCTCTATTCTTAATGGCTGTAGCTTTTTCGATGCAGATAGTAGCATGACCTTTATTTCACAGGCTGGGTCCAGTTTGCTAGATTACTTTTGTGCATCAAACGATCTGTGCGAGGAAGGCATATTTTTGTCTCTGAAAGTTGACAATAGAGTAGAGTCAGACCACCTGCCAGTCGTGTTGACGGTAAGCGTGACGCGGACAGACCGAGCTGATGCACGTGCAGAGGGGAGGTACATAGAGAAAGTAGTGTGGGACAAGGACAAGACAGATCTATTTTTAGCTGCACTGAGTACAGGGGAAGCCCAAGAGAAGCTAGCACGTGCAAGTTGTGAAATAGAACAGGACCCGAACAATGCCATAGGGATTTTTGTGAACTGCCTTCAGTCGGCTGCGACATGCATGAAGAAAAGAATCTTTGTAGGAGATCGTAAAAAAGATGCAGAATGGTTTGACCATGAGTGTGTAGAAGCCAAGAAACTCGCCAAGTGTTACCTACGCAAGTTGAGGCGAAATATATCGGACCAGTACCGAACACAGTACGTGGAAGCAAGACGTCAGTATCAGAGAATAATCAGGGAGAAAAAGAAAAATTTCAAAAAGACGAAAGCAGAGCGATTGTCACAACAAATAAATAATCCTAAGCTCTTCTGGGCAGAAGTTAACTCATGTCTTAACAAAAAAAGTCAGGAAATCAGCTAGCGAAAAAATTTCTGCAAATGAATGGATGAACCACTTTACTGAAGTTTTTAAATCAAATACTGTGAGCTCTCCCAGTTTAAACCTCTCTGATGCTGACCAATTGTCCGGAGTAGACGCATTAGATGAAACTATAAGCGAAGACGAGGTGCGCTCAGCAATCAGGGGCCTGAACTCTGGGAAGGCATGTGGTGTAGATAACATTTTGGCAGAAATGTTAAAAGTTGCCGAAGAACACGTATTGGCCTTTCTGACTAAATACTTCAATAATATGTTTGTAAACGGGAAATGTCCCGACCTATGGAAAGAAGCTATCATTGTACCAGTCTTCAAAAAAGGAGACCGAGAGTCCCCCAGTAACTATAGAGGAATCTCGCTACTGAGTGTGATTGGTAAATGTTATACTTCAATCCTGAACACTAGGCTGTATGAATGGCTGGAAGAAAACAAGATTATCCCTGAATCACAAGCAGGATTTAGAAAGGGGTACTCTACAACTGACCACATATTCTCGTTATATGCTATTGTCCAGAAATACCTTAGTAAACCAGCTAAACTTTACACATGCTTTGTGGATTTAAAGATGGCCTACGACTCAGTCCAACACGAAACCCTATTGAGAGCATTAATTAAATGCGGAGTATCCGGATTTTTCACCAGAGCAGTAATGGCGATGTATGACTCCCTGAAGGCACGCATACGGACAAAAACGGAACTTACTGAGTCCTTTCACTGTCCCCGCGGCCTTCGACAGGGGTGTGTAGCTAGCCCAACCCTTTTTTCTATTATTATGAATGAAATAGCCGATGCGTTGTCTACCGAAGGTAAACACGGTATTCAGCTTTGCCCCGGTCTAGTTGAACTGTTCATTCTGATGTTTGCAGACGACTTGGTACTCTTATCAAGCACACCAGCTGGTCTTCAAAACCAGCTAAACTGCCTCGCTAAGTCATGCCAGAAGCTAGGACTAGAAATTAACAGTAGCAAAACTAAGGTAATGGTCTTTAGGAAGGGGGGTTTCTTGGGAAGACGGGAAAAGTGGTCCATAGGAGAAACAGCCCTAGAAGTAGTTAACAGCTACGTGTACCTAGGCTTTACTTTTACAACAACCATGAGCTCGTTCCAAGGGGCTAAGCAGTTAGCGGTAAAAGGGAAAAATGCTACGTTTGACATAGTTAGAGCCTTAAAAAACATTGACAACATGAGTAGACAGACTTTTTTTAAACTCTTCGACGCAGTAGTACAACCAACCCTTCTATATGCATCTGAAGTATGGGGACTTCTCCATGACAATAGTCCTGTGGAAAAGGTACACCTTTACGCATGTAAGAAGTTTTTAAATGTCCCGATACTTACTCCATCAGAGATGATATATGGCGAACTTGGAAGGTATCCGCTCATCGTCAGTTGCTATCTGAGAACAATTAAATTCTGGCTCCGAGTGACAAAAATGCCCATCAACCGCATACCCAAACAAGCATACCAATTACTATTTAATCTAGATGCAAAAGGCAAAACAAACTGGGTAACAAAAGTGAGAGTAGCCCTAGGATCTATGGGTTTTAATCTGGTATGGGTAAACCAAGGAGTAGGAGACGATAAAATGTTTCTCGCTACTCTCAAACGTAGAGTGATAGATGTCATCCAGCAAACGTGGGTGGCCAACATGAGGAATAGTGAACGGTATCAGTTATACAGATTGCACAAATCCACTCTCGTACCAGAGCTATACTTTGACTATGTAAACATTAAAATTTTCAGGGATGTTTTAGTACGCTTTCGGCTAGGTGTGAGCGAGATAAATACCCATAAAAATCGTTTTATACAACAAAGGACAGAAAACACAAACAAATGCCCTTTCTGTACAAATTATATAGAGGATGAAACCCATGTCCTTTTTCAATGTCCCAGATATGTAGACCTTCGACCCAAATATCTCCAGCAAGTCTCACAACACAATCAAAAACAATATCTTGTGCAGATACTATCATCCGAGAACGCAGGAAGAATACGACAATTGGCATGGTATATTCATAAATGTTTAAGGAGAAGAAGGGAGATAAGCGAAGTTGATATTATGTGAAGTCTGATTGATACCCTCTGTATATGGATGCTCTCTGCTCGAAAAATACCCTTTTTGATTGATAATATTGACATCTGAAAGTTGCCATAATGTATGTGTACATACGATGTGTCTATGTAGGGTAGGGATGAGAGGGTATAAATGAAGAGGTGTTAGGATGAGTGGGTGTGTGAGAGGACTACTGTACAGTGCATGTCTTTAAAATGTACGACGGGATGGGTATAAATGGATAAGTGACTGTATGTATGAGAGGATGAACCCTATATGCTCACCTTGAGTGACAATGGCTGAAATGGCCCTAAGTCAATAAAATGTTCGAGTTCGAGTTCTGTATCTTATCTTTCTTCACTCTTAAGCGGGGATAAAAATATTCAACATTTTCAGTTTATTCACCTAATGACTGACATAAAGTACATCTGCAATGTTCGTACTTTTACAAATGGGCAACAACTCACGCCTGTAACAGTGCCCATTCACCATCTACAAAAGCGGCAATGTATAGCTAGAAATAGCAAATTTGAGAAAATTCCCCTCTTGGCGCCCCATAGGAGACGGTCATCACCTCACAAAAGCTGGCCCTGAGATACGTGGAGGCTCTAACACCTCATTCACCTCCGACGTCAGATCAGGGACAGCCCCTTGGTATTGTTTGCCATGCTAATTGCAGGCTGTGTTGAAGCCTGAGTGAAGAAAGACCAACCAGACAGTACATCGGTACAATGAGGGTGGTCTTCCGACCCCCTCCCCCATATTGCTACCCCTTATCTTTGGCGGCGTCGTTTGACCAACATAAAACATCCCCCTTGCTGCCCCAAAGTTTCCTTCCTAAAGCCCTATACTTATTTGCTATCACCTGGTAGCTAAAGGGGCCACACTGGCCATCGTGAACTCATAGGAGTCGCTCCGTAGAGCGTTTTACAGAGGCCCGCGTGAACGGCTGAAGTCGCTCCGTAAGACGTTTTACGGAGGGTGTTAAATATTGTTTTCTTCGATTTCTATAAGTAAAAAAGGGAGCTAACTGCGGAAATCGCTTAAGGAATCATTTATCTAGAGTTACCTTCCTTGGCATTATTTACTCGATTGTTTCTTCGACGAAATTTAGAATTTTCTAGACCTAGTCACTGCCTTTCGAAAATGGCGATTCAAAGAACGTTTTTAAGTGCAAAAGGCACTCGAACTCTATTTCAAGATGATGTATGACGACTAAACCGACGTGCTTGTTGCACAGGCTCATTCCACGTGTGTTTCTGACATATCAACTGGGTTGGGAGCCGTATTTGTAGTCATAGGACCTAGTCTTGTGTGGTCTAGTCTACTCCCAAACAACTTTTTATGGGATACCGTTTACTTACCCTCCCGAATATCTAACTGTAAAAATAGTCGAGCTTCATGCGAATTCAGGTAAAAACATGTGAATTTTACTAATATTTATCTATCTAACAAATCAAAATCCATAGCTATATCCTACATGGTTATATTTTTACAATTTTCGGAAAATGACAAAAATTCATGCGTCCAGTAGAGAACGGCCTGTGCCGAAGGGGCACGATGAACAGAGAAGCCAGTAACGAGTTAGTTGCATACCAATACCCCAGTCTTGCCAACCATCTTGTAAGAATCTTGTAAGAATCCTTACACTTTGTGAAAAACTAGCAAAGCACGAGGGCGTCCGTCTGTCTTACTAGACACCAACGGTTTAGTGCGACTTGGCGGCTTTGACTACAGCTAAGTTAGGCAGAGACTCTGAGAGTCCCTATATTGGTATTTTGTGAGTTGCTCAAATCTGAATGATCTTCAAGAGGGTCTCGTCATACTTTTCTTTAGAGAGAGAGACTGGTATTATTGCTATCTGAGAGAGACTGGTATTATTGCTATCTGAGAGAGACTGGTATTATTGCTATCTGAGAGAGACTGGTATTATTGCTATCTGAGAGAGACTAGTATTATTGCTATGTGAGAGAGACTAGTATTATTGCTATGTGAGAGAGACTGGTATTATTGCTATCTGAGAGAGACTGGTATTATTGCTATCTGAGAGAGACTGGTATTATTACTATCTACGACTCAGCGGAAAGTGCATATGTAAAACATATCATCAACGACTGTCGCTGGTAACATACATTACATTGGATATATGTGGGAATTTTATTGTACACATAAAGTTGGGACAGTTACTGTGGAGGTAACCGTGATCTACTGTGAATTCACCTTCCCCTTTGACCATTCCGGGAGCAGCTGTAATAATAATAATAGTGAAGATTTTTATAGCGCATATTCACACTCATAGAGAGCATGCTCTTAGCGCTTAAAACGAGGAAGAGACGTGGACTAAGTAGACACAGAACAAAGGGAACGAAAGAAAACGACAGTACTGACGAAACAGAAAACATTAAAAGGCATCAAGTAACAGGAACAGAAAAATATAGTGATTCTGCGAGAAAGATGGGTAAAGTAGCAAGAGGGAAGGGGGCGGGGTTAAGAAGGACGAGCATTGTGCGGACTGTGTTAGGAGAAATGCTCAAGGAAGAGACATCTGTAGACATCTGTCAGTGTTCCACGTGAAGGCGGAGTCATGTAGTTAAGTAAAATCTCCATTTATTGTAGCCATCCGGGCCAGATTCTTCGCACACAACACTATCCCTCTTTGTGTGTTGCATAATATCTCTCCTATCAGTTTTATTTTACTTTGCAGCTTATTCGTATTCCTTATTAAGATTATGTAATTGTTGTATTACACTCAACATAAGTTATCTGTGTTATACTGTTTGGTCTGTATATACTTATGTGTCAGTGTTTTGGTAGATGGCCATAGAAATCACAGAAGATGCAGTTTTTGGCACACTGACTTGCAAACCTTGATTATTATGCATAATAATTATTATTATAACGTTTATCGCATTTCTTGTGATTGTGTTAGCCGGGGGAGTCATAGTTCAATTTGTTTTTTCATGTTTAATGCTGCTTTGCCTTAAGACTAAAGCAGCGTTTGTTGTGATGCTACCATCGTGCACGTACCCCCCCCAATCCTTTTTTACGTAATGTGCGAGTGCGAACGCCGTTCACTGACCACAGGGAGTTTTGCCCCCCACCCACCCCCAACGCTGAACATCTTCCTACGCCACTGTACAATATTGAGAAAACTCCTGCTACGGATCTGCAGTCGTTGAGTTCTTGAGGCGCCAGTCTGTCGCAGATGCACATCAACCAGAACAGTCTCCTCTGACCGACGGGATCAGTGTGATGACAGATGCAAGGCACGCATGTCGAAACACTTCATTTCACACTGATCATGTTACTCTGGGAGTATCGACCCACAAGGTTCTAAATATTCAGCACATCACCAAAGAGGATGAAGTGTGCACCAAGCGGCACGAGGCAGCGGGCTGAGAGAGGATGCATGAAAGTATGAATGTGTCAGGTGTCATTATTCAAGAGCATGTTCATGACCGTAACGCGGAAATTAATAAGTTAGTGAGAACTAAAGGTGTTAGAAACAGTAACGAGAGGTGGCACGTTGCTAAAAGCTGGGATGAAAAAAAAACTGCAAGGTAGTAAAGAGAACATTAGCAAGATCTGGCGCCCTCAACTCACTGACAAAGACAGCAGGGGTCAGGGATCATGTTTACTGATGTACTGAAAATTGCGATGGCCATCCTTCGAGACTAAGGCACTTGTTGGATAGAAATATTACATACTTCAAAAACATCCATGACAAGTGTAACCAAGCCTCACCATGCCGACAATCGCAATATATAGCATCTCTAATAGTGCTAGCTGATCCTGCTGCTGTCAACCTTCTGAGCGACTTTCTGCATGGCCATATACTCTATAAAAATCCAGAGGACTACGTGCTGTCCAGAGACACATTTTATCTTGAACCACTTACAGTTGCAAACTATATTCTGCTTTTGATGTTGCTCTTTTTTCATTCTCTTACTCATTTTCTTTCGGTTGTCCAAAATGAAACAAACCACACCAGAGCCAAACTAACAGCGGTGTATATGTAAGTTCTGCCCTCTTGCTTCCAGCCTCGGGTTTTATTGTGCATTTGCAGATTACTTCCCAGAAGTGCATAACGAGCAGCTGCCACGGAAATGAAGATAGTGATAAGAAAATGGTCTAGTAGAAAAGACACCGAATGCATTAGATGGACGCAGACTGTCATTTAACAGATTAATGGCGTGAGAAACAAAAGTATACATAACAACTGAAAAATAAAATAATAATGCTATAGTGTAGACACTAGCGTACGCACTAAAAGCTTCGGTCAGCTATTGGAATACACACTGTTGAAAAAAGGCTCGACCGAGGCGATTAGCTACACCTTGATGGTGTATGAGTGCTTTCTCGTAGTCACCCAATCTAAGCACATTGTTGGCCAATCTTTTGTTTTTGTGACTACCATAAGGTTTGGGCTCATTATTTTGCTTCCGGAAAATGTTGAATCAACTTCTTTAAGAAATATAAACTGCCTCCTTTAGTTCACTTCTTCAATAAAGTTTACAGGCACAGATAAAAATAATTGTTGATTAACAAAAAATGTTAAACCTATACGAAGAGCACACTCACAATTAACTCCCTTCCCCCCCCCCACCGCAACCCCAGTAAACTTAATATATTAGGACGTGGACAGCCATAATATGCAATCGTTTTGTTGTTGAAAGAATTCGCATGTGTCCAGAGAGACTGTCCTTTAGTGACACCTGTCCGTGACATTTACAAGAAAAGACTCTTAGTGTTAGCCCAGGTATGCACACAGCTGATAAATCTAAACTGCTATCAACATTATTCATCTGCTGTTAACGCTTAAACCAACTGCGTCAGCATTGTCTGTGTTATTTTTGCCACTTCCTTTGAATCCATAAATTCTGCTGCAAGGTGCAAATGTCACACTGCTATGCGTTTGCTCTGTGTCGCGTGTTGCATGGATTTTCCTGGAGCTTGCAGCAGGGTTTTGTAGATTCTCTCTGTTTAGTATTAATATGAAGAAGAAGAAAAATACCTACAGGCTGACAAGGTATTTCTTTCTTTCGTGTTTAATTTTCTCCTCCTCTGTGTCAGGCGAGAGAAGACTGTACTGATAAATTTCATGGTCACGCTTTCCAATCAAAAGATGCGACACAAACCGTCGGCCCAACGCCTCCACTATCACTTCATCCTTCTCAAGGAAGTCCAACGCTTCTTCCAGCGAAGTCGGTAGTTTTTGCGCATGCTCTGTATCCATTTCCGGAGGTAACTCGATTTCCGAGGCCTCTAGACCCGCCATTCCTGCTGCCAGGTGACCAGCGATGGCCAGGTAAGGATTAGCTGCAGCGGAAGGGAGGCGACTCTCGAGGTACACGTCGTTGTTCCCCACCTTAAAGCGGGTCATACCTGTGCGGTGTTCTACCGCCCAGTTATTTTCAGAAGGGCAGGCCACTTGGTGCAGGCGTCGGTAGCAGTTGATGGTGGGACAACACAGCGCTGTCAGAGCCCGCGCGTGCTTCAGAAGCCCGGCGTTCCAGCGCAGAGCAATGTCAGAGATGGCATCCTTCATCTGGGAGTCCATCATGGCGTTCTGGCCGGCCGCCGTCCAAAGTGAGTGGTTGAGGTGAAGGCCGCTGCGCCCTAGCTTGTTGTCAGGCACCGACATAAAGGTGGCCGTGTAGCCGCGTCGCTTGAAGAAGCTCTTGACGGCGTTCTTCACGTGAAACGCCATGTCGGCAGCTTTGATGTCCTCCAAAGGCTCGAAGTTGAGCTCCCACTGGCCGGCGTAGAACTCAGAGGTAATTGACATCACGTGGAGGCCGGCCTTCTCCAGGGTCTCGCACAGGTCGTAGATAAGATCACGATGACCTTCTGTTCTTCGAATGTCGTAAACTTGGAAGCTGTCTCCTCCGAGAGGTTCTAGAGTATTCTAAAAAAAAATATGCACAACAAAATTCAATTTAACAAATAATTTTGACTAACAGAGTATTATTTTATCTCAAGTAGCCTATTTTACACACTTTATCTGCAAACATTTATAAATGTCTTTTACTTACTTCTTTCATGACAATGAATTCAAACTCGAAAGCAACTTTAACCGTGAGTCCGAATTTGTCCCGTAGCTTTCGAAGAAGTTGTTGCAGTATGCCACGGGTGGACAGCCCATCAGGAGTGCCGTCCCTTTTTAAGAGATCACAAAGAACGAAGGCTGTGCGGCGCGAACCCGAGTCGCACCAGGGCGTGGCTATCAAAGATGAAAGATCAGGCTTCCAGGTCCGATTCTCAAGCGTTCTGTACTCTTCAATCTTGATGCTGTACTCCGAGTTAGGTCCAAGCATTAAAATGTCTGGAATGAAACGAAATTAAACTGAAGCATTTAGCCAGCCTGAAGTTACGATAAATAGAGCCAGCAATGGGATAGTAAGTAAATATAGTCTATTACTTTATCTCTTATGACATTATTATTAAAAGTGTGACATATGTGGAACTGAATCTTTTAATGAATTTCCAAACTAATTAAGGATGTTTAGATGATAATTGTCATGTTTTTCATGATGAATGTTGACATTGTGACCGGCTACTTTTCGCATGTTTATTGAATGAAGAGCACAAAGTGATATGTATACACAAATCCTGCATTCTAGGAGGACATCCTCACCATAATTACCTTCCCCTTCCCATTCAGACAATAAATGACAGTAATTTTTTTTCTAGGCTGTATTTGAGGAAAAACACGAGGAAGAAGGGATGCATGAAGATTACGTGTTACTATATAGGATAAACTGATAAACTAGTCACTGTCTGTAAACAAAGACCAGTTGTACATTGAGTGCCTGCGTATCATAGGTTGTATCTGAAAAAAAAGGATTTAAAAAAACATTTGTGTTGCATACGTGCTGGCTTGTATTGGAAAGTTTTTATAAATGGTAATTCTAATAATTTTTTTTTCAAAGCCAGTTCCAATGTATAGTTAGGTAAAATTGTTTGTAAAGGTATATTTGGACATGTGAACACTTTCTTCTATTTTCTCTCTTCCTCTCCTTCCCACTCCTTCCCTCTATCTCTACTCTTGTCTCTTGAATTTAAGAATGAAAGGGGTGCGTGATGCCAAGTGAACTGTATCTACTGAATAAAAAAAACCCACAAAAGACCACAAAAATATATATATATATATATAGTCTACTAGTAGTGTACTAGTTTTACTTATAACAACTGCTTTGAAGACGCATTGGTATTCAGCATCCTTTATTCAAGGGCTAATTGCTGGAGATATTCAAGCAAGCTTTCTCCTACTATAGATGAAAGAAGCGATGAAAATGAAAAGTTTTTTTTTTTGTAAGGGCTGTAGTAGATGGAGGAAATATGGATAACACACACACACACACACACACACACACACACACACACACACACACACACACACTATTGATATTTTGGTTGAAAGCTTCAGTGAGTCGCTGGCCTCTGAGGTGACGCATTCAAGAAAAGAAACAAATTGAAATGTCTGATTCGTCGGAGTTTTTTTTTTTTTACATTTATTGGTATGGGTAAACCAACACTTGAAATCATAATAAAATTTATCATTGCTTTTAGCTTAAATTAATTTTAATTGAAACAAATAGACTCGTTCGTTATCTATAATTATATGCATTTTTTCAAATCACTGTCAAGTCCAGTTTATGGGAGGCAACCAGGGAAAATGTTTTTCATCGGTGGAGGGTAAGCTCCCTTGGCTTATGCACCGCAATAGTCTGCCACTTCTACATACAAAATATTGACCATGTTTTAATTTGATGCTACTCACTGTAGGCGAGCTCAACACCTGTTGTTAGCTTCTGCTGGACAAACCGTCTGGGGATGACCTGTCCTCGCGGTAGCCCGTTCACATCAGGAATCACCATGTGGACGTAATCAAAACTATCCACGTCGATGTCTCCAGCGTCGTCTGCTGCCGCTGACATTTTCTACACTTGCAGACGATCTTTTTGCACAAAGAGGAAGCGTACTTTTTTTTTAAGTTGTGGACTGAGAAGAAGAACAGAACGTCCTTCCAAAGAAGAGAATCGTATGACTGAGATCTCTGAGACTGTACGCACAGTCAGCCCTAAACCTTAATTTATACGTAGACCGGCATTTTAAACTAACACATGATTGGTGCGTATGAATAACGCGATCTCCTAGGCTGTTGACCTACTTTCTGCTGGTAATCGCATTCTTGTGCCTGACACCGAGGGCCGATAGTGTGTTGTCATCTCGACAGGCTACAGTCGTAACTCTGTCTTTCGCTCGACACCCGCTGTAGGTCACAGTGGACGTAGCTTTCACAAATAAGACCTCATATTAAAAAAAAAAAAAAAGAGCAATCGGATAGACTGCAATTTATGGTAAAATTCCCGCAATCTCAGTTCTTTGGTAAGATACGAGTTTGATTCAGTTACTGAGAGAACACACGAGCACACACATACTATCTCTCTGCCTCTCTCTTTCACACACACACACACACACAGATATTAACGTGAAGGCTATATTATCTCTAAAGGCCAATCGTTAATCGTTCGCAGCTGGTAACTGTTGAAGTACAGATATGTTTGTTTTATACTTTAAATCATTGGAAGCTTGAGTGGTATCTCTTTTTAAAAAAAATTGCTTAGACACTTGATTTTTTTTTTCGTTGGGAAATACCCATGAAGAATTTCTCTACCATCACAACTTTCCAGAAGAAATATTTTTCATTATCATCAAGCTAAATATCAGCAAAATATATTGCGGTTGTCACTAAGAGTAACACAATAACCTGTTTCATCGTGGCATCAGCATATCTTCAGTTGCTTTGGAGTGTTTCGCTAGATTCTGACGTAGCTGCCATTGTATGTATGTGAATCAGCAAGGGTTAACTAAAAGTAGTTGGCCAGCTCTTTCTGCACTCCTAAAGGTAACATTAATTTCCTGCACACTCCCACCAGTTTTTTTTTTTATCAGTACTAGCGCTTCATGCCATGTACTTTTGACAGACTTTAGGAAGGAGTTTATTTTAAAACATTTGCAATGAAAACTAATTTTAAGCAATCCGTCTGCTTTGTTGACTATATTCCAATGTCGATACTGTTGTAACAAGAGGAAAAAGTCCATCAATCATTAGGTCACAGAAACTAACATTTTAACAACGCTTAACCTGGATTCTTTAAAAAAGTTATAGCTTTTACCAGGGCAAAATTATTGCAGGTAACTTAGACTGGTATTTACATAAGGTGTTTGCCTCGAGATTTGCTTCATGTATTTATTTCTCTAGAGAGAATGCTGCTAATTCTGACTGCGATCACTGTAAAGATCCTGTGAGAAAGCTTTCAGCTTCTGTTGTGTCTTCAGGAAATATTTGATCTAGATAACCAGTCACTGGGTAATGAAGCCAAATACATGCGTGGATTCGATTGTTTGAAATTCCTACAAAGTTTCTGTGCAAATCTAATCATTTTATAATTCTTGCACAAAGCTGCATGAACAGAAGAAAGGGAAGAAAGTGTGAAACGAAGATTAACAGACTGACATGAAAGAGAGAGAAGCGGAACTTCTGGCAAAAAGGATTCTCCGAACAAAAAAATGTGGTCTCTTCCACCTCCCTCCCAAACAACATCATAAGGTTAGGGAGTGAACGTTATCTTACATTTTTTAAAAAGAATATCGGGTTGTCTGCAACTTCATTTGCAGACGCTGTTCGTAACCTGTAACAGAAAGTACGCCAGCAATAATATAGCAGCCTGGCATTTAGACTTCAGCAGGATAATCACTTAAATAGTAAACGTTTTTTTGATTACTGCTCTTGACTCTACATCTCTTAATTTATGCGACTGCTCACAGAAAGCACGGAGGAGGTCTAAAGAAATTTAATCATAAATTTATTCGACATCAACGTCTCCGCGCCTACATGTGCGTTATATGGTCGGCTTGCAATGGTCGATGTAGAATGCAACCGTGCCAGAACAAATAATATAATAAGAAAAGAAACCTCAGTCCCTTTCAGATATCTCTTTGTGTGAATTGCATTCAACAGCTATATTAAGTATCATATAACTTTTAAAAACTTTATACTTAAAGAACGTGGTGTGGAGCTACTGCTTTTGACGATAACTCTCTTCACTTACGTGACTGCGCTCGGAAAAGGCAAAGAAAACACAGGAGACACAAAGAAACTTCGTTATAAATTATTTAACCAAACAGAACTTTCCAGATATTTACAAAACGAACTGCACGGATATTGTATCTTCATAGTACTCATTTTGCATGATTTGGCCGCCTTAAAAACACATTGGTGTGTAGCCTTTGAGTCTTGGACGCAGTCTGCCAGTCCATATCAATTTCACACTTATCATCACCTGTATATTATCAACAACAATAACAGCTTCTTCAGTCATAGCACCGGTGTCGAAAGTGAAGAAAACGTTCAAATATCGCTGCGATACGTAAGCTGAAAAAAAACACCCTTGACATTCGACATTAGGTGGAAATTTAACTGGTAAAACATGGCGAGCCAGTCAGTGAACATTAGGGCGTTTAACACGGCAAAAATAAAGTTTCATAATGAAAGTTATGTTTATGTAGAAGACAGACTGACGTAAAAAAAAGCCTTTGAGACAAAGAAGTAGTGAAGGAAATTAATAATTTTAAAGGTGCATACAGTACATAAAGGTGTGTGCAATAGTTAGCGCACTTGATAATATATAGCGCTGTGGAAAAATAAATTCGCGCTGAAAACAAAATACGTAACTGCAGACACTCTGTAGTGCCGAAGACAGCAGATTTATCTATACACTATATAACACTATGTACAGTATATAACACTTTAGACAGTGTATACAGTTTTGTAGTATATAGGACCATGTACATTTATAGCGCTATACACAATTTAGTTTTCGGTGTTCACGACTGATAATCGTGTTTTTTGCTGAGGAACACATTATTGTCTCAAGCCTACGCCAAACTTTCGGCACCGCACAAACTTATATTTACGTAGAGAAAACACCTTTATTCCTCTAAAACATCGAAAATTCGGCACATGCTGAGCAGGCTTTTCGGTGCTGTGGGTGGACAGTCAAACTGTCTGACATTCCCTCATCAAGTGTAATTTCGGTCTGTATTTACAAGCTGAACACATGATCGGAAGTGGACTTGTCCTCCTACATTCCCCGCTTCCCGTCAGCAGTCGATGCTTGGGTGGTGTTTTCCGTGCAAAGCCATGCGCCTGGTTTCGACGGGGTTTGAGTTATCCGTCAGACAGTAAGACCCTGGAAGGGAGTTATGCGTTTCATGAATCTGCCTCGCATCGTCCACGGAAAGTTCAAGGTCTGCGCAATTCGAATAATGCACCTCTTTTGTAGACGCTGGCATCCTAGCATCGTGACACTCTTTGGCGGCCAGACCGCTCTCGTGTGGGGCCGATTTCTTGCTAGGTCTAGAAACGGCCTTCTTGACTCTCTTTTCACGGATGGGGCTTGCTAAACGTTGTCCCGCGGTATTCGGCCCCTTGATTCCAACCGAACGTTTCTTCTTGCTGATGACCTCCGGTGCACTTCCAGCCAGCTCGGTGCTGTCGCCATTCTTTTGCCTTCGGCCTGGCTTCCCGGAAGTACTTTGAAACCAATCGAGTTTCTTCAGCTCCTCTATGACGTCACGAGAAATCTTGGTTGCTACCTCAGGGTTCGCCTCGTCGTAATGTTGGCAGGACGGCTCGCCGCACTGTCTTTGAACATCCTGACCTGGAGCGGAAGACTGCTCATCCATCTGTCCATTTTCTTTCATGGGATCCCCCAATCGATAAACGACAGCATCTTCTCGCGTGGTGTCGTCAGATACGGAGTCGACGTCATCTGCCAAGCATGGCACGTCATATATGTCGGTATTCTTCGGCTCCTGCTTGCGACGGAAGCCGTTGCACTTCATAACGGTAGAGTACTCAGGCAGACCAGCCGAACTTGCATCACCCGTGGCTGTGACTCGGTCGTCAATTGCAGATACGGTCACCGGGAACTGGGCACCATATAAGGCACCGTCCAAGCCCTCCCCGCAAGCGACGATGCTCGTCATTTCTTTGGAGACATGCTCTCCAGGGGTGAAACGCTCCTTTTTGGCAAATAGTTCCCGCACTCTTTTCTTCACTTCCCTGACCCCTTGTCTGGCCTTCGTCAGCAGAGTCTGTGATTCGCTGGGCGGAGTCCAGGGCGGGGAAGGTGCACGGCCCAAAGCATACAAGGAAGACTCTCTGGAGGGCCACTTCGGTGCTCGGGGCAAATCGTCTAGCTGCGTGTCGACGAAATCGTCGAGGCAAGCAGGTGTCTCCTCACCCCATTGTGTAGACGCAGCTGAGTGCGATGCTCCTTCAAAGTTTTCTTCGCGGATAGGGTGGAGGAGTCTACTGTCCTGTGCTTCGCGGCAGATGGATTCCTGGTGACGTAACGTGCCCCCATTTTGGTCACACAATTTATTGTCAAACTCCTCGAGGTCCAGCTCTTGGTAGATTGGCTCATCGTCATGCGATACAACGTCTTTCATGTGATCGCTGCAGTCTTCCACGCTGTTTCCTTCAACAATATCGTTTGCGTACACGTTCGGGTCATGAGGGCACACCTCGTCGAACTCTGACGTAAAAGAGTCGTCGTCTATACCTGACTCCATGTCGTCTTCGAAGCCGTAGTTATGGAAAACGTTCGCATGCACCTCAACATCATCGTCTTCTGTCGTCGTCTTCGGTGATGCTGCTGATGATGTTGCTGAGCCGTCTTCCATGGGCGAGTGTCTCCACTTCATCAGCTGCTGCTGTCGCGACAGGGCTTTATTGTTGGCTTCCATGAGCACATCGACGGTGCTGTTGTCCGTTGCCGTCGTCAGCTTGCAACCGGAGATGACTGGGATGCAATAACCGTAGTCGTCAAGCGTAGTACTGGAGGGTAATGTCAGATGATGTCGGGCCCTGCTCTCGTTTTTATTTTGATGTCTTCTGCACACACACACACACACACACACACACACACACACACACACACACACACACACACACACACACACACACACACACACACACACACACACACACACAGCAGTAGCAACAACAACAACAGTAAGACACGCTACAGAAATACTAATGTTTGACATTATCAGTTAATAAGAACTTTCTTGAATTAAGCATAAGACTGCATGACATGATAGTGACAAGAGCCTAGTCTAGAGACCTTGTATCTCAGAAAGATTTCTTTTACGTTTTAACAGATCAGGGACCTCAAAGACAACCACCACCACCACCACTACCACCACCACCACCCCCCAAATCACAACCGCTATATAACTATCGTGACCACTACAACTTTATCATCATCATATGGAGGTCTCACCTGCGAACGATGAAGAGAAGAACTGCAGCTAGCACTACTACCAAAATGGCACCCACTACAGTCCCGATAACCAGTGCTATTGTGCTACTGGAGTCTGCAAAAAGATTGGGACAAACTTTACACCAGTCTGTCTGCTTTTTAGTTTGCCTGAGTTCTTGTCTTTGTTTTCTCATGCGTATTTCTTCTTACTTGTTATGCTCTACAAGAGTACATTTTATTAGAATTTTGGGCTGCACAAGATAATGCTTAATGAAATAATTACTTTTACAAGACAGTACTTAATAAAATACAAGTTTCTACAATATACTACTTAATAAAATACCGGTTTGTACATGATACTACTTAATAAAATACTGGTTTTTCAAGATACTACTGAATAAAATCTGATTAAATACTCCGTATCCTCATCCTCTCCATTCTCGAGATTCAAGCCTACTTACACAACTTTTAAAATTTGCCTTTTTTTGTCCATGTAGGTTAATATCTTGAGAACGGAAGGATTTATTCACTGGAAGTTAGTAAAATATTACCTTCTACAGCTTGTAGCTCACACATTTGACCCCAGACAAGCTCACTGGTAGACTTACTGACGCAAACGTTTTTAACGCCTGGCGTTAAGGTATGTGCTACCAAAGAACTTTATCAGACTTCAGCAGTAAGAGGTCACCGTAAGTCCTAAAATTTTCGTTAGTGCTGTTCCTGACCTTTTGAACTTTGTGCGTCTGATGCTGCGGCAGTCGGAAAGCTGCTGTTAGCACCGTCGTCAGCAAATGTAGGCTCGTGACTTGTGATGTTGCTGTCGACTGTTGCTGCGGTCTGCCACGTTTTCGTCATTGTTCCGATCGCTGATGAAAGTGATTTCATGAGAGCAGTCTTATTCGCTCATAAACATTTCCCTGACCATGTGCGCAAAGGGGGTGGGGGGGGAGAAAATTTGGATAAAGCTTCGAAGAACATGGATTTTCTATACAAGTGTAATAGGACAGACAGGGTTCTGTAAACAAGTAAACGGAAGTGATTAACTGCAAAGTTGAAGGGAGAAGTAAAACGAAATCAAGCAAGAAGGAGAAGAAGGACGAAGAAATGAAAGAGAAGAATAAAGAAAAGTATGGTACCATGGCATAGACAAGAGACAGAGGTTAACATCATGGTCTTGTGGACTAATGTCATGGTCTAATGTCTGAAACAATCCCGCCAAACAAATAAAAAGGATAATAAGAAAGACTAGATTTTTAAGTCATAGCTAAAAGATTTTAACCGATATCGTATTCAGAGAATGGTTAGTCATATTGCGTAAAACTTGTAAAATAATTCTTACTTGAAATTTCTTTTGAAGTGTCGTTACTGGACGAGCAGGTCATATTAAAGTTGCGCGTATAGTCTTCCGCTGAAACATTACAGAACGCATCACGCAATATGTTAGAAGTAATTCATTGTGCATTCCAGTATAAAATATGGTGTAAAATAACCAAACTAAGGCACATACACACACATACGAGCGCTCACACACATACACACGAGCGGTCATATATTCACACACATACGCACACAGACACATACTGACAACTAGTGAACTAAGCTACTCTTAAGGGACATAATATGCAGAAAATGCAGAAATAATGAACATTAAAGGGAACTCAGCCCTTATTGTATACATAAAATAGAGAAAACATATTACACTTGTTTACTGTGCATAAGTGAGCGCGTGTATGTATGAGCTTGGAAGTGCAGTATGCAAGAAAGAAAGAAAAAGGAAAAAAAATGATATCTCAACAGGCTTTTAACTGTTTAGTACTAAGTATGTCGTCGACACTTTATGATAAAATCATTGATCTGAAAGTAAGAAAAGACCCATGGCTGTTTTTGCTTGAAGCCGACAAACCACCATACTGGAACTCCTACAGCGATGCTGTTTTCGTATTTAGAATTGCCTTTCGTCTGTAGTTGTGTATTTTTGATATACCTCCATTATTGCATTTTTTTATTTTCTCGAAATGCTTCAGTTCTTGTCCTGCTGTGAGTTTAAAATTGCGGAGGAGTGTACTAATCTTTCTATATTATATGCTGATTTATATGGCATTGCAACTGATAAGATGTTTGGCGGCTTCAGCAGGTTCTAGTACAGTGCGCGCATGGTCTATACAGTAGAAGTAGGTCAGTGGGTAGATCAAGGGTCGAAGATCTGATAACCTACCTTCAAACCCTAGCCAAAGCAGGCTGGGAGCTCCAGTGTACTCAACTCTAACGTGTACAGTAATAGGAGTCAACAACCCGCCCAAGCTTTTTTTTGCCACCACGTCCGTCTGCTCATGAAAGGGGCTGAACTCAGCCAAAGAGTTTATGGAGTCTTCAACCCGTACATACCAGTTGCGGGACCTGGTGATTGAAAGTAATTCGAAAGATGTAAACTGTTATGACCTCTTTTGTATACAACTGTGTTCTTAGAGGAAATATATTATTTCAATCACATTCGCAAGAGTGAGTCAGTCAGTCAGTCAGTCAGTCAGTCAGTCAGTCAGTCAGTCAGTCAGTCAGTCAGTCAGTCAGTCAGTCAGTCAGTCAGTCAGTCAGTCAGTCAGTCAGTCAGTTATAGACTGCAGAATAGACCAGACTAGTGAAGTCTGAGTTACACTTACTTTGCTCCATTAATGAAGGCATACTGAAATAGGGAGACCCTATTGTTTCGCCCCGCTGACGACCAGATGACACACGTGACTGTACGTGACAGGGTTGACGCCTGTTCACTGTCCTGTGACCTCGTGACAATGATGGAGGCACCTTGTGTCTCCGAGATACTCTGGAAACCCATGCGAGCGTCTAGAATGGTTGACTCTGGTTACAGACGAAGAACATCTCGTTAATCGTTTCTTTTCTTTTTTGTTTTTCATTGCAACATTGTCGCGTGTCGCTTACTGGCTTACCACAGGTCAGGGTACGGGGGAGGGGAAAGGGGCCCAATCCAGTTCAGTTCCTTGACCCCAGGTAGACGGACCAGTTTACGACTCTTTACAGGGTAGCCCCTACTGTCCCTTTCTTCCCGTTTTTATAGGTCTGGGGCTATTTTTACGGTGAGCGGACCTCGCACTCGAGAGTATAATGTGCTGCGGCTCTACGAGACATCACATATGCATCCGCCGGAAGAGTCTGGAAAGGAGCGGACCTGGAGACAGCGGGTGACGGACGATGCACTTGTTCTATCAAGGACTCTTTTTGTACATCTCCCATTAGTTACCTGTCCACACTTAGCGCTTGTCAGGCCTCTCTAGTTTACCTAATTTGTTGTTTCTGCCGCGGCATTATAGGTCCCGGGCTGAGTGGGGTCAGGTAGCAAGGGGGCGTTGGGGAGGAGTGTATGCGTGTCATTGTGACGTCAGAGGGTTGTTTTTGTTTTGTCTTGTGACCGTAAATAAATGTATGTTTGCTACTGTCCCTACGTGTGTGTGTGTGTGTGTGTATTTGTTCGCTGAGAGACTGGTTTTGTTTCGCATCGCGCGTTTGAGTGTTTGTCGAACCTGTTTGACTGTGAGCGTGCCTGTGAGAGTGAAACTCATATCACCCGACTGCATAAGGTGACAAACATAACGTTTAGGATCTCTAGTCTAGTGGTAAAGGCGCTTGACTTTGAAACAGAATGGTCTTTAGATTTAAAAAAAACTCCCCTTGCTCATTCCGCAGAAACTGGTGCCCGATTTATCAGGGTAGATAAAGGCACTGGAAGGAAAAGGTTGAACTCCAACCTTCACTTATGTTCACTGTTTCTACAGCGACTATAGGACTCATTACTATGCACCATATACCTTTATACACATCGCAGAATAGCAAAGGACTCAGTGACACTCACGTGGAACGCAGAAGTACTGGATTGTGGACATCAACGATTCATCTGAATCGTAAACAGGAATTCTGCAAATCGAAGAATTCGCTCGAGCGACAGGAGATCGGAACTCGCAGGATCTCCCCATCAAGCAGGCATGTGCCAAATCCATGAGGTGGTCGTTGGCGAAGTCCTGGTAGCAGAACCGGAAATAGTGGCGCACGCAGCAGGTGCTTTGGACATCACAGCTGACCTGGTAGCTGCAGCGCGAGAAACCTGAAGAGCGACGAAAACCATTTTTGGCCTGAGACAACGCGATGACTGACGGCGGGCCTTCATCTGGGCATCGCAGGTAATGCTTGGAGCAGGCGGTCAGGTCCATCCCAGAACACTTGTCTGAATCTTGCGTCTTGTAAATTTCTGCAACTGTTCCGGCAAAACTGAGCGTGACTTGACCTGGTGGAGTGCTTCTCCACTGAACCCAAAGTACTGGCAGTGTTGGAACAGTACAGGATGAGACACTTCAAAGATGCCCGCCTCCCAAGAAATGGCTGGACGAGGCGAGTTGCTTTTAAGTGGCCCACCTTGTACATGTGTAACTCCTCTGCCTTCTTTATGGTTCAGAGTTTCTTGCTGATAACCGAGTAAAAGTGGTTTATATCTATAAATAATCAACCGTGCTTTAAAGAGTTAACAAAATTTGATAACATGCACGCATTCGAGTAACACTATTTTAACTGTTTTCCTATCATTTCAAATGGACTTTTATTATTCAGATTTATAAACACTACCAAAACTAATCATTACTTATGTCAGACTCTCCAGAGAATCCAAACTAATACTGTTGTAAAACTATAATACTATATCATCTCATTCAACCATTACCAAGCAGTACAGCTTTGGTATCTCATAAAATAATTCATTTTTATTGAAAAAAACTAAATTAATGTTATCAAAGCAGTGTTATGTAGTACCTATTTATCTATCAACTGCTAATTTACATAACAATTCTAAAACATATTTAATTTTCAGTGCAGTAAACTTTTATGTTGACCTTAGAAAAAAAGATGGTTATTCTCATTGTCTTCAAGGAAGCTGCACGTGGAAAGCATCATTACAAAAAACGTCAAGTGACTGAATTAAAGTTTGGGCCTTTAAAATAAATGTTCACCACATAAATTACTTTGCAGTTATTTCTGGAACTCGGTCGAGATTTCCGAATTTAATGCGTTTTTACAGCATTTCTAGTCTTTAGTTGCACCCTTAGAGGGAAGCCTTTCTCTTTTCTCGTGCTAAAAAAGTGAAAATGTAAACGAATTGCTTACATGAAACAATTTAGAGTAGTATTTTAGATAAAAGACTGTTCTAGAAAAAAACCACATATGCACTCAATCTTTCTCTCGCTCACACATTTCTACACACATATGTAATATGCTACAATCATGCTCCTCACTAGAGTATGAGTATGTGCTACACAAATCTTGCGCTTATTATTATTAAATACACACACACACACACACACACACACACACACACACACACACACACACATGACCTGTCTATTCCGTGATTGTGCCACACCCAGGTAACTTGTGGCAAAAACAGAATGACACATCCAAGGACACATCAGGATACGAGAAAGCGATTTACAAAGTCAGGGAGAGGAAGGGCACGAGATGATAAAGGATATTAATTACATGTTTACCAGAGTTCAGCGTCTTACTCAACAAAAGTGTGTTGTTAATGTCTTTTAATTAATTTTTTAGGAAAGATTACGAAGACAATGGCGCAGCAGCACGATCATAAATTCCACCAAATAATACAGCGGTTAGATATTGGAGGCAGGGAATACAGGATATGTATAGTTCAGACATATACACTCGGAAAAACAATGACACATCATCATAATTACAAGATCACACGGCAAAAAAATCGAAAGTCAAACAAAATATGAACATATAGATACATGGACAGACAGACAGACCGACAGACTGACAGACAGACAGACGGTGCGCACGCACACACGCGCACAGAGCATAGAAGGGGGAGCGAAAGAGAGAGAGAGAGAGAGAAAGGGAGCAGAAGAAGAACAAATTAAATAATTTACAGGTTGTTACAATTTGTCGAGTGACATAGGTCTAGCAGTCAACACATACCTGTCGGTGTGAGCAACACCATGGCAGCAAACATGAGCACGGCAGCCATCCTGAACAAAGCTGACATTGGGGCATTAGTTACATTATGAACGACGAAGACATTAGGGCATTGATTACATGATAAACAAGAAGGCAAGTACTGCAATAAAAACCTTGCAATCAACAACGAGCAGACTATCATCATTTAAGTAAACTGACTTCTGAGTAGTAGCAGCAACTGCATCAAACTGTACCTTGAATTTCTACTTGACGACACTTGACGACAATCGTTACCACCTGCATTTAGGTTACATCCTGATATTGATCAAAGGTCCAGACAGAAATATGGATAAATGCAGCCTCGTGTATGCTAACAATGCTTCCGAATATCCCGAGGCGGAAAAAGTAATCAGCCTCATCTAGAACTCACTTCTGTTTCATTGCAAAATATTTGACAGATGGATGGAGCTCACAAAAACACAAATTAACCAAAACAAAGCTTTAAACGGAAAAACTAAAAAAAAAAGGAAAACAAACCCAAAACTCTGAACAAAAAGTCAACCAAACAAAGTTAACCCAAACCAAAAAATAACAGACATGTGTTTACTCACAACTCTTCAGTCACAGTGTTATCAGTCAGTAGAATGTGGGGATGGTGAAACCATGCATATCACATCAGATCCAGTCACCACAGGGCTAGCGTTCATGTTCCTCATTCGATGCACGTCTAGCCTTCTCTTCAGTCAGTGCGCGTCCCAAGTGGCAAAGTCCTGTAAGGTCTTCAGATCCTTCCTCACCCCTTTCTCCCCCTTAGGAGCATGTCGGATCAGTCCGAGGCTATTGTATTATCAAACGAGTGAGTCCATTTAGAAGAGGACAGGGGGTTTCGCTCCTAGACGTTTACTATAACAAGCAGCTGGAAAAATTAGTTGCGAGGATTTGTATCATTAGGTAGTTTTTTTCGCTTTCTGAAAGGTACCATCTATTTCAAGATTTATGACAGTTACAGAAATGTCTTTCTCTCTGTAGGTATAGATATTTTAAAACACTTACAAAAGACGGTTTAAAAACTGGTCAAGACTTAAACAAAATCATGAGTGGTCTCTATATGTTGGGGGGGGGGGAATCAAATCCTGAAACATGACCAGTTTAGCATTAAAGGTCGTGAGCTCATGTTAAAAACTGGGGGGAAATCGCCACAAACCCTCTAGTAAATGAAGATTAGACCGGTAGGCATGACAACAACCGTCTGTCACGAACAGGTTAGGCCAGCAGGCATGACAAAGGCCCTCTGTCAAGTCCCGGTTGTGCTAAGAGGCATGACAAAGTGTGTCCTGCGCACCAACCCCTCGGCGAGCTTTCCTTGTCGATATCCCAAGACAGGGTTTGGGAGGAAAAAGTAATTATGTGATCTACTTGCTTTAGGTGTGTTCTTGCCTATCACGCGTTTGCATAACTAACACATCCGGGCTGGGCCTTGCCAGTCAGATCCGTAAGATAAAAACACCCGGAGCAAGGAGGTGGGAGGTATTCTGTTCCAATGGGCAAAGCGTTAATATTGACGAAACCTTGGAGGAGGAGGGGGGAATTCCCATTGAACCCGCAATTAAACTTATAGCTGCTGGTTCTGTAAACATGTGCTACATGCGGATAAGGAACAGTACGTCTGAGACAATATTCTGAATCTGGAGACTGGTGACATTCTTTAGTCAGTCGCACCGATTGAAGTTGCCAGTCAAATGACTGAATGACTGACTGTAGACAAGAATTTAACGTTTGTGGCACAAGATCTCAATAAGAGGGTGGAAACGTTACAGCGCGTATTTAACATCCTCTAACCTTTTGGATGTGGGTCTGGAGAAACTTTGTTGCCTTCATGTACAATATATTTTTAAAGGTATGATCAAACTCAAAATTATTTTTTTTTAAGTAGGTTTAGTTCTAGGAGGTTTCCTACACCAAAAACTATCATGGCCTTCGAGTTCCAAGACGTTATCTAAGTACAATAGCATTCACGGATGCTGGGGTGGTCCGGTGGCGCAACAGGTAGCGCCCGTCATCAGTACAGTGAGGGTTGGCTGTCCTGGGTTCAGCTCTCATTTCGGGCACGCTATTCTTTTTATGCTTGTGGTTTCTTTTCACAGGGCTGGCTGCTTTGCTGTGATATAGCCTTAGCTGCTGGCTCGCCGTAAAACACCTCAGCGCCCCCCACCCCCACGGATGCTGCTGACTTCTGGTCAAACCTCTTCCATAGGCTGAGGGACGGCGTTGAACCCAGATGTGCTTTCCACCTCTCCAGCATTAAGGAAATATTTAAAAAATATATTTTGTGTAATAAACAAAGGACAGCATGAAGTCAGCCTATCAGATTAGCAGAAAAGTTGCCAAGCTCACATCTGCTGAAATAAACTGCGTCCAGATATCACAAGGTGGGATGGCTGCTCCATCAAATCTTTGGTAGCAATGTGCTCAGAAGTAGACAGCACTTCGCTGCCCCATAACTTAGGCCTTAGGACATACGTCTTCTGGAGGAGATAAAAGACGCCACTGCGAGAGACAAGATGAACATACAGGTGACTATACGTGTCTTTCACGACAAGAGGGAGTGGCCAAGGTGAAGCATTTTATTGCTGACCCTACATAGTTCGTGGCGGTTGAAGATATCGCCTTCAGTCTGGTAAAGGAAAACCGTCAATTTTACCGCGCCAACTGGCTCGATTTAAAAAAAAATCTAAAAAATCTAAGAAAATTACTTAAATTTGGGTGTAGCCAGAAAGCAACAGCCCTATGATAAACTTTTTGAAAATGTCACTTGTGTTTGGGTGTAGCCAGAAAGCATCTTTAACAGCACAGCCCGATGACAAGCCTTTTTAAAACTGTCATCAAATAAGCTGCATGAGAAAGTTGGTTGGTATTGTGACATTGACATTTTCATGTAAGTGTGTTTGCTTGTATGTATCTGTGAAAGTACACTGTGTACATCTGAACATTTCTGTGAATATACCAACATGAACTCCGAGGGCAAAAACTCACCTCCACATTCCGTTCGGCTTATCTCCCCGAACATGTGACACCGATACAAAAGCCATATTTCTGGCTCTGGATGCGAACGTTGATCCTTCTCTCAGACACAACCTAGCTACGTACCTACGTCTGCCAAAGACACACTTCGCCGTAGGAATGAGCTTGTGTGTGGGTATAGATAAGCAGCGGTAGGGAAAGGGAGTGAGAGAGAGAAAAAAAATGTAACAAGTCACAGGCTATTGCCACACATTTCATCGTTCGTCACAACACTGCGGACAGACAGCTACAACCTCACGGACATCTGGTGTCAAATGAGATCGTAATATTTTTATATTCTCTGTCTCTCTCTTACAAACACGCACAAACGGACGCACACATTCACACATACCCGCGCACGTGCACACACGTATGCATATATATACACATACGTGCAGGCTCGCGCAGACTCGGAGTGAAAGTTTCTATGTATGCGTGTAACTGTACAGTATGAAGTCCCATCTGTGTTTGCGTATCTCCCGTGTTTATCTTGGTTATTATAAAAGAAATGCGTTGATATAATCGCTACATAGTTTTATTTGGAACGGCACTTAAAGGACAGTGCAATTTTTAAGAAGGATTTGGTAAGGCTTAGTGCAAGGTACTGTTTCCCAAAATCTAGATAAATACTCCCGGCCTTTCCGTTCTCGAGATACATAGCTACAAACATACAGAGAGATCCAGACGTCAGGACAGTGTCAACCAATGGAAGAGCTAATTCGTTAATTAGGCGTTTTTATGTACAAACGTGACTTCATGATGTTGACCTCAATCTGTGTATGGTGATATATTGCAAACGGAAGTAGTTGGGTGTGTGTGTGTGTTGGGGGGGGGGTAATTAATGTAGACTTTGAGAAACACCATCTTGCAATGAGCTTCCAGTCAGTACAAAAAAGTTGCAACCTGCTAGACCTTTCAAAATAACGAATCATGTAAATCCCTAATAATGATGAATCACAGAAATAATATAAAGTGCATTAATAAACAAACTCAGTGTCATTGGGATTACCTCACTTAAGAGTTTCTTTAAGCAGAGAAACCTCATTTCAAATTATCTATTTAGTCTGATCTGTGACTGTACAGAATTGTGTCTCGTCAGACTCAGACGGTCCTTGTACTATAAACGTCTACAAGGATTTGCCTGCTGGCCATCAGTGTTAAAGACGCCCATGTCTTAAACTTGCCAGGTTCTCATGCGTTTCGAAAAGAAAGATACATGGAGTTACCTGCAGTCTCTCCCACAAGCTCCCTCGCGCTCTCATTTTATTATTTTGTTTCTGTTGTGGGGAAGGGGGGGGGGCGTGCGTGTGCTCATGAGGTGTGGATGCATATACAAGACAGGAAAACAATTCATATAGTGCCTCTACTCGACTACCTATTTTTGCATCGCCTGACTACATGTTATTTTCTCTTTCCTTTCCTGCTTCTCTCTGTCTGTCCGTCTATTTACGACCATCCTGAACCCTTCTCTTTCCTTCCTTCCCTCTCTCTCTTTCTCTTCTGACTGTATATCTAGTCGTCTTTCTGTCTTATTTTTTGCTTTTGCGTCGTTCCGTCTAATAACCGGTGTGGTATTGTTCTCTCTCCACTACAGCAGAACAATCTCGCATTGTCTTGCGATTACAGGTTACCGCTGATTGCGTAGAAGCCTTCTTAACCGAGTGTTTATTTTTGACTATGCGATTTTCGTGTTTAAAAAATCTGTACATGCCGGTCATAAACAAGTTTTCCATAGTCACAATATGTGCTCGGTTGAGAAGGCCCTTTTGGCCACACTTACCCTGTCTAAAGCTTGAAGATTTGGTGTTCTAGCGAGTAGCCAGAGATTTCAGTTTAGTCATTTACACCTGGACTGGTACCAGTTGACGAACCCGCCGGTACCGGTCGTCGGAGCCTTGAGCCGTCATCCAAGATGCTAGAATACATTTTCTACCAGTTGACCAGCTTTAGGCCTCATGAACCTTTCACCAGCTGATCAACCTAAGGCTCCGTGAAGTTTTTGCCAGCTGATAATCCAAAAGAACCCCGAACGTACCACGCATATCTTAATGAGAAAGTCCGAACTTATCAAACACAAAGTCACGGAGTGATTTGTACAAAGCACTCATTCCCCCCCCCCCCCCCGGGAACACGGATGAAGACACGGTGAGCAGAGGAGAGACGAAAGGCACACATGGGCGATGGTCACGCTAGACTGCTTTCGGTCTCTCCCTTCGCCCACCTGCGGCCCAGATGCGAGTTAGTCAGCACGTACGTATGTGACAGTTTTACGATTGTGACAGCCGATGCGAAGAAGTCACACGCACACAGCATGCGGCATGTCTACATTAATGCCCGTAGACCCGTTGCTAAGACACCAATAGCATGTTTACACAAAACGCATGCACAGCTTACACAATTGAGGCACAGGCACAGCTTACCGACGCACAGTTTGCGGCAACGAACGCGCAGCTCGCCTACGCACCGCTTACGCACATCGTTGGACAGCTTACACGCGTATAGTTTACGTCCACGCATACGCGGCTTACCTGTGTACTTCTAATACGGTCCAGAGTTTGCTGATACTATATATATATATATATTTGCGAACTGCAAATGGTGTACTGAGGAGTAACACAGTTTACTTGGTGTGCGTGAAAGCTCACGAGTGTTACAGACGATGATAGAAACTTTTTTTTAATATACCGTAAGAGGGTCTTATGCGTGTTGTGGGCCTATGCACGTTACGTCAGATCCGTTTTGCACACGGGTACCTTCCATGAAAAGGTACAGGTAGTCTCGTGACGTCACGGTCATTTGTAAGTGAGGTGTCAGCTATGTCACGGCTGTACCCGTCTT
Source organism: Marisa cornuarietis (assembly GCA_004794655.1). NCBI lineage: Eukaryota > Metazoa > Mollusca > Gastropoda > Architaenioglossa > Ampullariidae > Marisa > Marisa cornuarietis. Next base: position 3,852,326 of record SMMW01000617.1, on the reverse strand, counting down.
TTCTCCCTCACTGCCCTATCTTCCCCACCCCTCTAAGGAGTGTGATATTCATTTCACAGCTGAACTGAAGGAAGACTGCTGCGATACACACGGTATCCAACCAGCGAGTGTGTGTGCACTTGAAATTTGGAAGCAGTGTTTCTTTTTCAGCAAGTCATTTATAAGTTATCACATCGACCACCACTCGTTCTTTTGGTTTTTTTTATGTATTTATTTTACTCGTTTGTTCGTTCGTATGATCGATTACATACATCGCCTCACGAGCATATACGCACGCGTGTGCGCACACATTTGCATACTGATGACGCCGAATTTTGTAAAAGGAAACAGTCATTGGAAGACATGCGTGGCAAGCCTCAATTTTCCACCTGCTGCGCAGAGGCTGAGAGTAACCTGGTTGAACTCGTAACAAATCTCCTTGTTACAGTCATGTAGCACGACACTGTCCTTGCAGCCTCCTAACCTTCAATGCACACACCTTCAAAGTGCGCTTAGTAAGTGTTTCGGCTCTTAATCTCCTTAAAAGATGTCTAAGCCACTTCGCTTGATCACTTCCTTGAGTGTATTTCCTGTCTTCCTCATCAGCTGTGGCTCTCCAGCATCAGAAGCAGTATCACGGTTGTCGACGGCATGTTTACTATGAAAAAAAGAACCTCTCAGATTGACCACACGAAGAATTGTTAGTTGCAAGTCATCATCCATTATCGCTGGTCTTGTTTTATTCTGCGAGACTTAAAGCAGACAAGGTGCGAGGCTGTCTTCTTTTCATTTCTTACCTTCAACAGTTTATTTTTTCACGCATCATTAGTTTTGAGTCAAAAGGCTGCTGAGACAGTACGACTCATCTGACTGCAAGATGCTGCACTTCCTTCAGCATAGGCACAAGCACTTCAGAGGCTAGGTTCACCCTTATCGTTATGTTCATCGTTGATGATTCTCTTTGGGATCTTCGCCGTCTCCGGAAGCGACTTAAGGAGGGAAATGGTTACAATCACAGGATATCTGCTAATTGTCTTCTGGGCAGCATCATTCTTGACGCGGCCAGCTCTGTCAGGTAATGAACCTTTCAGGATGCAATAGTTCCATGTAGGTGTAAGATTTGTTGGTTTCCTTGTCAACGTAGGTAAGACTATTGAACCTGCGCGTCTCCGGATTCCGACGCCAGGGCTCTACGTCCAACGATCTCACGTAGTAACGCTGTTAGGCTTTTTTTTCGGGGGGGATGGGGGTATAGATAATGTTAAAGAAATTAAGAAAAAAACAAACAAAGAAACAGGCAGTCCCAGCATGACATTCATACTTTTTAAACCGGTGACTACTGATATTTGTGCTACTAGTTTTTATTCATTTAGGGGGACGATCATTGCTTATTGTCATATTATTACTTCCTTTACTAAAATAACTTTTTTTCAATTCTCTACTACTTTTCTCCACGTAAGACAATCCTTTCCAGCAGTAAAATAGATCTCCTTCCTGAGTATCGATAAAAAATGTGAGTGGTGCATAACATATATACCTGCTCAACGCCTTGTATGTATGTGCAACACATAATGCCGTCTGCTTCCAATTTTTCTTACAAATTATCACGGCAAAGGCCAGATTTTCTTGTTCTGAATACTAGATTGAACTTTTGGGAATACAATACAGCTCCAGGTAATTTCTTTTACATGGAGTGAATACCCCCTCAACCTCCTCCTCTAAATTCTCGATATACAGGCCACAGAAAGTCTCAAAATAATGACACCAGGAATGTGCGTGTGTACGTTGCCATAGCTACAGCCTATGGGATAGACGGGATCATATGTTAATTGGGCGTGTCAGTGGTCATTCCAGGTGGCTATTCACTGAGAGTAAGGAAAATCTGTCTTGCATGATGCATCTTACATTGCCAATTCAAGAAAGTTTTAAAGTCTAGTAAGACCTTTAACTTGCCTCATGCTACAGAACCTCGGTATTTGCCGGTTGTTTCCGTTACCGTACTCATTCCAACAGACGTGTCTCTGGACAAGTTGCTGATGAGCAAAGCGTGTCCTCGCGACTCGCAGTGCGGCACGCACCTGCTGAACTGTGAACCCGACGGTGTGGTCAAGGTCAAGGACGCCATCCACGGCTTCAAGTCTGCGGAGCAGCAGCCTTTCTGTCTGGCCGGCTCAACTGACCATTGTGGCGAGGGCAAGGAGGTGGACAACTGCTGCAAATATGAAAACGGAACGGACTGCTTGCAGGCAAGTTGAACCATAAGAGTTTAGAAGGAGTTAGAATGACCGCTCGGGAATGTAAGAAGCGAGAGAGAGAGAGAGAGAAAATGACAGTAGAAAAGCTTTTTTTTTTTTAAGAAGCTAGAAGTAGAACATGAGGCTTTTTTTTACAACCTAGCCATTGTTCTAAAAAGGGATGGGAAAAGAGAAGGGGGGAGAGAAAGGGTTAGGAGGTGAAAGTGGGAAAGGATTGATCATGTGATTATTTTGACCTCAGCCTCCACCAACCAGCGACCTTGACCTCCTCCACGACGCGTGTCAGGGCAAAGGCCATTGCCTTTTTCGCTCGGAGAGAGCTAACGAGGGTCCATGTGACAGCTCTGAGGGCTACACACCCTACTCTGCCGTAGCCTATGAATGTGTCAAGAGTAAGTAACAGCAGTAACTCGAATGTGTCAATAACAACATTAATAACAAATAAAGACGCAAAGTAAAACTGCAATTATTATTAACACGTCAACAGAGTGCTTCAAGAAAAGTACAATTTTATCTTCGATTCGTTTACTCCGAGACACACGGATCATATTGAGCTAGTTACCGTGGACTGCACAAAATCAGGCGTGACGAGAGGAGGGTACAGGGAAGGGGTCTGTTGTACCCGGGCCCGCGGCTGTGAAGGGGGCCCGGCTTTGGCCAGCGGATTTTTTTCTCTTCTTCTTTTCCTTTTCTTTAAAAGAAAGTTGGCGTAACATTCCTTACCTGGGGATTTTTTTTCTATGGAGCGGGATTTTACAAGTTTGATCATTTATCGTCATTGTTCCTCGTTTACTAACTATACCTGTAAACAACTCTATGTTCAAGTAGTGATGTAGAGCCTAGTGCACTTGTCCTAATGTTTGCAGTCTATATTACGTTAGTGACTGAATGAAATGTAGATATTGACAATCGAATTATAAGCATATTATCATATACTGGGAAAAAAATTTACCATTACATTTACAAGGGGCCCGGGGTCCTGGGTCCGTGCTGGTTATCGGCGGCCTTGCACAAAATTATCCTTTTAAATAAAAGGACCTTGCAAAGATAGATAGGAAAATCAAAAGTATAATAAATATATGAAATAAGCAGAATTCGACTGTTCCTAATTCAATCCATCATGAAAGGGCACTTTTTGTAGATCCAAAAGGAGTAAGGTGTGTTTAACGGAATTATAAACATAAAGTCTACATACAGGGTTACGTAGACTATGTCACCCTCTTAAATCCTATTCCTGCAGGCAGTGGAGTCCAATAATTACACGTCAAGTAAAAAATCAATGAATATTGCTCACGGTGATAAAAATAAATTATAATATTGCATTTAATTGCAAGCAGGCTCTGTAGTTAAGTGCTTTACCCTTGAACTGCTGGCCATCACCATTTTTATGCAGAAAGGAGAGATGTGACTGGAAATTTTTTAACTTTCTGCCAAAGTAGCTTTCTTTATGGTTTAGTGGAGATGGTTGTATTGGGAATGCTTCAGTTATAATTATTGGGGATTTTGTGCCACATTTCTTGCTCATCATAATTGTGGGAAAAAATATGTTTGTCGCACACAAAAGCACGTGTCGATGGCGCAGCCACAGAGAGTAGCCCACGTGCACGAAAGAGTTAAAAGGAGTTATGTAAGTAATATTAAATAGCTTTGTGAGTAATAAACGAGACCCGGTTACGTTAAGTTTAACATACTGTGCGCTTCGGTTAGAGGTGGATAAAGTAAACATGGTGGCGGTCTTGTGCATGTTGCAGGGTCTTCGCTGCTGAACCCTGTGAAGAACAGGTCCGCCGCCACTGGCTCAGATATTCACATTTTCTACCCGGGACGTTATGGCAACCAGCACCTAACGGAGAGCTCGGCGAGCACCCAGCGATTGCAGCGCCTTCTGTCTGGTCCAGCAGCCAACGAAACATCTACTAGCCACGAGAATGGAACTATGCAGGACTTCCTGGCACGGGGAATGAGGTAAGATATATATATATATATATAAATATATATTTATACACTCATAGCATGAGAAGGATGTTAGAAAAGCAGAGAGTATCAGACCAGGTTGGGTATCGGGGAGGGCAAACGATCGGCAAGAAGCAGCCTGTTTTAAAAAGTACGTGCATTTTTTTCAACACGTGACGTCTGCAAGGAAGTCCGAACAGAAGACAAATTGTAGGTTGTAAGTCGTTTAGGGGTAGTAGTCGTATCTCAGGTGGGGTCGCAATACGGACGGTCTTCATAAGGAAGTTTTACCGTAATAGGATAAAACGTATGGAAACTGGCTTAAAATGACATATAATAAGATTAGAAATATAACACGACAAAGCTATTAGATAAAGCATAATTGGATATTATTTTGATTTGAAACATTGACTAACATTTCGCCCAGCTGAGACAGCAGACGGCACTTCTCGACTGTTTGGGTGTAATGAAACATGAATGGGGAAGCCTGTCTAGTGCATATGAATGTATGTGGGTGGGTGGGGTTTGTGTGGTGTGTGTTGTATGGTGTGGGTAGGTTGTCTGTGTGTGTATGTGTGTGTGTGTGTGTGTGTGTTTGTGTGTGTGTGTGTGTGTTCTGTGTGTTTTTTGTGTTAATTGTTTTTTTATGCTAAATTGTATCGAGCTGCCACACTCTGGGGCGAATAAAGTATTATCTTATCTTATCTTATGACAGGGTATAATACTGAGATTATAGTTGCATAGAGAAGCAAGAAGTATGAGCAGATCACTTGACCTGAAAATTAAGTGTGAGATGTACGAGTACGACTAAAAAATTGTTCAGATATAAAATGTTTAAATTATGGGTGACATGCTGTGTATGTATTACATGACCTGAGGTACTCAAGTGCCAGTTTTAGTAGGAGCCTAAGCGTTTGCTGGTTGCCAATAACTAGATCTTTAGTTATCTCGAAAAGTTTAAGCTCCAGAACTTTCTGTTGTTCTAGGGAAGAATTGCTGCAGTTTAAAGGGGAATAAACTCTCTTTGAGTTTGTATATTTTTTGAAATTTCTTTTTTTTTGTTGGTCGTGGAAAAGAAGTCGAAAGTTGTAGGAAACGTGAGATCATGTAGTGTATCTGTGTCATGGTACATTGCTCAAAAGTCAAGAGGTCATTGTAGAGAAGAGATGTTCGAGTTCTCGTAGTGTCAGTCTGGCTGTGGCTTCCAATCATGACAGCAGCGATGTTAAAGAGGATCTCGACGATATTTTTTTAACACTCTCGTGAAACTCGTCCACTAAGACTTTTGTAACTTTGACCTTTAACCTACTTTGACAGATACCGCTGCTTGGTAACCGCGTCATGGAATCTGCACATGGGGTTGTCTCGGGAAGATGATCAGGGCGAGTCTGAACTAGCGGTGCAAGTGGTGTACCTGCGACTGGTGGGAACTCGCGGTTGTACCAAGGTCACTGTGGTTGACCAGAACCAGCAGTCCATCTTCAGGTGCAAGATGACTTTCATAAATCTTTACCTGTAAAAACCTTTATTCTTATTCCCACTGGACTGCACGAGCAGCACAGCTCATATTCGTTGCACTCACGTATCACGTTTTACAACGGCCACACCTGTCGCCTATCACCGTCACCATGATCACAGCAACAACAATGACGATGACCATCAGGACGACGACGATCACAACTGGACCACCACGAAGACGACGACTAAGACGACGACTATCACCCCCATCACGATTCCTTATTCACCGGGGGAAATTTTTCCATCGTGTTTCTATGTTCTCTTAATGTAAAGTACATGCCACCAGCCAACATCTTTTTAAAATAAAATATAATTCATCTGCCACCTCTTCTACATCGTTGTGCTAAAAGGGAAGAATGAAGCATGTCATTTATTTGTTACTACCTGTTAATTACCTTTATCATGAACCTCTTGACATCTCTTGTAAGTGGCATTATCTTGTGATTGACTTGTTAACATATCTTGCATGTGACCTTTCAATATTCCTTGATAAGTGCAGCTGTCGCCCGGGACTTGTGACGACTGTTTCGGGGAGACAACTGAAAAAAATGAGGGCGCCACTGGAGGTGTACATTGAGCTTGCTGCCTCGATATGGGAGGACGATTTCTTGTGGCTGCAGTTTCAGTGTAAGCAATGGCTGTAAAGCTTACTCTAGACCAACATCAATTATTTTTCCCCTTTTTGAAAACTATTCCAAGACGTAGAATGTGTAACGAACGAATAAACGGGAGAAGAAATTCCTGGGAGGATCAGAAAGTTGTAGCTTCACTCTACTTTAACGTTTCTGAAATATACGATTTTATTAAACCTCTCCTAGTATTCAATTTCAACTCAAACGTCATCGGAAATATTTTTTTGTGGGGTGGGGTAAGAGGTTGAATAAGAGAAAGGAGCGAGCAAATGAAAGAAAATGAAAAACAAAACAAAGGAAAGAAAGATAGAAAAGGATAGAAGAATGAAAAGAAATGAAAGAATCTTATTCAACATGTTCGTTTTAAAGTTAGAGAAATCGAGAAAGAAAATGATGAAAACAAAAAAAAGGATGAAAAGACAGAAAAGAGATCTAGAGAGGAACGATCGAGAGAAAGAGAGAGAGAGAGGAAAGACAGAAGGGGAGACTCAGAAGGAGGGGGAAGAGAAAGAGAGAGCGCTGTGCTCACCTGATTTAATCATTTTTATCTCTTGTCAGCTATGAATGATGACCCTATCAGCATAACGTGCAATTTCGACGTCGAGGAAAAGCCGATGAGTACATCAGCAGCGACAGTGACAGGTGAGAGACTGGGTTATCCTGCTTTAACACCCTCAAGGATCTTCCATCATTTCTTCTCTCTCTTTTTTTCTCTCTCTCTCTTTCTCACAGAATGTCAGGGGGTTGGCAATGTTGAGCAGTTTTTAAGAGAATTTAAGCTGAGACATAGATTGTTTTGAGCAAAACTGGCATAGCAAACTATCTAGTAGTGATCGATTTTCATTCTACAGCTCATTAAAGTCTTCTTTAGTGCTAAGTACTTACTTAATTAACATTAAACATATTGCTATTAGAAATTCACTACTAAGATTTGGGCTGGGAGTTACCAACATAAATTGCCATAGGTAGCGTTAATGCAATTTGTCAACTGCCTTGTTAAAATGCTCACACTGTAACTGTAAAGAGACTGAGTTACATTTTGTGTTCGTGTGCCCAAAATACAAAAATCTACGACAGCTGTACGTTCCTGTAAGAATCCTTCTCAGTTTCGTTCATCCATTTTATTTGGAAGTAACTGTCTAAAATTAATTCAAAATGTTGCCTACTTTATAAAGCAGTACGATCAGGAAGAACAAATAAGGGGCAAATTACTGATATCGTTAATAAAAAAAATTAGTGTATGTCGTAATTTTAATGAAGTAAGGGCACTGTATTCATGTATTTTGTACTTTAATTTGATTCACCCCCACCCACTCCCCCAACATCGATTATGGGCACGAGCCTACCAAATAAAGAAATTGTCATTGTCAAAAAAAAAAACAACAAATCTCTCTTTCTCTCTCACAAACACTCTCTCTCTCACACACACACACACACACACACACACACACACACACACACACACACACACACACACACATTTTCTTAAGTTTAAAAACCTTTTCTGCCTGCCTTTCTTGATTCTTTTGTGTGCGTGGATTTGTCGGACGCAAGAAGGCTTTGTATTCAGTCGCATAGCATAAGCTTACATAGAGCCACTATAAATATTTTTCATTAATATTTTACAAAAGAGAAGTAAATATAGTTTTGGAGGAATATTTCTTTGTGGGGAATGTTTCTTTGCCGGTAATGAAGCTCTTTTAATTGCTCTGTATTGTTAGTGACCTTACAAGCTTGAAGGTTTCTCCTTCTATCACGTTATAGTTCGGTTTCAGACAATGCCGTGGACTGGACCACTGTGATCACTGGCCTGTCTGTGACCGGTACTCTAATCTGTGTTTGTCTCCTGCTGGGCGGCTGCTACTTCATGCACAGGTGTGATGTCTTGCGCTTTTGTCAACAGCAAGTGGGCAGACTGTACATGTAAGCTTTGAACACGTGCTGTTAGAACGCCCTAGTGTACGCTTTGAGAGGTTGTCATATTAATGTGACTTGATAATTAAGTTTTGAATTACTATGCGCATAATTTATTTCTTTACAGGCAGGTCTGTACCTACTTCCATCTGTCAGTTGTTTTTTGTTTGTTGTTGTTGTTTGTTTGTTTGTTAGTTTGTTTGTTTGTTTTACCTCGGCTCGTGTGTGTATGTGTGCAGGGGCTCAATCGTACAAATTAAGTTTTGTTTAATGTCCGTGTATGGATGCATAAGCTAATTCTTATAGACACTGCATGAGTATCGGTGTTTGCGAGATCAGGTCTGCGCTGTCATGTCTGTCATATCTGCACTGTCACGTATCCATTTGACGCTTGTGTATTCCAGGATTTACAGAAGAGTTAAGATCAGCAGCAGCAAACAACAGAAGCAACCGTATTGTTAACATTATGTACCTTAAAAAAAAACCTAAAAATTAAAATTAGGATCTGAATAGTGCATCCTCCTCTTCCTCCTCCTCATCATCATCACCATCATCGTGTTGGTTTCATTGATTTGTAGAAAACGCAGCCTGAGTGGGTTTGGAAAATACGACGTGTCCCGCCGACCTCAGAGCTCCGATGTCCGTCAACACCCTCGTCGAGAGGCGCCAAGTCCTCACCTCCAGAATCCGCCATTCTGTCACCGCGCAGGGCGGGGCACCACCGGGGGCTCCGTAACTGCTCCGTCGCAATCCGGAACTGTTAATGCCTCCTCCTCCAGCATGTATGTGCAGCCCGTGAAGCCACCTGCATCCACGGCCAACAGTATTCCTGCAAGTCCAGGAAGTAAGATTTGTGCCACGACGTCTGTTTTATCTCGGCTGTCGATCTCCTTTTATGCGTGCTCGAGATTAAGTCGCTGCTGTTGTGATCAAAGAGAAGTAACACCTATTTTATGAGTCGCAAGCTGACAGCAGTTACTTCCCCTTCTGCGCACCAACGATCTCAGATTTGTTGATATAGAGTGAAATTGCTCAACATGAACGTGATATATAGCTACCGCCAGCAGCTTTTATGTGACTACATTGGAGTTTCCTATACAAAATAAATAGCAAAATTATCATGTAAATCTCTTTCCAATACAAGCCAGCACACATGCTTTTAAGAATGCTTTTTTCACTGATACCGCTTATGATATACCAACACACAATATACAACTGTTCTTTGTCTACATAAAAGAGACTGGTTTATCTTCATTCACGTATGTACGTACTATCGACAATTGATCCTCATTATCCTTTCCACCAGTTCAGTAAATTAACGTTTGAGAAAATATACATACTGTACTTTGTACTGCTATTTATCTTCTGAAAGGGAAGGGAAAAGTAATTAAAGTGAGAATGTTCAGAGTACAAGATTTGTGTATACATATGCCTCTGTGGAGTAGACTGCTCTTCATTCAAAAAAGTAAAGTAAAAGTTAAGTTTCTTGTCGGGTTTGGAGTGGGTAGTCTTCAAAGAGCGGTCGAACTAAAAAAAAACTGACTGCGGTTTTATTCGTCAGGTGATATACCAAACACAACAATATCCGACGCAAGGAAACAAAGCCTAAATATCGCCATGCATCCTGCTGTGACCTCCCACAGGGCTTCTGAAGCGGTCCAGTTTGTTCTGTACGATGAAACACCACAGCTCACTGAACTCGATGCTGATCCGGAACTAGAAGTAGTAATCACTGCGGATGCACAACGCACCGATGAATATGAAGACGAAGGATCGTCAATCGATTCAACAGTGTTCGACTTCGACAGTATCTGTGGCTCCGGAGAATCTCCCACCACACATGCGCCAGACACAAGCGGTGACTACGAGGTGATGGCCAGAAGCCCCCACCACCCTTCTGACTTGTAGCGGCTGAGTCAAGGTTGTGACCTACCAGGAGACGGTATATCTCATTTGTGGACTTGCAAAAACGCTCAGGAAGAACGCATGTGTTGTTTCCATAAGGAAAGAAACAAAAGAAGGAAAGAAATGAAAAGAAAGAAAGAATACAAGAAAAGAAGGAATACTTAAATTAAAGCATAAAGAATGATAGGCAGGCAAACATTCAGACAAGCAAACAGAAAAAGGAGGGAATATAGGAAGAAAGGGAATGAGTGCTAAAATGTTTATTAATTAAATTATTAATTAATAGGCATTAAATTCCTTGCATGACCGTGATGCTCTCAGCACTGTCAAGAGCACGAACACATCTAAAAACAGTACTTGACATTTGTGAGAACCAAATATTCGACGCATAAAATGACAGTATAGATTGAAATACGGGATTCTACTATGGGAGAAAACTCTGGAATAGATTGCTGTTTATTTTCCTGAGTTTTTTCCCCTAGACTGCTATCAAGGCTATTCCTCCTCCCCCACCCCCCCAAAAAAAAACCCAGACATTTTTTATGTCTAAAAGAACGAAGGAGAGATAAAGAAAAAAAACATGCACATACACACAAACACACATGAATACGCATACACATCCCCTCTTTCGCTCATACCAAACAATGAAATAAACTCAAACTAACAAATAAATGAGTTAGTGTCACTGATTCTCCTTTTTAATCTAATCCTTCGCAGTTTCACGTTTTTTCATTCTCTGCCAGCAAAGTGCGATGTACACACGATAAAGTTTTTATTTGGAAAAAATACTGGACAATCCAATCGCCTTTTTACATGGGAGAAAACTCAGGCAGTACTTTTCGTTGCATGAGTTTTTTCCCTTGGACTGCGCTGTATTGAATATGTGGATGAAAAATCGCTTTTGAAATGTTTTGAGCAAGTTCTTGAGTATGGTGTGGGGACGAAGTTCCCACGGCATGTTTAAACAAAGCCGAGATCTGTATATACAGATCTCTGAAGAAAGTTAATCCACTGGCGCTTGCTGCAATTATCTGTAGGATTTCCATTACGAGCACAATCTCCATCAGAATGTCGAAGAGCACTCAGAAACAACAGATTGTCTCCTGGTCTGTTTTCTTTTACCGAGGATGGCATCTTTCCTCTTCGAATTCAGATCATGCAAACGATGCTATTTTTAGAAGTACTTCCGTCACTTCCTGTTTTTTCGACAGATCCAGGTGTGATTAAAAGAAAAACATTAATATAATATTTCTCGTACGTCTTTGTCATTAAATATGTTCTGTGATACTTAATGCTCTGTTTCCAACGACTTTTGCTGTGCGCTCGTGGTGTCCTATATTTCAGCAGCTTTTCGTCTTTTTCTTTACATGCTCTTTTGTGTATTTAAAGTCCTCCTCTTTGTGTCATGTTACATGACTTGATAATTTTTATATTACATCTCATGACACGTGTGTGTGTGTGTGTGTGTGTGTGTGTGTGTGTGTGTGTGTTAAGAATGATCTAGAGGTAAGATTTTATGCTATTAAGTTCCCTATGATGCACAACCTTGTCTTAATACTCCTCGTGTAACCCTCACTTGCTATCTCTTTATTTTTATGTATGAGCATACTTCCCGAGTATAACTGCCCACTAGGATTAATAAAGTTGGTCAGTGTCATTGTCATTATCAAGTGACGTCTACATTATAACCTTTCTGTGACTACACCTGCCCCGTTCATTTCTCTCGCTTATTTTTGCACTGTGACCCCCTCATCCGTCTCTAAGAAATGCTGTTACTAGATATTTTCCTATACTGCTCTCTTCAACGATATTTTGTTAGACGCGCTCACCACCACTGACTCTACTCCTTTTTTTTCGGCTTTTTGGAATATCCTCTTTTGGGTCCTTTCTTCCGTTTTCAGAACCAGGCCTTCTTTGGATCTCTCCTACTGTTTCTCAAACTCCCCTCCTCCAGGCTCCTTTCTCGGCTTCTGTTACTAATACTCATTCCTCCGGCTCCGTAGCCGTTCATAATTCAGTTAGCCGGTAGCCGTTCCTAAGCTAGGCAGACCTGTTCCGCTCGAACCAGCCAGAAACCAGATCCTTGGATTCTGAACAAAGCATCCTGGCGCTTCACACCGATACTTCCTTACCCTGTCTTTCACTACCCCCTCCCTCACTTGATAAGCCCTGATCCTGCTTAACTATTTGGTTTCGTGCGGGGCCAAAGAAGACAGTAGAGAGAGAAAGAGAGTGCGTGAAGCAGAAGAGAAGCAGGTATCTGTGCTTGGCTCAAAGAATTTCGCAATCCGAAAAATTCAACAGAAGAAAGAGAGAATAAAAACAAAAACAAAAACAAATGCCCGTGGTCCTTTGGGAGGAAGAGCTGAATCGTAAAACCTTTTATTGATAGGGCCAGCACATCCGCGGACCACTGGTGTTATGCTCTCTGGTGCAGGCATAAAGTCTATAGTTTCACAAATGTGTTTTATTGTCCTCAAGGCAGACTTGCTGCCGCCAAGGCTAACTGGCACTGGCTACGCCTCCAAGACATCTGACTAGGCTTTCTTGCAGAGGCCATTTTCGACGGAAGAAACGCTTCAGTCTCGATATAACACTTCTTGTCTTTCTCTTGTATTTTGTTCTTAGATTAGGGAGGGGGGAGAGAAATTCTTGAACGTGAGAGAAGCTATTTGTACTTAATATATCTTACAGAAAGATTGTGTGCTTCCACCGCAGTAATAAATTTATTTTCATTTCTGTGGCGCGAGTAGGTTCTGGTTTGAAGTTTCAGCTTACTTTTTTCCTTTAACCTTGTGCCAGCACAGTTTCACAAACAATGGAAATGACTAACAAAATAAGTAATGTGGTCAAGAACACAGTGTTTGAATCTGTATTGCGTTCCAATCAATCAATCAATCAATCAATCAATCAATCAATCAATCAATCTTAATAAAATGTAAGTTTAATCATTTTTATATTTCAGTAGAACGGAAATATACATCGTTTGCAATTTCATAGAAAGTAATTTATGTCCCAGATATGCCAAACGGCAAAAGAACCGCATTTTCCGGTTATTCTGCTAAATCGATCTTCGGCTCTGTATTTCTACTTTGTTGAAAAATTACGTTGTAAGATTGTATCAATAATTTTGCCCTTCACTCCAGTTTCTTATAAGACCAACTCCTCCACTCACCGTTGTGATGATCATACCTCTACTAAACAACGTACGCTTTCCCGAAAATCGTCAGTAATGCTTATCATATACTATTAGTCGGGTTTATTGTCAACTGTTGATCTATCCATTCATTTGAATCAGCGTGTTCATAGGCGGTGTAAGTATTTCAAATAGTGACACTTGTACTTTGACGTCCCTTACATAAGGGCGGTCTGTTGGCACAATGGTTAACGCCTGTCATCAATACAGTGAAGATTGGCTGTCCTGGGTTCAGCTCTCGTCTCAGGCTCACTGTTCTTTCTCTGGAGGCATCTGTTTACAGGGCTGGCTGCCTTGCCGTGATATAGCCTTAGTTGCTGGCTCGGCGTAAAACACCAATCCCCCTCCATTACGTAACTCTACAAGTTAACAACTTATGTTCCTCAACGGGGCTACGTTTTGAGTAACGCCACCACAAACTCCCTTGCTCGCTCCATGTCTCTACAACAAGAGTTTTCCAGGGGCGCGCCCTGCAGCGTAGTTCTCAAAAGGTACTCTCGCCAGTCCATGGCATTTGTTGTCTGCATTGGTATTTACTGGACCCACATTTTGGCCCCTAAAATAGCAAGCAGCTGCGTAAGAGAAAAAAGTAAAAAAAAAAAAAAAAAAGTCCCAGAATCCTACTGTGATTGTGGGACACTTGGTAAGCAGGTTGAGACTGGCTGTTAGTTTGTTGCCGTGCGCCTGGTCATAAAATTTCATCATTTTCATGCTTGCGTGGTTTTTGAACTGCATGTGACGGCGTTAAAAGCTGTCCTAGAAGGAGGACATTCCTCTCCGTCGCTGTCCTTCTTCTTGTCCTTGTCGTCTGTCTGAATCCTATCACTCTCTCTGCTTTTCTCTTCTCTTGTATAACCACTGTCTCTCCCCTTCCCTTTGTGCCCTTGTGTGTGTGCGTGCGTGCCTCTGTCTGTGTGTGTGTGTGTGTGTGTGTGCGCGCTCGTGTACACGTTAAAATATTCAGAAGAGCTCTTCATTATTTCTTTTATTTCTTTTTAAAATCAGAGCTACATCATCTAAGACTTCTTTCCAATACAGAACAACTAAATGCGGCCCTCACCTCCATATACTCAGTGCTAATGACATTCCTTGAGATAATCCTCATCACCCAATATCAACATTTTAACACTTCTTTAGGTAATGAGCCTCCTTATAGCGACGAGAGGCACAATTTTAATAACATTGATTGTATAGATTACTTAGGAATATTAGAATAGTGTACAGCACAGTGATTGTGTACTCCTCTACGGACAATCAAGGTAATAATATTAATATATAATTAGGCTAGGGCACCAGTAGAAGACATCTACCCTCTTAGTGTTTACTTCCCTGTAATTGCTGATTGATATTTCCAGTTCTAAGCACACTAGACACCCACGTACTCTTCAAGTCCCAACAAAGTTCTTCCAGTAAACGCCACACTTCACAGTTCTTCCTTGACAGGGATGTCCCAAAACAACCAGACCTCTGTTTACGCCTACTAACTCCACTAAAATCTCGCTGTAAACACACTTTTCTAACTAATCAAACCTCCCTCTACACTGGCACTCACACTTACTAAAACCTCCTCTTACACGTGTACCTCTAAATAATTCAACCTCCCCTTGCACTTCCAAATAATCCCCCCTCCCTGTACACGAGTACTCCCACGTAATCAAACGTACTACGGGTATTCCCAGGTATACAGTCGACATCTTCTAACCTTTTCAACTATTCCATGAAGTATGATAGCTATCTCTTTCCGTCACACGAGGACACCGAGGGCTGTGAACTTGAACCTCGCCCCTTGTCCCACATGGCTGTGTCCTTTAGTCAAGCGAACCTCTTCGTTAGGAGATCACGACCGGCTGCTCTCCCCTCGACGTTGACGTCCAAGGTGGCGCCACGTTCGCAGTCATGTGACGCCCAAAGCGCCACTTTCGCATATGGTGTCGCGTTATTCCGCCTGTGGCAGGAGACTTCATAGTTTTCTGCCTTCCAGAGCGAATAATTACTGCCCGGTGTTTAAAGCTTTTCTTCCCCTCGAAAATTAATTAAAACTCGGGGCAAGCATCCGTCATTTAACGGTTCTGCGGTCAAAAGTCACATGACATTGTCATTAAACAGTAAGATGTCATATTTTTTAAACTTTAGATGATGATAAGCTCGCTCCAAGTTCACAGCTTCAAGCACTCGGAGTCTGTACAGTGAATGTTTCATTTATAATTGTAAATTAGAGAAGAAACAGCCAGACTTAGGAATTTTTATTTTACAACTAAACAGGAGATACAAGATTGAGGAATTAAACGCACTTAATAACATAAAGTCGTAAGAATTAATAATGTCCTGGGCTGACTGTATCAATTTTTCAGTCGGAATTTAGTTGGAAAGTAAGTGGTTAACCACAAAAAAGTCCATCGTGCACAATACATCATACTGTAGTTTGTATACCAGTCCACATAATTATATGTATCGAAACATAAATAAATTATCGTTTCTTGAATCCTTTCTTAGTGCAAAATTTCACGAGTTTTGTTCAGTAATAAGTTATTTTCATAACATTTTAGGAAACGTGTAAATGAGGAAGTCATCTTTCCAAGTGCTAGCTTATGCTGCTAGGTGCAATGGTACAAATCCTCCAGTAATTTGTAGTCTCTCATTTAAGTTTCTTGGCATCTTTTGTTTTCTCCACCCAGTACATACCTTTATATTGATGCTGGCAGATAAAGCAGAGTATTAAAATAAATGTTACATGGAATACAGATACACTGAGTGTACGAGTGGCGGTTTCTGATTTTTTATTTATTTCTGCGCAATTTTCTAGAGTGTATTTGAGGAAAACATGAGAAAGAAGGAATGCATGCATATATTAGCAATTTCTTATTTAATGAGGTAAAGCTTTTTGTATTGGTACATGTGAGGCCGATTTTAATGTCCGTTTACAGAACTACCTTCAGCGTCTGCATCAAGATTTTGTATGCGACGGTTTGGTTGGTTCCTTGAATTTATGACTACTAGAGGATCTGATAGTTCTATTATTTAAACCTCAATGTAAATAACTTCATAGCTGTATCTACGACCAATGAGAATTATTCCGAAAAGATGTGTTGTTAGTCTTAGTAAAAATAAGATTTACCTCTATCAATTCACCACCCCTCCCTCTACCCACTAATTCATCCACCCACAAATCCATGATCCATCTACCCACCTCTCCAGTACCCCCATCCACCAAAAGTAAAAAGGTCAATAAAGAGTCCCGTATTTGCGTTGTTGTAGGCGAAATGAACGTAAGTGGCTCGATGTATCTTGAGGGTGATATCTCACGCAGCCTTTACCTTCTCTGATAAAATTTGTGAAGCAGCTGCTGGGTAGGCAAAGTTAGTCATTCAGATCGAGTGGGTTTGAAACACAACCAGTGACCTCTGCAATCGAGCAAACTAACTACTAAGCTACAGAACCGTCATCTCTCTACCTATAATCATCTACCAGTGTTTCTAGCTCAATAATCACCAGGCCATAGAGCCGTCATCTCTCTACCAATAATCATCTATCGGTGCACCTAATGCATGCATGCGCAGAATACTGGTGGCAAAGTTGATGACACAAGCGCACACCTCCACCTCCAGAACAGACGGCGCAAGCGTGGGGGAAACGTGCTGTCCAGCGCATGGCGGGTATCTCGCCACCCGGCAATCTGGGACTCATTACCCACATTAAGGCAGGAATTGATCCCCATCTCGCGGCCTCAAAGGACATCTAGCACTCGGCTTTCCTTTTGCTGAGTTTGGAGAAGGGGATGAAGGGAGTTTTGTGGAGCAGGATACGGGCATTCAACCCAGATTCATGAACGGTAGCACGTGGTGTACATAGTCTGCAAGCCGTGAGGGACAGAAAGAGAAGCAGACGAGAGCTAGAAGAGGGAAAGAAGAGTAGGATTGTTGGGGGATGGGAGGGTGTGGGATTTCGGTGACTAGGTTACAAGATGAAGATGTGGAAGAGAATGCAAGCATGCCAAAAATCCAATGGTCCGAAAGTACTTTCAGTATTGATATTTAATTACTGCATCGATTAATGAATTACTCAAGAAATCGTTCAATAAATGAACTAACGTCTTCGTCGGTAAATGACAGACACTGACTCACGCTTTCTGTCAACATGTATCTTTTTCTCCTCTTTCCTTTTCTTCTCAGCCATATCTCTGTTCTATGTAAACATTTTATTTCTACGAAATCCTTAATCATTTCCTTATTTATGAATGTATCGCTAGACATTGTCACTCCCACGAAGTATATACGGTAGAGAAAATGGTAAAGGCCCCACCCACCCACACAAAAATAAAAAACCCAAATCAAAAATAAAAATAACAATTAACAACCTCCCTCCTCCGCAAAAAAACCACAAACAATAACAAAAAATTCCCAAAACATAATAATAAAAGAAAACAAAAACATACAAACAAGAAAACCAACAAAGCAGAATCACAACAAAAACTCACCAAAAGTAACAAACAAAACAAGATTTAGATGCAATTTTTTTCATCACCGACGTAATCGAGAATAGGGATTACCTTTCGTTTTATCTGACTATTGTTCATCATTGATGCAGAAATATGAACTGAGGCTGTCATGGCTGATGTTTTTGTCCAGACTGTGTTACGCAGACTAAAAGCTGCCAACGCTTGGATGGAGATAGCGGCGAGATCCTAGAGTGCTGTGCCCTTTAACGACGGCGGCGATGTTGTCGCCTGTTATCAGACGCGAGGTGCGGCATCCCGGGGAACATATCGTCCCTTGTGTAGTTTATCACCTTTTATGAGGATGAAAGACAACACCGCTCTTTCAGTTGCGAGTAGAGTGGGCGTGTAGCCCACACTTACCCACGCGCGTGCATATGCGCATGCAAGCAGTGAGTAGCGAGAAGGCGCTTACACTTTCATAATCGAATGTTTCCGTGCGATTCTCTCTGGTCCTGCATCTATTCTGTTCTCATGTTGACTGTATGCTTGTCTGCTTGTGTAAGTGCGTGTGTGCGTGTGTGTGTGTGTGTGTGTGTGTGTGTGTGTGTGTGTGAGAGAGATAGAGAGAGAGGTGAGTGGCGGTGTCCATGTGTGTATGTGTGTCAGTGTGTGCGTGTTCGCTTTCAGATAATATCGACTTTGTACAAATATCCCACTTGTCAAAAACTATGTAGTAGATCTAGAATGTTCAAGGCCCAGTGTATTGTGTGAGACCCACAGAAAAGACCCCAAGCGGTGTTTTTATTTAAACTTTTAATACGAGTTGGTGTGTGATGCTTATGTCTCCTATAAACAATGAAGCTTGCCCGTTTCTTCCACCTTAGAACACGAAATTTTACAGCAGCTTTTCGTAGCTCTTTTAAAAATCGAGAGAGACGGAGAGACGAAGAGAGAGAGAGAGAGAGATTAAACGAAGAGAAAAAAAGAGAGAAGAAGAGAAGCAGATGCAAGACGAGAGAGAGAGAGAGAGAAAGCGAAGCTCTAAGTAGAAAAAAGAAAGCCATAAACGAACAAAGGCAATTTAAAGTACCGAAACATTTGTCAAAGTATTTAGTTTCAAGTCGAGAGCATTTACAGTTATTCGAAATGGAAAACCGAATAAATTCTCCGTGCACCCTCTTTAGGGACCAAGTCCAGACCTAAAGCAGTTAAACTTCACACATGCGCACTTAAGGCTGTTGAATCCAAGAGACTCGCTCCTTGCCTAACCCGCGATTAAAACATGATACTATTGTGACGTAGTCACGGCGCTGTCGCCAACTGCAGGCGGTGAGAAAAAAACAGATTATGCTAAAGCCGTACTCTAGGCTGAAAACTGACTCGAAATTCGTCAAAGAAATGGCCACGGCTTCGTCGATCTTTCCCCACTGACAATTAATTTTCGCCACTTTAGCTCAGTTGTCGTGAAATTTATTAGAGGCCAGTCTCCTGTTAATGGATTTTTTTTAACACCAGGAAGAAAGAGAGATGAGTCTGACATAGGATCTGATAATGTTGTGTTGCATTTTGCATATGCTTGGTACTGTCTGTCCGAAGGGCAGGCTAATCGCCAGTTTCGCTTGACCTCTCATGTCTGGTTTCTCTTCAGTCATCGGTCGGATTATCAGCTGATTGTGCATTGAATGATAATGGCGCAGTGTGACTTTGTGACCTGCCCTTTTCGAACTGACCTGCGATCGTCGCAGCACAACTTATCAGTGGCTAGCTGTCTTTCGAGACTCTGTTCGGCAATTTGAGGCTGTTTTTGTTTTGTTTTTTTTCAAAATCGACGATGATGGGTTTCTTCTGAGCTTCGGCTTGGTAATATCTAGTTGGCTTCTGATGAACACGTGACTTTAAGGGGGAAGGGGATGGGACATAAATATGTTTCTAAGAAACGGCCAGCTCTGAGAAAACAAAGAAAGCAAAGAAATCGCAAAATAAATTAAGTAAAAATACAAGACAATAGAAGAAAATATATAGAACAGTTGATCCAGTGTCTTCTCAACGATCAGTCCTTTGAGAACGTATGAACAGTTATTCCGTTACTCTATTTTTCTGTGTATTCGACGACACATATCTGCTGCGCTTCGGGTAACGAGATTCGGTATTTTCTGGGCAAGTTGTATCAGCCATGCTGTGGTCAGCCATGATGTCACCGGTACTAACGTCACACACGGATTCGGGCCCAAAGGGAGATTTGAACAGGCTAGGAAATAGTTTTTACTTAATTTTTCAAGATTCTTGTTTCTCCTTGCGATTTCATGTTGAAGCATTAATAGTTAATATGAAAGGACTCTTTTGAACGTCATAAGTCTCACAAATCGGGCAGGCCTTTCAAAAATTCTTAGTTCTTAAGGGTTTCTAAGCTTTACATTTAATTCACCTATCGGCCTACAGATCAGGGCCCAGATTTATAACAGCTGCATACATGTAGTCAAAAATATAAAGAATGACTTTGAAAGTGAGGTCTGTTTTGATCTTGTTTTGCTTTTTTTGTTTGTTTGTTTGTCTGGGTTACAGTTATGGTTAGTTAGGCGACCGCATTTGTGTTGTTCGTGCTGGACTGTAGGTGATGTTGGCACTGTGACAACTACTACTTATTCCAAGGCAGCGGTTAAAGGTACAAGGTGCATGAGAGTTTAATGTCTTCTTTACAGACATGCCCCCTCAATTTCACAAGCCCCACTGGCACTTTTATGTGAGGAAACGGAGAGACGAGTTTTGCGACCAGCTCTCGTATGACGTCACTAACGGACCTGGGGAAAAAAAGGTGACGTCTATTGCTCCCGTTTAAATCACGTGTGTGTATGTTGGGAGGTAGGGTTATCGCGGTTTGTGGGTTAAAATAACAGGTAGTTTATCTGAGTGGCTAGTTTAAATCACAAGCAATTTGTCACATATGTATTTAAGAGGTACAAGAGGCGATACTGAACTTTTTGATAGTCGAAAACAATTATTTAAAAAAAACTCGCAAAAAATTTAGATTGCAAATGGTCATTACACGTCTTCTCCTGTACTTTTCATTTTAGATCTCTAATCGAAAAAGTAATTGTCACAAAAAGGAATAATAATAATAATAACAAAATTATTACAACAAAAATATGTTATTAACAGTATCATTGAAACCTTATGCTAACCTTTTGTAGGAACAATCTTTACAATTTGTATGTTGGGAAATTTTCTTTTAAAATTGCATGCAAAACACTCTAGTGCCATTTATGCGTGCACGCATTCACGCACGCACGCACACACACACACACACACACAAATTAATCATGTAACCTTGCACACACATACACAGATTCACACGGACATAAACATGCAAGCATTCCGATTGTATCTCTGAAGGAGTAACATCTCGATCGTCTGCTCTGGAGAACGCGAAAACCGGGATTTGTTCGCGCATTGTGTTAGCGCTTCTTCCGGCGTTACCTTCGAGAACGACGGAGTCGAACACCTTCAATCAATCATGCAAACAAATGTTCTTTCTGTTCAAATCGTTGTGTACCATTGCGCAGTATCAACAATGCCAGATGCCAGGTCTTCAGTTTTACAATGTGTCTCCCCGCTCAGGAAAGAGTGAGGAGCAAGATGAGCGGAGAAGGGGGTGGAACCCGCCAGAAGCTGATGCGATGCTTCGTTCATTGTTCAGTCCTGACAAAGCGACTAAAGCCTCCACCTTAAGAAAGCCTGCATAATGTACGTTAATACCCTTTAAAATATTGTTTGTTCTGTCCATTTACATCTAGGAATATTCAGTTCCTTTGGATGTGTGTGTGTGCGTGCGTACTTGAGTGCGTGCATGCGTGTGCGCGTGCATGTGATTAAGAGAGAGAGCGAGCGAGAGAGCACAGAGACGTATTTCTTTGATCACTTACGCACGAGACATGATTTTTTTTATTTTCCAAACACCAGAATGTAACAGGTTTACTAATTTTATTGATGTAATTTTACAGTACATCTGAGGAATGGAACACTAAATGTGGCAGATGCAGTCCAGTTAGGTTTGTATGCACCAAGCTGAATGGCATTGGTTAAAACTAGTATAAAATCTAAAGCACAAAGAATAAGGTTCTCAAAATTATTATAAGGGAAGGCAGATAATGGGAACATTTTGTGACTTTTATTTTCTGCTATAAGAATAATCAAGTAATAAAAACATAATTAACAGCCATCGCGCGCTCACGCACGCACGCATGCACGCGCGAAACACAGACACAAGAAAGTGGCTGTGCCATAGTGTCTCTTTACACTGGCGCTAACAATTATTTTTTCAAAAATAGTTTGCATGAGCCTGCTCAGATTCTGAACAGCTTTTCAAGTTGCACAGTCCTTGTGCAGCGTCTAATCACTCTAATGGTGTAATTGCACCAGCTGAAAACCGTAATTAAAGACACCTTTTACATTTGTCAAATGTATCTGCTTAATGAGTTTTGCTGTAACAAAGTGTCTGCAAATGTTGGGGTATGATACAAGCTTTAAATATTGACATGTTAAATATGGTAGGTATTCTCCCTTGTATATCTGATTTTGTGTGAAAATAACGTCTAATGTGTTTATATTGATGTACCTATAATATTTTGTATTATACTTTGTGATTTTACTGCTCTTTTGTCTTAACCTCCATTTATAAAATAAGTATACAAAGAAAGTGCAAATAAGCTTAAGCCTATTCCCTAAGTTGATGTACACTAGCATTTCCAAATACTTCTAAAACTGATCTTGCATACTCAGTTTTTGCCACCTCATTGCAGGCCTTCTTCACTACCTCCAGACTTGTCTGAAGTTTGAAAAGCGAAAAAGGTAGAACTATGAACAAGACATGGACAGTCTGAACAATCAATTCTTTATAACAGGCACGTGCACTAAGACATTTCCTATTATTTACTACACATTAGAATCAATTTCCATTCATTCATAAATTAAATCACACAACTATGATTAACTTCATTTATGTTTTGCAAAAAATATGCAGAATGTTGATCCAACATTTTCATGTCTTTATCCACAAAAATTCAAGTATAAAAGAGATTTTTTTTACAAATTTAATTTGTAAAAAAATACAAAAATAAACATAGAGCTATTGTCTAAGATGGTCAACCATTTCAACCTATTAAATCAACATACACCTCAGCAGATAGAGCAATAAAGTTTGCCTTCATCACCAACAACAGTATAATTTTTACAGCAACGTAAGCACTGTTCGGTGACCTATTCTCAATTAAGAGCCATGAACCCATAAGCAAAGCTAACTTTTCGTTCTACGCTTGTGCAATAAATCTGTATTCATTTGTAAGTTTATCAATAAAATACTTTCTCCCATCTCCAGAAACTGTCCACGAAAGCCCTAGTTACCTGCTAACGTATGCAGCACGTAGTTTCAGGTCTGCTTTAGGATTAGTCATGCCATTTAGTCATGCCATTAACCACAATAAATAAATAAAAGTAACTGAATCATCGAGTTATTTTATGTGTTGTCAGTATAAATGTACACGTAACAGAAATTCCGTATATCAAAGTGCTTTTTTGTTATTAATACTGAAGGCAGACCAACATTTATAGAAATATTTATAGATTCGGGCACCCAGATCAAATGTAAACAAAATTAATAGCCTTCATTTTAATTGCTTGTACTCTCAAGAATAGTGTTTCTAGACCGCAAGACGTTAACCACTTTGACTGGTCACGTGACCTGAGTTTTGTTCTCATAGAGACCAGTGAAGAAAACGTGGGACTCAAGATGTTCCTCCATATGCTGGTCTCTTTGTTTCGCCTGCATGTGGGCTTCGTGCGACAAGCCTTTGTCACGTGATAAATAGGATGAAAACATAGGTGCAGGTATGCAATCCTTACTTACAGGAGCACAAAGGACAAAGGGGATAAAAATAGCTTGACAGATTTAGTAACAAAATTGTTTGTGCGAGGCTCCTTAAATGGTTTTGTCGTACAAAACTTTAGATGAACTCGCAAACAAACAAGCGAACGAACAAGCGATGTCGCCCTTTGTGACGGGATCGTGAACACCCAACAGGGAGTTAAACACTACACGTCAGCAGCCGTGCCTGTCCAGAAGAAACCATCCATGCGTGTAGTCAGCAGGTCCCTCTGGTCCAGCCTAGTGGTCGATTACTCTATGACACGATGCTTAGGGGACCATTCTCGTAGAGGCCACGGTGTCGCCTGTGTGACGTCATGACGGACCTCTGACATTTTCTAACTTTGACCTTCCCAGTAGTTTCGCCCTCGTGATCGACCTCTGAACCTCTCTTGAGACCTTTAATGTCACTGACGTGCCCACTCGCTCTGCTGGTCACCCACATTGCTCCATCTGTATCACCACTTCTCGTTCTGTGATCCGATGGCAGTCTCTCTGTCAGTTTGTAGTTACAGATGTGGCTGCTGAAGTTAACTGCCTTTGTTTGTTACCAAACAGCTACACTTCAAACTTACAGGAGATTGCAAGAATATTTCTTTGGCGTCTTTGCAGGACGCAGCGCAAGTTGTCCAATCAAAGTGCAGGGAAAGGTAAAAGTTGTCCCGTAACATTTCCGTATTTGGAGAATGAGGTGTGAAAAAGTTTTGATTGCGAGGGCGGCGCCCATTTCCTCTCTGACGATGTGACTCTTTCCCCACACGACTAAGGAATCAGGTACCCGACTACCCGTTCAACATTGATCAGCTGGGAAAGTACGCAGCATCACACAGGAATCGAATCATCTAGCGTGCGCGCCATTCACTTCAGATGCTGGTGCTCTAACCACGTAGCTATGCGCTTCACAATGACATTACGAAACTGAAAACAATTTGCAAAGTCCACTCAGGCTTATGACAAAGAAAATTTAACAACGATCCTAAAGGAGGCTGCTAAGTACATGTCAGATTGCTAGTCACGTGAAACATGCCTAAGATATAAAGTCTTTCTCGGGAGAAGTATTACAACAACAACAGCAGCAGCAGCGGCGGCGGCGGCAGCGGAATCAGCAACGGCAACAACAAAATAGGTGAATGATTATAAAAATGCTGAAAAAGCTTCTATTCAAGAAAATAGTTTTTTTTAACTCACACGGCTTCTGGTCCATCTTTGAGTCGAAGGCCGGTCCACTTACGTCACAAATCCCTACCATTGGCAAACAAGCTGGAACAGGGACCGCGAAGCTGCAGAGGTGCCTCTACCATAGTCCTTGTCCTCATAGTCCTCTTGGAGGCACCATAAGAGCAGTTTCACACACACACACACACACACACACACACACACACACACACACACACACACACACACACACACACACACACACACACACACACACACACGCTTACTTATCTGAGCATATTAGAGCCACACACAACCGAATCTGCAATAACTACAGCGGCTTCGCCCACTAAACACAATACTTTCAGGCGACTCTACCTGCTATCACTGGGCACAAGCTTTGACCCTTTGTGACGTCACTGTTCAGCGCCTCAGCGATGTCTTAAGCAGATTTGTTGTTTGTTGTTTTTCTACGATCATAACTGAGCTGCCCTCAGTGCATCTGATTCAACTTTTTTTTCTTGCCACCTTTGTAGTGTCCATGTCAGAATTTATTAATGCGAAGAGCACACAACCATCGACTTCCATCTTGCTTCTCAGGTTTTACACTTAGGAGTTATTTACTCCTTACTTTCCATCTACATAGATGTGAGGAGTGACTAGCTCAGTTTATAAATGTCTTTTTTATATCTTGCGGGTAAACAATACTGAAGGGAGAAGCGGAAGTCCCTCTCCTCCAGCATGAGTCAGGGCAGCGACTTCCGTTCGACACACATCTCCTTGAAGATAACCCAATGCGTTAATTATCTCTCCTGGAATACCGTTATCACTATGATTTATTAATTTCCTCAAGAGTTTGACGCCAAAGTCAACTTCGTCAGCTGATTCTAGCAATTATATCTCAATGGCCACTCGTCCGACACACGCTGTGGTTGCCGGGAGCTGTAATCATGGTTGCTGCCTCTGTCTCCGCAATCTCCAGCGCAATTGACTCTGACCCTCATATGCATGTCTCCGCTCGCGTGTTTGTCTCACTCTGCATGTATTTTGTCAACTTCTTCTCGTGCCTTTTTAAAGTCATGTGCAAAAGCTGGTTTTGGCGAAAAAGGCTACATTGTATATTATAATATACGGACATACACTTTTAACATATTTATTTGACTGTGGCATGTTTTTGTTAAATAGAAGAGAGAGAGAGAGAGAGAGAAAAAAACTGTTACGGAAATAAAACTACCAAAACTCTTCCTAGACAATGTTTATTTTGTAATTTCAAAAGGATTTGTTATTGGCTTCCAGTAATTTTTGTGTTAGGAAAAGTATAACTAAGAGTTCCAGACATTTCTTTTCTTTCTTTGGCGTTCCAGAAACCGTACCTGTCACATTCTTCTGGGACTGTTAAATGGGCTGTTTAGACAGTTAAAAAAAATAATTTTTAGAGATAAAGACAAGAGACTACTTCCTTATGCCCCCTTGATTCGATACCATCACGACAATCCCTTTTTTCACACAAAAGCGACTCCTTTGCCTCACAACCTGTTATTCATTTCTGTACTGGAAATTTGTAAAGACTTGCTTTGTTGGACAAGTACTGACTTTTTATTTTCTCTAGCAAACATCTATGGAGTATTATGCTCTTACACTTTTTGTTTCAAAAGTCATACTTGTGAGCAAACTTCGGCAGTTACTTTAGACCCGGTAGTTTTCATGATGGGACACTTTTATACTTCTGGACGCCCTTCCTCTGGATACTTTTAATAAAAAAGTGAAGTACTTGCAAAATTTTGTCAACAGCCGCCGTATACACGCACACACATATATATATATATATATAATTATACCAATATCTTAGTTCAATGGTGAACAAGCGTAATTCTGCTTCCTTTTTTCTATGAGAGAGAATTTTAGGGGTTTGTATTTCAAGAATACTAGGTTTCTTTCTGAGTCTTTTTCTGTAATTTGATACCACATGAACGGTAGGTCATAAAAGACGATGCGATTGTGAGCCTTTGCCATTGAAACTGCTAAAAAAAACATTGCCTAATAAACAAAAGAACAAAGTATAAGTGAGACTTAAAAAAAAGAATTAGGAATTAAGAAGAAATGTCTCATGCACACATAAACATATACACACACAAACACTCACACACACACACACACACACACACACACACACACACACACACAGATAGAGAGAGAGAAACACAAACACGGGGAGGGAGAGAGAGAGACAGCGTCAGAAAGACAGAGAGAAAAGGACTAGGTGATACAATCCTCAATATAAACTGTAAACAAAAAACATTTATAGTCGGCTAGCAATTCGGATATGTGCAACATAAACAAAGCTAACTCTTGAAGTTATTTCCTGCCGCCCAATCCTCTGGCTGTTGGAGTAGTTAAACAAGTTTTATGCAGGAATGAGAGCTGCAACGTCGGGACACGAACAAGGACGCAAAACAAGGATCTGATGGCCATTGGTCATGTACCTGCTGCAGACAATTTACACTTGATGACTATCCCAAGGGACAAAGAATCTGGTGGATTTAAAAAAAAAACACTTTAACATTTCACCAGTCATATTCACAACACTAGCGTCAACCATGTCCCATCATAGACACCAACACTAATAGTAGCAAAAAGAAAAGCAGAAATGGCTTCATCGACACGTTGACCAAATGTGATACGTGATGTTAATGTCCTAAGCTAAAAAAAAAAAAATAAAAAAAATAAAAATTAAAATAAAAATGAAATAAAGAGAGAAATCTACAAATCTCCAAACTGATCAGGGTGGTGTGATAGGCACTCGCAGTGGTGATGAGAAGAACAGAAAGGTAGAAAGATAAAAGACCTTCTCCTTGGGAAGAGGTGATATTTTATTAGACTGAACTGAAAAGATTTATGACTTTCACTTTGGGTTGATGTGATATTTTATTTGACTGAAAAAGAGGAAAGAAAGAGAGAAAAATGAGGAGGAACAGAGTGGAGCCAGCTAAGCACACACACACACACATAAAAAGAGGTGCTGCGCAGTCACTTTACATATCACTTGCGGAAAGATTACAAGGCGCCACGTACCTGCCCTCAGCCATTTGCATGGGTTAAACTCCGTGTAGCGTGAGCGTTCACGCGCGAACAAGGGATGTGCGCGCGCGTGAATTTTGCGCCTCTATCAGCAAGCGCTTCACTCTGCTGTAACTCGCCATTTTGTACTGCCCCTTTCATGTTGGTCAGCGCGGG
Organism: Marisa cornuarietis; assembly: GCA_004794655.1. Classification (NCBI taxonomy): domain Eukaryota; kingdom Metazoa; phylum Mollusca; class Gastropoda; order Architaenioglossa; family Ampullariidae; genus Marisa; species Marisa cornuarietis. Next base: position 3,824,233 of record SMMW01000617.1, on the reverse strand, counting down.
GGCCCGTGCGTACCCCCCTACCCACTTACCCCCGCGATAACCTTTCTTGCCATGTCCCACGCTTAGCGCGCCGCCTGCCGGCCCCCATCTTACCCACGCTTGGCAGCTCCCGAGGGAGGCCACTAGCGAAGCACTGCCACTAGGGCAGAAAGCGACAGCAGAGTGCGCGCCCATGCCCTTTATGAAATATGAATAAAATTAGGGTTCTGTCGCCACTTGCAGTGCCGAAACCTAACCCCGTTTGTTCCCCACATCATCGTCCATTCTGCCACTCGCAACTGTTATGAAATTAGTTTACCGACTGTTTCGCAAAATGAGGCGTCCCCTCCTGGTTGGGCGCGCCCTCTGACCCCTCATTATGTTCGAATGGGTCGAGAGCAAATATCTCTCGCCTGCAAGCTTTCAGGCAGAGATGAAAACCAAATAGAGGTTATAGATGAGATGACATGAGGGTATAGGTGTTGATTGTTGCTGGTGTGGGTGATACGGCTGTGGTCCAACTGCAAATATTGTCTCTCCTTCAGAATGGCTCGGGAGCTTTTTTGGCAGCGGGTAGGGTGGAGGGTGTAAAGGCTGATGATAGCCACCCCGTACCCTGTGCGATAAGCAGCGTATCAAGTTTGAATAAGTTATTCTCCAACAGCAGCTCTTCCATATCTGCTCAAAAGCATCACCACCTCTAACTTCCATTCTGTCCATGTGTGGTCTGCAGGACCGCTAGCAGATTGTCTTCCGTAGCAGGCGGTCGGGATGAAAGGTTTTTCTATTTAGAGGGAAAGGGTGATGCGTGTCAGCATTCATATGTAAACCCATTATCTTAGCCTGATGATGCGGCACTTAGTAACGACAGATCTGTACCTCCGTAAGCTCAACATTGTCATAAATAGTAGGTTTGACTCTGTCATAACTAGCTACTCGTAATTGCTAGGTGAGATTCGATTGTCTGAAAGCTGGATTCCTCATAAAACTAAGACTTCGGAGACAGACAAACAAAATAACAAAAGCAAAGAGATGAAAACAAACAAAGGCCCTGACAAATAAGCAAACAAAATTTTACAAATTTTCATATGTATCAGGGTTGACTTTAAGTAGCCGTTTATAGTCCATTTAAACTGTTCTTTTCCGTCATCAGCTCTCATTTTTCAACTACCACCGTTTTTTTTTTCTAAATACGAGATCTGGGAACAGTTGCACACCACATTTCTAGTTTTAGATACCCTTAAGTCTTAAATCTATTTAGATAATCAGTTTGATAGAAACACACAATTTTAGAAATTATTTTTATCTAATATTGTTTTAAATGAGCTTCTTAAACCAGACTTTCGTTCTTGTCCACACATTGTTTTGTACAGGCATGCTGCGCTTGTAAATAGCATAGAAGCGATTTTTGAAAAAAAGTTTCTAAAAGTACTTCTTTAAGATAGGTTCAAGTTATAGAAACAGGCTGTGCAACTAATCCCTGATTTCCTTCTTTGCTTCTATTCGCTTGTCTGCTGTCGCTCACATAGGTAAGTGATATCAAAACTGCACTCGTGACTTATTGTTCCATTTCTCGCTGTAATATGCTTAAAGATTCACTATTTTTCTCATTTTGACTCGATCTCTCCTTGTTCATATGTGGCTAACAAGTTTTCTTTTTTAAATAGTCCATCGTTTATACTTCTTGTATTTTTAACTGTCTAAGAAAAAATTTCAAGTTTTAGATCTTCTAACTTTTTATACAAAATTGAACTGAATAAAAGCCACCCCTCCCCAATGAAACTTTTTTTCCCCTGCTGATGTGGCAGTAGTCACGCACGCCAATAACCACGCACACACGCATGCGCGCACGTCATGATTCGCACGCGCTCTCCACGTGAGTCTTCTGGGACCGGCTGGCGCGTGTACGGCACGTGCAGCGAAACCTGGCGAAGCAAAAATGTCGGGGCTTTATTTGGCGCGAATGGCGTCGACACCCTTCGCATAGAACATAAGACGTGTCAGTATTAAAACCGGAAGATGCGATCTGATGAACGGCGACCTCTGTCCTGAAGGGCGACTGAAGTTCGTTTGTGATGGAGTGGATGAAGTGCAAAAAGGACAGGGCCGTCCTGGGAAATTCGTTATCTCTGCATACCTCGCGCTGTTTTTACTTTTTTCTCCTCCCTGTACCCTGTTGTATATGCACTAGGTCCTTACAAAAATCATTACTCTGGTCGGCAATCAATATTCAATACTCCTCCCTTATGTTTCGTTTAAATGTAAGCCGTGAATATTACGAGATATGTACAACAGTCTTGTTCCTACTAAAATTTAAATTTCTAATCGGTATATGATTTTTTTTTAATCGATACAGGGCTGAAAAGCAGTTGATTTTTGGAATTCACTGTAGAAGAACAGTCTCGCCAGCTCACGACTTTCTTCTCTTAAAGTCGAAGAAAAATTGCAAATCGGAGCACTGGAGGTGAGATGAAGTGGACCATCTCAAGAAATGTGGCGCCTTAAGGTTGTAATTTCCAGAACGCAAAATACGTACGAAAGACAAATTAAACAAAATAACTCTCTCTCTCTGACTTTCTTTAAGAAAAGCACAACGTTTGCTTATTATACAGCCATCATTACTAAATAACAATCATTGTAATATTTTCTCTGACCGTTGAAGTCTGAGTCTGGGCGTTGAAGATTATGCATCACGTATTGCACCATTTCGGAAAGACTGTTTGTTTGCCTTACCCTTTCTTCCTCTACCAAATACATTGCTCCCAGCTTCTTTTCCTTTCTGCCACAGTAACAATTTTACGTGTTTGGCTATATTTTCTACTGTCATATTTGAGAATTTCGAATTAAATGCTTAAATGCAGGAATGCAGTAAAATTGTATTTATCGCTGTTCTTTTTATGCATCAATAAATCTGTCCATGAAGTCTATCGGATTTGTGTGCATTTCGAAGGACAGGTTACTAAAACTTTTTTGGGGGGAGGGGGGCGGTTAGAAGCCTTTTTCGTTATTTCTCTCTTTTTTTTTGCATGTCTTTTTTTCTGAAAAAGAAAGATTACAGCAGACCATAAACTATTATGTTGCAAGTGTCAGGCGCACACAGGCTTGCGGATTTGAACAGATTTGCTTCCGTCACTCTGCCAACTGGCAATGAAGAGCAAAAGATATCTGTCAAATTATGTCCCTTGTTACAAAAACAGACCACATTCCAAAAGCATGAGGTGCAAAGGTTATTCGTCGAGGTCGGCAGCATAAATGTACAGAAGGAACTGAAATTATAGATGAGACTTTTCACAAGCTTCTGTCCGTGGGTCGGGTGGTTTGTGTCAGCAGCTAAAGAAGGCATGTGTTTAACTCCCAACATCATGGTTAATACTAATTAAAGGAAGTGACCCTTATGTAACAACAAAGTACAGACAACAAAATACAGACGCGTCCATCATTAAATGCAAATAAACGCTTTAGCAACTGTGATAACACAGCTCTCGTCAAAATTCACAGAAATAAAATTTTGCTGGGGGGATAGTCACCTAGGGTCATGACCTTTGAGCATGACACGTGACCAAGAAGAGTCGGTCATTACTCTGTCCATATTTTAAACCACATTAGATCAGCTGAGCAGATGGCTGCCCCTTTCTCCAAAACAGCTGTCAGATGATTTTGTGCCCTTGTGTCCTTTGCTTCAAGTTATTATCTCCCTCAAAGTTTCATTCCGGCGAACTCCAAGAAAGAAAGTTTGAAAGAAAATTTTTGATAAACAAAGTTTCGACTAGAGCTTAAATTTACTAACCGGGTTGTGGAAAAAATGAATCTAGAAAACGGTGTTTTAAAAAAGGTCTTCAAAAATATCCTAGTCATTCGTTTCTCCCATTACTGATTGCGATCCAAATCTGTAAACATTCCGAGATAAATCGATACAGAACCTCCATGACAGGTTACAGGTTTGCTTGTAACTTGTAAGTGTATAAGTCACTTGCGTGATGGACATCTTCTTGGCAAAGTAGCTTGCTCAGTGGAAGACGTCCGAACGCTCATCCTTCTCTCTCTCCTCCACACTACGTCCGCTGCTCATCTCTTGTCTTCCTGAGTAAAATAAAAAAGATGATCTATAAATATCATATGACCTATAAACCACTTAATAGAAAGCTTCGTTTCGACTGTAACTTGTACACCTACTTCTTTCGTTTCACCTGCATCCACTAGGTCACGGGTCAAGGGTAGCTTGCTGATGGGTGGAGCAGGGAAATGAGGCGGTTGCTTGAACAACTAGCAGTCTTCAGCCTGGAATTCGTCCCTTGCCGACCATCTTACCAGTCAAACCGCCCATAACACACGCATGGCTTCATGGGAAGCGAGTCCGCGCTCCTCACTTGTTTTCGACTGGACCCCAAAGGAAAGGCAACCACTTTTTTTTATTGCAAGGGTTTTACGCCCTTTTGTCTTGTCAACGTTTTTCCTGTTGTTTTTCGGGGCAGTAAAAGGTTTAGTACGGCTGCTGCGTGGTCACCCTTGGGATTTGTGTGGCCCATGCTTTTCTTTTGTTGCAAAGGTTATGTATATTTGTCCTTCACCGTCTCTTTTTTTTTTCTTCCTTTTTGGACTCTATCTATTAATCGACACAGACTCAGCAAACTAAAACCCCAGATGCATCTAATAACTGCCAGACAAAAATTCCAGCTCTAGCCGCCGTCCCAACACAAACACATAAACACTTTTTTTTACAATTCCGTTACTTAAAATAAAATCCCTTTTATGCTTAACTTGCGAGATTAGGTGTATGTTTTGCTTCTTCCGTGTAGAAACTAGGAGGTTTAAAAAGACTTTGATTAACATTGATTATTTAGATATTTTGTGCTGAGATTTATTTTTTTAAGAATGCTTCACGTAGTTAAATTAAACTGTTTCAGAGCAGAGTAAATATATTTTGGACTGCAAGCTGTTTCTAACGCTTTGCTTAACTATATCGTCCGTACCGACAATATCACTGCTAGAGATAAGTCTTGAGATAAAAATAGAAGCGGACAAAGAAGTTTTAAGTTTTAGGTCGGTTTATCGTATTCACACGTGCAGTAGCCAATGAATCTAGCTAACGTATACAGAATTTAAGAGTTGAATGCACATTTTGCTTTCGACAAAAAATAAAAAAGAGGAAAAGATAGTCAGCATTAAGTGTAATTATTTTATGTTAGAATTCCTTCCATATAGGGCAAGTGTACTGCAAGGCATGCGCAAAGAAAAATGGGTGAAGATGGTCTCTCTCCACACTACAGCATCACGTGACTCTAGTCAGCAGTCCATTAGAAATGTGCAGGACATTAAAGATGCTTCTTGACCGGACAAATATGGACAAACATTAGAGCAAGTTAGGCAAAGGTTTTATATAACCGTTATGTAAAGTCTTTGTCAAACCTGTTCCTTATTTGTCCAGTTAAGAACGATCTTTTAGGTATTAGTTTTAGGTTTGTTGTTTGTGTGCGGTGTTCCAAATATCCCTTGAATTGGCGCTACTTCATTTTACTTATTTATCCATACTGATATCTAGTTAGACATCTGTCAAGTGGTGATACGAAAGAGCTGTGTCAAACGATTGAAAAGATTGAACAATGACTAATCTCAAGCTTCTTCCAGCCAATCTAATTCGTTTTAAAGAAGTTTTTTTCCCCCGGCGTGGGTGGGGGGATAGGGGTGAGAGTGGGCACTCCCTCACCTCATACGTCACTTTTTTCTCTCCTCATTATGCTTCAGGTTTTGCCAACAAAGACGAGAAAGAGATATCGCAGTGGGACGCAAGCCTGCACCCCCGGGCCCATTAGTCTTTGATAATGCGCTCTTAGCGTGAGGAGAGGGCAGGACCAGGCAGGCTGCTTATCCGGCCTATTTATTTATTTGCCGTGCCGAAATATGGTCGACTCATCGACAGGCATCGACCTCTGTACCTCCAAATCATCTCCCCCTGGTCTATGGTCACGTTTTCGCGTGAGCTGGTGAGATTTCAAAGCTTTGGGCGGTGCTCAGCCCTTACCGTCGCTGGCGGCGTATTCGCCTCCCACAAGTCGCAGAAGAGTCACCGGAGTCCCTTTTTTGGCGGAAAATAAAGTCGCATTCATTTATTTCCATATGCGTCATTTTTTTAAGTTGGTGCATTAGCGTCAAGTTTAGATCCGTTGACGAAAACCAATTCGAAATGATTTTATACTTTGTTATTTTAGAGGTTTGAAGCATTTGCAAATGCAAAATTTTCTTTTTTCATTAAAACTAAAAAAAAACAGCATTTTGTTATCATCGTCGTCGTCCTCGTCCTCGTTGTCATCATCGTTGCAATCCTTATGCAGGACGCACCACTGATGACTTTTGTTCTGGAAGTTCGTCTTGCCTGCGTCTCCCTCCACCCCTTCTTGTCACTGGAAGGTCCTACAAAAGAGCACACTCCATGCAGGGACCTACTTTTAGTCCGGTGACGACACAAACATGGCGGACAAAAGAACCATGCAAGAACGACAACAGGCCCTACCCCTCTTCCCCTCCACCCTTCTCCCTTTCCCTGCGCACAGCACTTGAACCATCAGTACCGGGACTGTTACTGTGAGTGATCGTATAGTCATACTAGACACAGGGCAGCTGTACTGCAGGGACTGTCAGTATAATGAAGAACACTAATACAAAAAGGAGGTGACCTATTTTTTATTTTATTTATTTATTTATTTTTTGTAAATGGTTACAGGGGGGGGGGAAGCAAGTTGGCCGACGTAGGAATAGCTCCTATGTTGCAATCACCTTCAGTGTCCACCAGAGGGCGTGTCGACTGCACAACCAGGCAGCTCGGTATCGACGGCTAGCTGGTGGCGAAGATGAGACCTTGAGGTTTCAGGTGGGGTTCAAACCTTTGACCAACTGCTCACAGCTTGCCTTTCCGTTCATTCGCCGGAGAGGTGACACCCACGCATGCTCCTTTGATCGGCTGACCCAGATCTGCTTTTTTTTAAAAAATTTGTAGTTCTGAAATAAAAGTTATTGTTGCTAAAGTGTGACCACACTCTTTCGACTTGTCAGGCAATCTGGCAAAAATTAAGAAAAATCGAAGGAGATTTATCAAACGAAGCGGGAGGGGCACTACACGAAGCAGGGGACAGCGCTGCTCAATGCGGGTACGGTGGAGTGATATGTGTTTTACGCCGAACCAGCATTGTAAGCAGTTGCCACATGCAGAGAATAAACACCGTGCCTGAGACTAGATCTGAACCCAGGACAGTCAATCCTCACTGCATTGGTAACAGGCGCTAACAGTTCTCCCACCAGACCGCCTATGCGGGTACAGATGTGATGCTGACACCCCGCTCAAATGGGTCTTTTTTCGGTCTGCTGGGTTTCATGGCAGCTGTTTTCTGATAGTTCTTGATAATGGTAAACAAGGTCGCTTTTCGGTACAGTTACAAGTTTATTTGCACTTTCAGTCTCTTGTGGGGTAATGTGAATCGATACCGTTTGTTGCGCGGAAGCACATGGATAGACGCAGTAGCTGACAAGGCTGTCATGGGCGACGGTTAGCAGGTCCTGCACAAGACTTTCAATTCACTCCTTCACGTTCTTAAACCATTTCTTCCTCTGGCCACTGTGGCATCGACCAATCTACAAGATACCTCGGGGGACAGTCTTCGGCAAAGTGTCCTGCCGTGTCACGTGACCATATAAGATAAAGCTACGCCGATCGACTGAAGTAGAGGATTCTGGTGTCCTACGAGTCATTACTATGGGATCCGGAGCAGCCTCCTCAGGCTTTTGCTCTCGATGGCCTGAATTATCCTTTCAGAGCAAAGTCCACGCTTCACATCTGTAAAACAGAATCGGTAATACAAGGGACTTGTACATATTGTATTTCGTAGTAAACCTGACCTTGTCCAACTTACCCATAACCGCTGTTGCTGTCGCGATCCTGGTGCGGATATCTGTCGTGTAGCCGCCGTCTTTGGAAAGGGTGGCTTCCAAGTACCAAAAGCTGTTTACGTCTTCGAGTCGTACTCCGTTCATCTGCTTTGCCATTGTCAATGACCATGACTTTACCCTTATCAGTGCTAGTCTCCATTTTATATGCGTTTCAACTATCTTTCAGCCTGTTGGTAAGGTCGTGCCTTCTATCAGACCGATGTCGTCTGCGAAGACTTTCACCGACGTTAAAAGGAAGTGTGATGGTCGTGAAGGGTTTCACGTATGATGTTCTCCAATTGAACAGCACAGGTGATTGGTGGCAACCTTGACAACACCTACTGTCATATAAAAAAGCTCGCATTTGGTTATCGATCAGTATTGCGCTCGTTGAGCTCTTACACCGCGCTTCGATGACTTGGACGAGACCCTAACAAGGAAAAGGAACGTCTGCCACAGAAAGGAGGGCAAGACAAAAAGACCCTAGAGACCGACTCGGGTGGTAAGGCGTCAGTAGCTCAGACAGGTATGCTGGCGCAAGGCTATGAAGACAACAGTAACACACTATGGCCATCTTGTAATCGATGCAAGCTGGGACTGGCAGCCGGTGAAGCTGGCGGAGGATGGATGAAGCGTCGTCTGCTTCTCGCCTACAGAAGACAATAGGAGCGGCATTATTCTGAGCCCTTTGAAGTTAGGGATATCGACGAACAGAGTTGCAGTAATCCAGTGGACAACTCAAAAGCAGACATGAGCTTATAGGTGGCAGAAACTTACAAGAAGGGTCGGATGTGACTGAACCCGCGAAGCTCAAGGATGATGGACTTACAGACTTCATTGATGTGGTATTCAAGAGATAATGATGTGGTGATGATAATACAAGTTCCGGACAGTCCTGAAAAGAGAGATGCTTACCCTAGAGAAAGATAATTAAAGATAATAAGATCGTTGCTTTTCATAATTTAGTCTGAATTTGAGTGTGACTACCCGGAAAATGTGTTTTCACTCAACAAAAAGAAAAAAAAAAGACCATAAAGAAAAAATGTTGTTAAGTACACCATGATAAAGACAGAGTTTTGAGAATCATCGTGAATAAAATGAATTGCTCCTAAATATTTTATCATTTCGAAAGGAAAGAACAAAAGTTAATTTTTCTTCCTGCTCGCAATTTGTTGCGACCATGTTAGCGAGAGCCGGAGGCGAGCAAACACACAGACACGCGCTCATGGCGTCTCACGGGTGACGACCATCATCATCGCTCCCAGGCGATGACAGTCATCAACGCTCGTTTCCTGTGCGTAAATAACCGTAGCGGTGAAAGTGAAAAGACTTGAAACTTGTGACGCCGTGGACTTCAGCCACAACCGAAATCCCCGCTCAAATACAGGCTCTCCCTTTCTGTTTGTCCACTTCTTCAATTTCTCCACTCGCCTCACGACGGGGACCAGTCCTGCACGTGCCGCGCGCAATTAACAGGTATTAGAGCCCAACTCTAACGTTGCGTCAGCTCAGGGGAGACGACTCTGACGCCACGGCGAGGGCGGGGAGGGTGCACGCCATTTTTCAAAAGTGTCACAAAACACTTTTCTTTCGCTTGCCCCACGTGTTCGTGGCGTGTTTGATCGTGCTGCAAAGTAGCTGCAGCAAAAACGCACCTCCAACTCCCGCCACCGTCCAGTGGACCCGAGAAGGCAGGACGGCTTGGCATTCTGTCTCCAAAATAGCTCGATGCCCATGATTTATGTGCATAATGACGATATTCTGGTATCGAACGCTTGATATTACGGCCGGTGCAGAGCACAGAGACAGGAAGGTTAAACAAGAGCACGTGTTTGTAAGGGGGTGGATGGGTGGGTATCGCTCTATCCTTAACTCTCTAGTGATGTGATGTGTGTCGATTGGGTGGATTAATGACGGCCGTTTCAAAAGGTTATTACGTCAACACTCCTTTATTATCCTCATAAATTTTGAATCCCCCCCGTATCTCCTTAATTCTCTCTTCAAACAATTAGGGTAAATTGTGAAAAAGGACACCAAACAAGCTGCTTTCGTTGTTCGAGATGGGAGAAGTGGTTTTACCAGATGTTTTATTCGCCCAGTTGACCACTTTCCGCGCGAGAGGGGAGGTTGATGAATACTGACAGCGATGTGTAACTGCGGTTTTTTTTATTGTTGCTGTTGTTGTTGTTTTTGTTGTTGTTGTGGTGGTGGTGGTGGTGGTGGTTCCTTTTTCCTCCTCTTTGACTTTGTCATTCCGTCTCCTCTTCTCTACCACATGTAGGTTGGTACTGCTACTCACAGTCAGAAAAAATGAATACTTTTTTATTCTCTTTCTCTCTCTCTCTCACACACACACACACACACACACACACACACACACACAAACACACACACACACACATACAATATATATATATATATTTTTTCATTTTAACTTTCTTTCCAACCTACAATTGACCGTTCTCCGGCAGTTATCATTTAATACTGATCCAGTCTATGTTTAACAATAGTTTATCGCTTTGTAACATCATCGTGAGGCAGTCTTTAGATTTGCGTGAATTTAAGTCCTGGCAGAGTAAATTAAGAAGGAAAACTAAGTAGTTGAATAAGCGCTCATTCACGTACCCAGATCCACTCACCCACGATCTCTTTCTCTCTCTCTCTCTCTCACACACACACTATGCGCTGGCCTTTGACCTCTACTGTCCTATTGTGTGGAGACAGTTGAAACAGATTCACTTTATTTTCATCTCTACCAGATTTCATGAGAAATACGAACCATCCAATTTTTAGTCAACACTGTTTTCAAAACCATTACTAAGAACATTATAGTTAATTTTACGTTATGTACCTATACCTGTGAATATTATGTATATGACATAAATATGCTAGGGCTTACATGTGATGCAGCGTATGTTTAGTGATATGGAGGTCAATATGTAATATGTAAACGCTATAACGTAGTCAAACGGTCGATGGCCTAACAAATAAAATTATTCGTCCGATAGCTTCTTTCCAAGCCGTTTATTCATGTCCGTGGTCGCTGCTGTAGTCACTTCCCTGCTCAGTCTGTCCTTCACTGCGTGTCCTAGTGTCCTCCCCCCCCCCACGACACACACACACGCACGCACGCACGCACGCACGCACGCGCGCGACCACGACCACTATCCTCCGTCCTCACTTGGTTCCTTTCTCTCCCACCCCTGCTCTTTTCTCTTCTACAATAACTTTCAATTTCAAACTTTCTTAAGGTAGGTCTTCTTCGGCGAACACGAAAGACAACAAAAAACCTGGAGAGAAGAGGGAGAAAATCCTCTTGCCTGCGCAAAGCTTCTCTCCCCCTACCGGACGTGGCACGGACGCCATAGAAAGCAAACACGAGCGTGGGCTTGGCTGCGGGATGAACGTGTAATGTGCTATAATTTCAATAAAGCGAGTCGTAGAGAACAAATATTTGCTGATAGGGGAAGAAAGGCGGGACAAATTGAACCATGTTTCTACTCTCCCTTTCTAACTCCCTTTCTCTCTTCTTGCTCACCCCATTGCTCTCTTTCTTTCTTACCCCTCCCTACCGTCTTTACCCCTTCCTCTCCTTGCACCTTGTACTCAAATAGTTGTCTGCCTGATTAATATCTATCTTTTTTATACCTCCCGTTCTTTCATTCATTATTTTTTTATTGTTTGCAACTTCTCGTCCACACAGTGCACAAATAGTCATACAAATGGTTACTGTTTTTCGATCAGAGTGCTGCAGTTTTATACAGAAAAAAGTAGTTTCATGTCCAGTAATAAATTAAACCCGTAATTATTTACCTCAACAATGTTTTAAACAAGCTCCTTTATTTAACTTCCTCACCTCAGTTCAATTTTTCAACACTTCAATTAAAACTTGCTAAGAAATTCAGAATTTAATGTTTACTATTGAGCATATATCTAATTCCCTCCTCCTCTCACCACCAGTACCTACAGCAACAAGAACAAAATCGGGACGAAGAGGGAAATAAATCTCTTAAAATTTCTACAATCCTAATCTAAGAGAAAGAGTAGGAAACGACTTGATTACTATAAAAAAAAGCTTCAAAATAAACACTTGGGTTGAAAGATAAAATCCCTGCAGAGAAAAGAGAAGGATAAAAATAATCCTGTTGACAGTTCACACACACGTTATCACCGCAAAATCCCATGGTGGTTATATTTCTCTATGCTTTCAATGATTTGTTGCACTTCCATTTATAGTTAGATACTAGAGTTTTGTGTATTGCCTTACATGCATTAACACTTGTCTGTATGTCTTCTGGTAATTTAAAATCATTCCATTCGGTTTTAGTTACGAGAAAAAGGAATTTCTATTGGGGGAAACTTTCAGTAATTCGCCTGTCATTGTGCACCAGTCCCATAGCGTGAGATTCTGACCAATAAATAAATAAATAAAAAAGAAATGAGGGGAAAACGTTGACATAAAACTCATAATCCGGGAACAGTTCCATAAAGATAAAGAATAAATATTGTTTTTTTCTTGTTATCTTCAGGTGCTTCCTATCGATGTAATGTGATTATGTATGTGGTTTTCAGAAAGAGATCCTGTAGCCGTCTGTAGGCAAAGCTAAGAGCTGGCGTTTTGATTTGCCAAGGAGCGTTTATACATCTTTTCTTTCCTCACATGGGATGATCCCCCAGCTCTACATGCTTAGTGCCTTCGTGAAAACGCCACCATTTTGTTCTGCGCCCTTATGACAAATGCACACAGCGCAACATTTGCATCAGTCGCCCGTAACAGAGGATTAACATCTGTATATTTGCATTTTTTTAAAAGGAGGACTTGATGGTCGGATTTGCTCTTGTGTCGGATTGCGCGTCTATGAGCGACTGTGAGTTCTGGATGATTGAGTTTGAAGAAAAATATAAGAATTCGTAACACATTAGATGAGCTACTTACTAGCTACTAAAATTATGGGATGAAATATACTTGGAACTGATATGTAAAACAGAAAATGCAATACTGTCGAACATCGGTGGCACAATGTGAACATTCCTAAAGAACAGAATTTACTAAGCAAAGTGAGTTATTAATGTCTGAGCAGCCATTTTAAACAGAATGCACAAACCATGCAGAATAAGGTCACTTTTCTATAAGAAGAGCCCAGGTGCAATTTTACTTTTTGTAAATCTTGAAAAAATATTGAGTGAACCAGGCAAACATGATAGACAAAAGACATAAGGGCTGACTGGCCGATAGATAGGTAGAAAGAAAGAAACAAAAGGCGACAGAAATATGTCGTCACACAGATGAAACGTCTGTTCTTTATTTCGTAAAGATTACTTCTTTGCACTCACAGAACTCACAGCCTGTACTGCGATTTCATCGAAGGACAAGGTACCGGCGGCTAGTTAAAGTTTTATTGGCCAGCAAAGGGACCGCTGCTTCGCCTGTTTAATTACCCCCATAAACGGCGCTCGTGGCCCTTAAGCTGGGTTCGTGACCTTTGTTCCCAGTAGGTGGTCAACCAGACAGAGTTAAGGGGCCTAGCGGATACTACAAATATTTTACAGCGCCCCTTGTCTGTGGCAGCGTGGGGTCGAGTCTTCTCGCGGGGGGCTGTGCATCCAGGCCACGGACAAGTGTTGTGGGTGACTTGGTGTCCTAAGCTCTTCCCTATGGAGTAGACGTCTCCTCCACAGCTGTGTAGTCTGAGATCTGAGTCTGAGGTGTGTATGGATGAATTCGCTGTACAGAAGCAACGAACCCGTCAGTAGAATAGAGTAGAACACGATGTGATTGAATATCATATGAGAGTGCAGGTACATTCTTGAACAAACAAGCAAACAAAAATTAGCAAAAACTTAAAGAAACAAAACGTGCGCATCTGCACATGCACAGACCCCACACAAACACAAAAAACACACCAAAGACAGACACAAAGCACACACAAACACTGACACAGACTTTTACACACATATAAACACAAGCAAGAGGTAAAGTAATAAAGAATATTAAAAACACAAAATATGAAAAACTTTCAAGCCAAACCAAAAAAGGCAAAATAAGAACTAAACAAAATCCAGAGAAAAGACATAATGAATAGCTTAACCAAACAAAACGAAGAAAAAAACCCAAAACTCTAAACAAATGAATCAAATAAACTAAAACAAAAGACAATAAAGACAAAACAATCATCCATACACAACGAAATATAGACAATAAACTCCACTTGTTTTTACTAGTGCTCTTTTCTGCGAAGCCAGACTACATTACAGACAGGGGCTGCAGACAAGGTTTATAGGGCCAGCGTGACGACACGCAGTCTGGTCTGTTTGTTGTAGAATGATGGCAGTACGCATGTAACCGCGCCGGGAGATGGTCGCCACTGCACCACGTCACCACGTCACCACGTTGTTGCGGTCAAGGACGTCACCTGGTGCAGAGCTCTGCCTTAAAGCAAAGTACATGTGACTAACAGATATAGTTCTCCAGCACTCAATGCCATCAGGACTTGGGAAAAATGCTCCTTTTATTCAATGTTTTTACATTCTTTTTGATTTTGTCCTTGCCTTTTCCATCTTTTTTTGTCACCACAGCTGCTTCAGATCTCCTTCAGAATATTTATAAGCTTTTGGTGTGTGTAAACTCTTGGTTTATCTGCTTCATCACATTCCTTACTGATGACCTGGTTCTATTTTTTTTTTTTTTACTTTTTTCCTCCAAATCATTGCAGTCTCTCCTTTATCTTCGCCAGGCATCTCCCTTTTTTTCCTTCTTCCTTCAAAAGTAATGCAGTTAGATGTAAACTAGAGTCTACATTATCGGAAATCTGTTTATTCCTGGATTCCAGTTCTCTTTCATTGTGCACAATGCACACGGTTAATTATGTGATTTCCGGTTCCTTATCTGGCTGTATGAAAAACAAACACTCTAGTACACTATTTATCTACACGCAAGCTCATGTGTACGTTCATCGTGAATGAATGAACTGAGAGACGAGTTATCAACCGTCATCCATTTTGATGTTTGCCTCCTCTCTACCCTTAAGACTTTTTTGACTGTACATATAACTTTAGCACTAATTCGACTAAACGGAAGAGACTGAGATTAAATAAGACATCCACACAAGGATGCCAGATGAAAATGTTTATTTTATACACTTATCCCTACCATTGTGAGTGAGTGAGTGAGTGAGTGAGTGAGTGAGTGAGTGAGTGAGTGAGTGAGTGAGTGAGTGAGTGAGTGAGTGAGTGAGTGAGTGAGTGAGTGAGTGAGTGAGTGAGTGAGTGATGGACGTTGAAGCGTAAAGGAAACTTTTCTCAAGCATTGTCGACAACTAGCCACAAGGCCGTTATCAAGGTGAAGGAGTCAAGGTGTGTGTTCGGGTGAAGCGTGCGTGCCCTTGAAGTCGGCTAGCTGACAGGTTCGTCTGAAAGGCGTGAGATTGTGTCCGAGCCATGGGCAGGTAGACGGCTTTGATGTGCACATGCATGCACCGCCCAGGCAGTTGGCAGACTCGTTCAAATAAATCAGCCTTTAATTGAGACCATCACATAAGAAGAAACCTTTCAATGGGGAGATGCCTTTTGTCGGGTCGGCGGTCAGGTGAAGGGTTAATGGACGAAATGCAGGTAAAGAACGGGCTCGTCTGACACAGGATGCCATGGGACCCAGCGGGACCGGCGTCTTTGCAGTGGGCGTGCAGGTCGGGGTCTCTACAAAAATTTAAACGAAGCGCTTTGTGTGCAAGAGTTTATTTGAAGTTTTTGGGGCCTCGAATTAACGTGCAAAAAGTCTGTCTAGATCATAATTTTCGTTCTGGAAACACCTTTTGTAAACGTTTAGCGAAATTGTTATAAATTGTGTAAAGGAGGGGGGGGATAGCTTGCTCATGTGCTAGGATTCTGCACTTTACAAACCATCTGTTCTTCTTGTCTTTTGGTTGTTTTCTTCTTGACCACCGTTTTACACTTCGGTCAACATTCAGTGTCAGGATAAAATACTTTTGATGCTCGGATTGAAATCGTGTGACAGATAAACGATATTTGGTACGACATAAACAGAAAATGATGTATAACTATTGGCAGTCTCTTACAGATTCTTTATTAGACTTCTAACTGTCGACTTACTTTGGCTTCTTGTCGAAGACAGCGTAGAGTGCTCCAGACTAACATCTGCTCGAAACGGTTACCCCCTCGGCGCTTTTTCTGTTCACCTTCACAGAAGATTCCCACGTGGGCGGTGGCAGTTTTTCGCACTTACAGGACGTCTCCCTACGCTGAATGAAAGAGGTCCTTCTTTTCTGCTGCCGTAAATCACTACGCCCTCTAGCTGACCCCAGCGACTCAAAGTTTTCTTCACACTAGAAGTGCAAGAGAGAGAGAGAGACTGAAATAAAAAATAAAAAATATATTGTGCATTGTGTTTCAAGCGCTGTGTGGGAAAAACTGAATATTGACCTGGTGAATGGGAGACACATAGAAACCCCCGTGCTTTCCACGGCCCGACTGACGCTTGAAAGAGATTAACTGCGTTTTAACAGCGTGCGTGTCCTCATGCACTGCTTGCACATGTCTGTGACTGAGTGAGTTACGAGCAGAAATCGAGAATGAGAGCTAGTAAGAGAGAAACGGAGAGAACAAGAGAGAGAGAGAACAGATAGGAAAGAGGGAAGAGAGAGACAATAGAGAGAATGTGCATGCGATCACCTCAGCTAGTGAATGTTTACGAGGGCGAGTGTACTCTGTCCTGAATTAGTACATCAATATGCAATAACTAAAAGTAAAGCACTTATTACCACGCGCAGGCTACCCAACGTCACAAAGTCTAAGTAACCTCAGCTCCTATATACAGCATCCGCTCCTCATTGTTTCTCGCAGGAAATGGCATCACCAAACAACTGAGGCATCTTTTCTTGTGATTTTTCGAGTTAAAAGCGCTTTACTTTTGTTATTATGTATAAACATAAAACAGACTTGTTCCACTTGTCATTCAGCCATTCTTTCATACTTCCATTCAATTTTAACTTTGCTGTAGGAAAAGCTTGACGCCTCCGAGGAACTAAAATGTTTGTGAAAGTTTCTGTCAACTAAGATGACAGGTGAAAAATCTGCAAACATGTATAGGGATCATCAACGCTTAGTTTTAACATCTGAAGCACACAAAAAATGGCTTAAAGAACGAGGAAGAAAGAAGAATGGAAAGAAAATGAACAAATGAACGAACGAGAAAAGGAAGGAGGAAAAAGTCTTTCATAACAGCCAGTGAAGGAAAGACATTGTAATAATTGATACAGAAAGACAATATGGCGCGCATTTTTTGGTAGCAGTCTTCATATTTCTTTCCAATCAAACAGCAAGACAAAAATTTAAAAAGCCACTAGCAGGACGCAGAAGGAACAAGGGGAGGTAAGGGAGAATATCTCGAATTCAGGCTAAAACAGTGCAAGTAAATCGAATTGCAGTTCGAGGACAGGGAGAGGGTAGCCCAGCAAGAACGCAATTAAACCAACTTCATGCATCAAGAATAGGATTACTCCCCTTTACGGATCTAGTTCCCTTGAGGACCACGAGAGGGCGACAGCAGTCCCAAAGTTCATTCAGCACAGAAACACGTACAAGAAGCAATCAGAAAGAAATTAAGCATGATATTTGATGAGCAGGATATTAAGATGACCTCGCGTCACCACAAACATGACAGGCGTTCGTTTCGATTGTTTCCAAATTTGAAAATATTGAACAGATTTACTTGTCATGTGACCGGGAAAAAGACAAACCGCCTGAGGGCTGCTTCGGTAACAAACAGCTTTCCGATCAGGACGGAACGTCAGACCGAAATAATTTTACTTAATAAACATCACAGAATGTTTTTAACCACACAGAAACCTTCGAACCTTGTTTTTCTTGTTCTTTTTATATTTCAATTTCTGTCTGTCAATCTTTTGCCTGTGTCTTTAATTTTCTTATCGCTATATTGTCTTTACACTTCTTCTTTGTATATCCACCTGTTTATGTCTTGAAGTTTAATCTCAACTGCAAAATGTAAGATTAAAGATTAAGAGCTTAATCTTATGTGTATTTGTTTTCACTAACAGATGTCATCAATCTATTTTTAAAATTCTGTTAGTACTTTACAGCTTTAGACCTCTCTAAATTATCAGATGGAACTAGATATTTTAGAACAAAGGAAAAGATAAGACGATATCGGTATTGTCAATAATGACAAAAACAGGCCTATGGGAGACAGACACTTTATTATTAATCCTACAAGTGATGAAAAGTCAGAAAGATGGGCACTAACAGAAAATTATTGATATGAATAATAATAGGAAATTATTTATTCCATAACCAATATCTGAATAGCGTCGCACGACTGTGGTACATACATTAGCCAACAAATAAAAAAGCACTCAAGACAATAGTATGTCACGTTTATAATAGCTTAAACAGTTAATACTATAACAATAAAGGGTCCACGCTGCATACATTTTGTCCGGAAAGGAGCTATAGGAAAATCTGACCTTTCTGTTTTATACCCTTTATGGAAGAGTTTAAAAATATTCCTATCTGTTTCAGGTAGGACCAAAAAAGCAACTATAGTCAAGTTCCACCATTATATACGGTTCTTCAAAAACTTGACAGTTTCACTTAAACTTGCCCTAACTTTGCTGAATAACAGGCACTCCAAGGTTAACGGTAGCATAAGAGGACCCGCGCAGTTCTGATCATTAGTTAGACCACAACACATAGTTCCAGAGCTGAACTGGAGAAAAACTGTATTACTTTGTACACAAATACACGTGCGTGCACACACACACACACACACACACACACACACACACACACACACACACACACTTGTACCCATTCCTGCACGCACGTCCAGTTTCGCATAGCAGGTCGGTACTGGAGAGTTCCGTCCCTTTCTTGAACTTGGGGAACCGGGTTCGGGCAAGAAGCGAAGCAGATCGAGAAATGATTGAATCCAGAGACACCCCGGATCAGCTGGAGCCGCCGCCAGTCGACTCGCAGTCGCGTCCCTGATGCCCAGGCCCGCCCGTGATTGCGTCGGGCGAAAAAATAATAACTGGACCAACCCTCAAAACTTTGGACCTTAACTCGCAGAAATTTGAATCCGTAACAAGACGGTTAGTCTTCATATTCCCAGCTGCTGTCAGCGAGACATTAGTAAAATTGCCCAGGCTGACCGGAATTGGGCTAAAAAGAGTTCTGGATGGTTTCCACGTGGAATATGTCTCAGGAATTCGCCGTTCTCTAATTGTCAACCCCGCATGGCAAATGGGGAAAGTTGGGGGCCTGTTTGAATTACGAGCTGGCCCTCTGCTTGGACGGGTAGCGATCTGGTACATGAAAAAGAGGCCTAATTGCGCGAATTCATTTACATGTTGTGCGGTTTCAAGTCGAGCTGCAGGAACGGGCAATTGTGTGATTTGAATAGTAAGCTTTCGTTAATTCTATTTAGAGGCCTTCTTTGGCAAATCTTCTACTTTTTGCCGTTCATTTTTTAACTTGCGATGTAATCCAATTTTATTTTATACTCTTCCAAAACAGAGAAGAACTTGGGTGTTACTTGAGTCTCTTGCGCTTGATCTTCCTTTTAAAGGGCATTTTTTGCCGGTTTAAGCGAGAAGGAGAAAAATAATACTCTCTTTGTTTTGACTTTGCTTTTTCTACCACAGGGAGATCTGAGATAAAGAGCGAATCTGTGCTGTGTTGAGGCGATGTCTGCTATAACAAAAAAATCTTTGTAGGACGGAAATAAAGGAAAGAACTACAAGATTTGAATTGCGGATCGAGCTGCAGAATTGTTCATCAAATGCCTGATAAATAGCACCTGTTTTCAGAAAAAGGTTTAGTAAGTAAGAGAAAGAAGTATCCGCATGAAAAGGAATAGGTCCACGAATGCTGATAGGACTGAGTACGAGAACGTAAAGAGAAAAAACAATAGACAGACGAATACGCACGTGTGGTTGCTAGCGAGTCTCGGATTTCCTTGTCCATTTCGTTGGATAATCATCTCTTTACCCTTCCTTTATTGTTCTACCATATGGAGATTTGAGATAAACAACTCTTACCACTACTACTTCTGCTACTACTCTCACTCATTTTCACACACACGCGCGCACAATCCTTTTAATTACGAATATGTGAGAATGCGGTTTTTTTAAAGCTTAAATTCAGTGAGTCCTCTTTGTCATACTCGTGAGAGTTTGCCTCAAGAGCCTCAGCAAGGGGAATTTGTAATTTGTTTAGCAGGTTTATGTCGTGTACGGTCGCTGCATGCTACCACTGTTTTGTTGTGCCCCCCACCCTATCTATCCTTGATGCTGAGATACAGTAAACAGTCTCTCTCTTTGTCTCACCTTTTTCTCTCTCTCTCTCTCTCACACACACACCACACGCGCGTGCGACCTCGTACTTGATGATATTTTGACATAACGGCTAAATGAAGAGAATGGACAGAAAAGAGAACCACAGAATATAGTTGTCACTATGCTGTTTCATCAGAGGAAGTCGGGATTATGAAGCTGACAGCGGTTTCAAACCACAGAAACAGATTGATGGACAGGGAGCAAGCTAATAACTATGGTTCCCCGTTGCCAGCGTACGGCAAATGAGAACATGTGGTCGCTCGGTGAGGAACTAATAGCTTGGGCAAAAACAAACGCGTGCGAGCACAGCTCAGTGACGTCGGCATAATTGGCAGCGCGTGCAGGGCGGAAGGCGTCCGTCACAGGCCAAACTGTGCACTGTCTGACGTCACTGTGGTTGAAAAATATGGCGGGAAATTTCGGAGAGCCCTCCGAAGACACGTGGCGGCGACGGTTACGGTGGCTACAGTCTTCCTGTGAATAAATCCACTATTGTTTCCTCACTAGCTTGATTTCTTTCTGATTGCAGCGCAGCGTGGTTAACGCTACCCGCCCTTTTTGTGAACATTGTACTCGCCTCCCCCACCCCCTACACGACTTGGACAGTCTGCTCCACCCCGAGTCTTTCTTTCATTGAAGTTGACCTACACTTCCGTCTGTAATATTCTGCATTTTCTGTATTATAATAGCTTTCTTTCTTTCTATCTTCTTTCTTTCTTTCCTTGTAAATGAAACGCGAGGCTGAGGATGTGACTAATTTCCCCAACATTCCCCTTTTTCTGTCTACCGCGTAAATCGCGTGCTGACCATCTTTAGAGGGTTATACGCGAAGCTGAAACAGCCGAAGGAAATGTTGTTTTGTGATTATACGCATTAATCGGTATATTTGAAACTATGAGAACTTAAAAACATAATTAGTAAATATAAGTGACCGCGTCACTGGAAGCTAATATATTTACATGTTAACTGTTTCTTATATAAATATCAGAGATCGTGTTCTTTTTTCTTTATTTTATTGTGTGTGATCAAAAATGCACCTATTCATTATATTTAATGCTCGCAACAGCTGTATTGACTACTACCAACAGGACTATACTTTTCAATAGTAATAATAATGATTGCATAATAGTAATCAAGAACATTTTTAATGTATTTCCGCACTTTTTTAATAATAGTAATAATAGTGGAAGAAGAAGTAGTAGTAGAATGAATTTCTACAAATTTTGATAAGAAAAGAATGCATTTACACATTTTACTGTAGAGAGACAACTCACTTCCCAACCAATTTACACAAATATACAAATAAAGACTCAAAGTGAACTTAGTATATATACGTAGACCAAAGCATATTAACAAATACACAGACACAGTAAAAGTAGACACATAAAGGTATAAACATACACAAAACCACACACACACACACAACCACACACACGCACGCACGCAAGCGCCTACGTCAATGTGATACCGAGCAAGCATTAGTCAACACATCAGTAGCTTAGAAAATTGAAGGAGCAGGAGGCAGGATGCACGAAACACACATATCATCGAGAGTTCAGACTAAGCCCTTTACACTCGGAGATCCCAAATTTAAGAAGCGGGAAATGTCGCGAAAATTACAGTGAAATGGAGAGAATTAATCCCGCAAAGCGAGAAACTTCAGACAAGATGGCCATGACCATGATGAAGAACAGGCTCTGGAGCTGGGCGCAGGCTGGTGCAGGCACAAAATAACAATCAAGAACATAGGTAAACGGGGCAAAAAACAACACAGACCAACAAGAGACATCAAACTGGGTGTAGATGCACGAGTAAGACAAAGAAACATAGCAGTCCTCTGCAGTTCCCCAGCTCCTCTTCAACAGTAGACTATTTCACTATCACGATTTTGTTTTCTTTTGGTGCCTAAAACCTATTTATGAAAAAACTGTTTACGATTAACCATGATGAAATAAATTACTTTTCCCCCATAACTCTAAAATCAATATGACAAAAAAGACTATATTGATCTTTCAGGAAATTATAACCCACCAGAGCTTATCAATAATAATAAAAGCCACATATAAATATTACCAATTTGCTCATCCACTCAAAACAAAATATGATAATAGCAAACCAGTTTACTCATCCATTCACCATTCTACAAATAATAATGTGTCAAAACACTAACAATAACATATCGCATAATAATAATAATAAACATATATACGTACTCCTTATCCCTCCTTTTAAATAATGTAACTATCCTTGTGTTACACTATTCAGTACGTAAAACTGATGTGAATATTGTGTATACGCATGTATTTTGCCCGTGAGGTAATTTTTAATCATAATTGAATTTTACTGTACGTACATGTCATTTGGTCCAAAAAATGATAATATCAAAAAAATGATAATATCCAAACAATGTTATTACAAATATCAGGGTCAAATGTACTTACGACTTTTTATGTTAGTTTGCAATAGTAATATTTTTCACTCGACGTTGCAAACTTTCAGGACTGGCTAGAGCTCCTTTATCAAGGCTGTCGGTTCCCTGCAACAGTTTTTGTTCTGTTTGTGGTAAATCAAGTCAGCAAAGCAGTTTAAGGCATGTAGAAGGGTTAATCCAACATTTGCCTCGTTAGTGCTGCGTGAAGAGTTCGTCGTAAATAACGTCTGCACGAGCACTGTTGACCTTAGTGAATTAACCCCGGCAGTGCCTAGTGTATCGTTCCAGCAATTCAAGGAGAATTTGGAGAACATGCAATTCGTCAAAAGAAGAAAAAGAAAGGAAAAAGAATGCACTCATTCATTTAGTCTTCAAGCGGAGTGAGTAAGACGCATGTGTGTTATACTTTGTGATCGTTACATTCATTATAACAAACATTACAGTGACGTACCCGGAAGTGACGTCGGACAGGCAGTTGTTTGGGGAGCGGCTGATCGTTTTCTGTAGACCGCGAGTCGACGCCGTCCCAAAGGCTGTGCATCGATCATAAGGCCAGCGCAGCGACAGGGCCCGGCTGTCTTCAACCAGTGTCATCTTTCGCCTCTGGAAATGGAGAGCCTGTGGATGCTTCACGTGCGGGTTGTAAATCTTCGCCGGAGATCTCCCCCACTGCTGTCGCCATCTTCAGCCGCGGTTCTTCGCCGAAGGAAATCGAAAATCTTAACTTCCGGTACCGCCTTCTCTGCTTGCGGAGATTGGCCGCCATTTTCTGCTGGAAACAAGACTCCTGGGCAAAACGATTTATGACTCTCACCTGCGATCTGATCTGAGACTGCTGTCTAGCGAGAGGATGTTGTTAAGCTAATACAGCATCGCTTCATCACATGCGTACGTCATCACACCAGGTATCTGTTGAGAGCAGCCAGCTAAGCGCTTGACCAGAGCGGCTGATGGCTCCCAGCAGGAACATTCAAAGAGCCATTTATCGATTCCGAGGCACACGTTCGACAAGTTATGAGGACTATACCTCTCCTGGTGGTTGTTGAGAATGTCTTTCTTCATTGGAACGGAAGTGTCGGCATGAATATATTCCGGACTTTTTTCTCAGTCTCGCTTGGTCGTGCCAAGACGAATCTCCCGTACATTCCTGCAAAGATCGCGTCCCCATTTGTTTTTGTCTTGTCTTCCGCTTCAGGAGGAGAACATGATGAGGAGAGAGGAAATCCTACCCATAAGGATTTCATTCAAAATTCATTATGAGCGTCACAGGGTTGTGGAGGTTCAGACCGGGGAACTCTGACCTTCCACTCCCCGGATATGCATCTCCGGTGGGGAACAAAAGAGCCCGATCATGTTGAGCAATTTCTAGTTCTCTTGCCATGATACTGGTCAGGTTATTGCGCTGGTGGCAAGAAACGGCCTTTCTAGGTTTAAAAATGTCTTGGCTTTACAGAAGCTTTCTTTCGCTCATTCCTTTACTTCTTTTTTCACTGAAAGCTATCTCTGCTAGACCTTTGATATTATCCCTATAATTTTATTTCTTCCCTACTGCTCTTGAAAAAAAGAAACGTAAGCGGTGCCAGGTTCTGAGGAAGAAGGTAATGAGAAAACCCGAAATATGGAACGGAAAAAAACAGCAACTGGCAATGACATCTCATGCAGGAAAAGTGCAGGTGGCAGGGAGTAGCAAACTAGTGCACTGGAGTTTATCTTAAAACTTAAGCTTCTACTTTACTTAATGCTGGAAAGTTTTTGACTATTTTGTTCTCACTTGGAAACCACTTCGTAACTTCTATAGAACCATTCTGAACCTAGATGATTTAAAGATGACGTTAATGAGCAATACCCCCATAACTTGAATCACCACTCTTTAAATTATATAAATTTATATATAAATTGCCAATATAAAAGACATGGTTACTTCACAGTGCAAAACACTTTACAGATATAGTGAATGCTTTAAACTGTTGATTTAAAGCGAGACTAATAAATACTCTTTTTCGGAAGGAGGGGGGAGATTGCTCTCTTAAAATTCTTTAGTTCACGAAAATATGTTTGGAAATGGTACTGCCTGTTGAGGCTAATTGCAACAAAAAGTGCTCTACTTCATGTTATTTTTCTTCTGCAGTCTTTTAACCAGTTTTGCTGCATATGACTTGGTTAAGAAATGTGTAGTGGTTTCTGATTGGTTTCTTGTGTTTTTCTTTTATTAGCAATACGCAACCTCCGATTCAAATCCTTAAGAGCAACAGAATTTCTCAGAGTGTTTTCATTGGCTTTCCTTACATACGAAGTACTTCCAATCTGGAGTGCTGGATAGATCTCTAAGTTCGTCCTTTTTCATCATATTTCTATGTTCCCTATTTTGTGGACTTCCGGTCATTACTTCTCATCTTGTTGACAGGATGCAGTATGCTAGCCTTAAACTGGTAGGTAAATTGATTATCCCAAGAAGGATGTATGCCAGCATCGAATAAGAAAAAAAGAGGCAGGCGTTGAATTAAAAATACATTTTAGGGACTATCCCAAGCAGAAGGTATTCTAGCCTTTAATTGGAAGGTAAATTGACTGTCAGATGTAGGGTATGAGATTTATAAGTTATCTGGACTTAAGCAAGTGTTGTCTGAAATAGGAGGTATATTAATAGTTTAGGTAACTAATTACATTTTTTTTTTACTTTTGTATACGATGTAGATATCCGCTTGTTCTTCTGTAACGACTCCATCATAAGTACCCATCTGTGAGCCAGTGACTAGAAATGTCTGTTAAGTCAGTCTGCCTGAAAATTCGAAAAGCTACGTATATTGTAAGAGAAGATATTCTTAGATCAATGCTAAGTTTTCAGTCAGTCGTCAGGTCCAAGCTCCTCAAGGTCTGAAACATTGTTTGCCTCAGTAGTGTGCCACTGACAAGTCAGTGTGTTTTAAAATTATTTTCCTTTTGGTAAATACTGTATTGTTTTAAGAAGAATGCTAGTTTTGTTGTACACTTTTTCAGGATGCCTCAGACAACTTTCACGCGCTGCCTCAGAAACCTTTCAAACCACTTTTTTAGCTTCTCATTCACATCACCATCGGTACCGCACAGTCATCGGAGCCAGGAGACCTAGCGACTCTAAACCACGTGACCTTGGGGGTTTCCAATCAGCATGGAGCGCCATTTTGGGCTCCCCACAAAGGGTGATATCTGGCACCGTCTGTACCTGCCAACGACTTGTAGGGTGACTCTAGATCTTTCCAAGGTTAACAGAATGACCGTTGCTGTCGGGATGGTGTAGACATTCGATTAGATGCCGCATGGTCTGACGGTCTTCAGGCCCATGTTGTCTGACCTCCATCACACGAAGTGCTGTCCAGAAAGCATCTATTTCTCGTGCAGATGTCTAACATGCAAAGCTGGTTGAGTGTTTGGGTTCTTTTGCTATTGTGCAACGTAGAATAGTTATCATTTTCTTTGCAGTGAGAGCTGCATCATTAAAACAAAGCAGCCTGATCAAAACACTCAAATATTGTTTCTAAGACAATCGAAGCAAAGTTTTAAAAAGCCTAAGAAAAATTACGGAAAAAGTAACATTGGTAGCAAGTAACATCCTATTTTAATATACCTTTGTACAACACACCTACTCTGCTGAAAACTTTATCGGTTTATCCTTTCCAGAAATAAATGCCCGAAGTATTTAAAAAAAAAATCAGTGGGTCTTACGGATCAGAAGGTTCAATTCTTTCTTCAATTTTTTTTGTGACTCTCTTTTCTTTTACAGTAGGTGTTTCACAAGGAAAGTCTTGTCACACATTTCAATTGATATAGCTTTAAACTTAAGTCTCTCTAACAGATCTTCTACTCAAAGCGATAAACAAAAATAAAATGAGAAAACGAAAGCGAAAGAAGACGAAAAACAACAAGAAAAACAAGAAAATGTTTCTTTTATGTGTTTTGGACGACAATGATGATAAAGATGTTTCAAGCGATGATGAAAATGAACTCATTTTTGATTTTCGCGTCTCTAAACCTACTTTTGTGTGTGTTTGTGGGAGGGGGAGAGGGGTGGCTGACAACTCTGAGAAATTGGGCTCAAAGCGTCAAAACTGGAAAGAGCTGGTTCTCCTACACGAACACCCCTGCACCCTCTTCCTTGCAAAATTTAACAAATAATGACAACGGCCTAGCTACGATCTATATTTCCTTCCATGACATCGCTCGGGAACTTTAGAAGTGCATCCAATCTGTGTATGCAAATATTGTTCTACCTGATCCCAGCTTTAGATCGGCCACACTGAATCGACTTCCAGGCAGACGCAATTTTTGAATTTATTCCTGAAGCAGGTCAAAATTTGGATAACCGATAGATCTGTTCCCTGTCAGCACCGGAGCGCGCGCTCAGCGTTTGCATAGAAGCAATATCCGGAAGTTGCTTTCCACAACCTTGAAGGTCAGACGCTGGACTTGTCAATGACAGCCGCGGCGTCCTGAAGACGAGAGCGAGTCTTGAAGCAAAATGCGTGCAAGAAAGAGAGTGAATACGGTATTGCTTCACGATTTTTTTTTTTTTTTTTTTTTTTTTTTTTGTGGGTGGAAGGGGATACATAACGTGACAGTCAATTATTTTTCGTTCAAGCTACGTAGTTTACACAACACTTTAGAAATTGCCTCTTACAAATATTGTCTTACCTTCAAAACACAGAATCATTTCATTTACCAGAGGCTAGAAAGAGTAAGCCTTGCTCGAGTTTCCGGGAAACGCAATATATGTGAGCTTTAGTAAGTTTTTTTTTTTTTCGTTCTCTTTGGTAATATGAGGGTTGTTCAATGATGAAATCCAGTCTCAGCGTAACATCAGCAATTTCAGCCTAGTGTCTTCTCTTTGAAATGCATTATATTTCAGTCTGTTGTGGTCAGTAGGAGTCGAGATAAAGAGCACTTGACTGCGTCTGGTGACGTAAAGATAATTCTGACAATAGCGTTATCTGTTGTCAGTTTGAGTTATCTTCTCCTTCCTCGCACATCATGCCGGTGGCGTATGGGAAACATGTTGAGTTCAGCCGATTTTGTAGTCTGCTGTGATCAGAAACGATTTTCCAAGTGCTGTATAGTACTACTTATTTCACAGAGCTATCAAGACACTCCTTAGACCATCCCTTTAGCAACACGGTATGAATTTACCTTACAGACCACATTTGCAAGCCTGCGGTTTCATTTCAAGAAACTTTGTAGCATGTCGACGATCGTCATGTGACTTCTCTGACCTCATCTGGGTGGTAAACTATGAAATGGCCAATACGAAAATGTTCGTCTACATCACTGCGTATCCCACATAAGGCAAGGACTACAAAAATGTTCAGGTTCACTGTAGTCTGTGTTGGCTTTCTTTAACTTTTTCAATGACTAGTCATCTCGATGTATTTTGTCTCCTTGCAGGCCTCCTGTCCAATTAGCTTTTTCACGGCAGACGATGATTTTAAAAGTCATTCACAAACAAAATGAATAAAAACAAACAAATTATTTCAAACGCCAGTTTCGATGTGCGCCACCAGGAGTAACCAGCCAAGCATGATCAAGGCACAGGTACAATCACAATCGTTCAGAAATTCTCTACCATGGCCTACCCGTACCAGTTTCCTAGATGCTGCATGGCCGTTGGCTTATTGACAGATGAGGTGTCTGATTACTCATGTCGAGACGACTTCTAGAGGGCAACGCAAACAGCTTTTATGAAGTCGCGGAAATTCACTTTGGAGCAGAAGACCCTGTCCGCCAATCCTAAGAGCTAGTGGTTTCCATATCTCTGCTGTATCAGTCACTCCATGGCTGACCGGCCATTGTACAGCGTCGTTCACTAGAAGAAGGACATTTTAACGAAAAAGAAAGCCAGAAGTAGATGTTTGCATTTTAAAAAACAAACAATGTCCTTTACAAACTTAAAAGTGGTTTCTATTTGGGTACTTGCCGTTAGAGGTAAATTCTACGTATCTACCGTATGTCTTACTCTCTAAAACGTCTTCTAAGATGCTCTTGCGAAAGTAATTCTTTGTCTACGGAAAATGAGAAGACTTACCTCGCATGCGAATAGTAGCGATTATAGCGATTTTTCTGTTATTTCCTAGCTGCGTCCCTTTAAAATAATTGTTACGATCTGTTCTCATTACAATAAAACAAAAAAATTATAACAAATTTTAAACTATAACTTATTGCCATGCGTCGGTCTTAGAAATCATGTAATATATTTAACTCCAAGAAGGTGCGAAGTGAGCTCTGTGTGGTTGGCTATGGCGCCAAACATTTTGCTCTGCCTATAACTTTATTAATTATTTGGTAATTGCTAAGCTGATTGTTAGTGGTTCTAAAGAACAGATTTTTCAAGTGGTTGGAAGGCTTGTTCGTTTCATTTAGAACGTTTTAAAAGATCGCCGAGTCTAATTACAGAAAAACAGAAAAGGATGGAGCAGTGGAGAGCAGTGTGTGCAAAGTGCAACTGTTAACCTTTTGAGCTGCAGAATTGAAAAGGAAACTTTAGCAGGGATTTTCTTCGCAGTAGCTGTAAAAATTGCACGTAGGTTGTTTCCCACGCATTAAAGACGTTGCAGTAGAAACGAAATGCAGTTTCTATTTTGGCTTGATATGGTCGTTTGCAGAGAGTAGTCCAATGACCTATACATTATCTCAGTCTATTTTACAGTCCGATTAGCTGTATTTCATCTTCTTTGTCCACCACACATTCCTTTAGGTATCCCAGCGTTACCTGCTTGCCGTCACATTGCTGTTCACGTCCATGTCGTCTCTGTCGTCGTTCTGTTATGGTCACTAGCCTACCTGTCCTTTACCGTGGGTGATTAGTTGCTATGGAGATATGTCTTTAATTAAACTGAGTTTTTTAAAAAAAACTTGACGGGCTTGCCTTCCTACCCACTAGACGTGCAGTTTATGTCTTACAATGGTAATAGGGATTTTTGATAATACTTTGGTCATACTAAAAATGTTGTAGTTTGCTGTCTGACGCTGCTTATATTTTTTATATTTTTGAAATTTTAGGTGGCTGCTTAGCCAAGCTGGACCGTAGCAATGAAAAAAGATTAAGCTGTTGCCCTGGAGCATCATGGAGAAGTCAATGACAAGCGCCGTATTTCTGTCATTATAAAGCTGTGTTCAGACCTTACTGATCTTGTTTTAACCTTGAAACCATATAGCGGTGACAAAGATGCCCTGGTGTAAAGAAGCCTTAAGCACTATCTGCGTGGTCTGGGCATCACATTTAAACTACGAAAACAAGACGCTTTTCCTTGAGCTCCAACTTTTGCCTTGGGGAAACGACTTATTCTCGCTCCTTGATTCGGCCCCTGGACACGCTCTACGTATAGACATCTACGAGAAGAAGAGAAAGATTTTTCTCTGAAAAGAATATAGAGAATAAATGAAAGTCTAGAAAAGGAAAGATTTGCTGGACAAAAGTCGAAAAGATGAAAGAAAAATACCACGCCTTGTAGTTCTGTAGTTCGCAGCTCAAGGTCATAGTCAACGGTCTGGAAGACTGGGTGACAGTTGAGAAACTGTCCAGGCTAGGCACCTGCAGTGACAAACTCAAATCTCTAGCTGGGTCAAGATTTCGGAAACTAAACTACTCACATAATAGCTTGCACCCCAGCTAAAAATAAAAAGACTGGTCCAAAGACATACAAAGCGGGAGCAGTTATAACCTCCGAGTAAAGGCGGCACGAGTCAAAACCAGAAATTTGCTCTTTTAGCTCAAGATAAAGTAAAAAGGCAATACACGGTTAGGGAAATAATGCAATTGATAGAAGAGAATATCATGCAAATACTCAATGGAATGGAAAGACTTCACAGCCATTTTTGAAGGTCACAGCACTTGTCAAGGCCAGTTGCTCCAGTCGGAAGTACGTGATTCTCGCTGTCCACCCAATGTGTGAACATGCAACTTCCGGTTCCGGCAGTCATCACGAGCCAGCTTTTTGCCAGACCAGAACGTGAAGAGTTGTTCAAACATAGGCTAGAGTGGTCCACTGATATCAGTTGAGATCATTTTCTAGATTATGTCCCTCTTCAATTCGTTTTACGAAAAACAAACACAAAACCAAACACTGCTATCCCCACATTCAGTGTGAAAGCTGCACAAGCAGCATCAGCAGTCAAGAATCAGCAGTAGATGATCTTGACGATTTACAGTCATTTTTGTAGACGTGTGCAGCTCCTTCAGATTCTGTCTAGACTTGCACACGTGTTTGTCTGTGTGCTTGTTTGTTTGTTTGTTTATGGGCACTGGGAAATTTTCACGAGGAAAACTAGGGGAGGAGGTATCGTGAGATCCTCTCGTGCGCTGGGTCTAAATGCTATGGGATTGAGGGTTGGCAAAGTGACCGTGCGAATCTGTCTGGTCATTAGCTTATTTCATTGTGTTTCATTGAAAGGTGTCTAGAGCTTATATTAGGACGTTCGCGCTTGGCAAACACCCATTATCACTGTTAACAGTGTGGCAGAAGAACTCGCGACGATCGCTGACGACGCTAAAGTTGAGAGCAAACGAACACGGTGAGGACCGTCACCACTCATGGACAAACCCAGCCATGAAGTCCGTCTGCAATTGGGATGCGGTGGTGGTGGTGGGATGTGTGGAAGTTGAGGAAGAGGTAGGGGGGGGGAGTGAGGGCGCCTATGGTACTCGGACGGGACAACGGTTCCGAAGCGTCCGATCAGGGGGAACTAATCCTATTTAGCGCGTCAATGACACAGCAACTCGAGCCGTAACGGTGATAGCCGCCATGCTGAATCTGGCACTGTGGGACAAGTGGCGACTGAAGAGCTCCATTCAAGGGACACAATCCAGCTGGGATCGGGGCCTGGTTGCGATCAGGGGGCGAGCAGGTTGGGCGGCACTTGGCGGGTGTTTGCACAGTCAACACTACACGCACAGCCGCCATTAGGCCTGACAGCGATACTAGAACATGCCTTTCTGCCGTGGAGCCGCGGTGGCTGAGTGGGTAACGCCGTGGTCTCCTGGTGGCTCCACTTCGAGAAGTTTACACTGGCTGGGGGTGGGGGGGGTGGGAGGAGGGGTAAGCTGGTGGTATTCTGCGGTGGTTGAACGGAATCCTGAGATTTCGCTGATTTCGAGCCCGATAGCAGCCACTTTCTGCTTGTCGTCTAACAGTGGTGCCAGAAAAGAACAAATGAGATGGTCCATTCAGAAAGTTGACATGGTATTGTCGCCTCGTCCTCTCTTTTTTTCACTGTCGCTCTCTCTGATTCTCTGATGTACACGCACCTACACATGCACACACACACACACACACACACACACACACACACACACACACACACACACACACAGGTATTCTCACTTAGAAAAGAAATTCCACGTTTAAGCTTTTTTCTTTTTCCGTTTCTTTCTTTCTTTCTTTCTTTCTTTCTTTCTTTACCTCCTTCTCCTCTTCTCTTGTGATGCAGATCTTTTGTCGTGTTCTCAGAATCTACTGTCTTCATGATGCTTAACTTACTGAGCCACGTCATTTGTCGACACGAGGTGCAGATGGCGGTAACTTTAAAGGGCTCCGTGTTAATCGCCACCGTCTTATTCCCTTAATCCGCTGTGATGTAGGGTGGGGGTGGGCTGATTATGTTGCCTTCGTTTACGCGATTGATCTTTCCACATCTGCAGACAGTCAGGAGCCGACGAGAGACATAGAAAATCCGTGCAGGTGAGCCGTCATTGTCTGATAGACTATGAACAAATAAATGCTTCGTGATAAAAATTATTTTTTGAGAGGGGGGTTGAAAAGTGATACGCCACAGATGATCTTTGCAGATTGATGTTCAAGGGAGATATTTCGTGACTTGCAAGCATGCGCCTGCCAGCAATTTGTAGACAGTAACAACTCACCAACACCAGAACGTGTCACAACCGCAAAAAACGTTACAGAGGGGAAATGATGTCACAGACAAGCAGTAAAGCCATAGCCAGGAATTTAAGCCTCAAAGAACAGTTAGAGCTACAGACAGAAATTTAAGCCACAAGCAACATTTAGATCCGCAGACAGCAATTAAACTCACTAACAACAGTTAGAGAGGAATTTAAGACATAAACAACAGAATCACAGGCAGGGATTTAAACCACAAACAACAGTTAGAGCCACAGTCAGGAATTAATAGTCACAGACACCATAATAGTCACAGACAACACCAAATGTTACTGCTGACAGTAACGAAGTCCTTATGACTGCAGGAAGTGCATCCGCTGGTACTTTATCAAAAACCTGTAAAGTTTCCAAAGTTTATGTATCCAAATATTTGGATGTCTGCATAACTCCAAACAGTCTACTGAGAACAGCTGCTGCTCCAGCCACTGGCATGCGAAAGGAAACATTGAACTGAGACAAGTCACTAAGACCACTTTAGACCAGGCAGAAACAGGTTGCTGACACCGTCTGAGTGAAGAAAGTGGCTCAGGCTATCGACTACAGGCGACAGGCGACCTTTGCTCTCTGCTCGTTGACGCAGTGGAGGTCAGCATTACGCTACGAATACCCCGGATGCATATTTTGTGTGAGAATGTTAACTATGATGAGGTGAGGAAAAAGGTCGAGGTATGTTTGCAAGGTTGCGTTGTGAAAACTTGGTACTTGAAAATTTATGACAAAGTGGTACACTTGCAATCTCGTGCTGTTAAAACTAGGATCATTTAATTTGCAGGCTTGTGTTTAAACATTTGCCAGATTGCACCGATGGTCAAATACTATTTTTAATTTTATAAATCATAAATTCTTAAAAATACTTTTAAAGTAATAAACACACAAGTGTAAGGATTAAAAATAACTATTAAACACGGTAAATAAATGGGACATATAATTCCTCAACTTACCTAAGGTAACCAGGCCTAAATCCCCATTTTCACTGTTCTTGGCTGACATTTCCATTGGAGATGCAGACAAAACGGAAAGAGAGTAGGAAGCGGGTAAATGAGGGTTAGTGCTGACACTAAAATATCCATTAAGATAAACAGATGAGAATGAAAATGCTTTTAGGTTATGCGACAAATTCGTTTCCCTCACTGGCATGCTTTCCATTAGTGCGTGGTCTCTAGCCTATAGACCCTCTCTTCGTTTTGTCCTACACGAAAGCGACCCACACAGTATTATTCAGTTATTCGTGTGTTGTTTTCTGTTTATGAGGCAGTGGGGTTTTTTAAGGGTCAAGAGATCACTGACACTTGAGCCAAATAAAATCACTCAGTTCCACCCCTTCATTCTGCCTGTCTTCCGGTCAGAGCCAAAAATCACGAATTTAGCGTGCACGGTACACCAGAGAAAGTGCTCCGGTCTCCTTTCTCAAAATCTCCGATGAAAGAACGTTGTTATCTTTGGTATTTCGATGAAGGAAAGCATAACAGTGACAGATGGATCTGTGGTTTTTGTGTGCGACACCTAGAGGAAACGGTGGATTGGAGGATGACCACAGCCTTGGCCTGCGAGTTCATTTGGGGTTTAGGGTTGTAGAGTAGCACAAAGAATTTACTGATACAGGAAAAAGTGGCAGGCTGGGGAAAAATGTAAAGATGAAAGGAAACCAAACTGTGCAATTCATACAGACCAGAGTCTCTCGCTTTAGTTCATTCAGCCAGCTATCGACATTTGCTTTACGCCCGAGTTACTCTGACAAGCCGTTGATCTACAGTTTAACGTTTCTTTTGAATGTGGCTTGAGGAATAGTCTGGTTGATGTTTGTGTTAATGCTTGTGTGAGCTTGCTTATATTAAGAATGTTTACACATGTATGAATACATATGTTTATCTCTGTGTGTGTGCGGGTGTCCTTCGATTGTGTGCGCAATCTGTGCATATGTATGTGCATGTGTGTGTGGCTGGGAGGCATGGTCGGTAAGTGTAGTGTGCTATTGAGTGTCAGCAATTGTTTTCCCAACAGCTGTATTTCAGAATATATATTTGTGAATTTTATAACCCGTGGTACGCCGCCACAAGCACAGCATGCACAGCACAATAATGTTCATAATGACGTTCAACATCTGCATGGGCCAGGGATAAAGAGAGTATGAGAACGAGCAAGAGAGCGTCAGCTTTATGAGCTACCAACACCAGCTGCAAACTTGCAGTCCTTACCTCCCTTGACATTTAACAGCTGTCTCCTTCAAACGATTAACATTTTTTTTTTTTTACAAACAAGTCAGGTCACTGAACCTGGTTCCTAGCTCTCAGACATGACCCAGGCAGTTTTTTTTTATAATTTTGTTGCGATATTTCCAAACAGATAATATTGTTTTCACTGCTATCCTAATTGGAAATCATATTAAAAACATTCATAAATCTTACAACAAGTAATACATAACAAAGCAACTGATCTCTCTAGGCAATGTGAGAATGAACGCAGCTCATTCTATATGAAATAGGGTTTTGTAAAAAATAAATAAATAAATAAAATATAGATTCGTATGTTGACACCCATGTAGATACGCATGCATTTTGCTGGACGTCAGTCGTCAAACAGCGTTATCACCACACTGTGACATCTGTGACAACCATGCAGGAACACGACCTACCAAGGCAAGACGTAAATTGCACGTAAAACAAAGAAGGTGGGAGAAAAAGCTCTGCTCTTCAAAGCAGTGTGTATCATGTTACTCTTGCTGACAGCTCAAAACTGAGAACACGACTGTAGTCTCTGTCTCGCTCTCAAAACAACCACTGTGACGTCATCCTTGTTCTCGTGACGTCGGCCTACTTAATTATGCATGCAGATGTCCCCGCCGACCGTGCTCTGCAGACCTGTGGGACGTGACGGGGGCGGACTGCAGATTCGGACGAGACTTTTCTTCCATCGGCGTGACCACTGTGAGGACATGCGTGGAAACGAAGCACGTAGTTCCACTTACAAGCCTCGCTTTCATCTGCCGCACGGACGCTGTTACCAACTTCTATGGCCGCCTTGATGTTGCTGAACTTACACCCCTCCCTCATCGTCGATCCCTCCCTGCAGCAGTCTGCTCTTTGTGAGCAGCATTTGTACTTCAGCCTTTAACCTTGTATCGTAGGCATGGCCTTTAAACGAGTGACGTAATTAGATTGATTAACAAAAACTACAAAACACGTGATAATTATTAGTCGCTTTGTACATTCTATAGTTGAATAAACTGTTATTAAATAATAGGTTTTATTATTTATATTTATCACATCATTCACTTTTTATTATATATTCTATTGATCTCATTACAAGCAGTTTTCTCAAATTTTTTAGACCTTGTTAGACAGTGCAAGTCATGTAAGAGCCCAACAAAACACTTTACTTATTTGTGTATGTACTACTACTACTACACACACACACACACACACACACACACATTGTGTGTTTACTGCTGTGTGTGTGTAGATATTCATATATGCCTGTGCGTATCTGCATAGATTTGTGAATGTGTGTGCTTGTGTTTAAACCGTGACCACATGAATAAATACTTTGTCGGTGAGACTCAAAAGAGAGTGGAGAAGGCGGAGAATAAAGAACAGAGACGGTGGACAAAAATTTGACAGACAAGGAGTTCAGGGAGCGATCAGCTCAACGATAAATAAATGTAGGTTTGTGGGCAAAAGTATAAAAATGTGTGAGCGATGGGAAGGAAGATGTTGAAAGGAAAAAAAGACAAGCAGACATAAAAGCCAGGCTTGACAATGTGAACTTACAGGCAGCGGCTATCTCTAGTTGCTGTCCTTGAGGCAATGTTGCTGTCGCTTGGGTAATATTTCTGTCTCTTGGGCAATGTTGTTGTCTTTGGGGAAACGTTGTTTTAAAGAGAACTAGCATCTTCCTGGTAACATCTGTAGCCTTTCCTAACATTTGTCTCACTTAGAAATAATGCCGTATGGGGCTGTTCTATCCCTTTATGGGATCTATCAGCTACGTCCTTATTTCATTACATGCTACATTTTATACAAAAAGGGTACGTAGGGCGTTAAATAGACGCTTCTGTTCTGTGTATTTGGTCATGTTGTTCCTCGGTCAGCCCCTGCTTTTTCGTCTAGTTTTCTATCTTCAAAAGGTTTCTTTTCGGGAGGCCACATCTTCTCTTCCATCAGATACCCAACAGAAACTGGAACTTCCGGCTTTATTCTGCACACATACCCTAACCATCTTCACTTTTGTTTTCGTTATAGTAGTTATGTCTGTGCCATTTGGTTACATTAGCTGGTTATATTTACAGATATTCGTTTTGGATTGTATTTGGTTTCTGCTTTAATTTTGTTGATATTCTTCAGCAATCACTCCTATAACCCTTAGCTTGTGTGGAACTAAATACAATCGTATCGAAAAATTCTTCCTAGTAGTGCTTTAACATGAGAAAGATACTGGCGTAATAGATACATTTACTTATTACCACTGAAAACTCAAATCTGTGAGCGGAAAGGCTGTGACAACGTTGAGTGACGTCAGCTCGGGTAACTAGCAAGTAATTCTTCGACAATGTGTGACGCCAACACTGACGACAACGACAACGACAACGATCGTGAAATTCGACACCTTTGTTGTTCGTGACCTCGTCCAGAAAACAGTTCTTGGGGGCGCGGCTGCTGCTGCCTTTTATGTTGTTTTGAGTGCGACCTGAAGCAAAAGATTGTGAATCGTAAGCCTGAGATCATCGACACTTGCGGTGGTGGAGCTGGTGGTGGACGGTTTTCAGGTTTATTTTTTCCCCGGAATTGGCAGCGAAACTGTTGATGATAGGTCTGTCTCCACCATCCAGGGGTAAGATGAAAGGGAATGGTGTGTGTGTGTGTGTGTGTGTGTGTGTGTGTGTGTGTGTGTGTGTGTGTGTGTGTGTTGGCCTGTAAGGTTGTGTTTTGAAATAAAAGAAGTGAAAATACGAACGCAATATGGCTTCAGTGCCCTTTTGACTGGTCTCTTGAACAGGGTGACTAAAGATGAATAACATCCATCCATCCATCCATCCAT
Source organism: Marisa cornuarietis (assembly GCA_004794655.1). NCBI lineage: Eukaryota > Metazoa > Mollusca > Gastropoda > Architaenioglossa > Ampullariidae > Marisa > Marisa cornuarietis. The sequence goes on along the minus strand of SMMW01000617.1, from coordinate 3,786,578 downwards.
CCATCCATCCATCCATCCATCCATCCATCCATCGTGAACAGAGGTTCTCATCACTCTGAACATTGGACGTCCTCCCTTGTTTATAAGAGATGTTAGGCGCCTGTGCGGTTCTGCGAGGCTGAAGTAGACACTGATCCTTGTTTCAAAACCGCCTTTCTTCCTTCATTTCATCCGAGGCTGTCTGATCAGGAATGGCATGACCACCTTGAACTGGCTCTTTGTTTCCAAGTAATGACCGGCCCCGGATCTTGTGAGCACGACGAGCACAAGTTTAAGGCCTAACTGCTCATCCGCCTTTAACTGCGCAATTTCCTCTGCAGTTCGTTGATGCAAACACTTTCAACTGTCCACGCCTACTACTGGACGTTGTTAAGATTTAATCCGACTCCTACACCATGAATTAGTCATTCTTTTAAAATGTTTGAAGGAAGTCAAGAATTAGAATCTATTTATTGGCGTGTCCTTTCACTAATCTGTGATCAAATACTCATACGATGCCTGAGATGGTTGAGGAAAGGGGTAGAGGCATTAAAGATGTGAGTTCTTTACTTTAATTGGATGATGTAGTTATTGCCGTCAGCACTTTTGTGCAACTTATAACAAGGCTGAAAACATTTAGTTTACCCCTTAACGGTAGTGTCACAACAGGTTCTCAAAACTAAGAAAAACGAGCAAATCATGCTGTACTACATGTTCTTTCGATGAAAAAGCTATAAGGGATATTTTACTGCAGCAATGCACGAAGATTTAAAGAAGCATTCACTTAATATGGCTGTTTAGAATTTGGTTTGCAGCTTGCTCTCTTTGGCACATATGATGGCACATAAATAGGCAAACTCTTGCCCTTACTTTTACTCATAAATGTACTTATATATATATATATAATGATGCTTTAGTTTAAAGTGTAAAATTTTTATGAATAATTAAAAAATGTAGCCTATAAAACTTTTCACTATACACATTGTATATCGTCATCGTTATCATCGTCATCACCTTCATCCTCATTTCTCAAGTTTTTTTTCTATGCTATTCCATTAGAGAAAGAAGCGCGCATGGACGCACGCACACAGAGAGTGGGGGAGACAAAGAGAGAGGAAGAGGTTCTTCACTAAAAGGCAACTTTCTGCGAAGAGGGAACATAACGCTGCTGGCAAACGCATTGTTTAGGTATTCTACACAAATGCCTGAAAGATAAACTTCTAGTGCATCCTGCCGAGTTGGCAGTATCTCAGCCTCAAGAAAGACAGACACGCTGGCCTTACATAGGCGACACAGGTCTTCAGAGAGTGTGTAGGGGGTGGGGTAAAGTGAGATAAGATAGGGTATAGGGGAGGAGCCGAGAATGTCGCTAGGTGCAGGACAGGTGTGAAAAGTATCCCCAAGCGCATCAGTCGCACCTAGCAGTCAGGTCCACCCGTGACGACACGGAACACAGCGAACCATTTATCACTAGAGGGTTTGACAAACGGCGCCCACGTAGGTTACTGAGAGACTCATTACGGCCCCGCCGCGAACTGTACAACAAGCGTATTACATTTCGTCTCCGCTTCAGTACCACTCCAGCCCCCACCTTCTCTCTTTGGCAAGGTTCTTTAAAACACGCAGGAGTCAACCTGCATGTAGGGTAGGTTGGGGGTGGTGGTTAGAAAGGCCATCGGGAACTGAGGGCATGTCGTCGCCGTCGATTAAGGGCGTCTGTGACGCTCTTGATAAAAGCGGCAGGAGGCAGGGGCGAGCACCCGCCGCCAATGGTTGCCGCTCCGCTGAGTTCCGCCGAGATGAACCACGTAGACGCTGCAAGGGGTATACGACCAATGCTGTAATTGTCTCCCCTCCCCAATCCCCCCTGCCCCTGCAAGGCCAAAAAAGACAGTTTACACAGTACAGTTCCCCCTTGTGTGCGCCAAGACACCATCGCCAGCGGATACCGGAGTTTGCATTTAGTCTTTCGTCTACAGTCTACACTCATTTTGCTGAAAAAGCAGTTTAGTGGACTGGTGGATGCCAAAAATAAGAATAAGAACGAGTTAATTTACTCACCTGTCTCAGAGAGAGTTGTCTCTCTGTCACACACACACACACACACACACACACACATGGTTCAGGAAGCATACGAAGCAACACAACACGGGCTGTGCAGAAGCAAAAAGATATAAAAAACAACAACAAACAAACAAACAAAAAAGAGGTGTGTGTGTGTGTGTTCATTGGGGGAGGGGAGAGGACAGAGAAGTGTCGTGTTCCTCTTGTCGAAAGAAAACTTGATACAGACAATCAACCTGGTGATGCATTGATCACGCAGCAATTTACGTCTGTTGGTGACATAATTGTTAGGAAGCTGCATATAGTACTCTATGTACATTAGTAATACAATAAATATATATATATATATAGATGAAAACAGGCAGACACTTCTGAAAGTGTTTAAAAATCCCTCGCAATGACAGGCATGCCCTGTTGGGAGAAATTTTCCAACTCCTACCGGGCCCTCGATTTTGTGTACCTGCATGCAGGACCAACAGACTGAGGTTCTCGTTTCTTGTTTCGGCCGTGCGACTTCTGAATGTTACTCCAAATAAATGGAGCTGTTTGAATCATGAATGTATGAGTCTGTTTGGAGGATATGAAGATGTTGTGGTATTTTTGTGTGCTTTCTTATCGAGAAGCCCCGAATTGCCCTCTTGGATAAATAAAGTGTTATATTGATATATGTATTAGTAGCACAACATGTTACATTCATTAGGAACATTCTTTGATACTGTCATCGTTAAAAGCAGGATGTGGAACATAAACGATGTTGTAGTTAATCGTTTGAGAACTATAAAATAGTAAGAAAATTATCAGAGGACAAAATACTGAGTTGCACAGTAAGGGTCAACAAAAGTGTTTCGATCTAAAAGCATGCGCGATTAGAGGTTTAATATATAATATATATATATATATATCATTAGTTTGCTGATCTCGTCATGTGTATCAAACACGTGTACCACAAAATGATGGAGAACAAAACTACGCAGTGTAAATTGACCTATGCATGTACATAGAGGTAAACGGACCAACGAAATATTACACAAGGCTCATAAAAAGTATAAATTGCTCCCGACAATAGACCATGGTGTTAAATGCGATGGACGAGACTAGAACAACCCCAAAGTGATTTTTGAATTGACTGAAATTTTACAAGTGAAACAAATTTACAATTTTCAATTGTTTATTTATGGTACTTTCATGTTTCGCTGTAGGCAGTTTTGTGATATTTAGGTCACGATGCATGCTTTGCATTAAGCACATTTCTGTTTTCCACGACCGTCCTGCCATGTCGAAACCAATCTAACTGGACAAACCGTTACCAAGGAATCACTAGCGTTCAAGCCAGTTTGTACACACCTGCTCATTTAAATAAATCATTCTTGTTCTGCTCTATCCTTCACCTATAATTCGTTTTTCTTTGCAACCCCTAATGTACATTTTGGGTATATTTATCGCCTTTGTTTTTTATTGAGGGAAAATTCCGGCTCTCTCTCTCTTTCTGACACATGACTTCATACACACAAGCACGTCCTCTTTCTCCCTTTCTCTCCTTTCACACACGCACACACGCTAACACACACACACACACACACACACACACACACACACACACACACACAAAATGCACATCAACACCATGTAACTTTTCTGACGTCTAACAAAGGGGGCTAACTCCACCAAAATTTGTTTTACCGGGGTTAGCTGTACCGCAAGGTCTCTCGGTACACTCTCGTTAATCCACAGCTGTTTGTAGTAAGGGCGAGCACTCGATGAGACCAAGGAGCTAACTTTAGCAACACGACAACGGACACGAGAGCAAATGATAGCGTGTGGAAGAGATGTACCGGCCAGTACCTGCAACAGTTGTGCAATGTTGACGGAAGGACTGCCACAATCAAAGTGACAGGTTGATTTTCCCTGCAGTCTTCAAATGGACAGAATTCCTGAATGTTCTTTTTTTCTAAGGGGAAGAATACTTTCTACATACTGAAACAAAACCATGTATAGAGACATTTTCAATTATTTTCGTAATATATTTTTTCTAAATTTTAATAATCACTTTTTTATATAAAACTACTACTACTAATAATAGTGAGACGAAAGAAAATCCATAAAACCTATATTTGTGTGAGAACACACATTACATCAAAATATATTTTGTCAGATGTAGTATGCCCTCTTTTAAGGGTAGTGTATACATGTAAATGATATGAAATGTGGCTCTGCTTGTCACCAAATTGAATGAGCACTTATTTCTTTCGCTGTCTCAAAAACATTGCTAGATATTATATTATTCGTGATGCTGATAAATATATGAATGGATGAATGAAAGAAAAACAAACAAACAACACACACACACACACACACACACACACACACACGCACGCACGCACACAGAGTGAGAGAGAGGACGAACAGACAGACAAATAGACTCAGGAGGGAAAGAAGGAAGGTAACAAGCAAGCAATCAACCAGCCAACCAACCAACCATCCAGCCAACCAAACAGCATTTGCGAGCGCCGTTGACCCAGCTGTGGTTACCAGCGCTGTTATCACGCTCCTAGCTTGAAGCACACGGGCTGACGGCCAGCCACCGAAGGTTAACATCGATCGGCTTTGAATCCCGAACCTCATGTCGTTATCGCCAGCATCCATCACATCGTAGGCGTGACAGCCCCGGGCCCAGGCTCAGTGGCGTGACAGTGCTGGACCACAGTTTTTTTCTTTTTTATTATTGTTCTAAAAGTCCTAGTGAACAGAGCAACTAATCCTATAAAAAAATCGAGCTATACTGAACAACGCTTACAAACTAGAAAGGAAGGCATGGTGACATTAATGGTGACAGGCACTAAGAAGCCTAAGGCCCCGAACAACAACTGGAACAACACTCGAGACTGGCACGAGACGTCAAATAAGTTTGGTAAGTTTTGCCGTCGCTAAGGAACCCAGAGAATAGTGATTACATGTAGCAGCAGCTGGAAGGTATTACGTTCAAAAACAATTTTATTTTGGCTGTTTGTTGTGTTTTTTTTCTTCTTTTCTTAGCACGTATAATGCTTGGTCGAGCCTTTCAAGAAGATCCATGTATGGTCCAACAAATAGGCTTTAATGTGTGTAAAGTCATATCGATGAACACTTACCTGACCTTTGCCATTGCACATTGGGATCGAAATGTTATTTCATAGTCACAGGAGATTCAACGACTTTTTTTTCAATAGTATATTGGGCATAGGGCTATTGCCTTACTAACAGATTTTAACATATGCATCGCATTCTCAAAATCTTGCTAAACAAATAAGCCCAGCTTTTTTTTTTAAATCTGTGACATCTCTGCCTACGCCGAACCTATGAAGAGGAGTAATCCACTCGGCATCAAACAAATAGGACGTTTAGGAAAATAAAAGATCAGCTGCAGGGCGAAGGCCCCGGTGATCATTCGCTTGACACTGCGTTTCTGCTTGTTTTTTTCTTCACGGGCGAGCGCACATGCACAGGCGCTCTTGCACGTGTCGCATTAGATGTTGCGAGGAAGGGAGGTAGCCTTTCCTCCACCCCTACCATTATTGTAATATTGTAAAAGTATGTGTCCAGCTTGTCTGACGACTCATTCGGAACGTCTGAACAAGAATGTGGCGAGCCTGATACAAGAGCGAAGGGAGAAGTCTCGGGATGGTTAAAACACGTTTTCGAAAGTCTTTTTTGTGTGAAAATAGTTTGTGTAAATGGCGGTCACGTATTTTATTTGTGCATGCCTGACGTCAATGTTTCGCGAGGCACTGAAAAAACGTACCGAGATCTGACGAGGTCCGCGGACGCAAGGATGGCGAGTTTGTGACTTTAGGGTTTTCTGCTGCTAAGATAGGTTTGTGATGTCACGACATCGGGACACTTACGAACCAAGTGTCATCAACATTGACCTCTCGGTCGATTTTGCATTCAACATCAAGTATTAGCATAAAACAGCTTGGCGTGCAGAAAAGACTAAACTGATAGCTAACAACACTAACAATTAAATACATGCAACACAAGAATGGCGTTCTAAAACTATTACTCATCAATAAAAAGAAAATACATTAAAAAATCAAAATGATGGGTTTATTTTGACAAGGCATAGCGGCCGACAATAATGATGACAATTCCACTAAAAAACAAACTCAATCACAAAAAGTAAATAAAAATTTTAAAAGCAACAAACTAATCTAAAACAAAAGTTAAAATAAAAGATTACAACCAACTACAGCTTTCTACAGAGTAAATATCTGTATCACAATGTAAATCTAAAAAAAATCATAGTCCTCCATTTGCACACCTTTCTTCAACAACAGTATAAATAAATAAAATGTGAATGCCTATGACGTTATAAAATGAGATACAAGTATGAATATATGATGAAAACCTTACCCAAGTCGTGCGCATGCGCAGACTGCCTCTGAGAGCGTCAAACAGGACGTCTCGTGCAGAGGACCAGGGATGCTGCAGATGTCATCTCTGTGATCTCATGCCGATCACAAAACTCTGCGCACGCAGATCTGGCCCGTTCCTTTATGTCCGTCTTCGCTGGCATTAACCCGTTAGCACTGCTAGAAGTCGCCTGAAGTATCTTCCTTCTGCTAGAGCCGTGCATATGCGCGTGTCTGTGTGCGTGCAAGAGCTCGTGTGCGTCTGTACGTATATTTAACTTATCATGCTTGTGTGCTTTAGTGTGGGTGTCTGTCCGTGCGTCTGCATTGATGGTTGTGTGTGTGTGTGTGTGTGTGTGTGTGTGTGTGTGTGTGTGTGTGTGTGTGTGTGTTATCTTACCACCCATTGTCTTGCCAGCCCCCTCCTCTCAACGCTACTTCTCCCAAAATTAACCCTGGCTGTGGATCTTCCAATGTCGACACCCTCGCCTCTCGCCCAGCATTTATGTTGGAAGAAGGGTGGCGAGATAAGGATGTAGGAATGTATGAGTATATATGATTGTGTGCATGTGTGTACAATATATATATATATAAAGTTGTGGGGGATTGTACGCACGCACCTGTGTACGTGCATAAATTTGCGTATTCCCGTGTGTTTGTTGTTCGCATGTCAGAACCAATCCTCAAATCTATATCAACCTGTGAAGCTGTTATTGAATTTCACCGTATTTTTTCTTCCCACACACAATACAGAACAGAATATGAGTATTTTAGACAATACACATTACACTGCATGTCAGTTGTGTTCCCGCAATCTGAATCTGTAGTACAAGAGTCTACGCATATGCTATCGCCCTTCTTTCGCTCACGTGCTTGGCTGGTCGCGGCCATTTCCTACAAAATGAAAAAGCTATCGCGACGACAGGAGACGGTTCGGACATTTTCATAGTTGACGTTGGTTCCGCTGTGGTTGCTATTGATGATGCGATAGTGGAAGTGGCGAAACAGGGGGAATAATCCAGCACCCATAACGGCTAAGAGAAGCAAAAGAAGATTTAACAAGCATGGAAACCTTTGAAAGACAAGATGGGACGATCGCCGTTTCGTTCAAATGGGCCGCAATTCAGATAAGCCATGGAGATGACCTTCCCTCAAAGCCCGTTGACCAGTGAACGCCCATGCAGGGCCCGTTGTAGCCATGGCGGTAATGTGGGTCTGACCCGCTGCTGATGAGGGTCCTGTTATTACGTTCGCCCTCTCGTCCTAACTGCCCAAACCTTTCTGGTGCTGGTAAACCATGGGGCCTTCAATCCCATCCTGCAACAGAAATCACATTCACCCTTCGCAGCAGAGGCGGAAAGTCCGCCTGGCCCTGCACTTCACCCTGAGAGGCCGCGACCTCCATCCTCCCAAGCATGGACGGGCGCGTCTCTTATACATCCGGGTCATTGTGTACTCCTATAACCATGTCTTAAAAATCACAATGAACATCCGTTTCACTCAAACGTTCAACGACTTTAACCTCAACTTCTATTCCTTCCTTTCTTTTTCACCTGGAGTTTTTTGCTCTCCATTTAATATTTATTTGCTTGATTGTGTTTATTTTTCCCGAGAATATTACCGATTAACGGAGAGAGACTCCTGGAAGCAACTGACTTATTATTACATAGGTTTCTGATATTTGTTCATACAGAAACCACTAGTGAATGGGGGATGGTGTTAAGTGGTGGCGAAAAATTACTTCGTACACGTTGACGAAAGTAGCTATTACACAGCGCCGCGAGGACACACACACATACACACAAACTCAAGCGGGAGGTTGCGAGGGTCAGCAGTGGTGCCAACAGAATACCGTGCCACGAGTGAACGGTTTGTGAAGATGGAGGGGGCGGTGATGTTTTGGGAAGGGTAATTACGAGCCACTCCATATCACCTTCCGCATCACAGGAGCCTTCATCAGGCGCTCGCGCCCGCATGGCCTGTCCCTTGTCCGCGCTATCAACTCCACTCGGGCAACGCGCTTGCTGCTGCTGCTGTCCCGACCGACAACCAGCCACGGAGGCCTAGCCGCCGGAGTCAGCGGGATGAAGCTGCTGCGGCGGGCGACAGCCACGACAACTCAGCGGACTTCGGCAACTCAGGTGTGTGCACTGATTGTGTCCGAACAATGCTGTCTGTCAGATGCTAGCCTTGCCTGTGCCCATGTGCGTCTGCCTGTCTGTCCGCCTCTCTCCCTACCAGCCTACGTCTGTCTGTCTGTCTGTCTGTTAGCCTGTCCATCAATCTGTCTCTGCCTTCTTATTATCTTCTTCTACCACCCCCACTACTCCCACACACACACACACACAGGTACAGAAAAAAGATTCTTTGAGAACTAAATTCAAATATTCTGTAAATGCCAGTTAGTTATTTAATTTATTACCCATGTTTAAAGGCTAATCCGCGTACAAAACTATGTTCACATCTAAAGAGCATAATTCATTATAGATAATTATCTCCCCAAAATTTGACGAACAACTCAAATCTGCTTACGAGACACCAGCCTTTGAACAATGCAGTTTTCGTCTGAACTATGAAAAGAGGTCAAGGCCTCGTTTCTCGCGAAGGCCGACTGGGCAGCGCTTCATTAACATAATTTATGCTAAAACACTCGCGTTGGCTGCAAGCTTTAGTGACATCAACAGATAGAACTTACATAAATCTGCGTGGTTAAAAAAAATACTTCATAATTCACTGCACATTTTTATAACAGGCTGTATATATTCTGCTGCCAGCAACTTTGAGTTTAAGTTCATGTTTGACAGAAAGTCGTATGAAAACTTGCTGTCATAACTTTTATTCCATTTTGAGCTCCTAGCTATTGCGTCTTAAAAACAGGTTTTCATTTAGTGTGATGTGTTTGCTCTGCGATAAATTATCACTAACTCACTCACAAAAACGAGGGGTATATACATGTGTGTGTGTGTGTGTGTGGGTGGGTGTGTGTGTGTGTGTGGGTGGGTGGGTGGGTGAGTGAGTGTGTGTGTTTGTGTATGTGTGGGTCCACGGATGTAAGAGATTATCAATGCTTACTTGACCAGTTCCTGAATTCCGACAGAGGGAATGGCCGGTAGAATGAAAGGTCCGTTGTCCTGCAGAAAGAACTGTAAAATCTATCGAGTACACAAGACCTCTCATAACAGACCACTGGTATTTGTTTCGTTTTGTTTTGTATTAATTTTGGTATATATCTGTTGAATACGCGCGCGCGCACACACACACACACACACACACACACACACACACTCTCTCTTTTTCTTACTCTCTCTCTCCACACACATACAGACATAAACGCATGCCCACAAATACAAGTATCATGCATATTTTCATGTAAAGGGGATTGTGGGGATGATGACGTGAGTGCATGCGGCCGTGCACTCATTTATGTGCCGTGCAGTGTGTGTGTGTGTGTGTTTTGTGTGTGTGTGTGTGTGCGCGCGCGCGCAGCTGTTTCCAGGGGCGACTCGTGCAGTAAAGCAAGAATGCTGAAGACGAACACAATAAAAGATTGATTTAAAAAAATGCCCAGAAGAATCTCCCAGCCCTCGCTTTCAAAGAGACTAGTAGCACACATGTTAAACTTTGAAATGGGGTACAGGCTGTATAGCTTGTGCAACCCTTTTTCAGATCCCTGAATCGCCCCCTACTACACCACCATATCTCTCTGTATCCCCCTCCTCTCATACTTTGTAGTTTTCACATCCTTCCCACACCCCCACCCTTCATCACCCACCCACGCCGGGCCCTCGATCCGCTGTTGCATGGACCTTGACACAGATTCAGGCAGGCATATTTTTTTTTTATCACAAAACAAACAAAAGTTAAATACATTTCGTTCATCGCATGCAAAAATCCGCAGTTGCTTTTGTCTGCGCATGTCCAAAACTTTTTTTTTGGTGCGGATTTCCATGACCGATGTCAAAGGTCATCGTTTTACGGTACATCTTCCTTGCCACGTGTTTTACGCTGGGTATCTCCGACAGAGGGCGCTGGCCTTATGGCGGCCATTGCTTCTCCTTTCACGGGATGGTTGCACGTAAAGACACTTAAAGCTTTTTTTCATGTTTGGTGTGGTGTCGGGGTGTGTGTGTGTGTTTTAACCACCGTCAAAAAGTTTATCGCTCTGCTTGTCCATTACGATGTCTTCTCATCGTTGCTAGGATAAACCACCTTACTAAAATCTGCGTCAAATTATTTAGGACACATCTTTGACAGATTGTTCCTTTGTCTAATAAATATATCTTTGGTTTTTTTGTGTGTGTTTTTTTGTTAATTTCACCTTAATTTTGGGTCGGTGTTAGAAATTTCCCCTTATTTTAAGTAACTTTGTCTTACATGTCTTGGGCGGTTTCTGTAAATTAATTTCCTAGCGTCTGTAGAAGAATGTGGAGTCTTCACCGTCATAGAATATATTCAAGTGCCTTCATAAAAAAACAGAAGACGATGGTTTGATCTTCACTTTGTGTTTTTGTCTTTTCAGTTATTCAATCCTATCTCTCTCTACCATTAAACGTGTCCGTCCGTCTTTCTGTCTAAAGGGCACAGGGGCGGCTACTCAGTAGCAGTGATAGTTATAAAAACTGGAGAATGGAGGCAATCTCGAAAGAATGCTCGATCAGTTTCTCGGTCCTGTATGCAGTCCTGAAAACTGACTGATTTAATGGCAGCTGAATGGCAAGAGAACTAAGATGTGCGTCACCCACAGACCCACTGATCACCAGCTTCTCCGGTTGTCTTTCTAAGCTACAACCAAACCGGAACTAAGTCCGTTTGTGGATTGTGGCGACATCTGGAGGCGCAGTCCCTTATCTTCAGTCCCCATCACACGGTGTCCAAGTTTGACGTCATCTGTTTGACGTTGGTCGAACTAATTGCTTAATTACCAATCAAAGCAAGACCATCCTCCATCGCTTCTTATTTGCTATCTGAAGTGACCTTCATTAATCACCATTCCACAAGCATTCCACAGGCCCCTAGGGTCTGCTCTGTCAGACATCGAGATGACCGAGTGGGGAAAAGGTGGGGCGGCAATCCGCTTGAGAACAAGAAAAGGAGAAGAAATGAAACGAGAAAGATAAGAGGAAACAGACAGACCGGCAAACAGCAAGAACGAAAGACAGGACTAGAGGTGGAGAGAGAACAGTAGGGAACACACGCACACACACGCACACACGCGCACACACGCACACACGCACGCACGCACACACACACACACATACATTCTATGCGCTGACAGGAAGAAAAGGAGTAAGATGCTCTAGTTTTTCTCTCTTTCTAACTTCAACAACGATAGCGTCCTGCCTGCTTGCTGTCGGACTGGAAGAGTATTTCGCACGCAACATTGTAGCACCTACATGGCTCCCCAGGCTCTCCTGCCTTTCGGCGGCTGCGAGATCTCTTGAACTTCATTTACATATCTGGCTCCCTCAAGAACGGTCACTCTCTTCAAGAACAGGGACGCAATCTTGCGTGATTCCGGGGAATAATTTCAAATTTTAACAAGGGACTTTGGAAGGCGGCTCGTATGCCCACATTTTAAAAAAAGGACAAATTAACCAGCAGAAGACTAATTACCTGCTCAGACACTGTTCGGTACAAGAAGCCATAGTCTTTGTTTCTACAGTAACGTGCTTGTTTTAACTATGTTACCATCACATTTCTTTGTTAAGCTATGAACAAAGCTTCTTTGTGATATAAGCCTATGGTGTTAAGTGCCACTCATAATGTCCGGTTGCCTTTTGGAACATAAATGCTAGATTTTAAGTATAGGAACAAAAACTTCAAGCGTAGGGTAATTTTCCACGTTTTCTTAAAGTATACGCATGTCTTCGCCACATTCTTCGAATATATATATATATGTGTTCGACACCTTTTACAGTTTACCCGGTTCTGAGACAACTTATTTGCTCTTTTAATTGCAAAATGACTGCATATTGCAGAGTTAGTGTATTTACTAGGAATATTTTTACTGTTACCCGGCGACCGCAGACAGGACCCGGTTATCATTCTGCCTGGCTGGCAACTAGCCCAAGGAGATGGGGGAAAATGGTACGACTGCCTGAACATTGGCATTGAAATGAGCAAGGGTTTGACTTGATATTACATAAAAGTGCCATGTGTGTGTGTTTGTTTGTGTGTGTGTGTGTGTGTGTGTGTGTTGTGCTGTGTATCTGTGTGTGTAAATGTATGTGGGGTGCTGTGTACTTGTGTACGTACACGCGTGTAATTATGTTGTGTACACGTGTATAAGTATTGTGCGTGTGTCTGTATGCGTCTACATGTCTATCTGAGTGTCTGTGTCTGGTCTCATCTGTTTGCCTGATGTCTATGTGTCTGCCGGTATACTAGTCTATCTAATCTGTTTGTCAGTGAACTTGAGCGCGAGCTCACGTGTTCAGCTATTCATACAGTGTTGTTTTTTTTAAAGTAGAGATAGTCGTAGATAAGCAGTCTCACCTTCTGCTGCACTTGTCGACTTGTTGAATAATAACGCAACAGACGGCTGTAGGGACGTTTAGGCTACATTGTTTGAATATCAGTCCTTATTGTATTCACATGATGGCATGAAACTCAAAACCACAGCTCTATCTCTATTACAACTACAACAAATGGGGGACAATTTCGACTAGCAGTCAAGAAGGACATCCTAGAAGAATTCCTACTTTTCTCAATGTTTAGGGTTCTATGGACGTGCACAATTTCTGCGAGGTTTTAAGAAGACGCGTCCTGTTGTCAACAAGCCTACATCGTCAACGACGACAGCTTCAAGACAGAGAAATAACTCTCTAGTCTTGGGAGGTTATTCGCTCACATCACCCAGTCGACGCGACCCAGGGGACGTGTAAGATGCTGTTGTCACCTGCTGGATCCTGAATTTCCATTTATGACGTCCTGCACGTACCCTGAGATCACGTCCCTTTGTGGACTCTTGTCACTGCAGACCATTCCAGACAGTGTGACGGGAAATTTGCTTTTTTCGTGTGTGATGTTTGCACGGGTCTCTCGCTGCTGTTCAAGTCTTCCTGCCTCATCCCCCCCTCCACTCCTACTCCAACGCTTTCCACCCCATCCCCTTTCCTCCGCACCCGTGGTATTTGCATGAAACGACAAAGTGTGCGGTCAATATTTGGCGGGAGAAACGATAGCGCATCCAGTGGTGGAGACTGTGGCGATGGTCTGTCGTAATTGTGCCGATGCTCTGGCGATCTGTTGCCGTAATTGCGCCGACACTCGGCCGATACTCTGCCGATCGCCTGCCGTAATCGCTTGATAACCGCACATTCCTGCTCCGAGTGGCTCCAGAACCAAGACGCCTCAGCGAGCAGCTGGGATTTTCCCATATCTGGCAGCAAGTACTTGTCCGGTGTTCATCTTCTTCCCTACAAGCGCCTTCCTGTGTCTGGTCCCCACAAACTCAACTGGCGTGTGAACTGTTCTTTGTCGTTTGTGTTTTGGCCATAGCTGTTCATTATTATTGACTTGCACGATAATTTATTCTTGGTAGGAGGATTGCTCATTAGCTGTGCGTGAATCGGACTAGCGGCATTTACGACAAGGCATGTTCATACTTAGATGATATATGCAGCTGAGCTGCAATACAGTTGCTGTGAACTCTGTCGTCAATATGTGACTCTGCTGTATTCGGTATTAGCTTTGCCTTAACAAGTAAACAAATGAAGGTTGAAACAACGGAACAAATAAACGAACAAAGAAAGAAAGAACGAAAAGAAATAACATTTTCAATATACATACATAAAACTGTAAGACTATGTCCTTTGAGTTTGTTTCGTATTGCGACCTTCGACCTCGAACACAAAGCAACACTACCGGGTTTTTCATAGTCAGTCATAACGAAGAAAGACACTTGTATATGCAGAGTGAGTGAGTGAGTGAGTGAGTGAGTGAGTGAGTGAGTGAGTGAGTGAGTGAGTGAGTGAGTGAGTGAGTGAGTGAGTGAGTGAGTGAGTGAGTGAGTGAGTGAGTTTGAAGGCAATTCAATAGGTTAGCCATCCAGCCGGTTCGTCAGCGCTTCACATCCCAAAACCATCCTATCTGTTTCGAATTCATACACGTTAAGTTTGGAGAAAGCAATTACATTGAAAACAAATTTCACGGGAAGAGTTTTACACACTGCTTTGCCTAACATTCACAGATCACAAACAATGAGCGGCATAAAGACATACTAAGGGGTGGGGTGTAGCTAAAAGCCAAGAAGGAACGTTCAATTTTATCCCATGGAGGAAAATTACGTTGTACCTATGCACCCCAGAGGGCGATACGTCTGTGTGATCTTTCAGAAGAGAAATCTCACGAAGTATAATTATCTTGCACTCTGTCAGTTCCCTCAGCTTTACCGTCGCCTAAAACACCAGCAGCACGAAATCGCGACTATCAAGAAAAGTACTGTAACCACGAAAGACAAAACTGTACGGAGCTGAAGAATAACAAGATAGTTTTAAATGCGATCTTTGCACCGCGCTAAGTGGAACTCCGTCACTCTCTCTTTTCAACGGTTTTCCGAATTAAAAAAAAATAACTAGTTACTCGAAGAGTCTTAGTTCTTTTGAATTCGCCTCTCTTCAATCCT
Source organism: Marisa cornuarietis (assembly GCA_004794655.1). Taxonomy (NCBI): domain Eukaryota; kingdom Metazoa; phylum Mollusca; class Gastropoda; order Architaenioglossa; family Ampullariidae; genus Marisa; species Marisa cornuarietis. The sequence goes on along the minus strand of SMMW01000617.1, from coordinate 3,771,521 downwards.
AACCGTTCGAGTGAGTGAGTGAGTGAGTGAGTGAGTGAGTGAGTGAGTGAGTGAGTGAGTGAGTGAGTGAGTGAGTGAGTGAGTGAGTGAGTGAGTGAGTGAGTGAGTGAGTGAGTGAGTGAGTGAGTGAGTGTCCACATCTTCACGAAGTTTTAAGCGCCGTCTCTAAGAGTCACCTAACTTACTGCCGGCATTGCATCAAGAGATACAGCAGTGTGAACAACAGGCATACAATTGCGAGCGAATATACAGTGCTAGGTATCACTATCACAGTTGCCGCACCTCCACCAAATCTTCTTACGCATGCGAGACCGGACATTCAAACAGACAATCGTACTCGTACGGACACACACTGTATATATCAATAAGCACTATGCGTGTCGGTCTGCCATTGACCTCGACAGCAACAGATGAAAGCAGTATCACGTAGCAGGTTAAACAGGCGTCGTGTCCTTTACTAAAGACACAGCGTGTCATACCGTTTCTTAAATATATAATCTCATTAAAGTCCTTTAGAGTTCTTGAAAGTCCTTGGACTTACAGCTAAGTAGTGAGTTTGGTTTGGGGGTCTGTCTGTTTAAACCTCTCTAAAGGTTTTGTATTGAGAAAGTCTTTGTGCGCTAAGTTGCTATACGAACCGTCCGAGCATGTGAAATTAGTTTAGTGCACTTCCTGATTGCCTTCATCACAAGTCCTAAGAAAAGAAAAATCGATTCCTACATAGACTTGGATGTATGTGATGGCGAAACATCATTACTAATGCCTCTTTTCTTCATGCTCTCTGTACGAGGCAGAAAATTGAATGGGATTGACTTTAACGCTAATGCAAAAGAATGGGACATCAGAGCTGCCTTGATCATGTGTGCAATAAGCGGTTCTACATTATCAATGAAGAGACAACAAAACAAATTAGAGAACGACATAAGAGGAGAGAAAGAGAGAGAAGAGGGAGATTCAGAGAGAGAAGGGAGAGACCAGCCAAAGAAGTAGCTAGACAACTAGACATAGAGGTTCCGATGAAATTTTTTTTCTTTATAACATTAAATGCATTGTACAGTCCTCTATAGCGTCGCTTGCAAGTGAGACAACAATTGGTAGGTTAGGAAATTTTTCTTCTTGAATCAAGGGACATTTTCTTGCTTTAAGAATATGATTACTTGAGAAACAAAGGATATGCCTTGAAGATACAAAAAAAAAACAAAACAAAACTCATGTGATATTTATATCGAGTGTGCGCACAGTCAACGTCTGTCACTATTAAGTACATCATAGACCTGTTGAAATTCTACTTCAAGCACCGAAAGGCAGTATTGTGTACTAAAATCCAACTTTATTTAGAATCAAATGTTAATTTTAAAACCTTATGTTTTTAAACATAACTACAACGGTCGTTGGCTTTTTCTTTTTTTAGCCAGATTCCCGCAACAGAGTAAGTTTACAGACGGCAACATAGCGTTAAATTTACAACCCACCCAGAGGGCCCACGCCCGCACGAAAACACGAGAGACCCGCCTTCACTGAGACGGAGACGACACGTGGTCGCCCTTAGCCACGCCTACCAGGCCTAGGCCACACACCCCTCTGCCTGCCGCCGTTACCGCCTTGACACCGCCGAGTGGGGCTTGGCCGCCGGCGCTGCAGCCCACGTGATACGCTTCCCTACTTGCACGCTGCCCTTTCACGCTAATCTTTGTGTTTTTGTTATTATGCTTCTTTGCATCAGTCAGCCTTCCCTGCAGCCATGCGGATTTTGAAACCAAACTGAGGGAATATACCTTATAGGTGTCACGATTCACTGAACTGCGGTTTCGGTTCACGCGGTGGTGGAAATAGCCGCTGGGGGTGGGGTGGGGGGTTATCACCTAGAGACACACCGCTAGGTTAGCTAGCGCGTACCTGGTAGTCACGCTTCACTTACTTGAAACAACGAGGACACACAATGGTCTCCACCTCACTCTGCCTTCAGCACAGGGCAGCCTCTCGCCGCTTGCTTGTAGTTCTGTCCCCCCATATCTCCCCTTCCCTGAGTAGACTGTGATCCTCGGCCAGCGAGTAGTGCTTTGTCAGCTGCTCTCAAAAGGTGGGTGCGAACTGTACTCTGTGTTATTACCTTGTGTTCCCCTCCCCCCAGTGACGTCAGACTCACAGACAAGCTATAGCTCTCGGCCGCGGCCTGTCTTTATGAGGGGGTGGGGTACAAGCAGACGAGGTTACGTGAGGTGAAGTCGATAGCTTTAGCCGGTAAATGGGGTGTGAAAGTAAAGATGAGATGGCTAGTGGGCAACAGGGTTTGCCCACCCTCCCTCTGTTTGCTTGTGCGTTTTCGTGCGGGCAGGTGAACCATTTTTATGTACGTATCCGTTTATCCCCCCCTCTCTCTACACACAACCACCTCCAACCACCCGCAGCCACTCGGTAAGTCATGTGACGCGCCGACTTCGTGTGTGTCGACGTTGTCGCTGTGACGTCTGTCTCCTATGAAAAGAAAAGACCTCTGGGTTGTCCTGACGCAGTTTAGTCCCGCCCACAACCAGCACGCGGAGACCATGCGGTTCCTGCGCCAGCGCGCACCTCCACCAATCAGGTCAAGGGGGACATTGCGGTGGCAAGTTAATCGCTCATAATGATTTGTCAATCAAAATCCGGCGTCAGCCAATGGGAGAGCGTTCCATCAGTCATCTCGAAATGATAATGCCGGGCGTTTCGTCCCATGGATCCACAATACATGAATAACAGAGGAGACGAACAGCTTGGATTTTGCAAGTCTGATCAGCTCCTCTCACATGCTAGAGCTGGCGAGGGAGCGAGAGAGTGAGCGAGTGAGAGAGAGAGCGCGAGGCCCCTTGCTTTGCTGTTGCTGCCTCGCACTTCGTCGCAGTGTTTGTGTGCTCCTATCAGTTTATCACTGCACAGCTGGTTCGTGCGCTGAATTCGTGGCCGACCCCCGCAGTACCATCAGCGATTTCTACCAACAGAACCTTCCTTCGGCTATTTTGGCGCAGAGAGAGTGGTTTCCTTCTAAATTTGAAATAACCTTATTCAAGACATCGTTACGTGGAGTGATTTTATAATTTTTTTTAAAAAAAAAGGGGACGGTCGCAAACCACTGGTGAAGGTGGATTCATACGTACATCTATTTACTTCTCACCAAGGAGGTGCCTGTCGACTTGTTTGGATTAAACCTCCTCATCTACGGCTTTACGCGAGCGCACGAAGGTAAATGACCTTATTTCTATTCACCTTGGTCTGCGATGTTGACTGTCTCACCTGGGCCTTGTGTTGAAGCTTTCACGCCATGTTTTTCCTCTACCTCTTTTTTCCGCTCCTAGGCTGTCAGACTAGTTTTGCTGTATTCGTGGACCGCGTCCCCAGGCTTCACAGTTAGGAGCGCTTAGCTCTTGCTATCCCCGAATTAAGGCTAGTCTGTGACGTCAGTGTCCTAACATCGGGTTTCGTTAGAAACAACATTGTTGTCCAGTGAATAAAACCGACCACAGACTCGCAGCTGTAAAATGGGACTGAGTAAACGGACGTCTGGTCAGTGTGTCAGCGTCACTTCGCACTTTTTGCCAAAGCTGTTTCCAGTATCGCTTACCTTCTTCCAACGCTGAAGTTCTGATCGACTTCCCTACAGTCTGAGACGGAACAACAGCCCGGACGTCTTTGAGAGATGAAGAATTATCGTTGGCGACCAGATGCACCGTCTGGACCGATGATAAGAGCAGGGTCATGAGGGTCATTCATATCCGTCACACTGTTAATACTTTCCGTTAGAAGTAGTCCCGGTAAGGGTGTTCAGAATAGGACAGCAAAATGTCCTTGGTTTTGTCCCACTTCGGAAACCAGATTTTCGAATTTGAGGCTTCCTCGGTCTGACGGTTGTGGAGGTGTGGTGGTGTCAGGGGGATATGCCCACTGTTGTTTACATGAGAAGAGAGGAGGGTGTGGAGCGAGGGGCTGTGTTCTGGACACAATAAGGGATGGGGGTGGCGCAAATTACTCACCAAAAGGCACTCATGTTCAACACACATCATCGCTATATCCTATATAGGGAGTAGGGCAGTGAGACAAATTATATTTCAACCATCATTTTCCTTGAACTATGTTTGAACTTTAAAACAGAAAAAAACTGTAGTACGTTTGAATTTGTGCGAGAAAGAGAGAGAAAAAGAGGATTTGGAAATATTGTGTGTGCATGTGTGAGTTCGTGCGCGCGCGCACGCGTGCGCGGATTGCCTTGTTTTCTTTTGGTGGCGGACTAGGAGCGTGGTCTCAGTCTATAGCCTGGCTGCCCCCAAATGCTTTGGTTCGAGAATAACCTTCGCATAACATACTTTGTTTCCGAGTACTTCAGCTTCTGGCATAATCGGCTGCAGCAGGTAACTGAAGTATTGCAACGTATTTTTTTTCTAGAGACCGAAATAGTAATTTCATCTTTCACTTTCCTGTCTACAAAGAGCTGTATACATATTGTATATATAAGTCTGCAAGGAAATGATGTTCGAGGTAACACCTCTTTTGTGGCGATCATCAGTTTTATCGTCAATTCTGGTATTCTGGTCGTTAAAAGACAAATTCTGATAATTGCTTTTCATGCGCTTCAAATGTCTGAAGTTTACATCAGCAAGATTGTGTCTCGCATATAGCTTATTGACTATTTGCATTTTCATCTCAGTAACTTCCTTTAGCACTATTATTTTTACTGGTTGTATCTTTCTGATCATTCGTCTGCAGTGTAAACATGTATCCCATTATGTCTACACTGTGAACATCTCTCACATCATGATTATCTTCTTATCGTTCACCTTGTCAACTCCTTTTTTTCAATCAGAATTGTTTCTTCTCTTCATCTGGAAATACACAACAGTGTACCTCAATGCATTACTTGCCTGACAGCGCTATCCTATGTCAAGAGGAGACATTTCTTGACCCACATAATTGGTACCAGAATTTTGCTGACATTCATAAATAATTAAATGAAATATATTTTTTTTTACTATTTCCTATAAATACAAAAATTGTCATCCATTACAATTACAACACGCTATTGTTATTGAGCTGTAGAAAATACATGCCAGAACTAATTGTGATTTATGAGATTTATGAGATGCACCGCGTGAAACATTTGTTAACCAAACTGTTGACACGTTAACAGTAGGATTATATCGGGTAGGAACGAGTTAGTAAAACTCGAACCAAATGGCTCAAGGTCTCTTGGTGCGTGTATGTTTGTGCTGCAGCATGAGCTGTACGGGCGACGCGAAGGTTCGGCAGTGTGAAATGAGCTGCAATTAGGTGCTTACAACCGCAAAAGTGAGTCATTAGTTGCCAAAAATAGCATCACACCAAGCACGGGAAAACAAGTCACGTTGGCAATTTATAGATTATGAAATATTTGTAAAAGCTGGCGCCTTCCTTTCCTGAAGTCGGTTTAGCTAATGAATGAAAACAAACATGGGAAAGGAGAGAGCGAGAGAGAAGAAATGAAAGAGAGAGAAAAATACAGGAATAGAGGAGGAATATATTTGCAGTGCATCATACTGGTGCGAAAAGTGTTTTATTGAAACTTGTAGTGACTCAAAGTTTTTTGGTCTTGTAATAGCTATCAATTCTCAACTGTTTGGGGTTTTTTCCCTTCCCTTTAATATTTATGTCATAATATATTTTAAATTACTTTTAGTACGAAACCAGTACTTTTCTAGATAAAGAGAAGCTTGACTGAACAGCTGTTTATAGATGTATCATTTCAGAATCATTCGGTATGATGGAAGGTGTCATTCATCAGCTAGTGTGAGACAGCTATATTAATAGCAAGCTAGCGGTAACTTCTATTAGTGTGTGTGTGTGGGCGCGTGCATATACACACACACACACGTGTGTAAGTGGGGTGAGGCTCTCCTTGCAAGCAAAGTGTCTCCCCCCCTTTTTTTTTTAACCAGACACATTTTTTGATATGTGACTAGACACATTTTCTGTATTACAGTGATGCAAAGAAAAATAAACGCTCACAATGACATATTCGACGGACTGTGTGCGCTTTAGGCCGTTTTTACGAGACGTTAATGTAACAACTATGTCAAACGTGTGTCCATATTTGTTCACTATTGTGGCCGTTAAAGAAGTAAGACAAAATACTTTTTACACGTAAGCCTCAATGTAGGAGGCGTTACAGATTTCTTCAAATTACTAAAATGTTCTTCCTTCTCACGGATGCTGCAAAATAAGCCTAGCCTAAATAAGTTTTTTTTACTAACTTTTTTAAGTAAACATACCTCAAGCCCACTTGACCTATTGGTGTTTAGAGTGAGAGTTTGATGTTGCTATGAAAGGTCATAAATGTGAGCACACCTGGCACAGTATATTTTCTTTCTTTCTTTTTCTGTCATTTTATTCTTTCTTTCTTTGCGACAGCTTTTGACAAAATTCCGAGTTTGAGAAAACCCAACTCGCTATTTTCTACAATAACCGTCTTCTTACTTTTCATAGCTATTACAGTAAATTTTCGTAGCTACAATAATTAACTGTTCATAGTTGTGTAAGTAACTGTTTCTAGATATATATATAAGTAAATTTTTACACTTCACTTCCTTACCTGTTCCAGTTTGCGTCGAATTAGTTGACATTGTTGTCAAATAAGTCGATAGTTCAAATTCTACATTTGTTCGGGATTTCTTGTAATCTAGTTAATAATAGTCTCATTCTCCACCCCCTCCCTTCATCACCATCTCCTTTCACTGTCACCATCAACAATTGAGTTTTAGAGTTATGATTGGAGGACTTTAACCAAACTCTTTACTTGATGTCTGGTTATTAAAGGACCATACTACCTTCCTCTCATTTTCGAAACATACCTTCTAACGTTGTTAGAAATTTGCTTCTCTTTCTCCCCCCACCCCTCATTATTCACACCCTGTTTTCCAACCACGTGAGTGCCTGTGCAAACACCCTCCTGATTTCCCCCAGATGTGATGAGTCATCAATATGCTGCCATAATAGCTTTGAAAGAGAAAACATCCCGGTTTTAATCACTGTCTTCCTTCAGAAAATGTTAAAGTGGAAAATGACTTTAAACAAATGAAGAAAAGCCTGTTGTGCTTTGGATCTTTCTCCATCCACTTAAGTCGCTGTAGTTTGTTTATAACTGGCAGCAAAACTAACATTTGCTTGCAGCTGTGTGATAGGACTTCGTCTGAATAATAACACCCTACAGTTATGGCGACATACGTGTGTTTATCTTTCGGCCGGGATATCTTTCTATATGCTATCATCGTCTTTTCTACTGCTGTTAAAACATCTGGTCAAATAACGGAGGCGTTGAAAAGAAAAGATCAGACAAACTGTCTCTTGAATGGACGAATTCATTTGCCTGGTAACTTCTGTCTGCCTCCATGTCTTCCTCATGTCTTTCTTTCTTTCTTTCTTTCTTTCTTTCTTTCTTTCTTTCTTTCTTTCTTTTTTTCTTTCTTTCTTCAATATGTTATCATTAATGTATCAGTTCCTGTTACTCCCTCATTCCCTCTGTCTCTCTTAAGAGGTATAGAATTGGCAAAAAAGACTAAAGGTAACAAATGATTTTTCCCTCTAGCACTGTCACACCTGTGTGTGTGTGTGCGCGCGCGCTCGATCGTGATCGAGAAGCTCAGGTGTTGTGTGCACACCTGGTGGGAAACGTGCGGTGTGTTCGATCCCTTGGCAGTCAAAAGGGAACACAGTTACAGCTTGGTGGATCTTGACAACTTGGGACCTCATTCATGTTTATTTGTATGCTTTATTGTTAGTTTATTGAGTATTGAGTAAGCTGAAGAAGACAATACGATATGAATCAATGTCGTCAATTTTAAAGCCCGAACGTTAGGTGGGGCACTTGACTCGCATAATTGTTCGATCGTCTGTTTTTCGATCAATTTGCATACCGGTCTTTCAAAGAAAGTTGTTGTCAAATATTTGTCTTACACACACACACACACACACACACACACACACACACACACACACACACACACACACACACACACACATTTGATTTCGTTTATTTCACCTGTTCAGACATTCTAAGTAAGAACACACCCACGCACAGAGGAAAGCATAGATACAAACACACTTGCATAATACAGGTATGGGAAAGAGAAAAGGCGGAGGTACATAAATAAGCAGACGACGCTGGCTTTTTGTTACAAAACGCAGGGCTCGCTATAGAGAACTGAATCAAAAAAAAAAATCAAAAACTGTTCTTCTCTCGCTGCGAGCATACACTACATGAAAGTGTCAGTGTAATGAGACACCCGCCATGCTCTGTCAGCCGATACTCTAGGTCGTGTGACACATGGCCAAGTGTTTAGAGCAGACACAGTCTTACCTGTGGAACTGTGTGGGGGCCTCTAAAATAGCTTAAAGATGGCGCCATACCTTTCCGAGCTGAAGCCTTACTCGTGCCTCCTTCATGTGGTTTAAGTTAATGAAGTCTAGATATAATGCCTTAAACCTAATCCTTAGGCATTGTCCTAAACTGTAAAGACTGGGACGCGCAGTGTACAGGTGTCAACGGTTATTGACACCAATTCTCGCACCTGACTGTCGTAGTTAAGTCAACCGACTGTCTTCCCTTTCCAGCCCACCTTTGAATACCTGTGTCTGCTGTTTGTCTCAGGTACCACCAGCGGAGGTGTCGTCTGTTCCAGTTACCTTAACCGGAAGTGGTACATGATCCAGGTGCCGTGAGCGGAAGCGGTGCATGTGAAGAGGTCAAGAACGCAAGGTAGCCAAAGATGGCTGCCACCAGCACCGGCCTGTACCTGGGGTCAGTGGGGTCCCCGCTGTCAGGTGCCGGGCAGCACATGGGAGGTCACGGTCACAACAGCATGCAGCTGGGCGGGGGTCACCAGTACATGAACCACCGAGATTTAGTGGGCGCTGAGATGAAGGAGTATGGCATGAAATATTTGTCGCCACAGCACGCAGTCTCGCAGAACGGCCACCTGGGAGGCCACCACGCCAACCCCTGGCTGACCCACGACACGGGGAGTCACTGGGGTCAGCCCATGGGCGGCGGACATATGACCGTGCAGGACTTGAAGCTGGCCAGCGGCCAGCACGTGCAAGGCATGGACCAGCAGGGTAACGGTGGAGGGGGCGGTGCAGGGGGTGGCCACGCCCACCCAGGAACACTCCACCACCGCCCCACTCAGCAGCAGCTGCCACCCCCCGCCCAGACGCAACACTGGCACTCACCCATGTCGCCTAATCATCACATGATGCAGAACGGTGCGCAGCGGCCGCTGCAGCACCCCGGGTACGGCTACCATATGAACATGAACGGCGTCATGTCGCCCCACCACCACGCAGCGGCTCTACGGGATCCCGACCCCGACATGGACCCGCAACCGCCCTCTGACGAGGACACACCCAGCTCCGACGACCTGGAAGTCTTCGCCAAACAGTTCAAGCAGCGCCGCATCAAATTGGGCTTCACCCAGGCCGACGTGGGGCTGGCCCTCGGCACACTCTATGGCAACGTCTTCTCGCAGACCACAATCTGCCGCTTCGAGGCGCTGCAGCTGAGCTTCAAAAATATGTGCAAGCTCAAGCCCTTGCTGCAGAAGTGGCTGGAGGAGGCCGACTCCACGACGGGCTCGTCCACCTCCATCGACAAGATCGCCGCGCAAGGCCGCAAACGAAAGAAGCGGACGTCCATCGAGGTGACGGTGAAAGGAGCACTGGAGTCGCACTTCATCAAGTGTCCCAAGCCCTCAGCAGCAGAGATTTCGCAGCTAGCCGACCAGCTGCAGCTGGAGAAAGAGGTGGTGCGGGTGTGGTTCTGCAACCGCCGCCAGAAGGAAAAGCGTATGACGCCACCCAACGCCATGAACGGAGACCTGTTGATGCCCGACGGCTCGGACGGCAACTCACCCGGGCCGGAATCCCGCTTGCACTGCGGCTCTCCGCCCATGGGGCTGGGCAGCACAGGGACTGGGGGCGGGGGAAGCGACGGGGGGTCGCCACTGGGCTGCGGAATGGGGATGTCCAGCGCTATGTCCACAGCTCTGTCCGTGGCCATGTCCTCGCACTCCATGAGCGGCCACTCCATCTCGCCCGGGCCCGGTCCCATGTACGCGCACTCCCTCTCTCAACACCCCCACCCACACTCGCACCCGCACCCCCATCAGCACTCGCCTCCCCCTTCCCACGCCCATCCTCACCAGCACGCGCAGACCCACGGACTGACGCACTCTCCGACGCACTGAGAAAAAGAGCACGCGCCTGAAAGAGTTTCAACATTCCCCTGCAAGCAGGCATGCGCACATACACTATTATCACACTTCTGGTCGCTTGTACTGTACAGTTTCAGTCTATTACAGATTTCTTAAGCATTGAAAGAAAGAAAGAAAGAAAGAAAGAAAGAAAGAAAGAAAGAAAGAAAGAAAGAAAGAAAGAAAGAAAGAAAGAAAGAAACCGGGGGTAAAAATACAATCATTTCTTCCCTCGATGTTTTGAAGAGCGTTAACTACAAGTTTAGTCTCCGACCTGCTGACGACCTCCTTGCAGCAATAATAGCTCGAGTGAGGTGGCCAGCCGTCTGCTCTCGTCTCGCCAATGCGAGCTTTGACAGTGAGTCACGCATGAGTGACTGGCTAATCGGATCGATGGCACGGCGACGTGTCACGACTGGCTGATGACGATGACCCAAGCACAGGGCAACTCCAAGCTAGCCGTCAGCAGCAGGGTCCCCCTAAAGCTGGGCCCATGTCTCGGCTGCAATCTGCTGGCTACTGCGCCTTTTATGATCCCGGCTGCACGTGAGTCGTCGCAAAGTCACGGCTCGCTGCGTAGAGGCCCCGCTTAACGGTTTGCTGCTTGTGGCAGTCTTTCTTCTTCACTATCTGTAGATGTTTCTTGTAATGATTAAGATGCAGCTGTAAGCCCAAAACAAACAGCTTGAGTGCATTCGGATTAGAATATAATTCGGTTCTTCTTCTTCCGAAAATAAAACGCTTTCTCTGTGGAGCGAATCAACGGAACAGTCCATTGCTATCGTGACTAATTATAGGTTTCGGTTACACGTTGCAGTGGCATAGAAGTAGCGTGTTAAGATATTTTCCACGAAAATATTCAGAAACTTATCCCATTGGTATATTACAGCTTTTCAACCGAGAACTAGCTCAACGTTTCACCAATTTAAATAATTTATGGTCTCCTTACAAGTCGAAATACATTGAAAATAATACCGTAACGTTGTTATTCACATCATGAATATACATGGTAGAAAATAAAATTGAGCAAGATGTATAGTTTTAAATAGACATAGAAACACTTGAGTAAATTTTTAAAAAGCAAAACAATATTTGTCTTTTACGTTTGAAAAGGCATACCTGTCAGATTTCTAGTTTTGTTGGAGGTATAAAATAGGCAAGTAAGCAAATAAATAAATATCTAAATATCTGAGAGACACTTTTATATTTTTAGTTTCTTGACGAAATATGGAAACCCATCGCTGCCATAACAGCAGAGACGTCTAACGGTCTTGTTCACACTAAAGCACAAAGTCCTTCTTCGCTCAGAATATCCAGTTAGGAAACAGGTGTTTAGGAATGCACCAGTCATGAATGAGCTGCTTACAGACATTCCTTTGAAACCACGTCGCGGCTTAGCTTCTGCATTGGCAATTTGTTTCTGCCCTTGAATTTTGCAGATTAACACCGGAAGAAAAACGGCACTTCCTGGCCATTGCAGCACCCACAGGGTCTTGCAGGTTTAACTTTCTTTTTTAAGAAACGGTTTAATAAGACGTTTGTAAGAAACCTCACATCCCTATTTCCTGCCCTCACTCTATTCATCCATTCACAAACCACCCTTCCTCTTACCGACTCACCTCGTAAACAGTATCTCGCTTTAGCCTCATCCCCGCCGTCTGAGTTCTTACCCCCTACTCCTTTTCTCTTCGAATTTCCTGTGCTTTTCCTTCGCTCGCATTCTGACTAGAACATTGTGTTGTCGACACGGTTGGGTTCTCACCTGAGAGAGCGAGGGAAGGGGGATAAGGGGGGGGGGAGTCCTGACAGACCTAAATGAGAGACACCTTAGGACCCGCGTCAACAACACAGCAGGGGCAGACGTTTTAATGAAAATCCCGCGCTGTGAAGCTTGAAGCTTAAAAAAAAAACTGAGTGAGAGTGAGTGAGTAAGTGAGCAAAAGAAAGAAAATAAACGAACAACAGTTTAGAAAGGAGGATTACTCCTTGCTCTCCCACACCACCTGTCCTATGGGCGGGATCATGAAACCGTCTCCATCACAGGGCGATTGTGCCTCGGCCAGTAGCTTGCCTTGTTGTGTACCTGCATCCTACACAAAACAGGTGCTTCAGGTGATGAGTACTGTGCAGGCTGACTGGTTACCGTTGCTTCTTACTGAGGCCAGTCAGTGCCTCCTTTGGCGTTCGACGTTTTTGGAAAGAAAGCCGAAGCAGCAACATTTGAACGATAAAACACACGAACCACGAGTGACCTGAACGGTGATGGTGACACGGAACTGACAGTGAACAACGCGGGAAAGACTGGCAAGTGTAAAGACTATAATGAACTAACGTGCTTCAACACGGATAATAAACAAGAATTCTGCTTTTCTGTTTTCTCTATCGGACGCCGCAAAGAACAAAAGGGGACTACATATACCCCGCCCACCCACATACACTGCTTGGACTGTGGAGTTGCACACAGCACGACCATCACTTCTTTTGTGAACCTGCGTCTGTGATGTTTGTGTCTGTGGAGAGCAGCGCAGCAAGCAAGCCTAAATATTTGCTGAGCAAGTCGGCTACGAAACTACCCCTTCCCCTCTACAGGTATGTATGGACTGTTATAAACTTTTCGTATCAACCTCATGATGTCTCCGCTGGTTGTACCCCTGTTGTAACTGTATTCTTGCCTCTGCTGTGAGTCTAGACTGCCGAACAAGTTTTGTTGATTTCTTTTAAAAGTCTATTTTAGTCAGGCTGCTGCTGTTCATTTTTAATGGAGAGTCTGAAGGAATTTGTAAGTTATGATAGAAAAAAAAGTAAAACAGGCAGCAAAGTGGCTGAAGCGTCCCGTGATAAAATGATGCTGACCAAGTAGAAACGTGCAATTGAGGAATTCCGAAATTACTGATGGAACTGAGGTCGCCCTGACCAGCCTGCTAGAGATGAACCCACCGCACCGCACTCAGCCCACCATTACCCTGAATCTTAAAGGTCTGGCTCTGAAAATAGATGCCACGTCAGTCCAGCGCTCTACTGGACACCATAGCGAATGTTTAGTTAAAAAGAAAATATTCATCACGTCAATGAGGCAAAAGCACATACACCATTAAAAGAAAATTAGACTTACGGAGCAGTGTAAAAGCCAGGTATTGTCTTCGCAAGTGTCATTTAGGCTGGAATCTGCACGTGCAGTCATACATGCTTCAGTAAACATTTCTTCGAATGTACTTCCGCTACTTTCATTGCACCGCAGAAAAAAATTCTGGAACAAAACTCGTATCGTTTTGTAGAAAAAATACTGATCAATAAAAATGTAATCAGTCAAAAGAAGACGACCTTTACTATTGCTTCACAGTTGCTGAATACGACGACTTACAGCTGTTCATCTATATTAATTTATATGACTGTAAATACTGGACTGGAATTTCTTTTGTGGTTTGAGTGTAAATTTGTTGATTTCATGTCAACTGTTCAAAGATAACAAGATACTTGCATTATGACTAAGGACTATTTAAAGTAGATATTTCAATCAATGTGATCGAATTATGACTGAGTGTATGTACACTTGTGTATAAATGGAAGTAAGGATATTGTTTATAAATGGAAGAAAATGTGAAGACAGAATTACAATTATTCCGTTTTCTTCGGAAATAACTCTGTCTTCTTTTTTTAAAGCAAGAGTTGTTTGACTCTACTTTTAAAATTTGCATTCCTCTAGTTTTCCTGGGTTTGTTTTTAGTTCTTTTTTCCGTTACAGATTTCTAGATTACCATTTAAGCATTTCTTTTTTTTCCTGTGGCTTTTTCATCGTACGTGTCTCGTACGCGAAGACATAAAAACAGCTCCCACTGTGTTTTTATTATATTAAATACTCATTTTCGATTTGCATTTGGTTCTGAGCATCTTGCTTGATGCTCCTGTCGCTGAATTTGCATTCCACCAGTAACTATTGCCCTAAGGGCATGTCTACGAACCATAGCTATTTATGTAAGCTATTGTTTTGTTTGCTATTTATTCATCGGTTTTAACATTCCTTTGTTTTCTCTTGCAAACTGGAGCATCTTTGTGTTTTCCATGTGCACAGTCATTCCCAAGGGCTCATTGTGGTTTTTTTGTTTGTGTTGTTCAAAGCTAAAAAAGGACACTTTTGACTGATAACTCCGTATCCAAATAAATTTATTTCGCAAATGTTCATGCGTATATGTCGTCGATGATGTTCTATCTGTTATGTTCGTAGGCCTTAAAAGGACTAGGTTAGAACAACCAGCAGCATCAACAATGAGTTATTGACTATCGATCATAGAACTGTCGTTTCTACACACTTTCGCACGAACATAAATAAAAGTTTCGCACATTACTCATTAGCACGATCAATTTATTTTGTAACACGTTGTTTGAATAATTCGAGGCAACAGTTCGGAGACAACATAATAGTCAGTGCAGTCCTCTCTGTGAGGTGTATCATTTAAAATACATTAAAAGTTTCTTTCGCATGTAAATATACACAATGTCACACGGACGCATGCAAACAAACGCGCCTGCACGCGCACACAGAGATTCAGCTGCCCAGTCAGCATTGGTGTGTGTGTGTGTGGAGGATGGGGGATGTGCTCTTTTCTCACTGTTTTGTTGGTTGATTGGCTGTTCGTCTTTCTGTATTTTTTTAAGTTTTATCTTGCTGTACTTATCGACTTCATAAAAGTTATCCGATGTGACAGGAAAAAACGTTTACAGATAAAAAAAAATTAACTTAACAGATTAAATTAAGATTTATGATAAAACTACAAAAAGACACAAATATAAAAATATGTCGTGAAAGAGACAATGCATGTCTACTTCAATCAAACAGTCAACCTCCATGTCTTGAGCAGATTAAATTAATCAATACAGTTCGAAAGAATAGGATATTTGCAAAAGATACAGCATGGTATAATATAGAATCGAAACAAGAAACATCTACAGAAAATCCACATGGACGGCTTGAGATTTTTATACATCAGTTACCAAAGATACCAAAAAATAAAAAAAAAAATGTATAGCTTTCTATACACCGAGCCTTAGTTTAAAAAGTGAACAGATCACTCGTTGTTCAAATTTCACTGAGTGAAGTAAAGAATTGTGTGGCTCGCAAATATATAAATGACGCCAACTGCCACAGCAAAGGACTCCGACAGCCCCTTAAAACAAGGCCCCAGTGCAGTCGCACACACCAAGCTAGGAAGGAAACAGACAAGCAAGCAAACGCACTGCACCAGAAAACTGTTAGAGTCTACGATTGTTCTACAAGGGTTCGCCTATCGTCTATCTTTAGTTCATCAGCCGTCAGGGACCACTGCCCAGTTCGTGCTGTTCCCTCAGTTTTCCCGACAGCTGAACTAATGTCGGCTCGTGAGGGAGGGCCACTTTAATCGAACTGTCGCGAGAGGTTTGTGCAAACGCAGGGATCTTGAACGCGTGTGTCTATATTCCAGCTGATTTCCTACCTCGTGTAAAGAAAGTTGCGTCGCTGGGTCAGGAAACAAGACGGGAGATAAAGAGAAGAGAGGAGAAAAATGGAGCAACAGAAAGTAAGAGAGAAAACCTAACGGAAAGCCTTGCGATTCATTTGCGTTCCTAGGGCACACGAACCATTTTGGTAACATGTCTCCATTGTAAGCTGAAAATGTGTTAAAGCCAAGTGATTATAGCAATGGACGCTGTTTCAAACACCAGCTTTATGCTGCACATTGCACTAAAATCCAGCTACATGTTGACACCAGAAAGCCAGCTATAAGTCTGAGGCTATACTAAAAACCTGTCATATTTTGATACTGCTTCAGACGGAGACACTTAAAAATAGGCAAATGTTTGACACTGAACTCAACTCCATCTATTTGTGAGACCGTTATTAAAACCAGCTATATGTTTGACACTATCAAAGATAAACATTAAGGTTGACGCCATACGATGTGTTTGACACCATAATAAAAACCTTTTTACATTATACTAAAACCTTGCGATGTTTGCTGTGACTCTCTGGTGTGCCTGCATCTAGATGATTCTCTTTAGGGGCAGACTACACCCCTTATTGTCACAACTTCTCTCTCTCTCTCTTTCCCACACCTTCCCACCTTTAGTTGTCAAATCTAATAACGCCTCTGTTGATATGAAACATCGGTGTAGGTCGTTCACATGAGTTTTGACCGCGGCCCTCTTCTTTATCTCATTCTTACATACGTCACGTGGAGACAGACGATGAAGGCGAGGATGAAGGACGCAGGTTTATGCACCGAAGCAGGGAAGGATGAAGATGACGATAGAGGAAGACTGATAGCTACACAGCTATTGTAAGTCTCATCAACATTTGCTAGACAGTCTTTAAAATCTGAGATTGTCACCGAGTAACAGCCCGTTTTGCATCTGTGAAGTCCGCTCGCCCTCGCACGACATGGTGGCAACTGTGTCAGCTATAGCCGTCATATTATTTCAGCTCCTGTGATACCTCCGTTCGGCTGGCGTTCGAATTTCAACACCCCGTCAGCTGCATCTGTTCCAAGAAGACTGGGTAAGCCATATACGCAATGCTGGGGGTTGTGAATTGATCGGGTGTTAAACAGCATCATCTCTCACTTTACATGTAAAACTTTCACCATGAAAAAAAAAAAACAATCTACTGTTGAGACTTTCCTTTTCTCTCCCCCTCCCTCATCATTCACCTACTCATCCCCCCTTCCTCCAAGCCCCTTTTGGATGCAGTCGCACGTCATTCACACCTGGTCAGGAAAGAGAGCCCCCGTTCATTGTGTCCCACTTAACTCCTGAAGCC
Source organism: Marisa cornuarietis (assembly GCA_004794655.1). Lineage (NCBI taxonomy): Eukaryota > Metazoa > Mollusca > Gastropoda > Architaenioglossa > Ampullariidae > Marisa > Marisa cornuarietis. The sequence goes on along the minus strand of SMMW01000617.1, from coordinate 3,754,484 downwards.
CACCTGGCGGCACTCATCTCGCCCAAACCAACGTCTGTTCGTCCTCGGGTCTGTTATTTTCACAACGGGTGGTCAAACACTGGTTCCCAAAGCCGCGAGCAGAGGTAGAGGGGTGCAAGACCTGGGACCTGAAGAGTGGGGCAGTAGGGGTAGCTGGGTGCGCGGGTATGTGGCCCGTGTCATTGTTTGCAGTTCAAACACGCGGACAACCCGTTTAAACGGTCCTAGCGCCGCGTGACGGGACGCACCCGTCGTCAACGGAGAAAACCTGGAGTTGGGTGAACTGACGAGATATGTTCCCCCTTGCGCCTCTGCGTGCGTGCGTGTGTGTGTGTGTGTATGTGTGTGTGTGTGTGTGTGTTTCGCGTGCGTGTCGGTGTTTGAGGAATTGAGAGAGAAAGACCTTTGAGAGAATGGAAGAATAAAGAACCTTGAATATTGAGAGAGAGTGTGTGTAACAGTGTGTGTGTGTGTGTGCATGTTTGTGTGTGTGTGCATGTGTGTGTGTGTGTGTGTGTGCGCGCGCGCGCGCGCGAAAAGTCATCTTTAGAACAATTAAATCTGTGAGAAAATTTTATTTGCAACAAACTATAGCATTCTGCTTAACTTTAACTTGACTTTTCTTTCTTCCTTTCCTTCTTTTTTTCTTGGTTTCCTTCCCTTATTTCTTCCACTCTTTCGTATTCCTATCTCGATTATTTTTCTCCCCCTCTTTTTCCCTAACACACACACACACACACACACACACACACACACACACACAACACACACACACACACACACACAAAGACAAATATTGCTCTGTACATCTTTTAATTCAGTCGCAGTCGTTGTTTGCGAACGAACACACAGACATGAGTTCACCGATGTATTTCCCAGCGTCCACCCGGGAGGATTTGAAAGAAGTTTTTCCCAGTCGCAGCTTGGAAGACAGCGTCCAGGGTGGTGTGAGTGACTGCACATCATAAATTGCACGCGAGCAGCCGCCCATATCGAGCTGGCCCGAGCAGCGAAATAACAGAAGACGACAGGCGGCCCTGCTCGCTGCTAAGGCTGATGGATTAGTTGATTGACCCAGATTAGGGCCGGCGTGGTTCGATTCCTCGTGTCGATCTCTTGTCATTAACAGCTGTACGTTGCTCCAGACATGCATGTGAGAATCGTTGGAGTACCCTTGGGAAATAGCTGCTGATTCTTTTGTTGTTGTTGTTCTTGTTTGTTTGTTTTTGTCTTCTAGTGTTCACCAAGCTCACCAAGTTTTGCTTAATATTTCCTTATACGTCATCTCGCACAGTCACACTGTTCAAGAACCTCGAGATTTCGATAAATTTAAGTGTTTAAACAAATAAAATATTTAATCTAATAATTCTTCGCTGATAAAACATCCTCATAAAGACCAAACTAGTTTTAGTTCCAGCCAATTTGTGTAAAGACTTGTAATGTTGTCTTAAATCTGACAAAAGGGAATTCTTTCGACTTGTGAGATAACTTCAGTATAATTTTAGTTTTTAATAGCTAATCATCTTGCAGTCGCTGACAATATTTGAAGTATGGAAGACAGCTACAAAGGGAGGCTGTATCAACAAAGAGATTTTCTTTTAAGATCGTCAGAGTAAAGTCGTAGATAGTATGCGATTAGAATTATGGCATTCCACTCAATTTTAGATTGTCTTTTTCCTGTTATCAAACCTATCGTATGATAGAGTCTGAAATACATGTTATGTTTTTATGTCCAAGATATAGCCCACTGAGAAAGAAATATATACCTAAAAAGTACTACCAATATCCATCTGCCTTTCGTCTATCCCTGCTATTAGCAAACACCAGCAGCTATATAGTTAACAAGGTCGCAAACTACATATATGAGGCATTCGAAATACGTAATTTAACTCATATTTGATTATTTGTCTCAATATACTGTGTGTGGAACTTATATGTTCTATATATTGCATTGTATACATTGTATTATGACTGGATTCCCCCTTGAAATGGGCCGAAGGCCTTTTAATCAATCAATCAATCAATCAATCAATCAATCAATCAATCAATCAATCAATCAATCAATCGTATAGCATAAGAAATGGAGGAAATAGTTATCCTTAATTATTTTAGTTTGTACTTATGAATTCTTGTGTTTCTAACGAATTCCAATTTTCATTTGATCAGTTTAACATTGCAGTCAGGGCACGCACACACACACACACACCACACTCGCGCGCGCATAGAACTGGTTAAGCGCTTAAACAGGTAATTAAGTTTCGTTTCATAGCAGGTGCAAAAGCCAATTTGATAAGTGGGCGCACTGTTTATATTTATGTGTTTAGACTTTGAGTAGCACTTATATAATTCATGCTGAGTGAACAAGATTATGATGTTATGACAGGCAAGTCGCTCACCAACACCGGCTACTACCAATTTTTTTTGTAAGTCAGCAAGGGACACAGGAGTGTCATTCTCTTCTGTGCCTATATCTCTCCAATGTTTTTATAATGCTACCACCAAACCTCACGCGGTTGCAACTATTTAACAGCGAAAAGGAAGCCATGACTCTGTGGTCGGAGTCACTCTAACAGCAGGTGACGTGCATTTTGTACTCGGACTAGAGCATGGCACTGTGGGCCCTATCTTATCCTTTTGCAGCCTTCTTCTTCCTGTTTGATTGGTAGTTAATCTAGGACTGGTTTTTACTCCCTTAAGTGACACATTTTTGCTTTTTATCTCTATATATGTAATTTTCGGGCTGATAAATACCGTGCTTACGTAAGGCAAACATATTTTCGTCAGTGCATGAGTTGTTCCATTTTTATAATTATCTCATTCTATTAATGTTTACCGCATATCTAGCTCGCTTTGAACTTTTAAAAAAGTTTTCGTACAAAAATATAATTTACTTTCTCCATTTGTTTTATTTATTGTTATTATTAAGACAATTTTAATACACACGCGCGCGCACACACACACACACACACATAACCAAGCGCGCACAAGAAAACGCCGGCACAGGCACGCCTTCTAACCCCCCTCCCCCACGGAGAAAGAGAGAGAGAAGAAGAAGAAGAAGAAGAAAGGAAGAATAAATCAAAATGTTGATGTCAGTCATAAAGAGAGGCTACACGCACAAGGGACTACCAATGGCTGGCGATGTTGGGGAAAATCGTTACGAATGTCTATTTCTAATCCGCTTATGCACTACCACTGTCCCCTACTCCATCTTTCTTTCCCCGTGTCCTTACGAAGCCTCCCTCCCTCCCTCGTTTCACATTGTGCACGTCAAGCTGCAGTTCAATGCAGTGCGTCTGTGAAACAACAAAAATGTTCTCAGAAGACCACAAATACATCGGCGCTTTGCTTGCCCCCTTGACTTAGCGCAGGATAGCTAACTTTGCTGGAGAAGGAACATAGTACAAGGGAAAATATCACTTGTTCAGTATGGCTGAAATTTTTGGAAAACCTATTTTTACCTGTTACTTGTTTCTTTGTAGTTTTTTAATAATAATAATAATAATACACCGCTGTTCCCTCAAAATATTATTGCCGTCAAACGAGATATTGGAAACCAGACCGAGGCTTTTTCGACGTAGGAAAGTAATTTCCAGGATCTAGAGACAATGATTCCTACATTTCCTTCACATACTACCTCAGTGTCGCACTTTATTGACTAGAGCAAGTGCACAAGGTAGCTTAAAGGAACCTTGCGTACGACGTGTTAGACAGTCGGGAAAGACCTGATGAACAAACCACTCGTCCCAGCATTATTAACCTTTACTTGCGTGCCTTCCGGCCAACATCCTGGAGATTATTTTAATTAGAAATCGCTTTGATGTGGGCGCAAGCCGATCGGTTACTTACTGACTGCGCGCCTTAAAATTATTGACTAGGGGTGAAAAAGTGTGGAATTATAATACCATCATTGTTTTTGACATAAATGTAGCAAGCATATGGAAATCTCTCTGAAATCGGGAAAAAATAATGAAAAAGCCGATGCTACAGAAATCGGAATAGTGATGGTTATAACCGGGGATGATTCTGGATTAAGGTTCCGTCAAAGGTTGGAACAGAAAGAAGAATAAGTCGTAATATTCTAATTAAATGAAATGAAAATTAAGAGTTTTACACAAAGAGGAAATAGTTACAGAACAACTATGTTGCAGAAGAACGGAGGCTCAGAATATTGAAACTGTTACAATAATAATAATAATAATAATAATAATAATTAATAATAATAATAATAATAAAAATAATAAAAAATGAGAGACCTCATCATAAAAAAACCCGTGAAAGCATTACAGAAACTGTAGGAAAGAATAATGTTACTATTTAAAAATTGCAGCTTTATCGTTACCTCAGATTACTGTAAAACAGTGTAAATCTTTAATAAGTTGGAATCTCTGAACGACGAATTATCGCCTGAACGAAATACGAGGACAACGCACGGCACTGAAAGTACTGAAGTACTGAAAGTTTTACAAAACACTGAAATGAGGGGCGGAAAACACAACACACAGCGTCGAAAATATTACAAAACACGGACACTCAGACGGACATCTTAAGAAGTAAAACCGTTTTTAGAATGACTGCATATAAGAAGACCAGTCCAAAAGTAAGATTATGCAACATAGAAGTGTATTAAAAGAGAAAAAATATTTGACTTTCCGACAAAGACGACAGACATACAATAATGCAAACAGGAAACTAGTACTGATGGGTGAAGGAGTTCCAGAAAACGCTTGATGGGGGAGGGTGGCTGAAGGTAGAGTAGGCTAAACAAGGCGAAAGAGGAGAACGTGAGAGAGAGAGAGAGAGAGAGAGAGAGTGTGTGTGTGTTCTTTATTATTTTTTCTTGTGTCTGTGAATGTGTGGTGAGGGGGAGGGGGGTCGAAGCAGAGAGAGAGAGAGAGAGCGAGAGAGAAAGAGATAATTGTAGTCTAATAGCGCAGAAGAGAATTAGCTTGGCTGACATTCAAGTTTAAACTACGTTAGACCTTATAATGCTGACGATATAATTTTTCACAGTTGTTAATCTTAGGTTATCGATGGAAAATCTCGAACGTTTGATCTCACTGTGATTCGATGTAACAATTTCTTTCAATCGTAGCAAAATATACTGTATTTAAACAAACGCCTACGTATTAATTTCACTTTATCAATCATTTATGGTTTGATATTACGATGTTAAGTTTCATGCTTTGTGCTTTATATGCAGCATTATTTAAACTTTTAATTTTATAGAATTGTAGCGTAATGAACATCATAATATTAAAAATTTTACCTGTCAATGCAACTCGATAACTCCGCTACCTGACCTGTCTACCATATCAAAGAACTACTGATCTAACCAGATCACTATACCGCAGCGTCTCTGACCATGTGGACTAAGTAGCTCTAGGTTGTTGACAACCTGCAGGCATTGCTGTACACAACATGAGTCATGGGCTATTGGGAGTAAAGGGAAGTGGGACTCTGAACCCCCTCTGACTATTTGATTGACAGCCACGCGAGAACGAACGAAAAGGGTGTTCAAATAACTGTTTGCAAAATGACGCCAACAAAAAAAAAAGCTAAAAAGAAAAAAAAAAGTTTTAATAAACGATCAGTTTCTTTCAGTCGCCTGTCCCCTGCCTGTGCCGAGCCGCGCTAGGCTCGTTCTGTTGACACAGTGGCCGCCAACACCGGCGTGTGGGGGGGAGTCAGTCACGCGAGACAAGATGGCGGTGGGCAGATGCTCGCGGTTCCGCTTGGCTGAGCCCTGCGGCGGCTGGAACCAGCCTCCAGGCATTGAGCCGGCGAGTGACAAATAGAATGAGTGGCTCAGCGCCAGCTTTGTCGGGAGTTGGTGGGAAGAGGGGGTGGGGGTGGGGAGAGCGCTGCATGTGAAGGTGGCACAGGTTTTTTTTTTTTTTTTATCAAATGTAGCCTTTTTTCCAGCTTAATGTTTGCTTGCTTTTCTAAACCGGTGTTGGGGGAGAGATTAATTGAAGTTGTTTGACTGCATTCTGTTTCGAGTTCTAAGACCCCTTTTCACTTTCGGCTTTTCCCTTTAGTCGTGTCGAAACGGCGGCTGAAGGAGCATTGACGACGAGAATCGCTACCCCCCATCCCACCACCCACTTCCCACCCTGCCCACTTCTTCTTGACGAGAGAGTGGAACAAAACTTGATTTATGCAGCAGAGCGTTTGCGGTTGCACCTCTTCTGTCGAGGAGAGCGGAAAAAAGGCAGAGCTAGCTTTGTGACGCACATTAGAAGTTAAGCCTTGCTGACACACCTTTCCTGTTCTCTGTTAACACTTCCAACGACCAGAAAGAAAATCAGCTTAATAACAACAACGATAGCAACAACATTGATGATAAGAGAAGCAGGAGGAGGAGGATGACGCCGCCGACGCCGCCGACGACGACGACGATGATGATGACGACAGAAATCAAGATAATAAAATTTCTACAATACCATCGATGAAAGCATCGACGATAGTGTGATTTTTGTTTTCTATAACAAGATCTACTGTTAATAAAGTAAAATTATATTTTTAAAAAATCCGAGATGATGCAGTGATTGAGTTTTGGGGGTGTAATATCATTCAGTGTTACCATCCACAGGTAAAAAAATAAAATAATAATAGATCAATGTTGCAAACGTCAGAACAATGATACAACGCACAGAGTAATTCTCACAACAGGTATGATATTTCAGCAAAGGTTGCAACGGAAAGAAGACTGATTCCTGTAACGGGAAGGAAACAAACAACATCGAAAAAAGACGATTTTAAACATTTATCTTTAGAATGCTAGAAGCGAAAGAAGACTTCCTTTAAACGGAAACAAATCTACTTCATGTCACAGCTATTCAGCTTACTTTTATACGCTGTTAGTCACCATTGATCTATTATTACATGTTTATCGAACGTTTACATGTTGCAAACATGTCCTTACAACATTAAAAATACCCCAAGTGTAGTGATAAAGGGATATTTATTTAAACAGACACATCAGTAAATGATAGCAATCAGGCTGATTTTTTTTTAATGAAAACAAAGTCTTATAGCCTAATGAGTGTAGTGGGGTATCAATGAACAAAGTGTGTCACTATGTCAATGAATGTCCAGTAGAATGTGAAGGTTTCGTCCTGGCCTTTATGTTCACTGCTTTCTTTCATCAGTGAGGTGGACAGGTGGGAAGTTTTCTAATACTGCGCTCATACCCGTGACCTTTGAATTTACAAATTTACAAACTGTGTTCCTGTAATTATTCAGGTATAAAGAAAGGAAAGTTTTACCGTCTGCTCCAGTGTTGAATATTTTGGCAATAAGTGACTACGTCATAACTTTGTGTATAAAACAGCTCGAATTAACTAGATTAGATAGAAAGACAAAACAAGTGTCTTGCCACAGAAACCTTTTAGATAAATTACTCACATAACACGCCCTCTCGACCATACTACTGTCACAGAAACATTCTTCCTACAGGCATACGAAGACCCCGATCTACCTGTTGTTAGAAATTATACTGGGGGATGGGGCAGATGAGGGAAGCATATAAAGACAGGAAGTTCTTTTTACCCTTCATCGTCGGGAAAATTATTGAAAAAGAGGACATAACTGAACACACTTGTCTGGTTGTTAAATATCGTCAGAGGGAAATAGAAGGTATTAATATTAATAAACATTAGGAATGAAGTGCAGTCATGAAAAATTTCAAAGTAATATTTTAAAAAAACACAAAGAAAACAGGATAAAGGATAGGAGGATTCAAAGGCATTTGAAAGGTAATCAAAGTCGATTACCTAGTGAGGAAAATCATTTGCAGGAGCCAAGAGAGATGGCAGTGTGAGGAAAGCGAGAAGCATTAAAAATTCTTATCAAGGAAACAAATCCCCTTTCTTTTCTCGCTCAATCTATTTCTCATTATAAATCGATATTGTTGTAGTTTGTTTGACGCCATGTATCCTTTATGACACACTACCCCATCTGATAAACTTTATCCTTATGTATCAATAGCGGCTATGATCGACGAATTAGTTTCAAATGTTATAAATAGGAGTGTTCTGTTTCATTCCTCATAGAGGACACATTAAAACTTTTCAATAAAAAAATGAAGGCAGCATTAAAAAAATTAAAAATTACTTTAAAAAATTCATTCTTTCTTTCCCAAATCAATTCTTGTTTTTCCAACATTATTTCATCTCGCCTTTCTGCTGTCGCTCTCTCTGTCTCATTCTCTCTCTTACTATAACGTACCCTTTTCTTTCTTAATTCTTTCAAAGAATTAAATATATATTCTTTTTTAAAAGATGTAATATAAATCATGGTATACTAATTTCTTATTGATTCAAAAAAAAAAATTTAATGAATAAGAGTTAAAACAAAAAGAGGAAAATGATCCAGTTTAGAGACATACTTAGCATGCAAATTTAGATCCTCTCTAACGGAAATTTTCCTCTAGCACCTTGTTCATCAGAGCTGTCATTGACCAAGCAAAAAATACAGTCCACTTTTACAACTTATAAAAAGCCAACTTGTAAGCAGCCGAGAAGCAGACACAGCAAGCGAAACAGAGAAAGAACGATTCTCCGCCGCTCACAGCGACTTGTGAACGATGTCTGCTGGTGCAGTCGGGTGTTTAATAAACGCCGTCAAAGACTGTCCTAGACATTTGAAGACGATGGCACATTGTAGCACACCCGACAAGTCTGCATGCATTTTTCAAAGCACTGCCTCCACTACTCTACTACCGCACTCGCATTTACCATCCGCAAGATGTCTGCGGCGTCAGGTAGATATGATAACAAACGTTTCCTTCATACCGTGAGGGGAGGTTCATGGTTCCCAGTGGCTCAGGGGGTACTAGAGCGGAGCGCGTGTGGAACTGTGATAATAGAAAATGCTTTCTAGAGGAAACGTGTAATCAGAACCGACTGACTAGTGAAATTACATTTTAAGTAACAAATTTGAAAATATATGTCTGTGCGATTTGTTTTTTTTTCTGTATGAGTGAGGAAGTAAATGAGAGAGAAAGAGAGAAACGCACGTGGTGGGTAGAAAACAACATTTGTGAGTTCAGTTTGTTTCCGATTTGATTGGAATAAAGTTGTTTTTGAAAAGTATTTTCATTCGTGACACTATCTATCTATCTATCTATCTATCTATCTATCTATCTATCTATCTATCTATCTATCTATCTATCTATCTATCTATCTATCTATCTATCTATCTAATAAAATATTTCATTTGTGGTTTAGCTGCAAATCTTCACATTTACTTAAAATGCTTAACTAATAGGAATCTCATATGCAGCGTTTTCCTTTAAGAGTAAACAGCTTTGCTTCAAGAAACAGTAAAATGTACCAATTCTCGTTTTAGCTTAGTTGATTTATAAAAAGCTTCACAACAAACATGAAGCTGAGAAACAAATTCGAACCTGTGATCTTGCTGGCCGCTATTCTATGATTGGTCTTCGCAAACACTAAAAACCCAGTGTCTTAATTAAGTCTACATATTGCACGGGATCACGTCTTAGCGCATGGTTTATAGGTCTCGACAGTTCAAACGAGTAGATTAGACATTTTTGTGTCTAACGTCTTTTATTTGGGACCAAAAATTCATGTCTTGAAAGTTTTTTCTTTGCATTTTGTTTTTCTCATGCTAACGCACATAGTCATCAATAAAGCTAAAGCTAAAATGTCTGGTAAATTAGCAGTAGTAGCAGAAGAAGGCAAGAAATAAGGAAAGTTACGGAATATAAAGAAGAAAAATCACTTGTGTAAAAAAAAAGACGAAAACGTGTGTGAAAGCAAGAAATAAACAGTGTGGAAAGAAAGAAGTAAAGACTGTTGGAAGAATGAAATAAAAATGTGGGACTATGATGAAAACAAAATGTGTTTTAAGGAGAAAATAAGAGAAACATTTCTGGAAAGAAAAAAAGAAAAGTGTTTAGAAAGAAGAAATAAGCGTATGCTGAAAAGTGTGCGTGGAAAGAAAAAAAAAGCGTGTGCAAAAAGAAGAAAACCAAGGGTGGACAAGCTCGTTTCAAAGCGACTGAAGTCAAACATGTTTTTGGACAGGTTTCGGTGGACAGGCTGAATCCGGGAGAGTGAGAGAATGAGTGCAAGACATGCTGTTTAGGAGCAAACACAGTTATGGATTTTTTTTATAGGATGTGGAGGTGTCATAGATTTGAAATGCAGCAAGCCCGGACTGACAGCTCCTGGTTCACATTTGACAGAGAGTGATTTTGAGACTGACTTTTTAATGACGTAATGGAAGAGTCTCAAAATCAGGTCACATTTCGCCTCACACTATCACGCAAACTATATTCATGTGCAACATGTTGTCGACAACTGTTTCAAATATGCTAATATGAGTAGTAAACGAATTTAGATCACAGTTTCCGACGACAGCTGTGTGTGTATACATATTTCCATCATATTGCCTTCAACATTCTTACTCGCTTCACCGACCACCCCCACCCTCTCTCCCCAGAGAAATTGATATAATATTGCCAACATCCACCGCAATTGTTCCACTGTGATTAACCAGGCATCTGTACGAGATTGTTTCATCGTCTGCTACATGTCGTACATCGAGACACAAAACTAGCAAGCACCGTCGCGACTAACCATCACCATCGGCACCGACCACTACAGCTACAGTAACCTTCACCTTGGCCAGTCCATCATCATCATCACAACGCAGAGTAAATTGCTAAAGGTCTGCAAGCAGCACAGCTAACACAAAAATCCACTTTGCGAACAGCGCCTCGTCGCCATTACGCGCGACAATTGGTTGTCATTAGAGGCAGGCCCAGCGCACGCCTAGCGCTCCCACAGACACCTTAGGGAAACGTCCCGTGGTCCGCCCCGCGCTAACGCTCCTGCAGCACTCTAGAGACCCGGATGTTTGACAATGTCTCTGCTGCTCTGTTCTTTTGCCATCTGGGGTAGTTTTGCTATATACATGGATTATATATAAAGCGTGTCTGCCAAGCCGTATCCGCCTTTGACAGTGTGTGTGAGTTAGTGTAGGGGGGGAGATGGCGAGCATGGTCTCTTTGTGTGTAACATATATCATAGCACATCACAAGATGCAGCAGCCAAAACTCTTTGTAGTGCAGATGAAATATAAATTATTGCTACACAGAATATGCGGGTGTCTGTGTTTGGGTGTGGGTAGCTCGTATGTCTGTGCATGTGTGTGTGTGTGTGTGTGTGTGTGTGTGTGTTTAAATACAGATGAGTTTCTCTCTCTCTCTGCGTGTGCATTGTGTGTGTGTGTGTGTGTGTGTGTGTGGACACATATCTGTGAGCCCACTTGTGTTTGTGTGTGCGTGACACAAGGCAAGCAGAGAACTACACATGCATCAGTTTAATATTCGCAGGTAGCTGAAGACAGGTCATCGATTGGTCACATTCCACTGTACAACGCATACATGAGAACGAAATCCCACCGCCATGGTAGCACTTATCACCTCTTACCTCTAATCTTTTATTGTGCACACGGTTCGCACAGTACTGAGCATGCGTAAAAACATGCTAAAATACCATATTTATTATGCCATGTAAACTGTTCAGGTGTTACTATGCTTGCTCTGCCAGCGACGGAAGGGAACTTAACTAAAATTTCTCCGCCATGTTAAGATACTCGGACAGAGCTACTGGGTAACAACAGAGGGGAGTAGAGCACAGCAGACTGAAGAGAGGGGAGTGGGGCATAGGGTTGTGTGCCGTTAACGAACCGTCTTTAATGAACCGGGTGTTTCAGCAAACAGAGATGTCCCACCTCACCAAAAATATGTCAGAATATAAAAACACAATATTAAGCACAAAGACAATAACTGCTCTTATTTGCTTGCTATCACAGCAAAACTGTAACTACGGTTTAAACTACAGTATTAACCATGAGGAAAACACATTTCATCGTTAAAGTTTTATTTACTTTCAGAGATGCCACTAAAAGCATAAGCTTATAGTGTATGGTCACCCTAAAGGGACCAGTTTTTTCACCCTTATACGTGTAATTAAATAAAAAGCAGAAACATAAATTGGAAGAATAGCAAATAACAGTACCCGTCCCAAATACCAGAACTGATAGAAGGCAGATATACGTAACGAAAAATGTTTTGCGATAGAGGATATAGAGAACTTAGAATCCAGGTAAGAGTTAATGACAAGTGAACATAAAAGGTTAAACCGTCAGAGTATACGAAAGCAGGTACAGTACACGTGGGTGATCATGTCACTGGACTATCTAATGCAATTATGGACTGCTAGAAAAATATCAGAGTTGTAAGCCTCAGTCCGTAATGGCTGAAAAATAGCAACTCAAAAGTTAAAAGAATTTGAGAAAGCAATGTGATATTGTAAATAGAAACTTTACCGATACTATTATAACGTGGACACTTGATTAAAAAGCGTTCAGCTGACTCATTAAGGGGCCACATAGATGACGGGTTGTTTCTGATGTGTCTTAAATAAAACAAAATATAAAATACTTATTCCAGTAAGTAAAACAAGGTTTGGCTTAAGCGGTTATATGCTTATAATGGAATTTATTCAAATGTATAATTATAGTGCATTGATGAGAATATTTATGTTTAAATTATAATAAAAATATTTAAAAAGGATTTAGTCAAACATCAAAGTGAAACCAAGAGCTACAATGTAACCACTACAAAAGGACAACGGAAAAATTGTTAAGAGCAAGCCAGAAATAGTATTAATAAATAAATAAGTAACACCCATCCACCTACCACCCCGATCTGCCCCGTTCAGTGATCAGCAACTAAGCTCACGGCAATAAGACGAGGCCCAGTCAGTCAGGGCGGCGGACAAGGGAGCCAGGACACCATCTCGCCCCCACTGTACTGGAGGCCGTGGCGCCTGAAAATCGAAGACCGGAAGCGCGGTGCCGCCTTTATTAACAGACATGTGCCTCTTGGCGTTCTCCGCCGTGGACGTGCCCGGCGTGCCAAATCAAGGTGGCCGTGGTTCGCGCCCGCAATTTACGGTCCGCTCGCTGTCGTCGACGTCTTCCCCCCACGTCAGCACTCCACCATCCGAGCCTGCTACCACCGCCACTACCGTCGTTCCGTCTGCAAGTGGACCATCGCATCCGGTGGTCGACTTTTTATTTTATCTTGCTCTTCCCCCCTCCCCAATCCTTCACCGCCTCAAACCTTCAGCCACCATCCCCACTAACCTCCACACTATTGCCGCCGTCTTCCCTTACTCCTGCATCATTCTGGGGGTTGAATTACTTCCCCCTTCCCTAGTTCTCTTTGTTAGAAGAAAGAGGGGTACGGTGGAAGAGGAAGGAAAGATTGAAACGAAGAAGGTTGTGAGCGACCTTAATTTCATCGACTGAAATGGCTTTGGAGGACGGACTGGTTTCTAAGTGCGATGAACGTGTGTGTGTGTGTGTGGGCGCGCGTGTGCATGTGAATGTGAGTTCATACGCGTGTTTGTAGCTCAAAAGTAGTTACTGGTAGCGATGCTGAAGCTATCAAACTGATAGGGCATGACCCTCTGCCTATAGGGGAAAAAATAAATTGCCAGTAGAAGATAGCAGACAGTCTATGAAGGAAATGGAATCAAAAGACGGCTACAGTGCTGCGAAAACAGAGGCGGGCTGCGGGATTTCCCTGGGAATGAAATCACTGATTAAGCCCTTAACAACTTTGCCGGCGCCCCAGCTGTAAGAAACAACAAGGAGGGCAGTTATTTCCCCTTACCCTTTGGACCGTTTCCAAATCATCATGACAAAAACGGCCTCGCATCTACTGCTTACACCGACATGCACGAGATCCACCTCCTCGACTTATAAATACGTTCACAACATTCAAAAACAAATCTCTCTTTCTAACACTCTGTACCTATGGAGGCACATGTAAGTGAGCATTTACATTTAATTGCACATACACATACACCACGCGCGCGCACGCACACATGCCAATGCAAATGCACGTACAGGCATATTTGCAAGAGTACAAGCAAACAAAAGGCTCTACAAAGTTCTTAGACAATGTGCATTTTCAGGATGTCAATGTGGCAACTTTGATGGGGCCGGGTGTATTTTTCGAGCTTTCACATTCGATAACACTTCTCATTTATAGCCACAACTTGCAACCAAGTGACCCACCAAAGATCCTCAAGTTATTTTACATCCATAACTTGCGCTGATTTGAACCCTACCAAACATTTTCATGTCCTTTCAAGCCTCCGCCTCTACACTGTGCGGAAAATTAAACAGAAAATAATACTCTCTAACTAAACTAAAGCTGTCATTCGTTATTCCAAATTAGCAGCACGATAATTACAAAGATTGTTCATCTCATCTAGTCATGGATGTATTTGTTTGTTCTTGTCTTCACCTGTCGCGTACTGGAATAATATAACATTTATTTATGCCCGTGTATATGTTGTTCTCAGCTGGAGAGAACAAAATTAATTTTTTCGAATAATTGGAAAACATTATGTTGCAGAAAGAACAACGAGGTCGTCAGACTGTGTTTTTTTAAACTTGAGAAAATAGCTAGCCATTTGGCAAGACTGTCCGAGGACTCTGGTGAAATATCAGGCCCTTTGGCAGTTCAAAGGACTTTCGTCACGATCATAATTCATAATTAATGGAAGGCGCTGACGACTCTCGCGACGGTCAAGCTGACGGATGGTTGCCGTGACCCTCTTTCTGGCTGATTTCCCACAAGCCTTTGACGGCATCCACACGCTATTCCCCGGTCCATTGCGACCCTAGAGATGCAAGCGTTGGCATTTGCGAAGTGCCAGTGGGCGCAAATGCCAAACCATTTTTGGTGGATAGAACAGTTGAAATCTTTGCCGCGTGAAAGACGCCTTGTCACCGCTGACTGATGCCGCGTAACAGTTTTCACAACACGGCTCCGATATTGACTACGCTCTGTCGAGTCACTGAAGCTCATAAACGTTCATCGCTACCGGGCTTCTTGTTGATCATTCTTTTATCAAGTAGACAGGGTAAGCGTCGACAATCTTCTTGCGAGGTGCTGCAGCAGATCCAGAAGGATGAAGTCGTCTTCAACTTTCACAATCCGGTTTGGTTTTTGTTTGTCTGTTTGTTTGTTTCTTTTTAGTAATTGACCACAGACCGAGTCTGCTTTCTGAAAGTAAATTTTTCGTGAGTATCGCACTTTGTGGGTGAAGTGTTCATTCATGAGGTGTGACCTTCACAGCAGTCTTTGTTTGTTTGTTTTTTTACTCTGCTTTTTTATTTTTGGTCCTGGGCAATTTTACGGACATCTGCTGAACTTCAGAATTTGAACTTTTTGTTTTCATGCGTATCCTTTTCCCAAGACACAGACTTCAAGCTGAACACGTAGTGCTTCGCACCTGTAGACATTTCCTGCACTCACCTGTCATAAAGCTTAACGTAATCAAATTAACCACAAGCTGCTAGCAGGCAGGACAATATTAGGCCCTCCTAAAATAAGTACCATCTTCCTTGTCGGCCTGCTTTACGAAAACACAGCTTTGGAACAGTTTCTTATAGACCTTCGCAGAGCGGAAAAATGGTTTTATTTATCAAAAGTAATTGACAATTATAACAGCTGCGCCACAAGTCAGAGATTTCATTCTTGAGATTAAAGTTTTGTGTTCTAAGAATGCGTCTTTTACAGCTTTTCAGAAAATGAGCTATAAATTCTTATATAAAATAGCTGAAAGATAGACATTACTAACTCTTATCATTTAACCTTTTATTGACCGAACATGACAAATCTGCTGTTTGTGCATCGTCAACAGACCTGGAATTACCTTTGTGTCAAAAGCTAGACTGGCATCAGCGAACATTACGCACATCCTGAGCCAGCTGCAAAGTAGAATACAATACAATATGTAATACATACAATGCAATATGGCGTAAACATATAAGGTAATAGAAAGACTGATAAAAATACTGTGGTCATCATAATACAAGAAATATGGCTCAGTCAATATCTTCATATTGGCGATGTAGTACTTGATAACAGTCCGTAACAACCACTATATCAGTTATCTAAGAATGAAAAAATAACCTGTTAAAATGATCAATGCCAAAAAATGGCCGTTAAATAGACAACCGATGTTATAAACTATTGAAAACTTTGGAAAAAAGATGATCCTACATGTAGCAGATTATTTTAATATTTTAAACACTAATGCCAAAAGTAAACAGCCCACTCCCACCCACCACCCACAAAGCATCTTCTCCAACACACACACGCACTGCATTTAAAAAAGTAAAACAAAACATAAATAAAACGTTATGAAAATAAATAAATACAGAAAAATATAAATATAAACTTAGAAAGTGTGATATTATTTATTGGAGAGAATATTTAATGCTTTACAAAATCTTTGTCGTTTACATGCTCCATGGGATCTCAGCCTTAAAACAATTAGCTAACCAACACAAATAAACAAGAAACAGGTAAATAAGTGAATAAATAAATACAATTATCTTGAGAACATCCAGTGTGCCGTCTGCTCGACTTCCGCTGGCATTGAGGAAAAGCTAGGAAGGACTGCCCGACTGTGCTGAGGGAATTGTGACTATTAGACATCCAGACGGTGTGTTATTGATCTCCGATGTGTGTTCCCGGCAGCTGCAACAGACTCGGGACAGATCTGAGAACTTTGCGTTACCTAGCCAATGAGGTAGATTCCGAAAGAAATCCCCTTCCTCCAAAAGTGAGACACAGGAAAATGATGCGGGGGATGAGAAGAGTGGAAGGAGAAAGAAAATTATGGAGGCGTTGGTAGAGGAATACCGCTATCTTTACCGAAAGGAGGTAAGCAGATCGAAAGGACAAAACACGGAGTGGTGTAGCCTCTAACAACAGTCACATTTGTCACATGCATGGGAATAATGAATATTTACACCCACCTCTCTCTCTCTCTCTCTGCTTCTCCTTCTCTCGCCGCACGCGCGAGCCAACACATCACGAATGTGGTTGCGCTGCAGGAGGTGTAAATGCACGCACGCATACGCAACTCAACACACACACACACACACACACACACGCCATAGACCAGCGTATCAAATTATATGAATTAGTTCAAAGGGACGTCAGGAGACTGCACTTGATAGACACTGTACCTCATCCCCACTCGGCCGTGGGGCTCGCACGGGTGTGCCCACACACGACGGGCCAGACGGCGTGAAAATGGTGGCGAGGACGTCTGTCGTGGTCAAGACTTGTCTTCACCGGATCGCCCACCGGATGTGATTCGTTAATGGGTTCTCTCCCTTGCCCGCCCAGTGCGCCGCCTATTCGTGATTGCACTCTGTGCTGGAGACGTCTCTTTGAGAAAGCGAGTTTCAAGTGTCAGCTGTTGGAACTTCAATATATGCCTGCTCTAGATGGAGGATTACCTTCACACACTGTCAATCACGAAACAAAGGAAACCACAGGGAAGCCGACAAGCAGTCGCGTTAGTAATTACTACAGACCTGTTTACGTTACGTACACCACATTTAATGCAAGTACCATCAGACAAGTGCAAGGAAAGACGCACACAATGTCTCCCTCCCTTTCTCTCTCTCTCACACACACACACACACACAGACATGTACACTAAATCGAAGTAGGATTAGCTCCAGCTCATTTGTCTGCTGGTTTCGCAATCTCTCTGTCCATGATAGGAATAGTCTGAACAGTGTTGTTAACATCTGCTCTAAGATAATTGGTATCAGACAGAGGGATTTAGCCTCTTTTTGTAACCAGCAAATAGTACGGAAAGCCTCATGCATTTTATCATTACCTGATCATGTATTAACAAAAGAATTTTTATTATTAAGCTCAGGTAAACGTTATGCCATGCCTATATGTAAGAGTAACAGACACCTAAAATCATTTGTGCCATCTGCAGTCCAGCTGCTTAATGTTAGATGAGCTGTCAGTGGTGTGTGTGCGCGTGTGTGATGTTGTATGTGTATACTTGATTTCCCTGTAAGTTTTTCTTCTTTTTTTTTTTTTTTAAATCTATATAGAGATACATGTTTTGTTTTTGTTTTTGCCACTCACTGTTGAACTAGAGCACATGCCCACATTCAAATTGCCCACTGGGATAAATAAAGTTGGTCATTGTCATTGTCATTGTCATTGTCATTGTCCATACACAAAAAGGGCAAACATTTTCATGCAAATCAAACATCAAACGAGAGGCTCTTCGTTGTTTCGTAACTCGCCAACTCCAAGTAACTGTAAGGTGTAGCGATGCGTTACAGGGTTAAATGTAAAAGTACACAATCTTTCCGCAGAATGTGAATCTCGCCCCAGAGAGAAGGGCTATGAGAACCAGCTTCATCATGATGATGATGATTACAAGACCCCGATGCCGGTTACAACTAAGATGATATAGTATAAAATTGCATATGCAGGCGCTGCGATCTTGAACAGGAAAGAAGGAGCAGATAAAATGGCAAACAGATGTCTTAGGAGTAAATGGGTTTAAAAGGACAGAACAAGGGGGACAATCCCAGAAAAAAACAGAAGAAATAGAAATAAGCACAATCTGAAGAGAGAAGCTTCGATCACATGCCTTCCTCCACTGCGATATTATCCTTGATGACAGTGTTGAGGATAACGATGCTGCCGATATCAGTGCAAATGCTGATGATTTAGTAACATCGTCATGAAGCGAGCTGTCCGTGAGATCGAAAGCGGAGCAGGAGGAGCACGCAGGGAGGCTGAAATTGAAACATCGGACGTCAGGGGCTAGGGGAGACAAGTCGCGTCCATCAGCCTAATTCTCTGCTCTTATTGCCGCGAAATGCATCGATCCAGCGGCGAGTTTGACAAGCCTGTCAACGGCATCCGGACTTTATGGTGCGGGCCCTGCGCCTCCCTCATCCGCAGGTGCTGCGAGCAGGGGGCCAGGGGCACGGCCAAGTGGCGGGCGGTTAAGCCCGTTTTAATTAGATCTTACCTTCCTCCTCGCCGTCTTATTTGTTTTACTGCAGCTCGCCTGTCGACAGCGATGACGGCCTCATAACAGGAGGCCTTAATCCGAAAACGGACAGCCTTTCTTTTCCCATTTCTTGTCCTTTTAAGCGGCACTGGCGTGTGTGTGCGTGCGTGTGCGCGTGTGTGTGTGTGCGTGCGTGTGCGTGTGTGTGCGTGTGTGTGTGTGTGTCTGTGTGTGTGTGTGTGTGTATGTGTGTTTGTGTGTTAGAATAGCCATCGAATAAAGTAAACTATAAAAACTATTAAATTCATGGGCCCAATTTTCCTTTAACTACAAATTTAAAAAAAAGGACAAACGCACAAAACGCCAGATGCACGAACTCGAAGCAGTCGGACAGTTCGTCCTTATTTTAACATAGGGATAGGGAAAGCAGTTTCTAAATTTTTCTAAATTTGTAGAAGTTGTGCTAGTTTCATTATAGCAGTAAATGTAGCAGCATGTAGTAACAACACCGAGTTCATGTTCCGGTAGGACTTCAAGCAGCAGACGTCTTAGCATATTAGTTCATTTAGTAATAGCACTTGCGCATGTATCAGTCCAGGCAATGCTAGTTAAGTTGAAATGCTGCTTTGAGAAGGGCTGCTAATTGCACTAATGCATGGTGCAGTAGTAGTAACAGCACAATACGTGGTTGTATAGTAAATCGTAAAGTACTAGTGTATCTAGCCGGGCTTGTAGCCTAGAACATTTAGTACTACTAGTGCATGTTGTTATAATAAAACTGCATTAGCAGCAGCAGTAATAGTAGATGTAGTATCGGTAGCAGCAGCAGTCAAAGCAGTGGTCATCACCCTCGTGACCTTTGTCTCCAAGCACGAGCCAACGAAGGGCGTCACGCTATTTATTAGGGGAGGCTACTTAGCGATGGAGAAGCAGCGCCGGCTTCCTCCGACGCTCAAGACGTCAAGATGGATGCGAGCGGGAGGGAGTGGCAATGAGAGAGAGAGACTAAGAGAGAAGGGGAATGAGAGAGTGGGATGGAGGGGTGGGGGAAAGGGGATGGAGAAGAAGAAGGCTCATCATGCTCGGTCACGCACGCGAAGCGACCTTGTGCCAGGAACCGTAACTCTGTGTCAGGAAGCGTAACTACGCGAGTGCCTTCGCATCTCGGTTCTGCTTTTGAGTCCGCAGCGTCACTTGTCTTGCCGAAGGCGGCTGCTGCTGCCGTTGATTCATTTGGCGGTGTTAGCAGCGATGGTGGTGCGGCTTTAAAGACATATGATGATACAGATACATGTAAGTTCCTTAGCACTGTTGTGAGTTACAAGACGGACTGCAAGGTTTCGCGATTACGGTTCTAGAAGATTGTATGTGTGATAGGGGTGAGGAACAGAGGGTTAAGAATGTAAAAGAGCGCCTGAATTAAAAATTATTTGTGAAAAAAAAGAAAACAACGAGAGGGGGTGGGGAGTTGGTGTTTCACGCCGAGCAAGAAACTAAGACTATATCACGGCAAGGCAGCTAGCCCTGTAAACAGATGTCACAAGCAGAGAAAGAACGGTGTGCCCGAGACGAGAGCTGAACCCAGGACAGCCAACTTTCACTGTATTGGTGACAGGCGCTAACAGTCGCGCCACCGGGCCGCCTGAGAACAACAAGCAAGACCGAAAGAAATGATAGCAGCAGCAGAAGAAGAGGAAGAAGAAGAGGGCATTGACTCCATTCCATTACACAATCACACGGGCATTACAACGACACAGTTGAGGGCGAAGTCATATACATCACGTCCCTCAAACGGGCTTTTTGCATATCATGTGATGAACCACTACCCTCTTTGTCATCCGCAGCGCCAAACTTTGTCATATTTATGCACTTATAGAAGAAAAAGAAAGAAACAAAGAAAGAAAAGCAAAAAACTACTCCCAAAAATTTTGCGACAGGCTTATCAAATATTTGACAACGCAGAGCATCCGTGAATTGAAGACATCTGGAGTGCATATCAAGGAAGCGTTCATTCTTAGACAATGCTTTTGGAGCGCAAAACGTTGGCCTGCGGTTGTTCTCACCCAAGCCCACACAGCTGCAGCAGCAGACGGGAGTGGGTGAGTGGGGTTGGGTGAGGGGAGGATGGAGCAGGTACTCCCACCTCCTCTACAAGGCCCAACGCTAATTACGGCTTGCCGCAACCCCGGGTGGATGGGTGGCAATCTTTGCATGGTGTTGAAGGACGTGTTGAAAAGTTTGCCATCCTCCGCCAAAAGACATCTCAGCGCCCGAGGTCCGCACCTCCAGACCAGGTGCACGGAACCACTTGGAGGATGTCTGAGGAGCCTGGCGGGAACGAGGAAGGACAGCAGGAGGATACGTGTCCTTTTATCCCCTTGTCGCGGCCATTAGGCGCTAGAAACGGAACGGTAGTGGGTAGGGAGAGGGAAGAGAGGGGTGGGAGTAAAAGCTTTTTACTGCGCAGACTGGTAGTCCTTTGTTCCTCGATGGTTTCGTCGTATTGTTGCTTTGGGGTTTGCGTCAAGCTGGTGTAATCTAAGATTAACATGTGTGTGTGTGTGTGTGTGTGTGTGTGTGCGCGCGCGCGCGCGCCTGCATGTGCACCGCGGAGGCTAACAGAGCAACTACAGACGTATACATTTAACAGATAGAGGGGAAATCGGGAAGAATTGTTTTTAAGCCTTATATTCACATTACTTTCTGCATTATCCTTGTGTTTTTTTCTCTACCTGGTTTCATGAAAACGTCATATTTTCTTCGTTCTGTGTCTACTCATATCTGTTTGTCGTGCTACAGTTAATTCATTTTCGTGAACGTTTTTCAGTTTATCCTTCAATGAAAGCCGTCGTTCCAAAAAAAAAAAAATAAAAAAATTGCGTGTGCACGCACACACACACACTCGCACGCATGAACGAACGCACGCACGCATGAACGAACGCACATTCACACTAAGAGAAACAAAAAGACAACAACAAAGTGAGGCATTGTGCAAACTCATTCTCCCGTCGCATGTTTTTTCCCATAAAATGAAATTCACACGGATACTCACACACGCACACAAACGTACGCACGCACGCACGCACGCACACACACACACGCTAAGAGAAACAGAAGGTGAGCAATAAAGTGAGGCATTGTGCAAACCAATTCTCCCATCGCATGTCACTTCCGCTAAGGTGAGATACGCACACCTTCCTAAAAGTTTGCTGCAGTAACCTCCCCTGTGAAAACTGCACACACGTGCATGCATCAACAGCATGAAACACCCACCCCTTCTCCTCCTTAAAAAAATCCTACTGATTGGTTTTCGTCTCGCAGGTGGTCCTGGCGAACTAGGCGGATGTGGTTTGAAACCCACTTCAGAACGAGGCTCTTGACGGGAGGAGTGCTATTCCACAAACAGGCGGCGACAGACCAAGGAAGATCCACACCTTTGTTCGCTTTCCTCTTTCTTTTGAAATGTTTATTCTCTCCGTGTGATACCGAGGCCTGGAAGTAGAAGAAAGGGGTCGAAATAACGTTCAATAATTCATCTTGTTAATTCATACGTATAATATTTATCTTCATAACTGATGTTCATGATGTTCATATTAATTACAAATCCCCACAAAGCTGTTTCCGAGAATATTAAATCACTAATAAATAAATATATTCGTTTTATTACGGTTCTTGCAATATGTGGAAGAACATGCAGTATGTAAAAACGAACGACGAATGGGAATTCCATATGAATGTTTAACATGCATTAAAGGGCCTACGTGAACCCCTATTGACACATTCGCTCTGACATAGACCATAGTGAAAAGGTCAAGTACGAACTCCAGAACAATCCCATTACATGATCTAATTTTAAAACTGTGGAAACGGTTCCCTCTCTACCTCCCCTTTTCCCCTTTTCCCGTCAGAGAGAGAGAGAGAGAGAGACTAAGGGTTTAAAAAAAAGGGTTAGGTATTAGAAGCTTTGCTGAAATGTTTGAAGAGGTACGTACGCGGTTTGACACAGGAATGTTTGACAAGGAAAGGGAGGCAAGGACAGATTGTACGAGAGATTGCCTACACGTGCAACATACTCATGCAGAGAGCAAAAGAAAAAAGAGACCGATTGTGTAGTGTTCGTGCGTGCGTATGTGTGTGTGTGTGTGTGTGTGTGTTGTTAAATGTAAATAATAAGGATAATAATACAGTAAAAATGATAATAATATAGCAAGTGGTTTACAATAATACCTAACAAGTGGTTTCGTTGCCCATTTTATGGTCAGAATTTATCGAATACACATTTTTGAAGGATACTTGAAATTTAGTTTTACTTTTGGAAAGAGAGTCTAAGCTGTTGGAGTGTAAAAGTTTGAATCTGTGGTGTTCAAATGTCAGATTACTAAATAAAACATTACGATAAACACACATTGTTTGTAACATATATAAATATCTAGCACATACATATATAATACTCACAGACTAATTGTATTAAGCAATATATATTTATGTGCGTTTGTGTGTGTGTGTGTGTGTGTGTGTGTGTGTGAGCTAGAGATGTGAACTACTATGCCTGGGGAAGATGGAGTAGATATTGAAACACCGGTACTAGAAAGTGGCAATAAGCCTGTAACTGACGTAGAAGCTACTAGAGAGAAGATATGTTAACTACGTAATACAGACTTCACAGCAGACACCAATACAAACAATATATTCCAGAAACCAATAGACAAAAAGAAGGAGGCTGTAGGCACCAGACAGAAGGTTTTTATTCAACATTCCTTTACATAAGAATTACCGATGTACAAAGCATTGTGGACAAGAGACAGAAGACAATGAACTAGCATTAAAGTTAAACTTTACAATTTAATTACAAATTAATGTTAAACACTACAAAATATTCCACATTAAAAGCATAGAACATTAAAATATATCAAACGTTATGAACCAGTAGGAGGGCTAAAGCAAGAAGACGATAGAAGAGAGGTAGACAGCCTCGTGCCAGAAAAGTGGGGGTCTACTAGAGGCTGTATAAATGGCAGAATAATGGCGGAGACCGGAATCAGGGGACGCAGCCTGCATACCACAATGTTAGACGTGTACCAGTACGCTCAACATGTTCAGGACAGTGACACAACAGGTGCAAAATTACCCCTCAATAAGTGTCAAGCCTTTAACAAGTAAGTGTCCTACAGTTTTACAGGAGCGAGGCTGCAGAATCAAACTGAATCCCAACAGTCAATTAGTCAGTTGAGCATCGCAGTTTTGATAAAAATAAATAAATAAATAAATGGTGCGTTCTCGCGCTTAAACGAGCTCGACTTTGAAACTGCTACCCTTAGTGTCACACATGACCTCCTCGTTACCCCTCGGAGACGAACGGGCCTGTTCTGATGATCGACCCCGGGTGCCGGAACTTACCTTGGCAACTAAGGTCAGGAGGGTGCAGCTACAAAGGCACGCGGCCATGCGACCACGTGCTGTTGACTCGCACCGCCTGGCCCGCTCCGTGTCGCTCGTGCAGCTAGCACTGCCACCCCACCTCTCGAGGCTGATCGGTACTGCCTGCGCTCGCGCTTGAACTTTGAGCTCCACTTTTTGATGGGTCGCCAAGAGAGAGGATAATCACATACATACTAGGCTCCACACATATTGGACCGTCCAATACCATACGTTCAAGTCATCGAGATATCGCTGTGCGATTCCTTGAATACATATCTGTCCACGTCGACTTGCTGTTTATAAAAAAATTAATTTAATCAAACAATTTAATTAAAAATTTATCTGTAAAGAAACCTAATCACAATCCCATTCCTATTACTGATTTTACAATATTTTATGCGTTCTCAACATATTTGACACTATACGGGGGGGATGGGCCAAAACAGAATTTATCTCATAAGGACTTCACAACATTTGACCGGTCAGAGTTATTAATAATAATTATTAATAATTTATACACTCTATGTCACCAAGACAAAGCAAAGTCATTGGTTGTATAAAAATGCACATATTAAGCACGATTTAGTGGCTTAGAAATTCCGAATTTTTTTTTTTTTTAAAGAAACTATACTCTGTTCTATATTCAATATTTCGCCTTTCGTGAATTTTAAAAATTGGCTCTTACATTTACGTGCATTTGATTGAATTTTCCACGCTGGGGCCCTGTATGGGGTGGATTCTCCACATGCAACATCTTCAGAAAGGCATCATCATGTGGCCATGAAAATTCGCTAGTTCTTAAACATGCACTAATTATTGAAGAAAAGAAACGAGTAAAAATAGGAAGAAGAGAATCAAAGAAGAAGAACGCCCGATATAAAGAAAAAGTGTCTACATTAATGGAAGAGCTATGATTTATAGAAAGAGAAAAAAATGAACTGATAAATGAAGGAATGAAAAGGGGGAGAGAGACACGAAATATGAAGAAAAAAGTGGGAAAAAATGAAACAAAGAAGCAAAAAAAAAAAAATTTTTTTTTCTTTTTAGTGGGTGATATCAGACAATCGTTTTGAGGGAAAGTGATAATCCTGCTATGTATGTTCTCTATTTTTTGTTGCTCACATATATCACAATGGCCATGTGACGAGGGTAGTCCGCACACCTCGCGACTGTCACACATTTCACTGCCTAACTTTGAAGGCGAGAAGATGAGATGACATGCCGTGTCTGGCAGAGCTACAGTCATTGCTGCCGATGTTGACTTTGTTTGCTTCCCTAAAGTGATGGATGGCGCCGCTGTTTACGCTCATGCGCACCACTTTAGGTGAACAAAATTATGAACGAGTCTTACATCAAGGGAGGCGAGGCCAGATATCAGTCGCGGGTTCAGACAAAAGGTTTTACAAAAAAAGAAGGATATAACGTTGTCCTTATAAAAACATGCATATAGATGTTGTGTAAGACTGACAACCTTTTTTTACCTTATTGTCTTCTTACGACAGCTAACGTCAAACATAAATGTAAATGTAAGCCTTGACCATGTTTACTATTTTTGCGATGCCAATTTAAAAACAAACAAACAAACAAACAAACAAAACCTCCAAATAAATAAAATGAGAGCAAATAGACTTTTCAGGTATGTTGATTGTACTGGCATTGTCAGGTGAGCTCTTTTAGCAGCGATAGACAGCCTCATGAGAAATGACCCTCACCGCCAAATCCCCTACCCCCGAATAAGGGTGTGGTGGGGGACATCACAAGCATAAAAAGCAAACAACAACAACAAAAAGACCACAAAAGAATTATCTCTGTTCGCATGTCTCTCTCTCTCTCTCGAGGGCTGAGCAAGACGGACGACTATAATGCATGACAAAGGAAACGGTACGTTAAATTCAGTTCCATAGACCCCTTTCTCTCTTTCTCCCCAGAACACAAACACACAGTACACAGCTCGTTGAGGTATCCAAGAGATCCAAATCATTGTCGCACTTTCCCCGTCTTCTTCCATCTATTTTTTTTTTTTTTTTTTGCCGGCGGATTAATTCGTACTGTCAGCGGCTTTGCGGGTACAGCTGTTTGCCGGACTAACACTGGCGGCCTTGCGCTGCAAGAGAAGAACGGGTGTCCATCGCATACCGGTACCCCATCTGAACTTGCCATACGCGTTGCTCCATGGACATGACCCTTCTCCTGGGCGCGGACTTGCTTCCTGACAGTTTGCTTGCCAGTTCGTAAAGTCATTGAAAATAGTCACTGCATTTGTTTTCTCACACCCCTTCCCTCTAATACTACAGGCCCACGCTGGATGTCCAAACTTATTTTCCTTTTTATGGACAATCCTGTTACTGCCGTATCAAAGTAAAACATAGTATTTCCACAGATTTTAACATAGAACCAGGATACGAGAGGGTATTTCAAATGCACCTGAACAGAAGAAATGAGAAAGATCCAATAATCCTAAATAGAGAGAACTATTTTTTTTAATCAGATAATGGGACTGTTCAGCTCGTTTTATTTTCATCTTCATTTTTGATTAATTATTTCGGCTTTGAGTGTGTAGTTCCAGTTGCATACCTTCGTGGTTTTTGTCTATCTTAAAATTTTATTTTCATAATCTGACTTCAGCCTTCCAGTCGATTTCTGAAATTCCAGTCGTGGTTATGAAAAACTGCTACTTTAGCACGAGAAATGCAAACTTTGAACCACCGAATAATCCAAACAGTCGCTCATTTTCTCTCTCTCTGATTGGTGTTGACGGCTGTCAATGTTGTGAATGGTGCACTAGCGTGACGTAGTACATTTAGCGGCGCTTGTTGCTCGCAGGTGTCAATCGTAGCGGATAATTAATTAACCGATGGGTTTTAGAGGGTAAAATATACAGGTTAGTTTTATATCGCCTGTATCTACCGATATCTGCGAAAACGGCAAACCATTCAGTTGGTCTTTAAAGCAGAAGTCCTCAGTCTGGATTGCTGGTGACAGTCAAGGCAGAGCGGTGTCACTGCTAACAGTGACCTCAAGCGTCCGTTAGTCTCATGTACAACACAGAAGCCAAGATGACGTCTGCGGCGCGACGTAGTGCACTATCTCGACGTCACTTTGGTTAATTGTTATCCTGACATTACCTGTGACTGTTTCTTTCTTTGACAGTATTTGAGGTTGCTTACTGTCCTTACATTCTGGGATGGATGTTTTATCTTGACATTATTTCAGGATGTCGTTATCTTGACATTATTGACAAGACCACCATGCTGTTGCTGGCCTTTTCGTCAGCACCGATACGGATAATTTATTTATTGCTTTCCATTATATGCACATCAGAGACCATCTTCTCACCTTAACGCAGTTCAAGCCAAGAGCACGACAATAAGTATTGTGGGACAAACTAGGATGTTGTCCTGACACACTTTATTTCAGATCTTACTTCTTCATCGTTTTGTTGAGTTTGGGCTGGAGGAGTCACTCCTGGGACTGAAATTGGCTGGTAAGTGTGTTGGAACAGACGGCCTAAGGTTCGTAGCTTGCGCGGGTTGTGGCTGGCAAACTACCCTTGCGCACCAATCAGCACAAATAGGTTCCTGATTCACCTTCGTCGTGCCCTAAAACGAGGAACCACTTAATGCTCATTTGCCCCGACAGTCAGTAGGTTGCTGGATGACTCTTAGTCTTAATTTGACTCAGACCTTGCTGCAAAATCTAGAGCATTACCGACATTATTTCTTCCTCGGCGATATTTTATGCATAGGTCTTGCCATATAACATTTCGATTTTTAACTGAGAGATTCTTTCTCTGGCTGCTTTGTTGAAAGCGAAGAGGTTACAGAAAAATTGCCTCCTTCCTCCTCTGAATCGGATAGCTTAATAGTTTTTTGATGGCATGCTAGCTGGTTCGATTCCTGTGTGGCGCAGCTTACTCCTATTTGACAGCTAAAGGTTAGAGAGGAACCGAGACCAGCCATCACAAGACAGTTTGTCCCGGGGGGGTAAGTGGGTTCTCACTCCCCTCCCAAGTCATGGCACTACACTTAACTTTCCTTATCTCCTGAGTTATTAAGAAGTACAGATTGTCCTTGATAGGATATATATATATATATCTCTCTCATTAATTTTCGTATTCTTAACAGCTAATGTTCATTATTAGAAAGAAGGACGAAGATTTGTGTCTGGAAAAAGGCTAGCTGCGGCGTCCGTCTCTTTGATGTCAGTAGGCTGCTTTTCAAGT
The DNA here is from genome assembly GCA_004794655.1 of Marisa cornuarietis. Taxonomy (NCBI): domain Eukaryota; kingdom Metazoa; phylum Mollusca; class Gastropoda; order Architaenioglossa; family Ampullariidae; genus Marisa; species Marisa cornuarietis. The sequence goes on along the minus strand of SMMW01000617.1, from coordinate 3,725,930 downwards.
CGAGTATGGATCGTTTTAGAGAACTTTCTTTGGGTTTTATCTGACGATACCTCCCTTTCTCAATCAACGCTAAACCGTTTCAGACGGTTTTAAACTGCATACAAATCAAGTGATGTACTCACTCATCGTCAGTAACGGTTTTTTTTTATCCTGCCTTACATGCACTACGAAAACCTCCTGATGATAGATGAAAGACCCCCCCCCCAACCACCACCACATATACACATACACCGTATCCCACCCCAGCCCGCCACCTCACTGCTCATTTGTTCAACCCCTACTCGTCGAAAAAGATTTCTGATTAAAAAAAAGGGGACATTTAACCCAAAAGCGTATGTCTCGGCATTATGGTGCCAGTCTGTCATTCAGACAGGAAAATAAAAGTATTTCGTGTCACCACACTCGGCACCGTTTATCAAGCGATTAATTTATCTATAATGCTGTGTTTGCAAGCACTGGGTAAACATTTCTGCTTGAAAGATACAAGACCTCATAAATATTGATATCCCTGAAAGAGTAAGCTATGAGGGGGTGAAAAAAAAAACTGCGCTCATTCACATCTCGCAAAGAATGGAGCTCACGAGCCAATTATCATAACACCCCTCTCACTGTCCCTTTTGAACCTGTAACAATCTTTTGACAGAAGGTCGTGCGCCGGTGTCAGTGTTTATGGAGCAGGGAGTATGTATCACACTTTTGACAATCTAAACGCGCTTCAAATGACTAGCAATAAAGGGGAGTGGAGAGAGTTTATGCAAAGGCTATGTACGAACACTTTCAGACTTTATCCTCATAAATATGTAGGACGGGAAACGAAGAAAACGAAAACGAAAAAAAAGGTGGGAGATGTTTGGGGGTAGGGTGGGGTGGGGTGGAGAAGGCAAGCAATTTGAGAAGCAGAATCCATCGCACTGTTCTGTCACGTGCGGTGGTTGGAGTGCGTGTGGATGGATAGGGGTTGGGGGGGGGGTTCTTGGGATAAACCGCTGTCAAACAAGGCGGCAAAAACGCTTTGAAAGTCAAATATGCGGCCATTGGGAAAATAACTAGGAAGCCTAGTGCTGGCAAGATCAGGGCGTAGGGGTGGGGGTTGGTGTCTGTTGTGGGAGGTTGCCTGGCACGCTGCTTCTCCGCCACTCTGTACCCTTATTTGACTTTCGTACTTTTCGGGGGCTAGTGAAAAACGAGCCTGCGACAAGATACCGACAGCTTTGGCCTATTCAATGAACTCTCCTTCGCTGGTGTCCAAGACTTTCTAGGACCCGTGAACTGGCATAAGCCAGTGGCGGGGCCTCCGCATCCGTTTTCGCGAGCTATGGCGCTCAATCGCCCATTGATCAGTTTGTGCAGTATAAAATATTAATACAATTGCATGAGAGAGAGCTGCGAGAGAGACCCGGGCCGCCGTCTTCATTACAATTGCTAATAGCGGCCGCTGAATTGCTCTCCGTAAACTTTGCATAACAGGGAGAGACTAGGGCTAGCTCTTCAGTCAGCTAGAGAGTTCCTAGTGGGAGTTAACGTACGGGAAGTCAAGAAGCTCTCTCGATTCCTCTTCTGGCCAGCTGAACGGCGAAGCCGCGCGCTCCACTGCAGGAGTCGGTGCCAGGATGTTTGGGTGGGGACGGATGCTGGTGCAGTGTGGATGCGTCGACCAGGGCCCACTTGATAAGTGGGAACGACTGCAGAAAGGTGACTTTTCCGCTTGGCGGCGCTGACTGGTCAAGGGTCAGTGAAATGGAGGCTGGACCAGGGCGTACGCGGCATCAGTTTCAATGATGTTGGGGGGAGGGGTGATGCAGGACCCGCTGTCCAAGACTTTTCGCGCATCTCTGCGTGCTGCCCTGTCTGTCGGATAGTCAGGGAATAACGGATTACAGCGAGAGACATGCAGGATTACGAAGGGCATGTCGGATGATGGAGATCTGGGTGGATGAGTTCGCTGCTGGGACTTACAGAAAAACATTACGATGGACTACGTTGTCAAGGATGACGATGTAGAGGTGTAGCCAGAAGCCCTCTGGCGTGGGAGTGAGTGACGTGTCTGTGATAAACGGGCGCCCAGCGATAGCTGCCATGGAGGATGCGACGGATGTCTGAACGCTCCCTGCACCCAACCCTCCTCTTCCCCCCCCCCTCAAAAAGCATGTGTTTTGCTGCGGGTTCTGTGGAATGGCGTGCAGCCACCTGACCGCCGACATAGCAGGCCCAAGAAAAGACAACTCGTGTACAGGTTGTGCAACGACTGATGTCCCCCTAGTTGCTTTGCAGTGAGAGACACTGGGTTGTCTTGTGCGCGCAGGGAAACGTGTGGTAAGGGGTAGGGAAGGGGGCTGACGTCAAGGAGATGATGATTAATGACGACGGTCTGAACGATGGCGGCGAGGTGCTGCATGAGAAAAGGTGTGGGACCGTGTCGCTGCGCACACGCCCGGACCGGACAGGTAAGAAAATAAACGAGCCTTGCTTTCTTTTTCCTAGCACCGTTCTCACCTGTACATCAACCTCCAAACGCACAGACGATTAACATGCTTTTGCTTTGTCGTACAACTGGTTTAAAGTTCTCTCGACTCCCCACCCGACCACTGCCTTCGTCGTTTTCTTTTTTTTTTTTGGGGGGGGTGGTGGTGGCAGGGATGGAGAATTTTGATAAATGGATCCTGATGACGTATATAAATATCGTCCAATCATTGACAGCTTCCGCTTTTTATTTATGCCATCAGTCAGCCAATCCATCTACCCTAACAAACATTTCACGACCAACCCTTCCACCCCGTCCCCCCAAATACTTCTTGCACAGGCCTCTTTTTAGTGCTTACCCATCTTTGAGATTAAAGACGCCCATGCTGCTGATGACCATGCATCAGCTGTAATGTTTGCAGGAAGGGAACCACTTACTAGTTAGGATGAAGATGCACGAAGCAGTTGTAAAATGTTTGACTATTGATTAGCCCCAAAGTTGCTCGATTTTTTTCTGCTATTGCGCAAGCTTTGCAGTAAACAACAAATACCACCGAAATTGAAAACCAGTCAAGAGTTTAGAAGCTTGTAAATCTGGGCAAAGGTAACACGTTTTTATCATATGGAGACAGAGAACAGCAAAAATTAACTGCGTCTTTATTTTACGGATGTCTCGTATACATCATGCATAGGAAGAGGAAGAGGAAGAGGGACAACACATTCCGACTTGAATAAGTTCTCAGTACTATATCCTCAGGCGCTAATTCAAAAGAAATACAGACGTCACCGGTGCGAGAAATAATGAAAAGCTCCAATCGTTTTGCACAGCTGTGCGCCATTATAACATCAAAGACGTTCTCACAAGTTTCCCAACCAATAGACATCAGTACTGATAACAACTCCCGCCTACATTTTTACACCTGCATCGCGGAGTTATACCAGGAAGATTGGTTGTAAAATTTATATGCGGGATGTCAACTACTCAAACAACTTTTCGAAAAAAAGTCAAGTACACAAAAGTTTGTTAAAAGTAAACCAAGCGCAACTACAATTTAAAAAAAAACTTGTCAACGGGGTCTGCCATGCTTCGAGTCTATGTTTCGGATAATGTTTCGGTGGAAGAGAAAAGTTAGAATAAAGACGGGAGGAACTAGGCATGACGACTATCAGCAGTTGTGACTGTCAGCGTCTTCTTGTCTCTGATGTCTCACTTCTAATTAATAATCCTGAGTGGTCTACATGCTGGCAGGTGGGGCGTGAGTAGACGTAAAGATGTCTGCTATAGTAAGATATGAATGCCATTACAAACCGAGACGTGTACAGCCCCTTCTCCTGTAGCTTACATGTGACGGTGATCTGCATTCAGTCAGGTGTAACATCAAAGACCAGCTTGTCGTAAAGCCAGCTTTACGGCCAGTTAATTCCGCTTTTGAGGTAAAGACTGCTGTGCGGTTGAGACGAAAGGTGACCTTGTTAGAAAAAAACCCCTAAGCACGCAAGCACGCGCGCGCGCAGGCACAGAGCAAGAGAGAAAGAACGTGAAATTTGAAAAATAGTTCTGTCTGCGTGACCATGCGTGTCCGGCACTAGGGTGTGACGTGACGTGGATAGGGTAGACCTTGAAAAAAACAAAACAAAACAACGTACAGTCCGGGTGGAAAGGTGCAGAATATCCAGGTGGCAGAGTGTAATTGCGAGCAAAGAAAACGGGAAATATGTTGCCGATGCCGGATGTCCTGCGATGAAAGTCGTGTGACGTGTGGGACGGTGAATGTTGGGACCAACATTGCTATGAACATTACCTCCGGACGTCACGCCCGTCTGTTACGTTGACGAAAGAGGGATGGGTAAAGGTCACGACGCTCGAGACAGCAAGGTGAAACGCTTGTTCGTCACTTAACTAACATTTCACTGTGGCCAGCCTTGCACATGCGGCAGTCGTCTGGCGTCTTCAGGTACTCTGTCGTCGTCAGCACCGCTGACACGTGGTGACGTTACCTATACTCAGCCAATCGCTTTCTTCGTCATCCCCGTTCCTGACGTGGTGTACAGTGGCGGCTGGTGACTAGTGAGTGGTTTTGTCAGGCTGACATGACGTTACCTTACGTCAGGAGAAAACAACTTTCCTGTGCCTTGATGGTTGATGTCGCTGTTAAAAGAAGAAGAAGATGATGATGATGATGATGATGATGATGAAGCGGAAGAGGAAGAGCGAGGACTTTCGCTTTGATCTCCACATTTTTACCAATTCCCCTCTTTCCCTTTCTATTCACTTCACCCTCTGCGCACATCACTCTAACCTGTCAGGACACGTGGTAGCTAAACCTTAATTTATTTTTTAACGAGTGTCAGCAGTTGCTTTTCAACACTTCCATGATAACTAGCTCCAAAACGACGGGCAAGGAAAATCACAAATTTAAAAAAAACACAAATAAAGGTACTGTGTTAAAATGTGGTGGAAGGATAACAGAACAACCCCCATGGTTTTGCTTTTCAAAAGCTCAAGAGTGCAAACAATTCGCCAGCGTGAAATTCAGCTACAAAGACAAGGATCACCTATGCTTACCTTCTAACACGGTTTAGATGTTAAGGCAATAGTTTGCTTGAGTGTCACTGGTAGTGGAATACAAGGCTACTATAAGGAGACATTCTACTCCAGAGCAAACAAACTTGTACAACACGGTGACGGATTAGAAAGGTAGACGTTCTTGAGAATAGGTGAAAGGAAGAATAAGGGACACGCCTTTCGACAGCCAACACTAATAGTCTGTGTGTGTGGGGGGGGGGGAGAGATGGGGAATGTGTGTGTGTGTGTGGTGTGTGAGAGAGAGGGGGGATACAAAGGTTAAGAAGGAGAAGGGGAAGTGTAAGAGAGAGATGGAGTCTGCGAGTGGCTAGAGTAACACAACACCGTGGCTGTCAAGACGTGCTAATCCCCGCGACACGTCATTGGCAGCAAGCCATGCTTGAAATCCCGATCGCCTGCCAGGAGCTGTTGGGCAACACGGCGCGCCTTGTCTTGTGGAAGATGGATGTGTCGTCCAAACACACGCGCCAGCACCGGAAACCGGATAGCGCACGCTCGGGGACCAGATCTTTCTCCTTCTACGAGCCTCGGCCAACTCCGAGCGTCTCTTGGCTGCTTCGTGGTCCTTGAGCCCTTGTTTACTCGAACGAGCGTGGTTCGTTGTCCTTAAGGATCTGCATGGCCCCGATGAGTTCTAATTAATTGCGTGTGGATTGTCTTCATTATCAACTGGAGGAGATGACACATGTTTTAGATTATGTCAACTGGAGGAGACGACACATTTCAGCTGCATGGCAACCGTTCGTTAAATTGTATTAATTGGCATTAAACGCCGAAGCTTTACATTACTTATTTTTCATCATACTAAATTTCACTTCCGCTTACTCTTTTTCATCATCATCATCATCATCATCATCAGCAGCAGCAGCAGCAGCAGCAGCAGCAGCAGCAGCAGCAGCAGCAGCAGCAGCATTTAACCATGGATTGTCTTTATTCACCACTAACGTCGTTCTCAAGAACTGCATTCAGTGTTTTCTCATTTTGGCTCCTTTCTTTTTTCACTTGTTGTTGTTATTATTGTTCTGAAATAGCCCAAAGGTCAGACCCCTTCAGTCATGGACGTCTTCTTCCGGTCTAAGTTCTTCCGCCTAGAAAACGTGCGACAGCGATCACGTGACATTTTCACAACTTTCTTTGTCGATCTTGACCTCTTGACAGGCCGCTACAGTGGGCATTTAGTCTGTCCCTGTCTCTCCTTTTGTCTCAAGGAATGATGTTTGGATCGGTATTGTCCTGCTCGTGGCATCTATGGAAGCATCGCTATCTCCTATCCGACAATAACCGCGTTAAGATGACTGGCAGGTAGAACTCAAGAGAGATGAATAATCTCCCAGTGTTCTGTTGTTGACTGATGAGACAATTAGAAGGTTGAATGTAGAAGTTGGAGTAACGAAACTATTTCCTTGAAAGATTAAAACAATTACTTACCTTTTGTTTTATGTAATATAACTTTCATCCGGTGTGTACCTGGCTGTAACACTCAACACGTCTTTTGGTCATGAGCTTGTCAACTTCTTGACATCGAGTATACTATTAAAGGTTATTGCTGAACTGGGTTGAAGCACGAGACTGTCCTCTGGAGTTCTATATTTTGAGCGTAGAACTGTTCCTGCGCTTGGAGTTTATTTAATAATGTCCTTATCTCAGTTTAAAGGTTTTTTTTTCTAATGCTGTGATGTGTGCGAAGGGTGGGGCTAAAAGCAGAATCAGTCATATGATGGATCGTGACCTAACGACATGAGTTCAACGATCATTAATAACACTTTTCTGTGATTATTATATACAAATTAGTGAAGTGCTCACTCACCTGTACATTATACTTCTTGGTATTAGCATGAACACGATTGTGGATCTGCTCCTGACATTATCATACCTGTGCAAGCAGACCTTATTCAAGAGATCACTGAAGCGTGAACGCATATACACAGGCATGCACGTACATTCGCACAGACACACACACACGTTCCCTTAGTTAATCACACACTCTCTTTCTTTCTCTTTCTCTCTCTCTCTATCACACACACACACACACACACACACACACACACACACACACACACACAGAAGCAAAACTCTGCATTCAGTGTTGGGGTCTTTGCAAGATTTTTTTTTTTTAACCCACATTACCTTCAATGTCATTACTTTGCTAACAAAAATTCTTCGTGCATGTATCGTTGAAACGAACAATCGAGCTTTGTCAGAGCAAAAACCACAACAAGCACCCGAAAAATCCTCCCCATCACGGGAAACCAGGGGTGGGAGGGGGGAACGTTGTGCTTTTGTGTGTGTTTGTACGATCATTAATAACACTTTTCTGTGATTATTATATACAAATTAGTGAAGTGCTCACTCACCTGTACATTATACTTCTTGGTATTAGCATGAACACGATTGTGGATCTGCTCCTGACATTATCATACCTGTGCAAGCAGACCTTATTCAAGAGATCACTGAAGCGTGAACGCATATACACAGGCATGCACGTACATTCGCACAGACACACACACACGTTCCCTTAGTTAATCACACACTCTCTTTCTTTCTCTTTCTCTCTCTCTCTATCACACACACACACACACACACACACACACACACACACACACACACACAGAAGCAAAACTCTGCATTCAGTGTTGGGGTCTTTGCAAGATTTTTTTTTTTTAACCCACATTACCTTCAATGTCATTACTTTGCTAACAAAAATTCTTCGTGCATGTATCGTTGAAACGAACAATCGAGCTTTGTCAGAGCAAAAACCACAACAAGCACCCGAAAAATCCTCCCCATCACGGGAAACCAGGGGTGGGAGGGGGGAACGTTGTGCTTTTGTGTGTGTTTGTGTGTTTCTGCCAGTCACTACACCATCGTTTCAGAGCCTGTTTTGAACATCACACCAGCGGCCCAACGGAAGCGAGGCTCCGGAATTAAGCGCGAAAACGCGACAAAAGGACACCACGCTACGCCGGTCTGAGCTCTCGCAAACGGCAACGACTACCCGGCGTGAAGCAGTTTAGTTACCTCCCTTTTCTGCCACCACTATGAACGCCAGTGTCAGAGGGGCCAGGCAGAGGGTCTTTGTGCGGTTCCTGTTGCTGGCGAACGAACCTAGACACGTTTGAAAAAAAGCGGCTTTGTAGTGAAAGTGGGCGGGCAGGTATTGCTTATCCGCAGCGCGGTGTCAATAGGGGTGGTTCTCTGGCGATACTGCAGCTGTCTGAAACCTACCCCAAATTTTGTCGTCTTTGGGGGGGGGGAGCTGAGGTAGGGGAGGTGTGGTACCATTTAATACTGCAGGCCCTCCTTTTAAAAGAGAGACGGCTGTGCTTTTTCATTCTTTTTTATTTATTTATTATTATTATTTTTTTTTTGCAAGAAGAGGGACCTGAATTGATGACAAACCGACGAAATAACAATACTACTACTATATTTCTTCGAGGTTTGTTTTGTGTCCAGACGTCTACTGCCGGTCGTTGTCGGGACGTCAGATGTTTTGTACACGTCACCATGTAGGTGGAACTTTCACAGCTGATGTGCTCATGCGGAGATCGCTACCGTGAGGACCAACATTGACGTATAGTCTACTGCTGGTCTCCTGCTTGTACTACTATCACTCACGCTACTGTACGCTGTCTTAGCTCTGCACAACTGCAAACCATGGGGTCCTTGCTCCAGTGTTTGCTGCTGTGATATAAAGTAAAAGTCAAGTGAAACTGCAAGCTGAGCTTAAATGATCGACACTGACTTTCTCAAGCGTTTCCACTCAAAGTTTCGGATTGCAAAACAATCATGTCTAAAACAGCTGTCGGGTGGCATGAGGGGGCCGCCATGTTTTGTTGTCGAATGACGTCATCGCGTTACCTTTTAGTTTCCTAAGTTCGGTGGTTTAAACGCTAGAATAGTGGGGGATGGTGAAAACAATTTCGACCCCCCGAGTGCAGCGAGGATGTACTGAGTAAAGTGGCAAAGAGGATTCCTTTCATGTCACGTGATACCTCCTACATAACATTTGTTTACCTTCGCGCGTGAGTTAGGAAACTGCCGGCCTCGGATAACCGCCACACAGCTGTGTTTTTACACACAATTTTAACAACGGCACGTTCGACTCCCGAAAATTTGAGTGGAAACGATTCCCAATGTCTATCAGTATCTATCAGCTAAATCCAGCTCGCCCTTTTACTTGCCCCTTCATTTAAAAAGAATCAGTACAACTTCCCATTAACGCGCTACCTTTTAGTTATCATCCGGGCTGCTCGTACACGCCTCGCTTGGCGAGTTGTATTCAAACCAGTCACCAAGTTGACTTCACGATCCCTTGCTTAAATGTTTACAGCCGCTGGGTGTTGTGTACCTGACTTACAGGCGTATTGCTTTCCTGTTTCTGTGCGTCCTGGCTGACCGGGCATGGGTCAACTGTCGGCGGGCAGATCTGACCTGGGGCGCACTCTACAGGTAGATCAGCTGTTCACCCCAGCATGCTTATTGCTGGTAAGCTCCTATCGCCGGCCTGGGGCCAGTTGCACAACACGTTTCTCAACCTTAAAACTGTTCTAAAGTGGTAAAATCTCTGCTAAGCCATTTTGATTCTTTGCAGAAAAACAATCAAAAATTTTTACTGACAGGACGGAAAGTCAGTCTTAAACAACTTTATCTTACATAAAGCAGTTTTAGTTTTAAAAATTCTAAAATTGTGGTGTGTACTTTAAAATAATTATCTAAATAGAGTTAAGGCCTAAAAGTGTTTAAAATTAGAAATGTGTTGTACAACTGGCCCCTGGCTGCTAAACCAGTTATGTGAATCTCGCTAGTGGATGTGACCACGTTCGACGCCTTCATTGCACTTTGTCAGTCAGTCAGTCAGTCAGTCAGTCAGTCAGTCAGTCAGTCTCTCTCTCACACACACACACACATGAATGCACATTAACACACACACACACACACACACACACACACACACACACACAAAGTAACAATATGCATATCAAAGATACAACAATCACACTCTCCTAAACAGGTGAATAGACAGAATACCCCCTCCCCCACAGCAATAATGTGACAGACAGACAGACAGACAGACAGACAGACAGACAGACAGACAGACAGACAGACAGACAGACAGACAGACAGACAGACAGACAGACAGACAGACAGGGGTAGAAGCTGAGGTCGACAGAGACAGAGACGCAGTGGACCAGCAGAAAGTTGCGAGCTGTATACAATAACGTGAGACGTGATAATGTATATGGCTTGCTTAAATATCGCCTACAGAAGGCGCAGCATGTTCGGTATAGTCACCTACATTTCTACAGCCTTTTATTGAGTCACTGCACTGTGCTCAATCTCTTTAAGACCTCGAGACCACCTGTGAACATGATCACGCCAGTGTACGCTTGAACTTGCATTTATTTGTTGATACGGGCGTGCATAAATGTGTGGATGCGAATTTCAAGTCTATGTATGTTAATAAATATCTGCCCCTGTGCCTGTGTCTTTATGTATTTTCTGCGAGTCTCTGTGTCTTTATGTATTTTGTTTAGCTGCTTTCGCGTTCGGACGTCAATCCGTGTTTGCTTTCACATCCAGGGTTAACATCTTCACAGCCACTTGCCCAAGTTCACGCACGCCCTCTAGCCCAGGTCTCCAATAAATAAATAAGGAAAAACTGATGCTGTCGAGTGCAATCATCACATTGCTAGCACCTAGTTGTCAGCCCGCACGATGGCTACGTGTCCACAGTTAAGAAGCTGATCGGCCACATGACGTCCCAGGCGAGACTCCAAAATTTGAAGACTGACTCATTGGAACAACGTCACTTCCGGAACAAGGCATCTCATCTCGGTCCATTCACCCTCTACCTAAAAACAACAACAACAAAACAAAAGGAAAAACAAAGGAAAAAAGAAAAACCGAAAGTAAACCAGGAACTTTGCCCCAAACCTCTCCTCTCTCATCGAACGTAACTGGATTGGTAAGAAAGATGGCCGCTGAGCGTGTATGTGTTGTAACTGTTTCTCATATGTGGTTAGCAAGCGTATCATTCTCCACGTGCTTGCGACAGCTGGTCGCCCAGCATCAGTACCCGGGGCACGGCTTTCAGCAGCCCATTTCCCCCCTCCCCTTCCCCACAATCCTCAATCCCCGACCTTTCCAACAGCAACTTTAGGACCTGCCTCCTGCCCTGCTGTAGTCACCACCCCTTGCACAATGGCGGCACCCCTTGCACCGGCTTTTGACACTCCTTTCTCCAGGCAATCGATTCACCATTACGGAGGTCTGAAGTGCAGCTTGGAGTTGACACTTTTGCTGTCACCACACGAGAAGTGGATGGTGGTGGATGGGGGTGGTAGTGGTGGTGAGAAGTGATATTTTACACCAATCCAACAACTAAGGCTTATCAGGGGGTAGGGAAAAAAAGCAGCCGGCCCTTTAAACCCGAAGAGGTGAGGGAAGAGTGATGAAGAGACTGAGAACCTGTGAGGAGAGGAGGTAGTATGGGGAACAGAGACAGAGAAACAGAGAGAGAGAGAGCTCTTAGGAGAGCTTAGAAACAGCTTTAGGTTTCTGGTGTTCTAATTTCACACGCGATACAATCACACACCTTCTATCGTGTAGCAAATCGAGTTTTCATCTCTCTTCGACAGCAAAAGATCGCCCTCACGTCTCAAAGAGTCGGATGGTGGGGTCAGGGGTTCGGGGCGACTGATTTGAAATGAGATTACCCCAGTCGAGTGTAGCGGAGGGGAGATGTGGCTTGATACCTGTAACCGCGTTACACGTCTTCAGCCTGCCCGAGGAACACTCGCACCAACTCTTGTCTGTAAAACGTCCCTCGTTCGCTCCGGCGTACACAGTGCGCTTGAGTGAGCTTTTACATTGGTTGCATGTACGCCCTGATGCACACTGTTGCACTTCCCCCCCACCGAGCCATTAAAATTATAAAAATGAAGGCACTGATGTGCTTCAGTCTTTCGGTTCTCAGTAATTTTAGGAGCAGAGACGTTCAGACTTCACACTTAATGCCTCTGTGGTTTGTGACTAACACTCACTTGTTAATGGCTAGTGATTAGTCACAGGCGGTTTGCCGCCTCTGTGTTTTCGACTGTGTCATCTGAAACTCCATATCCTTGTAGGATTTTGTTTTTTAAGAGAACGTGTGTGCGTTTGTGTGTGTGTATGTGTGTGTGAGAGTTACAGGAGCTGTTTCCATTTCGATGAGCATCACTAGCTAAACATGCAATCCCTTTACGTGGCTGACGAACAAATATATACCTCAAACGGGGGAGGACTTTAAGGCACTACGCTAATCCGCATTAGATCTCCTGTAAGAAACGCTCAGGTTTGGCTACTACTATTGCGGTTATTTCTTCAGGTAATCTATTCACGGGACTCGAGTTTTCCCGGCCTATTCTTTAGGAAACGTAATTCAATGGATACTTCAACTTTGCAGAGGTCTTGTCAATAATTCAGCGGATTACCCCCCAAAAAAGGGCAACACGATCTAAGTAAATTTAATTTTCACTGTTGCCAAAAATACCCCTGAAGTAGACACAGTAACAAATACAAGTTAAAAATAAATCTTAAACGAGTAACAAAGCAGTCGCTAATGAAAGATCAATGATCTAATTTATGTTTTACGCCAGACATGAAAGCCACTGTGGTGTTTTAATGCATATGCTGTGTCAGCAACGGGGCAAATGGGTGTGCTTCTCATGGACAGATATATTATGGAGCACAAACGTCGGCAGCTGTCAATCAAGCTGAGAATCTGAGACTACCTCCCCTAGATAGGACGAAAATTTGGATCCAACTTGTGCTTTATAAACTGTTCAAAGACTTGAAATTTCTTTCCTAAACTTGTTTTGATGAAGCTGTAGGCAACCAGAAGATTAAATGATAAGAAGGAAAGATAAGGAAGAAAGGAAGAAAAATTCTTCAATTCGTTGTCAGTTTTAAGAATACTTGCAAAGGCTTTTTTTACTCAGCCTTGTGCACACTCCACTGGCAGACAGAAACACCGTGACGTACCCGGACGGGAAGCTGGCTACGTGATGGCGACCAGAGAAAAACAGACAGTTGGTGGCCGACAGAAACCTAAGCGGAAAGGGGAGGGTCCAAGCCGTCACTTGCATCGTAGGATAATTAGAGACCCGAAAATTGCCTCCACTTTGTGGACGGCTCGTTTTGTTGAAGCGGGTGGGGAGAAAGAATCACGGAAATTAGCTGTCTAGTCTGAAACACCACTCTTTTTTTTAAGCTTGCGTTCTTTTCAACACGAGTAACACTACTACGGTTGGTGTCTTGTAATGACTAACGTGGTTCCCGCTGAAGCAGCGTTTGTGTGACAGGTAGATAAATCCTTGTGTTGTGAGCTGTTTTACAGCAAAAATAGCTTAGTCCTTTGAGCAGTGTGTTCGAGAACGGCGGCTTACTGCAACGGTCTCCATTTTGTCTTGTTTTAAATTTTGTTTGCCCCTACCACATTTCACTCCTTTTAAAAACCTACCGCCTTTTTATTAAAAAATAACGTTTGCACGTGGCGAAAAGTACGGTGGCAATCGACAGTTTTGTCCTCTCGTTCTGCGTTATTCATCACATAGAAGTGTCCTTACGTTTCAGACAGTGACTCAGTGGATGTTCAAGGATGAGAAAAGAAGCGTAGGGAGCCAGACTAGGAGCATTTATCATGACGAGTTCTGCCTCTTTCGTAATGCTTGCTTCATGGATTTATGTGCCTATTGTTATTTGACATTTTGTTTCTACTTTGTATCGAGTATGGTTTAAAGGAACTTTATCATCCGACACACTGCCACACATCACATTTCCACAATCCCATATCTTTGGGGAGCAAATTGTGGGAACGTGGAAAGCAGCCTCTCGGCGAAGGTGACCCTAAATATCGAGGCTACATTTTTTTAAATGACATGTGCGACCATAAACAAACGTATTTTTCATTGCATTGCATCTTGGTAGCGTAGATTTGCACTCAAAATCTTGAATGTCCAAGGTGTCGGGTCTTTACACGTTTTTATGACTTTATCAAAGTCGGCCAAGATTCTACTGATCAGAGTGCGTGCAAGAAGCCGGAGTGTCTGTGTCGCTGTTACGATTAATAGGTGTGTTTCGCTTTGTCTTCTTAAGTAGCAATATTGCGTTGATCAAAGTTATCGAATTGATTGGCCACATAAATCTGGACTTCTTAATTGGAAACATATTGTTTAGATATGTGACGATGTGTTGCAGATCTGTGTAGAATAGTAGTGCCAAATATATTCCAGTTATAATCACACAGGTTTCACAAGCAAACAGTTTCCAATTTTTCAAAAGTGTTCTTCACCCACACCATCTCAAGTGTACTCCAGATTATCTTTATTTCCCTATAAATTACTCGCTGGGTGCATTCTGAAGAACTGTCTTCATGCAGCTTCCAAGGACCTCGATTGCCATGGTAACATGTATCCATGTATTGATGTTTGGGTTGTTTTTAAGTGACCCTTGATCAGGCACAACGAATAATGAGTGCTCCCTCCTGGTCCCGATAACAGCTCCCCTCTGTGGAAGTATGATTATTGACAACTGACCAGTCTACTGTATATTAGAACTAAAAAGACTTAGAGTACCAAATGGATGTCAAAGCTGACGAAACACAGTATGACATTCACATCCTGGCAGATACTGCCAATAAGTTGAGTTTTTTTGACAGCACATGGGTATGAATGAGTATGAATTTCAACTCTGTCAGCTGATGCCAACAAACTTTGTTAGCCTGAAAACACACAGGCTATGTTTGATATGATATGATGCCAGCCGATGCCAAGCTACTATTTTCTTCATTTGCTGTGTTAGTATTTGATACTACAGAAACAGAGGAGAGCAAATAAAGACAGAGAGCAAAATACACACACACACACACACACACACACACACTTGCACGCACGCACGCACCCATGCACACGCAAACGCTTATTCATGGGATGATCGCAGAAACGCGGTGCCTTCTTGCAGTTCCTTTAGGAGGCAAATCAATCAGAAAAGTTGCAGCCCTTTAAGGAGCCACAAATCACAGACGACTGAGGGATGATTAAGGACAATGAGCGCAGCGCTGATGAAAGATCCCTGATGATACTCTGGCCTGCCAGTGGTCTGGAAGGGTAGGCCAGCCTGCAGGATCTTTTCCCAACTAATAGTCTGCGAACTCTGTTGGTGTGGACTTTTTAAATGGACTTCCGTGAATAAAGACGTAGCTGAACGGACGGATCTAGCGTCAATATTAAATTATTAGCCATACCTAAGCAATTACACATATTGCATAAGTGTCATTCCTGTTCCTAGCCTAAATTGTAACAAAGTAAATACACTTTATTCACACACCTCGTGTGAAAAATCTCAAACCATGAATAGTTTTAAAGTTTAAGGCATAGGCTCACACGTGTCGAAGACATTAGAATTCCTTGAAAATTTAAATAATGGTTGGAACAAAGGATTAATGAACAACTTTTTCTTAAATGGCAGAAGCAAAGTCAAATACTGGGGAGGAAAAACGCGGAGGATAGGAACGACCAGAACGTGACAGAAACAGAAGGAGGGCGAGATAAGTGTAGATAAAGATACGATACGACCAGTGCATGTTTTCAGCAACACAGGTTCGTTTCGCACGGTTTGGAATCCGGTTCTGTGAGAATCGTCAGTTTTGTCATGTATGGCCAATCCATCCATTGGCAGAGCGTGATGGCCTTTCTCGCCCTACCTACCCACTCAGCCGGTGTCCCTCTGGTAGCCACAAAGAGCGTTACACTTGAAATTGTGTAAAATAGGAAAGAACAGCATAAAAGATTGCGAAGGGCCGGCTATTAACTGCTCTTTAACGTTTTCGTTTCAGTTTTCTTTCTGATGGTTAGGAACAAAGGAAAGTACAATTGGGACCCGGCGTCATGAGGTTCGAAGATCGAATGAGCCTCGTTTTGGAGCACAATGCTGTGGAGATGTCCTGCGCTGTCGACGAGATGGTCCAATAGATTAGTTCGGAACAGACTAAAGAGATTAAGACAGTGTGGAAATGCCCGGTCAGGAAACACTTCAGACGAGAACTCAGTTGACACTGGTTATCTCTACTTGTGGTCCTCCACAAACCGAAACCGGATCCTGTTTTGGAGGGTGTTCGGATCGTGTGTCATCTTCGGACGCAGCCTTGCTCTGACTTATCTAGTTTCTCTTTGTTTGTCAAGCTGTGGTCTGAATTCGGTTTAATGTAGTGGAAAATATTATCAACAAACGGCACAAAAGAAACTGCACTTGGGTGTCTGAGGAGGACTAGTGTTCCTTTCAAGCTGGCATTATCGGTTCTCTGACAGAGGATCAGATCATTAGCAAATACGCTAGAAGACCTTAACATCACACCCGACAAGATATCCTGATCGCACGCTCGATTAATAATAAATTATTCCAAAGTGGCAAGTCTAAATTTCAAGCAGTTTTGAGAGAATGTGTCTTTTTTAGGGCTGGGATAGGTGATAGTGTTGAGAAATGTTTACCCTTACATCTTTGAATATATACCTTTACTTATAATTGTAATGTCAGCTCTTCGAGCTTGAAGGGCCAGTTTTTTTTTGACAGAATAAACAAACCAAATTCACCAAGGTACCAAACACAAATGCATTATATATGCTCATGACATTCATATAATACTTGCTCTCGTTATGCTAGCAGGCTAAACCTAGTCCAAATTTGTTTACAAATCACTGGGTTTAGTTTATTATAAAGTAGGTAAAGAGAGCCTAGTGGCTTTATGAAATTTGAGGAATGAGCTGAGAGATCCCATATCTTGGGGCCAACTTTCTTTGCGAGGGCTGTGCGATCTTTTTCCCCCAAGACTTTTCGTGGTCATGTACCTGCTCCACAGCTGGCAATGTACACTATCTGAGACGGATATTGAACTGTCTAGTGTACAGTTTCTTCTTGCAATGGTGCTCTTGCTCTCACCGCAACTCCCCATTGACAAATATTCTAAAATCTAAGCGAAATCGTGTGCTGCGTTAACAATATTAAACAGCCTCTGAAGATTGGAGCCCTTCAACTGGAAAGAGGCCAAGGTCTCATTTCACGTGACAAAACATATTATGTCAGCTCACTGATTGAGCCTCATTAGTATATCCTCAAAGCTTTGGCCTTTAGCGACGTCAGTGCTAGTTCGTTCAATGCTCGCTATATTTTTCTTAAAGGAAAATTAATAATTTATTACACCTTTTAGCAACAAGCTTTAAGCTTAATTTTTAATTCGCTCGGGTTCGCCTTTAAAGTGTCGTCTGCAGCCTTTCCTTTTGTGTCATCCAACAGCGGAACAACGGAAATATTAATGCTGACCAAGATGAAGGCTGTCAAAATGTCGGAAAACTGTTAGCGTCGTTTCAGTCAAAGTCGTCCGTTCGTGGGATAAAATTTACGGCCTTTTCGAAACAAAAGCGCTGCTTGTTGCCCGCGCTTCGCTTGTCAAGAGAGCTTTCAAACAGTCAACCTTAACTGCGCACTTGTTGGTCGTTAGGCAAAGGTCGACGACAAAGAGACTTTACTTCTGACACCCCTCCCACCCTAGAGGCCAGAAAGTGTTACATTACTCGTAGATATCGCTGCTAAGCTGTGAGAATTAAACTTTAGAACTGTGAGGTTTCTGCTAGGGTGCTCTTCATGCTTGAGTAGTTATGAAACTTTGCATTTGTTTTCTTATTTTTAAAACGAAACAAAACACTTCTCGTTCAACATCATCACCATGGTCACACACCTTTCATCATTCATCTTGTCTTAAGAAATCAATCAGGCGTCTTAGCATAGACGATTGCTGAAATTCTGCGAATTAGAAATAGGAGAAGAAGAATTGGTGTTTTACGCCAAGACAGTAACTACGGCTATATCAGGGCAAAGCAGCCAGCCCTGGAAAGAAACGCCACATACGGAGAAAGAATAGCGTGTCCTAGATGAGATCTGATCCCAGGACAGCCAGTCCTCACTGTATTGGGTACAGGTGCAAGGCGTTGTGCCACCTGGACCCCCCAAGAAATAAATAAAGAACAATGAAACAAAAGTAGCATACAAAACAAAAGACGAACAAGCCAATTAAGACGGAGAAGAACAAATAAGTAAAATGAAAAGCAATCTCCTATCCCTTCCCCCCACCAAAAAAAGAAAACCCTTGGAATTTTCAGAAAAAAGACTTCGTTGATTCGCTTAGATTGTGTGCTTAAAGCAATTAAGTCGTCAAAAACGTGTGCACGAAACGTGCTAACTTGTACTCTGACTTAATTACACACACTAAACATAAAGGTTTAGTGAAGCACGGCATTGTCTTGGGTCAGAATCGAAAGGGCCAAGCACGAGAACGGAATCTGCCGTCCCCTCACAAGCGCATGACGTCACAGCTCCGGAGGACAAACAAAGATGACCAGGGACAGACTTATGAGATGTCCCGTACAACATAGAACAACAATTACAAAGTGTCCCTCACAACATGCTACAAGCAGTTGGTCAAAGAAGGGGATAGGGAGCTAATTTAGCTGAAATGCACAACACGAGAGGAATCACTAGGGGACGCTCCTGGCCACGGTTCTGTACTACAGCCTTCTGTAGAAGAAGCTCTTTGCGTCGTGAAACATATTCTAATATAGGCCAGGCAAGCTCGCTGGATATCTCCGTACTAGGGACCTATAAGCCAGTGGCCTGCTGATGGTGCAGTCTAAAGACGGCATGGTTCGAATGCCGTGTAACCATTGGTTACCATTGGGGTGTAGTGAAGGGAGAGGTCGAGTAGCAAAAGAGGTATGCTTGCTTATCAGGACTGCAGCGAGAATCGTAAAATCACATGCTACTGTATGTAACCCCTGTTCACAGGAGCTGATCGTTAGAGGGTTTTATCCGGGTACTCTGGTTTCATCCACCTTCACCACCCACTTCCAAACAATACAATATTCACCATCAGTGAGGTGGGCGCACTTTCATTCAAATAATTCAGCCAGCTATTTTCCACGCATGTCATTGCGAGCTCCAGATACGTTTCCAAAAGAGGACTGAGGGATGTGTCTTGTTGTAAGGGGATATATTTTTCGTTGTTGGACTGTCTGTCTTCTTCTCTCTCATTCTCTCGTTTACTCTAGGGGAAAAAATAGGGAGGAGGGAGATATTTTAGTCAGACCTAAGGACAGTCTAAACCAAAATTCGTGTACAAGCCGGAAAGAACCAACAGACACAAGAGCGTGCATGATAAGCAAAAATATTCGAACAGGATCAATCCCCCCACTTCCTCCTAATAGTCGTTTTCCCTCTCAGGTGAGTTGTCTACCCGACGGAAGACCGCAAGACATACGAATTCTGACAAATCTTTGTGTGCATGCTGCCAATACTGGTACTACACAAGGCATGATTCCGATATTGAAACACCAAAATTGAAGGGACAGTAACTCCCAAGCCGACTGTCTTCCAGGGAAGGTTGGTGGGGTAGGGGGAGTGTCATCATACCGTTTGTTTGCACACGCACTCCGCCAGGTCCGCGCGCCGTTGTCGAAGGTATAGTCGTGTTTACCTGTGCGATTATCCGCCCATTGAAGTGTCCTTGACAGCTCGCTAACTCTCGTGACAGTGGAAGCGATCCGTAGCGACAACGAGGAGGGTCACGTGTCCCACAGACAGCGAGCATACGTGGCAAGCAGAGCTGGACGTAAGAGGAGGGTCAGGACACCAACGGTTGGAAAACGCGACAAAAGACCATAAAGCCATTTGCTGACAACGTGTCCTACAACGAGAAACACCACTGGAACAATGATCATGCAAGCACCTGCTGAAAACAAAAGACAAAACACGAAACATGCAAGCGCTTGGGACATGCACAGGTACCGTGAAGCCTTTTTCGCGGATCAAAGCAGCCTCATGACAATAAAACCAACCAGGTGAAAACAATCACAGGATGGATAAGGCCATTAACGGAAACACGTAAAAGTAGCTCTAGCATCAGCCAGAACAACAAGAGCATTCCATCTACCCTATGATGACTCCTAGAGAGGAAATGTGCGTGGGTGCGTGCGTGGGTGTGTGTGTGTGTGTGTGCGCGCGCATATATGTATATGTGTGTGTGGAGGGAGGGTGTGTGAGAGAGAGAAAGAAAGTGTGAATAAAATGAAAGCTTTTATCGGTATGTGTAGATTTTCTTATTTGTTTTCTGAAATTAGAAATATGACCTAAAATTATTGAGTTTCTACCTTTACGTGATCCCATTATTTTTGTCCCGTGTTGTCACAGAAACGAAAGAAAACGCTTGCCCTAAGACTCGCCAGCTTTCTGTCTTGGTAGAGAACAAACAGATCAAGATGGCGTTACTCGTGTACCAATAAAGTCCCTGTGATGGAAAAAAAAAATCTGAGATCTGAAGTCATGTCTACCGTTCCACTAGTCTGTACTAGACTCCTCTGGGGCTGTAATCTTGCATAGTCCATGCTGCGGGCCACAACAAAGGCTGGCATATTATTTAAGTTATTTATCTGCAAGACAGAACAAGGGAAAGACTAAAATAGAACAGAAAAAGACAGCAGGTGTCACTGAAAACTTAGAGCAATGTAACAAATGGAACCGAAAAATTCGAATCCGAACCGCGTTAACGCAACTAAATGCGAACCCGGTTCGCATTTCCTCGCATCTTAAATAAGACTTTTTTTTTAACAGACTGCAGATTTAATAAACATACGTCAGGGTTTGGACAAGCGAACATTGTGCCGATCATACTCTCAGATTAACTCGCTTTTACCCCAAAACTTTGGAGTTACAGCCCTGGCGTTTAGCCTGCTTTTATTATCGGGTTTCATGGAAACGAAGACACTGACTTCCCTACAACTTTAACCTATACAAACATTTCTATCATACTCGGGTGTCAGTCCTTTCCTTTCCGTTTGCCACCACACTTTCAGAAGGATTGTAGGCTGATCTTAATTTTGTTTCTTTCAAGCCAATTGCTTTTTTTTCTTCTTTTTTTTTTTGGCAAAGAAGTCATCTATCATTTCATCCGTCTCATTCATAACGCATTTCTTTGTTCGCTACAAGGCACATGTGCACGCGAAACCGGAACGGGTTTGGGCTTCATAAATTTCCGAGACCGATTCTACAGCGCCTGTCAGTCAGATGTCCCGGAGGTTTAGGAAAGCGAGCGGCAATGGAGTGCTTGGCACACAATTCGCTCTTTACACCGTCTGTCTGGATTCTCGAGTCTGCTCGTCGTGGCGACAGTGTATTTGTTCTAATAATCCTCCCTTTTGGCTTTCATTTCATCGCCCGTGTTGGGTTACGACAAACTCTATGCAGTTTAGATGCATGGGATATAATCTGGCGGAGCTTCTCTACAAGGTTTCGGGTCGTTTTACTCTTCAGGACCCCCAAGAATGTGCAGTCTAAAACTGTGCTCTGTGTATATTGGCCCTCTGGTTTGATATTCATTTCGTTTCGATTCTCAGTAATGTACCCCTTGATGATTATTTGGTCGTCAGTGAAAAGTCAGACGGAGTAGCTACATAAACTAACCTGCAGATGTTAGAGTAAGGTAGAGTATTGCATGGACTAAAAGCATTGTATTAACCACTATATTAATTACAGTTTATTAATTGAACTCAATGTGGTTTGAGCATTTTCAATTTTCCAGTTCCAGTTTCTGTAAAGTGAAGGAGGAAATATGTAATATAGCCACATACTGGCAGGCTCGCACGCGCACACAAACACACACGCAGCCTACGGAATATACATATGCATTGACTATAACACACGCCCACATACATACACTCCTTGTCCTCTCACGTACACACGCGCGCACGCAAAACAGTGAAAATAAGAGAGATATATAACAGAAAGAGAACAAAATTTTCAATCTAGTTGGAAATCGTGTTTTTTAGTACCTTTTATCGTAATGTTCTCCATGCATTGCAAACTCACGTGCTCCCAGAAATGTAGACAAAAATGTCGTAGATGATGATGATGATGATGATGATGATGATGATGATGATGATGATGATGATGATGATGTTGAGAGAAATTAGATGAGTCAGCTCACACTGTCCGATAGTCAATACCCCAATAATGTCCTTCATATACGTGTCCGCTTATGGCGTACCCAAAGTGCCCTCTCCACCAGGTCAAACACAGCTGCAGCATAGTCACGGTGATAAACTCCAGCTGTACACTACAACTAGTCTTTTAATACAGTTAAGTAACAGCTATCGCTAGGAGCTGCAGATTCCAGGTCACGTGCTACAGCTGCATTTGTGTTTAGAATGGCATCGTGTAGCTGAAGTTTGTGGAGCTGTAAATGTTGTCAAGAGACAGACGATCAATCAAGCCGAGTGAGATCTTGTTTGCCGTTCAACAATTTTCGGCGTTGACAGTAAATCACAATAAAAACTAGGCTTGGCAAATACCATTATGTACAGAACACATGACTAATCAATACATAAGTAAATAAAGTGGCTTACAGCTTTTTAAAAACTTCTCACTCTTAAATACATGGGTATACGTAATGGCTTACATCTGTCGGCCATGAGTCTGGGAATGATGTTTACAGATTGCTGTAGCATTATCATATCGCCTACTTCTATACAAAGGTGTCTGCTAGTTAGCGTCATCTTTGTACAGAAACGTTGGATAGTTTGACTATGCTTTCAGCAGACGTGGAAGATGTAAAAGCGAAAAAGATCAGTAGGAGAGGAAGAAGTAGAGAAGATGAAAAAATAGTGTCAGAAGTAGCAGCAGCAGTAGTAGAAGTAGTGCTATTAATACTGCAAATAGTAGTAGAAGTAATATTATTAATATTGAAAGAAAGCACAGGTCATTCTGTGTAGTTCTGGGAAAAGAGGAGTAATATTAGCATTGGAAAGAAGAATAGAAGTAATATTAATAGTACTCGGAAAAGAGTAAAAGAAGAGGAAGCAGAAGGAAACAAAGTATTATTAGAACTTGTAGTAGTAGGAGGAGTAGAAGAGGAAGCTATTAAGACGATTCTGATAAAGGCAAAAAGAACAAGATAAAAGAAAGAAAGAAAGAAAGAAAGAAAGAAAGAAAGAAAAAGAAAGAAAGAAAGAAAGAAAGAAAGGAAAATGGCGCACTCTCAAGTGCCAAGGGCCGGGCCAGACAGGACGTCATCCATCACGAACGGTTGGCGGTGCCAGCAGCACGTGCAGCTCGGTGCCGCCTGACAGTTGCCAGAGAAAATGGCGGGCCTGTGGCGTGTCCCATCCCGCTCTTGCCTTGTCCATGCGACAGAGGCGTGACCTCTCGCACCCTCCCAGCAGATAGGTTACCAGTGTGCACGTGTGCCCCAGCAAGGGCTTCTTTGCGTGTAGATATTTGTATGTGTAAGCACTTTGGGGATTGAGGGGGGAGGGGGAGGGGGAAAGAGAACGGTGAACGGTTATAAAAAGAATTTGAAATCCTTTACTACTTACTTTTCTCGTTTCAAGAGAGGTGGGAGTAGAAAAATACGAAAATTTACATCGTGTTCTACATGCATACATAAGCCAACACACACACACACACACACACACACACACACACACACACATGATTGAAGTTTTCCAATTATCAGCGTTTTCAAGATCTGTATGCTTCAAGCTTTCCGCAGATATCTGTGAAATATGTCTTTCTTTCTCAAGGTTTTTGAAATTCAATTGAGGCATACAAACAAGAATTGGAAGGAAAAGCTTCGAACCGTAAGAACTGTAAAATGCTCTCTCAATGGGAGATCAAGCTATGGTGACCTATTGCAAGCTCTATATGTACACCACAAATACCTATTTAGCCATTTAGTTCATACAGAAAGAGTCGCGTGATATTTGACACAAGAGACAGCCGAACTTAGAGCTTACTTATTTATAATCACACACACACACACACACACACACACACACACACACACACACACACACACACACACACACACACACACACACACACACACACAGTCTCTCTCCCTCCCTTCCCAAAGTCTAAGTGCTGGGAAGGATTTAACATTGATAACTTCTTCCCCTTCTTGGTTTGTTGCATTGTCATCACTTGAGGTTGGCACTGAATAAATAAAGACTTAGTGAGCACGATATAACTATTCTCAGGTTTTGTTAGCGAGACTGATTTATAGATTTCTTTTCTTTTTTTAAAGTTCCTGAGCTGCGTGAAAAGCTGCTTCAAAACTATTTTCTTCCTCTCTGACTTCCAGTCTGAGAACCTAGTCATTTGATCCGATTTTGGGGGCTCATTCAGGGATATGTTACATCTGCTTGTTATTTGTCTGAACAAGCTTTCGCCCTTTTGACTGTCTCCGTCTACCATAAAGAAGATCAAAACTGGTGCAGTTATATGCGCGACATTTTTTGGCTATGTTAGGGTCCTATAACCTGCCCTTTCGTTACGGCTTTTTTTTTTTTTTTTTGGTCAGAGTTCTTCACACTACTGCAGTGGGCCGACACAGCATCCAACAATATGTCATTCAGAAAATATCGACTTTTTTCTGTTCCAGTACTTCAAAGAGAAACAGTGATAAAACTTAAAAATGAATCTAGAACTTACATGTTAAATAAAACTCGACTAAATGAGCTTCGAAGGAAGCTGCGTTATCCACTTTTGGAAGAAGTTAGAAAGTACAAACACGTCGCTGGGCATTTTAATTCTCTCAACTCGTTTTCATATTCTGAATTTTAATTCCCCAATTAGGCAATGTGTTTGACGCGAGGTAAGTACATTTGCTTCCGACAAATTTTTAAAGAGAAAAAGTAGTTTTATGTTTGAAAAAAACCACATGTAGCTTTAACTTAATTCTTTCTGGGCAGATGAACCATTAAGCATGCGCATGTCATAACAGCCGTGAAGGACACCTGTCGTCCAGTCTGAGACTTGATCAAACAGGTAAACTGAACCGGCAGACGTATAATAATTAAAAACATGTGGTATTTAAATTATATATGCTCGGAACAGCTGTAGCGTCCATTTTTCAAACTTGTGCGTGAATCAGTGACCTAAATACGCATGTGTGCAGGCATGTACTGCACGAGCACGCATGGTCCTGCACACGTGCACGAATGAGAGAGAAGAAGACAATCCCCCCACCCCCACCTCACCCCCCCTCAAACCCCCTCACCCCCCAAAAAAAAACTGCAAGAAACAAAGACCACCCAAAAAGGTGGGAAGCCGACATGTCTACCACAACCTGATACTGAGGATGAGAAGCTGGGTGGCTTGCAAGTGACGACCATGACGCGATCTGATCTATCATTGGAGAGTTAAGCCCGGGTCTCTTGGCTGCCGAGCGCCCGGCACAATGAGTCTCTGGACACGAGCGACTTACAGCACCCCCTCCCTCTTCCCTCGCGACTTGACGCTTGAGCGGCACAGATGTTGATGGCTGATATCTCTTTTCACCACCCTCCCCTCCCTTTAATTGTTCGCTTGAGCAGCTCGGGTTGCATGGGGGTTTTGTCGGGTTTCTCCTGACAACGCTGCCTTCATCTCACGAGTCAGCCCCAAAGGGTTTTTTTTTAGTGTGCTAGGCGGTCTTTTCGTGGCACTGCTCATATCCGTTGCACTCTCTCTCACTCACTCTTCCCCAACTCCCTCCCTTTTTCTCTCGCTGTCCTGATGTGCATGCGTGAATGCTTGCGTGCTTGTGTGTGTGTGTGTGTGTGTGTGTGTGTGTGTGTTAGTAAGTGAGTGAGAGAGAGAGAGAGAGGCAATACAAGAATCTCCAGAATTTTTTTCGTCGTCGTGGGCTTTATTGTAGTGCGTTCGACGTTGGTGGTGGAGGACTGAGTCTGAAAGAGATGTCAGCCGCCCAAAGGTTCGTTATTGTTGTGTGGGTGACAAAAAAAGTTGTTACAAAGGCAGTGTGAGACAATACGGAAACCGAGGAGTGAATGGCGCCACGGCTGGTCTTTCACGTCCAATCTGTAGCTGAGGTAGTCTAGCATGTAACCATAGCAACAGCCAGAAAGACACATTACGCAGGTTGAATGCGAGATGTGAACCCACAACCCAGACTCCTCACTGCCTTGGTGACCAGCACTTTGCCGTTGCGTAACCAGACTCTCCCAATCCGTTCATCCTTTTATGATTCCAGTAAAATCAACAAGCAGTTCCTGAAATGCAATATCAAATTTGTTTTTTGCTTTAACTGGACTTTGCTTTAGTGTGACGTCAAAATAGCTCTGATTTAGACTACACTTTGCTTTAGTGTGACGTCAAAATAGTTTTGGCTTTGACTACGCTTTGCTGTAGTGTGACGTCAGAGCTGTTGTGGGCCTTGACTACTCTTCGCCTTAGTGCTACAATGTCAAAATCGTCTCGGCTTGGGGCTTCTTTGCTGCTGCATGCTGTCACAACAGTCTCCATGTTCTGCGACTTTACAAATCTTAGCACTGCTGATCCAATTACCTGTTGAACTCCTTCATGCACCAGTGGACGAGCCCGCGCCCGAGTATGCAATACAGCATACCCTCCACGTCCGAACCCCCATCACCTGTCTGAACTTTCTTTCAGTTCTCTCACAGTCATAAAATGACAAGACCTCTGTACCGACACGCGTTCTCTTGCTATCCTTCCCATGAGGGCGACAACAGCTTGTTACTGAATTACTTGCGCCTGACCAGCACCATTCAGTGTCCATGCATTCATCCGTATCTTGAACAACTTTCTAAAGACATGGCACGTACGCTGCTAAATTATGAGTTCATTAACACGGACACATGCTGGTCAATACATCGAACGTGTATGATCTTGTAAGATCACCGACGTTCTTCTGTGAAAAAGGAAAAGGGTTTGTATTACTTGTTTACCATTCCTACAACCTACTATATTTAGGAGTCCTATCGAAAGATACGACTTTGTCATGTTACTGGGTTAAATGTTTTTTCACAATGCTATTCACCAGTAGCTCACAAAATAGCCACCTTAGCTCTGTAATCTTAAAATACTCTTACCTTCTTTTTTGTGTATGTTGATATTTAAGGACTTATTTCGCAGGGTTTATTTGTTCGGATTGAAGCTAGTCACTTTCGATGAGACAAAGTTATTTACTTGAAAACTGCATTCGAGAAGGTCTTACAAAAGAATTACATACAATGTCGTTGTAGCCATGCAGTTTGACACACAGGACACACATTACTCCACCCTGATATCGTAATAAAATAATGTCACATGCCACGTTACGTCTCTCAGATCATAAATGCACAACATTTAACTCACGGATTGACGAGTCGTGTCACTGTGGGACTATAAACTCGTCCATAAAGGTCAGCACGTCTCTACCTGCTTATACGTGACATGTTCGTTGTGATTTGTGATTTGCTGACTCGATCGCGACTATATTTTTTCCTACTGACTTCTACCACACATGCGCACACTGTCTTTAAGTTTGTCCTCTTATAGTGTTCAATAAAAAATACATAACTTATGCAAAGGTGAACTGGTTACTCCGCTTGCTAAGGCTACTGTAGAGTAGGTCAAGCGAGTAGTTTTCAGTGTGAACGTTGTATGTTCTTTGGTGGATCGTTTATTTTATTTTTTTTAACTTTTATACGTTTTATTTATTTCATTTTTTTTTTGTTCTTCTAGAGAGCTTGCGTGTTTTTAAACGTGTTAGCTTGATATCTTTGATGAAGAAAGATTAGGTGTTTGAGTTAGGTTTAGGATTAGGGTGAAGGCTGGGAGCAGAATTAAGGTTCGGGTTCGGGTTCGGTTAGTGTTAATGTTAATGTTTTGGTGTAGGTTTTTATTTAGGACAGAATGAGTGAGCAGACAAAAATGATCGAGGTCAAGGTTTTTAAAGCTAGCAACCACGTTCCGCTGTTTGCGCACTTGTGAATAAGTCAGTCTCAAGTCAGTGCAAAAAATAAGTCGGCATGACTGTTAGCCCCTGGATTTCGCAATGATTTGGTTTATACCACATCTTTATCCATAGGTAGTTCCTACTGCTATACTTTGGCCTGCCTGATCTTTACATGGGGGTGATGGCGAGGGGGACGTGCGTGGGGGAGAGAAAAATTTCAGACAAGTTTAACTCATTGTGACAACTAGTATTTATGCTTCCAAAGTAACTAACATGAGATGTAAAGAATAATTCGAACGTTGAAAACTGATCACCCTGTCGACCACCATGTCATGTCAGCGGGCAAAAGCGAGCAGCTGGCAGCACGAGAGGCTCGAAACGACACCTCGACCATTCAGGGAAAGGGAAGGGAGAGAATCATTTGTCGTGCAGACAGCAGAATAGCTCTGAGTGTGGTAGCACGCTGTTATCTGTCCTCTTAGCGTTGATGTCTGCGACGTTACTCGACTGACAGGTTGGTCAGAGGTGTGTGGTGTGATAATTTTAATTGACATCACCCCTGCCATGTTGAAATGTATGAAACGTGTTTTGTATAATTCAGGTAGCAGCGTAGTGCACTTGACCCCAGAGATGCTATGTTCCCAAGATGCAGAAAAAAGTGAGCTCAAGGACTCAAGAGATTCTGCTCTGAAGTAGAACCCTTTCCGTAGAGCTGCATGGTTAACGTGGAACTTCAGCTAAAAAGAAGCGAAAAATAATAAGATAAACTATAAAGAGAGGGTTCTAGTTGATAGCTGATGCTCCCCAGCCGACGCCGACTAGTATACTGTATATCACACGCATGTTGACGAGGGCGGACTGCCGAGATTTTGCGCGATCGCTGCTGACCATGACACCATGCATCGGACCAACGTAAATTACAATAATCGCAAATACTTGCGTTGGTCAGGTTAACGCTGGTCCCCTTCGCTGACATTTCTCAGTCCTTCTTTCTCCAGTCCCTTTCTCTCACTGTGCATTCGCGGGCGTGCCTGTTCAATATCCTTGTGGGCGTCTAAGCTCACACTGAAGTGCAGTTGTAACAAGGCTGACAATCTTTTTCAGAAGATAAATACTCCACCTTATATCACTCCTTTTTTGTATACTCCTTCCGAACGTACTTCACAACTATACTCTGCTGTCGGCATAGATGGCCTAGACAACAATGGTGAGAAACCGATTCTCCACACATCTGCACGGACAATAAAGACCAGCAGATTTTGTTAGCTACGGCAGTCTGTCTACATTTCCCAATGCGCCTGACACTGTAGCTGCACTCACCTCCTTTCGTACCTTTACCAACGTACTCAGGTAGAGACAAGCCTAGACAAAATTAAAATATATCTTACTTAATAAGAGGTTACACAGACTCTCGTTAAAAACTCTAAATTAACTAAGAACAATTAGATATATTTTTGATGACGATTCCAGAATGTCGTTTGAAACAATTAGGCCGAGACAAATATGGGTTTGTCACAACGAAGCAACCACATTCATAAGAATACTTCAGCTTCTATACTCTTTATCGAGATACGACTTGGCCTTCTGTCACACACGGATGTTCAACATGGTCTTGTCATCTAACATTTCCATCACAGTAACATTATTCGCAAAGAAGCGAAAAGAATGGGGCCATAAACTGTGAAAATTTCCCATGAAAATCATTTCTTAGCTTCTTAAAGGTGTGTTGGGGAATATTTTTTTTCTAATAACTGAGTAGTGAAACTTAATGCGAAGAATTATTTCCACAAATCTGGATAAATATTCACCTTACCTTCCGTTCTCGAGATACACGCGTGCAAGCATGCAGAGGTCGAGGTCAACAACTCTGACGTCAGGATTGTACACGGATACGTTTACGTTGTCAAGGTCACTGGCAACAGAAGAAGAGATCATATGTTAATTAGGTGTATCTGTGCACAATCCTGACGTCTGTGTTGTTGACCTCTTTCTGTGTATCACGGGGTTACAAAGAAATGTGTGTGTGTGTGTGTGTGTGTGTGTGTGTGTGTGTGTGTGTGTGTGTGTGTGTGTGTGTGTGTGTGTGTGTGTGTGTGTGTGTGTGGAGGGGTAGGGAGGAGAATCTTGTAATGAGATTAGAAAAATGTACCGTGCCGCACCTTCAATCTTTAAGGTAAGAAAACCATATTTTACAAGTAAGTAATCGAATCGATTTCTCTCTCTCCCTCCTTCTCCCTCTCTCTCCCTCTCTCTCTCTCAATCAAACAGAGAGAGAGAGGAATACAAGAGAAATGCAGGTTGACAAACAATTGTGATTAAACTATGTCATTTGTATGTGATCCGTTCGTATACGTTGACCATTTTCTCAAAGCCAAGACTCTGGTAACCTGGATACGTGTCCAACTCGGGCTACCAGCACTCCACGACAAAAGATGAAAGAAAACAAAGGACTAGGAGCTGCTCCATTGACGCGCACTGCCTGCAGTTTCCCCTTAGCTCTCTGCGTCTTGAGATAATGAAACAGGAAAATCTCCTAGAGTGTTTTCATCGCTGATGAATGTAGAGTCAAGGACGCAACTATTGATTCGAGAGCTTATATTCTTCTTGTCAGACATTTGCAAGATTGACCAGACGCTTTTGAAAAAAAAATTACTGGGTTACAGGGAAAAAAAAATCTCCTCGACTGTCGTGGTGTGGTGACTAATTAGGTGTGCTGGCCTTACCTGATCCTGATAACTGTATGTCTATTACGTGCGCATGTCTATTGCTGAATATAAAACTATTGCGTGTGTATATATTTCTTTTATACGTTACCCTACATACAAAAGTATATATAGATATGCACGTGTGTGTATAAAGTGGTGTGGTGGTGATAGTACTGGTGTCTGCAGGGGCGAGGAGGGAGGGTAACGTGAATCACGTGACTGTCATGAACACGTTGATAAGCAAGCAGGGATGGAAGAAACTGATAGTAATACCAACAGCACTATCAACAGTAACAGTGGCAATAATGAAAGTTCAGCACGACCCAGTCTGCCCCACATCCCCACAGCTGCTTCCATTTTCAGACGACGCGTTGGCGGTTAGGTACCCAGGGTGGAAAGCTAGTAGTGCCGTTCACGAAGGTTCGCTCGACAGAGGACTTTAAAGGCGCCAGCTCGGTTTTCATCCAGAACAAAACCGACAAAGACCCACAACCGCCACGGATTCAATTTAGTAATCACCTAGATTAGAGGGCCCGGTGAGTACAAGCACCCGAGACGCAGCGCCATTGTAGGGCTGTCATTGGAGACATGTGGAGGCTGAGCGCTAGCCAAGGGCAGACCACTCGCGGTAGGTGTTATCTAAGCATCGTTGCGCTCTTCGTTGTGGCGTCATACACCGATGCCAAAAGCCAACAACGGGTTGTGAATAAGTTTCGCTACAGATAAAGAACGTTGTCTATGGTTTGTTTCACTTTATTGTAGTCTAATATTTCCATCCATAAGCTGTTCAAAATAAAAAAGCAGTTATCAAGTCTGTAGTCCATATCATATGTCAACAGTCCATTAAACCATGTTCTATTTTTTTTAATCAGCCATCCGATCTTCATGTAAACCGAGCCCCTCACTACCCAAACAACAGATAAAACATAAATACCATGGACGGTCATAAGCATAACCTAAAGCTCATTAACCTTTGGTAGCAGTTAAGTAACATAGTTTGTGCACAGATGTAAATATCTGGCGTACGGATTTGCAAACGTAACCTATTTTGGTATGAATGAATGGCCAATAAGATCAGCAAGATAATATTTTTTATGTCGTTCGTACCACTGGTGTCAGTCGCGGCATGCCCTTCGCAAACGACGATCATTTTCAATCAGTAATCGCTCTTGTATTCTTCTACGCTTATCGCTTCATCACAATCCCTTTGAGAGAGAAAGAGGGGAGAGATGAACCAGCGCATTAATGTTAAGACAGGATCTGGATGTACATGGCAGAAGCTTACATGTGTGAAAAGTTACTCCGCTTCTTTCTTTGGAGAACTCGTTTCTTTTTCTTCTTCTTCTTCTTCTTGGTACGATGAGCTGTTGGATCCCGATGGCGCCGTGGTTCTGGCTCTAGACAAGACCTCGCTCAGAGTTCGGTTGCCGTATCAGATTTCCGATCCATTGAGGACCCGAACGACCTGCCTTTGACAGCTCGTGTTTGGCGATCTGCCGAGACGTCCCCACACCCCTATTCGAAGACCGGATGAACACGGCTCTTGTGCCACAGCCAACCATTAGCTCTCTCTCCCCAAAAACACTGCGCCCGTCGCCGCTATTAGATCAAGCGGTTTGGTGGGCAAGGACTTTGAAAAATGATAGGCTTAGAAGGGAGACCACTACCATGACGAGACGCCGGAAAAAAGGGTGGAGGTGAGCCAGTCGTCGAAACAGCGAGAGAGATGGGAGGGAGGAAGAAAGAGAGAGAGAGAAAGTTTTGGGCGGTTTCAAAGCAAGCTTCTTAAGCACAGCTGAGTGGATGGGCAAACAAGCTTAAACGCTGCCCATTTCGCGCCGAATTAATCCCGAGCTGTTTTGGCATCCGGATCTGGTCCGACTCGCTCCTGGGCATGCCACAGACGAGCGCCCGTGGTACCTTCAAGGAGCAGGAAGACTGGGTTGGGGGAGTGATGGAGGTGGGGTGGCTGGCTGGTTCCGGTGTCTTCGCTTTTTTTTAAATAAAGAGCCGCCATCTTTGCGGTAAGTGCAGCGAAGGATGGTGAGGAGAAATAGTGTGCTCCCGCTGGGAGATGGTGTCGGCGCCTCTTCGACGTCAACCACAAATTGAGGAGAAAGTGGCCAGACTGAGTGCACCGATGCAAGAGTCTCGCGAATTTTTATGTATGCGTCTGTACGTATTTAAATATGCAAAACAAAAAACCAATTTTTTGATGAAAAGAATGAGGTCCAAAAATTCGGAGAATTTTCATTAAAATTTGAAACTTTTTTGTGCTGACCCTTGAGGTTTATTTCCTTAAGACTTCTCAGTATCATCTTTTTATCTGTGGCCGTATTTTTGGTTGTAGACATGTTCATATTAGTTCCTATATTCCTTTAGTCCGTATTTTGCCTCGTATACCGGAAGTATAGGCGGTGGTGGTGATGTCTGGATGTCCAAAGCAGAATATAAGCAAATTCAATTTGAGAAAAAGAGAACGTATACGTCTAGCTTATGGAAAAAGCTAATCATTCCACCCTTTGACATTGTAATAAAAAAATTACAAATATATTTAAAAAAAACAGCTTCCATTCGTGGAAGTAAATGGATAGTTTCCGCAAAAAACAATTAGTGCAAATTATTATTTTATTTTTTTTAGAAAAAAGACAAAAAAGTGTCTTTTAGTTCCATTAGCTAGTTATTCGTGTGATCTTGTATCGTTCTGCACGCACGCGCATATAACGCTTACCCATGTATACAAGCACTCAAGCATGTACAGTCACTAAGTGCAGTTCATGCGCCCACATCCCCGCTTTCACGTCTGTGATCTCACACCTGAACCATCTGCGGTTTTATTTGATAGGAAAGGTCTTCCGGTTAGAGCTGATTTCCCACTATTCGATGATAGAATTGACAAAGTAGGGAGGAAACTTGAGCCCTGGAGAAATATCCTCCGATGGCGCAGCCCTGTGAACAGGTTTCCACAATGAGAGCGAAAGACTTGTCCAGCAACGACTCTTGCTATTGAGCTGTCGTCAGATAATCCAGGTTCCTGGGTCACCGAGTTCAGCCCTCTTGGGTATGATGGCTGACACACGTCATCACGCAGCTTTCCCATGTCCTCCTCAGGTGTGTACTAGTTCTTCCCCACTTCAGTCTCCAGAAAAAAAATGTGGGTCGCTTGACTTGCTTTTCTATGCACGATGCGTAAAAGTTAGTATTATCTGACCTGCACTCACAGCAGTGTCACATGTACATACCAGTATATTATAGTACGGTTGTGTATTGTCTCAGTCTGATCTTTTGGAGGTCAGTGTTTACCAGGTTCTAGGTCTTGTTGTGTACCTGAGCGTACAAATGAGGTGTGCGTACGTGCGTGCATCTGACATGGAGAGTTTAGTAGCTTTTTTTCACGAAGTACACACAATCTGTATTTCGACACTGACTGTAGTTCTGCAGACAGCTTAAAAATATGGTAGATTAAATATAAAAAAAACATGTTTGCCGTTGTGTGAGGCTCAGAACAGAATAAATATTTTATTTTTAACTCAGATTATCTGAACGAGACAGAAAATGAAAGTTTAACAGTCCTTACGCTGGCAAAATGATCTTTGGGTCTTAAAGAACATCGAGACGATTCTAGAACATCTCGCCCTGATACTCTTTTCTTATGAACGGTCCCCAGATATATGAGTGAAGATCTTTGCTTGAATCCCAGTGCCGTTGGAGCGCCCCGTTACAAAAGCATACTTAGAACATCTAGGCCTCCTGCTTAGAACATAAAGAATTAACAGCCGAGAACATCACGAACTGCCCAGAGCATAAAGACGTGCCACCGGCATCTTTCTTCGAGATAACTAAGATGGTAATTGGCACATGGGTTGGGATACATACCCGTTCCTCCTTATCCCCCCCCCCCCAACTTTGAAATTAACAGCTACTTTTGAGGATGTAGAGAAGATATGCACACTCATGGAGCCGAGCCCAGGACCGGCACATCGAGACAGCCATCACTGTCTACTTCCCTGATCCTGTTTCAGATCCTCCCAATGCCCTCCAGCCCAAGATGTTTTTCGCAAAGTACTATTTTTTAATGTTATCCTACTTGCGAAGAGCTTTATACCCACTTTTCCTAGTTCAGTAGGGCCAGAGGCTAAGCTTTTGCCGGGAAGGCACAAACCGAACGTAAGATTTCGAGATCAGTTAGGGCGGTCATGCATAACGGCGACCCTGTGCTGTGTATGATTCCATCTACCCTTGGAGTCGGAGATCGGTGGGATGTTTATAGGGCCGTGGATTTAGACGATAACGATGAAGGATAGGTGGCATTGCACTCCAGGGCACACCTGCCTCACCTGACTCACCTGCGTTCTCAACGTGGCCTTCAAGGAAGGGCAGACAACTTGGGTATGTCGTTCGATCCTAGGATTCCTCAAAGCTTGGTAGCGGAAACATCGAACGTGACATGCGCACTCGCTAGTCTTGTTGGTTCCAATATGTCAGGCGCCCTCGACAAGACTACATTCCTTTCACGCAGACGATAATAAAATGAACAATAGTTATGATCTGGACGCATTTTAGCATTGCGTAGCACACTTTTTTTTTTTTTTTTGCTGTATTTATTGGGGTATATGTATTGAATACTTTCTAAACGTACAGAACAACTGGTGTGGAAAGCAGGCGCATGCGCAAACCCACTCACAAAATATGTTAAATTTATTTTAGTATTACGTAACCGCAGGTGCTGCTCCTAGAGTACGATCACCTCACCTTTTGACACACAATAGACTGACAATTATGTGTGGGTACACACACTTTTGCAACACTCGTAAGACCTGCGAGGAAGGGGAGGCGATGGTTACCGATTATCACGGCGACAAGGGGAGACAAATATTTGTAAAGGACAAGAGCGAGCAGAAGCCGCTTACGACTGTATAATCAGCAGGAATAGAAGTACAGAAAAAGGGAGAAACGTGACAATGGTGACTTTTTCCATGTGGCACAGTTGGTGACGTTTTATGTAGGACGTCACGTAGTACAAGTGATGTATTATCCACTACATATGTATCATTCATTTCCGTTTTGTTTTGCTTTATTTGGAGGATTGAGCATTTCGACACGTCTCGAAACAGGACTTTTTATCAACAGTTATTCTGGAACGTATTCTGAACAAAGGTACTGCTTGCTGCTGACACCAAAAGGAACTTTCTAACTACATACTGACGCTACAAAAGCTTTAACACTGTGTTGGCTCACATCGGTAAGGTTACTTTGTTCCATGGCCGTTCATTCCCGAACAAGTCTGTGCTTTGTTCAGATTCCAGTGTAAGATCACTTCTATCCCATGGTTAAAGAAAGGTCACTGTAAGGTTACGTTCTATCCCGAAGGTTATAGAGAGGTTACTTCATATCGCAAGAGTTGGCCAGCTTCCTGCTAGAGCCGTACTTTGCCGCAGTGTATGAAGGGTATGTAGCCGCTCGAAGGTGATTTCCGGGCCCTCGGTAACGCCGCTGTCTGTGTGGAGCAGGATTACGGCCTCTAGACAAAAGCCGATCATAAGAAGGATGTGGCTCCGTATCAAGCATGGACAACGGCCGGAAAGTGACGTGGCACAGAACCGGAATAAAACCACCCCGAGAATACTGCTTAGTTTTAAACTATAGATTGATTTCTCGGTCATATCATATATTTCATCCATCTCTCCCTTGTCACTAATTCTTGTCTTTCCTCGCGCTTTACCTTCGACCTGCTCCAGCACGTGTTTGCAAGTGCGCCTGACGCTGAACAAGAACGCATGCGTTTCCAAAAAATTCGCCCACGTTCGTTCGCGAACGCACGCATGCATGTGTATACGCATGATAAGAGATTGTTGAGCCTCGATTTGAACCTTACAAACTGAGAAACTGCCCGAGTTTGATTTCAATCTTACCATTATGTCTGCAAGCAAATCGCTAGGGTGAGCAGTCGTTCAAAATACATCCTCCGACATACGAGCGTTACCTCCCGTGTTATCTCGGCTTTTGCCGCCAAGGCTGCATCAGCTACAGTCCCCCATCATACCTCCAGATCATCATCATCATCATCATCATCATCATCATCATCATCATCATCATCATCATCATCCATTGATCAGAGTAGGGCCAGTCTCTGTTACCCCTAAGCACTTACACGAATCCCCCCTTTCCCTTCTTCCCCCCACCCGCCCACACCTCAGCTCCCTTCCTTTTCCTGTCTTCTTTCTCTCCTTATGGACGTTTAAAGGGTAGTCGTCTATTTTCTGCATTAATGTGACAGCGGCTCAATAGCGGCGGGCGTTTCATTAGCATTCTAACAAACAGTGCATGATTGCCCAGTGACAACTCGCCGATCGCGCTGCCAGACCAGCACAAGATGGGCAGCCGGATCTGTAAGCAGCTAGCCATCAGCCCCGGACTTAAGTGTTGGAGCCCAGGCATCAAGCAGCCGAGAATTTCTCGTGGCAAACAATCGACAATCATCTCCACCCCGTCTTCACGGGCCTGTTTGCAATTATTGACTCATCATCTAGCCTCTCTCTTTTGCCCCATACCTTCCCCTTACCCTTCCAACATCCATACTACACGCACCCCCCTCAACCCTCACACCCCACCCCACTATGTCTTGACCAAG
The DNA here is from genome assembly GCA_004794655.1 of Marisa cornuarietis. Taxonomy (NCBI): domain Eukaryota; kingdom Metazoa; phylum Mollusca; class Gastropoda; order Architaenioglossa; family Ampullariidae; genus Marisa; species Marisa cornuarietis. The sequence goes on along the minus strand of SMMW01000617.1, from coordinate 3,688,728 downwards.
AGATTTTTTACTAGCGCGATCCCCCGTCCAATCTGCTATCAACGGTCTTCGAAGAAGGGTTCTCGAGCTAAACACAACAGAGTCTGCGGGCATTCGATGAGTGCATCTTGGTGGAACTGAGGTAGGCGTGGGCCGGTGCAGCCTCAACAGATCCTGAAGAATTCTGGAACACCTTTTCCTTGTTGAACCATTATGACAAGCTGATGATAAGAGGGTGGTGAAGGCTATAGCTAAGATATGAAGAAGCGGCTGATAGTTGACCTGAAGTATTAATTCATCAATCTATACTTGAAGTATCATAAGTGCGTAAGAGGCCCGCCAGTGTTTACACTAGTCAACAAGTAGCTCTGTAGGGCTGTTATATGACTATCCGATGTTTTTGCACTTCTGTTCCTTGCTGTAAGTCTTTCAAATAGGCGCTGAGTAAACTGTTAAATCTGGCTCGCTAAATATATGCATATGCACTTGACTGTCGCTGTTTAGTTGCCTATTTTCAACGAGTTTTCTTCTTGTAGACAAAGAGGAGCCAACGAATTAACACCATCTAAAAGCATAATCCTAGCTCTCTATTTCGATTGAGCAAATTTTCTATTTTGTGCTATGGGCGCAAAAGCTAAAACTGAACGCCTATATAAACAAATAGTTTTCACAAATGTTTTAGCGATTTTATTATTAGAACTCAAATAGTGCTTATTGAATTTTTAATGTGCTCGCTTAATGTGAAATTGTTGTTATAATCTCCCTTGATAACGACCTGTAACCAGATCGTTAACATGTGAAATGTTTGTTATAATCCCCCTTGATAGCGGTCTGTAACCATATATTAATTATCCCCCCTCGCTCTCCAGACCCCACCCCCCACTCCCACTCTTTCTCACTTGTCAGTTCTGTCTGTGGGAAGTGCGTACTTGAGTGTGCACAGACAGAAAAGGGGATGAAACAGTATTTTTTAAAACAACGACTACACATACCTCACTCCAGCTTGTATTTGTTTCTTTTCTTCTAGTTTGGTTCTTCGTGAGCTACCAAAATTAACGTCAGAACCGTCATATATCATAATTAATCACTCTCCTTTCATCCTAATGTTCACTTAGGAGTACACAAATACGCCTGTTGTTCCACGTTTCTCACCTCTCCCTGCAACGTGCACGATGACAAACCCGCCCTGACCCACATAATGGCCATATACACACTCCAGCTAACGTTGCACGCTAGGGGGTCTTGGGGTATCCTTTAACCCGTTTTTAACAAGTTTGACTATTTCTACCCTTGATACAGCCTTTGATGTTGACATGGCATTAAACGCCAAGAAGCCAACCAGCTACACAATACAAGGTGGAGATGAAGCATGGAATGGAAAACTAAAACTGAATAGGGGGAGGAGCAGAAGAACGGTAGGGTCAGGACAAAAAGATGGTTAACTTACTGAAATAGTACGTCTCAGGTCTCACAGAAACAGTTCCCTATATTTACGGAGACAAAAGCTAGCGCAGACAACCTCAAGTGCGTTGGCTAAATGGTGAGCTACCCGACTTTCCCACACAAGTACAAAAGGAAGGTGAAGATCCCAAAAGTTGCGCTGTAACCGGTAGTTGCCGGCTAATGCGCGCAGCAAGACTATCGGAGACGTCCAGAATGGAGATAGATGCGGGTTATTTTCCCCCCTGCAAATGGCCGGTTTGGCAGGACGCTTTGTCTGCCATCAACTACATGCAAATTCGGCAGCACGGCTAACGAAGTGGTAATTCCTGCAAGATTCCTTTATCGCGTCGGCCTGTCCAAAATTTTTAAGCGGCCGTCACTTTCACCAACGGTAAAGCCGTTTTTACGATTCATAAAATGATACTCTGACCAGAGGATAATCACACTTTTACCCCCTCCCTCCGCCCTCTCTCTCTTCTCTTTTTTTCTCTAGTTTGACCATTCCCATAATTCCCTTCTTCCTACAGCTCGTTAAATGATCCTCTGACAAGAGAATAATAACACTTTTTCTCCCCCCATCTCTTTCTTCTTCTGTAGTGACCATTCCTATAATTCTCGTAGCACATCCGGGCACAACTCTCATCAGCTTTGCGTAATCCCATTAGAATGACAGGCGATGAGTGTGACAAGAGGAGTTGGGTGGTGAGCGGGAGGTAAAACTGAACGGTAAGGGTAGAAGGGGGACAGAGAAAAAAAGATAGCCGCGTACGCTTCATTTGCATATTCTGTCAACGCATTCAGCGTTCAATTCCCATTACTGTACCTTGTTTTGGAGCGGGTTTTGATGGTTCAGCAAGGGAAGTATTCTTTCTAGCAGCCGCCGAAGAAGGCAGTCGGCAGTCCTTCTTTTTCTGTACACCATCTGGGATGTGTCGGGGGACAGTAGCAAACTGATGAGAGAGAAAGAGAGAGAAACGACCTCCATAAGCTTGTTAAAATTCAGCTGGAATTAAAAACTCATTAATCATAGCCTTGCCGTTTCTGCCTGTCCTCGCTGTCCTTTTTCACCATCCAGTACACCCGTGTGTTGTTCCCGGCATGCAACTGGCTGGTCTACGAGCAAAAGGCTTGCTTTCTTTTTCTGGCGAGAGTGATCTTTTCACCCCTGCAAAAGTTGTCTTTCCCTGGGGGGACAGTCGCCGTTCGGTGATCAAAACTCACCTTGCCCTTTATCAGGCAGGCAGCTGCATGCATTCTTCATTACGTAAAAATGAGTTTTTGTGCGGGGATAGGGGGAAGAGGGCAGGGAAGGCCTCGCCTATACTTTCCAGTTTTCTGCCCAATGTTTTGTCTGATGCAGCGGAAATGATTCGTTTCTGCGACAAGGAACGAGGGAGCAGCCAATTTATTTTGTGGGTAAACAATTGAGGACAAGCCATAGCAAAAGTGTAAATAATAAATGAAATACCACAAAAAGCTGGGTCAGTCATGAGAAAATAATAAGAATATATTTTATAAAGCGCAAGATTCAATTGAAATCGTTAGCTTTCAGCGCTAAAATTCAAAAATATAATTACTTAAGACAGACCAATAACAGCCAAATAAAAACCACACTAAAAGTTTAAAAACAGCTACATTAAAAAGTTTGAGAAGGCAAAAGCAATAGACACCAAATTCAACTGAGGAAACTCTAGGCATGCTTTCAAAACAAACCAGTCGCCATTTGCTCTAAGCCTCCCTAACATACACATCAAACATACACGAAGAAAGGTCACATAAAGACTGCTGTTGGATGTAGACGGCCATAATATTGTGAATGTAAGGAAAGAAATTCCAGAGGGAATAGCGTGGTCTTAGAATGGGTGAGCAGTGATTACTGTGTAGGTAAGAAGACTCCTCGAGGAGACATTAAATCTTTTGCTAGCGATCAATGCGTTAACACGATGCGTCTATAGTAATGATAATCTTTATCTTGAAAGAGATCCTCATCACTTCACAGAGAAGATGATCCCTTTTACAAGCAAGTTTCTCCTGTTTAAACAGATTTTGTCCAAATATAGATGTTAACGCCACTGCAAAGAAAAGCTCCTACCAATTTTTTGTGTAAGGGTGGGGTGGAAAGTTAATCTCTTTTTACCCCGAGAGAAATTTAATCTCTCCAGACATAATTTCGAAATCGGATATCTGTGTGTCTGGGTTTTCATGACTTGAAAAGATGTAAACAAATAAAAGCAGCATAAAGGGGTGGGTGGGTGGGTGAGCGAGGGTCGGGAGGGGGTGGAGAAAAAAACAGATATAAAACATGAAGAACAGATATAAAACGTGTAGAACAGACCCATGCATGTCTCTAATCCGCCCTCCACCCACCCTGTTCTTTCTGTTAGTAAAATCAGAAGCAGCAGGACGAGAAGGCCACACTCATCCATCTTTCCATGTGAAAGTGCTGTCATAAAATCTGACAAGAGTCTTTGTGAGGGTCCTCCTCAGACAGGTATGCCGCAAGCAGCGCTTGACGTGTATTCGGGCTAACGAGATAAAATCTCGTTTTAACGCTTTCCACACCAGGTCTGAGAACAACAGACTTTACCTAACCGAAGAAGAGTATAAGAACAGGGGAAAGAATAAGGAACACACACTCTCTATCTCTTTCTTTTGTTACTCGCTCTCTCACTCTTTACCATTCTACCGCCTTTTTTAAACAAACAAACAAACAAACAAACAAACAAACAAACAAACAAACTGTTAACTCTTTCTGTATCTAGCACTTTCCTTAACCTTTTTTCTGTCCTTAACTCTTTAGTTCTCTCTCTCTCTCTCACTCTCTCTGGCTTTTATAAAACCAGAGCTAGTGTAGTGACGCAGACAAAGGCACCAACTTATTTTCTAGCACATCATCATCGTCATGTTGTTGTCGTCGTCGTTTTAAAGCTGTTGCTTTTATTCCTGGAGGTACTTAAGTTCCTTCGCGCATTTTCTTCCAACTACAAACTTGGGTTGTGCCCCCTGTTTACCTTTTTCCTTCTAACTCCTGTAATCAGTTACCAAGGATTTTTGTTCCAAAGGAGTGTTATGGGTGGGAATGTTATCGACGATGAGTGTTGTTAGGGGGTGACGTACATTATGCTAGGGTGAGTAGGATGTTTCATGGATGAACACACAGCTGACAGCGATAGTCAGTAGATTTATACATAGTCTAAGCTTGAAAATTTTGTAAAAGCTGCCATTAAAGAAGAGAGGGGAAAGCATGTACGACTGAAAGAGAAAGCAGGTGTTGAACCTTGTAGAAAGCGATTACCGGGAACCTGTTTTTTTGTAATAAACAAAAGTAAAGATGAGGCAGAATCTTACTGCTGGGTGCCAAGTTTGTGGTTCTCGTGAATAGTTTTCAGACTGACGGGTGCAAAACGTGGACTGGAAGTAGAATTACCTCAGAGTTTTCCCTAAGCCGGAGCTAGAATTATCTTGAATTTATATTTGAATCGGAGTTGTAGGGGTGGGAAGTGTGTCTTTCTGGGCCGAAAGCTCGAAAGCAATATGGTCCAAAGTTACGGTCCCTCTGGTCTGGCAGTTTCACACCACCCCTATACTACAATGTTAAACTCGTCAAATTCATTAATAAACATTGCTCTGTTTCTGTTTGTCTGTCTGTTTCGCCAACTGATGAAGACGACAGTAGCGGTGAGTGAACTACGGAGGTCTTAGTAACAAAATTATCCCTATAACTCCCGTGCTCACCCGTGTTTGTAGCTAGCACCACCAACCCTCACATTTTAAATCAACAGTCATGCTTCGGGTAATGTACCGTTCAACGCGTCCACGCGCGCGCGTGCGTGTGTTTGACCTTTTTCTTAAAGGGTCGTGTTGACTCTTCCTAAAAGGCGGATGGTATGATTGACGCGCTGTCATTCAACTATAACCACGGCGTCACCAGTCACATCCACACGCCACGACGCCCACGCAAGACCGACTGACGACTGGTCTGACCAGTTACCGTTCACCTGTCGCAAAAAAAAAGAAAAAAAAAAAGCTACCTCCCCGCTACAGCTTCGGGCTTTTCCTACCCCTATCTCGCTGGTCTTCTGTTCTATCTTATTTGATCTGATACCCGAGTGTTTAGTCGTGGGTCATTGTGCACCCGTCTTTCGGTTCATTTTTTTTTAACGAGCATGAACTGTTTTTCGTGATCTTTTGCACCAGCATTAATGAACAGTACAGTGGCTGTGAGCATGCATTGTGTAAGCCTTAGACTCGGTGCAGAGAGGTATATAAAAATCACATCTGATGACTGTAAAGAGGCCAACGGAGATTTCGTCGGACCATAGCGGGATGAAGATTTTTTTTTTCTAATGACCGTACAGAAGACAGCGAGGGATGCAGATTTCAGTTGACGATATCGTTCCGAGGATTCTGTGGATCTTCCTGACGATCCCTCCCTCTCTCTGCTCCACCGCATCGCCATGCTCCTTCGCCCTGTGACAACGCTTTGACTCCCCTGTGACTGCTATTCACGCAGGTCAACAGTTTAATGATGACTTGATGTGAGTTATCATCAGACATTTATGTCAAGATCACGTCGTGAGAACATGACACAAACGGCAAACGAGATAACTAGTTCTCGGAGCATGCATTTATGTCAGCACGAATGTTGTGCCAGAAAACTCTTTAGAGAGCAGTCTCTCAGAAGATAAAAACTAGATGGTGGTTTTTCATAAGAAATTAAGGCAGAACTTTGATATGGGGTAAGAAGTGACGTCATAGGCCGGTCTATGTTATTTTGTCAGAGGTTTGGGGTTAGGCTTTGGGGTAGGGTTAGGTTTAGGTTTAGTTTATTAGGTACATTTGGGCAATTGAGTAGAGCAGACGACAAATGCCGCGAGCCATTTTTGTTATGGCCGTCGCGAGTTACCCCATATCAAAGCTGTGCCGAAATTAATTGCAGAGCTTTTTTTAGTTTATAAACGTCAGTGCGAAACGTACGTCACCAACCGCCTCCTCCCATCATCTTTATGAGGCGAGCCGGTAGTGCAGTCGGGAAAACGCTCTCGTCACAAATGAAGTCCATCTCCCCACCGCCGACGTGGGCCTGGGTTCAGTTCTTGTTTCGAGACATAAATACTTCTTTCTGGACGTCACCTGTAACATCCCGTTTGTTTGTTTTCTCCGAATACTGTAAGTTCCTCCACCCAACACCCGTCAAGGAGGCATCAGAGTGAAAACATTTCGTGTTTATTGTAAACGTCTAGGTGGAGGCGCTCTCTTGCCAAATATGCCAACCTTCCATCAGTTTCTTCTAACCACCCCACTCCCATTGTTGTCTTCAATTATCTCCCCTGTGGTTCAAACTTTGGGAATCAGGCCAGAGTGTCGGTCAGCCGTTGCGACCAAACCGCAAAACCGTTTAGACCGGTCAAGCTTGACTTCCGCGCGTGTTCCACTCCAACATTGAAACTCCCACCGTACCAGGGCGCGAACCAGCCCAAAGGTCATCTGAGGTCATGTCGACACTAACCCCCCTCAGGCCTTTAGGGGGGGGGGGGCGGAGAAACGTTCGTCGAGGCGCCCCGCTAAAGGCACCGCCAGGTGTAAACCTGTCATCTTCAAGAAAGACACCTCGCTGGCTTCCTTTTCTTTTGACTTTCATCGCAGGAGATGGCGACATTACCTGCCCGCGTAGGCACACGAAGTAGAAGCTAGACCACTGTTTTATGATACAGGTGGCAGCGGACCTCTTGTACAAGGGGAGCAGGACGTCCCTCCGTGTGATGCGAGGGGGAAGGGTGAGCCTTAGGTATGGAGGGAAGAAAGACTGGTCTTTCATAAAAAAAAAAAAGCAAACAAACATCCCCTTCACCTTTCGTAGGATTCTTTAGTAAATAAAGTTAATTTTACATGAATTTAACCTTTGCAGTTCTGGTTATACACTAAATTATTTATAAGTTGCTGTAGGGACCCACTAGGTTTGACTAATCGGTAATCTTGTCCAGGTTTCTTAATAAACACGAGTGGTTCGATACAGAGTCTGAAGAGACACAGGCTGTCGTAAGGACAGGATTTAACTAAAACAAATATTAATTTTTTTATATTATCTCTTATTTTTGGGGAATATTTTCCCCGAGACAGCGCATCTCCATACAAACCTTGGAGAAATATTAAAAATCCTCAGTTATTTCACTACACTTCTCTGATTAGTGAACTTTAATGAACTCTGGATCTCAACTCAACTATAGTTGTCATCTTCTCTCTGACAGTGAAGCTTACTAAGTTGCTTGAAGTGCGACTGAGATAAACACGTATGCACATACACTCACGAAAACAGACAACTTTCCGTCCTCCCTTTACTTACATCCTGGAAAGTAAAATTTAACTGGGCAAATGTCAACTCGTATGGGCTGTGACAAAAGGGAGGTCACTGACTTGCTGTCAACGAAGAAAACAGGCTTTCTTTTAACGCTAAGTATTATCTAGTACAATCCAATTCAACATGAAACATGTCAAGCATTTTTTGGCGTATGTTTAATTCGCTGCACCAGCTTGTCTTCACCTGCGACAACCTGCAGAGGTTTATTTTTAGACACGTGCTCGGCGGCCATTACCATTTCCACATATAATTGTCTAGCTGTGTAATGGATGTCGATTATGTCACTCGATAACAAGCTAGCATCGAGAGAGTTAAGAGCTGTTCCTTGCCCACTGAGTGCGTCATTAAATGCCAGCTACTTGCTTCTGAACGTCAGGTAAACAGGCAGAGGACGTCGCCCGCCTCGTCAGCCCAAGTGTCTGCACACAAGCGCTTGACGTTTAGTCTCTACCTGTGATGTTTATGCCCGTCACGGTTTGACGCTTTATTGTATCTTATGGTGTTCACACACACACACACACACACACACACACACACACACACACACACACACACACACACACAGACGAAGAGGTCGCGCCGTCACGGGTGAAGGGGTGTTACCTTCTGCTCAGTATCTCGCTCGTTCAGCCGTTCAACGATCCCTCAGTCTACAACCAGTCAACCAACTAACTAACCAATTAACCAGTCAAGCAGTCAAGCAACCAACCGATCAGTCAGTCAGGGTGGCAAGCTAGCGAGCATTCGACTTCCTGCTACATTTGGGATCGTATGGAACCTTCTAAACCGAAGACAAATAGTGAAATATCAATGTTATTTTCATTATTATTAACACGACTGCCGTGTAATGATTTGCCATACTCAAATATTTGACAGTGAGTGTCTGGTTAAGGAGGCCCTGCAGGGGGCTTTGGGGGTGGGGGGGGGAGAACATGATTTTCATCGGGTCTCGCTTTGCCATCAAGGTGACGAGTTGTGGGATGGGAAAAAGATTTAGTGTACAATCGGGGCAGAGAATTCTTCGGCCGGTGGAACAAGTTGTTTACATTCAAAGCACATCTTACGAAGATCTATAGTACTTGTGTTTTCCAGTAAGTTGTGTGTGCGTTTGTCTGTGCGTGTGTGTCTGTTACGACGCTCAGATGGCTTGGCTTGTAATACATGTCGTAGCTACAGACTACGCGATAAACAGGATTGCTTTTATGTAACGATCATACAACGCTCTCTTTCCTTACTTCTCTTCTTCCATTCCTTGGAATGGGCGCATGGCCTACCCAATAAACAGGTTCTTCTTCTTCTTCCTTCTCTTCATTTTCTTTCCCCTGTCTCTCTCTTCCTGATTTCGTCTCTGTGATCTGGTAGGGCAGTGCTAAGGACCTTTGCCCCAACTGTAGCGAGAATCCTGGGGTCAAATTTCATCTCAGGCAATAGGGTTCGCTCTGACTGCGACATCTGTCACCTGTTCTCATGCTTCCTCCCTCCTTATTACCCCCCTTCTCTCCTCGAGTACGAAATCGATGCCAGGCGGAAGAACTTTCTTATCAAATCAGCTGGGAAACCTAACCCACTCGTCCCCGTCTTCCCTCACCACACTCACGTTTTTCTTGTGCGCGCGAGTACACACGCGCGCGCACACACACACACACACGCACAACGGGGTGAGCCGTCACGCACAGACAAACCGCTACTATTCTTCCCCCACCATACCCCTCAGTCCAGGTCAGCAGCCCGTGACGTGTCCATGGCTTTCACCCCCTTTCCCCTACACACCCCTCCCCCTAGTTTGCCCCACCCACCCCGCTGCAGGAAGGAGCGATTCGCAGCTTGGGAGGTGGACGCCCCTGGGAAAGCTTGTTTGAAGACCGCTTGCTGGAAAAACAGGACTCGTGGGCCGCAGAATGGGGCCTGGAAATTGGACGCCTCGTCCTTACGGGCGCGTAGGGTATTGTCCGGCGATGCACATCCTAGCCTTATCATCCACAGTGGAAATTAGCTCCGCCATTCATCACCCACGTGAAGCAGGATTAGCTAATCACGTATCCTGTTTGTTAACTTACAGCGACTTTAGACAGGCAGTGAAAAAAAAAAGATTAATTTAACAGCCTCAGATTTTTCCTATTTTTCGAGATTTTTTAAAACTATTTTACTTTACCCATTTGTTTTAATCTTTCTGTCATTTTTCTGATGTTTTCAGTCTACATACTGTCTTTTGTGTGAAAAACGCGAAGCTGAGGACAAAGACCGATTCCACTGTTGTGTAATGCTGAAGCAATGGCCATATCTAGTTTTTGTTTTTGTTTCTTGACAAATGGTTAATGAGGTGAAGCAGGAAGACTGAAAGTGGCCGAGCACATTAGTTGTACCACTGAACAACACATAGATGTATATTGAGGAAATATACGTCTAGACCTAAGTTACAATCGAAGCAGAAGCACTAACTCGGACTCTACTCCCTCACCCCCCCCCCCACACACACACACACACACTCTCTCTCTCTCTATCACGCATACAGGCAGTTCGGTGGCTCAACGGTTAGCGTCTGTCACCAAGAGGCAGGGTTGGCTGCCCTGGGTTCAGATCTCGTCTCGGGCACACGGGTCATGTGGCATCTGTTTACAGGGCTGGCAGCCTTACCGTGATATAGCCTTAGTTGGTGGCTCGGCACAAAACACCAACTCTCCACCCCCTCTCTCACTCATGCACCAGATAACAGCTTAAAACAGGGAATTTTAAGGATAAGAAAGAAAAATTACCAAAAGGTTGTTGACACTCGGCTATTCCGGCGATAAAAGCATATTTAAGATGGTTATTACACACGTTGGAACATTATGGACCTATTTTCAATATACAATATCAAGGGGAGAAAGTGTCACAACAAAAACAGAGACAACGCTCGCGAAACAGCCGCTGAAATTAAGGCTAAAGATGGCACTTCCAAAACGTAAACTGCTCGCTGCCTCTCCACGGGGTCAGGGGGCCGCCAAAGCAAGGCGCCCGGAGGAGTTAAAGAGCGTCACGGAAGGGCTGGGGACAAAAGGATGAACAACAGGCCGAAAACGATCACAGAGGAAGCTACCCCCTCCCCCTCCCAGCCCTCCCTTCCCCACTTCGCCCGGTTGGCCGACAGGCGGTTGTGTTCGCAAGCGACCAGCAGCGATATGATGTCTCGGACAGTTGGGCAAGTGCATGGCCATGTTTGTGTTTCGCAAGGAATCAGCTCTGATGCAATATGCTGGGTGGTGGCTGCTCCCCCAGCTATGAAAATACAGCTTCGGGACGGTCCTTCGCCTGGAACAAACTGAGGAAACACGTGTATTGGTTATGAATGTTATTTTAGAAGTGAAGCACGAAAATGCCTTTCACATAGAAGATGACTGATTCCTGTAAGAGTTAATATGTATGCCCATAGTTTGTATGGTATAACAGTGGTAAGGACATTGCTACCTGGTTGCATAGTACTAGTAGTTGCTCGATAGATAACATTGTCCTATTCCCCTCGTTGGTCTTACTCCTCCCTGATCACTTTAGTTTGTTTTATTTTACTTTCTCTCCTTCTGATTGTTCTTCAGCTTTCTCTGTCTGATAAATAGGAAATGACATCAAATATTCGTGAGCAAATATAAAAATAATCCCTCTCCCTCCTCCCAAATCGGTGTGATGACTTCTTCGTGTTGCGGCGAGCACTGGCGGATTCTCCCCCTCCCCTCCTCCCCTGATCTGACCTAAGCCGAACCTTTTCAAGTCAAATCCTGGATCCGCCCCAACGATGTTTCTCCGCCTTACCACTCTCCCTTTACCTGTTCTCCTAACTTTATTGCTGTAAAGCGGATGACCTTCTGTCTATCCCCCCCACTCCTGGACAACCACCACCAGTACTAAGCGACATGGACCCAAAAAGCAACAAACTTCAAGCGACACAGAAGACAACTGTGTGGTACTAAAGATCCTGGGGACAAAAACGCTTTGCACGGGGCCCTCCCCAACTGCTCGGCGCTTTGAAGGGGACCAGGGGGAGGGTGCTAAGGTAGGGTGTCACTTGTTGCAAAATGGCGTCCAGGTTTTTTTCGTCTTCTTTGGCCCCCTTGTAGACAGCACGATGGCTTGCAGAGAAAGTAAACGATATCACTTTTTTTTCTCGCTCGAGATTTATATTCGGTTAATGGTTTGGCTTACAATTACATCCTCCTGCATCCTTGAAACCACCGTGACACACACTGCTTTGCACCTCATGTAAGCCTTGTGACACGGTGACATTCTTGACTGTTGTATCTGCCAGTCTGCATAGGCGCTACACTAGGGTATGCATTTGTGCGCGCTTGTCACGCATTGCGCGTGCAATATATGGGCGTGCGTTACTGAGGTGAGCTTGTGAGCCTCGTGGGAAGAAAGAGAACGAAAAAAAATATTGAGAAATCACTTACTTTTCAAATTTGTGGAATACGCGTACCTTACAGTTATTGTTCACATTTTGTTTTCTTCCAAAACAGATTCCTAAACAGATTGACTTGCTCAACACTCCAGTTTTCTATCACAGAATAGTATTTTTAGAGGCAACGACAAGGCAATAGGTTGATGCCATTACATGCAACGATAAGCCAATAAGTTGATGTGATTAGAATTCTCGAGTTATTAATACATACGAAGTGGTCTGATGACGAGCCCATGAAAAGTCTCTCGGTACTGTAGCTACCCAGACTGCTACCAGTTTGTAGGGTTTTGTAGATGCACCCGAGCCGACCGTGACGGGTGGCTGGCTAAACGGCAGAGACGCTTAGTGGATAGGGTATCACAGGCAGTCCTCGATGCAAGCACCGGTCAGAAACAAAAGACCATCCAAGGTTTAGAAGCTACCCCGCTCTCCTTACTCCTCCCCCACCCCCTGCCCGCTTCTTTCACGAACTTATACCAACCGTCGTCCTCTACTCCCTCCCCAACAACAAACCTTCTTTTCCTTTTATTGCGACTGTAATACCCCCCTCCCTCCACACACACGCACAGTCTCCCGCCACCCCTCTGTACCTTCAGGCTGCACGTGCAGCTGTTTTGGTCGTCTGAATGGTTTGGCGGCCACAAAGGAGGACCGGCAGACATACAGGGGATCGGCGTTTTATTGGAGCGCACGCACGAAACACGGTGCAGTAGCGCATCTGTTACCCTCCAAGATCCTTCACCCGGATGCGTGTTGTGTGGGGTTGCACAACGCAGTACAAAAAGTTTGTCACTTTGGCGGCATTACCCCCTACCAATCCTTTCCCTTTGCGTGGGTGTTTGCCGGGTTGAGAAAATACGTCACGTGACGACAGAGGCAGGTAAATCACGTCTTATTATTTTCAAATGAAACCCCCCCAAGAAGAATCGGGTATGAGAAGAAAAGTTTGGATGTTGTTCTTTAAACTGTCAACAGCAAAAATAGTTTGAGACCGCTCTTTACTTTTATATTTGAAGATGGGATGCTGGCGAAAATAGTGTCGCTCTTGGTTATTAGGTTGCTCGGGACCAGCGATCGTGAGGGCGGTACCCATCTCCTCACCCTGGTTGCAGTACCTTTTCAAACCCTCTATAACGTAAGGTATCCCCTCCGCAGCTTCGTCAAATTGGAAAAATACGCGAGGTCACACGGGTATCGAACGAACTGGAGTAGCACTTTTGGGTTTTGATGCCAATGCCCTTGCCACTAGTTTATCGAGTTTAGGATAACGTATCTCTGATGGAGACTGTTCTACGTATGCTAGAATTGCGACAAAGTAAATAAAATAAAGCCAGCATTGGCAACAAAATCTATACAAATATACAGCCGTTGATAGGAGAGAGTTATTAAAACAGGCGAACACAAGTTTACAAAGTGTCTCAAAAGTTGCTACCAGTCCCTGCAACTTTATCTTTACATTGTCACGGAGTTACCTTTACCTACATTGTGCCCAAAGCTACAAAAATGATCGCGTGGATGCAGAAAGATAAGAGTAATGGTGGAACTCAACGCCTCGTCGACGCGAAATGGAATTGCCTTCAGGAGGGGGGGCGAAAACTTGACTCCCGGCACCGGCTCAGCCTTTGCCCTTCACAGCAGTTCCCAAGCCAGTGGCAAGCCCAGCGTCTTGGTCGCCGTCTTTCTAGCGGCCACAATTAAAGGTTGTGTGCGACCCAGTATGAAGAAACGAAGCCAATTCGGGCCTGTCAAAATAATGATAAATGGATTAGCTTGGGACGGGACCCAAAGAGCAATGGGAGTGGAGGTGTGGGAAGGGTAAGAGGGGAGACGTGGAAGCTCTGAGGACGGAGTCGGCGAGAGAAGCCGACACGCAGAGAGTTGCCCAGCCCGAGTTGGCCATACTTTGCGTGAAAGGACCTCGAGAGCAAGTAGACATCTTGATCCGGGTCCTCGGAAAGGACCAGTTACAGACCCGCGAGACTGCAACTCCAGATGGGACTTACGTCCAGACGTTCTTGCATCTAGAGAATTTTTTTTCCTCTGGGCATCGGGGCAAAGCTAAATACCTTTGTTTTGTGTCGCTAGGGAACCGACAGTTTGTCGAACTTTCAACCATTTACTGAGGCCGGTCGATTCTTTTTTTTTTTTTTTTTTAATCTACCGACTTATGCCGCGCTTGTGCACACCCTGGCCAGTGAAAATGCAGTACTTCAAATATCTGAACTATTTACTGCTTTCGTGGTGGTTAAAGCGAGTGGATTTTTTGCAAACGTTGTAGGTTCGTGTTTCTGTATATCTTTTATTTCTTTCTTGGTACAAACATTGCTTTCATATTTTTTGTTTTGGAGAGTTTGTGTGTATATGTATTTTAACGTGTTAGCTCAACATTTATGATTAAGACACCTTTGGGTTTTGGGTTAGGTTTTAGGTTAGGGTTAATTTAGAGCTTAGGTGTAGGATATTATTTTGGCCATAAAAACACCCAAAACAATTTAGGTCAAAATGTATTATAAATATATAATGAAATAATTTTTTGTTGTTGTCATTACCACCATAACACCCTTTTAAAAAAGACACCTTAACAGTAATGGTCTGTATTAGACAAGGTACTTAATGCTGATTATTTATTTCAGTCAATTACTTCACTTTAACTAGCCTGTACAGGTCTCATTTTTGCAGAATGATGTTTTCCAGTTTATTAAACTGCGTATGATGACAACCAGAGAGTTGAAAGTGGACGAGTATGTTAACAGTTCATTTTTTTCGGTTTAAAATGTGTTGTCAGCTGCCCTATATCAAACACAGAATAGACAGCACTGTTAGTGTAGACAAGTCTTATACGTTTGTGTCACAAAAAAGTGCTGAGAGCAACAGTATCAGAAGTATTACAGTTTGAATATACAAAGAGAAACGTAATGGAGGTGCGAAAAAAAAAGAAATATCACGGTGACACCGGCGGACAAATATTCTAAATTGTGAGTTGATATTATCTCAAAACCACGATCAGGTGAGAAAGGCGAAGGTTACGATAGCACATACAGGTGACAAAAGCAGAAACTGTAGCACACTTATATAGTCTGGTGCGATTAGGTGAGACCAACGGACTAATCTGACGAAACATGCGGACAGGAAAGGGCAATCACATACAGTCGTTCGACGGCAGCTGAGAGGAGTTCACCGAAATATTGCAGCATCAGCGACCAAGGATAGAATGCATCACTGTGAATAGTGATGACGATGCGATGCGAGTGATGAAAAGCGATGAGACCAATCCACACGATGTCGACTTTTCGATGTTACGTCCACATCACAATTTTTTTTTTTTGTTTTGTTCAAACGGATCATTTGGCAAGATCCGTCAATTCCCCATGTTTCACTCGCAGCCGCACACACACACAGTCCGCGAGCGGATCCCCTGCACTCTTGTGCGTGTGAAATGAAGGCGACAGTGTAACGAAACGCAAAATTCTCATCTCCGATCCATGTTTTCGGTCCACCCGATTTGCATAAAGCGCACGATCACGTGCTCGTGCCTCTGCCCTCTCCATTAGTCGACCCCACGAAGAGGTGGTAGGGTGGGTGAGCAGTGAGCGAGACGCATTTACTGGCACTGTGCAATGGCAAGCTTGCGGAAATTCTACTCGTAAGCACCTACAACGCGCGTGCGCATTTTGTGTGTGTGTGTGTGTGCGTGTGTGTGTGTGTGTGTCCATGACAACTTAAATAAAATACAGAAAGCAGTCCCCTACCCTCAAATGACAGTGTAGAAAAGCTGTCACTCTTTAAACGGAAGCAAAGCATTAACTTAAACAAGCACCAAAGTGACGTCACACTCCCCCTCCTCATCGAACCGTCCCCCGCCTGTGTGCGTGCTTGTCACGTGCGCTCGTTCAAGGTTCGACGGCGGCTGATGGTGGCGGGCGAAGGGAAGTGCCCGACATGTCACCTCGCCGACAGCTCGCAAGCTGTTTATTACTGCCATATCGCTCGCATCATACACGCCCCATTATCCAGGGAAGCGGCCGTGGATTATCACCCCTTTTGCTGCCGCGTTCCCAAAAAGTCACAAATTGACACTTGCGCCTGACACCCATTTTCGGGTTTCTCTGATTCAGACATGGAACCAATCGGCGTCAGCGAGCAGGAGTGGGGGGAAAAAATCGTATTTTCATATCCCCATCACATGCATGTCCCGAGCAATAGCCCAGAGGGAAATCTGGCCGCGTAGAAAGAAAGTTTTGTAAAACTGTGAAGAGGGAAGCCGAAGATCAATCATATGGCCCGAAGTTTGCAGAAGCGAATGATTTGATCCGTGCGATACAATTAATCTGGTGCGAGCTTAATTAAGCACGGTCAAACGTGGGGAAGATGGAAAAGATTCTATATGTGAGTCGTAAAGTCCCGTTATAGCCTCATCTTTGTTTGTTTAAGTCCACGGCAAAAAAATAAAACGAGCAGCCATTAGAAAGCAGGAAATCGCCGCACAGTCTGACTACCTTCGTCCGTTGACTCTGCGAGTTAAGAAACTCCTTGATGTTAACCTAATTCTACGTTTGCTAATGGCAAAGGAATCGAACAAGCGAGACATCATCATCATCATCATCATCATCATCATCATCATCATCATCATCATCATCATCATCATCATCATCATCATCACACAAGTGTTCACATTCACCATAATTTGTTATGTAAGCACTGTAGTAAATGCATAATATATATATATATATATAATGCGTTTTCCTTCGTGATTATATGAAAGAAACCCTCTAATAATTAATACATCCTTTATTACCTCCTACTACATGACACATAAGCTTATCTTTGCTAGTCAGAGAATTGGGTATGATAGACACACTTTTAACATGCGACATTTAAGCAAGTCACTGTATCAACTGGCATCGAAAAGTAAGTAGACAACAAGTAGCTCAATTTGGAAATCATAACCAGCTTAGAATAATGACCGAATTCTATACAGCAAAGGTTTTTATCATCTGTTGTCGACAAAGCAATAGAGAAAATTTTTTTTGATACAGCGTATGTGTGCTTAATTCTAGACCATAAAATTCCCTCTGACTTATGTGTCAGAAAATGTAGCTTTGCCTTCAAATTTTAATCAGTTTTCCTGGGTCCAACACAACTAAAGTTACTAGTTGGAACTGTAAGTCACTGAACCATGTCCAGCCCTCTCCTTAGTTTGTCTGCATCGTACACTGTGGGGTAACGAGAGAGGCTGGAACTGGTGTGTTTAGGAGTTTCCAAGTCCCACAGAGTCGGGTTTTTTACAATTTAAGTTGACAGCAGCATTCATGTTGTGACTGACGTGAAGTCAACTGAGGCGTTATTAAGGGCTTGACGTCCGCTCTCGACTTCTGCAACGTGTATTTTCTTGAAACCGGAAATTGTCAAGCGCCTTCTTCAGCTCTGGAGAGGTCGCATTCAAAAAGCTGATGATGATTTGAAAATAGGTCCTAAGTGTTCTGACTTCCTGGAGAGCGGGAAAAACAAGGGGCTTGGGAGTAAATGTCTGTAAGCGTTCAGGATGTACAAGACCACCTCGTGGTCATGGTCAGATGCGCTTTCCAGGAGCCTGGGCGAGAGCAGGAAACGTCAGAGAGTAAAGCAAACTCTTGCGAACGCAGAGCACAATGTTCTGCTGACAATATGGACGATAGTCTTACGCCAATGACGCCTTTGTATGGAGGATTCATTACTCTTTTGGTTTTTTGGTCAATTTTGCTCCTGGACAAAGATAGCTAATACTGTTTATGTGCTTGTGTAAAAGTGCATAGAGGTGTGTAGCAGTGTGGGAATTTTCTCTTGCAATTTTCTCTCTCTCGCTGTGTGTGTGTGTGTGTGTGTGTGTGTGTGTGTGTGTGTGTGTGTGTGTGTGTAGGTGTGTGTAGGTGTGTGTGTGTATTACAGACACATATATTAACGAACAGAGGCACAGACATAGATGTGTCTTATTTCCAGTATTTCAATTTTTTACAAACTACAATCTTACAAAACAACATAGTTAATTCAGGATCTTGTTTTGCCTGTGTTATTACGTCAACCATTCAGAACATGTTCTTCATCCTGCGTTCGCACAGTAGCCCGTGCCGTGCGTTGCTCTGTCTAGTTTGTCATTACCAGTGATGTCACTCTGGAGGAAGCAGACCAACCAATGAGACCCCCCAACACCCACCTCTCTCCACACACACACACACTCACGACCTTGTCCCTCGACTCGCTGCGGACCAGATGTTGAGGTGCCAACATCAAAACAATATTGAGTCTGGCGAATTTAATTTTCACGTGCGCTCCTCCGCGCGTGCGTCCGTGCCGTGCATAAGTAGCGCGCGCCGTCAATTTAAGGCCTGAGAGAACGATGGGGCGAGTTAGTCATCAATTTACAGGCTGTCCTGCGGGAGCAGGGGTGGCCTCGGCGAGAACCATGGCGACTGCGGCTCATGGCTTCTGCCAGACGGATCCGTTTTTTTGCTCTAAAGTCTAAACCGTAACTTTCAACTATATGGATGGATTAAAAAAAAGCGAAAAGTAGAAATTGTTCTTTCTCAAGATAATGTGTGCTTATCCCCACTGCCATTGCTACTACCTGTGACTAATCTTAGGGAATATCTCTAAAAAAAAATTAACAGTCAAAAACAGGAGAAATCAGTGATATACTAATTTTAAAAAAAACCCCAGAAAATGGAAAACTCGTATTTCATATTTGTTGCCGTTTCGAGTCCGGCAAAAATATTAACGGCATATTACCGACGTTAGGCGCTTCTCGCATTAAAGTTTCGTCACGTGACAGGATTGTATTGAGCGTTAGATATCCAAGATTAAAGGGAAATAACTAGTCCTTCTGAAACCTTAGTAACGAGGAAGTTGCAGTTTGATATCATCCATGCCTATGTTTTAAGTTGGCAGTGCAAACTGGGTGCAGTTTCAAAATCTGTATTGTTGTTTTAAATATCATTTCACCTCCGTGCTAACTCCATTAGTCATCGTTTTAACGATACGCGAGACTATTTTTTGTCTCGGAATATGCTGTTGTAATGCAGAACATTGAAAGTTCGCTACAGAAACCTGAAACTACATGTTGCGCGAGAAAAAAAAAAAAAAACAACAGGATCAGGCATTCATTCATTCCGTCCGTCCGTCCGTTAGTCAGTCAAATCCTTTCCATCTTCTCCTTTTTATTAACAGATCCACTCTGACTGTTGGAATTTTTTTCATTTTAACTTTTTATGAGATGTTTTCAGTTTTTGTTACCCAGAAGACACAAGACGGCAATCCTGCAACTTCATCAGCATACCGCACGTCAACAACCGAAGGGCATTTATAAAAGACATGTAAAGGAAAGTCTAAATTACCAGTAAACTGCCACAACGTAGACCCAAAATTGTGAACTTATTTTTTCCTACTTTAAAAAGACATTGCTTTGCCAAAAAATGGGGTTCATTAGCCCCTGCGGCCTTGCAAGAAATGGCAAAGCATGCGAGACGACTCTGTAACAGTCCTTCCTCCAGGATATTTAAGAAAATATGTTGCTTGATACCGGAGAAAACATTCACACGAAAGCTGGGATCGGACTTGACCTGAAGGCAGAATGGCCGAATGGAGCATCCCCGCTCTGCCAGTGAACAGATGGCGGTTTCTGAAGGACATGACAGGACGAGGAAGCACATAGTGGTGGCAAACGTGGACTCATCCATAGAGCAGACAAACACTTTTAATGGGCGAAAATCAACAAAAGCAGAATCTCTGATGGCATGCTTGGGTCGTCCAGAGTAAGAAAACACTTCGCTGGAGAGAAAGGAAATGAAAACGCTTCTCTCTTCTCGTTACCTCCCGAGACGACGCGGCCTTGTAGTCGGGAGGGTGGCGACTTTACATTTGCTCTGAGCAGGAGGGGAGAGAAAACACGAGGCCAGCGAAGAAGAGAGAGAGAGAGAGGCATAGGAAGAGACAGAAAGAGAGACAGAGATGGAGAGAGACAGAGAGAGCCCTGCGCGCAGCATATTGCTGGCCAGGAGTTCAGGACAGGGCTCATTTCAAGACAGCAATTAAATAATTTTAATCTCTTATTTCTCCAAAAAGCGCCTCCTGTCACTGGTTAAACAACAGAAATCTAGGGTCAATCGGTCAACGCTATTATCATCTCAATCTGTTTTAAACAAGTACTTTTTTTCTTATTTGTAACTTTGTACCTTGTGTCTTCTAGAAGCGGGTACAAATGCGGGCTTCACACATTATTTGGAAACTTGGATATGCTGACATACCTGTGATCTAGGCACTAAATTCTCTTACAGTCTTATAAATTACTTCACACCTTCATTCTTGAAGACTGTCTTTTGGCATTTGTATGCTTAGCTGTTGAAACACAAAAGACTGTCTTTCATCGTTAATGTTGAGGTTTGAAACTTGGATGAGCTGAGTATTACGGCGTGAGCAAGTGACTCTGTAATTAGTAGTCCGTGATTAGGATCCGATCCGAGTGTGACGCAAATTTTGAAAAAAAATGAGGATCGCGCAAAATCAGGAATACCTCCAAGGTCCAGCTTATTGCCGCCAGATTGACCAGTCGCCTTCAAACCTGCGGTCACAGCCGGCTTGAAGAATCGCCCGCGAACGAAATCCAACCCCTGGGGTGGCAACTCGTTTGCCGAACACAAACGCCTCATCTAGCCAACGTTCATGGTTTTCTTTCCGCTTGTTTTATCAGGTGCTGATCCTAACGTTGATCAAACAACTCTCGCCAAACAACGCGGTCTCTCGTCACACGTCGCTTTTGAAGCGTTTTCTCTGGCAGTCGTCAACTGCCGGCATGCAGGCTTTGGGGAGGACAATTTTTGCCGCCCTTTATCTAATTATCTCCTTCTCTTCAGCGTGGTCCAAAGCCTCGCGCACTGTTTGTTCATTTCATTTTGCGAGGCGAGATATGATTTCGCTAGGTTTTATTGGCTGCTGCCGGTCAGCGAAGACCTCACCACGTACACGCTCGCCGACCAGCTTCCTAAAGTCACTTCATCCCGCAACATGGCCGGCTGACGCGGTGAATGGGAAAGGCCGTGAGCAGTGCTAATACACTTCGGAAAGATTTTTATTCGCTTTTGGTGTCACAGGCAGTCGCTATAATCAGCATCAAATTTGGAGACCAGAACAGCGCGAGGAATCAATTTCGCCGGGCTGATTACACACGCAACGCGCCTAATTGCCGAAATATCCGTTTTTGTATCCGACGACCTGTCGGTCTGCCGTGCTCTCGTGGAATCCTGGGCTTCTGTCAGCTCCACCCCACACTACACCCTACTGTTTTCCATGGTAACTCTCTCTCTCCCCCTTTTCTCTCTTTCTGTCTCCTTTCACTCTCTTTCTCTTTTCTCTTGCTCTCTCTCTCTCTCAGGAACTCCCGTGGGAGGTCCAAATGAGTGGGTTCTCAACCAGCATGGCGGGGATCTGGCCAGGACGAAGAGAGAGCGGGTCGAGGAAAGACGTAGAACTTGAGGGAAATTGAAAGAAAATCGTCCTGACGTTCGATTTTAAGCCTCTAAGTGGCCAACTTCGAAACGTTGTTAACAAATATTTCTCCAACGAGTTTGAAAATTATCCGAGTTATTGCCTCGTCTACGTTAGTGACACCGTGTGGGAGAAAACAGATTCTTCCCTTAAATCCACCATTAAATGCTTTATCGCTTGTTTGGCACATTATGTTGCACAGATGCTAGCGCTAGCTCCTTAGGGATTAGTTGTGTGCTAACACGAGAACAAGGATTTTGATCGCAATCCGGCATCATTATGAGAGGAAACCTTTTCTGCGAGTAAGCCCTCTGGAAAGTAATCTAGAGAAGGATTTCAGAAAGCAATGCTGTATAAGACTTTTTCAGGGGGGAAAGATTTTGCTAGTAGAAGAGTTCGTTCTTCTGAGAGTGAGCTAAGAGGGCTGTTAAGAAGTTCGACTACTCAAGAATTGTACTTCATACCTTGAAGAGTTGGTTTTGCCAAAAACCTTGTAAATGTGTTTTCTATGGGTGTTTCCAAAATGCTTTCACTTGAGTCAATTGACCTTGGAATAAGCTTTTATTTCTTTGCGACTGAAAGCAGGGACTGAAAGACGTAGGCCTGCTCTTCGAAATAGTTAAGATTAATGACAGGATTGTGCATGTCAGGGTAGACAGTAACCCATACCTATGTAACCATAATTTGACAGAAACTGCAATTCTGTGGTTATTACGTCAAGGATTATCTGGAACACTTAGAGGAGTAGATAAATACAAATGTGGTTTCGACACCATCCACCTCGTTTCCTTCCACCCCCTTTCGCCAAGTTCCTTATTTCTGGTTGGTCCAAACTGGATCATGTCAAGAGATGTAAAGACAGGATTGATTCTGTAACTGTTGTCGAGACAGAATGTCCTAGCCCCCGAGAAGGTTGGTTTTTGCATGATTATTTTATAAACCGCGAGCAAAGCATATTGTAATGCAAATCTTTGCACAGTCGTGAGTCCGTTGCAGTCAGGGCTGTAATGGTCAATACGATTAAAGTGCTTGAAAGAGTGAAAAATCAGATTTTCAAACCCGTGTTACTTGTGGTTGTAGCACTAATTGAATTGTCTCGATGCGTGAAAGACATGGAAAGGTTATACAGGCGAGGAGACCAGGGCCAGAAGTGTTCGATGCCTGGGCTGCACGCTGCTTCCTTTCTTTAGAAAATATACTTTGTGGTTTTTTTTCTTGCTCCTTCTTCATCTTCAAAGTAACCAAAAAATGTCATCGATATGATTAATAGGTTATGAAAACCCGCTATCGGTCCATGTAAGAAAAACGGGTTCGCTCTAATCAAAGCTCCAGATGTTGCCAGCGACGAAGTCGAATGAGATATTATTCTAAGGTGTTATTTTAATGGACTGTTAAAAAGTGAGGAAAAAATACAAGTAAGTGCGTTTATTTTTGTTTACGTGGTGGAGCGAGCAAACGCAGTGAGCTGCATAATTGTTTGTTTGTTTGTTTATTTATTTATTCTGTCATCCTCGGTCTTGTCCAGCCCTGTTCTCACTGTGGATATTGATTTTTTGTGACTCTCACCGACTCGCTCTCACTCTTTCTCTTTCTCAGTCTCTCTCTTTTCCCAGCTTCCCTCCAATGTTTGTGTTTCTTCGTCATCGTTGTCGCTCCGGCCTCTACATTCCGACCCTAAGAAAACAGTCTGCTCCTATTTTGGAACTTATGAATATTTATACCATACCTTGACAATGAGAAGCACTTATACCCCTTTTTTCCCCTTTCCGGAAGAGCTAAGGATCGATTCCATTTCTGCCTTTGCCCCTTGCCACAAGAAGCGCAGGCGGGTAGGCAAGGCCCCAGCCCCTTCCCGCCAAGTGGTCTCGCTCTTCGGAAAAGGAATTAGTTTTCATGTTCAGGGAGCTCCCTGACTGTTCGTGCATCGCAGGACGCGCAAACCAATGAGTTCTGTCCTCGCCGCTTTCCTCTACTTGCCTCGGCTCCTTTTATATTCTGAGGAGTGTTTAGGTATTAGACCTCAGTCTCAGGCCAGACCCTTTATCGGAAAACGTGACGCTAATAGCATATTTATATTATTCATGAGATTCCTTCGGCTCTTTGTCTGGGACGAAAATTAGGAAGAGGGATGCTCTCTCAAAAACCAGTTAACAGAGAGCTGCTGAATTTTAACCACCGCATTCTCGTAATCCGATCTGCTATTGGGTTCGTGAATAATTTTATCTCATCGCCGTTTTTCTCCGCTTGCCAAAGAATCGCCGCTTTAGTCCCTCGCCAGTGGCCGGAGCAGGGAAGTTGGGCTGGACGCCGGAGTTTTCTCTCGGGCTCGTAGGTCGGGTGCGCACATAAAGTTGACCTGCCTTGGTGTCGTCTGGTCGTGGTGGTGGTGGTGGTGGTGGTGGTGTAGACTTCAAGTCTGTGGTGGCCCGCCATACTCGTCACGAGGCCCGAGAGCGGCGAGTCGCTGTGTGGTGACGTTTGAAGTCGCGTCTTGGATTATCACTTCGAGGCTGAACTGTAGACGTGCATGTATTTCCCTCTGCTTGTGTCAGTGCGTGCGTGTTCTCGCTGTGCCGCTCCTTTGCACGCAAGGTGGGTTATCTACCGTTTCCATTTCCACAGCCCATGTCTTCTGCTTCCAGCAACACCTTACCGGAAGTGCGACGTGCAGCTGGTTGATGAACGGTGGGCGGGCAGGTTGTCAGCAGGCGTCACCTGCTAATGGATACCACATCTCTTGATTTACTCGTCTCTCGCAGGTAAGCCTCGCCCTTTATTGCATTTCTCTTCTCTTTCACTCCATGGTCCCCTACCACACAAGACGTGTCACCTTTCTTTTTCTTCTGTTAGGGAGTCCCCCCCCCCACTACCACCTCTTTCTCCTATTTCACCCCCTTTTCTTTTCATACCATGTCTACGGACCACAATCATTTGCACTTTTTATGTCGAAAGCAATTGTCTCCTGGTGCCAAGACTGGTCTATGCCTTACGTAGGTGCAGGCCGGGGAAGGTGTTGTCATCTCATGCAACACTTCGACAGCTTTTAATGCGGGACTCTCTTTTTTTTCTCTCTCCTCTACACTACCCTTCTGTCCCTCCGTTTCTCTCAAACTACTTACCCTCCCTCTAGCTTTTTAGTCTTTCCCTCCCTTCTTTTCTGTTTTATTTCACTTTTTTTTTAGTCCCTCGCCGGGTTTTCTTTTAAACAGGTCGCTTGTTCCGTCTCGCTCTGTCTTTTATCTATCGTCGCAAGCCAGTTTTCCATTTTAATTCCCCAAAGCCCTTCAAGAGGACAGAAAGGTTTTATCGCTTTACAATCAACGTTAGCCCATTTTGAAATTTTATGGCACGGTCCTGTTCCCAGACTGGCGAGACACAATGCGGCTACTGTGGGGGGTGCCGGGAGACCTCCGTTCTCCCCAGCGCCCTCGAAAGACGGTGGTATTGCCAATTGTATGGCTTTTTTTCTGTCGCGTCAGCTGAAAGTGCTGAACACGACCCTTCGCTTCTCTTCTCTTTCTTGCCCGGATGCTAGACTTCGCAAAGGCACCCAAAAAGCTTGCCTTTCGTTAGTCGACCGTTGCTTGGTAATTACACCCCAGAAATATTTGCGCCACTGGTTCACAGTTTGAGAAGAGCGTAGAAAGATCCGAGCGATTTATGTGTTCATCATCATAGTTCATCGTGATAGTCCGCGCAGCCGGTCATGTCGACAGTGCTTGAAAATTTACTGCGAAGCTTAACTGGTCGTGGGGTGTTTTGTTGCTGGTGGTGGCGACACCATTCGTCGGTCTTGGAAATCCTGCAACTGAATGTCACCGCATGCGTCCTGTAGAACGCTGATTCTGCTTCACACCAGACTGATAGATAACAAAATAGTTGTAGGAAGACCGGGGCACCCTTCTGGGAACACCCAGAATTATAATGCATGCAGGATTCAAGTACTCGATAAGCAATGCGAGAGAACTTACATCGTCTAAATTATTTTAGATATAAATAAAATGCCCGATTGTGTGTACGCATTCATGCGTGAATTTATGTCCTGTCACCATAGCAGGAAGCCATTTCAACGTGTCATCCTTTGGTGCCAGACCACAACCTCAGTCGCAGTGTGACTATCAACATTCCCCATACAAATGACATCTCCCCTTTTAGATTTCAAAACAGCGTCCAATCGTTTTCTTAAAATAATTACCATTTCGTGTCTTATTGCCAAAAACATGCTATTGCATTATCCTATTTTCTCTTGAACAGCTGTTTGTTTGACTACCCAGGCTGTTTTTGTTTTGTGAGAGGGTCCCGTGGTCTAGCGGCTGCTTAGAAAGAGAAGTGTAAGTGTCTAGGGCATGGCATGTGGCAGGGTCTCTCCTTTTATTTTCTTTAGCTATCCTGATACAACAGGGACATCTGCTTGGTGACCAAGTGTGGAGTGGGAGCATCTTTCCACAGACCTGTGCGAGTCGATCTAGTGGCATGTTTCAAAACCCCAGAGAGAAAAATTAGAAGAAATAAAATCTCTTGCTGTCTGTATCATTGACTAGTGCTTTAAAGTACATATACCCGACTAAGGGGCACAATTAGATCGTCTATAGTTGGCTGGATTGCGTTCAGCCGTTACTGCGTATTGCATTTGGCGAGGGAGGTCTGCAAGTTTGACTGACAAGACAATGTCATAGCTGGAAATCAGAGAAGGACACGATCTGGCTGTCACACGAGGCTAGGAGTGACACACGAGAGATGCCCCTCGGAACAACTGCTACCCCTTCTCTGCTTCTGCAACCAACATCTGTTACCATGAATCACCACGACGAGAAAGCATGTGAGCATTTGAAGAGACCAATATGGAGGGAGGGAGAGAGTGAGGGAGGAAAAACATGACGGCAGTACAGTTTACACAGGAAGCTGGAGAGGAGGGGGTGCGATGATGAAGGAAATCTATGTTTTGTGGATAGATGGTGGGTTTTTTTAAAAAAAAAAGGGAAAACATAAAATAATACCACTATTCTCAGAGATATGCGTGGGAGAGTGACCCCAACGTTAATGACTGCTCTCTCTCTATGTATATATATAAATGGCATTTACTTCACGCAGTTGTTGCCGCATTTTGTCGAGTTAAACGAAAGTAATTAATTATTCACCAGGTATACAAAGACTGACATGGAACACAGCAGGTTTCTTAAAATTCACATCAATACTTAGTACTCAAGCTTAGAACTTTACTAGGTCTTGGTCGCGTACACAGAATCAATCAATCAATCAATCAATCAATCAATCAATCAATCAATCAATCAATCAATCAATCAATCAGATTATGCTTTTAAACCATACTCAGACATCACGTTAAAATCCACCTAAACACCTTTGTATATTGTGGCTAGTTATCCTTTTCCCAGTAAACTGAGTAAAGTGTGAATGCGTCCTGTGGTCTGTTGTCACGAAACACACTTTTTTTATCAACTTGTTATCAGTTTTACGACCGAGTGACGGAAGGCGGGGTCGATCAGAGAAGACGGAGCAAAAGACAATGGATGAGACCAAAAGAAACAAACAAAAAACAAGAACAATTTGATGAGAAACTTTCAAACAAAGGCAAGAATTTATTCACAACAGGGCCAATGTTTGAAAAAAAGCAGCAAGCAATGGACCGCGAGCAAAGGATAAATTGTTTATCATATTCATTGACCTCACTGACCTCGCGGCAGACCGTGGTCTATAAGCTAGCGGGTGGCATCCTTTTGACACTCCCAGCACAATAGGGCCAGCCTAGGGACAAATCCACAAGAGGCCTATTGTAAAAGTCAGTGCGTGACAAAGTCAATTTAAAGAAGCGTGTTATCATCCTCTGTTGGGGGTAAAACAACCACAGAAAATGACAAACACAATCACATCACAACAAAAGTTTAATAGCTGCATGCTATCACTACTGCATGCTCTCCCGTTATTTTCTAACTTGAAAAAGTGAAAGTCAGACCTGGGTAACACCTGCCTTAAATGAAATCCAGTTCGTGACATCTGTAGAGCGTGAAAGCTTATTCTGGAAAAATCTAACTTGACTACGACAGCTTAACCGTGACACAAAACTAGTTCCTGGAGGTATATTTTTAACATTGAAGTCACCCGAAAATCGCCGTTTCTTGAGTTTATTTTAATAGAACGTTACACAAAACCAATTCGTAACAAGGGGTTTTATAATTGTAACCAGTAAAATCCGTCATTTCTGACACAACAAAAACGACGTGACACCAACGACAGCTTGAAAATTGACAGCAGAAGAAACAATCATCTGTTACTGACGGCACATCTTACAAAAAGATGAAAGTGAATAAAAAAAAAAAAAAACCAGTGCGCGATCGCGCGTTGACGTAAGATTAAAAGGCTATACGTGACAGCTGCACCGAAGAACTGAAGTTAGTGCAAAAGAGAAACCACACGAACATTTGGAGGTCACAGGTCATATAGGTCATAGGTCTGGGTTTTTTTCTAAGTCTATAAAATGCTGGACGTGGGGTCGGAGGCGTCACGGCAACGTCAGCAGCAAAACATTTCGCGTTGACGCGTCATGCATTCACCAGTAGACGTTGGTCATCGCCTGCTGTTCTCGCACCACGCGCACCTGTGCCCCCAAACCCCTCCGTGACGTTCACATGCCAGGTCGCTCGCTTTTGTGTACGGTCTGCGAGAAGTGGGCACTGTGCAACATGAAATAAATAATTTACGGCCAAGAACTACGTGATTATATTACAAGATTAAATTAGTTATGAGGACGAGGACTGTGCTAAAATACCAGTAAAGGCCTGAAGACAGATGAAGAACTTGCCTGGTTATGATGCTTGCTGTAGGAGGCGTGGCCAGAAAGAATATCACGCTCCTGCCTGATTCTTCAGGTTATACCTGTCAATGTTGTAAATAATTTTGGACGTTTTACTCGAGATATGAGAAATAGGCACCGGACAAAAAAAAAGACAAGAAAGCAGTGTTAACCATCCATACAATAGGCTGGCCCTATTGTGCTTTCAGACCACAGTTAAAATTGTTGGGGGGGGGGGTTTGGGACCCTCACTTACATGGGCATGTTAAGAGTTTTATCGACCAGTTGCAGAAAACATGCACAATATTATCTTGACTCCTGATGTGAAACACTGCGTTATTAACGTTTTGTTTTTCATGCAAACAAATCTGTGTCACTGCTATTTGATAATTAGCAATGACGAAATATCAGCTTTCATTTATCTGGCTAATTAAAAAATGTCATGCGGTGAAAACTAAACTCACTTAACCTTCTTTTAATGTTTCCGACGTCTTTGGAAAATTGTCTTTACATGATTTGAAATTCTTACATGATTAACCCACATTTCTACGCAATAGAAAATCCTAACTAAAGAACACACACACACAGAGGAAGGAAAAGAGAAAAGAATGCTGACGAGACGACAGTGAGGGTATTTCGTCACTTATTCAGCGCATGCGCAGTACGCGCTAGTCGATGGTTAAGGCGAATGCGGGGGTCAGTCCGTTAGCCATTCAGGTGTTGTTGTTTTTTTTATCAAGATATATGAACGTAAAGATATGAGTGAAAAAGATCACTGTCGTGTTAAAAATTGCAGCAACAGTAAATTTAAAAAGGGAGGAGAAAAGTTAGTATTTGATTCCTTCTATATGTTAAATGCCTAAAAGCTCAAAATACGAAACCTGTGGTTATGGTGTAAGCAATAGGAAAAGAAAACTTCGTGCTGACAGCCAACTCAACAATATGCGGCTGACATTTCATGAGGATTTTCACATAAATAGCCCATGTTTAATCAGCTAGATCCCAATATTACATCATGGGTATAGAAGTGAGAACACGCAAAACAACTGCTTGCAAGCTCAAACTTGGTTGCCAGGCTTAGAGAAAAGTAGAAGAAAAGATGCGTGTTGCAAGCGTCAGCCATTGATTCCGAAATAACAGCTGACGGAGGGAATCTTACAATATACGTTAATAAATATATTACTTTCATTACAGTTTTTACAAACGGCCCTCCCCAACACATACACACAAATGTTCCCTTCGCCAGCGCACAGTTAAAGTGGAAGAGCCAGACAAAGGCAGACGTTTTGCTTTGTTTCCACTACCCGCTACCTATAATATATATTTAAATCACTCTTTCTCCATGTTAATGAAGCTGAAATCGTGAAACTCGTAGAAGACGCTGAAACCCAAGCCACGCACATACACTCGCCTCCCTTTACTTATTTGCGCACAACATTAAGAAAACTGCTAAATTTTGATTGCTTGTTGCCATAGGACACCGATCCAAACGAAAGATCTTCATCGTCAGATCTCTTCACAGTCACTTGCATACATTACACACAAACATATTTGTGCACAATCTATTGCGTGGACAGACAGACAGACAGACAGACAGACAGACAGACAGACAGACAGAGAATGAAGACCAAAAGATATTGTCGTACTATTTTTAGAACCATGAACCCATCTGGTTTGTGGAAAACAGCCAGTCTTATGTTTTAATTTGTTTGCAGTCTTATCTATGTACCATTGTGGGCATATCTCTGTACTCTTGCATGTTTAAGTGTTGATGAGTGTTGGTTTATCTTGGCTGACTGACTCGTACACATGCGCACAAAAATGAACACAAGCGTATCCATCTCATTAGTTGTGTGTTTGTTTTTTTTCTGCTGTCATAAATCCGTCGGAAATATATTGCCATCCACTCAAGCGGACAGCAATGAAATCTGCAAACAAGCGAACGTGGTTAAAATATTAGTGCATTAAAGTGAGTCATGTGTGAAACAATATGCTGGGAAAACACGTGTCATAGCACGTGATAAATGAAAGGCGTGAGAGCCATCAACTCTGTGTCCAATGCGCTGCTTGTGAGCGAGCCACGAAAGTGCAGAAAGTGCAGTGTGTGCATAGTTAACGCACCTTGTCCCTTTACATGGTCCACTGTGCAATGGCTTAACATCGCATGACTCACACCCCAGTGGCTTAACATTTCTTTGCAGGACCCACCTTGCAGTGGCTTAACATTTGTTTGCATGGCCCACTTTGCACTGACTTAACATTGCTATGGCTTAGCATTTCTTTGCACCCCTCACCTTGCATGGTCTACGCTACAATATCTTAACATTTCTTTGCATGGCCCACTTTGCAATGGTTGAAGATTTTTTTTAAATGGCCTAGGTTGCAACAGCTTTGTATCAGACTGCAATGCATACGTCGTAATGGACTAGCACTCCTGTGAATAGTCCACGTTGCAATGGCTTAACTTTCCTTTGCATGGCGTACGTTGCAATGGCTTCAAATCCCCGTGCACAGCCCACGTTGCAGTTATTTAACATTCCTAACCCGTGTTGTATTATAATGACCGAAGACTCGTCTTCCCGCGTCACGCTGTCATTATTTGACAAATGGCTCAGTCATCGTCCTTAAGCTAGTCTTATAAAAGCAGACAAGAGTTCAAAACTCTACCACCGCTGCCTCAGTTTTGGCATGTTCAGCTCCCCTTCCGTGAAAGCTGTAGATCTCTCGTCTGCAGGTCTGGCTCACAGCAATAATTAGAGCGCCTAATGTCTCTTTGATGTTAGCGGTCACAATTAGCAGTGGTGGTTTCGCAGCTCAGTCCATTTAACGGTTTTTTTTTTGGTCCTTTTTGCGGCGGGAACAGATCGTGTGAACGCAGAGATCTTTTTGAAGCGTGTAGAGTTCTTGCCCAAAATATAAATAAAATTAAAAACAAAATTAAAGCTCAGCTTGTCACTCTTCATGAGTTCCATTCATATTTACTTTCCCCAGTTTTCATGCATCAGAACGAGGTTTTTTGCTGTCTTCGAAAGGGATGACAGTGAAATGTGTTTACATCCCACAATGATGGAAGAAACCTGATTTGTTGACGTTTTACGCCGGTGTCAGAAACCGAGATGCTGTTTGGATGCGTCTGTATTCTGAAGCTTACATAACCCAAAGCCGTTTTGTTTTGCAAACGACAAGCATGAATTGAATGCTAAGCCAAGCACGAAGTACTAATTTGATTTATAATCTCGTTATTAATGTGTTAAATACTAAAAGGAGAAGGTGAAAGTGACTGTTAATTCTAATGGTAATGCTGACGAGAACTTGTTTATTTTTTAAATAGGATCATACGAAATAGTGTTTTTATAGACAGCTATTAATTGATCTTGACTTATTCAAGAGTTATACACGACAAAGAGTAACCGAGTACTAACACTAATACCAGTTAGTTTTTATCATTTTTATTTTTTATTTTTATCTTATTTTATAATATTTATGTTTATCTAGTCTGTGCTGGTCTGAAAATGTACTGTGAAAACAAAATTTTGACATTTAGCCTTCATAATACATCACTGAGCAAAGGGCCATAACACCATTACACGAAAACCCACAGGTGTCACACTTTACTCCAAAATATCAAAACCGCACACATCAGGAGCTGAGGTTATAAGCGAGACTAAGTCCTGTCCCCAGGGTAACAACGAACAACTCAAGGAAAAGCGCTTCCAAAGTGCTAAAGCAGTGTCGAGACTCCGCGGTCACTACTTCATGTTTCTTTACCCCCAAGGCTCTTTTGCTTCCGCAATATGAATACGATTCCAGAGGTAAAACCCCGGTTGGGTTTGGACACCGCTCGTAACTTCGGAAACAAGACGTTTGTCCTTGAAGTCTCCATGTTGCCTAAGGGTATCGCCTTATTCTCTCTTCGTGACTACAACTCCTTGACATTTTAACGCCAAAACCATGTGGATGAATACAACTCTGCTGAGGTAGCAGTGACACCCTTTTATACTTAAAGAAAGCACTGGGGGGCGAACATTCACAACACGACTGACAAAACAACTGGCCAGTTGACATGCGTGACGTATGTCAAAGCGCGTGGAACTTCATTGTGTGATACGCCTGTGAAGTTGAATTTTTAAAAAAATCCGCTGTTTTTCATATGTGAGATCGCTAGGTATGGGTAAACATGGGTGAAAAGAGGCCGAACAGATGTGTCTCACTGTACCATTTATCCGACAGAACCTTCATTTCTAAGACAACAACAACAACAACAACAGTGGAGACGAATTACATGGAGTGATCTTCTGTTTCTTTGCATTATTATTAATCGCAACTCAGTTCCTAGCAACGTTTTTAAACCTAAATTGTTTTTGCTTTTCATTACAATTGGTTACCAACACATTTTCATAGGTCTTGTTCTTTGTTGACATATTGCTCATAGTTAACACCTCAGAACTAGCTTAATCGTTAATTCTCCTGGGAAAACAAAGAAAAACGAAGAAATCAAAATTATTAAAAGAAAACAAACAAAAAACCCCCGGAAAACTCGTTGATGAAACTAGGCGAAAGCACACAGACGAGAAAGATGAAAGAGAAACATCCTGGTGTGGGGAAGAGAAAAGGTGACTTACAAAAGTGCAGCTTGAAAAATAGCAACAACAAAACAGTCTGCATGCTCGTGAGCTATCGTAGTTCCTACGCGCGGCTAAGCAAAGTTATCGTTCTTGCCATTAAAAAAACAAGACGCGACTCTCTGAGTAAACAAAACTGTAGCCTGATGCTCTGTCTTTGATGATGACTGATAGATGAAGGGTGATACCAAGTCAATGAACTACGGCATACCGCCAGCTGCTTAAAAAAAAATAAAAACTTGGGCGCCACCATCGTCATTGTTACAGCTAACCTTTCGCAGCTTAACTCCCCTTGTCTGCTGGCTCTGCCATTATGGCGGACTAAAGGTGGAAACGGCTCCTGGCCAATTCCCATGATTAACGGTGACGTGTTGAGCTAACGACGAATACGGAGTTTGCTCCCATTCTTGACGCCTGGTGCAGCTAAGTTCGTTTGTTTTGATTGGCTTCATATTTATTTTGTTCACACCATTGACATGCCACCTGATTGGGAGGACATTTGAAATTTTTAAGTGCTTTGAGCCAGCCTTTGATGGTGGGGTAAAGCGCTATACAAATATTCATTATTATTATTATTATTAAATTGTATTCATAAAGCAAAGGGGCGGAGATGCTTGTGATGACGTCACTGTGTCTATTTCTGTCCTGTTAATTGATATTTTCAGTAAAAATACACATATTTACAAGATGGCACTGGGATGCACACAAAAACAAATCAGGGCAAATCAACCTTAAACCAAACGCGAGAAGCTCATCAGAACATATCTGGGTAACCAACCACCTGATTGAAAACATTATCAATCTTTTCAACTTTTACTGGTAAGGTGCTTGTTTCTGTTCAATAATTTCTGTTTGATGAAGAAGTAGAGAACACGCTGGCTTATTATGTATACCGATCCTTATACCTGTAATTACATATACCGAGCCTTATAATTGTATATACCCAGCCTTATAATTAGAAATGCTTTCCTTTAGGGTACGACCTATCACATTTTTTGACGTATTCTCACACACCCGCACGCACACACGCGCTCTCTCTCTCTCTCTCTCTCTCACACACACATACACATACACCTATGAAGCAATAAATACAATTTTCAAGATATTAGCGTAGTATGCCTTTTATCTATTTATTTAACAATGAAAGACAATGTCTATAGACTGGTTTCTCGCGCAACAAAGGGCCAGTCACAAACATGAGCATGCGAGTGCAGTAATAACACACCGCTGCAGAACAATCGCAGTAGAAACAAGCAAGGACACCATCTGTTTGGACACGTGACTATTTAAACTGACAGGAAGTAAAACTGGGTGCTATTTTCCCGTCAGTATTATCCACTTGCTTACGTCGATGTAAACAAACATAATAAAATAATAAAAAGAGAGACATTTTTCTTGACATGAGTGAGTACTGTACTCTCCCCTCCCCCCTTCTCTCTCTCTCTCTCGTCAAGCAAATGGAATTGACAAGTCCATGGTCTTGAGAGGACGCAAGGGCGCCTTATCGGTTAGCTCCTTAAATGGCAACGATTCATCTATCAGGGGCCTTAATCGCAGTCAACCGCGAGAGGGAGAGAAGAGATAGGGGCGGAAGGGGAGGGGGTAAGAGGAAAAAGGGGATGTGAGGGGACGGGAAGAGACTGAAGACTTGCAACTCGCAAGATGGATTCTCGGGTTTTCGTCCGATGTTGAGCTTGTCGTTGCCCAGGAAGCCTTTCTTCTTTTTTCTGTGATCCTTCTGTCTGTTCATTTCTTTCGCTTTGCTCTCAATGAGTGGTAGAATGGTTTAGACTTTGTGAAGGCTGTGTGGAAGTTTACTGTACTGCCCCACCGTTTCCAAAAACGTACTAAGATGTAGAGTAAAATGAGATTTTTTTTTCTTGAGTTGCCTTTTCTTTTAGAGGCTGGCTGCTGCAGTGTGCTGCTGGATAAGTGTCAATTTGCCAGCATGACCTCTCAGTATCATAATCTGCTCTCTCTCTCTTTCACACATGCACGCAAACACACACACACACACACACACACACACACACACACACACACACACACAATCATTTTGATTTTAGTACAAAATGCACTGATATACAATTTTCTACCTTGAGAAGAGAGAAGCCATCCTGTTGATCTACATGTACTGTCTTAAGGCGCGCAAGTTCTCGAGAAGGTCCAAAGCCTCCAGCGGTTACAAGGACGTTAACTACCTTGTCAGTGTATATAATTAATCATCTCATTGCTCTCTGAATAATTACTTCCCATTCTCCATGATCTTCAGTCGATAAAAATCTATAAACATGCGATCACCGACACTTATAGTTTGAGGGTGCTGTCCCATGTTTATAACTCCCTCTTATCATGTAAATATGTGATAATGAATTACCACATCTTGTGTCATTTTGCCTTAAGCAGACGTTCGTTTCTGTATCGTTCAGGTGGTAAGGAGGATTTTTATACACACATGCCCGTGGCCTGATATGATTGATGGTTTGATGGACGAAGGCAAAGCAAGTTGCAGTGAACCACTCTAAGCGCAGGCGAGATTACCCATTTGCCTTGTTACTGTAATCCCTTGAACATATATTCATCTCATACTAAGTTCTCTCTCATCTTTCCCCTTCCTTTATCCTTATTTTCTCAAACTTTTTTTTATCGGTTCCACGGTTTTTGTGCTGTCCCTCAAGTCTCTCATAAGTTTCTCTCATAGCCTGAAGTATAATACTTTCAGAATTTAGAATTACCCCGTGGCTTTGCCAGTCTACATTCTTCGGGAAGTGGGGTAGGTGGTGGTGGAAAAAAATATTTTTGTAAGTTCGTATAATCGAACACCTATTATGTGTTGACAAGGTTGACAGGCAAAGACAGTTCGCACTCTCCATGCCAGGGATAAGATCGTTGTACTTTATCGACAGACTTTGCGTTACTCGTGCCTTCGTTAGTAAACAGCAGGAATGTCCACAGATCTATGCCCTCACGCAAAGAAAAAAAAAAACTCAGCCAGCGCCTAAATTTGGGCCGGAGAGGAATCAAAAGACTGGCACCCCCTGGGGAAGTCCGTAATGCAATTTACTGTGGAATTGGTGCCAGCAATTGACAAAATTATTAATTAGTGAGGGTTTGCAGTTTGAGGGCTGCCAGCTAACCTAATTATGACGCGGTGCTGTAACTCGCAAATGAAGTTGAAATGGGACAAGCTATTTCTGTTCTCACTTAGCTCGCTCTTAAGTTGATAGACGCCATCACTCTGCTGCTCCTGCTACGCATCTGTAACTCTCGGAGAAGAAGAAAGGAAAAAAAAAAAAGAAAGAAAGACGAAATGAAAGAAGAAAAAAAAGGAGAGGTGCGTCTAGCTGGCTGATTGACAGAGGTCACAGTGTCCTCGCCTTGACGTCGGGAGCTGTCTGCACTCCCTCCAGTCTCGTTTCTCACCGAGATTGGAGACATGCTCCGAGATTTGAGGCGGGCTTCGGACGACACGCCATCGACTTTCCGGTGAGAAACGTGGGGCCGAGGAGTATTTTTCAGAGCAGCGGGCTGCGACCACGGGGTCGCGGGAAGTTTTTTTTTTACATACGTTACCTTTTGCTTCATACTACCCTTGGTACGATTAAGATTTATTCAAGCGGACAAATAACTAAAGTCCGCACCACCAACCGCTCTTTTGAAATGGCCTACACACTTTGATTTAATTTTTCATTCTATTTCTTTCTCTCACAGATTCTCTCTCACACATAAAACACACACACACACACACACACACACACACACACACACACACACACACACACACAAAGCAGGTGTGAACACTTGAAAGCGAGATGGGGGAAGGAAAGAAAGACTGCTGAACGTGAGACAGGCTGAATTCTACTGAGAGTTATTTGCTTGAATGTTTCAGCTCCTAATTTCGTGTTATCAATATTATAAGGTTTTTCTCTTCCTCCCATTGCGGGGAGTTTGTGTCCTGGCCCCAGACATCTATGGTACAGCAAGAAATCTGTGTCGTTGCACGGAACATACCGGGACGTTTAAAGGTCTACGTCACCATGAAGAGAAGAAGGTGAAATACGTGACTTCACGTTTGTACGCCTCCATAACATACGGTCCCAGCTGTAGCCTTCACAACGTTGACGTGTCCACGTACGATCCAGAAGTCTGTGTCTTTTAGGCGTGTATCTCAAAAAAAAAAAAAAAAAAAAAGACGGGGGCTGTTCACACAGATTTCGGTAAAGGGTATCTTGTACTGAACTTTACCCAATAAAATTGACAAATGTCCAAGTCATCATTGTCGCTGCAAGGAAACTAGGTGACTTGGACGGCAGAGGTTTTAAGATTCCTTCGAAATAGTCTTTCGACAATATGAAATTGTAAAGTGACTTTTTTAATTCGTCAATACTATAGCATATTATTAATACCTTCATTTGAGTCTTGTGACCTATATCAACATAGCAGGCTAGCCGGCAGTATATCACATGCTAAAACGCATTTCACTAATCCTTTGCCACCCTCATGAGAAGATTTAGTTATGTTTTGATGGTGATTCATGTGAGACTTCTCTGTGACACACCTTTCATACTACTCGTATTAATAATTCATTCAGGCTGTAAACTTGCTGCTGGCCGCCGCATTTTGTACTACCTTTGATTGTATACATCCAGGGTAGAAAGAATGTACATAAAAGAAATACTCGACAAGATGCTGTAAATTTGATCCCCTGATAAAAGTCATTATTGCGGAGGAATGTGACATAGGTTGACGTGAACGGTGAAGGGGTCGAGTGACCTTCGGTATTGTCTTGCAGACTGTCCGAACGCAGACGAAACTGTTTTTTTTCCCAAGTTGAGCAGAGGAAAAAAAAACGAAACTAATAAGAATTCATTTGTCTCATGTAGGACAATGACATGTAGAATCAAGCAGTGTAACTTTACTCAAGCTTGGACATCCAGACATGGACGTGCTCATACCAGCGCAAGGACTTGCTGAATCACGTGAGCTGAGTCAGCAGTCTAATGGAAATGTTTTATTTGAGTGGGTGATCAAACTCGTCGCCTATGAACTTAAGATGCTGGGTGTCTCATATGTACTTTAGAGATAAGACAATCTCCTTATAAAATTATTTATTAAATATTTATTTCACAAAAAGCAAAATGTACAGGACTAATTTATAAGTAAAACAGATAAAACAGATTTGTTCTCGGGAAACTGGCTCTACATTGAAATGAAATAAAAAAAGTAACACTTTAGATGAAAATCAATTTCCTTTCCCTTAATTTCTCTTAACGAGATGAATTTGTGACCCATCCTTATCGCAAAGAAGTTCGGTGACGTATGTCTACCTTTTTGTAATGCTACTTCCCTTGCCTGTTCTAAGTTGAAACAGTGACTAAGTTATCTGTATTCCCTGGAACAGAGACAAAATGGTGATGAGGGGATTCTTTATGGTAATAATTTGGCTAAAAAGTGCTACTAAAAATTAAAAGAAAGACCAGATACTCACACACACACACACACACACACACACACACACACACACACACACACACACACACACACACACACACAGATAGACGAGGGAGATAAAACAGAACTGCCTGAATATATCTGCTTGGTGTCTGCTGTTGGTCTCATCAGTGACACCCTAAGGACAGACAACTGAGCCGCAGTCTCTTCGTCCAGGTCATTTAACGTTTAACACAGCCCCCTCCCCCCGACAAAGTCATTTTTCGTCTCAAACAGAAACCTTGATCGCCTAAACTAGAGGGGACACAATGAACTGGAAACCTGGAAGATTTGACGGAAACCTTCATATAAATCACTACCTCCGCTCTAGAATTAATTTTCCTTCCCGGATCAATCGATCGTGGGTTAACGTCGAGTTCAAAGGACGGGCGAAGGGTTTGGGGTTCTTTACTGTTTAGTTCCAATCGAAATTTCGACAGAATGTCGATTTCTTTTGGCATCTGTCTTTGACAAAGCTTTTCCGATTATTATTTACTTTTGTTAGATTTACCGCATTAACACATCCCTGTGACACTGTGTTTTCCTTTTTTTGCCACGATGTTAGAAAAGAAATTCAGGTGAAAGGAAAACTTGGCAGAAGGTGAAAAGACAGACAGACAGACAGACAGACAGACAGACAGACAGACAGACAGACAGACAGACAGGGCTTAATAAATTATTTCACACACACACCTCATCGACTAAGCAACCCACGTACGCTTACAGTACTCTTTACACACACACACACACACACACACACACACACACACACACACACACACACACACACACACACACACACTTTTATAGCTCTTTTTCTTTCTCTCTCTCTCTCTCTGTCTTTTGTCTTTCAAACATATAACTTGAAATCTATGGGCTCACCTACCCAATCCCCCTGTGAGACACCCCCAGTGTTCTGACAGCACCGGATCCTCATCTTCCCTAGTTTCAGTTTGGTCCTCTTAAACACTATAACACTCCCCATCATCATTTATCCAGCTCTTACACAAACATCAACATAAGCAACACAATTCTCTGTTTTCCTCTCAACGACTTATTAACAAAGTAGCAAAGAAACGAAACAAAGCAAAATCAGCAACAGCAACAACACAAGTACACACACAGTACTCTTTCCAGCAAGCGGCTGTCCTCAGCTGTGGAGATGCTCGCGCTGTTCGAGGCTCATTTCAGCGCACCTAATGGTTTTACCGCTGTGAGATCTCTCGCTTGACCACGGCCAAGGGCGCCAGAAGGCCAATCAGCGAGAAAATTAAGGCGAGCAAGGCGGGCGGGGACAATTACCGAGTATGCTCCCAGTGAGAGTCGCCACCCAGCGAGATCAGGGCTGGGCTCCAGCCGGTGAGGCAAGACAAATAAAAAGGTGGAGGGGAGGGAGAAAAAAAAGTTAGGATTAAGGTAGGGGGATGTGATAATTGTTTGCACTTTGCACGCGCGCGTCTGTGTGTGAGCGTGCTCGTGTGTGTGTGATCGTGTGATTGTGTAAGTAAGCGAGAAGCATTATGTGTGTGTAGTCGTGTGTGTGTGTGTGTGTGTGAGAGAGAGAGAGAGAAAAAAAAATAGAGATCGTATGTGTGCTCACATGCGCGTGTATGTGATCGTGCAATTGTGTGAGGGAGAAGCGTTGTGTGCAGTGTATATATATATGGCTGTGTGTGTGTGTGTGTGTGTATGAAGCATTGCGCGTGTGTATTTTTGTATATGTGTGTGCGTATGTGTCTGATCTTACGTATGTGTCTGATAAAGTGTCTCTCATTATAAACAAACCAATAAACTTATAAACCTCACCCAGAATTTCCATTTAAAAAAAAACCACCCTGTCATGACACTACACTTTCTGAATCCTTCGCAGAAAAAAGTCCCACGATTCTCTGTTGTCATGGAAGTCTCCAGAAATGATCAGTTAACGGATTACACTGCCTTGCAAGCCGTTGCCCCATAGTTACACTTGTGATGAGCTACATTTTGCAGTACTTTCCGTGCTCAGCAGCCAGTGCAAAGTGTCTCCTATCTTTATCTTGTTCATGTTGTGCTGCTACCCTCTCGCGTTTTTGCTCTTTTCGCACCGATCATCCTCGCACTTGCTGGTGTCGGCGCATGACGACGCCACAGTGAGATACGACCGGCGACACAGACTGCAGTGCAGGTGACAAGAGCATACCTGGCCGCCAGGTTCAAAAGGTCCGGACGGGTCTGTGAAAGGGAGAGGGGTGGGGTAGGGGGGAACGGCTTCAGATTTTGATAACGGGTATGAATGACTACCTGACTCATAGGTGTTTGCTGGTGATACTTTTGTGGCTTTTTGTACACGTGGAATCGAGACACGAGTCTCCCTGTTGCTTTGCGGTCGACCGGGCTGAGCAAAGAAAGGACTTGCGTGAAAATGCGAGTAAAGTACGAGGATGTGTGTGCTGGGCTATGGAGGGGGGTGGGGGGACGGGGTGAAGACTGGTGGAGGGCATGCTGACGTCCACAGAGTAAATTTTTTTCAGCACTGTACACTGTGATAGAAAACAATGGAAAAAGCTATTTTAAAACGCAGCTCGTTGCATTATTGCTATCCAGCCCCTCGCCCTCACCCTCTGGTCTTGCCTTATATTAGTAGTCAGGTCGTGTGAACTGATCGATGTAGCATTTCCCCCCCGTTCACCCCTCACTGTGAGCTTGAGTAGCACTTCTACTGTTTTGTAATGAACGGTGAGGTCTTGTAGGAGACTAGTCCCCCTTTTTATGCGTCATGTACGCTTGTGGGTAGCACACGAATATTCCTCATTCAGGCCTATATTTGCATGTAGGTTCATATATTTTCCATGATAACTGTAAGTTTCATTGCCCTTTCCTTACAACTCATGCGCACACTTCCTTGTACTCATATTTCTGCTGCCATTTCTGTTACATATTCTTCAGAGCGAGCGAGCGCGCGTGCACACCCTCACCCACCCACCCACCCACCCAAATACAATCTCAACTACTCATGAACTCTCTAACACACACACACACACACGCACACGTGGGCGAACACATCATAAACAAACTCATACGAACACACACGTATACACGCACGTGCGAACACATACACAAACAGGCAAACACGTAAGAACGCACATACGCGCAAACATACGCACGCACACACACACACACACACACGCCCGCGAACATACAAACACAAACATACACATATGAACAAACACATGCAGACACCAGGTTTACACACACACACACACACACTCATGCAGACACCAGCCTCACACCTCTGCCACCAGGCCCACACAAGAAGCCAGCGGGAGTCGCACGTGCAAAGGCAGTGGAGGAGCGAAATTTGAAAATATCTTTAGAAAGCTGACAAGAGGCTGCCGGGTTTTAATAAGATGGCTAGAAGTAGATTAGGGGAGCTTGTCAATGGCCAGAAGAGGGCTCGGGCTCGCCGCCTTTCGCGGACTGTGCGAGCGATCCGTGAGGGTTTGAATCGGGCCCGGCTTGCGCTGACAATGCTCGCCACCTCGCTTCACGGGCGTTTTGTTAACACTTTCGCAACGCCTTTATGCCGCGCGCTCGCCGGCACTGGCTTCTGGGGCCTCAGAAAGAAATAAGCTCTGAAAAGGGGACGAAAGTTTGACCGACGTTGTATCATTAATAACTGCTTTCCTTCTCTCAATGGGCCTGAGATCAGGCAAGGAAGTGGCACAGGCCTCTTTCTTTTCTCTTGTTTCTTTCCTCCCCCCCCCTCTTGTTATTCCTCTCATCGTCGCACCAATGAAGGAAGGAGAGAGGGAAACATGCGCTCAGGCAGTACGGGAGGGACAGGAGCTGGAAGGAGGATGTATTGGCCGAGGAAGCGGCGTGACCGCGTGACTGCAGGTACGTGATAACGATGACCACCGGAGAACGACGTTTGTTGCACGTGCGTCGTGACATGGTCCAGCAGACGTAACGCAGTCAGGGAGGGTAACGAAAGCTGACTCCCTTGCCAGCATGCGAGCCTGAGCTCCCTCCATCGCCCCCCACCCCCACCCCCCGCAACAGCAACAAACTTCTGCCTTTATCTCTCACTCTTTCTCGCCCCTCTTTCAAGTCATCCGCCACACTCTCGTCATCAGCGTCGTCGTGATATCATGACTGTCGTCATCGTCATCGCCACGATCCTGCTGCTCCTCCTCCGCCTTCTCCTTCTCATTATCATCAAGAAGGTTAAGTCAGGAGAAATTAAGAGAAAGCAGTTTTTCCGCACACCTCGCTGGTTGACAAGTTTCAAATGACATTATGCTACCTTCACCCTCATATAACGCCATTGTCCTGCCTGCATCAGTCCATTCAGCATCCATCAAACTATGCGAGAGACTCAGTCGTAGCTCTGTACAGTGAGTTGCAGACCATCTGGTACACACCGACCTATTGTCCCCACAGCGTCGTCGCGAACTAGGGTGGCCATTGTGGTGATGGTGAATGGCGGCGCGTTGTAAGGGCGTGTGTGGTTTGTAGGTAATCCACCCCTGTTGTACATCCTGATAACTATAGACCTTCGGGCTAATCCTCCTACGAAAACACACACACACACACACACACACACACACACACACACACACACACACACACACACATTGTGATTGACATTTGTTTCTGTTTTATCAGCTATGCATAAGTTTGAAGTTCCATTTGTTGTTGATACTATTCACAAATGTGCTCATGACACTGTTAGGAGATTTGCGGGATGATCATTAGATACTGGTTATTCCTGTGATGTTGGGTAAACCTGTATGCTATCCCTGTGAGCCACTCGCTAATGATACGCATTTGATAAGTGATGTAATGGCGCGTGCTACGCCTATCACACACTGGGAAGTTGTCTACGCTATGCCTGTTAGCCTGTAACACGTGAAGTTGTGAATACTATGTCAATAACACATCAGGAATGTGTGATACCTATGTTTATAACACATTGAGTCGCTTCGTGTGTGGATGACAAAAGTAGCGTTTAGAAAGTTTTCTGGGTTGATAACGTTGTAGACTAGTGAAATATTGGAAAGCTACGAGTATGAAAACTTTGCAAAAGTTTGGGGGGCTGGAAGCCAACATTACATTACATTACGTTTTTGCTGGGGTGGCGGGAAATAACTGTAAGACATTCTGTGG
This sequence comes from Marisa cornuarietis, assembly GCA_004794655.1. Lineage (NCBI taxonomy): Eukaryota > Metazoa > Mollusca > Gastropoda > Architaenioglossa > Ampullariidae > Marisa > Marisa cornuarietis. The sequence continues at coordinate 3,644,938 of SMMW01000617.1, read as the reverse complement.
GGGTGAAATGCTAAGCCCATAGATACTTTGTGAGGCTGGAATGCAATGTCTATAAAGCCTATTTGTGGGGGTGGAATACGAGGACTTGAGGCCGTTTTGTGGGACTGGAATGCAAAGACTACAGAACCTTTGGTGGTGGTGGTGGTGGTACAATACTTTCTATTGGAGGCTGGAATGTGAAGACTACAGAATGTTCTGTGGGGCTGGAATGCGAAGAGTATTGCAAGTGCTGTGATCTATGGAAAAGACGCAATGGGAACAACCATCACGATGCACATTTGATTGATTTTGTGATCGGTACGCAAAGGAGCGAATGGTGTGTGTTAATTAGACTGTGACGAGAGCGTACCGCACGGTATTGTTTCACACCTCGAAAGCGTGACAGGAGCACGCAGCTTGTCTGACAGAGAACGACAGATGGAGGGGAGGGATAGAAGAACGAGGAATAGGGCAAAGTCTATGCTCGTCGGCAATCGCCTTCTTCTGTCCTTCAGCTCTCGCGCGTAGTCATTAACAGACACATGGACAAGCGTGTGCACACACACACACACACACACACACACACACACACACACACACACACACACACACACATGCCCCCCCTCGGGTCGGTTTCATGTATTGACACTCACGCACGTGACTTTACATCAAGTGCAAGTATAAATCAAATCAAGCGTAACATCGGCCTATTGTCCTTCAGCAGGCGGCCTAAGAACCTGCGCCACTAATTGATCCTTCACGAGTTCACGCTCCAGTGATCGCCCGTCATTAGACGCTATCGCTCACGAGGCATCTCCTTTGTTTTTCCTTTTCCAGACGGCGGCTTTCTAGGCACAAATCTCCAGCTCCCCAATCACACACTCCATCGCAAGCAAAATTAAAATTCAATAAAAACGTGAAAAGGTGGTAGGGGGAAGTAAAGAAGAGATTTAAGGGTGAAAAAAGGCAGTACCCTATTGACACATTCGTTTTCACAGCTTGGATTTGTATCTCTCGATCTCAAAACAGTGACCTCCAACTTCAAAGAACGCCTTTCGGAAGTGGGGGGCGGGGAGATGTCTTCGTTGCTGGGCTTCGAGTCGTGGGGAGCAGCAAATGCCTAGAAGAACGAGAAAGTCTTGCTAGACAGTTGTCTGGGTGTTTCGGTTTATATTCTCTGTGCGTGGTTTGTGCGGACCACATGGACTCCAGACGGCACCAGGAGGACCCGGACGAAAGGCGCAGGCGGGAGAGACAAAGGTAGAGTGGGGTGGGAGAAAGTCTGCGCGCGTATTGAGCTGTATGGTGGCGGGGAGGGAGAGGAGGGACAACATTAACTCTCCTGCACCGACAACAATCGCTGGCTGTAGAAGCCAGGCGAAACTTTTGAGAACGGCTTACGGTCCCTTGCAGGAAAAAAAAAAAAGAAAAAAAAAGGGATCGAACGCTCATTCATGGCAAGTTGTCGCCCGAACACAGCCGGAATATGATTAATGCGTAAAAAGAGTGCGCATTTGTCCGGACTGACGCATTATGCGGACACTGTACGCATTTGTCGCGCGCTGACGCATTATGCACCAGTGAAGTACCAGTCCTCAGTCTCTCTTTCTTTCTCTCTCTCTCTCGCTGTCGACAGTCCAGCTTCTGTTTACGATTTAGTTTACGCGATTCCTGTTGTGTTGCCTCTTACGTCCGGTGTTGTGTTCGCATTTTGTGTTCTACGTTTGGTCTACATTTTTTTTTTTTTTTTTTTTTTGCTGGCGTTTTGTGTTCTGGTTGTTGTCAGAAGATCGAACAAGGAATCGAGTCAATTTTAAAGGAAGATGAGAGAACTAGAAAGAAAAAAAATTTAAAATCTTTAAGCATCACGGAACTGACTATGCTAATTTCCTCTGCTCATTACTCTTATAGACCTGAGCTTGATAGCGCGAAGCAATATTGTTATTACACTGTGTTTTAGAAGGAAGAGTTTGTTTCTATGACACTTTAAAATTTGAAACTACTTTTACTTTATACTGAGAGATATCTGCTATCCGCAGTAATCTGAACTGAGCTGCTACAACCAATGCAATTGATTTTACATCGCAAATCAGTCTGGGATTGACGGAATTATGTGTTTTATGAGATACTGAAAATCCACCAGTGACAGTGCTAAAGAGATATGCTCCTCATTGTCCGACACGAAACTGGACTTGATGGTTTCTTCTTTCTACTTGGTCTGATCACTTTTCAACTATACACATCTAGACCGATGTTAACAAAAAATTTATGAAAATATTAAAATTCATAATTAGGAAACAAAACCAACAGAAAAAGTAGTTACACCCAAAAATTAAAAAAGTGTTACAAATGCAGCTGTAAGATCTTAACTGAAAAAAGTATCAGTTACAAAAGTAACGGTTTCATAAGTAACGGTTACACTCGAGGAAAGTTATACTATATATATACTATACGCCGACCAGTTACACAGTCAAAGACATGGTGAAGCTCAGAGCTTGTTTAGTCTATTTTGGGTTTCATTAGCCTCATTATTCGACTGTTGATTATCTCTGACGCCGAAGGCTGTTGTATATTCGTCGATGTCACTGAGCATTATTCTCGATATATTAAGATGCTGGTATTAATCCGACTATTCATCAGTATAAATAATTCATAGATAAGTCTACACATATGTTTATCCATACATGAACAGATCGTTACATGAATACATAGACATAAAAACATACAAGTATAGACAAAGGCGATGATGTGAAACAGAGAATTGACCCTGGTTGGGTCTGCTTGAGGATCCCTGTCGCCGAAGGCTGTTGTCTGTTCCATGTTGCCGATTATTTTCGATATATTTCCATACGCTGTTTCGTGCTTTTTTTCGTGAATTTCTTTAATTTTTTCCTTGCTTTGATTTCAAAACTGAGAAGGTGAATATCCCTTTATTCATATTCCCTGGAGGTTTATATGACATGACAAGTGGTCAGATGGTTGTGTCATGGCTTTTGCTATTTTTGTTATAGGTCACGCAGGGTCTATGAAATAATTTTAGATCGTAGATATACGTACATTTTATATTCATTCGTAGCAGTTATGAAAGTTGTATTCCTCAAATGAATAGTAAACGTCGTGTTGCCAATGCTGCAGGTCAGCTGGGACAGTGCTGTTATATTGGTCAATGTATTAAGCTAGCTGGGACAATGTTGTCATATTTGTCAGTGTTAACAGTCAGTTGCGATAATTTTGTCAATTATGGTTGTCAACGTTGTTAGTCAGCTGTACAACGCTGTCATACGAGTTTCGACAATGTTGACATATTTGTCAATGATGTTGTCAGCTAGCTGTGACCTCACCTCTAACATTATTGTCAGTCCTCTGTGATATTGTTGTCAATCTGCATGTCAGTGTTGTCAGTCTGTTGGAATAATATTGTCAATTATGCTTGTCAGTGCTGTCAGTCAGTTGTGGAAGTGTTGCCAGCCCAACGTTGGATGCTGACAGCCAGCTGTGACAGCATCGTCAGCAAAGCTGTGGCAGTGGTACCAGTCAGCTGCAGACGACTTGTCGGTCACCTATCTTATTACATAGAGGACCTGTATCAGTCACTAGAATGTTATTAGTTAGTTTAGCTATGACAGTCTTGTCGCCAATTATTTGCGACAGTTGGATAGATGCCAACGCTCCGAGATTCGCGAACGTGAGTCTTGCTCGACCAGGGAGATAACTCAGTCGCCTTTCGTCAAGCGAGTGTTGACAGTTGACAGGCAGGACCACTGCAGACATTATTGATGTATTTGACTGCAGGGCAAACGGAGGTAACATATCAACTCTCAGCACCGTTAGCGTGTGGGATTATTTCACTCTGCCCACGCATTTGGTCACGTAATAAAAAAATGAACTTTGACCTGCGGACGTCCAATGATGATTGACACTTTAGAATTGAGCACTTCATGTGGCCACTTCAGCCGCCACTGCAGTTGAAACTCACGTTAAGGTAGGTATAAGGAGGAGAGGGACGGCATACTACTTCCCCCGCTCCTTGGGTCGTAGGAGGAGAGAGTTTTGGAAGCGGACAAACCGAATATTGTAATTTTTGGAGAGCCGATGGGGTAAATGTGGGGACAATGCTGAATAAGAAAAATAAAAACATTTAAATTGAAACATTTTCTGAAGTCTGTTTTAAAACAGAAAATCATGAAGGTGGGAGTAAAGTTTACATTTACACTGACCAACTGTGTGGTCGCTTGACGAAAAGTAAGGCGGGCACTAGAAGTGAAACAATGCACAGTTATTATGTAATGGTCCTGGCAACCCTGGACTTTTAATCACACACACAACTTGACGGAGAACACGTGCACACAGACACACACACACACACACACACACACACACACACAGACACGCACACGCACACAGACACGCACACGCAGACCTAGACGGCGAATCGCCCACACAGACACAGATTAAGTAAGTGCATGAAAGGCGTTAGTACAGGTAGACATCATTAGACATTTGTCGACAGGCAGTCAATGTCGGGAACAAACAATCGGCCACGCAGATAAAATGTGAGCAGCAATGCAGAAAAGATGAAAGAGTCCGAACAAAACACGACAACGGAGTGAGAAAGGAGGCGATGGGGGAGGGGGGGCCTTGGGGGAAAGTGGGGGACGTGGGATGTGAATAACTGGAGGGCAGACTACTCTTGTGGACTGTGTGACGTGGCGCACGGCGACTGTTGTTAAAACCAGACCGGAAGTGATTCCGTGGACTGCAGTTACCCACCCTTCCAGGACAGGGTAGGTAACCTCCACTCTGCTGCATTGTCGCGAACATGTTGCTGGCTTCATGCTGCGCCTGCAAAACATGTTTATGATGTGTTTGTTACTGAGAGTGTGCGGGGGTGCAGTGATGATACTGCAACAGGTTGTGAGCAGTATTGATACCAATGACACGGATCATTCATTCTCTGGATTGCTTGTCTCCAGGGCACTCAGAAGACGATATCTTGGCACTGCACTAAAGGAATTTTCATACTCTAAACGTTGCAAGCCTTTTGTTTTCTTTAATTGCTTTAATTCCTTTATTTCAAACTTAGGTGGTTTGTATCAATCTGTTCATGTCCCATGCTGGTTTATGAGTGGTAAGATGGCTGCATGGTTGCCTCCGCAAGTTCCATTACAGCGGACGCATAATCTGTGCAGCAGTTTTAGATCAGGGATCTGCAACTACAATTTGATCGACTCTTTTCAGATCCGCCAGTTGCGCTCGCGCAAACCTATAGCGGATGTGCAAGTTGACAACGACTACATGAACGAGCCACTTGGGGTTTGTTGGGTAGCAGGAAACGCGAGCGCGACGCGAGACAGCAATCCAGAAAATGTAAACTCCGTTGGAGTTTGTAGAAACTACTGTGTGAGCACAATTACACCCATTTTCACCCTCGAGATCCTGTTTGGCTGTTTGCTTCAAGTCTGGTCCACTATATAGCGAAAAGGTTAATGATTTTTTGTTTGTGAATGGGACTTTTTTCGACTGTAATTTTCCCGTTTTTTGAGAAAGGGTTTATGCATTCGAACCTGCTTACTCAACGCGCGCGTGAGCTTGTGTGTGTGTGAGTGTGTGTGTGTGTGTGTGAGAGAGAGCGTGTATGTACGTGTGTGAGAGAGAGAGAGCGTGTGTGAGTGTGTGTGTGTGTGTGTGAGAGAGAGAGAGAGAAAGCGTGTGTGTGAGTGTGTGAAAGAGAGTTAGAGAGCGTGTGTGTACGTGTGTACCTGGGTGCGCCTTAACCAGCTGGATGGGACCGATTATGTCTTTTCATCTCATCATTGGTTTTACGTTGACTTTGATGTCTCCTGTTGATCTGTGCCTTCTGTTCTGCCGTCTACCGCTGTTCTGGATGATTTTTCTGTCTGCGCCAAGCGTTTTCTTTCTTTTCTTTTATTTCATGATTCCTTTTCTCACACGGAAGCCTCAGGGACAGTGGTTTTTTTTCTTTTCTTGTCTCTACTAATTTACCTGTCTTATTTCCAGGCCCGACTGTGATACTTTCTTTTCTTGTAATTGCCATTAATATTTGAATGTGTGAGATATACATTTGGTGGTTGATTTGTGGAAAGTGAATGGGTGTAATTAATTTATTTGAGCATGCGTACGTGATTGTTTTGTGTGTGTGTGTGTGTGTGTGTGTGTGTGTGTGTGTGTGTGTGTGTGTGTGTGTGTGTGTGTGTGTGTGTGTGCTGTAAATGCCGTGAGCTTCTTTAATCAAGAGGAGGCATATAAATAAAAAATATTCATCATGATGATGACGATCACAGACTAGATTTACGTCTGTACCAAATAGGGGTAGATTTTTTGATACATTTTTTAAAACAAATAAACCAACTTATGGGTTTATAGCTGCTAATGGCCATCTTTTTATATAAATCTTGTTTCCAAGGTCGAGGTTCGAACCCACTACACACGATTGTCATTATCGTGGTGAAGGCGTCTTAGCCACTGCGTCATTAACCCCCTCTAAACGAGGGTGTAGGAATCTCAAGGCTGTCCGTTCTTACAACTTTGACGTGAGAACGTTTAGCTGTTTATTTATGGTTGTTGACGTTCTGCGTCGATGCACATCGAGTACATGCGTAGTTTTATGCAGCAACTTCCTAATGAATCACCCCTTTGATCGTTTTAGGGTTAATGTGTTTGCTTAGATCCTGCTTGCTCTGTCGGACCTTTTGTGTAATGGAGTGGAACCGCCGTTCACGCGAACCCCCAGAAGAGGCGCGGGTGCCATGTTATCGAGGGGGAAAGTTTCTTTGTGGATGTCGAAAATATATCATTAGAACCTTTCACGTACAGAGGTGTATACTTGGCTGTTAATGTAAAAATCCTCACACACACACACACACACACACACACACACACACACACACACACACACACACACACACACACACACACACACACACACACACACACCTCTGCAGAGAGAAACAAGAAGACAAGACATTAAAACACACTGCATTTTCCCTCTTCTTCCTCCTCCCATCCTCTGGTTACTGTCTTTCTTTCTCACAACACACCCTTTACAAAAAAGGGGCACTAGACAAATAGCGTGTATTTTCTTTTTAAGAAAGATGATTTCTTGTTTTATATTTTATTCACTCTTTCCATCGCAGTCGACTGCTCATATTCGACTCTCATTAATTTTTCACTTTCTTGAGAATTTCGAATAAGAAATTTAAATTCGCATTCCTAATTTATTTTGGAATAAAATAATTCTCAGCCTCCTTTCTCCCCAGTAAGTCTGTGACGAAAAATAAAAACATTATAGCAGCAGATTGAACGCCTCCGGGGATACAATACCAAGTTACGTACGACCTGTGAAAATTTGTCGCAGTTTCCATCCAATCAGCAGTTAGTGTAGCAAGTCTTTCATGGCTTCACAATCAACGAAACTTCCAGTTCTCACCGTCAGTCAAGATCATTTCATTGTCAGAAAATTTGTTTCACGTAGAGGACTGTCAACAATTGAAGACGAACTAACAAGCAGATACTTGAATCCTTCACTTTATGGCTGATAGCAATCACACGGTGGCCTGCAAAGAGGTCTCGGCATGCGGTGAATGATGCAGCAAAGAAAACAACTCAGTGAAAATCGAGGTCATGGCTATACGAAAGAGGAACAGTTTCCCTTTAGTTCAAACTCAGACGGGCGAATCATGTAATTTTTTTATCTGTCTAGTCAAGTCTAAATCAAGTAAGTCGTAGGCATGAGAAGCTGCGTCGCCATCGACACGGCTATAAAACTTCACGATATAGTGGCTCACTGGCAGGAGGTTCTAGCAGTTGACTACCTCGGTAGAGATGCACTCCTGCGACCTTCACAGGTAAGACGCGCACAGGTAAGAAGAAGTAGCACGCTGACACCCTACCTGACCTGTCCAGACCCTACAAAGGGGAGAACGGAGGAGATACAATTAAAGGATCGCGCACAGCAAGAGGAATTCTTCCCTACAGTCACCCCTTTCCCTCTAACCTTTGACCGTAGGCACTCGTGGCACCGCCAAAGGTTTGGAAGGAGGAGGTAAAGAAGGAGGGATGAGCGACTCCTGCAGGCACCGCGGGACACCTTGACGGCCCCAAGCCCGCAGTCCCTAACAACATTACACGCCGCCATGGCCACCCTCGCTTGACCCTCATTATCCTGGCCCCCGTGCGGACACTGGCGCTGATCAGGGGGAATAATTTTGTGATTCTCCTGACGGCCCTGTGGGCAGGCGGTCAATTGGCGGCCTATTCATTTCGGAGACAGAGGACCAAGCGGCCAGTTTGCTTCGCTGCAGCTGCTCCGCGAGAGGGCGCGATTGAAAACGAGGTCCTGGTGCAGCCACCGTGCGAGCGTGAAGTGGTGACGTGACGTGCAACACGACGCTATGACGGAATGTGGTTGCCTGGGTGGGTGGCGTGACGTGCGTACGTAACGTGAAGGGTCTGCCGTTGCGACATTGCATGATGTTTATCTGAAACATTGTTGTTATGTATGCTAACTATGCTAACCTGCGGGCTTTGAATGTTCGACCGTGCTTCGAGGGGGGAGGGGGAGGGGAAGAGAGAGCGGGGTAAAGAGAAGGGGTAGAGACGTGGGAGAGTGGGAGAGTGGGACAGAGTAAGTCTGTGTGCGTGCCCACGTGTGTGTGTGTGTGTTTGTGTGTGTGTGTGTTTTTTAAAGGGATGTGTGCACGTTTATGTATGGATTTTTCAGTTACAATCAAAGATCACTGCTACCTTTTACGATTCACGGATATTCATCATGTTTCCCCCGTGCAGGACCGTATAAAAACTGACTGGCGAACATACTTTAATTATTATTCGCACAAAAGAAAATCCTTAGCTTCGATATTCTAAAAAAAAATCTGTGTATATTCTGTTGCGTATTTTACCGTGCGCTAGGTTATCCTCTTCCTGTATATAACCTTCTGCTCTCTATCAAGGCAATATAATTAAGCATAGACACACACGTTATTATACGCGAGGACACGTAGATGCATGCACGGGTGGGGTGCAGTTCAGTGCACACAACGTAGCAGTCAGTTAGGTAAGTCTCAACTGTATCCTTAACATTAGGGGCTGGACATATACCTTTGGAAGAGGCCTGGCTATGGAATCATGATAAGCTTCCATGACTGCCTCAGTGATCATTTGTCGTCCAGACAACTAAATCTCTAGGACAGAATTTGAAAACTCGATGTTTTGTTTCATTTATGACCATGCACCGATATCGTCTCCGAGATTTACGGAACAAAGGTACGCCTACTGCGACACCGATGATGACTGTTGCACAGGTGTAGGTGAGGTGTGGGTGCGAATACGATGATCAGCTCTAAGGGATGGAGCAGGGGCGCGGGTGGGGCTAATCCTGAGGCAGTGATTGCGGATCATTTGAATACTCAAGCATTAATCATTTAAAAAAAATCATGTCCCAAGTGATGCGCTTATTTGAAAGTGTTGTTTTCCGTCTATCTTCCTCTTTTTCTTCATGCGTAAATTTGCGTGCTAGCATATTATTGCTTGTGTGTGTGTGTGTGTGTGTGTGTGTGTGTGTGTGTGTGTGTGTGTGTGTACGTGCGTGCGTGCGTGCGTGTGCGCATGGTTTCCACCAGTCTTTCTTCTTCTAGTCTAGTATCTCACAATATCTATTCCCAACCCCACCCCCCACCATTTTTGTAAGCCCTTACTCGCGCCCTTCTAATTTTGGACAAGTGGAAACCGTCTGACTAGCAACGACATTGTTTTCGGTCACACGAAACGGCCAGCAGCGCATACCAACGCTTTCATGGCTTGTCTTTGACGCTTTTCCGCTGCGTTCTTGGAATTTTTACCCCCCTTTTTTTGGAAGTCTTAACGATGAATGTTGTCTTCTGCAGACCGCGGTTTGGCAGGGAAAAAATATAAATAAATCTTCATCCCCACAAATCCAGATCAGAAAAGATCCTTTCAGTTTGGACGGAAAAGTTGCGCTTCGGCTAAAACCCGGGGCAGGATTTTATCGATCAGTGGGAGGAAGTTTCTGGTTGCCAGCATGGCTGCCCCAAGGTACTCTCGGCTCTACTCGCCACTCTGTGTCGAGCATCAGAAGGACCAGTGGAGGATGTTTTCGTTAGGGCATTTGTAAGCGTCTTCTCGCACGCTTTTCACGACTTGCAAGGCAACGTAGTGTGTGCGTTTTACCCCACACTGTTGGCCATAGTTGTCTAAATGTTTGAGTTACACGTCACATGTTTGCCTTTTTCGCCTTACTGTTTGCGTGTTGTCACTATAATGTTTGCGTTTTTCGTCGTGATGTTTACGTTTCACGCCATCTGTGGAATATTGAACTTCGCAGCTGATTATCTCTAAAGGGCAGCAAAATAAAAGAAGACCCACAGACTGCAGTCTAAGCAAACTACAGGAAGAAGTTTTGAACATTATCATTAAAGATTCAGCAGAAGATTCAAGGTGTACGGAAGGCCAAGAAGTGTCAAAGGCAGGACGAGTTTCGTAAATGTCGACACATTCATTGTCAGCAAAGATCTACGGTTTAGAAGACCACGAATCCGCTTTGTCAAAGTGCAGAACAGTGTTGTGGTCTATAAAAATCAGAAGTCGTGGGAAACGAAATTGTATTGCGAAGAGATTTCGGATGCAAAATGTAATGGCTAAAGCAACCAACAAACAAAATGTCTTCCCGCTGCAGATGAACATAAAAATACATGCACGAAAGGTCTCGTAACACACACACACGCACACACACACACACACACACACACACACACACACACACACACACACACACACACATACACACACACACAGACTAAACCAGCAAGTTTAAGGTCGTTCCAAAGACACATCCAGCATGGACAGAAAAGCTCCCCAAGAACTTTAACCCGTTTATTGCTTACAAGTTCTGTGCCTTCTCAAGGGACGGGGCTGAGCGGAGAGCAAATTGACTGGTCCGTTTCCCCGCGCGCTCTGCACGTGACCAGAATACTGCACGTGCTGCAGCACATCCAGCAAGAAGCAGAGGCTGGCTAGCTGCCTGGTCTTGTAGCATGTAGCGCCGCTGTTAAAAACGTAGGCACATGTGCTTCACCTCACCTTTTTTGTATTAATTTCGTCTCGGGTGTTGAAAATTTCATTTCGTGTTGATTCGTCGAAGATGGTGCTTCTATGGCATCTCCGTTCATATTAAAAGCAAAGATTTGGGTGGGGGTAATGTAGGTGCTTAGCCAAGTTAAGAAAAAGAAGAACAACCTTGTTTTTGGGGTAAAGTGTGACGTGCATTCCTTTGCATCCAGTGAGTGAATTCGGAAAGAAACGTGTGTGTGTGTGTGTGTGTGTGAGAGAGAGAGATAGAGAGAGTGCATCCACAGGTGCATGCTGCGTGTGGGTACTTGTATGCATTCATGCATGATGTTTTCTGTGTTCACAAATAAAAGACAAAAAACAGACAACTTTTTGGTAGCCCTCATTTCAAACTTGAGATCAAAATTTTGATAGTGTTTTTCTTAATTAACGACAACGTTAAAAGATAAAACGGAAGATTTCCTAGAATAATTACAATATCTCTCATTGAATTAAGAAATCATTAAACTAGCAGAGGAATTTTATTTGTCTTTTTATTTTGCAATATTGGACAATCTAGTTAGGAAAAATATTATACTGGTCGCTTTCTTTTCCTTTTTCGGATAAGTGTTTAATAGTCTGATAATATTTGTCTTACATTTCGCGTCATAAAGAAACACTCGTTTCTGTTAAGGTTAATTTACAAAGTGAGGTTAATAAAGACTGATTGATTGATCGATTAGTTGACTGATTTTTAATTATCTGTTGAGAAAAGTGAAGAAAACGAATAGACAAAAACAGTGAGATCGCTTTTCTTATGCTGTTTTCTAGCTCTGAATTTTAATACCGACTGAAGTGTGGAAATATTCAATTAAAACCCCTTGAAATGATCAAACAAACGTACCTAAAGAAAATTACCTTATTATTTGAGAGGGAATATTTTAAGCGCATAAACGCTTTTGTTTGTTTGTTCCTTGTGTCTCATTTGTGTAATTATTTTAAAATCGAAAAATCAAGTTTATAAAAATGTGTGCTACGCTAACATGTGCTTTCTGTGTATCTTAGATAATTATGATTGTGCACTCAGCGCATCCCTGTAGTAAGCAGAATGAATTTTTTGAAAAGCCTCGTTTAGAATTATTTTATCTACTGATAAAAATTTCAGTACCACGCACATAGTCTATATTCCAAAGCTATTAAATAAATAAGAAATAAATACATTGAAGAGACGTGTCCTTAAATGATTAGAGGGGTGGATATATATATATATTTTTTTTTTCTAATAATTGGGAACATGTCAGTACTGCTTGTGATTGTAGATTTGTGACATGAGACGTGCACGGCAGCGAGTGTTGACACAACATGTGTGATGTGGGTGTTGACATTTAGAAATAACCTTGTGAAAAGAGGGATTGAAGCTTTGCTTTTCATCAGTAATTTTGTTGTAACGCACGAGCATTCAAAGACAGACACGCTGGAATGCGCACTAACACAAGAGCCACGTGCTCCCTTTCTCTAACGCGACCATGTAGGACATTTTGCTAACAGTCCAATCGTTAAACAAACAAACAAACCAACAAAAATACTTAAATAAACAAAAAACAAATAAACGAACAAATGAGAAAACGAACAAACAAGCAGGCAAACAAACAAATAAACAAAATTAATCCCTTTTTTTACGTGCGAGTATAATACAATGTGTCTCGATAGCTGGTTGGTTTGTTAGAACAGTGCTTTGATACAGCGGAGGTAGAAAAGTACTCAGCGAACCTTATCAAGCAAGCACTTATATACATGGTTGATTGGTTTAATTTACGTGTAATCGAGAAGTATTTTCCTGGGGCGGTTAAGAGAAGAAAGGGTAGAGTTGGAGAGATGTGTCACCTCCAGAAAATCGCATGTTACCCGAGAGTGCAAGCCCGTGCGATCCACCCGGCATGAATTCTACCATTGTCCTTACGATGCCGCTGCCTCAATATGCATCATGCAGAAATTACTCTTCTGCATCTTCCCTAGTGTGCTTCTGTAAGTGTGCGCTTTTATCCCCATGGGTATAAATAAGAACATGATTGAAACGTTCCCCCTTGATTTCACGCATCAAAATTTGTTAAATTTTCTTGAAGGCTTTCTGCTTCAATCTTCCATTCGGGGATTAATGTCCCCTGGCTCCTTGCGAGCAGCAACTGTCCAACATCCGGTCGGCCGCTCTTGATGATCTCCTTTTATTTCCTGAGACTATTTCATTCTTCATCGATTGGGTGAAAAGATGACAAAGGTGAAAAACATGCAAAGAATATGCCCGTATATTTCTAAGATGGGGTAAAGATCATTCACGATTTTTTAAATTGTAGGATGTGTTCTAGCCGATTCGAATTTATTTTCCACTCCAATGAAAACCTATAATTTATCCCCTTCATGAATTTGAAACGCGTATGACACGTACATTGCATGATTCACGCGCATGAGTAGAGACAAACACTTGGTATCTTGGCATTATTCGAGTAGCCTCCGCTTAGCATATTCCCCAACCCAAACACACTATGCTCCCACGCGGACACACCTGCAAACGTACTGACAGCAAGTGGATACAAGCGTGTGCAATGTCTCCCTCCTTTCTTTATCACTCTCTCTAATACACACACACACACACACACACACACACACACACATATATATATATATATAACCAAAACATACCCATATCTGATATTATGTATTGCGTGGTGTTGTTGGTAGGAGCTTTAAATTCTTGCATTCAGTCCATCAATAAGCACGCATGCTGTTACGGTATTTAACGAGATTTGGGGAAAAAAGATTTTGTATAGCCCTTCATCAAGTCATCAGAAAATAATTACTTGCTACAAGAACTTTAAGTTCTCTTGTAATTTAGCATAAAACGACACTGCGAAAATCTGGGATTTATATTTTTGTGTGCTGAGGAAGAAGCAGAATTTTCAATGGCGTAATGGTAGTGAATTGTAACTTTCTGCCATTCACAATGACGTTTTCTGAACCGCGTTCACACACACGCACACACACACACACACACATGCATCTTATTACCCCTTTTCCGAATCACACCCCACTGTCCGTGATGGCCACCAGCTTGAAAACAATGTCTTCAATGAAATCGGCGCAACCTGAGGAGGCAGCGAAGATGTCGGCTGATGGATGGGGCGGCCAGACACTCACGCATGCATTCTCACGTGCCATGTCCGCATGCGCGCTTGAACAAGCGCCCACAACGTCCGTCTGAGCGCGCGCGGTGCAGGAACGACAACCGGAGCAGCCGTCGCCATTTGATGTTAGGAGGTGGGATGGGCGGGAGGTAGCGGGAGTAGGCGCGGGGGTCCTGACCATAAACTTCACCGCCACTATCTTTGGCTATGATGAGACTTGCAATATCAAAGCAACTGCGTAGTTGTGAAGTTTCGCCGTTGGTATTCACAATATTTTACTATTTTTGCCTTTTCACCTTTCAGTTTTTAATTTACATACAGTGTTAGTATTGTCTTTCCTGTTTTCTCTCTCCTTCTCCCGCTCGCTCGCTTATTCGTCCTCTGACGAGCCTCCGCCCTCGCTTCATTCAAAGTGTCCACAACAGCCACGCAACAAAGGAAGCATGATAGATTGGATGTGCGGGTGTCACTAGAGATGATTTTATGTCCGTGTAAATCTCGTCCTGACCAATCGTTTTGTCCGGGCGAGATGTCAGCTGAGGACGCGTGCTCTGTTCCAGAAGACTGTTTGTCCTCTGAAGAAGACAAAGCTCAGACATTTTTCTTTCGCTAATCTTCAAAGAGAAACTTGTTATCTTGAGAGAGACCGTAGGTGTATGCACGAGTAGAGTTGTTCCCCTCACCCCTTACCCTCATCACGCCGCTTCCCAGTTCATCGCCACCTGCTTCACGTTTCTGTACAATGTGACGTATAAGTGGGTGACAAGTGCACCATGGGTGACCGTTTTGAACTGCGTCCAATGCAACGTCACACGTTCGTGTCCGACAGACAACCTGAACTGACTGAATCGCAATGATTATTGTCTCCTTCCTGGCCAGAGAAATGAACGTTCTCTGTAAGAACTCTAGCTCTGACGGCAAGAGGGCTTACCGTGTCCCGTTCTAGTTCCGTTCTTGTAGAAAGATTAAGGAAACTGAAAAGAAAAGAATCCAGCTAGAGCGTTACCCCTGCTGGGTGTCGGAATTTTTTTTTTCTAAAGCTCTGTAACCTTCAAGGGATGGCTGCAGGGTCCTGATCGCGCTAACGTAGAGCAGTCATGTAAAGCTAGCGGTTCCGTGGCATATTGTGCAACAGGCCCAGAAGATCAACTGGCCACAGATGAGCTACGCTGCTAAAAGAAAGGTGAACAACCGTCCTGTGTTCTCGATATTTTATTTTACGCAATGTTCCGAACCTGCTGGTACCACGCAGGTTTTTATTAATTTATGTTTAGTGCACCCCGCCCTTTCACCGTTTCTAGTATACAAAATGTTCTTGGGATACAGGACACGCGAAGAACTGTACCTACGCACACGCACGCACACACACACACACACACACACACACACACACAAGAAAGCCGTCTGATACCTGAGTGGAGTTACAGCCTTACATCTCTACATAAATCTTTTATACAATTGCTCAAAAGTGAAGGGGTCTTCACGTCATTCCTCACGGTCGGACAGTGTCTGTCCAACGGTGTCAGAGTTTCCGACAACAGGTTTCGAGTCCAAAGCTTGTCGCAAATCATAGCCTGTACGCATGCGTACTGACATGACTTCCTTCCCCGCGCTGACTCAGCAAGGTCTGCGGATTTACGTCGACAAACTGACATAGGGTTCGTGATCTGACAAGTTCCAGCATTGCCGAAAAAATGATTTTTTTATTTATGTACAATTGTTTTACACCTCAAAAGTTCTAGTTGTTAGAAAAAATCACTGGTTATATTTCAAGCAAAATTTTAGTCTGTAAAAAAGGCTTCATAATGGGTTTTTTATCTTCAGAATTAAATCAACGCTCAACAGATCCGCGTGCGCATTGCACGTGCGCACACCACAAATGGCTTGGCTATTACCTCGAACAAATGCCTAAATAGATATGACTTACGAGCGGGGGAGGGGCGTTAACAGAGAGAGAGAGAGACTATCAATCTATGTATATCTCGAGCGAAGCCTGAACGTGACTACCTGATCTACTTTAATGGAGAATGGTCACAGTCCCTTGCCCTCTCTAACACGAGTACACTAACACCTGTGACTCCATCAAAGAGAAGTCGGCAGATGCGGCGTCTGGATCGCTTTACAGACCAACTGATGCGAGCAACCGACATAATTTTAATATTTCTGACATTCTTATTATTCTCCAGCCATTCTAGTTGTCAAAATTAAATTAGTACAATTATTTGGTCATGCAATTCGGTCTTTGATGTCTGACATATATCTGCCTTCTAAATTTAGTATTGTGATGGAGTAGTTGCACGTCATACCTGGCATCTTGGAGTGTGAAGACTGCTGGTCTAAAGCCCGAAAACATCCTTCCGTCCTTCCCATTTTCCGCTTTCTGTCTCTTCCCTTCTCTCTAATGAGCTGTCCGAATGCATCTTCCCAAAATAACTTTGACAAAAGATGAGGAAAATGCCCATGTTCTGTTGATTTGTTATGAGGTATTTTTATTGCCCCTCAGTCCTACATTTATTTGTTTATATATTTGTTTTCTTGTTGATAGGTTTATTTACTTTATTCATGTGTTTATTTACTTATTTATATCTCTTATTGTGTTCTTGCTATGTGCAAGGCACTCTAGCAGTTCCCGGGAGTCTAGTAATGAAGTACATTACAGCTGTCGAAGATGTATTTACTTATAGGTATATTAAAGTACATATAAGATGATGTAGAGAGTTTAATGTAGAATGCACAACTTGTAATGTAAACCCTCTCTTGGGCCATGAACATTTGTTCTTCACACCTGCGACTTGTTCCCAAGAGATTGACGGTCATTTACGTCAAAAGACGTAGTCAAGTCTCGTCTGGTTGACAGGGACATCCGAAGACAGGAAACGAACCTTCAGGATCGCCCTCATTCACCTGCAAACCACGTTTAAGCGGGTGACAAAAAGTATCTCCCCTTCAACTTCTGTACAGCGTTATGACAGAGGTTATCGTTCTTTCGTGCGTCTTGATGCATTAGCGGCGTCTGAGGTCTGTAAATAATTTATCTTTCTATTGTCGTGCTGTAACTGTTTACCTGTCTCGACCTCCCAAAAGAGGACTTTTATTTATTAAGTTTTAAATTTGATATTTTTTAGGGTTGTGAGTGCAAGGTACAAGGTACTTTCATTTCTTTCGCCAAGGGGCGTAAAGATTTTCATCTATCCGTTATCCCAGAAAACACTATATATATATATATAGATAGATAGAGAGAGATACACAGTGGAGTTTTTATTCCACATGCTTACATGATGTAGGGTGGTAGAAGAGACATTTTTGTAAGTGAGCTCTGTATTTCTACGTCTTAAAGTTGTTTAATTATCAATATCTTTTTATCCTGTTAACCGTCTTTTAGCCAGTCAGTGTGCTATGCAGACTAATTTTTCGCTCATTTGTTCCTGGGTTTGTTTGTTGTCGTCGTTGCTGGGGTGTGTTGGGAGCGATTTTGCACTGTGAGAAGGATGGGGTGTACTACAGGTTTTAGAGTAAGTAATCAATTATTAATATACAAACATTGCTGTTAATAAGACAGAGAAAGATTTAAGAAGAGAATATCTATGAGAAAATTATCATATCGAACACCAAACATTTTCTAGTGTCTGAAATAAAATTACACAATCGAGGTTTGGTTTTACAAGTGTGCGATGATGATTCCCTATTCTACAGCTGTCGGCACACGGCGCTGCGTTTTTATTCGCTTTTGTACACAAGAAGTTGCTGGTGAGCTGCCTCAGGTAAGCTCTGCAAATATCACTATTTATTCTTCCATGTCTATCTCCTAACAGAAGAAAGAAAAAAATCATCTTATGGGAAGGAGGGACACCTGATTGAAGTGGACGCTGGGGAGTGGAGAGGTTAAAGGTGAGAAAAGGTGTAGAACTATAGTTGTTGGCTCTTCATTTCTAGCTCATATTGGTGAGCAGGGTCAGCAGAAACTGAGATCTGACAACGCACCTGTTGCATGACCTGCTGCATCAGCGGCAGGTCTTAGCACAGAGCAGGGAACTCGGTTCCTGGGGAGTAGTTCATAAAATAACCGCCTTGAGTCTCAAGCTATATATATATAGCTGCCATGCCTGGCAAACTCCATAACGTTCATATTACTCATGGGAAAACTAAAGATGAACTAAACTATTAATAATAATAACATTTCCGTTGTGCTTTAGACTAATAATCTCTCTCTCTCTCACACACAAATGAGACGATGGAAACGACGAAAATACAATACAATTTGTGTGTGTTTTTGCTCTAAACCTACGATAAACACACACGGATGCTTGCTTACTTCATATGAACATATATACACATACACACACACACACACACACACACATATGTACTTGCATACATTATCCTTGCATAGATACACAAAACACAGATGTGTATAAATGGTTTATTGTTGCTGCCAGTCTGTTCAAAGTAGACACACCACCCAGACCACAACCACCACCAGCGAGAAAGAAAACCACACGCCTCGCTGGAGACAGGGTTAGAATGACTACGACTACAGGGAAACCGTCAACTGCTCTCTCAGCTGATCATCCTCAACGCTGTATGCTGGGAACTGCAGTGCGTGAACACGGGGCGGCAAGAACATACAAGTCGCACATCATGTCATTAGGACAATGAAGAGTCAAGCTCCTTGGAGACAGCCCCAGGGCGAGGCTCCCTGGATTAGCCGCCACCCTCTTCCCCCATACTCCTCCGTCCCAGGATGTACTCCCCTGATTAGTTCCTGGCTTGGTGTCTGGCTGCAAGAGGGAGCCACTGCTACCATGTCGCTTCTGTTCATTGCCACCTTCTGTCTCGTACAAACCACGCATCATAAAGCGGATTAATTGAGTACGTGCCCACCTCCTCCTTTTCCCCTTATTCGCCTTCTACAACTTTTCTTTTCGACTGGCGTTCCAGCAGATCGCGACAGTAACATACGCTGTTTACTCGCAAAAGGTAATGTGTAGCACTTACACTTCACAAGGTCGAAATTCTAATACAACTCGACCCTTAACTGGGATTTTAATTTATCACAGTTGTATCCGGCCTAGCACGACTGTACCCATAATGGGATTTGATCCAACACAAAGTAATCCCTTCCTTCAGCACAGCTGTATCTCTTTAATACTAGCACTGTCTCCCTATCTCTGTTTTAGCATGTCTGTGCGACCATGTAGCAAGGACTGAACCTCCGTAACAAGCTTCTACAACTTCTACAACTGTACCTATGAAAAGCTTGTATCCTTTTCAACACGTTTGTACCACTAAAGAGTTCGTACTCCCGCTTAAATCGATTATGCCGCTGACAAGCTTGTATCCCCGATTCACATGTCAGTATAGTTGAAGAGGTTGGAGCCTCGTGTAATACGACCTTATCCATCTCTCTAAAGCCGAGGCCGAAACCGCACACTTGGACTAAGTCGACTGAACCCGCCTGACGTGTGTCTACCGCAAAGACTTCGTCTGAATTCAATCGAGAGATTTGGCTCCTACAACTTTTTTTTCTTTTTCCGAAACTCTAGAGAAAATCTTTGTCTCTGGAGGAGATGTGACCTAGTTTCGACGAAATTAAATTATGGGATTTTTGCTTTCCTTGCAGACGGTTGAACTGTACTTTCCACCTGTTTCATTTGATTCTGTCTCAGCGACTGGTCTTGTAATTCGTCCTTTGACACGTCTGGCCCTCTGAAACACCTCTTTTCCCATGAAGAAGAAAAAAAAACAGCACGCACGCACGCACACACACAAACCATATATACATATATATATGGGCGTGTCAGGAAATGTGCATGCGGGGGTCAAGACCAACAAAAACTAAACGAAGTGCGTGCATCTGAACGCACGCATCAATAGACAGGCAAGCTTCAGGAGCGCAGCAGGAGCAAGAAGATATTAGGGACAGCAGTCAGCTCCCTTCTCCTCCCCCAACATTCACGTCCATCTTCTCTTCCCTTCCCACCCTCCTTTGCCCCCTTTCCGTTACCCGCGGAAAGTAGCATCAAGGTCGGAACCCATACCACCGCCACTCACTAGTTCCTTATGTAACACATTACTTCTAGTGAGTTCCTTATGTAACACATTACTTCTAGTGAGTTCCTTATGTAACACATTACTTCTAGTGAGTTCCTTATGTAACACATTACTTCTAGTGAGTTCCTTATGTAACACATTACTTCTACTGCTAGCACTTCTAAAGTAGCATGAACTTAGATATCTTCACTGAAAAATATCTTCACTGAAAAGAATGCCATTAAATAGCCAGCTGATTATCGACAAATTTGCAAAACATCGGAATAACTTGAGTTCCAGGGGATGCAAGAGGGCACAGAGCTGCAAATGGAGAAATCTCACAAGGCACCCTCTTCTGTGCCCTTCGGAATGTTTGAGGTTAAGTCCCTGATTTTTTTTTACCCGATCACTCCCCGTCCCCTGGTGCCGTCTCCTTGCTGTCTCAGTGACTCGTGTTTGAATATATGAATTTTTTAGCTGCGTCGCGCTGGGAGAGAACTGGCCAGCGAGTCGTTGCCAGCTCTAACCGTCGTCCACAAGCGATTTTCCCCCTCGTCCCCATCGTCTGCCATTTCTTGTGACGCTGACAAGGTCGCGCTGCTCAAGGGTCACGTGGGCGCTTGTTGACTTCGGCGAAATCGTCGTGATGTTTGAGACGAATGTTTTGAGTGCTGGCCTGGTCTTTTGTCCACGTTTCCTGCTTGACTTTCTTCTCTTCGTTATTCACGTTTTTTTAAAGGGGTCTACGAATAAGAAATATAGCTTAAAGATAAATGTAAAGTTGATCTCAATTGTTACTTGAATAAAATAATATTAATACTATATAATAAGATACAATTAATGTAAACAATGTAAATAACGTTAAAAATTACTTCACTACTCCGATTTTTCCTATTTTCTTATATTTCTACATATTTGTTCTTCTGTCGCACCCCCTATATCTGTTTTTTTTTCTCTCTCTCTTTTTTATTTCCACGATCACTGCCACTGTTTTTACTGGGTTCTTTCCTTTATCCCCCTTTCCTCTACCTTGTAATTATATGTATATATGTTCCGTATACATGTATGCATGCATAAAAGAGTACTTTTGCTTACATATGCATGATTACGTGTTTTGTACGTGTCCGTTCTGTGTGTCGTGCGTACCAGTTATGTTTGTTGTACACGTGTCGATTAATGTGTGTGTACTTTTATGTACTGGTCCCATGTACGTGCACGAGCGAGTATGTTTAAGGATAAATAAATAAATGTATGTGCTTGTGTTTAGATGTGTGTGTGTGTGTGTGTGTGTGTGTGTGTGTGTTAGAGAGATAGAGAGAGAGAGAGAGGTGCGCTCGACGTCACACACCAGGTGATATGGTCGCAGTCAAGTCTGTATATCGGGTTGGAGACGTCGTTATTACTCCTTTCCCCTACTTCCACGCCCGAAAAAAGTACCCAAAGAGGTGAAACACACCTACGCTGTCCACACTCCGCTTAACGTGTGAAGTTGAAATGTCGCACTGGTCTGAACCCCGCGGTTTCTTCACTAATGTAATTTTCAGGAGAGAATTTGCATATCTTCAGGAGACGCCCACCGTGCATTCGCGTGACTCCAGGGGATGAATATGGATGTCTCTTCTTTCTTACCGCTAATTTGAACGAAATAATTGATTGTGTGTTGCATGCACGTGAAGAGTCGCGACGATGTTTCTGCGATTCATAACATGGACTATTTTAGTCCACTAGATCTTCAGCTGAGGCTTTCAAGGACGTCACATTAAATGTAAAGTTATGGACACAACTTTCTTTCTTTCTTTCTTTCTTTCTTTCTTTCTTTCTTTCTTTCTTTCTTTCTTTCTTTCTTTCTTTCTTTCTTTCTTTGTGTAAGGACGGACGGAGTGAAACAGAAAAGACGCAAAGATCGGCATATTGGGCATTAATATTTGATTTATACACAAAATATATTTGGAAAATTTTATAATTATTCATCTTCTCAACCCCAGCCACTACCTTTGTGAATTATGGTTTTTATTTATTCACTTTTTGGCTATTTATTTTGGCCTTTCATTTAGTCAGCGTTTTTCGGTAAGACCATTATTTTAGATTTTCTTCGTCCAAAACTCAGTACAAATTTCTTTACTTACGTGAGTCCTTTTTGTACAGCGCACCATCTATGTATACAGCTATTTTACATTTTATACCTCTTATTATTTTATATCGTCATTTCCAGGCTTTATTCCTCTGTGATGTCTTGTGGGAACATGAAGTCGAACAGAGGACATCTGCACCGGAAGTACCTAGCGAGAAGAAGTGGCATCATCAAAGCCCAGATATTTCAGAAGGTGAGCTAACTCTTATTCTGTAGAGTTACCTGTAACAAATAGTCTGAAGGCACACGCAGTCTTTATCTATTAGTTGTTCGATGACTAATGTCTCAGCAGATAAAGTATTTAAAGATACTTCCTTCATCATGTTATTAATCACCTTGCTTTTGTTCTTTCTATTATGAGCTATTAGGATTTGTAACTCTAGTTAATTCGACTTCCCTTCGCCTCTCTTTCTTCCTGCAAAATTTTTCCTACTTACTTCGCCTCCTCTTCTCTCTCTCTCTCATTGCGTATGTCCCGGTCAGTATGTTCGTGTAGGTGTGCATTTTAGTTTTCTGCAGAACATGTTCTCTAAACCTCTCATACCTCGAGAATAACACATCAGGCATTTAAAGCCTCACCACCAAGTCAGAAGACCAGTAGCTATGGACCACCTCAGCCCTGGAAATGGGCGAGAGAGCGAGGGCCTCGATTTCGTGACTGTACGCTGAGCTGCTAGTGTCCGCTGCTATACGCTGGCGTCTTACTGTCTCCAGTCCTGTCTCCATGTCTCCCAACAAGTCTCCTTCTCTTCCCGTGCATGTCTCAGCTGAGCCTCGAGAAGCTCTCGCTAAAGTCGAGTTAAAGATAAAGAATATTCCTCGAGATACTCTAAGTCCCTGGGAGGCTACTGTGCGAGCTGTTCGTCTTCAGCGCTGCGTGGAAGTCGCCATCATGTCAGTTGCGGCCAATTAATCCCCCCAAGACTGTGAGAACACTTCCAGACAGGATAAAATAGTCCTAGTTTTGTCAGAACAGCTTTAGCCTCCAGAGATGTATTAGAGTGTCCAGAGGTATTTTAGAACTTTCTCTGGATGGGTTTGACAACGAGTCCTGCACAGAAAGCGAGAACTGTTTTGGTCGTCCAGCTGGATCACCGTAATCACTTCTCTTTCCAGAACACACGAACAACATGGAACGCTTGCCAGGCACCAGGAATGTCCGACAGAACATGGGACATCAGGCATGTCCGACAGAACATGCGAACGAACAGTTAGTTCTCAACCTGCTTCAAACCGCTTGTGCTTTAAGAAGAAGAAGAAGAATGCACGATGATGAGGAGGAGAATGAGGAGGACGACGACGACGGTGACGGTGGCGGCGGCTTTGACCCAGAACTAATTCTCTAGATTTTTCGTGAACAAATGCATGTTTTAATGCTTATTCTCGGTGGTGGTCTTTTTTTAAAGAACTTTGTAATTGATTTTTAGGCTAGGAAACATTTTAAAAAACTATCAAATGTTATGCGTTCCTAATTATCGTTTTTCTTGAACAAAAAGACTGGTTTTATTCTTGTGCCATTTATGGTGGTGGCGCCCAATTCTGTTTTGCAGAAAGTGTCTGCCTCTTCACTTACTATTTCATCAAGACTGAGCTTTTTCTTGACAGAACTGAAGTAGAAAGTACTTAAGCATAGACGACATTAGACCGTATGATCGAGTGAATTCTCTATTTTACATCAGATTCTCCGGCCGTTTAGGTATTATGAACCTAGAAACTTTAACAGCTTAAAACAGTGGTTTCTTTAAATGGTCTTCTTCCGATAACTGACGCGCTTTCGATACCAAAGCTTTACTGTTATTTTAAAGAGCGGAACAAACCCTGAAGGATTTGTATCCTGGTTGCTTTCTTTGACTACCGACTGACGCCAATAATGCAGACTGTCAAGCATGCAAATACCGATACTTAGGAATATAAGCACATCGAGCCAAGCACGTGGATGCTGCAGATTGTACTGCTATACTTTATGTCCGAACAGTGGCAGGGCATTCACTCTTTCAGAACAACCTATCTGGGGGAGATTCATACACATCTGATCTGTTCATTCACGATTGTCCAACGGGAAGGAAAAACAGGAGGGGGGGGGGAATTTAAAAAAATCATTAAAATCAGACGCACGCATAGAGTTACCTTATAAGAGACGCGTTTTCGTTGCCCCACACACCCATACGGGTCTGTGAAATTATGTTTTGATTGTTAATCGAATTTAATAAAAGCTTATTTGATCAGTGTAAAGAGCAACCTTTGTTTATTTATTTATTTTGTGCGTTCATTAAGTTTCTATTTGTTTGTCTGTTCATTGTTAGCCCCTGTCTCAAAGGTCAGGAGAGACCACACAAAACGTCACTGGTACATGTGTTACACAAAAAGTGCCTACGCTGTGCGTCCTAAGGTTTGGAAAAGGGCGAGCACTCTTGAACTCTTCTTCTTCTTCTTCTTCTTCGTGCAGCCAAGGGAAGCAACTCCCCAAGCACCTTTACGCTGCAGATAATGAAATTTCAAATGACAGGATTCCCTTGCAGAAAACAAACGTGAAGCTCTGGCGACTAGGGGGCGCTGTGGCCCGGCCGCCAAGTCTAGAATCCTCCCAGCACAGTCACCACGGGTTCCTCACCCACCCTCTTCTCCCCCACCCACCCCATTTCCAAGACGTCGTCTCCATCAAACCTTTTGCCAGCGTTTCCCTTGCTCAAAAACGGGTTGAGAAGTCCGTGGAAGAGCTGCAGGTGATCTCCTGACGGTGTGAGCTGTCAGGTCAGACCGACGTGACCGCTTGGTCCCCCCCAGTGGAAAGCAATTGAAGTGTTTAGCGCCGAGCGGCTGCCAATTTGGCCCGGTCATGTCCTCGATATCCAGCGAGACTGTCCGCGTTCCTGCGAGATTGTGTCGCAGAGTGGCCCAAAGTCAGACAGAGCGCCTGCCATTGCTCATCAGCCCTTCACTCTGTCTGCTGGGAGGCCGCAAATCTGGCCGACACCGTTCAGGCGACGTCTGATGCTGCAGACGACAGTTTTAAAAACAATCGCGTAGTGATAAATCATCGTTTAATGGTTCGAAATACCGCGCTTTTCTGTTGGTTTGCATCCTTGTCGACGGTGGGATGGGAGGGGAGCTGGAAAGGGGTACCATCTGTCGCTTTGTGCATGGGATAGATGATGAAAACTGACAGCCTAAGCGTGTCTTATACTGGGATTACTAAGAAACATTTTAAGAAAGCTCTCTCTCTCTCACACACACACACACACTATTACACCCTCTATCCGTCTCTCATACATAAGTACACACTTCCACGCATAGCTCAGTACTCTGTTTTCTTTGTTTTTCTTTTCTCTCTCTCTCTCCGTCTCACACAATCCTGGACTATGCAAAAAAAAATATATATATATACCAGACTCAGGTCAGAGTGTAAGGAACATACAAGACATGAGACAAAACATTCGTCCCATGTGCGTATACAGGAATAGACAGGCATGCATGCAAACACGCGAACACTTCCGAATTGTTGCTGGCTGCTTGGTAGGATGAGATGGTGTATGAGTATGAGTAGTGGGTTGTGTGGTGAAGATGTATAATTGGGGGAAGGGGGTATTGTAAACTGGGGTAAGATTGGTACTAATCACCTAACTTTTGTTTTGCTGGCCAATGGTCGTGAGGAAGTTTTTTTTCTGTTAAGATGTAATAATTTTTCATATATGGTATTGAGGTTTAAGGTAATGCTGTATGAGCAGGTGTGTGTGTGTGTGTGCGAGTGCGTGCGTGAGAGTGGATATATCCCTAAATGCCGTGTTTTGAAGTGTTTGTGTGTGTGTGTGTGTGTGTGTGTATATATATATATATATGTGTGTGTGGAGCTCTAGCTACATGTCTTTTTTTTTTTTAAAGACGTTGTGTAGTTACTTCGACATGCTCACATCCTTGCTGGAGTTATGCTCTTGAAACAATGAAGAATCAATCTCTCAAATCTCTCTCTCTCTCTCTCTCTCTTGCGCAACTACGGAAACTCTTTCGCTATAAGCATACATAGTGTTCAGCGATCTTTGTAACAGATGCGAAAAATTAACGTGTTGAAATGACAGCCATTGCGGTAAGCACAGTAGCAGCAACCACAGCAGCACCAGTAACAACAACAACAGATAAAAGCAGCCTCTCTTACACCAAGCACGAACTTGAAAAAGAGTCATCGACTTGGTCCACTAATACGCCCCATTACCGCTCAATCCCTTCAGCAAGTCGTGACTGTCAATCAAGCAGGAGGAAGGCGGGGCCCACACCGCCTTTTCACGCGCTGCCATCTGCGCATGCTCGCACGCACATGCAGCACCAAGGCGACGCGCGCGGCCTTGACTAGCGTGCACGGCCACGTGGGGTGGGGGTGGGGGGAGAGAGAGAGAGGGTGAAAGCAAAGGGACATAACCGAAGTGAAAATGAGCAACTAAAATGTTTTAGCCAAGCTGCGCAAACCCTCTCCCTCTCCGGGGCCCAGAATGTGTGAATACGGGCTTAGCCGATGATTAGGAAAATAAACGTGTAACGACATGGCAGTTACATTTGCTTCTACCATCACGGCTGCTGCAGCTGGTGCCAGTACTTGTGATGCTGCAGTACCTCTGCTACTGTTGCGACAGTGTCTAGCACCTTCATCTTTCTCAATTACAGCGTTAGTGTTTTATCCTGTTTGGTTTTTTTTAACCTTGTTTCTGTCTTGCTCTTTTATTATTTATTTTTTGTTTGAGTTTATATCTTGAGGTTAAAGTGTATGTGCGTTGGATTAGTGGACAGACAGATAAACGGAACAGGCACCTACTTGCATGAGAACGTTTTTTTTTCTACCATTATTTCCAGTTGGTTTTTTTTGTTTTTGTTTTTTTTTTTTTTGGTAACAGATGGTCTTCATGTTACTTCTAATATATCTACACATCTATTGCATTTACTCGTGCCTGTTTGCTTTTTGATTGCTCGATTGTGCTTCATTTTGGCTTTTGTTATTGTTACTTATTTTTATGTTTCACAAACATTGAGTAAATTATCCAGTTATTCCGCATCCTGAAGCAGGTCTATTTTTCTAACATAAATTTTAGAGCGAAAATGTCCCAGTTTCGATTGTGCCCGACTATCTGCGTTTGTGGCTCATGAACATTTGTGATTTCCGAAAAAAACAACCTTGCATTCGTGGACGTCTGTGCGCAAAATTATTAGTTTGTGTGTGTGTGTGTGTGTGTGTGTGTGTGTGTGTGTGTGTGTGTGTGTGTGTGTGTGTGTGAGCGCAGTTTAGGGTTTGTTCTTAATTTTTAACCATTTGTAATAGCCTTTTAATGTGTGACCTGGTAAGCCGGGGGGGACTCTGTGGGTGAATTTGCAAGAGTTGGAGAAAACAAATACAATGGACGAAGAATTATTCACGCAAATGTTTGCATTGGTTTATATTATTCATACAAACACATACTCAGACATACGCGTACATACACATGCACATACACATACACGCGTATGAATATCATACACACTGACATAAATATATACACACACGCACATACATAAAACTTTCACTGTTAATGGGCCGGGATTAAGAGAGACAGTCTCTCGGTGTTAATCAGCTACCATTCGCCCCTCAGCTAACGTCAAAGCCTGTCACAAATGTCACAAAGATTCAGCGCGACTTTACTGTTCTTATTTTAGCGTGAGACAGTTGTTGTGTCGATATGTGATGCATAATGAAGACCTAATTCAATAACTTTTGACTGCTGTTTTGAATAGTAGGTTGCCGTACTGGGTTAACTGCTTTCTCTGTCCTTCACATACTTATTACTGATAATCTCCAGTCATTCTTTACATCTCTCCACAAGAATTATACAACGTCTACAAGATAAAGGCTTTTTAAAATTCAAAATGGAATGGCTGAGCTCATTCCCAAACATAATAACCTCAATTCCGGTGGATACACTATCCCTATAGAAGATAGAGCTCAAAAACAGTGACGTCAGGAGTGTGCGTACTTTATGTTGTCACTGCTACAACCAGTATGACAGTTGCGACCATACGTTAATTAGAAGTCGACATATGTCACGTCACGTACTTGAACTCTGTTTGTGCTCTGAAATATTTGTAGGTTTTTAACCCGAGAATGGAGAATTTTTCTTTATGGGGGAAATGTAAAACACCATACAGAGCATAACCCAGTGATTTGCACAGTAGACCCACAGAAAAAAGAAAGAGTGTAACGCCAAAAAATACAATTTATGTGGCGTTTTATCGATAATAATAAGTATATTGTTTTTATTATTGATAGTGGATTTATCTTTTCATAAGGAATTTGCTATTTAAAACCAATCTTCAAAGCAGGCAGTCTTGTTCAAATATGCATGGATTGATCGAACTCTTACTGCTGCTGCCGCAGGAACTTCTGTAGATCGCATTTTGTTGTCCTTTTTCAATTATTAGGTTTTTGATTTGAAGTCACGTGTGAAATGCATGGTCGGATGCCCGCAGCACACCTCGCATTGTGAGAGAGATGATCGCAGCACAGCGCTGAGCGTGACCGACAGACACCAGCTAGGTGCCCCGCGTGCATGGGGTCAGGAAGAGTCTGCCTTGAATACGTTTACCTAGATTTAGTGTGTCATGTCCGTGACGCGGCGTCTTGCGGGAGAACGTCTGCAATGAACATCAGAAGCGTTTTCAATACAACTGTTTTGGCGATCGCACTATCAGTAGTCAGAGCGGGCACATTGCAGGCATAACGCTTCTGCCTGTTTGGCTGTTTCTGATGTGTTTTTGTTTGGATATCAGTCTGAGTCGTGCATTTACTTGCAGAGAATGTCCGCCTAAAACATTTGCCAACGATTCTTCCTAAATGTTAGTTTTTAGACAGTAAAGTTTACTCCTTGTTGAACACAGAGATTGGTAGACGATAAGAGAATAAAAGGCTTTATTCCCTGGTGAAAATGTTTACTTTGGAACTGGTCAATTTATTTTCATATGATTTTTTTTAAAGTGTCTGCTCCTCACTAATTTGCATTAGGACTTTATCACTTTTAATAATTGTTACTTATTTTGAGGAACATTTTTGTTTTGTAATTTGAAATATTCTGCAGTGTAGTTTTCTAATCGTTCAACATTTTTGACAGCATTTTCTTTCATCATGCTGTTATAGTGTTCGTATACATTTATGCTTGTATTTACTTTTGGTTTATTTGTTGTATTTGTTGTGATTAGTGTGTGTGTGTGTGTGTATGTGTGTGTGTGTGTGTGTGTGTGTGTGTGTGTGTGTGTGTTCGTTTGCGCTTAGTAGATTTATGCGTTGCATTTTGCAGTTCTTTGTTAATTTGCTTACATTTTACAACTATAATTATTTTTTTATTTGTTTTCTTTCCCTCGCAATTTTTTTTCTGTTTATTCATTAAAGCTTGTATATACGTGTGTGCATCTTTATTATTTTTTTTCCGTTGGGTAAGGAGGACGTGCCTGTCACTAATCTCATTACATTTGCCTGATGCCTTCAGACAGTTCCACGGGTCGTCCACACTTTTAGCGTAACGAAAACGCACTTGCCTCAAAAAAAAAGTTGGGCCGTGCATAATGGCGGAGCCCATCACGTATGCACCATCTCGCGAATAGCTATCGATTCGCTTCGATCACGAAGGCAGCCGACACGCTAACAGACCATTTCTTTTGTTCTTCTTCGTTGTAGACGTCCATGCAAAGCGGACAAAGGCTGTGACAGTCAGGACACTATGCTGGTGTCGGATGATACGAAGCCGATAAGCCACAACTTTTCCAAATTGGCATTTATTTTATGCCTTTAAAGACTAACCCGTCCGACATGAAATTAAACTGAAAGCTGCTGACAAGTTAACAGAACACAGCGCTGTCATTAACTTGTTGCAAAAAAGAAAACGTTGTGAATTTGTTTTTTTTTTTTGAAAAGAAGAAAACATTCCTAAATAGTTCACTGAAGTCCGCAGCCCCGCTGAGAGCTTGCATGCGATATTAAGGCGCTGCCTGACCATGTGTTTATTTTGTAACTTTGTGGCGCAAAATCCAAGGGGAGAACTCTTTCAGTGAGGATACCTCGCGAACTGCACAGTTTCTACTCACATTTTGGGAATCAGTATCTTAGATAATAAAAATACACTCGATTTAACCTTTAAATAGAAAGCGAAATCATTAAAGAAATACTTTTTTCTCTTTTTATTTTTGAACACATAGACATACAAATTCGTCGTCTGCGCAAAAAACCTCAATAAAAATCGTTTTATAATCATTATTCATTATCCATAATTCATCAAGCGATGTTGTCAAGCGATAAGCAAAATACTCGAACAATAGCCATTACAAAATACTCATCGGTGAGAAAAAACTGCAATTAAATGCATTCAAAGGATTAGATCAAGAGCTTGAGTATTCCATGCCTGCTGGATATTGGGATTATTTTTAATATTCGCTGTTCATTTAAATGACCAATAAAATTTATGTCCGAGCATAAATTGCTAAATATTAGTCTCACGCTTTGGGCACAGGGAGCATCGAGACGGAAGATGCCGTCCTCAGCGTTAATCAGACCAGGGGGACGATGTCCTCAGCTTAGGTAATGGAGATGAGTGCCGATAGCACCAGGGTCGCCTGTAAGGCTTTTTGCGCGGCCGAGGGATCACCAAGTGTTAACACGAGTTGCAGCATTTCTCAGGCGTCAGGCGATAGCCGCGAGCCACCAACCGTTTGGTAAAACGAGGCTTCTGGACAGCCTGAGCTTAGCCGCAAGCTTTCTTTTGTCTTCAAGTCTGTACTTACTCTCTCCTAACAGCGGCTGTCTTTCGTTGCCTTTTTATGTCTGTATTTGTTTATCGATAGGCCTGTTTCCCTATTTGGTCTTTGGGTAGGTGTGTCTCTCTGATTGCTTATCTTTAGGGCTGTCTCTCTGGGGCCAGTTGGACAACATGTTTCTAAATTCCTAAAACTGTTCTAAAGAAGCAAAAATCCCTTTTTTTTGCCAGTTAGATGAATTGCACAAGAACATACAAAGAAATTGCACTTACAGGATGGAAAGTCAGACTTAAACAACTTCATCTTACTTAAAGCAGTTTTAGTTTTAAAAATTCTAAAACTGTGGTGTGCACTTTAAACTGATTATCTAAATAGATTTAAGGCCTAAAAGTGTTTAAAATTAGAAATGTGTTGTGCAACTGGCCCCTGTTGTCTTGTGTTTAGGTCTGTTTTTTCCGTTGGCGTGTCTTCAGGTCTGTCTGTCTGTTGGTTGTATTTAGGTCTGTCTGTCTGTTGGCTTGAGTTTAGGTCTGTCTGTTTGTTTGTTCGCTTGTATTTTGGACTGTCTGTCTGTGTGTTGACTTGTTTGTATGGTTGTCTGATTCTTCTCTGTTGTTTTCCTTCCCTTTCTTTCGTTTTGTCTGTTGTCTTGTTTGTGTCTCGGCTCTTCTCTTCCATCTCATGTCTTCCACAGAGCCTTGAATTGTTTTCATGAGATCAGTCCCCTTTACAGCTCTCCTAAACTAAACTAAATGTCATTCTCCCGAACTGTATTGTTTTCAAGGGAATCAATTTCTCTTCTTCATAAATGAACCCGTGCGCGCACGTGCGCACACAAAAATAAAATACATACATACTTTCCATCTTCTTCTTTTTCTTCTTCTAATTCTTCTTATTATTGCTAATATTATTGGTCTGTGTAGTCATAAATAGCGATTTACTAGCTCTTGAGATGGCGTTACGAATGTCCGTTTTTTCATGTTGCTGTTGCTGTTTATTTTTATATCAAACACAGACTGAAACTCCTAGAAAACCCCAGAAATTATCTGTTACGTTCCTAATTAACCAACAAGTTTCATGATTCACAAAAGTATGCAGAAATTTGTACATGAGGCGGTTAATGGAGAAGAGCTCCCGAAAGAGCCTCTAAACAATGACAGACGTTTAAAAATTCAGGCAAGAAAAGGATTCAGCACTAAGTTCATGCCACCACTACTCTCTTGTTCCTATCTCTCTCCTTCTCTTTTTCTATCTCTTTCTGTCTCTTGGTCAAGCGATTATGTATTCTCATGAAATAGCTTGAAAAGTCTTCTTTTGTCACACTATGCTCGATCACGAATCTGGCATTCTGAAAGTGTACTTCTTCACTGTCATCCACAGTTAATATTTTTAAAAAAGAAAGTTCTTCTTCTTAGTCTTCTTCTTCTTATTATTATCATTTGATAGGCATCTTTTCGGCTCACGACACAACAAGGTTTATTTCTCAGCTTAATGACTACTCTTAGAATCGTCATGCAAATTGTTTGCCCACAGGAAATCGTCGCATGCAAATCGCAGAGTTTTAGCATTTTAAAGACATTGGTTGCCGGCGCATTGGGGATGTACGTCGCAGAATATAACATGTAAACACGAAAGAGAGCTTAGAGTGGACTAAGTACGACCCGTGGAGGCAACAGCTTAACGCAGCGATGCAGAATCAGATTCCAGAGTAACGATATAGTCACACCCGTCACACACACACACACACACACACACACACACACACACACACACACACACACACTTAGTTACAACTTTCATCAATTTGCACTCCCTTTTCATACTCCCCCCCCGCCCAGAAGCACAGACAGAGAAGAGAAATGTTTTTCACATGTTTTCTCTCTCTCTCTCTCTCTCTCTCACAAACACACATACAGAGAGAGAAAGAGACGCATACAGACTAGAGCATAGGGAGACAAAAAAAGGAGACATGCTTGCACGGACAGTCTCTCTTAGTTATTCACACGTACACACTGACATATTCTTTCAATTTCTCTCTCTCTCTCTCTCACACACACACACACACAGAGACTGTCAGCTCACGCCTCGCCCGTGCAACACCTCTCGCGTTCCCTGACCCCACCTCCCTCCCTCCCTCTACCCCCTTCATGCGCGGCGCGGTGCCGGCGTATCGACCCATCAAGTGGCAGCAAGAGGAGGCAGTGGAAGGTCAGCTCGCGATGGACGTATCTTCGATTTCCTGAGAAGTTGTGGCCGCCCCAGCAGATCGCTGATGCCACAGTCTTGTCAGACCCCGCCGTGCACAATATCCGATAAAAATTGGAAATAAATCTTCCCTCTACGCCGGCGATCACAGCGGCGCTTTATCTCTATAATAAGCCATACATCAGCAGTTGCAGCCGGTGCTGGGGGCAATTAGTTCCCCTGAACCCTTATGGCCTGAAAAGTTAGCGCGCGATAAAGGAGGAGGCGAGGCCACGGTCCCTGGCGGAGTGCAACACCCCTGTGTTATCTGCACTAGCTGGAGAAATGTGCACCGCCTTCTCTATGCAGGACATTTTTTTGTTTCGAGGATCTGTAAGTACTAAGTGACAAGAAAATGGTCAACGCCGTGTAACTGCCGTTAAAGGTCAACTAAGGTGCACTGTACTTTTTTTTTTCGTTTTTTTTTTTTTTTTGAAATGATTAGGTAAAGTTCAGTGCAAGACAGTATTTTCCCAAGTCTGTGTGAATAAACCACTTTCTTTTTCGAGATACACACCAACAAACATCACCGTGCACATAAATAAGTGTTTCTCAAGAATGGAAAAGGGATAGGGCTTTTTTAGTCGGAAACTTTATATTACTTTACCCAATGATTTAAAAGAATATTTGCACCGCAACAGTCCTTTAACCTGCTCGCCGTTGAACGTCACGTAGCAGAATCGCAGGCAGTTCGTGAACTGTGGGATGGATAAAAATCATGATGGGTTGGCAGCGGTAGATTATTAAACTTGGCCTGCAGTTTGACTTTAAAGGTAATCATCAACAGTGTGCATTGTATTGTCATCGGTTACTTTTACAAGTTGTACGAGGCCAGACTAATACAATTTTCCTCCGCTTAAATAGAAAATAAACGAAAAAGATACTTTAATGAAATAAAAAAGAAATGCACATACATCAGCTACTTTTAAAACCACATAATTGTGTTTCTACAAAATCACCACACACTTCAATATATTTGCGCCAACACTGCACTAGTTTCTAAAACCCGTCCTTTTAAAAAAAAAGTTGGTGTTTTGTTGTTAAAACCATTTCCTCACTCCAAACTTCACATCTTCATCGCAGTTAAGGCGCTGGCCCTTCATGTGTTCCATTCGTTTTGGGAACCGCTGGAAATTACTAGCCCTGGATACACCGTGAATGCGACAGTTCTCCGGGGGCAGAATTGTTTTTCCCACATGAGATAAGGGGGGGGGCGGAAATTCAGCCAATCGGAGTGCCGGTCTATGTTATTTTGTCAGAGGTTTGGGGTTAAGGTACGGGTTAGGGTTAGGGTTAGGTTTAGGTTTAGTTTATTAGGTAAAATTGGGCAGTTGAGTGGAGCGAGCAGACGACGGCATATTTTGCGTGCACTCCGATTGGCTGAATTTCCGCCCCCCCCCCCCATCTCATATGGGAAAAAGAGTTCGGCGTCCGGGGGTTGAGTTACATCTCTTGTTGTTGCACTTGAGTGATGCCTGACGTTTGTCATGTTGAGGAAGTGTTACATTTCTTATTCCAATCCGTTTAATTTTGCTTTTTAATGCAATAAGAGCTCAAATCTAACGTTTGAATGTTATTGTTGTTCCCTTATTTTAAGAAAGTCTGAGAGACTGAAACGTTCAGAATTTAAAAAAAAATTCCCATCCGTTTTTACCGGCCCTCTAAACACTCGTACATTTCGATGTACATTGGATTGGAACTGTCAGCATCTGTGTGTTTACGGTCCAGTATGGTGAGGGGAGGGGGATACCACGCGACTACATAGAACCCATTTTATCCACAACATGTATTAAATATAATGTAGCACAACGCAACATAATGTTACATGCATTAAAGATATAAAGATATTGCAGTGGAGGCAAAACGTGGCTGCCCGCCATCCTACATTTACAGAGATTTTCGTTTGATAATTTGTTAATGTTCTCAGGGTTAACATAAATATAAACACAGACCATAATCGAAGCATAAAACAAAAAGCTTGGGCAACACTTTTTTTCGTCGTTTTATTGCTCTATCACGTACTCATATATGCACTCTCTCTCTCTCTCTCTCTCTCACACACACAACGCACGCGCCCGTGAGCATGCACAAACGCGCACAGATGTGTGAACTTACCTCCTCGGGCACATATTATGACATACAGACCACTCCTGAGAAAAGATAGAAATATTTATTGTGTACTTACCTTAGAATTATAACCTTTGGCAGCAGTCGGTTGCCACTTTTTATGCTTTTTGAGGAGATAGCCATCTGACATGCCCAACCCTGAGACCCAGCGGCACTAGCATCTTATTCGTCAACGCTGTGGGCATCAACGAGGCTAGATGAAATCAGTCTTCTTAATATTTGTATGCGAATGGCTATTCCCAGTCTCGAAAAGAAGTCCTAATCAAGCTATCTTGAAGCTATTAGCTTGTAAAACAGAAAAAGTTGCACAGCAGATATCGGCATTCGGGCTGTCAGCTTTCAGTCATAAATGTCCTCACATGTTGGCAGATGTTCTGATTGCCGAGTCAGCTATTGTTGTTGTTT
This sequence comes from Marisa cornuarietis, assembly GCA_004794655.1. Classification (NCBI taxonomy): domain Eukaryota; kingdom Metazoa; phylum Mollusca; class Gastropoda; order Architaenioglossa; family Ampullariidae; genus Marisa; species Marisa cornuarietis. The sequence goes on along the minus strand of SMMW01000617.1, from coordinate 3,609,004 downwards.
TTTGTTTGTTTGCTTTTTCCGTACTCTGTTGAACTTAAGCATTCTCTAACGAACACTGACGCTTCTGTGGTGAAAGAGTCGTATTATTCTGATGTCCGTAAGACTACCTCCATCAAAGATCTGTGAACAGTGATGACAAAGGAAGAAAAGAGCAGAGAGAGCGCGCAAAAACTGCCTGTGTTATAATTCAAAATGTAACTTAATCTAACATGCAGATTTATCAATGTTTCTTCTTTTCTTTTGTTTGTAGAAAATTCTCTTTCCGACACTTTCCAACTAAGACATCTTTATTTTCAGTTTATTCACGGCATTGTCTGCATTTTCTGCATTGTCTACACATTTAGGCGTGCTGGATCGGAAACAAACTCACCAATAAACAATTCAGTTCTCTGAAAGTACCCATTCTCACTGGACTCCACTCCCTGTCTGTGCATAGTACCCGCCTGTACCACAGTCACCCTGCCCGCTGGGCAGACAATTCTGCAGAAGCACCAGGCACAATAAAGATCAGGCTGTAGGGGGAAGGGAGGCTATTACTGCCCACTCGTTTTGCCCCTCAATGGTTGCCTCTCATATTTGCGCGGGCAGTATTTCATCTTCATGATGTGCCCCTGGCCTCCTCCGGGGACTACTTACACACTCCCTCCCTTCACCCTCGGCCCACGTCCCCCGCCTTTTTGCAGTCTGCCTCCTTCCATAGCGCCCTGCAGACCGCCTGAAGGCTCGAGGAGCTTTCTACCATAGCAGCGGGTTCACATGAGTGAAGGCACTTCTTAACCAAGGACGAATGCTTGACGAATGTTTAATAAAGTTTTGTTGTTGTTTTTTTGACAAAAGGGTTCGTAAGTACTTTGCCGAAGTTGCCTTCGTCAACATTCATCCTTGTCGAGGATAGCCTTAAAGCTTCATTAATCCGCTTCGCTAACGCGATCACACGTCACACACAACGTCACATTTGTCTGCATGACATACAATCATTACAATTATCTGTGTGATGCAGACGTTACAGATGTCCACGTGTGATACACACGTCACGGTGTTACTGACGTTACAATTCATTTCATCCCGTAACTGGCGTGGCAGTACCAGTCGTAGTTCTGATAAGCCCAGCAGGGTCGGTCTCGCGTCCGCATGAGAAGGTCCCCCAGTGAACAGCCGGTCCACTCTTCACTGTAGGCACCCAGCTTTTCTTATTTGCATCGAACGCCTTCAACGTAACATTAGAGGATTGTCTTGGGCAAGGTTTCATATCGGGCGACATGACCGAATCACTTCAGTTTTTTGCTGCTTGATGGTAGCAAGCAGAGACTCATGACAACCCACCAGGCAGGTGACCAGGCTGCATACAAATCGTTCGTCTTTTTCTCCCTGTACGGAATCCGGAGGACTATCCTGAAGTTTTTTTTTTTTTTTTTATCTCAAACGCTTGGATCCGTTACTCTTGTTCTGCGACATAGGTCCTTGTCTTGCACGACAATAGACTTGTAGAGCCTGAATGTGGTGGGGAAGCTGACGTTTCTACTCTCCCACATTGAGTCTGGCCATCGCCGCTGTCACTGCTGTGATCCTGAGGCCTACGTCATCCGCCCAGCCACCGTTTTCGGTGAGGGTCGCATCCAGGTACTTACAGGACGTCACCCATTACAGTTGTACCCCGTTCATTCGACTCTCTGCTTTGCAAATCCAGTAGTGTTTACCAAGGCCTTGTTCTTCTCCATGCTGTTCTCCATCCCGTACGCATTCGCACTGGCAGCGAGTTTGTCCGTGATGGTCTATTACTTCCTGTTGCTGCACGTCATGAGATCAATGTCTTCAGCAAAGCGGGGTTTACTGAGTGTGATGGGCCTGGAGTTTGTCGTGCATGAGTTTCTCCAGGTAGATGTAGAACAGCACTGGGGAAAGCGGGCCTCCTTGGCATACACCCGGCGTCGTGGGAAAAAGCGAACCCACTTGCATTGACACAGTTATCCCTCTGAAAAAGAGGCATCACCATTATCCATGCGCGATGCAGAGGTCACCGATACATAGAAAGACATCCGTGTTTCAGAAAAATCAATCAACTTCAGAAGTTAAACGGAAGTTGTCAAACGTTTCTGGAATGAGCTGTAGGATAAAGACGAGGCCAAGTAACAACTTCCACAGTTTATTCCTTCCTGGAGAGGTATTGCCAGACGTAACACAAATTCACGTTGAGTCACATGTGATCTGAATTCTTTCAGAAGGAAAAAATATGATTCAGGGAAAGAATAAGAGGAATAAGATAACCTTGTGGCTTTGTAAGGGGGATTGAGTGTGCAGCTAATGGTTTACAAGTCTGCGACGGGCTTCCTACAACTTAAGATGGACAAAAAGAGAAGTAGAAAAATTCTGTCCTTCACACCCAAGGTCCTCACACAATCTCTCAGCGTCTCCGACAGTCCCCAGATGAAACACAAAAGACTTCTACAAATTTAATTAAATCCGAAAACCGTCCCCCTTTAAAACGACCATTAAAACCCATATACCTTCGCCTGACGTTAAATCTACCGCAAGGTAGAAGTGCAAACGGGTGGACCGAATTACCGGGTAGATTGCTCGGGTGCGTGAACTGGGTTTCAAATGAGCTGCTCCAAAAGGAAAAGTAAGATAGATTTAAAAAAGGAAAGAAAGAAAAATAACAGTATTAACCTGCTGCAGAAGAAGAATCTACCGACATATTTCTGCCTACTAGACGGGTCGCAGATCTTCGGTATCCAAAAAACCCCGTACAATAAAGTGTTTAAAGGGTTTAAGTAGGTGCTGATAGGGGCACAGGTTGGGGTGTACGTTTCAAATGGTGTCATCGATGGCGGTAGGTGACTTGGCACGAGTGGCCCGCCGTCATTGTGCCGGGTGTGACACCCGATTCCTGGCCGGTGCAGTGGCAACAATAACGAGGGGGCCTGACGCCTGCTTTATGCAGACAGGCGCTGGAAGCGCGTGGTTGGATCAGCCTATCATATTTCTTCGGTAGCAGCACCGCTGTGATGTATGGGCGCCATTTTGGGGCGACCGATTAACAATTATGCATGCTTTCAAGGGGACGTGGCCTTAAAAGAAGCAAGAAGTCGAAACTTCAGGATTTCCAAATACTGAAAACAAAAATAGAAAATAGACATTAAGGAAGGCATGTGTGAGAACTACTAAACGCTCACATTCTGATGAAAAGTATGAAAGCACACACTTGACAAAACGAAAAAAGTGGCTGTTAGGTAACGAAAACGAAAAGTTCAAAGTAAAGTCTTGCCTTGTCCTCCTGAGATCTTTCTCTCCAACTTGTCTCTTCCGCTTTCTTCCTTTATTTGAACTTTTTTTTTTAGTTCTTGTTCCTCTGCGCGCTCTCTCTCTCTCTCTCTCTCAAGCGCGTACGTTTGCAGACACACACACACACACATCGAAAATTGTAATACGCTTATATATCTTTCATGCATTCGTTTCGCACACACCACCATTACTATTCAAGGACAGCATCAGCAGCAACAAAGATGACAACCATTGGTTGTTTCTTCATATAAGCAACGCCAAGCTACTAGACCAAAATAAAAAAGTCCATTAACCCTAAATATTAAAGTGATATGAAACGAAATCAATAATGGAGCATCTACAACTTACAGATAGAAAGGAGAAGAGAAAAGGAATTTAGAGAAACAAAGAAATATGCATTTGATCTAGCGCCAGGACAGCGAGAGAGAGAGGAAAAGAGAGAGATAAAGCGGAGCCCTAAAGCTGGGTGTTGTACTTCCTTTTCATGGGCCAGGCGCCCGCCGACATGTTATGACCGATTAAACGGCAGAGTTATAGCCCCTGATGAGAATGAAAACGGGCTTAAGGCCAAAGTGGTTTATATCATACTTAACGGGCGAGCTTCAACTAAAAGAAAGATAAACTCCTTTAGGGTAGGTTTCTCTAACGTCAGAAATATAGCCTACGTTTTCGTCTTCCTTTTTTTTTCTCCCTTAGAGAAGCTGGTCGTGCGAACGAACTTTGTGACTGTATTGAAAAGATTTTTGTTACCCGCCAAAATGAATTCACTTCGGCTTGAAGTCGTAAAAAAAAAAAAACGCCAGAAAAAAGATTCAAAGGGAAATAAGAAAGGCGGAGTGTCAGGGCTGCACATTTTTATGTCGTTATTGACATCGAGTTGTCCTTATAGTAACATGACTCATGAACTACATCATTTACTTTCCATTGTTCTCACCAAGGGTATGTACCATCACATCTGAGAAGCAACATGACAAAAAAGAAGATTATCCTTCAAAAAACCGTGATTGGCGGACGTTAATGTATACCGACAGCCTTGAATGGGATGTTTATTTACTCATCTTTATAGCAGCTTCACAAAAAGGAAGGTGGCTTGCTGCTTAACGCATTATTTCGACGAAGAAACATTATTAAAGTGTTGCTATAGTAAAGAATTTACACTCTAATATGTGTCAATGTATCCTTTTCGTATTCGCTCTCGCTCTCTCTGCTCGGTAGTTGTCATCATTGAAAGTCTCTATATTTTTATTTTAGTGATTGTAGCATTGTATCTATTCTTTTTCGACCAATGTGTCCCTTAAACCAGCGTTTCTCAACCTTTTACTTGTGGTGGCCACCCCCACCCCCCAGACGAAAAAATGTACTTCCGTGCTCCCCACTTAACCACTAATACCTATATGAGATATGAGAAAATGACCGCCTTTGTGCCCCCCTTGTCAGCTTGTCAGCCCCACAGGTTGAGAACCGCGGCCTTAAACCATTCAATCAATCAGCCTCTGTCATTTTTATCATTTGTACGACGCTGGTGTTGTTACTAAACATACACAATGACGCGCGCACTCGCGCACACATACACACGCGAGCGCACACACTCTTTATAGACACTGAAGCACGCACTCCCTTGCATGCGCGCGCACAGTGGCTGCAAGCATCACACACAAGCATGCCCACGTGTCTGCAGGTATCTCTCTCAGTCAGCCACTAGTGTCGTGTTAGGAGCAGGCAGCGCAGAAATAACATGGCCATTCACTCCCCCGCTCCCAGTCAGCTGTCGGCGAGGTTTGCACACTTGCCACACCTTTCCGCCCTCCGCACGTGCGCTGCTCCCAGTTGTCAGGCGCGTGATTTTTACCTGCTTGTTGTGCGAGCGCGCGTGCTTGCTCACCTGTTTAGATTGCGTGCTGCTGTACTCTCGCTCTCGGCTGCTTTCTGTTTGTTTGTTTTGTCAGCTCCATGAGTTTGCTGCACAAGTATTTCATTTCACTCCAAAGCGTGAAGCTGCTGCCATAAGCTCACAAGATTCCTGGTTTTTTTCCCCCCACTGACTACTTAAGTAAACGAGAGGAGGATACTGTTTTGCTGTGTGCATTCACTGGTTTAGGGTAATGTATTGTCAAAGACTACAGTTCATTATCGGCTGCATGACTTTCGTGCTTAAAAGACGAAGGAGGTTCAGAGAAGGATAGAAGCTACACAATCATCATCATTGAAAAGCAGTCGGAGGAAGCGGTGTTGATAAATGACGTCAGAGGGGGACTACCAGTCTCCTTGCTGAAATCTTTCCTAGGTGCCGCTTTTGAAAATATGTCGGCACTCGTTTTTCTGCAGACAAAGCAGCAGTAACCATCTGAAAATGGCGGTGAAATCTCATAACTTCCCCTCGCAGGTTTATATTCTCTGTCGAAATATCACGCGACGAGATAAAAAAGAGCTTTTAAACTGACCAACCAGGAAACTTTATCTCTTTTATTGAGCGGTCACATTCGTGGGAGTACTATTCCCTTGGTAGTTTAAAATTGTCCCCCCCCCCACCAACCCTTTACATTCCCTCTACCGCCTTTATCAGCAGCCATTAACTTCTTTTCTTCAAGTCGTATAAATCAGGGGACTACTCCCCTTGAACTGACTGACTAGTGTCTGCGCATGCGCAGAAAACGGGAGGAAGCGGACGGCTATGACTTGCCAAGCAGTCGCCGAAATAATGCAAATGATTGACGGATTTATGAGGAGGTCATAAAACAAGCTAGCCACAGCCTGTCCCGCGCATAAAGATTTTCCCCCACGTTGGCGAAACGGCGTGCACTTCAAGTTGTTTTTGATTCCTCACTCTGGCCCAGGATGAGGATGTCACTACCGCCATGTTGGGGCCGCGTTCCGAACGAGGGCCGCACTCTGTTACTATTATTGTACACTGACCACTGCGCGACGAGATCTGAAGCGTTTCGTAGCCGCGAACCTCGCAAGACAAAGTTTAGTAGGGACATCAGACATCGCGTTGGTAGCTTGAAAGGTGGTGGCATCATGAAACAGCATCTGGGAATGATGATGATGATGATGATGATGATGATGATGATGATGATGATGATGATGATGATGATGATGATGATGATGATGTCCATTTGTAATGCGCAGAAGAATGCTCATTGCGCAGCAAAAACAGAAGAGAAGAAAAAATATATAAATAAATAAAGCAACAAAAAAGTAAACAAAAAAATGCAGACAAAAGTGTTCCTTGGTAGCGGGGTAGCCCATGTGTCTCAATGTGTGATGAACATGCGTGTAGAATGTGAATGCAAGTGTTTTCACAAAGGTCCGCCCTCTCCTCCATCTCACCACAAAAAAATCACTGCTGTCAGAAGTTTCTAGAAGTCAAGGCATAAAATATCATCGCTCAGGAGGAAAGGTGGGGCATTTTATTTTACAACAGCGGGCTACTGAAAGCGACGCCACATGCACTCTCAGCTATACCGTCTCACCTGGTGTCCGTAAAGAGAACCATAAAACGAGAAATGTATAAAAATTGGAACCTTTCAGAATCTGAGTACACAGGAGCCTGAACGGTCTGTATGTAAGTGTGGAACTGAGCGCTGATTTTTGTGCTTGTGCACGGCGTGCATCTTTGAGTGAAGTACGCTTGTTCGTGTTCATGGCCGGTCTCAAGACATCGTACATGCATTAGGGGAGATAAACCGCAATCGTACTTCGGATGAAATATGAAAAGGTTTGTGGGTGAGCCACAAGATTTGCACGTGCATCTGTGTGTGTGTGTGTGTGAGAGAGAGAGAGAGAGAGGGAAGTGGTTAGTCAAGTGCAAGGCTGATGACATGCACACGAGACAGTTCGATACCCGTGTCGCGCAGCGTACTATTCCCCTAGTTAAAGAAGAAATGGTAGCGAGGGAGAGGAGATGGTCACCACCCTCACAAAAAACACAAAAGAAACCTTAACAAAAGTGCGGTCTCTAACACTTTCTTTCCCAGCTAGTGAAGTTTACCTTTTCTTTTTCATTCGATGAGCACTTTAATCTTCATTACTGACTTTGTGCGGTTTTCTCTTTTACATAGATCCGTACAGTTTTTTCCCATGTCACTCTGGTATATGTATGTATTCGGAAACCTAAGGCCTATGTAAGTAAAGTTATGTCAGAAGCATAAGTACCATATATTAAGGTGCACATTAGTGTTACTCATTAACACAGTTTTACCGCTGGAGCTTGTTACATTGTTGGTTTGCCAGAGGTATATAAGTATGGGCTTACGCTTACAAAATACCACACAAAAGGTTGTTGTTAATAATTTATAATTTTGAATGCGACTTGGAACCTGTAAAATTAGCCAGCACGTTTCAAGAAAACTAACGTTAACCGATGGGGGTCCGTGTAGTTTGACACTCAGGATTAGAAACATAGACATAGCACATAAGCGTCTTTTCATAAGGAAGATGAGTATGGGGACAGCCACCTACATCAACAAATCTAGAGAAGGGGTGTTGTTACCAGCAACAAGTAATTCACTGTCCTAATATCAGTCAACGCGGCAGAAAGTCTGTGAGTGACAAAGACATTGTATTTCTCTCTGTAAATTAGTCATCGGAATCTCAACTGACACTTGTTCAAAAATATACATGTTTTACGTTTCGTGTAAGCTTGGTATTTGAGCATTAACAAACAAAGTTGATGGTTTCATTGTTCGCAGGCTGTAATAAAAATGAGTTTTTCTGGGGCTAGATTAAAGAATCTTGTGTTTTGTCATCATACCAAAAGTGTCTATTTATTTGGGAGTGTAAGTTTTTGTGTGGAAAAGGAGAGACGGACCTCTTACAACACAGCCCTGGATTGGCTGCTTTTGCGAAGAGATAGACACGCAGTCGCGATCGTCATGGCAAGTTCTAAAAATAGACCTCTCGCGCACCTAGAAAGCTCCGCCCATCTTGCGCGTACATGGTCAGGTGACCACAGGCATCAAAGCCCTGTGCCGCGCTGATGTAAATCTCTCCAGTCGGAGAAGAGTGGCAGCTAACTTTAACTTTGGCAGACGTGGCGTGGGGTCGGGGAGGGGTTGGTTGGATGGAGAGATATACTGAAATATGGCAGAGAAGAGCAGTATGTGGGGGTGGGGGGGGAGAATGAAGAAGTGTGACTTGGAAGAAACATACACACACATTTCATTCTTTCTTTCATTCACGAAGAGGACAGGAGCAAGACAGAAAAGTGAAAGCGATAAACAAAAGAGTTGAAACAGCAACAGAAAGAAAGAGTATAAAAATAAAGAGAATGCAATACACTAAGAGAAAAAAGAAAGAGAGAGAGAGGAGGAGATAGCCTTGACGATGCAGACCGATATTTGCATGCTTGGTTACATTGCCTATCAGAGCATATCGAGCATGACATAGACAGCCTCAATGCATCCAATTATTGTGTGTGTGTGTGTGTGTGTGTGTGTGTGTGTGTGTGTGTGTGTGCATACGTGCGTGCATGCGAGTGCTGGGGGAATGCTACACATCAGGAACTCATTAGACAGATTTGCACTTCATTATCAGATCATGGTACTTGCTTGGGTTTAGTTTGTTGACTTTCAACTTCGCTTGAACCCTATGGGAAATAACCTATTTAAAAAAAAATCCCGTTTGCTTTTTAGTGGGGGAGAGAGAGAACAGTAAGTTTTGCATTTGTCCATAAGATACTCACGAGTTACTATGTGGTTATCAGCTTCGTTTCATACTAAACCTTATAAATAATATGGTGTCTGATGTCGTCATACTGATAACTGTAGACTCAGGCAATGCTGCATTCTCTTGAAAAGGCAAATTTTGTAGTATTTTTCGCATAGATGCGATGTGAAACAGATAAGGACTTCCAATCCATTTGAGTCTTTTTAACCTCTCTTCCCATAGATTTTGCAAAGACTCACGTTGGCCAGCGTGCTAAAACCTAGACTACCCGTGTCTTTGGTTGGCTACTCTGGTGACATCTTCCCCTAGCTCTCTCAACATTTAAAGGGACAGTTTTTCCAGTTTGATTGGATTTCACGTGTATTTGTTATGTTCTTTTCCTTACATGAACAACCTGAATATCAGGAGATTTTCTAAGGTCGACAAAAACCATTTGAAAATGTACCTAATTTCATGATATTTTCCACACTGACTAGCCTGTATGTCCGACTGCTTGTCTCGTTTCGTGCTTCTCTCTCTCTTTTACGTTCTTTTTTTCCCCTCTCCCCTACCCCTTTCATCCCTCCCTTTCTCTCACCCAAGCCCCCAGCTCGTTGTATTCGCCATCACGCTCGTGATTCAGAAGGAGTATGACGTCGAATGTGTCAGAGTAATTAGCCGCCATACTTGCGTTTTTCTCAGGCTTTGGCGGCCAGCCGTAGCTTTCTCTAATCCAAACAACCTGCTTAACCTCTGACCTGCGGCTCGCGCAAGGGCAGGTGGTGCAGCGTGCGTGCGCCCCGTGCACTGTGACTGGCACGTGTGAGCTTCATCCTGAAGCCCGAGCCTCCTCTTGAGACTCTTATTCTTGCCAGCGCCCGCTTTCGGTTCTGCCTTGGTTACCTGACAAGTCAGTCTTGCATATGTAGCATGTGATTAGTTTGAGTTGGTTTTGCTGATTTTGATTACGTGATTGCAGTACAGCTCGCTGATTGAGCAACACCTCATTAGTGTATGGTCGTACCTCACAGCATTTGGCTGCGGCTTTTAGTGACGTCAGAAGATGACTTTGGCCAACGTGTGCTTTTCTAATATTTTATGTCAACAAGGTTACTTCGCATTTTGTAACAAACTAATGTTCTACTAAGATGTCAGCAACTTTACTACCATGTCAGCAACTTTGAGTATAACGCCATATTTGACCTGGTCTCAAAAACCTCACTACGCATGTGGCCGCTTTGAGACATTTTGGCGCATTCCAGTGGAAGACTTTGCCAACACTTGTCTTCCCGTTTCCAGCAACACTTTGTTTCTCAAAAGGAAATTAAATAGCCCCTGATGTCCATTACATGTCCTTTACGGGTATTCAACTCAAATGCACTTGGTTCATCCCCATAAGCAATGAGTAGCTAAAGTAGATGACCAACATGAACTCTGACCTTTCGTAAAGGTCTGCTTACTCTCCCTTCTACTTCCTACGAGGCGCAAACCGAGGAAGGACAGCTGCAACTTTTTTTTTTTTTTTTTTTTTGGTTTTTCTAACTACTTTCATATGCTGAGAAAGCAAATATTTGACCACGTCTTTTCGGGAGAATTTTTAGTTAGTAACTTCCAGACAGCGTATGATTTTTCAAAAATTCATCGTCTTCTTCTTCTTTTGGTTTTGCTGTTCCCTGCTTACGTGGTTACTGCTGTTGTCATGGAGACGACTGTTCTTAACGTGCGTGTGTTCAGTCCTGTGGACATCAATCTCAGATACTGTCAAAGTCATAGATAATTGAGTTGTAAGCCATCGAGCGAGGAAGGAAATAGACAAAGAAATAGTGAAAGAAAAGAAAAAAAGGCAGAAGAAGAAAAGTAGAGTGGGTTGAGCGAGTGGTGAAGAGCTCTTGCAGTAGCCAGATATCAGCCGCGAATGTGCCGAAGGCTCCACTTGTCGTCCTAACGCCAGTGCAGTTGATGGACAGACGTGTGAAGAGGTCGCCGAGGGGCCGGCCAATCGCCAGCAATGCCTCAGTAGGACGATAAAACCCAATGACATCATTCACTCTCCCATCCGCTCTCTTTAAATGCAGTTACAAGGCATTTTTAAGATCGTCCCTATGTCTTAAAGAGGGCATATAGCCAGCAGCGCCGTCTGCTTCATGTGTGTAGCCGCCTGACACATTAATGGTTGCATGCACAAGCCGCATTAAGATGCACATTTAGCCCACCGCAACTGACTAGTGCAAACCATGGGAGATATTTGATGTGGTTTCCTCTTCTCCCTCTTATTTTCTCTCTCTTTTCTTCTTATTGTCTTTTGCTTCTTCTTCTCCGTCATTTTTGTGTTTATTCTTATTGGTTTTCTTTCTTTCTTTCTTTCTTTCTTTCTTTCTTTCTTTCTTTCTTTCTTTCTTTCTTTCTTTCTTTCTTTCTTTCTTTCTTTACTTGATGGTGGTCGTGGTCTTCTCACTTTTTCTTCTTCTCGCTTCTGTCCTAAATCTTGCTTGCCTCCTGTATGGTCTGTAAGTGTATATGTCTGGCGAACCCGGATGCATATGTTTGTGTGTATGAGTGCGTGCAAGTCTGGACGTTGTCATTGTATCTGTGCGTGCATTTGTGTGTCTATGACCACTCCGTAAAAGTGCTCCAAATATTTATGCTGTCAATCGTTCAATGCCTTTTCCAGAAGATATAAATGCCTGCACCAGTTTGGTATATCGGAATACATTACCTCACGGACACAGATTTCGGATTTGCGACCATCTCTTAAACTACGTCTATACACGAACACATCTGAATGTGCCTCTGTGGTTATGCAAATATCCCCCTCCGCCCTCAGTTTAAACTATGTAGCACGTGTCCTTTGCTAAGACACATCACTTATATCTTCCCAAGAAACTACAGAAAACAACCGAGATTTGCAAACTTTTTGAAAGTTTTTGCCATTTGTGCTCACGACGCCAATATTCAGAACTCCTTCGTTGTCCTGTCCGCCATGTAGTACGAGAGTTTGCTTTCACGTATCTTTACATCAGCGCCTGATGTGTCTGGTCTCCTAGTAAATCTAACGGTCATCCAGGAGAAGGAAGTTGCCTTGGTCAAGGGTTCTGTGTTCTGTGTGTTTCGTTTCAGAACTCTCCGTAAGCGAGGTTACTAAGGGAGACAAGCTGACGTGAAAGTGAAGGTTGTTTTTGAGCATGCAACTCACAAGACGACAACTTACAACTCACGGGAACGACAACAGTCACAACTTTGATCTCAGTTCATCAGTATGAGCAACGCTCCGAGATGCTAGCAAACTTTAGAGGCTAAGAATGTTTCATTACTTTCTCTTCAGACAGTCCATGGGCCAGTTGCACAACACATTTCTAATTTTAAACACTTTTAGGCCTTAACTCTATTTAGATAATTAGTTTAAAGTGCACACCACAATTTTAGAATTTTTAAAACTAAAACTGCTTTAAGTAAGATAAAGTTGTTTAGGTCTGACTTTCCGTCCTGTCAGTGCAATTTCTTGTATGTTTTTCTGCAAAGATTCAAAATGGCTTAGAAAAGATTTTGCCTCTTTAGAACAGTTTTAAGGTTTAGAAACGTGTTGTGCAACTGGCCCCATGTCTGTAAAGCAGTGATCTTTCTTCCACCCAAAGCTATCACTATGTCATTTCCTTGTTATCAAAATTAGATGTAAGTTTGTTTTCCCGCGGTCAGTGCTAACGTTATAGTATAATGTCAAGAGAATTGAAAGCATAAAACGCAAACATACAAGTAAACAAAGAAAATGAGCATTGCAATAAAAGGCTGAAATAATTCTAAGGTTAAATTCCTCAAATATACCTTGTTAAAGTGTTTATATATGTATAAATGTCAGAACCACGTGAACACAAGCAATCTAACAGCTTTATCAAAGTAACTTGAGTTTGACTTCCCCGAGCTCCCTGGCACCCATGACGGTGTATAACGCTGCGAAATTTCAAAGACATGGGATCTGGGCGCACTTTATTCTTCCACAGATAACGCCAAGATTTTTTTCTTCGTGCTGTGCATTCACGAGTATTTCGTGCATTTTACAACGGCGTGCGTGCATAACAAAACTTAGACATGGAAGGTTGTATGTTATCTTGAATATCTTTATCCCCCTTACCCTCCCGACACACATTCATAATAACACATTTATACATCCTCTTTCTCTTAAATACACATCTGTTAAGAGAAAATACATATATCTTTTTAGAGTCAGATTCAACAACCCAGTCTGTGCAAAGACATGAGCGCGATTGATTGCTTGCACTCTACCTCGGAGGACCTCGTGACTTCTGCGTCTGTTTGTCACGGTCGAATATAGCCCCCTTATCTCTAGGGCGCCCCATAACCGTTACACATTGGTAACTTCAAAACCGACAGGAGGACAATAGTCAGCGCCTCGTAAACCTCGCCATCTTCTTCCTTGCATCGCTCTCACTTTCCCCTTATTACATCACACGAGCTGTCCTTTTCGGATCTTAGTCTGCAGGTTAGGTGGTTTCTGACCATTCTCTGCCTATAGTGATATTGTGTCTTACATTTATCATACCCAAGCTTGACCTAGATTACCAGCAGATGTTGACCTATTCTAACGTCTTTCAGCTCGGCATTATCATTGTCAGTTTCCCGATAAATCATAGATACCAAGTTAAGAATTAGCTGCAATACAACCCGTCGTTAAGAAAGGTTCCGGAAACTAGTGATCAATGGGTTCGACTGTGGATGAGACGCTCGCTGTTTCGAAGCTAGCTCGGGGCTGTGGCTGAAAAATTCCCTTTGCCCACCCACAGCTGTTCTACTATTTTTCTCTCTATCTATATATATATATATATATATTAGCTGTCATAAACCGACCAGTAAATGTATGTATGTATGTATGTGAGTGAGAGATATTGTATATAAAGATAAGAATGTGTGTGAATATGTATGGATATTTTTTATACCTAAATATCCCTTAGAGGGTGACAGATGAATAAAGAATCTTGAATCTTCAATTTTGGGTACCCGATTTTATCAGGGAAAGTAAATACGACTGCGCTAGACACGGTGAATCACTTACACTTACTGTTCCTACAGCCTGTAGGCCTTTGTCTCTTCGTCCTTTTTACTTAACAATCGCTAACGAAGTACAAAGCAGACTGTGTGACAAGTAGCTGGAATTCATTATTTATGGCAGTTTAAATCATAAACCAGTCAAGAACCGTTATTTCTTGTTCTCTTGGACCAGTACTAGACTACAACAAAAAGTAAGCTGTCCCGTGCCTAGCGTCATAACACGCACGTGATAGGCAACAGTTAACTCAAGTTTGGGGTCGTGATTAAGGGAGTACGCATGCGAGCTCGTGGATTTTCAAGTACTGACGTCACTGGGGGTAGGGAGTTGCTGGGCGGCACTGAAAGCTCTTGGACAGGCCTGTCGACTTACGGGTTAAAGGTCAAGCTGCAAGGAGGTTAAGCAGTGAATGATAAATCTTGTGAAACTGGTTTCGTACGCTAAACGAGCCGTGGGGAGAAATATATTATCTACCCTAAGCCAGTTGCAGTCGCTCTCCATAACTTAAGAAGAAGGGGAGCAGAGAGAGAGATGGGAAAGAAAGAAAAAGGATCTGGAGGGGGCTGCTTGCATTTAAATTCGATGAATAGAAGAGTATTGGTAGAGGGGGATTGGAGCTGTCTGTATATATTTTCATGATCAGATAACTATGCCTTTCCTGTCACGGCGTCAAATGCTAGAATAATCATCGAATGATAGACGAAATAAGAACAGATCTCTGCCTTCAGCTCGATTTTGTTTTCTGCGATAATCATCATCCTCATCTGCCACCCCGCACCTATGTTATCATGAGGACTCTTCCTTCGATCATTTTCCGTACCCCGCCCCTCTTCCTTGCTCTTTGGGCTATGAGAACGGCCGACCACTTTGGCGTCTTCTTCTGTAAGAGAGAGAGAGAGAAAGCAGGATGGGGAAAGGAAAGTGCGGTCTCTTGATTTCTGTTCTTCTGGGGTTCATCACGGCAGCCACCTTCCAGTCATTTCGACCACCTCCCCGTTTTCTCAATAAGCGACTGCCCCTCCCCGCCCCCATAAATTGCGAAGTGTTTCATTGTGGTTTGCGTCGCACGTGGTGCTGTCCGCCATGACAGGCAAATTCGATATGGCGGCGCAGGGGACCAATCAATCAACAGCCCTTACCACCTCTGACACGTCACGTGACCCAATATCCTATCATTAATTCTCGCGAGACTACTTATTAAGCCACGTTTTGTTCTTCGTCAAAGCTTCTGATACAATTTTCAGTGCTGTGTCTCTTTTGCACAGATCCCGCCCACGGGTTTCCTCCTTTTCCTCTTTTCGTTTCTCTGTTCGTTCTTTGTTCATGCATGCATGTGTGGGTGAGCGTGTGCCTGTTTTGTTTTTATATATGTGTATGTGCATGCGTGCGTTTGTTTGCAGTGTGTGTGTGTGTGTGTGAGTGTGTGTGTGAGTGTGTGTGTGAGTGTGTGCGTGTGTATAAGCGCTCGCGCGTGTGTGTATGCCTGCCTGTGTGCGTGTAGTTTCTACTGTGTCTCGTCATTAAATCTGTATCTTTCAGTCCGTGTGACTGTGTGCACGCGTGCATGCGTCGCGCGTCTTCTCTCCCTTTTTTATTTTTTTCTTTCCCATATGCTGCAAGAGCTGCACTCGCTGGGTGGAAAATAAATAAGCCCCTGGCCAGAATTTTCGGTGTCAGAACTGGCCTCATGCACGAGATTTACGAGCGGGAGGCGCGAGAAGTTGGCGATAATTCGAGATGAATTTTGCCATGTGTATTCCTCGCATTGCTCTTTTCCCTATTATCTCCCGCGAGCTGTCATCCCCAATTAGCTTTGATAGGATTTCTGCGCACAAGAAATCGATAGAGGACCTCTTGTCGTTTTCGGAAACCCAATACATTCGTTAAGGACAAAGAGAGGTTACTAATAAAAGCCACATCACTCAAGGCAGCATGTAGTTTATAGTGGAGAACTGTTTATCTTGTAAGTGCTAAGAGCAGCAGTGGACACAGCAGCAGATGTAGGCAATTTTGCAAGATATTTTTTATGTCTTCATCCACCCTCGCAGCTCCATTCTCCCTGCTCACGGTTTATATAGTGTTCACTTGCTCCCCCTTCAAAAAGGGCAATGGCCCCCATGAATAAACAACTTGAACTTGAACTAGTGTTCACGGAATGACATTCTTCAAGATGACCGTTTGACTTCCGGTCGGGACTGCGTACGTTCTTAAGTTCTTCATAAAGTGCGACGTCTTTGTTCGAGTCGTCTACCGCTTTCGTCATCATTGCTATCAACACCAGCAATACGATCATTGATGTCAAACGTGCTCATTGATACACAGATACGTATTGCTATCTTTTCCTATCTGTTAAATGGGCTGCAGATGCCTTGTCTGGTCTTTTCTTATCTGTTAAATGGGCTGCAGATGCCTTGTCTGGTTATCTTATTACAATAGTATATCGTTACCAGATGTTTAAGGTTTTAGTTTGTACATCTGTCTGCCTGCATTGCTATCCGTTTGGCTTTCTGGTTGTTCCTGTCATGTATTAATCATCCGTTTTATCTCTCGAGAACTTATTAACGCATTGTACTTATTGTGTTTGTTTGGATATGTATCTGATGATTTGTTTTCCCTAAAACGGTGGACATGTATCTGTATTAGTAGGAAGGGGTTGGTACACGAGAGATATTTGGCTGTAAAAGTGCAGGTAGGTTTTGCAAAGCGCTGTGAAACAGCTAAAAGTAGAATTGAGGGTGACAAACGTATAAGAGGCTTAAATGGGAACACGTGCGAGTATCAGTAAGTAAATAGCAAGTTTTGCATGCAGCTAAATGAGGAAGAAATGTTTTTACATCAATAAATATATATCAAATAATTGTTATATTTTTAACGGTAAAAGAGTGATTATTAGCTCTTAGTTATAAATATAAAATAAAAATGCATGGAAATTAACCATCAAATAAAAAAATTACAAGAGCTCATCTTAGACAAACGCACATTTGAAATGTGTTTATGTTTTATTAACAATAATACACCTGTTGTTGTCATGAGAAGTCCCTTTCAAACTGAGCTAGATTTGTTACGTTATTATTTAGAAATGACTTTGAAAAACCAAATATATGCATGTATATATATATATTTGCATGTATACATAGAATATGTATGTATATACTTCTCAATTAAGGGAAGGAGAAAAACACTGGTATCTTTACCCTGTGACCTGAATAACTGTGCATATACTTTGATATCCAACGAGTGAAATGACGTGCCTAAGTGAACGAATAAAAAAGAAACAGAATTAGTAGTAAATGTATTAAATGGTGTGAATTACTCAGTTGATATGCGTATGTATATATACAGGTATGTAGGCGTGTGGAATCTAAATTCCATTGTCTGTGTATATTATTAAATTGACTTTGTAGGTTATTAGGATAATGAATATGTGAATATCCCAATGTCTGTTAGAGGGTGAAAGAATAGTGTACTTTGGATTTCGTAGCAAGACTGTAGGTATTCTTGCGTGAACAAGCCCGTATGAATCCTTGCCTAAGCAAACCTACAGGGATTCTCGTTGAAATGGCTACAAGACCTGTCTTTGTACCAAATAGTACCTCGTTAGGCAGGGATAATAAAAATCGTAATCATCATCGTAATCATCAATGATGATCTCAACAAAGAAACATAGAAAATATAGAAACACGGATGTTAATCTATAAGCTCAGCATCAGACGATTAAACAAAGGTTAGGTGAGTCAGGCAAAGAGAACAGCACTTAAACATGCGAAAACAATTAGGATTCATTACAAGATCGTTGATATTTTTCTTATTTTAAACGTTATGTTGAGAGGAAATTTATTTTTAATGATATCTTTTTCATGGAACGAGTCTCAATTCTCCAAAATGTTTCAGAAGAGATTCAAGACTTTAAAATCTAGGTTCTCACTTTTGGAAAAATGTCAAAATCTCATTTCCCGCGGTCACAAAAGGGAAACTGTGAGATCAATGTGCCAACACCTGACTAGCATGAAGCTATGGCACTGACTGTAACCTTCAATGATGTCAAACGTTAGAACTTTTCTGCCATAAAACAAATTAATCAATAAAGTAACATATAAACAAATTAATAAGAACAACACATTTTTGTTGAAAGAAGACGAGAGTAACGAAAGACCAAAGCTTGATTAAGTAACCAGCTAATTTTTGTGCTTTACTCGTCTTGGCTTTTATCGATCTCTCGGGATTTTTGTGGATTTGAAGTGACTGGTGCCACCTCGCGCGACGGGTTTAAGGCTCGCGCCTACGTCGTGAAGACGTTGCAAATGTCATTACGTCTGGCACCTGGCCTTGATGACTCTAAAAGCATAAGGTCAATATACTGATTCCCTGAACACACCAGTCGTATGTAGTTCCTGAGAGAACTCCGCACTTGAGTTCGATTTTGCGTGCTTGCCTTGTACAAGTTTGTAAATTTATAACGTTCTTTCTCTCTCCAGGTCAAACCTAATGTTTGTTGACAGCTTGTCCCATGTCGAGGCTAACAGTGCAATTCCTTGCTTTATTCTTTTCTACCACTCCCTGGAGTTATTGCCGATGTGTTTTTCTGTAATCTACCGAGCTGCCTTATGCCGAACGATAATGCTTAATGAATGGTAACTGAAGGCCACGATGTAGGTTATCCTGATATATGTTACTGCAGGTAAATTTCCAGCCGCCACTGTTTCCATGGTCAGACTCACAAATGACTTAGTGATGGTACAAACTATTCACCTTTGACATATTCATGTAGGAAAAAGTCTACTCACCTTTAATGCATAAACAACAGGCCACAGTGGCAACAAACTTTTTCATCGCAACGAATAATAACAATAATGTAAGCTTTCATAGCGCGGTATTCCAGCCAAAGCCAGGCTCTCCGCGTATTACAAACACAACGCAGAAAACATTCCTGTGGCTCTCTCTATGAAGTTAATGGGAATGTCAGGTCGTTTCTTCTGCCGGATGACATTCATAGACCAAGATGTCGGTGAGACTGATCTACATTTGACTAGAGCATAACTAACCAATAATGAGAAACATAGATCACACTCTTAGGGGAATGTCCACATGATCATAAAGCAGAAACTGCAGTAAAATGTTGAAACACATGACTGTTTGGCACTAATGGAAAGTCTATCCTAGGTATGACTTGTAAAAAATGGAGAAACTGTGATGGCTTTAGCCAGAGAAAAATAATGGCGA
This sequence comes from Marisa cornuarietis, assembly GCA_004794655.1. NCBI lineage: Eukaryota > Metazoa > Mollusca > Gastropoda > Architaenioglossa > Ampullariidae > Marisa > Marisa cornuarietis. Next base: position 3,589,797 of record SMMW01000617.1, on the reverse strand, counting down.
TGAGAGAGTTGAGATCAGGAAAACTTAAGACCACAGGCAAGTAAAAAGTCAGCACAATGCCGATGACACCATAAAAATGTACCGGTCGGTGCAATAGGAACTAAAAGCACAACAAATCCAAGCACAAAGCACAAATGCAAAGAGATGGTCCCCTCAAGCATGTTAGGCGAAGGGACAACACTCCCACCGGTGTGGTGATTATAACTGGCATCGTCTTCATCATTGCCATAAAAGGGGTTTCCATCGGTTCCAGTGATCAGAGACTCATATCGACTTTGACTGGTATTGCATTCGTCTTTGTAGCTCTCATGACTAAAGTTTACATCTTTACCGAACCCTTTCAGCTCCTCTTAAGAATTACCATTGTAAGAAAAATGTAAAATAAGAATTAGAACCATTAAAAAAAAGATCAAATAAAATTAAATGTATCTTTTTTCGTTTTATTGGAACAGGCTTTAAAGTACAATTTACCAAAACCAGTTCCTTCTCAAGTCCAGCTTTTTTTTAAAGGAAAAAGAAACTAAAACAAAAACAAAAAATGCACTCCAGCCGAGTAAAGATAGACATCTGCCGACTGCAGGTTATTGTCTGATTGTTTATTTCAAGACGTCACTCCCTCGTGCGGATCACGTGGTCCGTGGCGCGCAGCTCCAGGCGGGTTGTTGCTGTCGTTGTTTATGGCCTCGGGCGTGAGGCGAATTCTCTCGTGAAGGACAGCAGTGAAGTCTGATTCCACTCGCATCAAGACCACTCGTAAAGAGTACTCGTGCTGACAGCTTTATTTCTTCCTTCTTCTAAGAGCCAGATCTGCCGATGGCGTCTAATTCTCTCCCCTTTTTCCTCTTGTTTTTCTTTTACCCTTCCTGCCTCAATCTTTTTTTGTAGTGGGGGGGGGGGGAGGGAGAAGAGGTTACTTTTGCCGGAAAGGGTCGCTCTCTCTCCCTTACTCCCTAGCTTTTATTCGTTGTTCCCTCTCCCTTCTTGCAGTTATGTTTAGCTGGGAAATGAAGCCCGTTATGCAAAAGTATTAGAGTTTCGTCCTCTTTGATCGCGACTGGTCACTCACTACGTCTACCACTCTGACAAATACGCTGCAAAGATAAGGGTGACTCCAGTGACCAGGCATCTCGATAGTATACTTAAACTAATCAACGACCTGGAGCCCGGAAATTTTTCCTATCATTTTTGTTTAAACCTCCCTTCACTTAGCTTCTGCGTTAAACACTTTGTAAACGACGTATTTTTCTTGTTTGCCTCTAACGATTTTCATTTAAGAGAAAGTTTCAACGAGTATTAGCGTTAAATATAAGTTTAATTATGTAATGGAGACTGCCGAAGAAGAAGAAGAAAGAGGAGATAACAGCGGCACCATGGAGGAAGAGAAGGGGAGAAGCTGGAGGGGGAGGGAGGGAAGGTCGATAAAAAGCAGGAAAAAAAAACAGGGGCTGTAACTCATAGACAGGAGATCGTTTGGTGGATGTATTTAAAATTAAAATTCCGTTACACTCTTACGTTTCACATCTTCTGTTCTTTCCTCAAGATGTACTGTATAATGAGTCGAATCCCACGGTGTGCATTTGTCTAAGACGATTTTCATCCCAGAATTCGTAGTTCCTGGTGGTAAGTAGGCCGAGGAGAGGGTTTGGGAAAAAAGAAATAACGTGTGCCGGTGGAGGTTACGATAGGAGAGCACCATGGCACGAAGGTATAACACCTTCGTGACGAAGGCTTCGATTTACGTTCGCACCAAGTATCGTGAAGTCTGATCTATCGCTGCATCTGAAAATAGCCGCCCTTGAAGGAAGCAGAATGTCGTGAGTCACGGGGTCTTTGACAAATTCCGTGTTGCGCCATGACAGGCCCACGATTGTAAACGACGAAAGAGAAGACAAGGAGGCTTTTGAGACTGAACCTCTGCTCCACAGCTGTCACGTGACGAACGTGGTATTTTTGGCAGGCCGGATGTGCGTTTTGATCGAGGCCACGAAAAAAAATGGAAGGAAAACTTATTTTTAATCGTGAGCGTTCGGCCGTTGTGTTTTGACGAAGCGCAATGAAAGTCCAGAGCCCCATGACAACGAAGGAGGATCAGCAACGGGAGGTAAACGTAGCGGACTCGTGAAGCAGAAAGAACGAGTGAAAAAAGAAGTGATGAATCCAGCCCTTTTATGTTCTGACATTAAACACTCAAGAAAAAAACGTCATGTCATGGATGCTGGCTTGAGGTTCAAGCCAGCCCCGATTTGTTGACTTGAGACCGATATTTGGCATTGCCGCTCTGGTAAAATTACTACCCCATTTACATCCATGGCGTTTGAAGTAGAGGAGGCCTACATTTTACCGTCAGCTTACAACTGGAACAAAACGTTGTTTTATTTATGGCAAGTTTTTTATCGCTTTTAGTCGACCCGTAATGACCAAACCGTTTGTAACGTTAAACACTTGAAAAAGGCTTTTCCCATTATTAATATTCATGGTCTGAACTATTCAGACCCCAGACAAAGAAGGTGCGAAGTGAAACAGGCACCAGGAACTGTGAAACAAATTGAAAAACATTGGCCCTATATTGCTTCCAACGTCATTATCTGAGACCTCTTTGTCTTCGTTTAAAGGCAACCATTACCACCTGACGTCTTTAAACATGGCGGCGTTTAGACGAATTAAAATCGTGTGAGGTAAGAGAGCTCACTGTTTGTCTGTCTCTGCTAGGTTCGGTAACTCCTCATTGACTTTCATTACTTTTTTGGTGCCTAACAGAAGGGTTGTTTGGCGACCTTCTCGACCAGGTGCTCTTCAAGCGAGGACCAACAAATGACCCCGATTCATCGGCGTTTTCGTTCGAACTGAAAAGACTTCGTTTAGTATTCAGCAACGGACGTGGTTTGAGCTGCCAGGAAATCTTTCTTTGCCTTCAATCCCTTCAAACCTCGTTAGGACCACGAATAACAACGAATGATGGAGACCAGGTTGCTGAGGGTACTTTTCAGATGGGTGATAAACTTTCCTATTCTGCAGCAACACCATTGGGTCCCTCTGTACTCGTTGTCTCATAATAGTGCAATCACTGCTTTCATAAATATTAATTTAGAATCAACAAAATCAGAGGACAGGTTTTCGCTTAGATAGTAAAAAAGAAGACAGTTACCATGGTTTGTAAACTCCTTAGTAAAATTCGTTTGCATCTTACCCTTCTTTCTCTCTCTAACACACACACACACACACACACACACACACACACTAGCACGCATATAATATCGTTCCCATTATAATCACCATTAGTATTCCAAATGAGGTTAGCGAAAATTCTTCGACATGATGGGCCCTTGTGTTAAGCCCACCCCGAGTAAGACATAAAATTCTATGGATATCACTGAAAGTCACAGCCAGTGTGAAAATTTAAAGCAGATGCTAATCAGACTTTGTCCAATCAGTCGGTCTACTTTATGAGGTCACGGAAATTGAGGTCTTTACCTCTTTCTAAAGCCCCATGTTGAAAGGCAAACGGAGCAGAGATTTTCGCTCTGAATTTAGGAATTGGTATCTCTTAACGAATTAAAACCAACTCATTTGAAAAAATAATTTCGAACTCGGATTATACTTAAATGTATTTTCCCCAGACAATTAAAACCTCAAAATTTTTAAATAGAATATATATATATATGTGTGTGTGTTGCGGAATAGGGAGGAATGACAGAAGGAAAGGACGCAAACTAACGTGGAATCGACGTGGAATCTCCAAAGTGAATGCAGGGAAAGACTGATGGGATGACAATCACAGGCCCGTCTGTTTCTTGCCAGATACCCCTTGGCCGAACCGCCAAGCCTGTTGACGGAGCGGCAGCGCGGATTCCGCTGACCAACCGACGACGGCCCGCAAATGGTTGGCGAGTGCAGTGGCGTCACGCAAGCGGCCCATCCGTCAGCCGCGGACGTGGTAAGTGGATGTGACTCTGCGCGGGTCTTGCAGCTCGGCGCTGTCGCTGCACCCGGGTTGGCCTCCTCCATCCATCCTTGGCTGCCCATCCCGTGTCTGTCCCTCCGTTTCCAACAACAGCTCTCTGGAGTGGTGCTGTATGTCATAGGCGAACTTTTTGGGGGTTCACTTCCTTACTTTCTTCTTGGGGCCGAGCTGTGGCTCCGACTGAGCGCCGTTCTGGCTCAAATGTTTGAAAATAACTTGTGTCGCTCAGTATATAAAGAGGCCACTCTCTGGTCCGTTTGCTTACTGAGTTTATTGCGTATTGACGATGAGGTATGTCATATTGCCGTCATTGGTTACGCAGCTAAAGACCAAAAGTGTGTTTATAAACACAGAGCACAAACAACCAGACTGCGTGCATGCTTGCAAAATATGTTGTTTTTTTACATCGAAATCCATGTGCTATGCACACCCGTGTTTCTGTTTTATTTCGTCATAAGCTATAACTTCAGGCTTATTTTGAATTTCCGTTATTTAGCTTAAGAGGGTCGTGCTTTTTTTAAAATCATGATTTATACATAATTTCTGAACATTTCTTTGTTGATGGCTATTTTTTTAATTATTATGATCAAATTATGTACGTGACTGCATGTAACCTTTGCTTAAACTTTTCCTCATTTATAATGTTTTTCAACATTTGGGGCCAGATGCACAATTGTCAGAGACGGTCTCGCTCTAGTGGGATCGCATGCTGACATACTGACAAACATAATGACACAAACAGCACCCCGCCACCTACCGCAAGGACGTCGGCAAAGGTTCGGACGTCAGGGAAGAGCATGACAGAGTAGTGTTTTCCACACAAGCCGTTGCGAGGCGGGTGTTCTGGCTTCTGGGCAGGGCACTGGCCACCGCAAATTGACGCGCATCAGCACGCGAACGGTCGCACGTGCCGTGTACGCATGCGCTGCACGACACGCGATGCACGCGTCTGTCACGTCGGGTGCTTTACACCCTGCACCGGCGCCTGGCCCGGGGCCCGCCACCGTCCAATGGTCCTGGAGGGAGGTATGACCTAAGGAACTAGCCTTATAGACGGCGTCTTCTGCGCTTGTGGGATCTTGGGACTTTTTTTTCTTGGCAAACGGCGCATGTTTCAAGGATTATGTGTCAGTGTTACTGTCGTAGCCATTTCTTTTGTTTTGTTTCTGTTTGCCTGTTTTTGTTGTTATTTTTCTAGTCTAGCGATGATTTTCGCTCCCTGTGCGTTTGAGTGAGGGGGTTAGGCAATACTAACAGACACCCTGGCGTCCATTTCTGCGACCCGGTCAGCACAATCTTTCCCCGAACACCCGCATTCTCCATCCTTCCCTCCTACTCCAAACAGGACTCTGTCACTCGTAGTGGCACGTTTCTGTAATTGTGACCTTGTCCACTTTTCAGGTACCGTTTACTTCAGAGTCCATACCTTCGCTGTGTGTGCAGTCACGGGAGGCCACGATAGTCGAGGCACGACGTGCTCTCCGTTTATCGCCGTCCGGCGAGGTCATGGGCGACAAACAAGCCAGTGGCTGGACGTTAAGGCTGCTGGCAGGTTCCGGCGAGGGGTCGGCCGTGTCGCCATCACTGGCCTGCCGCCACAGAAGCCGAGCGGCTGTGACGCGATCCCGCCGCGGAGCTAGGATTCCAGTCTTAATGGGCCAGCCTCGCTCCCCGGAGAGAAATATTTGTGCGCGTAACCTCTAAACTCCCAAGAAGCCATATCGCTCCCATGCCTCCTCATCGTCTAGCTTTGACAAATGGTTTAATGAGCTCTGTGACGTCAGTGTATTTTTCCTCTTTCTTTCTGTCTCTCAGCCGGCAAGTTGCTGTCCTCACTCCTATATATAATTTTATGTCTTTCAATCATCCCTCAGAGATGTTATACTTTGAGAATAGTGATTCTTCTTTGTCGTGTAGGTCATCCCATCGGTAGGCATGACTTCTTTTTTTTTTTGGGGGGGGGGGAGAGAAATCATTGCTTCTTATGTTCTCTAGACTCCAGGAAACATACGTGCTGTCAAAGATTGGTAAACTAATTTCCTCTCTAATTCTATGACTACCAGAGCGTGTCACTATTATAAAATGGCTCCTAAACTTTGTCCATGATGCGACTCATGTGTTTTCAGCATTTTACGTCAGCATACCATTCATTTATTCACTCATTTATTCGTTTTCTTTGTTATTCATTTACATTTATTTATTTTGGTTTTCATTCATTCACTCTTCTAGTCATTTTCATTCATTCATTCATTTGCTTTCTTTTTTCATATGGTTTTTTTCTTTCTTCTGTTCCTTTTATGTTTCCTTCTTTCTTTCTTCTTTGCTTTAAAACAGATTTTTGTCTTTTCTGTACTTTTTTCCTTCCATCGACTTTGAACATCATCCTGTACCCCTTCTCCCAACTTCCGTCGTGCTTCCTCCCAAGCCGTTTTATTTTTTTGTTCTGATTGTTTTCCTGCGTGCTCCATTGCTCTTGATCGCCTCAACCAGTCACCCATCATCCTACTAGTCACCCATTGGCCCCTAGTCTCCCATCGTCCCTAGCATTCACCCATCGTCGGAGACGTTTTGCTTCTCCGGGTGTTTTCCCCTGTGTCGCTGCGCGGGGAGGGAGGGTCTGTTCCGTGCGATACCTCACCCCCACCTCCACGTGCTGTCATGGCCACGTGGGTCGCTGCAGGCGCTGCTTGTCAAAGACAATAGGTCTGACGCGGCGGCCTGCGTCTGGTGCCGACGGTTCTCTTGATTGGATGTTGCTGACAGGTCGCCTGCCCTGCCGGCCACTTGCTGACTGACCAGTGCAGGCGACACAGCGAGGAAGCAAAAAAGCTTGCATAAGCGACCTTTGTGTTTAAACTGTCAGCACCTACTTTTGTAGACGACGACGACGACGATGATGATAAAAAAAACGATATTAAACAGATAACGGTGTACAGGTTGGATGGATGGTTGAGCTTGACGCCATGCCGACAAGAATGGTCACGTCACGTCACGTCACGTGATTTAATATTATATATAAATTTGGTATGAGCTGACATTGATTAACACGGTTACATAGTGGAAGCTTTCTTTATTTTATCGTAGCGACACACTGATTGCCATACATATTAACAATTTAGTATCAAGCTCACTAGCTGCCGTCATCATAATGATAATTTTATTTCTCGGTTGTTAAAACATTTCTTTAATTCCTTCCTCTTTCTACACTTTCTTTTACTCGTTCAATACCTAGCTTCATTTATCTTTAGAACAGAGGGGATGCTTTTAAAACCGTGAGATTATAATGTGTTGTCACTCTACAAGAACAATTTTCATATAATTGGGTACTTAAATAACAAGTACATTGAGAGAATAATCAGTAACAAGTGACAACAGCACAAGATTAAAAGTATTATAATTAACAATAGGCAACAATGAAGTGGGATGTGTTTAGTGGTAGAGAACAACATAAAATCAGAGAATCTAAACAAAACCTTAATGATGCCTAAACATTACAGGTTAAAACGACCAAGCATGTGATACACAGTGTACGCAGATGATCACGTAAAGGGTTTAGTCTGTGTAAGGAAATAATGAACTAACATTTTTCTTTCTTTCTTTCTTTTCATAACGTAGCAGCCTTCTTTGTCACGCTGGTTTCTTGTTTTTTGTTTTCTTTTCTTTAATCTTCTTGTTCATCAGCACTGTGTCCAAAATAACTATTTGTGAAAGTGACGCCGTTTTCGTAGCCGCGTGCCTAATCAACTAGTCTACATGATCAGCGACTTAATATCGCTCGTCAGTTTTCGATCCAATGTTTACACTATCTCCCCTGACTGTGCCTTTCTCCACCCGGGTGCGTTTGTTTGGCCGTCAGCCACGCAAGCGATTTCCTAGCACATCATTAGTCGCTGCAGTCGAAGCATATCTTAGTGTCCCAGCAACACTCATATGCACGAACTGACGTAAGCATCGCGCGCTCACACACACACACACACACACACACACACACACACACACACACACACACACACACACACAAAGGCACCCACAGAGAGAATTGAATAACAAACAAGCAAAAATAATGAATAAGAGAAGTAAGACATATTTTCTGCCCAAGGATGGCTTTAAGCATCAACAGATTGGTGCTATCCAGAAGAAAGTCACGAATTATGTTATTGTTTTGTTTTACTTTGCATCTCTCTCTCTCTCTCTCTCTCTCTCTCTCTCTCTCTCTGTATGCGTCTGTGGGAAAGGGGGAGAGAGAGAGAGAAGGTGAGAGCGGGTGGGAGAAGAAGGAGAGCTGAGGTCGATGAGGAGCAAGGAATCTCGTGACTTCAATATCCTAGCCGCTGGGAACATGGCCGAGATATCGGGAGGATCAGGTGCAGGACTTGATCCGCCGATGACCAGGTGCCACTCTGTATAAACGCAGCTAACGATGTCTCGGTCGTGATCTGGAATGTTCATATTTGATTGAGCCGAGACGAAGAGCTGGGACAAGGAGGAGGCTTGGCAAAGAATGGAGGGAGAGCTGGGGTCGGTTTGTTGAGGGAGGGGAGGGGGGATGTGCTGCCTGAGGAGGACAAGAAGGCGACAAAGTTGTCGGGCTTATCTCCCGAGAAGCTCCCCAGTCGATATCAGGGTAGGCTATCTAGCTTGGTTCACCCGACCTGAGCATTATTTGTGTGCCGGTGTGCGCAGCAGGTTGTAAGCCTCAGCTAATACTAATCCAGCTAAACTTTGATTGAAGAATCAGTATCACTTGAGTACTTTGGTTCAAGCATGTTTTTTCTTTTGTCCACAGAAACCCAAAACTCCCGTATTAGGTCAACGAAAATTATGCTTGTTGACTGTGTCCTTGTGTCTTATCCTACAGGAATAAGTTGTACTGATTTGTTCTTTAGGTACGGTTGTATATACATACCTTTTTTTTGCATCCGTTCTTATGTATTTTGATCTCTTTGATATACCTATCTTTCCTTTCTTTTATCTGTATATTTGATTTTTATAAAAAATTATCTTTTTTCTCTCTCTCTCTTCTTCTCTCGTTTCATTTTATTCTATTTTTGGGGGGCTTAATTCCTTTCTACTGCTTTGCTTCTCACCACCCCTTTTCATCAATTCTTATCTACCTCTTTGCCTTTCTGGGGCTAGTTGCAGAACGTGTTTCTGAAACTTAAAACCAAAAATCGCTCCTATGCAATTTAAATGCGTTGCACAAGCATAATACGAAAAATGTGCAGACTGGAACGAAAAGCTGGTTTGCCTTATTTAAACCAAGACTAATTTAAAAAAAGGTCGAAAATTGTGTTGTGCATTGTGTATCTTTAAAATTGATTATTTAAAGAGATCAAAGGCATACACGTGCTTACAATTAGAAATGTATTGTACAACTGGCCTCTGAGCGTTCGTCTCAGGAACTAACAACGTTCAAGGTTAATGACAGAAGTTCGTGTCCGTCTCAAAGAACAACTTCCGGGTTATTTTTATGTTTAACAGACTTTTGGACAGTCGGGATTCTTTTGACGTTACAGGGCGAATTTTTCCTGCTCCTTAGATTTGTCATACCACACTATCGCTTTTTCTCTCGCCACCCATCCCTAACTACTTGTATTTCCATTGGTCCCTATCTTTTTTTGTTCTCTGAATACCCTTCAGCTGATGAGGAAAGTCTTGTTATGACCGCTGCTGTGATTCACACATGTGATATACTGTGATAAGGTTTTGATTTGTTTTTTTAATTTTTTTAAAGAAGCAAAAATAGTCAAACGCACATGTTTCACGTGGATTTTATAAAATATTTTCTTGAAGGAATGTTCGGATGGCGAGAGTGGTACTCACCGTCTGAAAACATGCCTCTGCTCTCACAGTAAACGCACAATGAAAAAATTCTGAAGCATTCGCTTACAGAAGACAAGCTACGTTTAACATGTGTAAGTGCCGAAGCCTTCATTTACACTCTGGAGAAAACATTTGTAAATATAATACAATAATACAATACTATACAACGTTATTAATCCACAAGGACATTTCCAGATAGTGCTCATACTAGCAATATACAGATAATACATACATATATATACATGTTGAACTATTTTCTCACACTATATATATATATACACACACAGATACGCATATTCTCAGCAATAGTAAGATACAGTTGGTGACCGTCGCTCACCTCAGGCTAATACAAGATCACGGCCAGTATTAAATACATGTTTGTTTTGCAAAGTGTGTTGTGCTGGTCAACTTTTATCATCAAGACATTTCAAACTCTTTCTCCCCTGCCCTCAGTATAACTCTGTGCAATTTTCGTCCAGTCCAGTTGTTAAATAAATGTCATAAATTCAAGGAACCTTTTCAAAGGGTAGATCAGTACTCTTCTTAAACCATTTATCCAGAGGATGAGCGACAAATCTCTAGCCACAACCAGACACGAAAATTTGAAACAAAAAATTGGCAGAGGGCGGTCTACTGTGTGACCAAAATGTCTCCAGCTTTTCACAAGCACGTCTCCGTGCTATACGATACATAAGCTACGATTACGCACACATTACGCAGGGGCCACGTGCATGGCGGGGCAGTAAAGTCGTAGTCCTTCTTTTTTATCGGTAACATCTGCCTGAATCACCACACGACTGGACTTGTGCTCCACGATGACACGTTTACCTTAAATTCACCTGGGCAGAGGGCGACAGGACTTCTTCGGGACTTTGAACTAGGAAGACACAATGATACACTGTGGAGACGTTTGACCATCGGTGTTATTGTTCGCACGCACATATATGCAGGCACGCACGTACTCACGCTCACACACACACACACGCTGACGCATGCACACACAATCACGCATGCACACATATAGAGACACGCACACACACATGCACGCACGCACCCGCCACAAGCACGCCTTCACACAGAAACACTTGCGTGCGCATGCACGAAGAAGAAAAGCAATCACCTGGCAAAGATGTAACAGCTCTACTCTGATACATGCAGCTGTAGGAGACCATACAATTTTATTTTTATGCAGTGCTAAGAGTGTTAATAGGCAGGCCTCTGGAGCAACGGCTGCTGTGAACCAGTCCAAGATATCAAATACAGTACAGGCGTGGCGACAGCTGCTTTTATAGCCCACCAGCTTTTTTCTTTAACAGCGTTCATATCCAGGGTAATGTCGACATCGGCCCTTTCTCGATTACTGCTGGTTAGTAGTAAGTGATCTTCGCCAGCAGGGAGAGCTGGCACGCACTGGGACTTGCGGGAAAAACCCGTGAAACGACAACTGCAGTAAAGTCGGAAGAACAAACGACACTGAAGAGAGAAGAAGACAGAATGGCCAGCATGGACATTGGCATACCCATGGGTAAATTGTCCGTAGCTTGGGTAAGGAACTAGAGGGTAAAGTTAACCCGAGAGACAAAATAACTGTGATTCATGCGTCACTAACTAAACTACCTGCAGAACGAGAAGGCTGTAAGGGTCAGATGGCGCACGGTCAAGGTCGCACAGGGGAAGCCTAAAGGCAGAACGAGAAACAAAATAGAAAATGTTTTCATTCAGAAACACAATGACCAACAACAACAACAACAACAAAATCAAAGAGAGACACTATGGTGACTTCGAAGTTCAATTTCGTTGTTTTATGGTGTCTGGTAGTTTCTGATGACGCAATCAGTAAATACCGCACTTTTTTTCTAATGAAGTCTTTAAAGTGATACTTTTCTAGCGTATTTATTGTCTTCTAAAGTTCTACGTTGGCTTCTGTGGAACTTGATCAAACATGAACCTCTGCCATATTTACCTAACAAAGGAGAAAGGTATCCATAACCTCCGATAAAATTCTCTCTGAAAAAAACCCCATGATGAAATCTGCGGATACCCAATCTTGGTTGGTTACCTAGCAGTGTAGAATGCTTCATGAATACGAGTCAAGCAGGACAAGGACCGTTAAACTTTAACCCTCCTGACAAAAAAATCTAAAAGCAACCATGTGGAAAAAGTTCTGAAAACATACTTTGCCTAATTACTGGGCTTCACATCCTGGGAACTTTGGTAAATTCATTATTGTTTAACAGTCTCTGGTGCAATGAGAGTTAGATATAAAATAAGCACCCGAGGAGCTATTCTGTTATAAAAAAATATCGAAAAAATATTTAAAAAGGGTAACAAGCAATAAATCATATTTTTTTCGTCTCGCTGTAATAATGAAACTCGTGTACTTTCATCAAACAATCAAAATGTGTGCTGTGATATTTGATGACGTGTCCTGCTACATTCCCGTCTTCCTCTTACTCCTTTGATTCCAGCTAAATACCGTGACAAACTGAATATTAGAATCCAAGAAGAACAGCGACTCAGAAAAAAAAATCTACAGGCCTGCACAAAATCGATACGTATCGACAAAAATGAAGACGATTAAGCATGGCTCTGCGATACACGCCTGGCGCTCTTGTTACGCCGCTTTTGTGCAAGGTCTAGCAAAGGCGCCCAGTGTCTCTTGGGAACGGTTCCCCAGACTAATCAGAGGCTTCAGGAAACACACCTATAAATTATTGTCAGTATGTAACGTCTTTTTGATGCGGCCTCCCTCGTGTCTGATTTCATCTCCCTTTTTGCCTACGGTTTTGCTGTACAAGGCCTGTTCCGTTCTTTTAATTTATATCTTCTCAACTAATTTCGAGTGCACTTCAGAAGGGCTTTCTGGCAAAGCTCTCGGGTCCCGAGACTTAATCTTCCAATTAAGGGCCGTCGGGCTGGTTGACAAAGGGGGGTAAATCAGGCCTGACTCGCTAGAAAGCAGCGCCCGTGGAAAAGGAGTTGGAGATCAATATTGGCAGGAAGGAAAAGGGAAGAAAGAGTTGGAAAGCAGAAAGGAACATAGAGACTGGGAGAGAAAGGAGCAGTCAGAGGTGCGGACAGAGGAACGCCAAAGGCGTAATTACAACAAGGGGAGAGGAGAGGACAAGTTCGAGAACGAGAAGGACAGGATAGAATAGGGGTGATGGTGAGGGGTGGCCAAAGCAAAGGAGCGCGTGGCGGGAGTTTTTTAGAGTTGCGTCCCCTCTACCGTGGAAAAAAAGGACTGACAGAATGGCGCGGCCTCTGACCCTTGTTTCAGTATACTACAATCGTTCAATACATTGCGGCAGATTTTATTTGGCGGGGGTAGGACGCCACCATCTGCTATTCTCCAGATACGGCCATTTGAGTGCTGTAGCCGGGATTAGGTGGGTCCCCTGAGGTAATTTCTTGGCCCGCGATGGTGTATCCCTGATCGGGGCATTATCCCGGCCCCGGCTCCTTATCAATGGCTTCTCTTGAAGACTTTCGCCTGATTCTGGCAAAAGGCATCACGAGGGATCGCAACAGACGTCAAAATGACAAATTGATTGAAAGGCAGACGACAAGCGAGCCTTGCGCCGCGTGCGGCCGAGGAATCCGGAGGGATTTGCGGAACACGCCAGTAGACAAGGACGGCGGAGACCGTCCAGGGGAATCTTAGCGGTCCCAGGTTTAATGTCTTACCCTGCTGGCCCCTAGTCTGCGCAGCTTCAGCGATGTAATGGGCGATTTGAACTGATCAGGATCGAGCAAATTAGAAAGGCGAGCCAGGCTTGGGAGACCAGCCCATGTGACGGCCATGTTTGTCCAGACCCGAGCGCCCCCCTTGCGCCGATCCCGTTGGAACTTCAGGGAGTGCACTCGAGGGAACACGCCCATCCAATTCTGGGCATGCGCCCTCGGTCCATATGTATGCGCGTGGGTGCGCGCAGACGTTCTCGCGCGTGCACGTGCATGTCGGGAAGGAGAGAACGAGGAAGAAAGCAAACCGCGACACGTTGTGAGCGCCAGTGCCTCCATCTGGTGTCGTGATTAAAACGTCTTTCATTTCTCGAAAAGCGAAAATGAAAGAACAATATTTCCCACAAGGCCCTGTGTGGTGGGGGCGACATGCATCTGAGAAGAAGTAGCACTTGGTCTTTAGAGTCTGTCACAAATGTCTGGATGATTATGACGATGATGATGATGATGATGACGACGGTGGTGGTGGGGGTGGTGGCGGTGGTGGTTGTTGAAGGGGCCCAAAATACCGTACACGAGGCATTCATTGATTTCATCACTATAGATAAGCAAACTTCAAAGGCGAGAGATATCCTTGTTAAGGGTTAAAAACAGGTGAGATAATAAGCAAATATTCTAACTGTTCGGAAATTAAGCTGCTGTTGCTGATGACATTTATATTAATAAGGCAAACAATGTTTGCTAGGGTCACAAGATTCTTTCCTCAACAAGTGATAAATATGGGCGAAGTTTCCCGTCAGCCAAATGTTGGCGACATCTAGTCCTTCTAGCACAACTGTGTGCCTTCGACTCGGTGCCTTAAAATTTAAGCGCATTGCAAATATTCTACTTGGTCTCAGTCTGCGGGGACCAGAAACGGATTTGTACGGAAGGCGAAGCTGGCTTCACGTCAGATGTTACGGGGTGATGAAAGGGGACAAGACCCAGAAATGTGACCTTGACCGCTCCGCCATCAACCTGAACACAGGGGACTTCAAAAACGGAAAAATAAAGAGGAATGGGTGGGGGTAGCCTGTGGACCCTTCGCTCGCGCAAAGCAGTCCACTGATGCTGCGTTATGTCCTTCCCTTCTTCTCCACACGTTGGCGTTTGTCGGCGACAACAGCTTGCTGTTGTCCGGGAAATTTGGAAGCAGAGTGTTACCTCCCCCTAACAGCCGCGACATAATCGTAGTTTTTACCTGGGCAGTGGAGGGACACCATGAAACGAGGCAGCCTGTACCTCGGAGGGTGGGGGGATTACCTTTGGTATATCTTTGATGACCTGCGCAGCTACCTTCGCAGGTACACGAGACTACAATCTTGCAAGCTGCGTTTAAGCCGCTGCGCTGAAGATTTCTATTTTTAAAACACTAGGCGGCCAGGTTAAATCAACAGTGTCTGAGTGCGGACTTCGAGTAAACATCTGACCAGCCTGCGGTCTTCTGCACTCAGTGGGACCTGCTTTCTCGTCGCTTTTACCCGGAGGCTGATCAAAAGAGTAGAATGTATTTACAAATCGACGTCATAAAATTATGTCTGTATTTGATTCTCTTGTTGTCCATCTGATACAGAAATAAAAACACTAAAAGATCGACATAAGCGTTGCAATGATGAAGACGTTTTAATCTGATTAACACTTTATGCGTTTATACTTTTCTCTCTTTCTTCCATACCTCTCTCCTCCGCTTCTTTCTTCTTTCACCTCGCCAGGTGTTTTACGACTCCAGTAAGGAATATACCCTTTATAGCCGTTTTGTCCCTATACCAACAGGTGGTTTCTTTGAGCTCTTGTAATGAAGTAAAAAAAAAATGTGGAAGGCTGGTTAAAAAAAAGAAAATAACGTGCGCCCATCCACCCTGATCACCATAAGCGGTCCGGTGGCGCAACGGTTAGCGTCTGTCACCAATACAGTCAGGATTACAGTGGCTGTTCTGGGTTCAGATCTCGTCTCGCGCAAGCTGCTTACAGGACTGGCTTCTTTTCCGTGATATAGCCTTAGTTGCTGGCTCGGCGGAAAACACCAATTCCCCCCTTCATCATGATAATGAAAAGGCCAAAGAAAGACAGTAAACAAGTCAGACTAGAAATAGACGAGGCTGAGCAGGACGAACTCGAATCTTGAAAAAGATGACCGTAAATGAGCTTCAGATAATTGAAGGAAACAAGTTGCAGAAGGGTTCACAAAATATTTCTCTCATATCATTTCTACGCAATTGAATCTCTGTCGTGGCACTACTGTCATTTGGTTGAGCCGAATGTCGCTACTACCAGTGGTAATTCTGAAGGCTTGAAATTCTCTCACGCCACTGGCATTTTGTACTATGGAATCTCTACGATGCTACTGCCGTGTACTTTTGAAACTATCATGCCTCTGGCCTTTATAGCTGGCCCTACCGTGGTCTTTACGCCTTAACCTTTTATGGTCTTTACAACTGAACTTTTTTCTGGCCTTAAAGGATTGGTGTGGTGCAAAATGCCTTTCGAATGATTAGGTTAAGTTCGGCGCATGATACTATTTTCCTCAAATCTTGGTGAATATCCCCCTACCGCCTACAAATATCAGCCTGCACAGAAAGAGGTCAACAACACAGACATCAGGACAGTACAAACATACGTTTACATTGCCAAAGCTTCAGCCAGTGGGAGAGCCGGGACCCTATGTTAATTAGTCGTATCCGTGTACAAGCGTGGCGTCATGACTTTGATCTCTTTCTTTACACGATGATGTTTGTAGGCATGTTTCTTGAAAACAGAATGGATGTATTCACCAGACTTGGGTACATAATATCCTGAACTATGCTTTACCCAATCATTAGGGGAAAAAAATCCATGTTGCGTCTCACTGGTCCTGTAATAGCTACACCTTTGATGGCCTTAACAACTGAATCTATCATGGCCTTTACAACTGAACCTGGACTTGTCGCAAGCCACTAGAACTTCGGCGGCAGAGGAACTCACAGCGGTGTCGTTAACAAACAAGACGCAACGACCCAGATACCAGGCTACTCATTGGTTTCTGTTCCTGTCTGAGGCGAGCGACAGAGCATTATGGCGGTAGGGAGGGATTATTGTAGGAGAGACAACTTTCTAATCCGTGTGGACCATTGTCGCAAGTAAACTGTTCTCTGTCTTGTTCAGCCTCAGTCTGGCACAGGATCGCTTTAGGTGGCAAACAGATTTTGTCGAGAAGACAAACATGGCGGTTTTTATTGGCTCGGAAAGCCGAAACGGCTGAGAACTTTCTCAGCGGAGAACGAAGATGGGGGAAAGGGGAGCTCAGAGAGGTCAGGTAGCAGGTCAGCCTTTTTGGCTAGCACAAAATTAGTCACACGCGGGGCAAACGCCTGCCCATAAAAAAACTGATGTTATCTAGATTTCCAATGACGCAGCCAGCTGTCGCGACTAAACAACGCAACGCTTACAAGCCACTAGTTTGCTCAAAGCAAGTCACTACTGTATGTCTCCCTCATTAGTTTGCTGAGCTTGCCACAGGTTTGCGCAGAGCAAGTCGTTTGTTTGCTCAGAGCAGGTCGCTACTTTGCTCAATGCAAGTCATCAGTTAGCTCAGCGCGTCATAAGTTTAGTCCACACAAGTTACTATTTTTATCAACGTAAGTAATTAGTTTGCCACTCGCAGGTCGTTAGTTTTCTCAGTGCAGGTCACTGGTTTGCTCAGAGTAAATTTACTACGATGAAAGAAACAGTACTTGGTATCGTTAGCTAGCGATCAGGAGGAAAGAAAAAAAAATGGGTGGATGACCGCGGTGGTAAAGCTTGTGTCATCCTTGAGCTTACCATGTCAGCCGTCAGTGTTTTCACAACAAAGGGGCGACAGGCTGATTTGTTTTCGCTGTCAGCGATCGCTTTACTATGACTACAGGTGTGAGTTGTCCCTAAATCGCCTGCTCCGATCACGAGTCACACTCTGTAGATTCACAGGCGTCACGCGCAGTTTGCAGACGCAACACAACTCTCCAAGGATTTGCTTCTTCGTCTACTTGTTCTTGCGCTTTTTCTCCTCCCTGACATTCCTTCTTATCTGACATTCATTTTTTCACAGACAAGAATAGATTCCTTTTTTTTCTTGTAGAAGGAAGAAGTAAGAGAAAAGACATAGTAAACACTAGTTCAAACATGAATACATTCGGAAACAATAACAAAATTAACCCGAAATATGTTTTTCGCGGAATATTCCACCCCCTACCCAACCACATGCCTATCAACGACTTTTGTGATTTCCTTCACAAGAAAGAAGATTAAAGGGAATGTTACTGGAATCTAAATTGTCTTCTCTTACTCTCTCATCCATATTAGTTAGTTAGTTAGTTAGTTAGTTAGTTAGTTAGTTAGTTAGTTAGTTAGTTAGTTAGTTAGTTAGTTAGTTAGTTAGTTAGTTAGTTAGTTAGTGTTTTCGCACAATCTATCATCCATCGGAACTTTTCTTAGATCCTTTACAAGCATGTGTATGCTCTGGGTCCATAATACTAATTCCAACATATGTTTCTGTTTGCGAAAAGGGACCTTTTGAGAAAGTTGTTCAAAGTTCGCTGACCTGCCTATGACGTCAGGAGAACCGGAGAGCGGTCATCACAACGAACTGTGGGGACTCTGATGAACGCACTGTCCCGTAGATGACCTCTGCCTCGTCATTGACCACCGACGTCTGGCTCGACCTAGCCGGAAAGATGCCGAGATAAGCACCGTTAGTGTCGTGCACTCCGATGTGTCCTAAAACTGTGTTTAAAGGGACACGTGTGTGTGTGTGTTTTTTTGTTTTTTTTTGGTACTTGACGTACAGCGTCGTAACACAATGGAAATCAGACTTTCATTTGAAGAAAGTTATTAATTAAGTCTCGTAGCTTTGTAGCCATCCTGGCAGTGAAGGTGAGTTCTCTCCCGTCTCTGGGACACACCATGCGCCTATCTCTCCTGATAAATCAGTTACTTCTGCTGAGCAGCTGCTGTTTAGACAGAACAGATCTCTTCTCTATACAGTTCTCTGGACAGAAGGAGTTACCATAATGAGGTTATGGAGTCTCCCCATTTTGTGAATGCCGCTTAAAACTGTCTTCCTTCATCAATACTATTTGTATGTTTACCTAACATATGAGATCAAATTGCTTCGGTTACTTTCTCGTGATTTTTTGTTCTGAGTTAAGTAGGTTTTTTTCATAATAACAGCGTTGTCAACCTGGACGATAATGAGGACTCGCTAGTCACTTATTTCATCTGCTGCAGCCAGAGAATGTCTTTTTTTTACACTCCATCGGTGTCTTTTTTGGTAACACTTACATACTGGAATGTATTCTAATGACTTTAAACTCATTTCGACAATTTATTAGCAATAACACATAACAGAAGGGCCACAGTTGGACGAAAATTTGGCGTGCTGAACCTGGTGGAATGTGATGTAGACACCCTCGCTGGAAACATCAAAGAGGTGCTACTGTCAACACCCCAGGAGGTTCTGGGTGACATAGGAATAAGAAACAGCCATGGATCACGAATGACATCCTAGACCTCTGTCACCAAAGGAGGGCCTTGAAGAGAGAGAAGAAAAGCAAACCCGAAGCAGCTACCAAATACAAAGAAGTGAGCTGTGCCATCAAGAAAGGGATGAAGGCAGATAGGGAGAAATGGATCGAGAGCCAATGTCGGGATATAGAGGATAGAATGGCATGAGGTGACAGCAAAAAGGCCTACCAACTATTAGGAACCCTCACAAAGACAGATCAGCACAAGACCTCTTTCATCGAAGACAGCAATAGCCACCTTCTCATAGAAAGCAATGCTGTACTCAACCGATGGACAGAGTACTGTAAGGACCTGTACAACTTCCGGCTGAAGACCAGTGCCAACATCCTCCAAAACAGACTAGAGACAGTGAACCTGCAGACCTACCAGTCCTACTGGAAGAGGTCGAAAGAGCTGTAATAGTCTGAAGGGAGGAAAGTCACCAGAAAGACCAGACTAAACACGGATGGGTGTGCAGGTCCCTACATCTTACCTGTCTTCATTTGAAGCCAGTTTACGTCGACATTTGTGAAGAGGTTCATCTAGCGTGCACCCGAGGAGGTCTCACTTAAGTGTTTTGTTATCATTGGCACCGCTTGACTGAACAGCACCATGAAGACACCTTGAAGTAGTCCGTGTAAATCTCCTTTGATGAGGGTGAGTGCGTTCTGCCTAGGACCTCAGCCAGGCCGCCCAACTACCTTCAGGCAGTCCCACTGGGGAGAAGGCCGACACGGGTAATCGCCTCTCTTCGCCGTGACGATGACCTTCTAAGGCCGCGTGTCATTATCATTATCAGCGGCTGTCTGTGGGTTGGAAGGGGGGAGTCATTGCGATTTTACCGATAGGACAGATAACCGGTAATATATATCGACAGCGAGTGTAATGAAAAAGAACAGTTAACTTTACGTCTGGTGTTAGGTTGTCAGAGACTTTTCAGTGCTTTCATTTATCCTCCTTGTCATCCTCTCTTCTTCTTCTTCCTCCTCCTCCTCCTCATCAACAACAACTACAAATCGATAAAAATGATGTCCTTTATGCACAGACTTTACAGTACAAGAAATCAAGGACTGTTTGATATTACATTGTAACAGCGATTATTTGTTTTGGAAGCATTTGTGCAGGAATAAAGATGTTTCTTTTCACTATGATGCCATTTTATTGAACTTGAACTTTAATAAATTAACTTACGCTGATTATCGATTAACAGGCTGGGAATAATAAATAAATCTGATGGTTCCTATGAGTATCGTTGTGTATTCCCCACGTGTTTAAGCTTCTGCGTGGCTGATGGGTGGTGTGTACACATTGTATCAGTGCGATGTGAATGTGAGTTAGTGAGCGAGCAATCGTTTTGATTGTGCAGTTAAATTAACCTTGATGGAATATTACCTGCACTTCAGAAGGACAGTTTTGTCTTGGATCAAGATTAAAATCTGATTTTGCAACTCACAACATATGCATTTCGTCAAAACGAGAAAAGGTGCCCCGCTGTTATCAATCAATCAAGTTTGGATGTAAAGGTAAAGTAAAAGGTAAAGCGCTTCCCCTAAAACTACCCAACTGTACAGTTAATCTTATCGTCTGGTAAAGAGCTAATCCTTGGCTCATCCTTTAGCTTGTGGAGACGCTGCACAAATATTTTTAGGCATGATAGCTCAAGTTTTGCTAAGCATAGCACGAACAAATCCACAGCCCCATGACATCTGTCTACCGGGCTTCAGGTTCTTAAGACCTGGACACTTCCCATTTAGACTACCTTTGTCTCTTGATTCAGTCGCACCGAGCGGGCAACGGGAGATTTCACGGCCAGTTGTAACGGTCTCAATCGTGTGGGTCTGTTTGGCGGTTCCAGTTCTTCGCATTATTTCACCATTAGCTGCAAAAGCCACAATCTCGTTTCCTGCTCGTTTAGCTCAAACAAACACTGATTTCCATGCAAATTTCTTATTTGGCGCACAGCCGGGGATTTGATGGAAACTTTTGGGACGGGAGCGATGGCCAACAAAAGAGGAGTTTTCAAACACAGACTTTCACGACTCATCACCGGCAGCCAACGCCTAAACACTGGTCCTTCATCTTCAAAGAAAATGTGGTCGATGTGGGGGTGGAAGGGGGATCCCGGCGTTCGTTACTCGCTAAAAGTGTCAGAGAAACAGAAAAACATTGTCGGGAGCACTGTCGATATTTTCTGGAACGAGATTTCAAAAGCTTCGTCAGACACCCGCCTGACACGGATCGAAGAAAGGGACAACACCATGTTGGTACAAGCCAAATCACGAGAGTGGTGGTCCCTGTGAATGGTAGAGAAAGGCTAGGCAGCGGAGCAGAGCGTTAATGAAGCCTGCAGATGTGGAGTCAGAGGTAGGGGCTAAAGTCTGGCGTGAACGAGGCCATTTTGAAGCTAAGAAAGTCCTGATGCCAGATGGGGAAAGAGGGCAAATAAAATCTGGCGACTGAAGACACTGCAAGTCTGTGGCTGTCCTCGGTCAGGCTGGTAGCATTTACTCACGTCCCTGATTACTGTTGCATTAACGATGACATGTTTATCGATGTCAAGGTCCTTCTCCAAGGTGTCGTGGTCATTAGTGTTGTGCGATTTCTGGCAAACTACGTTCAGAATAATAATAAAATTTAAAAAATTCGAAATTAATTGCTGGTAATTAATCTCGATAAAGCTTGAGATCGCCCACGATTGTTCAAACCTGCAAATTTTACTTTTTAAATTTTCGCCAAAACAAAGAAAAGAAAAGAATTATTGCACCACAATGTGCCTATTAGTACGTATCTGCTCTTTGAGCAAACACTCATAAAGTGACTTCTTGGGTCTTCTGTCATGAAAGATTTCTTTTAAGTCCATGTCATAATATTTCACATTTCAAAAATAATGGCATAACTACAAATACTACTCTAAGTAAGGATGAAAAATGAAAGGACACAACTCACCAGCTTTAATTAATTTAAATTTTCTAAGAACATTTTCAAAAAAAGGTGAAAAGTAATATGTGTAGCCAGAATACACAGGTGACCTACTTCCCTTGCTGTCGTCTGCAGGAAGAAGAATATTTTTAGCGGTAAAATACCTCCACCTGTGTTAAGGTGTCACAAGCGTCCCCAATATCGCACAATATCCCGCAAAGCTACAGACGCACCCCAGCTAAAGCAGCAAGCGGTCCAACTAACTCAAAGCAGCTTTAAAAGAATGAGAATTACACTTAGAATTAAGCTTAGAATTGCACTCAGAATTAAACTCTGAATTACACTTACAATTGCACTGGGAGTTACACAAAGAATAACACTTAAAATAAGAACTTTACGAGAGATGAACTTCACTATCACTGGCCTTTGTCTGTCCTTGAGTAACTTTCCTACTCGATACAAAGCTAAAATTGTATGAATGTCAATGCCCAAATAGACCAAGTCTTGACTGGATGACAGGAAGTACTTTTTTCTCGCATTCTTCCACTGTTTCACTTCTTTGGTCGTCAGGTATTTCGTAGATCCTTACCGATTCTCTCCGGAAGTACTGCTCAGAAAGATTTATTTCCTCCTTATGTCCACCTGAGAGACTAGTTAATCTGAAACTGTCCTCTTTTAATTCTTTTGTTTGCTTTTGAAGAGATTCTGTTGCTGCTTTAGCATTTAGCTTCTCTTTTAGACGTCAAAGAATGCGCTTGTTAGTGTCTCTACTTTGTTGTCAATATGTTTTGTTAGTGCGCGGTGGCAATCCTCTATTCTTGTTTCAATATTTCTGTTGTCTTCTGTAAGTTTTTCAGTTTTTGAACTATCTGATTATAAGATGTTCCACAAAACTGCAGTTGAATGTGTTAAAAGAATCTGTCAATCACGTGACTGTGATGGTCTACTTCTTTTAGTCATACTTCCCACTCTTTCTCAGTCGCCCTTCTCTTGCTTCTGTCTCTCCAAGTTTCTTAGTGGTAGTGCTGTAGAAACTTTCCTCTGCGCTGGATTCTTGCGTCCTCTTTTTTGCCCTCGTTTGTTTTTCGGAGCCATTATTCACTTCCAAAAGACGCAGGACACAGCACAACACCAGCACTCAAAGTAGTCGCGCGGTCGTCCAACACACGATTATGAGGTGATATTGAGTGATACCGCTTAAAACCAAACAATAAGAATGACTAGAATAAAAATTTGTTCAGTCAACTGCCAGAGACGTAGTAATTTGCAATAACGAAAATATTTATTCAATTACATAAGTTAAAAAAATTCAATATGTTTTTTACAAGATACTTTGATCACAAGCAAGAAAGGCAAATAAGATCAGAATGGGGTTCCACATGTTACTTTGCCTCCTACAATACTTCCTATAAAGGTGTGGGAATTTTTTTAAAAAAATATTTTGAATTTAAAATTAAGAAAGTTTGTGAAGATTAAAAATGGATATTATATTAGAGTAGTAATAGAATGTATGAGACTACCTTTTATTAGTTAACATTCTATAGGCCCAATAAAAATAATCCAGAATTTAATGCAGAACTAGACAACATCGTTCAAGGTGCACAGATTAGCAAAGTTATAATAGGAGGAGACTGGAATTTAGTTTTGAACCCTAGCATAGACTACCACTACTACAAACGTAAATAATCCAAACGCTTGTGGAAGAGTGGAAACATTAATGGGCAATTTTTTGTCAATTGATATATTAAGATATCTTAATCCAGAAACAAACGAGTAAAGCAGGACAGTGTAAAATAGAGGAACTGGTCAAAGGTATTCCTAAACTGATTATTAATACTGTAAAAAGCCTTGATGTAGAAATAAACTTGGAAGAAGCATGAAATGTTCTTAAAAATATGAAAAATGGTAAAAGGCCAGGAAATAATGGTTTTACCGCAGAAATTTTTAAAGTTTATCTGGAAGAGACTAGGAGACTTTATTGTAAGGTCTTTTAATGAGGCTTCCAGAATTGGGGAGCTTTCACATCATCAGAAAGAAGGCCTCATTCTTTGAATACCTAATGATGACAGCTCTATGGAATATATTAAAAACTGGAGACCGATATAACTTTTAAACGTTATCTATAAAATAGGTTCAAGATGTATTTCAACACGTATTTATAAAAAACATTACTTCTACTGATTTCAAAAGATCAAACAGGATTTATGGCTAATAAGTACATTGGGGACAGCATTAGATTTATAGATGATTTGATAGTATATATTGACCACACAAATTTACCGGGTTTAATGATTAATTTAGATTTTAAAAAATCTTTTGATGACATTGATTGGTCTTTTACGCATAAACGTACTAACGTCACTCGGATTTGGGCAAGATATATGTAACTTGATTAAAAAACATTCTACAAAATTATCAAGCCAGCTGTTATGGCGAACGGAGAATCTTGGTTTAATGTAGAATGTGGATGTAGACAAACTGATACTATATCGCCGGACCTATTCATACTGTGTGCAGAAATTTCAGCAATAACGATAAAAAAATGCTACACAAAAAGGTATCCAAATAAATGAGAAAGAACACAAAATATTACAGCTTGCAGATGATACACAAATCCTTATGGAGGAGGATGAGTTCTTCTTCAACAAGACTTAAGACTTTAGAGACACTAAGCAAATACAGTATGCAATTAAATATTGAAATGACAGAAGCTATTTGGCCAGACGATAGAAAAACATCATTCGTTAAATACTTCCCACACCCACCAGAATTTAAAACACTACAGATATGGCTAATCACAATGTTAAAACGTGTTATACTCTAAACTTTAAGGAAAAAATATATTAAAATAAAAAATTTCATAAATTCATGGCTCAAAAGAGTTATCACACCAATTCGTAGAATAACTATCCTAAAGTCATTAATATTAATGAAACTTATTTAGCTATGGATACTACTACCACCCCCACCCCTATCACAGATATTCAAGAACTTCAAAGACTATGCTTTAAATTCATTTGCTATATAAAACCTGATAAGATTAATAGAAAAATTTCAATGAAAACTTCGCGCAGTGAAGGTTTGGGCATACCTCATATTTAACAGTATATAAAAGCACTAACGTAATCATAGATTAATTTTTTTTAAATAAATATTTTGATGCTGCATGGAGATAGAAGAGAGAAGGGATCTGGGAGGAGCACACCAATTTCATTTTGATGAGGTTATCATCATCATTCCTTACTACTCCTTGATGAGCATAGGGCCGCAACAATTTTGGTGAGGTGCTGTAGTTTAAATGTATTTTATGTTCTGAAGTATTCTCTTTACAAAGAGAAATCCAAGCTGTGAAATCCTTTGACTAGATCTGTTGCTACATTTCTTGTTTGGACCGAGAAGTGAAGGCACACTGTCTTCAGGCTCTTCTTATGGAGGAACATTTGACCACGTTTCAAAATGGCACTTATTGAACAATTTTGCCAGACTTGGTCAATTGTTCTGCCATGTTTGTTCAGTTAAGAATGGCCTTGGGGGGGGGGGAAAGCATATTTTTGCTTTCGGCTGGGTACTTCCTGCTTGGGTACCTTTGCTTTATATTCCCCAAAATTAATCACCAGATTAGCAAAACACTGAGTGATATTAAAGTGAAAACATGGAACAGGTTTATGAGAAACATTTGATAATAGAGAACTCAGGAGAGTCGTATATATGTAATTGAGTCATGTGGTCTATATGTAAGCGAGTCATATGGTCAGTATGCAATCATAGTTTAAATTTTTATAAATCTGTAACAGATTATGGGTAGGGTTAGGGGAGGGGGCAGGAGTAAGCCCCTTTAAAGAACATTGGCATTAACTTGAGCACTGTTAGGGGTGACATTACTTAGTTTATCTTAAAATTATATTTGTCAGGTTTAAATTAGTAAATTTAAATTTGTAAAATACATTACATGCTCATTGGCTGCTCAATCATGCATATTGTCCAAGCAAGGTTGAGCAGATTATTCATGTATTCATTGTATAGAGCTGCAAAACTGGTCAATTTAAAACAAATGAATAGATAGACAAGCAGACAGTTAATGATGTACAGACAGAGATACAAAATGGTGGCAGAAAAAAATAAGAAATAACACTTAACACTTAGAATTACATTTAGAATTGCACTTAGAGGTGCACTCAGAATTAGGCTTAGAATTAAACCTTAAAATGTATGCTTGTATATCTCTTTATTTATTTAACATCAAGTAATAATACTAATTATTAGTTTTATTAATTATCTACCAGTATTATTGGTGGCTCTCTTGAACACAGCCTGACAACACAGAGAGATAACCAAGACCTGCTATGAACTAAGGGAGCTTCACGGGAGGAGGGCAAAAAGGTGTCGTAACGGCACCTTTTGTAATTGTTTCCCTTTTCCTCCGTCACTGCCTGTGCATGCCTGGGTCCTGGCTGCTCCGTCGCGCCTCCCCCAACCTCCCGTCAATGCGCCGCCGTTATGCCCGCGCACGTGCGCGCGTGCTGGCGCATGCCCGGGGCCAGTTACCCCGAGTTCCGGAGGCCAGCCAGAGCCGCTTCTGCTGCAGGCGGATGTGTGCTATCTCCACGCCGTCGCTATGATATCAAATTTCCTGCAAAAACACTTCCATATTGTTTGGCGGAGATAATGCCGTCTTGTCCCCGCGACTCAAGTCCGACCACTCCAGACCCAGTAGCAGGACGACGTCTTCGCAAAGGATGCGGCTGTCCCCTGCTTGCTCTCTCCAGGGGAAAGGGGCTGGAGGTGGGGTGGGGGTGGGGCGCCGAGTCGTGGACACCTCCTGATAGAGACATCTCCGTGCAGCTTGGTGTCTTCAGACTTCTTACATTCACTCCTTCCTGTTCCCAGTGTTCCCTCTCGAAGTTGTAATCAAGATGTTTCCTTCGAAACAGAGTTTCAAAATTCAAACCTTATCTTGCTCGCGGACCTTGCAGAGACTCGTTTTCTCCTTTCTCCTCTCCCTCCATCTCTCTATCTTCCTCTTCCGACCCATTCCTTGCTTACTCCTTGGTTCATTTCTCTACGCTTTGCGCGCCCTCTGCTCTCTGCCACCCTCAACTCCTTATCCAAAACCCCCCGTCACCGTCCGAGCCAGTGGAAAAAAAAAACCACGACGATAGCAGTCAGGTCTAGTCCGGAAGAAATCAATTTCTTTTTCTTTGTGGAAAGTGATGGGTAAATTGGAAATTTATTAGATAACGCAAATGAAGCCGGAAGCTCCCCGAATGAAAGGCGATGATGAAATCGTCATTTGTGGAGTCGACGAGACGCCATGTCAGGAGCCGGTCCCTCTTGTGCTCATTGTCTTGAACGTGTTCTTCTTTGACAATGACTTAGCGTCTGACCAAGTGATGGAGTCTGGAGGAGGCTGAAAGGCGGACCGGAAATTGCGTCAAACCTCCAGCTTTGCTTTGTAGTTTCGGTGGACGTGATCATTTAGTGTGTCCTGACACACAGCGCTACGAGAAAAAAAGGTTTGTGTGCTTCGTTTAGTGAAAGGAAACCGTGGTGGAAGTCACGAGTTCATTGCGTTTTGGCGCCATCGTTGCCACCGAAAAAAAGAACACAACCACCGCTTAATAGTACTGGAGTTTATTCGAAAGAATGTATTAAAATCTTGTCAAACGGCCGACGTCGTCACATCATCATCATCATCATCATCGTCGTCGTCGTCGTCGTCGACCGTCCTTTTCAAAACAAACGCACACACTCTCGCTCTCTCGTGTGGATGTGTAACCTTATTTATGTCTTTGTAAAATTATACGTGTGTATAAAAAGGAGAGGTGCGCGGGAGCGTGTGTGTGTGTGTGTGTGTGCACGCGCGCTCTTTTGTATGCCTGCCTAGGTGTTTGCTAGGGAACTGCGTTTAGTTCTTAGGAAGAAGATTCTTAAGAACAACAACTAAGTAAGTGTGAAACGATTTGTCTTTTTTTTTTTTGTTGTAATTTTTAAACCGAAATTGCCTCTCCCTTTTAAACTACATGGGAAAGTCTACAACCTTTTTACTTCATACCCTCATCATGTTGAAAGGTAAACGGCGTGAGTAAAGGCAGCGAACGCAGTACTCATCGGTAAGATCACACGAACAATCTGGCTGCACGACGCCGCCTATTGCATGTAATGGCTGAGCACCCGGTCACCCTGCTATCCGGGCAACCTTTTAGCTACAGGTGCGATGATTAAATCATAGCTGTCTTCTGTGTCAAAGAAAAGGAAGTAAAAAAAAAAAAGCTTTTCATTGGTTCGTTCCTAAAAAGGCGTTTGCCTTGCCATTTTCTCTCCTCCCCCTCCCACGAGTTGCAGGAGGCCTCAATAGTCCATTAACTTCGTAGTTAGACGTACAATGTGCCCTGTGAGCTACCTGACCGCAGTTCTCAGCATGCTTGGTTTCATTTTGTCTGTTGGCTGACTTTAACTGGATATGATTAAAGGTTGTTTGACTTGATTACCGGCGAGTGAATCGCCGCTAAATGGTGCATGTGTGAACACGAGACACCTCAGTCAGCGAGTTCTTCAAGTGGAGTGTAGCCTTTGCATACATTGTGTAGAGGAAAACTTCGGGAGGTCAGAAAGGATTTGGGCTTTTCTTCATGCACTCCGACCCCCTCCTCTCTCTGTCTCGGTCTTCTTGTCTCTGTCTCTCTTTCTCTCTCTCACACAGAGTTCAGTACAGTTCTCTCTCTCCCTTTCTCTTGAGTAATTTGGCTTTGTACTAGCAGATAACATATTTTATCATTTCATATCATGATTTGCAGTTATTTATGACTATTACACCTTGCTGTCTTTGTATACTCGATTTTCTGATTTTTCTACGCCGCTTGTAGAGTGCCGTTTGTCTGAACAATAAAGTCACTCCAGTTTACTTCCTTGGTATTATCTTTATATATATATATATATACTTGCCTGTATCTTCTCTATTTATCTCATTGTTCTCATTGTTAGTTTTCGGAACTCATAGCAAAATTGCTAGAATAGTCTGATGTTTGCCTGGATGCCTCGCCCTTCTGTATAAGCGGGCTTGGAAGACCGGCACAACGTCCCTGTAACTTCCGGGATACGTGGATACAACATGGGTACATTACGACTGAGTGAGAATATACAAAAAAAAAAGAAGGTTCTGATGAGGCATGTTGCTGCATCTCCATCGGCTAGATGTTGATCCCTCGCTAAGCATGAGGGCTGCAGTAAAGTTAGATGTGAACAAAATGGACAGACGTGAACAGAATGGGCAGGTATGAACAGAATGTACGGTACAGCTACCATCAAGTCCAGTACCTTAGAAAACGGATTTTCCCGTCTAACTTCTCATCTATGAGATGTAAACTGAATGCTGTTAAAAAGATATTTGATGCACGCTTACAAACATCACAGAGGTCAAGTCGAAAGATCACGTTTGTACACAGATACGCCTAATTAGCACATGTTCATAGCTTTCCCATTGGCTGAGGCCTCCACAACGTAAACCTATTCATGTACAATCATGACGTCTGTGCTGTTGACGTTGACCTCTACATGGTAATGTTTTAGCATGTATCTCGAGAACGGAAGGTGGGTATATGCCCACATTTCGGGAAAAAGTATTTCCCTTTAAATTTCATCCAGTCAAGCATCCAACTAGTCCTTTCACTCCTAGTTCATGATGAACTTTTATCGATTGCTTAGGTTTAAATTTTTTATTTTAAATCTTTAGTGTAAGCCTACAAAACTGCTTCAAAATAAAGGGAAAAAGAAAACCAACCATTACATAAATAATGGATTCAAGGTTTTGTAGAGTTAAAATAAATGCAATTTAGAAGAAATCGAAGTTTATCTTTTTTTCATGACGCTTGTGTAAACTGATCTGAGAAGGTCAGGGTCGTCGATACCTGGTCTTGGAAGACTAATAGACGGGAATGGGCGGAGCAAAGAGTACAGCTTCACACCTGTTTGGCATGAAAACCTAGACGGTTGAAAACTATCCTGCCCTATCTGCTCATCTTTTCGTCACTAATGTGTCGTCAGTTGACGAAGTGGTCCAAGGGGAACGCACTCTGCAAGTCGTTGACGTCGCCTTTTTGCCCGCTAAAGTATCGCGAGTTCCATCAGTTAGGGACGACATTCCATTTGCCGCGCCACGCTTCTCTGACTGACACCTTCTCTTCTTTTTGGAGCAAAAGAGTGATGATGTGAAAGGGAGATAGCTCTCGTAACTTCCAGTGCGAGGCGGTAGGAGGTACGGCACAGCCATTGTCGCGCGAACCTGCAGAAAATAGACGATAAAGGTCGCGAAGGACGGAAAAAATCAAATTTGTTTTTAAGCCTCTAAAAAGATTTTCAAACGCTTTGGTAAGCGTCCCAGGCTGGCGTCCGTTAAACGTGGGAATTGAAGCTGCCAAACGAATCCCAAAAGCCCCTTGGTTTTCCAGTTATCTGCTTAAGAGAGCAAGATATTTAGATTTGTTGTGCACAAGCCTCTCGTGAACGAGACACTCTTTTAATGGTGTATCCGCTACAGGAAGGTCGTAATGTTTGAAAAGTACAGGCCAATGGGTTAGTAGAAAAAAATATAAATAACAGAATCAAACAGAGTATGAAGTAACTTGCAGACATTGGAAAGTGCGACACCAAGAGAAGGAATACAAAACAGTTAAGAAAGAAAGAAAGAAAGAAAGAAAGAAAGAAAGAAAGAAAGAAAGAAAGAAAGAAAGAAAGAAAGAAAGAAAGAAAGAAAGAAAGAAAGAAAGAAAGAAAGAAAGCCAGTTACTAAAGTTGAATATAAACATATGAACAAAACGTATGCATCCGGTTGTTTCAATTACAGACAAAACGTATCCATGTATGATTTTAAAAGCATTTTAATTAATTTTTCCACAGAAATTCTGTTGTATTGTCGTCTGATATCATTACTTTGATAGGACACTCCCAACTATCCCATATTGTCGTGGTTCTGACATAAAGCCATGTGCAGCGTTGTCAAGCCTCGACTGCAAAATTTTCACAGTTTTACATTTTAAGTAAATGTTACACGTTTGACACACGTCTTTGACCCTAAAAAGCAGTAGAGGCTAAATGTAGCTGCTTTCCGGAATAAGTTGAAAGTAATTTGTGCACATCCTTTGTTAATCATAATGATTCACATTAAACGAAGCCACAATAAAAACAACAAATGAAAACGAAAAAAAAAAACGGAAAAAAGAATAAAACGAAACAAAAGAAAAACACAATCTGATAATACCAAAATGAATATCCAAGCTTGATACACTAATCTTAAAAATGCAGAAGAATTTTGTCACTGACCAGCAGTTACATGCCGTTACTAAGACATTAGCGGCCATCATGTTTGTCCGTAGTTGACTCGTAAAGACAGCGCGCGAGACTTCAACCTGATAAGCAAGGAATATCAGTCATAAGTGAGGACAGTAAGCCTGTGGTTTTCTTTGAAACCGATATCACCGAGATAGCTACACGCATAGTTGCGAACTATATGTTACACCAACCTTCATTTAAAGGCCTGTGACACTTACCGGGTGTTACTGATAGCATCGGGGCAACGAGTGCAAGGAGGAGCATTTAGGCAAAAGGCACAAGGGAGACAACACAGCTCACACAGATATCAAGTTCTTAAAAACTTGACTGCTACTCCTAATAATAATTGCGTAATGGCTTTCGATAGTTTCGATAGTTGAGATGCGAGTAACAAACATATCGTCCTTTGTCCTTCTGTGCTCGCCTGGGCGGAGCAATTGGTTGGGGAAAATGTAGCTTCACGAGCTGATAAACGAAACAGAAGAGACAAAGACCAAGCAAGAATTTTGCTGAAGTTGTACAGGCGGCATAGCAAAAAATTAACGCTATTGGTGCACATCACTACATAGAAACCGGAGACAACTCCTCTCCAGTAAGACTTCCGTACGATAAAATCTTACTCGAGAGGAGGTACTGCAGGACACCACCACCAATAAATAACAAAATTTGCATACAGCGATACACAGTAACAAAAAATACAAAGCAAAACACGTTTCTCCAAGTCGTTCTCCCACAGTATCTATCCTCTATAACGAGATATATCCTCGAATATGAAGCATTTTGCGTCCGAAGTCAGCTAAGACTGACCGACCACACTAACGATTAAACCGTTTGATTTTTACCTGTTACTGCAACAAATATGTCTCAAAGATCAGTCGGCCGATACATTTATTATTTTACCTTCATTTTTTAAAGGTAATATATATTAACGCATATATATTGTGGTGAGTGCCAGAAAAAATGCTAGGAGAAGGAACCCAAAAGCAAACAGAAAATAGAATGGAAACAAAGAATCAATCGGACGAGGAACACGAGGTGACACATCTGCCATCGTCAGTTCCCTCCATCCCACCCTCACACACTCGCTATGAGAAAAAGCAAGAAATATCACAAAAGAAAACAAAAGTCAGCAAGGCGTATACACCCTTGAAGTGCGGAGTCAGGTACGTACTCTAGCACGCACACGTGCAATTAAGTCCACTTTTTTCCACATTTTTCTAAAAATACAGACACGAGCCCGCGTTTCTCCTGTCTCGTTCTCTGCAACTTGCAAGGATGTGGGAATGCGGGCATCTCCTGTAAGTACTGGTCACGGTCGAGGACCTGCGCATATATAATCACGGAGCTCCAACCAGCACCAGCCCCACCCCACCCACTCCACTACTCCTCCCCCCCCCCTCATTCCGCCAAGACAGTCAGGGGAGGAGGGGGGGTTGGGTGGGACATTTCAACGAAGCGTGAAACACCGTACTCGGCTCTTCTCACGGGACTTTCCTCCACCCCCCCCCCACCCTTCCTCTGTCACCTCGTGGCGTGTCGCCAGTAACGTTTCTGCCCCTCCCATCACTCACCACTGACACCCCCCTTCTTCCACCAACTTACCTCCTTTCCCCCCTTCCTCAGCGTCAGGGGGTTACGCATGTGCGCACTGTAAGGTGACGAGCGCCGCCCGCCGCTGGTGGTCAAGCGCCTTCTGTCCCATAAGTCACCAGCGTCCACCCTCCCAGCATGGTCTGGGTCATAGGCCGCGTCCTCGGACGACCTGCGGACCGCCATCTAAGACGTAACCACAGTGTGGGTCTGCTTGGCTGCACATCAGAGGGTGGAAATGAAGACCGAGGTGTATGTAGCCTAGTGTATACCAAATGGACTGTGCTAAGTAGTGTAGCATTAGGATTTGGCATAAGGACTGGACTGTGCTAAGTAGCGTTAAATTAGCGAAGATGTAACAAGGACTGGGCTGTACTAAGTGGTGGGAACTTAGCTGGGATGTAGCATAATGGATGCACTGTACCAAGTTGTGGGAAATTTGCTAGGAAACGTTCTTGTGTGCGTGATTGGTCATTGCTTTTCATAAAGCGAGCGTTTTCTCACAAATATCCAACAAAAGCTTCATTCTTTCATTCATCCATTCTTTCCCTACTTTGGAAAATGTGCCATCTTTTTTAAACTGTTTATATTTATTTTGTAAACTTTCAAAACATTTGCGCTTTTGAAACTTTCACTTTCGAAGCACAAAATTCAGATGATAATAACATAAATAATAATAATTATTATTATTATTGTATGCTACGAAAACGTGCCGATACACACAGCAAAGTCTTCTTAACATGATCAATTGCATTTATTCCATTCGCTTTAAAATCTTAATCTTTGGCGACAGTAAATTGCTGGAAGCTGTGTTCTCGAAAATGGTTCTTTGTCGCAAATATGTCCAGACAACTGATTGAAAATCTTTTGCCAGATATGAAGTGGATGAAGTAAAACTTCGAGACTCAGCCTGGCAAGCTTGTTCTTTCTACATGTTGTGTAGGTGTGCCATAAGGATACAACTTTTTCTGTTGACCGGACCTGCTTGTTTTGTTTACAGTTTTCGATAAACCACTTTGAATTCATTAATATATGACTCTTTTATAATCATTGCTATAGGTGCTAGGAAGTTATAAATTAGTTCTGGCACCAGATTCCCAAACAGGGTCACTCTTTTCATCTGGTGGGGTTAAGATTGAATCGAGAAGGTTCATCTTCGTCCACCCACTGAGTCAACAACTTTTTTCTATACAAAATCCACTTTCCAACTGAAAATTCAATATTAAAATTGTTTTCTGATTTGTACCACCATTGATATTATTTATCTTTTAGTGAGTTAATTACTGTTATATTTTATTTGTGTATCATAAAAGGCACACAAAAAATGCAGAAAGATTGATGAATAGATTTGCTGAACAGACATTTAAATAAATGTACACTGAGAAAAAGCTACGTTATATTTTAATTTTAAAATGCG
This sequence comes from Marisa cornuarietis, assembly GCA_004794655.1. Lineage (NCBI taxonomy): Eukaryota > Metazoa > Mollusca > Gastropoda > Architaenioglossa > Ampullariidae > Marisa > Marisa cornuarietis. Next base: position 3,555,523 of record SMMW01000617.1, on the reverse strand, counting down.
TTTGAGATAAGTATCGTATATAATTTACATGCATCCTTCAATTTATTCCTAGAACTTGTAAAGTGACATCATTAAGCCTGTCAAGTGAATTAACAATCGTGCTAGATATATATGACACTTACTCAGATTTATTTTTTCCCCCTTATTCTTGAGTAATAACTTTCCAGCCCTATAGCATCTCGTACTATTTTAACTGGAGAAAAAAAGTGCGCATCTTTCTTATTGCCACTATTCTTCAGAAAATGCTACTGCTTTTTGCAGATTCTGATATTAAATTCCATAATTTTCATCCAAATTTGCTCAATGATGTGCGACATGTTGTTCAGTAATCAGATGTGAATGTATTGCCTCATTATTTACACTTTCATTGTCCAACATTGCATATCTCTCGCCACTCACTTTCTTAATAGCTCTCCTGTGTGATTCCCGGGGGCAGCATAAAAATCCAGCTGACATTTTCCAGACAGTGGACTTCAGCCACTGGGACGAGCATTTTACTGTTATTTGCCGTTGGCACTTTAATTAATGTTGTCGCCAGAGAGCGACGTTGTCTCCAAGATTCGTATCGGGTGGGAACTTCGAACAGTGGGAGCAGAAGCCGCTATGGAGTCTTAAAAAAAGCCTCGGCAATCGTAAGAAATGAAAGGTTGATTACTCGCGAACAAGTATGAGATAGATCAGTAAACTTTGATAAGTATAGCGCGGACGAGCAATTGCGCTGACTGAAGACAGGTTTAACACATTCGATAATAAACTGCCGTAAGGCGACTTACACCCATGAGCTAGCCGTTTTTATTTTCTTTTCACTCATAAATGCCTATACATTTATAGGGCAAGGTCAGCCAATCAGCACTGTAATGTACACTTCTATGTATGGAAACAACGATGTAAATAATTGTACTGTTAAGTGTTACAGGTAATACTTTTTCTCAGGAGAGATTTTACTTTGAAAGCTGTTACAAATATTCGTTTTAATTACTAGAAAATATACTCCCTTACAAATCACAAGTTTTTGTATTACTTTATTAAACTCTTCAATCTTGCATAAAATGATTTTACTGGAAGATAGTTAATGTGACAAAAATTAACATGTATAGATTTAGAAAAGTTTTTTCATAGAAATTTATAGCGTTTAATTTCAAAAAATGGAAACTGTGACATTCACAGAAACATTTGAGAATAAGGAAAAGAACAGAATATTTTTTGATAGAATATTTGAAATTATCTCAACGGTTTTGAACATGAGGCAATAAGGTAAAACGTGCCATTGAGCAACTGACTCGCACTTCAAGTAGAGGTAGGTAACTCTTACCTTTCTTAAAGTCGTTAAGCTCTTAACTCTTAAGAAGTTATCTTTTCCTGATGAATTGTGTAAACCTGTGCCTTGTCCACCGCGCGAGTCACGGAAATCAATATAGAAAGAAAATTATCTTTTTATTTAAATTTCTTTAATATGCCGAAATCGACGAAAATTCAGACTGGGGACGTTTCAAATGCTTGAAATTAAACTATAAAAAGAAAGATCTGGATATTTAGTCACTAGCTGACAAACCTGTAAAAAACATCATATATTTAGCAAATAGATATATATATACGTGTTTGTCAGCATCTATTCGCATATGCGCACACGCACATCTCCACACATGCACATCTCCACACATGCACATCTCCACGTGAGTGTGCATTTTTGTAGGTTTTCATATAACAGTGGACTGTGTTCGCGCATCCACACCCATAGGCGTATATGCGCGTGCACCTTCTACCTGCAGTCTCGCCGCTTTCTCATTGCATTGAAATGCACATCAAGAAAAAAAAACAACAAATATTTCACACACACTTTTGAGCTGCAGAGTGAGGACTGACTTTACCGACCATATAATTTTTTTCAACTCCTTCCCGTCTCCTGACCCTGACAAAAAAAAAAAAAAAAAAGATGGAGAATCTCGTAAAAGCACTTGTCAGCCCCTCTTTTTAAATTGTTTTCTCTGTGCCTCCTATTTTGTTCTTTTTAATCTACATCAGGTAATTAACACCTCGCAATAACAGAACCGGCAAAAAAGCAAAAGTAATCAATAACGACAACAGAATCATGTTTTCTCTGCAGCCCCTGAAGAGTTATTTGGATCTCAGTCGGTTAGAGACTAACAAATCCCGAATAAGCAGATTGCTCATGTTGTAACGGCGTTGTTTGTTTAGATGAGATACACTGTTAAGTCAGTAAACCAGCCGGGATAACTATAGCTTAGCGGCCATTCACCCGGCGCCGGCCTTTGGCGCTGCATGCAGCACGTGTGTACCTGTCATTATTCTCTTCCCCCCATTCATCCTCCCTCCTTTTTGCTGTCTAGATCCCACCCCATGACGCACCCCGCCCCATTCAAAATACACGCTACCAGTAATTGTGTATATGATGATATGATAAACAATGCAATTAGGAAAGATACGTGGTGATTTCGTCCACTAAATGACAAAACATTCGTCAACCGGTGCGTGCATATTCACACTGACACACGTTTCTACGTAGGAGCGCACAGGGCAGGAGAATGCGTGCGATTTTCTCAGTACCTTCGCTAGTCTTGTGCTGAGAAAATGGCTAAAGACAATGTAGAAAGCCTTTGCCAAATACTCCTACTTTTGTATGCTGATGATACTGTAATATGGTCTGAATTTGAAAAAAACAAATTATTACACGAAGCACTCAACGTTTCGTCAGCATAATGTAAATGTAAAAAAAAACAACTAAAAATATTGTCTTTGCAAAAGGGAAAAAGCTTAAACTACCTACTTTCAAGTTTAATAGAGAAAATGTTGAAGTAGTATTTGATTTATTATATCTAGGTACTATATTCAATCATAACAGTAAAATCTCAGTGGCTCAAAAGAATCTATATCATCGAGCATATCGGGTAATGTTCTCACTACTACGTACATATCAAAAACTTCCATTTCCTGCAGACATACAGGTGCATCTGTTTGATAAAATGATTGCCGTTATATTATTGTCTGGTTATGACATAAGGGTCTTTCGTTCTTGTGATCTTGCTACAAAATTACAACTGCGTTACTGTATGCTTTTAGAATAAAAACAAATCCAAGTGAATGGCACTAGGTTTCCATTAGATGTTATTGCATAAATTAGAAAGCTACATGTTTGGTATAAATTGATTATCCCTTCTAATTAACACAATTTTCTAGCATGGGTTACGAGTTTATCTACAAATTGTATGTTAGTAATGGAATCCATTCAGAGTATATTATTATAATTTAAGATTTATTGAATAGTTTAGAACTGTCATGGGTTTGTAACCAATAGGAAAATTTGAAAATTTCTCCCAACTGGTTTAAATATAAGGTCTGAAGATGTTTATTTGATGTTTATCCAAAAATAGTTTTCTGAATTGTATGAGAAGGTATACATTCAAATTACAGAATGAACAAAACCTCCGTCTCTTTTGAACTCTATGTCAATTTATTATCTCACAAGCATTGTGAATTATATTTTAAGTATAGAATTTTAATGATGATGATGCTGATGACGACGACGCACACCCGTTCATACACAAAGTAAATACAGACACCGGTTACACACACTCATAGTCAGGAGAGGGTCAGTTGAAGTCTTTCTGAAAAGATGTGTCTTAAGTTTAGACTTAAAGGTGGTAAAAGAATCAGAGTGTTGAAGGTTGATGGGTAATCCGTTCCAGTTTGATGGAGCTTGGTAGGAGAAAGACCTCTGTCCATACGTCTTTGTGTTAGTTAGTGGGACTCGCAGAATCTTGGGGTCAGAAGAAAAGCGAAGAAGTCGTGCAGGTGTATAGATGGAGCAAGTTCGGAGAGGTACCGAGGACCAGTGTCAGAAACGGCGGAGTAAGTCAAAGTGGAGAGTTTGTAGGCTATAGGGTCCACGACTGCCAGCCAGTAAAGAGAGCGTATGATAGGTGATATAATTATGTTCATATATAGATGTTTTTACAGATGAGGCGAGCAGCGTTATTCTGGGTCCTTTGAAGTCTGTCAAGAAGATACTTGGGAATTCTTAAATAACAATCTTCCAGTTCAGACTGAGCGGTTCTGCAATGTACTCAGATCACAACGACAAGCAAAGCTTGTGATACTGGAGACCTATTCCAATATATTCTTTGTCTTTGATTATTTCAAGACTGACAAAATACTTTATTTTAAATATACTAATGCAGTTACGTTTAGCAGTTTCTTCTGCTGCACAAAAAGCATGTTCTGAGAAAATATATCCAATTTATAAAAACTATCTGTGAATGGTTTCATAAGTAGTGTCACTAGTGCGGTACTTATAACATCATTTCCATCCTTTTTTTAGTATTAGCATTAAGTTTTCCTTATATATATATATATGTGTATCATTATCTTATATGTACTTTTATTCGTTTGTGTACAATTTTTAAAGATTTATATGAGGAAGTTGTATGGGTGAAATGCTATTTATGTATAACGTTAATTTCTCCATACCCCTCAAGGGGTGAGGGAATAAAATAAATGACTAATGATAAGTGCTACACAGAAAAAAAACTAGTTAAAAAATCATCATGGACTGGCCCTACACAGGCACACTAAGTGCACAATGGACATGATTTATCGCTTTCAGGATCTGATGAGGGAGGTGGGGTGTGGGAAAGAGAAATAAGATCAAAGAGAAACAAGACACGGTCTGTTCAAATGAGGCAGAGCGTCAAATGCACCGTGGTTCGTCGATCACAGCCTCTACGATGTGCACCAATGCCCTCTGCGTCCCTTCAGTTTCAGCCATGGCTGTACCGAGGGCAGTTGACACCAGGCACCAGAAGGGAGTGCTGCCATGGAGGGAGGAGCGACAACAGTGATGTAAAGGAATATCTATGAGATCTGAATGGACTCGGCACAATGTAGTATGTGACCTGAGTGGACTCAGCACAATACCCAAGCAAGGAAGAAGTTGTTTTGGTTCTCAGGAGAAGGATACAATCACTGTGAGCAAATTAAAGAAATAGATCAGCGATAAGCACACAGAGCAGGCCCGCCGCCCGCTGCAGATACATCAGAAAAAATAGAGATCTTGATTCAATTGAAATACACGGTAATTAAGGTGATTAAAAAAAACAAACAATGATACACAAAAACCCTCATAAAAATATATATATATATTCACAGAGACATACATACGCACGGACATCCACCATTATCGATGCCTATACAATGTCTAAACTATGAAATGATGGAAATGAACGATGCCATGGAGGGTGTGCTTCTATCCTAATGACCACGGTTTAGTGACCGTTGTGTGTGTATTGGTTTGGGCTTACCTTTGATTTTTACCCTAAAAGTTTGCTCCTTTGCGTTCGTGTACGTGTAGTTTAACGGGTCTTAAAGACTTTCTAGTTCTGGAAATGCTATCTGCGGTAGCATTTCTCCTACTGCAGTTTGAATTTGTTCATGGTGAATGGTTCATTGCTCAGAATGAGAATGACAATGAGAGAAGAGAGAGTGTGTGTGTGTGTGCGTGCGTGCGTGCGTGCGTGCGCGCGCACACCTGAAGCTGTTTGAGCTCGTCTTTGCGGCGAGAAAACGATTTACATAAGCGAACAGTATTTAGTTTTTAAAAATATCATATTTTTATACTATTATTAAACTAAATAGCAAGCAAAATCTGTTCTTTAGTTTTTCTTTTACCACACCTTCCTTCCTTCTCTCTTTCACAGCTTATTTAGCTCACTCATCACCAAGAGACTTTCCCAAATCTTATTTATTTATCTATTTTACATGAAGAAAAAAGAACGCGAGGTCCTGTTTTCCAATAGCCATTGGACGTCAACGGTGACGTCAATCGACTGCATGGCATGAACACGGCGCTGCTGACAGTCGGCAGATCCCACATCAAAACAGAAGCCCGGAAGTCAGGTCCCCTGCCGCGTGTTCGCGCATGCGCAGTTGGGTCGCTTTTAAGCCGAAGCGAACTTGTTCGGTTTTCCTCTTGTCCCACTACTGACGGCTTCTTCTTGTCGTCTTCCTCGTGTATCTTGGAACTGGGGCGCTGAGTCGGCCACCCTTGCTTTCGTCACAGCTTACCGTTTGTCACTGTCAGTTTAGGAACGTCCCTTCCGTCCCCCTCCCCGTCCTTAACGCTCTTTACCCCTCCGTCCACCATCCACTCCGACCCCGACCCCGACCCCCTTCCCATTGCCACTAATGTCTTCACAATTCTTGGGCATTATAAAGATGCTTGATTTTCGGTGCTTTACTCTGAATCAGTGACATAGGTCCTCCAGCTTTGTAATAAGCAAATGTCATATCCTGAGATCTCAACCCCTGACCTCTTTGTCTTAGTGACAATCATTTTACCATTGTGCCACCGACCCTCCCACTTTTAGCAGAGGGCTATGCCAAAACCCATGAGTATGGGTCCACACGGCACCTCACCTTTCTCTCTTCTTACTTAATTCGGAAGAAGTTCCTCACTGATCCATAGCAAAAAAGCGTAACTGAGTTAGGGAAAACAACACTGACTTAATTTTGCTAAGCATTTTTCTTTTTGGTTATGACAATGCTCAATTTTTTCGCTGCAAACTTTGAACCAGAGGGCACAGCCAATGTCACGATCGCACTATCAGTTAATAAGAGCATTAAAGCCCTTAACAAACAAATATCAATGTAGAGTCAGCTGAAGTAGACAATATCTATCTATTTTCTTGTCAAATTTCACATCAATTTATTTAACTCACTGTCAAGAACCTGTTCTCTCGTTAGAGTTGTGTAAAGCGATGACCCTACTGGGGATGGAGATTTACTCTATAGCCTTGTACTTACTGTTGTGACTCATGATTTTATTTAATTATTAAATTTTTTATTATTATTCTCGGTTCAATGGGTGTATTATGTCTAACTTAGTTATCAAATTGTAAGGTTTGTGCATTTTGATTTATTTTTGTTCTATCTTAGAGTGTATCTATTTGTATACAGTTTGAACGGATACCATGCTACTATGCTCTATTGACGGAATATATTAAAATTGATGATTAAAGGCTAACCAGACTGCTCAGTAAAAATCGCTGGAAACAGAGCGTAGGTATCACAAAAACATTTTCTGGTGGTCTTTTATGACAAAGAGGCATGATCGATTTCATATTAATATTTTTCTCTTAAGCACACCTAGATTTGTCGAGAAAACAGGAAGTGACGAAAGGGAAGTATTTCTAAGCATAGCATCGTCTGCACGAGCTAAATTCAAAGAGAAAAGATGCCATCCTGGGTAAAAGAAAACAGACCAAAACACAATGTGCTGTTGCTGAATGCTCTCTTCGACATTCAGATGGAGTTTGTACTCATTAAGGAAATCTTAAAGATAATGGCAGCAAACGCCAGTTGATTAACTTTGTTCAGAGATGTGTATATTCAGATCTCTGTTTTGTTCAAACATACCGTGCAAACTCCGTCCCGACAGCGTATTCAAGAATTTGCTCAAAACATTTGACACCCGTTTGTTATCCAGTCACTTATACAGTACAAACAAGTTTTGGACTTTCCATAAAACAGAGATCTTCCTTCAGTAGTGCTTACTATACAAAAACATGAGCTGTTAAAATCAACTATGACTGGTGGTAAAAAGCTTAAGCAAGCATCAACGGCTTCTACACCGTCTGGTCTACAAGTAACATCATGACCCAGTCACAAACACATCCTCAGTGGTATCCTTATCTAGCAGAATGCTAAAAACAACTGACCGTGAGGGCACCACCATCGATGTGCGTGCTCGAAACAGCTAAAGCAGAACTGAGGTGATAAACCTATGAGGAACTTTATCAGGAACACTTGCGAGTATCAGTAAGTAAATTGTAAAATTTTGCATGCAGATAAATGAGGAAGAAATAAGTTTTTACATCGATAAACATGTTTCAAACTATTGTTGTAACTATAAAATAAAAATGCAATGCTTGAAATTAACGGTTTGAAATGTGTTTATATTTTATTAACAATAATACACACGGAAGACTCAAATGCACCCACTTAGTAACAGACAATCAGTAATAATACGACGTATGCTGCAATGTCTGTGATTGTTGCCTATTAAATTTTGATCTGAAGAAGATGTACTTACTAGTCTGTTGAGTGAATTCGGTTTGGACGTTTTAATTTTTTTTGTAACTTCAGTAGAAGCTTTTAAATAAAGTTCAAATCTGTAGGGCTATATTCCAAAATCAGCCTTCATTTTCTGGGCAAAAAAGATCACTTCTTGAATACGACAACCTGAACGATGCAGCTTCTTTTGACTCGAAGACATGCACAGATTTCTTCAACTGAGCCACACTCACTGTTACAAATACTACTGGCGCTTAAAAGAACGCTTCAGCATTGGAGAGTCATTTTCTTCTGCTTTCCTAGTGGCAGGTGAGAATGCCAATGTTTGAGGGCTTATTTGAAAGTTATGCATAATTATGTACTCATATTTTCGGAATTATTATTTTAAAATGAACTTAACCCGATTATAAAGAAAAAAATGTCGGCTTGTCCTTTAATGGCTTATGCCTATTAAGACTAATATGCTTATCTAGTTTTGAGCAAACTCTGTCTCATGCGCATCAGGCCAGACAGGGTGGTTGTCTGTCTATGTCTATTGGAATGTTTTAAAACAGCACCTGGACACCAGTGATATACAACTTTAGGACGCTTTGCATTGTTAGAGTCTCCAAGAATCTCCCTCGTACCGCCACGCCCACCTGTCAGGCAGAACTTAGGATGAGAAAATGCTGGGGGAGGAGAAGGAAAGCTCAGCACTAACATTAGGGTGGTCTAGATACTAGAAGTTGTGATAGCTGTAGTTTTAGACCAAAGAGCAAAACAAAATCAGAGAAGGTGCTGTAGATTTCTTGTCTTTTCTTTTATGATACTTTAAAGCAGCAAACACATGGGTCAGTGGGACTTTAGTTGATGGTTCAGGTGCCAGCGCATAGCTTAGTGGGAAAGGGTAGCGATAAATCTATCACAGTTAATGACAAGTCAGATCAGATTAGGAGGACTGAACAAAGGAGGTGTAGAAAACCAGTTTTCTACTATTACTGCGAAGTGGGTACGATGTTACTTGATAGTTGTCCTTAAGATAAGAAAGAGCGAGGAGAGAAAAGATTAAATGGACTGAAGAGGGGTATCTTAGTAAAAAAGCGTGGTGATAAATCTATCCCACTTAAAAGATAGTAAGATCAGATTAGCAGGACTGGAAAAGGAAGGGCAGAAAAAGGTACTTTTAACTAAAAACTTAGAACCCACAGGATGTTGTAAAAACCTCACTTTTCTGAGCGGCTGCAGACATCTCGTGAGAATGGTAAAGCTGGCTGTTTGATTTTACTTTGTATTTCTCTGTGTGGGCGCTTAAAGCTATCATTCTTGCAAAAAACAAAAAGTCTTATTCTTACCGGTCATTCAGAAGATTTGTGTGCTGAACTATACTATAAGAATATGTCTGTGAATTGGGCTGAGTTGTTCTGTATAAATATATCTTTAGACAAGATTGTGCGGAATAAAATATACTTGCCGACTAGACTGTGTACGAAGGAAGAAACCCTGAACAAAATTCAACAGTGGATACACATCCATGGTCTTACAACCACAAAGTCATGAGAATTTGTAAAGATAAGTTTGCATGATTTTTATACTCTGTCATATAGCTGTATATATTTTATTAACACGATTTTGTCTCTTTACCTTAATTATATTTCATTATTTATTATATTATCTTTCTTGCTTGTGTGGGTGCAAGTGGTTGAGCTAGTGGTGTTGTGGATAAGCTTGCCACTGATGTTGTGTGGCATGAAGGAATGTTACATGTGATGCACGTTCAGCTAGGTTATAGTGTTAATTTCTCACCACAAATCGTTCTTTACAGATCGATTGGCCTTGTCGCTTAACCTGTCGAATGACTGCTAAATGTTTTGGCTGCATGTGTGCTCGCGAGTGCAAATCTGATGAATCCTGAGGCAGACCATGACAATAATTAATGGTGGCATTTAAGCCTAGGTTAATTGTTTAAATGTTCAGTTAAGAAAACAGAAATGATCATAAATATATAATTATTTTTGTTAAATATTTTTGTTGATAAATGGTTCACTTTTGGGGGGAAGTGGGGATCGAGTGCACAACAGCCTAACGCCGGCCCTGCCCAGGTGGCGTGCTGTCCACACAGCCTCTGGCGCTGAAACAAAAATATTTTGATTCTAGAGCATGGAGAAAATTTGAGGTATCTGAAAGTCTGACACAATCGTGAATTTAGAAGTTAGTTTCACTGGAAAAAGTTTTTTTTTCTATAAACATTTTAGGGAGGTAGGAGTGACAAAGGCACCCTTTATGAACACAACGATGAGCGTCATTAAGTCTCGGTTTTGGAAAAAAATAAAAACTCATTTTAGGTTTAAGTTCTTGAAACCGTTCATTCAATTAGTTGACTTTGCCATTTATTTTGTCACTCCTATGCTTTTCATCCTCTTCGCAAGAGCGAAAAAGAAAAAAAACAACTGTAGAGCCATCATCTTTAAAATTACGCATTTTTCTTATCCAGCTGAGTTCACATCTACAAAAATAAGAAGAATATTTAAGAGTATTTCTTGTACATGATACATTATGATGAGCGCAGCATCATCCTCATTTGAGAGAACCTAGCTGTGTGGTGCCTAATGTTACGTTTGTGATACAGACATGAACATCCTAAAGAAAAAGTTCTTACCTTTCTTATAGTAGAAAACATAAGTGTTGGCCTTACTGCACATTCACTAAGCCTACGTGATGCCTAAATCAACACAGATACTTTACTCTCTTTCCCATTTGTCAACGCTTCCTTCAACATCCGCCCGTAGACTGGATGTAAGGAAACAAAGGTTCTTTGCGGTGCAGCTTGATCATGACAAACTGTGAATTGTTTGTGTGTTCGTGACGCTGACTGACTATCCTGTCTGTCGGTTGCATGTCCACTTTCTTGCTAAATCACTACATCCACTTTACTAAGTATATTGCCTTTGACATGATCGAAAAGATGAACGAGGGATAAAAGCAAACACGTTTCATCTGAAAGTAAGGTAGCCGAAAAATTATATAAAAAAATAACAGATCTGCGATAATTTTGTACTCTGCAAAAAAGAATTGTGTGTTAGAGACTGGATGACAGACTGGATGACTAACTGACTGGCTGAGTTGCTGGTTGACTAACTGGCTGACTGACTGACTTCTTCATTTTGTTGTCTTCGCACGCCCTTCAGTAAACAACAAAAGTTCATTTGTATTGATTCGCACATGCTGTCCTCCTCTTCAGAAGCAAACAACGTAAGTAGGAAACAGCCGATTCTCAAAAGAGGAAAAAAAGAGGGCGATCGCTGGCGTCAGGAATCTCGCAAGACAGGCAGAAAGCGTTGAATTCTAGCGGCCATATTTCCCTGACATGTTTCATGGGGCGGAAGACATTTCTATTCGCTTTGTGCAGCGAAGCATCGGCAGTCCCAATCAGCCTCCCGCCCAGATAACGGAGGACACGCATTAGAGGTGGCACCTATGGGCAGGCAAGCCATCTTCTGTTCAAGAAGCCGCGATGGCTAGAGGGAGAAGCCGAGAACGGATTGCCTGCGCGCCGCAGCAGGTTCGCCTCCACCCACCACAGCTTGTAGATGACGCTATGCGACTTTGTAAATTACGAGGAGAAATAAATATAGTTATGAATGAAATACGATTTTCAATCATTTAAGTACAGCTGGCAAAGGAAATGAAATTTGGAAAACATGAGTTAAACCAAAGCTGAAGGCGAAGGCTAACTTTTGCAATAATAATAATAGAACTTGTAAACCCCATTTCCCTGTGTGGCTGCATTCTCAGTGCGCTGCACACAAAAGACTACAAAAAGAACTGACAGTCAACCATACAGGAAAATAAGTGTCGTGATGTGACTAGCTTGTGTGACTTTTTAACGAAAAGAGTAATCAAGCACAAACTTAACTATAAGCAAACATTTACAACTTAAGCCGGTTTTCTGATTTTGTGATTAAAATACTCTTTGTCTGTTTTGAATCATTAAGAGAAAAGAAAAGAAACATCTGGAGTTGACTATGCTTTTGTCTGATCTACAATGTCAACTGTAGCAGAAGCGTAACCGCGAATAATTAACGAGGTTAAGGTGAAGGCAGTCGGTTACAATTGGGAAACCAGGCTCCAGCCGTTTGCCTCGCTTGTAATTTCATTTACAGCGTTTTGAAAACATTCTAGTTCTTTATAGTGAATAACGATTCCTGGGAACATTATGATGATAGACTTATTTGAATTAGTGATGGACGACCTGCAGTGGGAAGATGATATGCGTCGGTGGCCGAATGTTTTACGTCGATGTTTACAGGTACTGTGTCCATTCGACGGGCGTCAACGACTAAGAGAGGAAAAAATTACAAAGTTGCTTTTTTTTTATTGGAAACAAGGTGGAAAGAGTTTATATGTATTGTCCGAAGGATGATCATCTGAAGTAACGCCAAGTCTGGTTGTCTGATTAGCAGGCAATACTCCAGTGTATCTGTCACAAATGTATGAGCACATTAAATACTACAAATAATTGGGACACACACACACATATATATACATAAGAAAAGAAAATAATCCATAGAACATAATACTATCTATGTGACATCAGTAAACGTCATCGTAATGTATTACAATGCATTAAACATACAGGCACATGGAAATGAGTGTATATGTATACAGGTAGCCTCTTTGAACAATTTTTTGCTATAATTTTCTGTATGTAGATGAAATGAAATAAAACCAAAGATATATATATATATATATGCAAGTTCACTCATTTTAGACTTTACAGCAAGCTAGTTAGACATTCCTGAAAATAATTGCCGGAGCTGTTTATAACTGTAAGTGTAGCTAATCACTGAACAGCTGGCTCCCCCACCACGCCTGTACTGCGGTCACTTGCGCATGGTGCTTTTGTACTTATGTATCATGTGCATACTTAAAACTGTAAAATCTGTTAAAGCTGAGACACGCGCTTCGGTACACCACTATAGGCTAGAAACGGAAACCCTCTTCCCTAAGCTATTCTTAGTAACACGCATGGCTGCCGCCAGCTAATCGTTTCGCCGAGTGGGGAAACCTGTCCATTGACCTCGCTGTCTCACTGCCTACCACGTGGACAAGTTAGGAGCTCTTCTGGTCATTCGATCACATAAAACTACTGGAAGAGGACAAAACCACGTAAACTTCAACTGACCAATCACTCCAAGGGAAAAAAACAGACACGACCCAGGCTGCCTGGGTGCTTGGCAGCCAATTCTAGCCTGAAGGTTCCATAAGAACCCAGAAATGGCTTCGAAGTCTTGGGACTCCTTCTAGGCAGCGCAGGTTCCCGTATCGCATCACTTGTTCACCAACGGTTCCCAATTCCCCTCTCCGCGGCTCCGGAAGCGAAGGGCGGGGTAACCGTTATTATTGCAAATCAAATAACAGTGATAGGAAACGACTCGAGAGGCAGGCCGCCACGGCCGGCTGCCTAATGAAGCAGAACGATTGTTTTCTGTCGTCGCTATCTACTGCAGGGACTTTCCTTCCGCTGAGACTTTGCGGCAGTCAAGGGAATACGTCGACTTTGCTGGGTGAAGATGATGGGTAGGAGACAGTTCTGGGCGACTATATAGGAGGGCACAAATGTAGAAACAACAGCCATCTGACTAGAGACCGATAGTTTTATGACGCGTCATCCTTGTGATGTGTATCATAACGAAGTATCCCTACGCAACATTGTAAGGACTTGTTCATGTCTTCATAAATGTCAAACTTCGAAGCACTCAATAGATGATAAAAAGTAAATAAGTAAAAGTGAGGAAGTTCTATGTTACATCCCGAGAAACAACAATACCTACTGTTCAGATATATACTGCACATTACAGGCGCATTAGGACCACGCCTAACTTTGGTCAGCTAAGGAAATAGTTTACCAGAATGTCTTGAGCACATCATCATCATCATCATCATCATCATCATCATCATCATCATCATCATCATCATCAAGAGATAGGATTACACTCTTCTTTTTCCTCAGCTTTCTTTGGAGTGGCGTTTTTTTGTTTGTTTGTTTGTTTGTTTGTTTGTTTTTTTTTGTCGAGGTAGAAAACGATCGTTGATTTAAAGGCGAAATACAACACATCTTTATTAAACCTTTTCATGAAACAGTTTTGTCTGCCGACAGTAACATTAGAAGTTACTTCACATTAAACATCATCACAGGATAAAATGTCTACATCCCAATTTCAGTTCTTCACTACTTAAACGACTGAAATAAAAATTATAAAAAATACAAATATTTGGAATGCATCAGGAACAAAACAACGCGGTACAACGCGGTACAAGCTCAACACATCACAGAACAATGCCACTCTGAGTGTTGTTGACCTCTGTCTGTACATGGTTATGTCCAGGCCCGTTCTTAGCCTTCGACCATAGCCTATAGTTACCATATTAATCAAAAGCGCGGGGCCCCTGACGACTATCAAAAGCGCGGGGCTCTAGGCAGATGCCCCGTCTGCCTGCCCCTAAGCACGGCCCTGGTTATGTCTATAGGCACGTATCTCGAGAAGTGTAATATTCACTCACATTTGGGGTAGTAGTATCGTGAACTGATTTTTTTCCAGTCATTACGAGAAAACAAATATTTTTTGCACCCGACTAGAACTTTAGGCAAGAACCGCCCCAGAATGTTCCGAGCAAGAAATAACGGAGTTTCTTTGTAGCCAAGCTTATTAGATGCACACACATTCACTATTATTCTTGAAGATAGAAATACTGCTTGTTACTAAAATTCAAAATGTGGAAATGAAAGAACTCCCAACCCAACCAAAGAAGATGAAAAATTCCAAAACAAAAAAAAAAAAACAAGCAAAAAAAAAAAAAAAAAAAAGATTTGGGGGAAACCAGGAATTGGCTGCCGAAACCATTTCATCTCAGGACCAAAACTGTCCTAGTAAAGAAGTGGGCAAGATTAATGAACAGCTTTTTTTTTTTCGTTTTGGCGAGTTCCGTCTGTTTTAGGAGCTCTTTTGTTATCAGGAGGCGATGATTTATTAGGGGAGTTAATTTGGCGAAACATCTTCATCGCACGTGAAGCGTGAAGTTAAGGCACAAACACTCCCCTGACTCACCGGTGCGCATGCGCGGAACTTAAGATGTGGGGTAGTTGGGGAAGTGGGAGATGCTATTCCAGAGCCTGCACTACAGATCTGTGGTTTCACGCATTCGATGCTGAGTTCCTCGACGGACCTCTGAAAAGACCGCTGGCCGGCCGTTTATAGCCGAGAGGCGACAAAAGGGTTAAAATTATGACCGACCAAGTAACGATCTCTGGCATAATTAACCTAAAAACAAATCACAGGAAGGAACAACTTTTTTGGGGAAAACAGAATGCTGATGGAACAGGCGAGTGAAAACAAAACGAACGAAAGCATGCCATTGTGAAAGGAGATGCTACTGGGAGAAGGAAGAGAAATAGAAAGAAAGGACAGCGAATAGAGGGTCTCAGCTTGAACCAGGATCGAATGTAAAAAGAAGCGTGCAACAAGAAACAAAAAAAAGAAAGAGAAAGGAAAACTACAGACAAAATGTTCGTGGGAAACTAAAGTAAATGCGTCCCCATATTTCAAGCACAGAAGCAACAAGCCAGGAAATCTATTTTGCGCATTATCAGTGATCAGCAAGTAAACTGGCACGACAGTTTGAATGTATTTTTAATATGATCGATTATAAATGTCTGTCTCTCACTCCACCTGCTGGTTTCTGTTCTAGGTCCATCTGCCTCGTACTTTCCATTCGTGACAATATTTTCGTCAATTTCATCTATCATGGTGTCCATAAATGCTCAATATTAAATTTTCCTTGAAATTATATATCTCTTTACGGCAAAGCGACAAAATCAACGGGTGAGCAACCGCGTCCAAGAGGCGATAGGGAGTTATAGCCCTTATTCTAATCTTTTCTGTGAGAAACATCGATTAGTACCAGCAGCTTGTTTCGCTAACGAGCACGATGTCGGGTTCATTCAAAAAAGCTTTAAAAACGAACCAAAAGGTTCACAGAGAGCGATCACAAGTGAGTATAATTTTATGTGCTGTTATAAATATACGGCTATTTTTTCATGAATCCACAGTGACCAGAAGATGCTAAAAACATATCGAAAGCATGATTAACAACACTCTCCTTCAACATACACAGTTTTCGGGAGTAGCAGAGAAGCAACCACTTTTCTCTCACGTCTCATTATTCTGCAGCGCTTACAAAAAAATCATATGAACATAGACACCTGCTTTGAAACATATTGCTTTGTTGCTTTCTTCCCATCTCCCTTAAACATACGCACGGGATACCGGGGACACAGCGCACACGAGCTTCCTGCACGTCAAAAATAGATTACAGAATACTCAACTATTGAAGAAAAAGTATTCAACAGAAATATAGCCTTAGAGGAATTTAATTTCATACACTTACAGAGCCAGCAATCAAGTGTACTACATTTTATATTTTATTTCTGCATTACTGTTATCACTTGACTAATAGTAGTCATTTTTTCTTCAACAAATCTTTAAATTTGTGCTTAATAGAATAATAAAATGCACACTGTTTTATTTTCAGCCAGCAGCTAGAGCCCATCTTGGACTCTTAGAGAAAAAGAAGGATTACAAAGCAAGAGCAGAGTAAGAAAATATTGAATAATAAATTTTACTTATAGTAGTCAGCAGTGGCGGGCTGTCCGTGGACACTGGGGACTAGGCTAGTCCCCTAAGAGTCAAAAGTAATCGTTTTTTTTATTTGACTATATTTTAACATAAAGCGTTTTAGAACTATTGAAAAGTGCTGGTGAAAAATGCGTCTTGCCCCTCTTCTAACCGTAGCGTCACCAAGCGCCTGCTGCACTCAGGGAACTAACCTTCGCAGTCGCTACCACGTTTCATCTGCTGTTGAATAGATTAGTCACATGGTCTGAGGACTCGACCCATAACTACTGGTCTTCTCTTTCTTTCATCGCCTGTGTTAGCGCCAGCTTGTCCTGTGTATCAAGTTACGTGCGAAGTTTCTACTAAAGATCGACAGGAATCCATGGTTGCACAGTCACAATCTCCAACCTAAGTTTGTTAGTACATTTTGGTGTCCAGTGAGCGTACTTAACTCAGGACTGACTGAAAATAAAATCTTTTTGTAAATGGAGAGGGACTATGTTGACAAAATCTGGTCACCTTCAATACGTCATGAGTAGCCCGCGATAGCTCAGTGAAACCTTACTTTCAATCAGTCTTTGCCATCTATGAAACTTGCTATGGCCCTCTCAACGACGTTTAAACATTATGAAGAGTTGCATACAGTTAATGGTGACAGGCAAAATAACTCAAGACCTAAAACTTATGACAGGTAAAGGTAAAATAAAAACAACCGAGACGATGTAGCCTATTAAATAGGTTAGTTTACACACTAGACAGCAATCTCTCTGTGGTGTAGTGGTTACATGCAGCGCCTTTTCTCTCAAAGGTATTGCGTTCCGATCCCGAGTGTTTTTTGTTTTGGGATTTTTTTTTTCTTCTCATGTATGATGAATTCTCTGTCAAGCCTTTCAGGAAGACCCACTGATTACTAAGCGAAACTGTATAATCTCTCTGTGTAAAGTCATATCGATTGACACTTAATTTCTACTATCATACATTGATATTGAAATACAGATATTTTAGACTCACAGGTGATAGAAATTGCTTAAGCTTAGTAATAACAGTTATTGCGTTTGAAAGAGGATATTTTTATATTTTACATAGCGTGTAATCTAAAATACTTAACAGGTTACATCGTCTCGCTTGTTTTTGACTATTTCCCCTAACGTCATTTAACGCTTATATATGGTATCTTCAAAATTATCTGGTATTTTCACATAAATCATTATCTTATAATCAACATTATTATAAAACCTGATTTGTTCGTCGATTACTTGTATTACTATTTATGTAGTACGAGATACATATTGAGGCGGCAAGAGAAATGCAGCTTACCGCCCCCCCCCAGTCCCCTAGCTGGTCCTCAGTGGGAAATCTCACCGCACCCCACTGGTAGTCAGTGTAGATTATAGCTTATAACAAAGCATATCATTTGACATCACTATGCATGGGATGTAATTTTGTTCATTTAACCCATTTGTTCCAGAGATATACACTTTGCTTAAACTGTTAGGTATAATTACTGTTAACACATTCAGGGCTGCCAGCACGTGCCCCGGGGCACACCTCTCCAGGCCCCTTGTAATTGTAATGGTAAATTATTTTCCCAGTATATAATAATATGGTTATAATTCAATTATCAATATCAACATTTCATTCAGTAACATAATATAGACTGCGAACATTAGGACAAGTGCACTAGGCTCTACTTCACTACTTAGAGTTTACAGGTGAGTAGTTTGTTAATGAGGAACAATGACGTTAAAGGATCAAACTTGTAGTCCCCCCTCCAAAGAAAAATTCCCCAGAGAAAGGAATGCTATGTCAACCTTTCTTTATGATAAGAAGAAGGGAAAAAAAATCTGACCAATGCTGGGCCCCCTTCACAGCGTGGTCCCAGGTACACCAGACCCCCCCCCCCAAGACCAAACCCTCATCAGGCCTGAACTCATTCTCATCTCCTAAGCTTTCATTTTTTGTATACATTCCACGTGGTAGCTGCATTTTTTCGTGCTGTTCGGAGACCAATTTACATGAATGTAAATCCACGATATACTAATTTAAAAACAGCAGCTATTAAAATATTAAATTTTTATATGTGCATTAGTGTCTTTATTATAGTGTGCTGGGAAGGTGTTAAGATATTTATATTTAAACAGGTGTGACTTACATCATCTATTTTACTCTTTAATATTTTGTGAACAGGGATTTCCAGAAAAAAAGAGATACCCTCAAAACTTTGAAGAAAAAGGCTGAAAGCAGAAATCCAGATGAGTTCTACTTTAACATGGTGTCAACTCAAAAAGTTGTATGTACTAATATTGCCAAAACTTGTGGTACATTTACCCTATTTGTAGGGGGTTATATTTTTCCATGTATTAATTTCTGCAGCACATAAGTGCTACGGCAGAACGTGATGGAAAGGAATCACTGTAGCATCTTAAGAAAAGTGTTTTGAAGGTTTCTGTTAGAATACATGTACAAGATTAGAATGTTGCATGTTATTGAGTTAGGAGGCAAGAGCATTTTAATCATTGCTGTTAGTGATATTTAAACATGTACATGCATGTGAGATACTCACATATTAAGAATTGTTTTTAGCATGTGTTTCTCTTCCAAAGAGTTAAATCTCTAGTTTGGTCTTCTAACCTGGCTTTAGATGATTGTCTTTGTGGATAAATTATACTTCCTATTTGATATGGATTCTCTTGTGCTTATTTTTGGCCATCTATCATGTAGGATGGAGTACATCAAAAAAGAAAAGAAAAAGAGGAGACAACAACTGAAGAACAACGGTTGTTAATGGAAAGAGAAGATTTGCGGTATGTACAGTGGAAGCGGACAGTGGAACTAAAGGTAATTTTTTTCTATCTAATATTTTACTGCTTATATAATGAACTCAGCCACATTGAATTAAAGTTGACCAGTTTTATTGTTTTCTTAGGTTGTAAATTTTAGTGGTTTACTTAATCTTTCCT
Source organism: Marisa cornuarietis (assembly GCA_004794655.1). Lineage (NCBI taxonomy): Eukaryota > Metazoa > Mollusca > Gastropoda > Architaenioglossa > Ampullariidae > Marisa > Marisa cornuarietis. The sequence continues at coordinate 3,535,827 of SMMW01000617.1, read as the reverse complement.
TGGCTTTTTCAGCAGAAGATGTGAAAGTACTGTAATATTTAATTAGTAACCAGCACTAAAATGGAAAGTTGCCATGCCTTTGAGAATAGTTTGAAGAGAGCAAACTAGAGCATTCTAGAGCAAACTGGTCTAACAATGATGTTGGTGGAGACTTATTTAAACAAAAGTGATTTCTATTTCTGTGGGTTTCAGAAAATTGAGAAGTTAAAAAGATCTCTTCAGTTTTTGGATCCTGAATTAAAACAAAATAAGCACACCATCTTTGTAGACACAGAAAAAGAAGGTAGGTTGAGATATATTTGAAAATCACACCAATTGGACTAGCTTTTAAAGGTTTTAGTAATTTTGTTTTAACTGTCAATGTTTATTATAAAATTATTATTGTCTCCAGTTAGGCTCCCCTTTTCCTGCTTCATTTGCATTTTTTCTACAGGTTATGCTTATTATTATTATTCAACGTCTTAGTGTTGTAATGTATTTCATGAACATAAAGTACCTCATTTAAGAAAAATGGTCTAGCATTTCTAAGATTTTCTGAACAGTACCACACTTTTTAAGTTGATAAGATGGTGCTTACTTTATATATAAAAAAAACTTAAACTCCTGGAAACAGATCATTTTTACATTTTTATTTCTGAACTGATATGTAACAACAGGTTTTGTGCATGCAGGGTAGCGGTTGATACTATTCTTATTGCTTATCTTTGTGAAAATCTGAACATGATAGTTATGTGTTAATCTGGCAAGAATGAAAGCATGCAGGGTAGATGTATGTTGACATTTCTTTTTACTATAAGTATTTTTATAATATTAAATATAGCTTATAGTTATATGGTTTATTATATCCTAAATGCCATCATAACAAAACTAGACATTGATTCAAAACATCATTGAGACCATAAGACTGTGGTTTTTAGTCTCAGAATGTGCTCGGAATGCTGCTTCTAGAGACACGGTCATATCTAATGCTTCACCAGATGTCCAGGAGGTTAGTAAAAAGCTTTTCAGCAGGGATTTCATTTAAAGATTTTTCAAGAAAGGAAAACTCCGTTTCTCTGATTCTTTTTATAACCCTCACATTATGCTGATATTCTCTTTGCTTTTGTTAAGCTAAATTTAATCAGTCTTCACCACATTTATCATGCAAGGAAGAAAGTTAATGGAAAAGGGTTGCTCCAAAAAATTATCAGCTGATAAAACAATGGGTTATGCCTACCCTGATTCCATGAATTTGAAGTTTTGGCTGCTATCTAATAAGTTGGGTAACAGGTTGGATAAACATGCCTCATAGATAAAGCCCAGAGTGCCAACATGGCCTGTTGGTTATCAAGATCAGGAAAGTCAGCTTTTCTAGAGCTAACATATAAACTGGACATATATAGAGGTATAGAACTGTTTGGTACATACTGTTTTTATTAAGTTCATGATTTGAGAGTAACAGGTACCATATAAAACAGTGCTGATTATCACATTCAGAATAGTGTTCTTTGGGGTTATTTTTCCATTGATCATTTTGTTCCCAAATAAAAATAATTCACTATTTTTATTGTTTGGTAATATGCATGAGAAACTTCCCTTGGATCAGGATGAATCAAACTTTCTGCAGCTTTTTTCTTAAAATGTTTTAAAAGTTTTGCTTTAAGGCAATATTAACCCTGAAATTTGATGAAAATCTTAATTTTTAGCCGTTTTTGAGATTATGGCATTTAATGAATGGTCAACATTTCCTATGTCCCCTTGTAATTTTTCATAAAACCATGCACAAGTGTGTATATTTTGTCACTCAAGACTGACTGATTTCATATTTGTTCTCACTGCACTTAGAATTAGTGAAAGTAGGGAATGTTTGGGACATGGCAACACATTTAGTCTTTTGAAAAACTGGGTCATCTTATGGAAACAGCATTCATTTTGCTTTCAAACAAAAGCACCTTCGGGACATGAAACTTTTCACATGCATATTCTCACTCTTTTCTACACAAGGTAAAGTAAAGATCATCCCCTAACCTTTTTAAGTTGCTGGGGGGTGAAGTGTTAGAGACCTCAATTTTCTCTGGAGGATAAGGTCACTGCCCCAAGACCTTTTTCATGAGGATTCAGTTACTTGTTCAGTTTGTGCTTTTAATGAGGGAATTGGTTTCGTTAATTAAGGAGCTGCTTGTTGATATTCCTGCTCTCAGCCTGTAACTGTTGGCTAAGAAAGGTGATCTCAGAGTCTCTGCTGGTGATGTTCGAAAACTGAGAGGAATATGCGAGGCAACCATAGCTAAATCTCTAAGACATGAAAAAAGCCAGATATAGCAATACTGATACAGCTGGTGGGCACTAAACCTCTCATTGCACCTATATTTGTATAGTGTTTGCAAATGCCATTTTTAAATGACTGTGTATATCTTTGCAGCCTAGCAACATTTGGAGACACAATGGCATCCATGTTTACTTTTCTAAAAGGGAAACAATTTTATTAGTTGAAATAATTTGTAGTAAAACATTAAAAGATAGTTACATTTTCCATATAGCATATTTAACACCTAAATTAGATGACAGGCATAGATGAAAGAGAATTACTAAGCTTTCAACATTTCTTTGCTTTTCACTTTTTTGTTTTCACTACAGTTTATTCACTTCACAGCCTTATAACTTTATATTTTTGCCATGCTATAAGCCTCAGTTGCTGGCGCAGCATTAAACACTAACAAACAATTATAACTTTATATTGACAAGTGATAAAGCCCTAAAATTTGGTTGAGTCTTTATGTAAACACTGTTTTGCAAAAAAATTCTTAAATATAAATCAGTTTTTTTCTACTTATCTTTAGATTTTAAAATGTAGACCTTTATTTTCAGTTTAACAATTAAAAATACATGTAATACTTTAAGTTTTTTCACAATAGTGAAAACATTATAAACTTTTAAAATTATTTGTATGGATGCTATCTTGGATTGTTTCTATGGCCACTGATTGGATAGTGTGTAAAAAAAACTTTTTTTGAACATTCAGTCAAGGGCAAAAGAAATGATATCGAAACAGCAGAAATATGTAAATCCTTGATTTTCAATTTTCGAGTCCTTGTCTTGCCTTAATGTTTCTTATGTTTGTAGATTTCTTGCTTCTCCTTTGACTGAACCACATAAACACACCATTTTTCATGCACATGAATCAAGAGTTGTTTTCCTGCCAAGTTAATTTAACCAGCTACTTCTCTGCTCAAGTTATGGCAGTTTTACCCATGGGTAAATTACTGATGTCCCTGAATATGAGCCCTGGCTAGTTTATGCGAAGCGGTGTGTTAAAATGCTTGCATTTTATTAACAGCATATTAACACTACTAAATGCTAACTGTTAAGCTATTGCTGTACTGACATTTCTAATACATGTTATGGCACAGCATGGAGAGGAAAAGAGACAATGTCTTGTAGTCACACTTAGCTATATGTGCACTTCATGTTTGCCATGTGTTTTGGGATGCTAATGCTTCTTGTATAATTGACTATCAATTCATTTGTAGTCTTTTGTGTGCGACGCATTAAGCTTGCACCCATACGGGAAATGTTCTTTACAAATTATTATTATTGTCTGGACTTTGAAGTAGACTATCAGGTCCACACTACTCTTGTTTCATTTTGAAAGATCAAGGTCAGAAACCACCCACATCAATCATTTTTGTTTATGTGATCTGTTTAGGTCTGTTCTGTCCAAGAAGATAATTGGTTTTTCTAAACAAAATATTTCTTCGGATGCCAGCATCAAACCTGTTATTAAGCTGAAAGTATCCTGATAAATAAGTCACAAGCTTGTGCTATTGTACCACAAACACTAGCTTTGGGTGTGACGTTTGATTATATTTCACCATTTTCCTGATCAAAAGAAGCTGCATGATGTTTGAGACTGCGGAGTCTACATACTTGAGTTCTAGCTATCTAATGGCCGACTGTCACTTTCTCTGGTCCCATGCACGTGGGGCCTTGAGGGTCAAATCAGGTTTGTTTATGCACAGTGCTGTTTGAAAGCAGGCAGAAAAGCAGTGTTGTGACAATTGATCTATTGATCCCTCCTTTTCTATTAACTTGGGGAAGGCAATTAAGGCAGGTCCTTGCGAAGTGGCCATGATGCAATTTGCTGAGGCCAGAGAGATGGCTGACTAGCGGGTGTGATGCTTGCTTTGGCTGTTCTTCAACATGTTTCTGGGTGGTTCATTGTCTGTTTTTCTCATCTTTCAGGGTCTTAGACTACTGGACGAAATAATGTGAGGGCAGAGAGTGTAAGAGACCACTATGTATAACTGTGTGTAAGAGAGAAGATAGAGGCGGGAGGGGGGAGAGAAAAAGATAAAATATCACAGACCGTAAGAAAGAAAGTTTTTCGTGCAAGTTCTAGATTTCTAATCGAAGGATACTTAAGGTGATATTAAATATATGGTACATCTTTATGGGTTGGCTGTTTTGTTCATATGAGCAAATAAGGCCTACTGAACATGGCTACTGGGTCGCACTTACGTAAAGCTGGCCCCGAGAAAAGTGAGGTCGCTAACACCTCACTCCCCAATGATTAGAAAAGGTTGGGAGACGACCTCAACCTTACTGCACACAGCTGAAGTCTCCGAAAGTAGTCATTGGTTCCCTCTCCCCCACTCCTACCTTTCCCGCTTGCCACACACACACACACACACACACATTTCCCTTCCCCCCTCCCCCCATGGTGCGACACAACAGTGAAATAAATGAGAAAGATAAGCTTCAAGCATGCCCTTTTGGGATGATGGTGTCAGCAGTAAATGCTCATGGCTGAAAGGAACTTCCCCACCAGTGGATAATTTAGATTTGGACCAATTTGTTCTCTTGCCACATTGAAAACGGATTTCAAGTGGTGCACCGCTGCATATTTGGGTTTCGGGGCCGCTCCTGACCTCGGCAGTCAAGAGGAGCAGGTGCCAAGCAATTGGCGCAAGAAAGAAGATGTCCGGGGCTGTGTTTATCACGTTACCCTGCTCATTACCCTTTACTTGACGCAGAGGAAGCTGCAGACGCCTGCCTGAAACCTCCAACACACCGGAGTTTGTCTTGCTTGGTTGGGGAGCTAATTGTTGCTAACGTGGCCCTGCCTCTTCTCCCCACCATTCAGCTCCTCGTGTGTGTGTGAGGGGGAAGGGTAGGGCGGGGTTGGGGGAGTTGCAGCAGTGAATGCGGACACTTGCTTTCCACACATGATGTGTGAAGCTTTCAAACCGTGTCCTGGGTCTTGGAGACAGCGTGTCTGGAGCTGCTGAGAGCAAAATCAATAAAAGGAAGGTCTTAGTTGTGTGTGGGTGTGCATGCTCGCGCGCGCACGCAGGCGAGTGTGTGCGTGATTGAGAGAAAGCAAAGGATGTAAAGTTGGGATGGAAGCTTAGCTAAGAGACACAGAAAGACACAAAAAAGTGCAACCGAAAGATAAGGAAAATGAGGGATGCCTGCACTGCGGATTTACGAAAATGGGAAATGTTTCTGTATTTATATTGCATTCAGCTATTCCGTAATGTAGCATTTACATGCTGCTGTCCACAAACAAGATATGGCGAAATATTAAAGCATTGTGAAATTTATGGCTTAGTGAAAGTTGGCATCTGTCTCAACAGGAAGTGGAAAAAATGTATAGCCAGCTAGCCAAGAGGCACGAGCGCCTTCGTGAACTGACCATCATTGCGCAGAAGCTGGAGATGAGTACTCTTCTTACAAAGGTAATAACGAAAACTTCAAAACTTTGTACAGTTTGGAAAGTGAATTGGGGGAGGTACGAAACAAGCAGGATTGGGGAGAGAGATTGGTGTTTTATGCCCAGCCAGCAACTAAGGCTATATTTCAAAGTATCTGGCCCTGTAAAGTAAGTAAAACGGGGAGAGGTAGGGATTCATTTATATTTATGACTAACAATATTAAGGATCGCCATTGTCTTAAATGTGTGTTGCACACTACCCTATGTTGAATATTCAGCGCACAGTACTGTTATTTCAACTGTATTTATAGGTTTTTGAGTGGTATTTCATATTGTTGACTTAAAAGAACTGCCATTTACATGATTTGATAGGGACACATTTTTTTATATTCGTCGATTTTGCAAAAATAAGACTAGCATATTAGCGATTTTTTATAAGGGAAGTAACTACTGATAGTCTGCTTTTCTGTCATGCTCGAGTTACGTCTCTTGGATTGCTTCTTTGTCGAATCGCAGAAATGGGAGAAAGGGGCACAGTAGAAGAAAGACATCATGCTTGCAGCTGTATACATTTCACTTCTAATGTTAGGTTACTTGCTGACGTTAGAGAAGTATTGCAATGTTGGTAAACTGATGTTAAGCCATATGAATTCTATTCTATGGGATCTATTGTCTGCAGGATAAAACATCCAAAAAGAAACTTGTGGCAGCAGAAACAAAGGAGGCAGCAGCAGTCTACAGGTGGTGCTTTGAGCGCAAGAGATAACACCGTTCCTACTGGTGGTCGATGCCCATTATGTGTGTAGTCCAGTGTGGTGGGTGCTTGAGTGCTGCCCTTTCCAGGGGTGCTCCTTTAGAACTTGTCTTGATTCAGAGACTTTTGTGTTTCAAAACTGGGATTGATGTTTGAAATGGTGAATGAAGGCTGACAAAGAAAAGTTTAAAATCCCCATATTTTGATATTTGTGTTTTTGGTTTTGTGTATTCTGTCTTTATGTGAGTGTGTGAGAGAGCATATCAAAATAACTGCATCAGTTAAAATTAGCTCTAGTCATGTATTCCACTGACTTGGTTTTACCCATGTGCACCAAAAAATGTGGCTGTTGGTTCAGTTGTTGGTGGTTTTTTTTTTTTGGTAATATTTAACTCCTAAAAAAAGTCATAGTGCAAATTATCTGTGCATTTGCTGGAATGGAAAATGAAGTGTAACTCAGACTTAACCTATTACAATGAGCAATGTGCAAAAGGAAAGTTTTATTATCTGAATTAATGTTGACATTGCAACGAAAAGTCACATGCTGATGCAATCTTCTGATTGTGCTTTAGCTAACATTCTACAGTTAGGGGTTAATCTTTCACACCAGATTATAAATGGATTAGAGTTTTAAAATAGAATCCACTTCGTTTCCTTGGATTTGCACCATAGCACCACTGTTATGTTCATTCCATTGACCCTGAACCCGACGCTGCAGGGGTAAGGAAAAAGACAGGAAGGTATATGTTGTACAATTAGATGAAATTCACAAAATAAATTAGCTCTAGCTTATGCTTGAAGCTTTGCGTACATGGCAAATTTATCAGAGAAGGCCTTTGTCTTATTTTTGCAGCCTCCTATATGTGCGCATGATGACGTAGACCTGTATGTATCATTGTCCATGATTTCGCCAAGAAGGATTAATATGCAATGCTTTAAGTACCGCTAAACATTGTTTCAAACAACGGTGATTGGAAAACTGGTTTAAAAAAAAACACTGGCCCGCGGTGTGGACAGTAAACTGGAGCAACCGTCCATAGCGCGTGCAGTCCAGGCACTCGTGCGTTTTTGGTGCTTTTGCTTCCCAGGTACATGCACTGCCTCTTCTCTCCACAGCTCCCCTTCATGCTTCATGCTTGTGGTGCGTGAAATAAACTCACGAAACTTTAGAAATCAGTGACGGGGAACAGTAATATAGCATGATCAAACTTTTTCCAAACGACTTTTTGAACCCAAAAGATTCCTACCAATGCCTGGGAGAACAAATACGTAACCCCTGTTTATCGCAATCGTGCACCCTAATCGAAGAATGCAATCCTTTGTTAAGGTGTTAATGAGCTGTAGATGGCTACAATCCGGGGGAAGGAAAAGGGGTATATTTACAGTCTCTCTGTCGATCATCCAAATCGTTTATTTTTATCTAAGGCACGCCTCTTTTTTTTTCAAATGTTTCTCTCTAAAAAAAAAAAAAAAGAAAAGCTAATGAACAGGTGTTGTATTTAGAGAAAGACGTGCCTGGCTACCCAATTGACGACAGATCTCTGCACATACCAGTTTTATGTCCTAGCCGTGGCACACACACACACACACCCGCTTCAGTGCCTGATGCGTTTTCACAACCGTCAACGAAATCGCGCCATTCAGAATGTGGTGCGAGTCATTACCAAAACAGAATCGCAAAACGCACAACATCTACCTAACATCCACAATGAATAAAGTCTAAGCTACAAGACCTAAACTGGTAATGACAACGAATCAGGGAAAATCAAAGCCAGCTTCAATAACTATAATCATATTTTGTTTCACACACAAACATGCTGGCGTGCACAGCTCACATTGTGTGAGCCGTGGAGCAGAGTACGCGCATGTAAATCTTATTGGTGAGCTTCCTATAGTCCTTCCCTGTGGGGCCCGGCAGTTAAAGATAATCGCTTGAAACCATCAGTCGTCTCTGCCTGCACAATTCCGGCAATTCTTCCCGTGCGTCCGGTGCAATTTCACCACGACAGCCAGATAACCGAGCGTCATGCTTGTATAGGTGACAGAGCAACTCGATTCTCCTCTTGCCCGAGTGACGGAATGAAAACGCACCTACGGCCGGAGGACGAGGGCATACCCCGACGACAAACTCGAGTGACAAAGTAGGACAGGAGATTTGACACCCGGTACAGGCTGTGGGTGCTGTACGTGAAACTTGTAAATAATAAAGCGTTGTGTTGTCGGAACAATCGACGACCAGGCGATTAACGATGATTCCAACATCTTGAAGATTTCAAGTGAGTGTAAATCATTACTATAACTAATTGACTGTTTGATAGTTGAGATCGCTTGACGATGGGGTTGGGCGGGTAGCTTGCTATCGAAAGCTACACAGGGTGATGAATTGCGACACCGAACTATATATAGGGTCTTTTGGTCTGTGGGTGAGATGTGCTGTTTCATGGGCGCGACAGCATAATTTGACTGTTGTAACTCTATAATGGACACTATTTAGGGGTGGACCAGAGTTCCGGCCAGTCTTATCAGAACTCAGTGCTTACCAAGTGAATAAACCTTAATTGTTTTTGGCGACGATGATCAAGACGCAGTTACACTATTCAGGTATGAAACTTGGAACAGAAAACACATTAATATGTTATCATTTGTCGTTTTACATATTAAAGTCAAAACATGCTAGCTAGGCTGTACAAGTATATTCGTATCAGCATACATGTGTGTGTGTGTGTGTGTGTTCTTGTATGGGAGACATAGTATGAGATGGGCATAATGTCCAACTATTTTTCTTTCCGTGTAGTATGCCGTTAGTTCCTTCAGCAGCTCTCTGTGTGGGCAGGAAGAGAATTATAGAGATTATACAGAACAAATCAGGAAGCACACTTACCATAGGCCCACCATCCTGGTCAGCAAGAAAACCAACAAATGACTGAACTGCAGAGGGTAAAAATGATTTAGCAACGTCAGCATCAGTCGCAAGACAGCATCATATACTATGTAACCCAAAGCAGCTGTAGTCATGGAACTTTTCTTGCTGATGGGGTTAATGGTAGTAATAGCTTGTGTTTGGTTCAGTTTAGCTGAATTCTTCTAACCTAATTCTGCAGCCATACTTGTTACCCAGGAACAGGTACACTGTGTTGATATGTGTGAATATATATGTATATAATCTGACACGTTTTGAGATTACCAGGATTAGTAAGCTACAAAAGCCTACAATATGATACACATTAACTACTCATTGAAGTATGATTAACTTAATTTAGACATACTAAAATGCCAATTTCAGTAGGGCCTGGGCATTAGGTGTTGATCACTAACTGAACTTACTCTTATTTGGTGAAAACTTTGTACTCAAGAAATGTCTGTTGTCCTAGGAAAGGAATTGCTGCTTTTAAAAAGGGATTTTTGTTTTTTACTATAGTTACATATCTTGAAATTTATTTCTTATATAACATCACATTTAGTTTCCATCAATGCAAAGGAGTTTAAATGACTGTTAACTATTGATGTAATGTGTTCTTATTTCAGTGGGGTCATGCTAGCCATGAGGATGTGTCCTCTGCCTCTGATGGTGTTGGCGATGCTTGTTGCTGTCCTGCCAACACCTGGCAGCTGCAATGGACACTTCCTCAACAGCTTTGCAGTTGAAGTCCATGGTGGACAGGAGACAGTGGAGAGGGTAGCTAAAGAACTTGGCTTTGTAATCAAGAGAAAGGTAAGTGATTACAGCAAAAGAATTTTTAAATGATTACTAACCAATCACTTGACATTATTTAGTCTGTGACAAAAGATCTGAATCTTTTTAAAGATTGATTACAGTGGGATTTTTTTCCAGCTTGCCCAGACCAAATGAGTCTAGTATTCTGATTTGAGTGCAACATTTAGGGATGCAGTACAACACTGAAATATGTATCAATAGTATTTTGACCTGAAGTCAAGATGAGGATGTTTTGTTTTAAATTTCAGTTGCCACATATAGGGGCATATGTACTTGAACACCCATCAGTTAGCCAGCGTTCCAAGCGTAGCGCAGAAAATCATCTTCAACAGCTAAAATCCCATCCAAAGGTGAGCCATTCACAACACAGGTGTGTGTTTGTTTTGCAGTTTAATATTGCTGCTTGTGCTGCTGATAATAGTACTAATAATAAATTACGTATCCACCAGCATAATAAGTGGCTCTCTTGAATAATATGTTTTGGAGCAAAATCTACATACAGACCTTTGTGACAGTTGCGATATAAACTGACTGAAACCACGTGAAATATCAAAGGAAAATGAAACTGCTTCTGGGCAAACAACAGTAGCTTGATACATTACTATTTAAACGTTATTTCAAATAATTTTGCTCATATACAATGCAGGTGCGGTATGCACAGCAGGAAGTGGAACTTACTCGTGTTAAAAGACGAATAATACATGACAAGCAGCTGGAACTGCCAATACGAGAGATCAAAGATAGCTCACTTTACCATCGTGTAGAGATGCCACCACTGTCTTCACGTGAATTAGAGGAACAGATGTCATTCAATGACCCTTTCTACAATGATATGTGGTATTTGGTGAGAAAAATGTTCTTAAAGCTTAAAGAATTTTCTTTTCCTAGACACCTTATTGTTTCATATGCAAGAGATGTTCTCATCACAGGAGATGTTCATGGGGTCACTAAACCTTTAAGCTTTTTCTGCTTATTCACCCCTTCACATCACCTTTTCAGGTTTTGAAGTTTATCAGTGTTTCGAAAGATAACCAGGCTGCACGAAAAAATTTTTATGACTGCACCAAAAGACAGCTTATTACAAAGAAATCCTGAGTCATAGAGAGACCCTAATCCCAACGTGGTTAATGAGCTTAATTTCTGTATTTCCTTGGTTGCATAGTAAGGATATTTGTTGACAGACATTATTTGAAATTGAAGATATAAATAAATAGTGCACATTGTCATACTGTTTTTGTTTTTTTCCCTCCTGATGAGGATTTATTGCAGTTTTGCAGCAGAGAATGCTGCCTGCGGTTGTATGCACAAATTGATCTTTCATGTAAAGAAACAGGCAGCAGCAGACATTCACAAAATTTAAAAGAAATGAAAAGCATTTATCACCTTGAGTCTGAATTGCTGTAAAAATGTTACCCTAGAACAGCGTTTCTCAACCTTTTACATGTGACGCCCCCCCCAGACGAATAAAGGTACGTCCGCGCGCCCCCCTTAGCCACTAATACCTATATGAGATATGAGAAAATGACCGCCTTTGCGGCCCCCTTTTCAGCAGCTTGCGCCCCCCTTGGGGGGCGCGCCCCCCAGGTTGAGAACTGCGGCCCTAGAAGTAACTGCCACCTTTGATAATCAGAAGCACACTCAAACAAAAAGAAAACTCACCAAAGTATTTTTGATTTCATTTTGAAATATTTGAAACTTCATTATTATGCATGCACAAAGATGAAGCTTTGTAATCAACTGTGCTTTCAATCTACAGAGAAACCGTGGTCAGAGTGGAGGAGAGAAGTACATTGACTTAAATGTAGAAGTGGCATGGGCTAGTGGCTACACAGGAAAAGGTGTTGTTGTCTGTATCCTTGATGATGGTGTTGACCATACCCACCCTGACTTGGTTGCAAACTATGTGAGTCTTGAGTTTTGTAAATGTTCTTGTTTAAAAATGTGTCAGCAAATTGCTTGGAAAGATACATACACTTTTATGCCCCCAAAAAAGTGTGCATACTTACAGTTATTTGTATGGACGTAAAGCAGAGACACACAAACAAAAGGAAGGAAATCACAGATATAATAATGTTTGTACACAGACATGTGACTGTACAAACACACTTGAGGGCATGCCTTTGCGTAAGCATGCAAGTTATCAGTGATGTTATGAGTGTATGCTGTACCTACCTTTGGATTTCATTCAGCTGTAGTAAGCTGAATAACAAAGGTTAAAAGCTGGTCCTATAGATTCCTTATGCTGTATGGGAATTACTGTGATGGTGTCATAAATTTAGTCTTGTAAAATCATTCCAGGTTTTGATTTGGGTGTTGTTATATTTTCATTGTTTCAGAATCATTGATCATCTCCCTGTTGTATTTTTCTAGGTTTGTCTGTAGATTATTAAGTATTAATGAAGGTGGCTTGACCCATTTCTAAGCTCACAAGTAAAACCAAAATGTTTTTTCACATTTCAGGATCCAGAAGCCAGTGCAGATCTAAATGATGTCTATGATATTGATGGGGACCCAATGCCAAACACTACTATCCCTGGAAACAGGTGTGAATCAGTCTTTTTTTTTTAATGTGGCAGTATATTACATGCGATTACACTGCACTTGTGAACGTTCTTCAAACAGTATAATATGACTTATGCATAATATCTTAACACATGTATTAAAAATAAATGCAGTGTAACAAAGTTAACCAATTCTTTTGAATCTGTCTGAAACTTTTTTCTTGCTACTGTATGTTAAAAATTATTTGTAAAATTGCAATGAACTTTTTTTATTTCTTTTTTTATATGCATACAGAAGATAACAGGTAACCTTTGCTTAGTTGTTTACATTTTGCAGTTTAACTTCCCCCTGTTGCTGTAAATTTTTTTCAAGTTTGTACTTTGCTGTTTGTCTGGCTGGAAAACGTTTATGAACTAATTTTTTTGTGGGTTAAAACCATTGTGACATGTGGTTTTTCAATACTGGTTTTGGTGCATGTTTAACACTTCTTTGATGCTAGACTCACATGGTGAATAGCTGTTTGCAAAATTAAAAAAATCTAATTTATAGTCCTAACTTGGTGTTTCTCCATTATCCATTCAACACAAACGTTGAGTGAGAGGTGAGGGTGGCAAGATAAATAAGCTCTATGATCCATAAGTAAAGGTTACTTTGAGGGAAATTCATTCTTTCACAAAGTGTGGTGAAAGACAGGGTAGCAGTCTAATGAGTTGAGACTGTTTATTTATTTTTATTTACAAAATACACATTATTGCAGAAATTTCATTTTCAAAAGAATTGTACATACGCCATGCATACTTTGTGTCTGTACTGTGCTCTGATCCTTTTAATTCTTTGTTTTAAAGCCATGGGACACGATGTGCAGGAGAGGTGTCTGCAGCAGCAGATAATAATGTTTGTGGAGTGGGAATTGCTTACAATGCCAAAATAGGAGGTATGCATTATTTCACTTCTTGACAACATGCTCGAGCCAGTATGTTTCTTTATTTAAGAAAACATTTAAAATATAGGCATTCTCTCATAGACTTTATTTTAGCAATCTTTAGTTATTTTTGTTTCTTGCACATAGGGGTTTTGAAAAGCCATTATAAAGCTCTTGCACCCAGCGCTGTACTGCATTTGTGTGCATTTTCTTTCAATGAAGGGTTTCTAACTTCTAAAAGTTCATGTCTTAAAGAAAATTCACACAAATTCATGTGTATTATTTTGCTAGCATGTTCACGCAGAGCCTTGAATGTCTTAGGAATTAGAGTGCTGGATGGTCGTGTGACGGACTCTCTTGAAGGAGAGGCTTTGCAGTTCAAAACTAACTACATTGACATCTTCAGTGCTAGTTGGGGTCCAAACGATGATGGCAAAACTATGGAGGCACCCCATCATTATGCTGCAGCTGCGCTGCAGAATGGAGTTAAAAATGTAATCCACACACTGCTTTTTACATAGGATTGTGAAGAATGTCATATCGCGTAGATCTTAAATTTGGATTCTTTTCTAATCTGCATATAGCAAGCCTGGGTTTTTTCCCAAGATAAACAGGAAAATTTAGTTATTAATTTTAATATTTCTTAATTAGGCAACACTTGAGGATTTAAACTTTTAAGATAAAGTTTTTCAAACATTTGTCTTGTTTGCCCTCAGTCTATATCCCAAAGATTCTTTTTTCCAGGCTTGGCATGCAAAATATAGTGTTTCATCTGCATGACAAAGTTTGTTTTAATGGGAGGCAATGTTTCCTTCTAAAAGGCCTTAATTTAATAGATTTCAGTTCCCTGTCACAATTACAGCCCCTCCAAAAGCTACTATCATTCAATTAAGACTACTTTTATTTATTCCTTTTGTGTGAGCCTTCACTAGTTCACTAACAACTCAAAAACTCTCACAAATAACAATGATCATCCTGGTGGATCACCATCTTCTAACTTTGATTTTTCAGGGCCGTAATGGCTTGGGAAACATTTATGTGTGGGCGACTGGCAATGGAGGAATGAATGGTGACAACTGCAATGCCGATGGGTATGTATCAAGCATTGAGACTCTGTCTGTTGGCTCAATCAATGATTGGGGTCATCGACCATTCTACATGGAGAACTGCACATCCACTATTGCTGTAGTTCCCACAGGTGGTGAAGAGTATCGTGGCCAAGAAGTGAGCATGGGAAAGGTGAAACTCAAAGTGGTGAGTGGATAAAACGTCTTCTTGAAGGGTTCCTTGGCACAGAACCAACTGGAATACTCAAAAAGTTTTTAAAAATCTCCTTTTTCATACTGATCAAGTGTCAGCATTTTTCACTTGCATTTTCATGATGTTGAATATCTATCATTTACTCTGTTATATTTATGTCTGAACATTTTGTTTTGTTAGGGCCTCCCACTTTAAACATATAAAGCTTCTTCCCTCTCACATACACCATGCTCAGTACATTGTATGCTCACATCTTAATCCTTACTTCAAATATTCATTCAAAATGTGCCTAATAATTGTGGCGATTTACTCCATTTTGAGGGAAAAAAGTTGAAAGTAATGCGATGTTAAGACATTCATGGCTGAGTTGCTAGTCACATCTCTGCTGAAGATTTATGTGACCTGCTAGTAGACCTGCATGCCTTTGTGCGAAACCCATGTTGGACAGCTAGTCAGGCATTAGGCACAGAACAAACATATTAGCGGTAGTATGCTGATTGAATGATTCCTGGATGGACACATACAGACTGGCTGACAATCATGTGCTTGATGGTGATTAATTTAGGTCACCACCGATATTCATGGCGGCTGCATTGAAAACTTCCAGGGAACTTCAAGTGCTGCACCTCTAGCTGCTGGTTGCCTAGCCAATGTTTTGCAGGCAAAGTGAGTATGTTCTCCTTTCTAGGACAAGGATGCTTGCATGGGCGCACAAAGGAAATGTATGATGAAGTGATCACATTCCAAAATCTGCAACTTGAGGTTCAATCTACTATATTGACTGTATATACTTAACCCCTCCTCCCCCCTCCCCCGAACCTGAGGTGTGTCACCCTAGCAATCCTATTGTGGCAGTTTTATGTACCTTTTGCATGGAGATTATCAGTCCAAAAGAAACAACCTTGGCACCATGAGGAAGTATGTATACAGGCATGCACACACACTTACACAGTTTTTATCAGATTCGCCGTGGTCAAATTTTTTTAAAAATAATTTCACATAAAGTGCATTTGTAAAAGTTAAATTATGGTTTTCAAACATTAAAGTTGTGCCCATATGTATTTTAAACTCTAAACTCTGGGCCAAAAGAATGTAATGGTAGTGTTGTTAATGACCTGAAATAATGCTTTTGTAATGTGTGTTAATATGCTTTAAAGAGACAAGGAGGAAAGCAATATGGATGAGACAAGTGGAAGGATTCTAAACAGATTTCCAGATTCTGTCTGTGAAAAAAGGAACTGATCACAGACACAAAGTAGTATCAATGAAGCAGCTATCATACTGACTTATCTCACTGAAATAAAACTTTTGTCTGTCCTGTCAACAGTCCCTCCCTGACATGGCGTGATGTCCAACATGTGGTGGTGCATGGAACGCGAATTCCTAGCGTGGACAACAGCTGGACTATAAATGGAGGAGGTCACCACATTAGTCATGAGTTTGGTTTTGGCCTCATGGATTGTGGCAAAATGGTGCAGATAGCACAGGAATGGAGTAATGTTCCAGAGCAGCACATCTGTCAGCACAGTCGTCACAGTGGGCAGTAAGTTTGGCTGTTACCATTCTACTTTACTTTGGTGCTCATTTCCAGTCTAAGTATGAATTAGTGAGATGCTGCTTGCAGTAATGTAGCAGAAGACTTATCTACTCACCATTAAAAGGCACTTTCAAGCATGCTGCTGAAAATTCTACCTCAAAAAAAGATATATCAAAAAAAGTTTTTCCCGCTACCTTATTCTTTCAAGATGAGTCAATGTTTTGGGGGAAAAAAAGAAAAAGACGATGAGAAAGAGAAAATTTTCTGGTTTTCAGTAATATATTTTGTGCTATGTCACCCATTAACTAACACCTGTTGTGAATATGTATAAGGTTTGGATGGTGATTTGACATATTTATCCTTTCTTGTCCAAAAATAGATGCATGATGATCCACAAAGTCATCTTTAATTTCAGAAAACTGGAATATGGTGGGCATATTTCAGACACCATTTATACTGATGGTTGCAAGGAAGATAAATCCAAGTGGATTCAGCACTTGGAGCATGTGCAAGTTTATGTTAAACTAATTACTCGTCGTCGTGGTGACACACGGATTGTCCTTACCTCCCCTTCTGGCACACGATCTGAAGTGCTTTCCAAACGCCCAAAAGATGATTTTACTGGTGAATGGGAATTTACTTTCATGACTGTTCATTGCTGGGATGAAAACCCAGAAGGTAAATGGGTTCTGGATATTTATGATGATCCAGCAGCAAACTCTGGGTCCATTAAGGCAGAAGCACCTAAAGGTCCTTCTGATTCCTCTGGTTCATTAAACGATGGTCACTTCATTGAATGGAAGCTCACACTATTAGGAACTGCTGGTGATAGATATGGACGTGAACTTTCTAAGAAAGTTCGTACCAGGCATTCCTTCAAACCTGATGAAAACGCGGTGGCAATAATCAAAAGAGAAGAAACAGAAGCAGCTATAAATGTTCGTGTCAAGAAAGTTAGCTCGGAGAAAAGACAGAAATCCAGGGAGTCCCCTCAAGGCTTAAGTTCAGATGTCAATACTCTTTTTGATCAGCTCAGAGATCTTATGAAGGGAGAGGAATCAAAGACCCATGAAAAACGAGTTTTAAAACAGCAGGAATCGTCAAAGCTTTCCAAAGAATCTCATTATCATGAATTCAGTCAACAGAACTTCAACTCAAAATCTGTACCCCATGAAAAGGAAACTTTTCTTGATGAGCTGTTGAGACAGTTAGATATAATCAGCAAAAATCCAGACCTTGGACATGATAAAAGCTTTAAAAAAAGCCAGTCGTCCAAATACAGTGAAGCAATAAAACATGAGACAAGAGACTCAGAAGAACAAAAAGATGCTAAAGAACTAGCTAAACTGATGCATTACCTTAAAAATGCATGATGACTAACACCTTAGTATAATGAGAATACCATTTTATGCATGAAATGCATTGCTAACCATCACCATCTTCATGGCTAAGGCAGCTTTATTATTGATATATTTATTTTCAATAAAATCTTAGAAAATAATTTTTATTTTGACACCTTAAAGCCGCGGTTCTCAACCTGGGGGGCGCGCCCCCCAAGGGGGGCGCAAACTGCTGAAAAGGGGGCCGCAAAGGCGGTCATTTTCTCATATCTCATATAGGTATTAGTGGCTAAGGGGGGCGCGCAGACATACCTTTATTCGTCTGGGGGGGCGTCACAAGTAAAAGGTTGAGAAACGCTGCCTTAAAGTGATAACTTGGAGTCAGTAGCACCACACATTGTTAACTAAACTTAACACTTTAAGCCTTAAATCGATTGTTATAGAAACACTGCACAACACAATAATAGATTTTTTCCACTAAATTTAAAAAAAAATAAGATATAATTGTTAAAACCAGACTTTTGGGGTTGTCAGCATATTGCTTGCATGTGCTTGTGTAATGCATCAAAATGGCATAGGTGCAATTTTTGAAAAAAAATTTTAACTTTGCTTTTTTAGAATAGTTTTTAGTTATAGAAACATGTGCAGCCAGCACCAAAGCATCAGGGATGGAAAACATGAAACAGAAAGTGATCCAGATAGGAATGCTGTATGTGCCCACACTTTTCAAATATGGATTGGCTGCCAAAAATATATTCTGCATGAACCTGAGTTCTATCACTGAGCCACAATCAAGGAACAAGTTGTTATCATTGTTTCTTGGAAAGCTTCGCCCAGTAATTATTTCACCATTTTGCTTTGCAGCCATTGTGTTGTGTGTGCCACAAACTGCTGTGCATCAAATGTAAATTATTAAAGTGCAGAAAAGTTTTAAACATTCTGAAAAAAAAAACCAGTTCTTGTATGTGCTGGCTGGAATGTGATATTTTGCACATTTTTCTAGTGAACTTTCAGTAACCATGTGTCCTGCAAGAACCTAGAATCTTCTTAGAGGGCAAACAGATAGCTAAGTGCTGGCATTCAAAGCTAGAGGTAATATCTCTGTGGCACAGTTACTTTCCTCTGTAGACATAGCTGTCGAAAGGGTACCTGAATTATTAAAAGGTTAAAAAAGGAAAGTGAGGAAGAGATGGGCTCTGTTTCACAAAAATGGTAAATGTAGTCCTAATACCATATTCCACAGTTAAAGAAAGGTTATGTGGTAACCAATTTTTTATTTAGCCTTCCTATAAGGCATCCACACTGCCACAGTGAACTTTTTTTATAACTTTTATTATAATACCTATGGCTTAGTCCGGGTGTGCACGGCTAATTAGACAATTCATGTACATTGTGTTTCTATTCACTAAAATGTTCTCCAAAAAGTTGTATATGTGCCTTTTTTTTAAAGAGCTTGATTATCCCTTACGTAGTGTGCAAAATATGTAATTTCAATTTCTGCATAAGCACCCTGAAGACAGAAAGATTTTCACAGATTGTACTTAATGCATGCAAAAGGAAAAACTCCAAACATAATCTAGCTAGATATTATTCCTTAACCAATTATACAAAATATATGTACTGCTTTTTAGACCTTTTGTTTATTTAGTTCTTTAGCATTGACTTTTATTGTATTTTATGCTACCTTTGCAAAATCATTTGATTTTGGAGGTTTTTTTTTAATGACACCTCCAACCTTTATTTCTTTTATTGGCAAAAAAAACCATTGTTGCCCTTAAAAATATATTTGCAATAAAGAATAAATAAGCAAAATAATGACTACATGGATGGGGTTATTTGCTTCAGTGGTCACAAATACCTGAAAATCCTTAAACAGCATAAAAGATGGCTATAATGACAGACCGTGAGGTCTATGTAGGAAAGAGGTATGTGCAATTTCTGCTTGTAAAAGATGTGGAGAGTGTTCCCTAAATATTTCTAGAGTGCTGCAGCTGATTTTGTATGTGGATATAAAACTGTTTCATCAATAAATATTCATCTTGAATTAGCAAATATTATAACTGGTCAACTGGACACTGAGAAATCTTTGCATAAGAGAACAAATCAATAATGTTGTCCCTGGTTTGAACTGTTACGTTGTGATTCAAAAACTGACTGGATCCCTGTGCTCTTACATTGTCTCCAGAGACAGAAAGAAGTTGCTGCCAGTATACTTATGTCTCTGTATGTATCTTGCATATTAATGCAGCACTCCAATCATGAAGTGTTCATAACTTCCAATGCAGGTGTGGGTGGCAACTGGATGATGAAACATTTATGCTGCATTTATGTCCCTTAAACTGAGCCTTAAATTGTTACTTGTTTCCATTTAAAAATGAGTATCATCTATTAAACAATTACAACAGTTGTGAGAGTGGGAGAGAAGCATATAATTTATTTGTTTGGTCTTCTGGATGGGATTACTAATTTTTAATTTCAAATGCTATGCCACCATCTATATAATAGCCTTTCTGTGTTATATTCCAGGAAGTATTAGCATTCTGCAAAGTATAAAAGATAAAAGCACGAAGTTTTTTTGCAACTTATTCTTACATTTAAATAAAGTAAAATATTTATAATTGTTATCCTTTTCACTAGCAGAATGTTCCTCCTTTTGAGTATTTAATATCCACTGTTAAGGTGTGCATCCATTCCTGCATAAATGCATCCACCCACTTTTTTCTAAGAGAAATAACATGACTTCCCCTATAAAAGACCATAAAAATATACCATCCCTGTTTAAGCGCTAAGAACATGCTCTCTTATAGTTTGGCTAGGCGCTATAAAAATCTTCATATATTAAAAGAGTGAGAGAAGGATAGAGGATTCTGTGTGTATTCATTTCGCTTGTTAATGCTCGTCTTAGCTATAGCGTACCATCACCAAATAATGTCGTCGGGTGCGAACCCCACTTCTAAAGAATCTTTAATGTTTAGTATTCAGAACGTAGTGGATTTATCGTGTACCTACCTCTCTGTGTGCATGTGTGTGTTTCTTTTTCCTTCTCTGTGTCAGTGTGCGTAGACGAGAATACCAGAACACGGTATTCATTTAATACGACTCTGCAACTAAAGATTAAACGAAGATTTATTTAAAGTTTATGGTCAACTTTGATTAATAGCCAGCCTCAAGTGGCCAGAGAGTATTTGTCACATCGCTCAGCCCATTCTTTTGGGCCCGGGACGATTCGGTTTCGGTGTTGGGACGATGTGATCGGGGCTGGGTCGATTTGACTCAGGCGGAGGGGCGATATAACCTTGGGGCGAAATGGCTGCCCTTCTTGTCATGAACATCATACCACGATAATATCTTTCGCAGTTCATGGTAGCACCATGCATAACAAGTTCGTCATACTTCAAATGGTACTTACTACCTGATATGTGCGTACTGCTGATATGGAGATTTGTTTGTGAAAAATGAACAGAGGATGCTTCTATTTTCTGCCGACGTTGTTCACAAAGCGATGTAGCAAGTGCGACAGCGCGTGTCGAGCTCGTAGTTCGCTTGCGGTAGCATCTTGTCCAGCATCGGTATGCAGTTTCTCCCCCTTACAGAACACTTCCGCCTTCGCTATGGAGGTCGCCATCTTGAATCCTAAAGCCTGGTCAACGATAATCATTTGGCGGTAAAATTGTTATGATCGTAAGTTTGATGTTTTCTTCACTATTAAAGGTCGACCAGAATCTTTTAAAATCCAGAATTTTCTTCATGGTAAGCGATTTCTGGTCTAAAACGTAAATAGGTCTTGCGGAGTACATGCGACATCGTCTTGATCATTCCCGCGCACGTTGTCGCGTGCTGTCCCGCCAGCTGCAGTAATGTTTTTAGACTTCTTTATAATTTAAAGATGAAACATACAAATCGAGGAGATGCAAGATGTTTATTTCAAACTAGACTGGAGAGAAAATGTCATTTAGTGAAATGTCTGATTCCCGATCAGTTAAAATAATAGTTCAAAACACATCTTACTCACGGAGGAACCATCAATGAAAGCTTTAATACAGTAACAGAACCACAAAATACATTTTTGATAGCAGTAATTTAAAATCTTAACTTTGAAACTTTAACTACAACCAAAGATGATGACTGATGATGGTGATACCTGGCCATAGTTCCAAATAGCTTATCAGAGTTTTTCCTGTTGAAAAAACATCAGGTGTACAATATAAACATCCACTTGCAGGTGTGCACACACACACACGAAATGTAGTGATTAAATTTTAAAGGGCAGTATGTTAGTATTGTAAATTGATGGCATCCAAGGGAAGAACATGTTGATTTTTAATGCTTATGAGACATATAGTTTCCTTTAAAAATAGATCATCTTAGAGCTGCTTCATTACTTGAGATGTGTTCGTAACTTGCGAGCACATTATAGACAAAAGAAAGTTTTATGAATTGTGATTTTAACACAGTGTGGGAACTTCCAAAGATTAGTTTTAACCCATTAGCTGAACTGAGCACAGATGGGCTATGCCTTCAGTAATGACATACAGAAAGCAGCGCATATGTGTGCTACCACATTTATTATGTTTGCCAGCAAGAAAAAAAGATTCTGATCCTGCACAATGTTTCATTTGTGTTGATTATTCATACTTCTTTCTCTGGACTTAAGCACTTTGTAGTGCTCATCTTCTCTCCACAGGAGATCGTAGAATGCATGGACTACTAATTTTAAACATGATTGTTATAAATATTGTCCACAACATTGTCTGCCTTCTTACCCATATTTCTTCAGATTTCCACCAGGGCACCATTAACAATTTTATTCAAGACTTAAGCATATTAGAATAAAATATTGACTAAAAGCTTTGTTCTGCCATTTATAACTGTTGAACTTGTGAAGGGAGATAATTTCATCATTTCACCCTTCTGTTTCAGACATTTTATGTATTTTACAATACTAAAGGGTTAGTGGGGTGAAATTCAAAAAAATATAATGCTTATTTGTTATAAAAATGCCTCTGAAATTTCTAATTAATTTTTTTATAATTTTATCATACTTGTAAAGCACACTGATCCCATGTAAACAGTTTAAGTCACTGATAATTATTTTTGAAATGAGGTCCTAAGCATGAAGTGATGAAATATTCTGATCTTTAAAATTGGTGTCATCTGTGCATGCTAATATCCTAGTTAGCAAAGCAGTGTCGAATGAGCAAAATAGTGTGAGCTTAAGCAAATTAAAGTTTTGTGAAAAGGCTTTATGGTTTGTAATTTTTTTTTTAAATGCAAGGTTTAGGGCTAGTGAAGATGGGTATGTATAGTATTGGTGTTGTGTGTATGTAGTCTAAGGCTATGTTAATATGGTACAACATACAAGCATATAGCTGATGTCAAAATTTGCAATTGCAATCTTTTATTAAAGTAAATGAATTGCTAATTAAGTTGAAATATCAATGATAATTACTTGTGTAGCTCTGATCACATTTCACAGATGTAGCCCTTTGGAAAATTAACTGAGAAAATTAACTAAGTTTTGTTTTAAAAATTTTCCTGTGTTAGTGAACATAATTTATGGGGTTATATAGCCTATATAGCTTTCACGGACCTTCATTACTGGATAAGCGACTCAGGTTCATGTCCGATGTAAGTCTCGGCTTTCCTTTAGACAGGCATCATGTTTCTGATTCTTTATTTGCATACCTAAAATAAATTCTTAAAGTAGATGTTTTTGTAACAAAACAATCTACAATTGTTTCCAAAAAATTAAAAACAATGTTTTTTTTAATTGTTAGTAGTAAAACAAATCAATAGCATCTGTTGTGACGATGTTTTTATATTATAAAATTATCGAGAAATCTAAATGTGTTTTCTATAAGCAAACAGAATACATTTTAGAGAAAATACTGTTTATTTTGCAATCAAGATTCTGATGACAGAAAAGTTTAATTACTCACTTCTAAAATTTCTTTTACGTTAGGAATATCCACCATTTTGACAAGTTTGTTACAATTGGTCACTCCTATGATAGAGCAAAGAGGCGACGAATGAGAGACACTTATCGGTGAAAGAAGGTCCGTGATAGCTATAGACTTTCAGCTGTAGAATACAGAAAGCGGAGAAAAATCAGTGTAATCAGATTGCTTCAGTATGGCTTTAAAACAAACACACACAGTGTCTCATGAAAACAAGTTGAAGAACCTAATGCAATGAATTTGAACACACACTAAGAATTTATGATCAATTCCATTGAATGCTGGTAATTATCTTCTTAATTAAAAGAGAAGAAAGTTTGGGGAACTTTGAGGAATCTTGCAGTACTCTCACTGCGAATTTAAAAAATACACAACAAACAACATATGATTGCCCTTTACAATGTTTATATTACGCAAATGGCATTGTCTCATGCAAAATTTGGGAATCTAAAAATAATATTAACACAGTTGCAAGTGTCAAATGTTCAGTTTGAAAAGACTTTGTTCCGTGCTTAGAATCAAATACTTGTAAAAAATATTGCAAGGATTTTACCAATAACATTTTGTATCTGAATTTATGATAACTATATTGGTGAGAAATCCAAAGAAAAAAATGCAAGACTATTTTGCTCACCAAATATCGAGTATTGGCTATCCTGTCTCAGGAATCTGTCTACAGCTCATCTGATACACAATAACCTTAGATATAATTCACAATCGCCTTAGATAATGCAGAAGACAGGTAACTTCTTTCTAACTACTGAGTAGCTGTCTATCTCTACAGCAAAAACTACTGCTGCAGGCATTGTGAAAAGCTTTACTTTTGGTATTGACTTCGTTGATGAGCAACCCCCAAAAAACAGAAAAGACACAAAGATTTCGTTGCCACTTCCATGGATGAAAATGGCATTTTGACTGGGTTGAAACCCCTGGTGCAAATATCACAACATGCAACACTGACAACAATAAGTTTTTATTCACTCAGATATTGTGTGTGAATCTTCCTGGTTTAATTTTTTTTTTCATTTCACTCTGGTAGCATAAAAACTACTGTAACGGAACTTTTGGAAGATAAATAAAGCCTGTGCTGCATAATTTATAGGTATTATAAGGTTCTTTAGCATCCCAGTTTAAGATGTTTTTATTTTAAGAGAACAGCTGATTCAGGCGCAGTGTATGAGATATCATTAGTTGGCAGCAGAAAATTAAAACATTTAGATTTTAATACAAAACTTAATTGTGCACAAACATATGACTTTGTCCTTTTGAATTGTTATGACCATGCATGTTCATTGCATTCATAATCTTAAGGTAGCTGAAATGAAGCCAATGAAATGCTTGCCTATCTGTGTGGGGTTGTGTTTGTGCATGCATGCATTACACAGAGAATTTAGATTTTCCTGTTATTGAAGACACTTTTAGTCTCACAGATAATTAATCGATAAAATTCTATAACTGTATTTATCCAAAATGTTGATTGCAGAAGAGCTTGATTTATATGCTTAATGATAATAATAATAATGATGAAATGGACATCCATGGTCAGGATTTTGCCTGGAAAAAAACATGCTGGTCAAAATAGAAGTTATCTGACTAATCACATAGTTGACTAGAAAACAGCAGTCAGTGATAGATGTGTAACAAAACTGTGAAAAGCCTTGAAATGTTCAGAAACCTGGTGCTGGAAGATATCTTATAAGACCACACACAAAAAAAACTGACTTGTAATTATGAATTAAATTTTTGAGTTCACGAGAGCATGTGGTAAGATATGCATAGTGTCAGCTTATAAGACTGATGTTTTTAAAGTGGAAACGACTAAGTGGATTTTCATTTGTTTTTCAGAGTGATTGCATGGTAACCATTGTGACATCCTGAGTAATGGATTGATTTGCTGGAGTCGCTTCCCAGTCTAAAAATAGTGGCAGTCACCTTAACCCTTTTTTTTCTGGCTACTATTATCTGCTTTACAAACAAGTAACAAGAGTTGCTCCCTTCTTCTTATGGAACCCAATTTATCGAGTGTTGGACCATGGCATACTTCTGAACAGTTGAAGACTAAAGTGCATGAGCAACCAAAGATGACACATGAGTAAGAATGTGCTAATCATGCACCATTCATCATGAGCAGAAAGGAGATTCCAACTCCACAAGATTCTACAGATGAGGGCAAGATTGTGCTAAGGATAAAGTACATAGATTCTAAAGGATTTTGTTTTGTGAAAAATCGGGTTAAAAATCAGTCCGATGCATCACATATAAGTCAAAGAAGTTTATTAAGATCTCATCAGTTTCCACGAAACAGTGATTCTTCAAAGGAGGACAGGGATTTTTCATGCAAGCAGGGTCTTGGCTTTCAAAAAGCCCATCACCAGGAATGCAAATTTCATGCAGAGGAAGAGAGTGGCAAAATAGACCTGGACAGGAATGTTGAATATAGTGCAAGTAGGTGTGTTGACGAAGAAGCTGAAAACATTACACAGGCAGTGACTGACCTTGAGGATGATTTGGAACCACAAGTAAAACTCAACCAGTCAATTGGAGCAGAGAGCTGGAGCTTGAAGGAGCACAATGACTTGCCCAGAAGGTTTACTTGTTCACACACTATAAGGAATACAGACACAATCTGTCCCCACTTGACCTCCAGAGAAGTGTCGTGGGAAAATGCTGTATCCTGTGGTTTGAATGATGCTTTGCCAATGACACATTCACCAGAAAACTTGACTGTGACATTTCAAAATGGTGATTCTTTTGGTACTGCTAGCGTTACCAATCACTTACCTCATCAGAAATCTGAAGATGTGTTAAAACATTGTAAAGGGCAACCATATGTCTCCACAAAGCTATGCCCCAAAAAACAAAAGAGTGCAAGTAAAAAAAGACAAAGAGCTGTGTTGTTTGATGCAGAAAAATCCATGAATCAGTCTCCTAAAAAGCTCAAGATTTTCTCAGTACTGACGGTTTCAGACACAGAGGAAACTGCTTGTTCTAAAAAAGAAGTTGTAGAAGATGCCACTAACTCACCTCTGCATTCTTTTAACAGATACACACCATATGTCAGTGTTGTATCAGACTTGCCACATTCACAAGAACCTTGTCAGAATTTTAAAGGCATGGATCAATCACATGTATTGATAAAGTCAAATATGAGAGAAAAAACTAATGCCGGCAGAAGAGATTCTGTGTTATATGATTGTTCTTCATCCATAGAGTCCATGAGTCCACAACATTCAAGAATTGATTCAAGTTTCAATTCTGATGAATCTGCTTCAGCTCAGTCTTCGGATAACAATGTAGATTGTTTGGTTTTTGGGGGGCCAAAGAAAAAAAGGGGGTATGAATTTTCAGCACTTGAGAGAAATCAAAACTCAAATCACAGTCAAGAAACCGTTAAACAAAGAGTACGCCAGAAGCTGCTACAAAAAGGCCTATTAGAGAAAGGAAAATGGACACAAGTGAAGACATCAAAGTCTGAGATTCTCTGTAAATGTGGTCCGACAATTACGCAAGATAATACCTCAAGGAAGTTCTGCATGAACTGCAATAAAAGAAGACTCAAGTTTCAATCTGCAGCCCAGCAAAGACCGGCAAAACAATCTGCAGAGTCCCTGTCAGAGACTGTATCAACACTGGTCAAGGATCATACATACTGCCTTCCATTTCAGGAAATAAGAGAGTCATGCTATAATCAGTTGCATGATGTGGAGGTCAAGGAAGAACTGCCAGTTCTCTACATAGATGTTTTGAAAGAAAGTGGGAAATCTCCCTTAGTCTTTTCTCCACCATATGAATCACATAATGTGTGCTGGACTTTAAACAATTCTTGTGTAGGTTCAAACTTGCATAATAAACAGTTAGAAAATTTCAGCTCCACTATTGAGGTATGTGAAAGGAAAGATGTTGATGAGGTCAATGATTCATTGCTCCAGTTTGTTAAACTGTCATATCCATATTACTTCAGGCTTGCTAAAACATCCCCTGTGTTTCCACTGAAGCCATGTTATGTAGTGATTGACAGGCTGCTGCTTACAGAATCAAGAGATCTGAGACCATCAACTTCGTGTAATAGATACTGCAGAGAGGAGTGCCTTGAATTTTTATGTGCATATGGGACATTGAAACAGTGCAGAAAGTGTGTGCGTTCCCATCATAACGAAGACAGTGAGGAGGAGGAGGAGGCTTGGTTTCCATTAAAGCAGAAGCAATCCCTGGTGAAAAAGCACAACTCCTTAGAAGAGAATAGGCAGATGCAATTGCAACCTGTTCATAAAAAACGGTTGGGGCAAATGGACTTACCGGGAATTTCAGAAAAACAGTTTTCTGACAGCCAGCCAGATTACTTCAAAGCTTTTGTTCCAAGTTCTCAGTGTAGAGAAAAAACCACAGAAATAAACAATTGCAATAGCAGTACTGAGATGAGAATGAGCATCTGTCATGCAAATTTCGAAAGTGGCGATGATAAACCCTATGATACTGAGGCCTCTAAGTGTGAATTAAAAGAAATGAAAGTTGTTTCACATGAAATCAGTAGAGATATGCCATCAGAGAAAGTGTGTACAGGGGGCATTACAAAGCACGCTGTCACCCAAACGCCGTTTAAACACAATTTTGTGAGTACGGAATTGCCTGCCGATTGTACTATTTCTAATAGGTCAGATCGGAAGGAAGTGGCGATTAAGAAAATTTTAGGAACCATGTTCAGAATATCAACGTTTAACATAAAGTATTATGTGTTTGAAGCCATTGGCAGGGCATTTTTTGTGCCTTTAATAAGAAGAAGAGCCAAGTCAAAACTGGATGAGGAAGATCTGGCGTACGTGAAAAGAGCTATCTTCCAGATGCTGAACGACAAGCGAACATGCGCTCGCCATCTGGCATATCCAGAGTGTCTCGAGCACAGAGGAGCTACTGAGCTCGACATGTCACCAGAGAAGCTTGAGAAAGGGAACAATTCTCCCAGCTTCTCGCGCAGCTTAAGCAGTCTTGACGCAGGCACGCTTGAGACTTTGATAAATAATGGACAGCTCTCCAAACTTATACCAAGGACCTCAGGGCAGAGCCTGGTGGAGTATCTAGAACAAATCGGACAATGTCTGAATGCATGCTTGATGGAGAATGGAGAAACAGCAACAGGATGGATCAAGGCTATGGCAAAAGATATTGTGGCAAAACAAAAAAGGGACAAAAGACAGAGTGCAAAGCATCTTAAGCCCAGTAAAAACGTGGCCATTGAAATTGACATTGCTCATGACGGCGGAGACATTGATGTGGGAGAAGAGAACATCTGGACCAATGATCCACAGCAAGAGGAGTTTTTTGTTGGGGTTCCAGAAGGCTATACAAATGGGACGGCTTTGCCAGTATTGACGAGAGAAATGTCTAACACACCAGACATGATTGAATGCGCTCAGTTCCTAAAGCCCGAATCTTCACGACAGAGCTTTTTAGAGCTGCGCTCAGGCTCTTTTGTTTGTGAAGAAGCATATGTGCAAGAAAGAAAACCGTTGCTGGGGGAGCTTATCGGTGCGTCGATGTTTTCTGACGGGTACCCTGCTGGACAGCAAACAGATGATGCATTACTATCTAGCTGTGAAGGAAGTAAAGATGCTGCATTAGAACTTCAGGACTCAGCGACTGCGATGCCTTTGTCGCGAGAAATATTTAGAGCAAGTGGAGTAAGCCAGGACACCAGTGGTCGCACCATTTATACAGATTGCAACGGTTTGCTCATTAAATCGGAAATTTCCATCGAGCCCGGAGAAGGGCATGATCACTGCGGAGCTCCTGTGAGTGAACGCGTCAACAGTGAATTCTCGCCATCAGTGTCAGTACCTTTATCTCCCCATAATTATGTTGGATATCAGATGGGAGGGCTGCCTTGTGAACACCTCAAGCATGACCAGCAGACGATATCGCAGTCAGAAGAGTCGCCTAACCTAGCGTTAACATATGCACTCATAAAGCAGGAGCCCCTTGATGAATACTTTCCCCATGCGTGGCCCAGCTCGCCGCAGGAAGGTTTCCAGAGGGAAGGAATTCACACACCTAGCACCTCAGAGGCAGCATTGCCATGTATCAGTTCGGTGACGTTTGGCGCGGCAGCGCTTGAAATGGCGAATAATGCTGAGTGCGACCATGTCATTGTCAACGATCTTTCCTTGAAGGCATATTTGGATGATGAAGTGTCTCTCAGTGACCGAGAACTTAGTAAACCAGAGCATTTAGTGGACGTGGGATTTCTGAGCCATCACTCTCAGCTTCCAAGACATTCAAGTCAACAGGACCAGTGTGTGATCAGGACAAATAGTAGCTGCTTGACTCACGAAGGTGCGTCTGTTGAAGCGATAAATGATCTTGTGACCAAACAGCAACTTGTGAGTCAGGGTTACCCTAAAGTCTGTCATGCCGCTGTTCCTCTCACATTACTGGATGAGAGAATCGAACTTGGAGGAGAACAAGCAGACGATTTGACTAGTAACATGCCTAGAGACGAGCAGTCGTGTAATAGGATTGTCGGTAATGAAGTTAAGCATGTTCTAGCCACATCTGTGGTGAAACGAGAACTAACTAGCTCACCTGCCGACTACACTGACATCCAAGGTATCCACTTCTATGGTCACACAAGTGCCTTTTCTTGTCCTCGCGAAGACGGGGTAGAGGAGGGTGGATATGTTCAGATCATGCCTTTCCCTTCAGAACATTCCTCTCCTGTGGAAACGCACAGTGAATTAAATGGCACTGATAAAAGTGGATTAGATGTTGTTCATACAGCAGCGTTTGGTACGAGGTGGGATGACGCTTCTTCTCCAGAAGACCTTGCAGAGATCGACGTGGAATCTGTGAGAAGTAGTTCTTGGGACGAGAACAGTTTCCACCACGACTCATGCGACGACTTTGTTCAGGACGATTCGGACGGCGAGTTGAGAGGTGTCATCCAGGCAGCTGTGTCGTCCGCACTGTGCGAGGACGCACGGCCCGTCACAAAGGAAAACGTGATCGGAAACGCTGCACAAGAAATGGCGGCTCATCAAATCTGGCCTACATCCTGGCCTGCTTCTGCAGACCACTATGTAAAGGATAGTTTTGGCAACACCAGTTGTGTTACTGGTTTGGAGGATGATGTTATTGAGAAAGGTTCACTAGAAACAGGGGCAGATCACACTGCAATCAAACCATTTGCCCTGACCCAGAAAGAATTGACTCCTCGCGTCAGAAGGGGATCCAAGCGGAAAGCTAGAGGTAGGTCTACGATTCGATCGAAGCGCCGAGGAGGAAAAGCCACACCAGCCTCATCTGCCATGGCTTCACTTTCTAGCTGCACGAAGCGCACTTTGAAGTCAAATACAAGCGGTCTTTGTATGGCCCCGGATGTTTTCATTTCTCCAGAACTTTCTTTTGGTTTCGTTCCATCATCCCTTGGTATTACCAACCCACAGTCAACTCGGCTGACTCAGCGAGTCAGATCATCACCTGCTTTTGATGAAGTCGTGCATTCTCAGGCACAGACAAGTGTAGAACCTTCACTCGCAGTTACTAGTGAAATCGGACGTGAAAGACGTGTCGGTAAAAGGGTGACCTTTTCTGTTCGACAAAGAAAATGCCGTTCCTCTTGGCGTCAGAGACGTACGCAGAGAAATGACGTTTGTTGTGATCTCACCGATGTCCTCGACATCGAAACAGACAAGGCAGTGGAGGAAAACGCTGAAGGCAGTTTATTGACTGAAGTGAATGACGCAAGTTACACAGAAGCCGAGCTCATTGTCTGCAACCAGGCAGAAGTCTCGCCGGAAGCAAAATTTAAATCCAGTAAGACGGCACCAAAACAACGGAAAGGTGTAAAGAGAAAATCATCGGAAGTTAAGAATGCCTCTTCTACAAATTCCGTCTTCTCATTAGAATCGCCAAGAGCTACACAGGTTTCCACTGCCATGGTACAGGATTTTTCCTCGCGCTCAAACTTGGGAGTGCTTTCTAAAATGGCACGGACAGCCACGTGCCTGGAAGGGCCTTCAAAGACGGATGTAGTCACAGAAGGTGTTCCGGAAAGGAGTGATGTGGGCGATAGTCTAAATTCTACAGGGGGACTGGCATCGGGCGCGAGTTCACCATCTGATAACGTCGCTGCCAAGAAGCCCGCGCGTGATCGAGAACGGTCTTTTTTTGACTGCCTGCCGGAGAGCTTTTTGGACGCGTGGAAATCTTGAGAACCACAAGTAGACGATTGATCCTTTCATGTTCAAATCTGTATGCTGTGCGTTCGTCACTGGACAAGAATAGTCGAGCAGAGAGAAAAGGCGCATAAAGGATAGTGTATGTGTGTGTATGAAAAGACAGAGAGCCTTTATTTAGGAAGTCAGTAGTGGATGCACTTGAAGCTTCATGACGCTTTAAGTCCAGCGTCAACAGGGCTAAACGAAGTCATAGACAGCGACCATAGTTTTGTCTCGGCGATCGTGAAACAGAAGCTTAAGACCAAGCGCTACAAATTCGCTTTCGACTTGGAGAAGCTGAGATACCTAGAGAGATTTCAAAGATTTTCAGTATAAGAAATATTTGATGCTCCTAATACTGCTGACTCCCTGGAAGTATCGGAAATATGCTACTTTCAGCAGTCGAAGAGATGCTCTGGAGAAAGAAGAAACATCACTGGATAAAGAATTGTAGATACCTGCGACCAATGAAGGGCATTGAAGAAGACCCTGAAGCATTTTTTTTTTGTAAGCTCAAAAGAAACTGTATTTTTAAAGAACAAATAGTAATGTACTACAGAATGGTGATTGCGTGCTTGTGTGTGTGTGTGTGTGCATGCGCTTGTTTACATGCTTTATTTTATTCTGTTAAGTTTCTGCTAGCGGTTACTGCAACTATAGTATCATTCATATTTTTAATAGAAGTATAGAATAACTACGGGGTCAGTTTTTATCGGGACAAGACTGTTGCCATTGTCTCAGCAGTATACTTTGTTACTTTTGCTATGATCCTCCGATGTATTACTCTTAAACAAAAAAAATCTTTTACGAGAGACTGATCAACTATTTTCGATCTCACCTTTGCGGATAGGGGTGCCCAGTAAAGATTGGGTGAAGGTGAACTGTGATAGTCCGCCTTGTTGTGCACCGTTAACGCTTGCATTACACACACTAGTGTATCTATCCATATACTCTTAGAGCTGTAACTAAGAATACCTGCCAAATTTTCTCGCCCAGAAAACTTGTTAAGTTTTACTACATTGTTCGTTATTTTTCTGAGATAAGGAAAAACGCGTGACAGACTTGTGTATTTCGTCCTTACCATTGCAAGTGGTACACGGCTTGTAGTCACTGGTATCGATTTTATAAAAGAAACCTAGGGCTATAAATGGATTTAATGTGAAATATTATTCTCTTTTTTTTTTTTTTTTTGGTCAGGCCAATAATTGAGTAGTTGTGACTCCCCGAAGCTACATCGTTTCAATTCGTTCTCGGCTGCTGCTCTTGTACAAACACAGTTGTGAACCAGTCGATATAGAGGGATTTCCGGGTATAATATTTCGCAAATAAAGGTACATTGTAAACCTGTAAGTGACGACCATGAACTAAAATTTTGTTCGTCTCATAGTCTCCATTTTTTTGCCACATTTTATCCACAACTTCGCAATAAGACAAAAAAGAAAAAAGCACTATTGCATGTATTCTTGGTGGTGGGGTAGAGGGTGCTACCCACTGGAAAGCTGCTATACAAGATATGGCAGACCCGGATGACGACCCTTTAGTAAAAAGAGAAATAAAGTATTCCAAGAGTCTTTCACAAAAATCATAAACCACGTCTTTTTCTAGCTTCAGCAGCTGTCTTCCGCCAAGTTTAAATGGAAACAGCTGAATGGAGGGTATGTTCATATGCAGCACATGCTTTATGCGCGTATGCATTGCCATTGTGTTTTCTCGTTCGCTTAAGCGTCCAATTAATAATGTCCATGCAGGCATTTCAAGAGATTTGTAAGGCCAGTGTTCCATTTATTTTGCAACTCTGGCTATCCGGGGTTCATGACGATAGCTTTTAAAAACCAATGTAGACTTTTTACCATGTCCATTTATATTTAGCTATGGTTAACATTTTTGATTGAAAGTGGCCAGTGCTATTTTTGAGAGATTTCCATATAGGTGTATAATGTCCTGCGTGAAAATGGGGGCATTTTCTCTCAGACTGAGCGGTTATACATCATCTAAACGGCAATATACAGATGCATTTATCAGAATGACTTCAAAAATATAAACAGATATTACACACGTTTGAGGTCTTTATTGTACTGTCATTTATTTTCATATGCGCGTTTTGTGTGCTCCTCTGTGTGTATGTGTGTGTGTTTCATAGGGTCAGGATGAAAGGCTTTCCTAAGTGCAAAGTTATTTTCAAAAGAGTGAGTTCAATTAATTAAAATTCCCCAAATCTGAGCGAATAATTCAGATTCCATCATAGGATATATGCAGTTCTCACCTGCATTGTGGAAAGAAGTCAGCACGTAATTTTCCATGATTCAGCAAAAAAGGGCTCGCTGAGCAACACCTACTAAGCAAATGCAAGTTTTCTTGTATTTGCTTCGCCCTTCAGTGACACCAGAAATAAGAATGTAGGTCACCCATGTGTTTTTCTTAAAAAAATAACAAACTAATAACAGCTGTACTGCTAACTTTTTTGCTTTGTATTTATGTTTCACTGGGGTCATCTGTACGCAAGCAACTTTTTAAATTTATTTAATACTCCCTCCCTTGTTCAACGACAATCTTTACAATCTTACAAAGAAAAAGTGGTCGAGTGTTTGGCTGAAGCTTCTTTCGTTCCATCCAATATTTGTCTTTATTACGCAATCATTTGCAACAAGAGGTCAGGACTGTGCCTGGTTGTCATTTGTAAGTAGATTTTACGACAGCTTACTTATAGTAGAGCACTGGTTATCAGAACACGGGTTCGAACTTCCTGTTCAGGAAAGTACAAACTGTCTGTTTTAATTTCTTTGCAGGCTCCTGCCCGGACTATTTCTCTGAATTTCTCTTCCCTTACGTCCCGACCAGACTGCTCCGCTTTTCCTCTGATGACCGTATCCTAACTGTTCCTGTCACCAGAACAACAACATTAGTATGTTCACAGGATATTTGGCTTCTGTGCAGCTAAACGATGGATCTTTCTCCCTTTCTATATCCGACACCTTCCTACAACTGAATCCTTCAAATCTGCACTGAAAACGCACCTCTTCCTTGAGCATTACTCCTAACACAGTCCACACAATGCTCGTCCTTTTTACCATCCCCCTTCCCGCTCTTGCTACTTTTCTACCCATCTTTCTCTGCAGAATCACTATTTTCTTTGCTCCTGTTACTTGGTGAATTTTTTTGTTTTCTTTGTCAGTACTGTCGTTTATTCTTTCAACGTAACCAGACAAATGATCAAGTCAATAATAATTCCCACAGTAGGTAAACGTAATCCACACAGTTATACAATCTTCCCAGGAGATCACATAGCAGCTGAGAAAATTAGTAAAGCGAGGTCATGTAGCTTATCAATGACGCTTATCAATGACAATCCACACAGTTAATACTTCTCCACACATTTAATATTTCTCCACACAGTTACTATTTATCCACACAGTTACTATCAATTGTAACCTCTTTCCCAAATTCTTTCTACCAGACTCTCACGTCTGCTTCTCCCTCCCAGTTTCTAAACAACGCCCCCTATATCAACATTCAATTCAGGGGTGACAATCAATACTCTTTCAAGGGTGACAACCTCGTTACATAGACGTTGAGGGGTGGTAACATATGCTCATAACAATTATTAAGTAAGACTGTGAGGCATCGGCGAAACACTGTGATACGCCACGCTTGCTGACTGATTTTAAGGCGGTGTTTACAAGCAGCGGGGTTAATGCTTTGGTGTGTCTTCACCTGGGAAAGCGAAACTTTCAAGATCCTTCACACGCGCCGCATGCTGACGATCACCGAAGATAATATCGCCTGACGAAGCAGAACCGTAACACGGGACCTAACTACAACCAGGGCAGGCGACTAACACAGGGTTATCGAATAAGAGGACAAGTAAACATGTCGACCCTTTCATATGATAACTCTGATGGGTAGGTAACAATCGCTCCAAGTAGGGACTAGGGCGGCTTGTTGACAAGCATGAGGCCCCTTATGTAAGAAAGAGGGGGCTATGCTTAGCGTAGAGGTGTTGTTTTGAGTAGAGCGCGGAAGTGGTGGGTGGTGCAGACAGCCCTACGAGGCGCCAATGATGTCTGGGGAGAGAGAGAGAGACACCTCGGGGGCTCGGACACCTGTCTGCCAGAACCACATAAGAACCAAAAAGGAAGGAAGGATAAGGCACCGTCCATCGCTCACCTGTAGGCGGGGCCGATGGTCAGTAGGAGCAGATTGTTTCTTGTCCTTATTGGTTGTACTTATTGTTGATTGGATGATGAGTGAGTGACCAATGGCACCCTAGCTTATGTATCTGTACGAATGTGGAGAATAAAGTAGGGAGGAGAGAACAGAGCAGATTTTTTTAGCAAGACCTCAGAGTGGACGGAGCAACTGGTTAGCTGCCGAAGCGACTTCAGCTACACTTCTACCTCGAGACCAAGTCTTAAGCCACGAGGGCAAGACTCGCGAGGAAAGACCTTGGGTTAGAGAACCTTGAGAAAAGGGGGCGAGTCAGTGACGACGGACTGCCTGCTGTCGCCGTGGAAATCAAAGGGCTACGTGACCAGGACTTGCAGTACCTGGGTGAGGTAGACGTTTGACGTTAAGGCCGCCAGGAGTCGTCGGTTCTCAAGGACAGAGAACGTCTGTTGGGGGTGTTCGTTTGGGGCTGTACGTGGCATTACAGTCGTCGAAGAGACCACGTGTGTGTCCTGGAGTGGGACAGAGCTCGAATCTGTGTCGCCGGGAGAGCAGTCGTCGCTCTCTGACGTGGTTGGCAGATCGAGCGAGGAGGACGACGGACTGTCAGACAATACTTCGAGGGAAGTCATCAGTGTGTCGTGACAGTCGGCAGGAGAATTGGACTCACAACAAAACCAGCTGTAACAGAGCTAAGTTGGTGCGCTTGCGAGAGTGAATGGTAGTTTAGAGAGAGGTAACAGCACTGTAACACCGAAAGTACGTTTTAGCACGGATAATACTGAGACCCCCCCTAGACGAGTCCACTTGATTGTAATCATTATTTGAAATGCTTTGTGGTAAATAAATCTTTTCATTATTGTTTATATGACAAATCACACGTCATTGAGTTTTGTGTTCGGGGAACGACAGGGGTGGGGGCTCGTGAGCCAAGTAGTGGAATTGAGTGATCGACGTGTGATTATCTTGTGTATTTTCTCCTGCAAGTTTATGTTGACGTGGGCAGCTAGAGTTGACATAACTATTGCCCACGTTCCCGTTACCTAGGGCCAGTATTCACAGTCTGGCTGAGAAACCAGGAATACTGTGACAGACCCATTTTCGAAGAAACGCAGGTACACTCCATCGGGCTCGTGCACGTCCTAAACAGTCCTGCACGGGGAAGGAACCCCAATTAGACAAGGTTACTCTGCCGTGATTCAGAGACCGCGGCGATATACGTCTCGCAGTCAGGACAATCGATCTCTGAATGCTCGACAGTCCAGGTTTTTTTTTCTGTTCCTGCGCTTTGGGAATATAGATTGCTCACCCAGAGCTTTAGAATGTTCCTTTAACACCTTATAGCCGACTATGGTAGTATAGTCTTTCCCTTGTCACGTTTGGACTGGTTGGCATAAACAGAAGATCATCAACAGCACAGGGTGGTAATTGCAGAAATACACTGTGGTCAGTGAAACTGCAGTCACTGTTTTCTTAAACATGGCCATATGCAATAGAGTATCATTTATTTATTACGCGACATTACCTTCAGACTCATAGTCATCGAGTCTAATGTTTTAACGCTGCCGTTTCTGATTTTCCGGTCATAGAAACAAAACCAAAGCAAATATATGCGCAAAAATCTAAAAGTGATTTCACACCCTTTAGAAAAAGGCTTCAAAGCAAGTTTTTAATCCATCGGTTTGCGCAATGCAAGGCAAACCTTTTATTTTAATCGTTTTGACAGTGCGTTTTGAGTATGTGCTGTCATATGACGGATTTGGTAAAATATGTTGATAGTATTCTTTTCATGTTCAAAAACTCGTGAAAAGAATCGAGGGGCGATTGCTTTTTTTTAAAGGCTAAACTGACATCATCCCGCATGAAAGAATGGGAGGGAGGTGATGGTATTTGACAGACCAGACTGGTAACCTCACCACACCCACTGGACCAAACCAATGTTTCCTGCCATAAGAGAACAAAAAAAATCTCAACATGCACCTGTGACGGAAAATAAAATTCTAAATAACTGTGTTAGGGGAGTGGATGGGCGGTGAAAAAGCGTGTGAAACTGAACGAGGAGGAACTACAGGAAAACAGTTCAAACGGTTCAAACAATTGTTGTGGTGTAAGTTTTGAACCGATTTGTGACTGTTAACTGTCACCATCAAGGACAGTATTCCAGTAATGTCATGGAGTTGGGGCTATAAACGCTTTGGAAGTTCTGCGTAGATAGTTCGGGTCTTTGCAAATGTGCACTCTTACAGGAAGTAGGGATCAAAAGCTCGCAATGACATTTTTTTTTTTACAAACCAGGAAATTAAAAAAAGCAGTGTTTTTCAGAACTTGTGGTTACTGACATTTTGAAAAAAATGGAAATTTTAACAATGTGGAAAAAATAATGAAAGTAAGCTTCACAGAAAAATCCCACCATGAATTAGCATAATCTAAAAGTTTCTTTTAAAAATCTAGTTTTGAAAATAGCATGTTCAGATGCCACATTTCTGTCTAAAGTAAGAAAAAAGCAAGTCGTTCGACTTATTGTCCCTAAAGAAACCATAAAGACTGAATTTTTCTGACCATGTCCCTGTTCTAGAGTAAGCTCAAATTAGCGCTGTTTTGATGGAGATCATTGTGTAATAGCCTTTTCATCACTATCATTACCCCAGAAAGTAGATAATATTGCTATTTTGTTGAAAAATGTGATGAACCCTCTTTCAGTAAAATACGCAAAAGAACTATTCACTAACAGATATTGTTTGTTTAGGCAACGAGAATGGGGAAGCGAGAACAGGCCCCTCCTTATACTAACTCACAATTCCTTGCTTTGCCTTGCCTCCTTTCTATCTCATTTTTGGAGGGGTGGTGGAGATTGGTGTTTTACACCGAGCTAGCAACTAACGCTATATCACGCCAGCCCTGTCAACATATGCCAAACGCAGAGAAAAGGGCTATTATTAAGTTCATTTTCTTGTGACAAAAATTTGCACAGAAGTATTAGCGTGACTGAGGGAAATACAACTTTGAGTTGAAGTATTTAAAGACTTACCGCAAATGCAAAAATGCAGGTACACTCTTTACATGAGTTTTCTAAAAGTGAAAACTAGAGAAGAAAAACATCGGAGGAGGTGCGATGTGGAGCATGAATGGCATTTATGAAATTATTTTTGCTGCACATTCATGTACTGGAGACTGAATGGGAAGTGCCTCTTGAACCAGAATAGTGTTCTCGCAAAGCAAATTTTCCCGCTGAAAAACAGTGTTATGTGCACACACACACACACACACACACACACACACACACACACACACACACACACACACACACACACACACACACACACACACACACACACACAACCTTCTTTGCTAAACATACCTTTATGCTTTTCAAAAAATAATGGCATTATAAATTTGACTAAAATACGTTTTGTCTTCTTATATGAATTAAAAAGTCTCCCTTCCATACGTGATGCACTTTTTTCACAGATGTTTTTTTAGACTGCTTTCGTATTCCATCCTCCACCATCATATCCTATTGTGTCTATTTTTGTATGTAGACCTGCCTAGCCATTTCCTAGAAAGAAATCGTTAGCTTCTTGTCTGCGCAATGAAGAGTAAATTTGACTGGTTGGCTGGTTGAGGCTTTTTCGTGAATGACGCAGCAACATTTTCTTCGTAGTCTACGTGTCCAAAATATTCATGATAAATATGGCAATTGGCTGTTTCATATATTTACTATAATGTCAAGACCATATTGTATAAGATGAACTGAAATCAAGGTATAGAGTATTAGGATGATGACTTTTAATTTAGAGGATTCTACTGGAATCTACATCAGCTTCCATAACTGTTGACAATACCTTGTCAGGTATGCGCTCACTCTTTTCTTTTTTTTAATTTTTACAACCGCTTGAATTCTTCCACTGAGATGACTGTACGTATCTCTGATATTTGCCCAACCCCGCTTTTTGACCGTGACTTCATCATCGTCATCCGTTTATAGCGCATTTCCCCCACCTTGCAGCAAGCACAAAGCGCATGGACAAATATCGCAAACAAGAAGGAACAAATAACTTTTATAATTGTCATGGATGGGCTCATAAAGGGGATGTGTTTGCGTCGCTGTAAAGATGTTCGTATGGCTCGTTAACCATCCAACGTTGATGTGCATTTCTAAGCGTTGACACGACATGTAAACCTCTGTAAAAATCCAACCCTGGTGCACAGACAAACTCCTGTCAACTCCTACACTCCTCGCTGTCGACATTCGTGAGGCGTTGACACATCCTGTAAGAACTGAGAGATGAGAGTGAGCTGCTCTTTGTGGCCCCACATTGTTAATTATTGTTCTTTTTTCTCTTTTTTGTTGCTGGTCTCTTCTACTGTTATTCATGAATGTTCAAAGGCTGGACTTTTGACTGTCTTCATTCCACACTTTTTACCTTCCCTTACCCTCGGACGAGTCAGGTAGTCTTTTCACAGCTGAGGTAAGTGCACTGCGTCACACTGGTATCGGGCTGGACAGTCTGCGTGTCTTTGGGTTCGGATGCCGTTGATCTCACCTCTAGGTGTTTTTCATCCTCGTCATTTTATTGGCTGTGGTGGTGATGATGATGATGATGTTCATTTATAATGCGCAGGTATCCATTGAGAAGAATGCTTATTGCGCAGCAAAAATAGAAGAGATGAAAAAAAAATAAAACAACACAAAAGTAAAAAAAAAAAGACAGAAGTGGTGCTTGGTTGTTGGTCCTTTTTAAGTAAACAAATGAGTCTTCAGTCTTTTCCGAAACGTGGTTGCTGAGGTGATGGTTGACAGTGTCGATGGTAGAACATTCCACAGCTTAGGTGCAGCGTTTCTGAAGGCTCCAGTGCGCTTCTTGTCTGTGGTGACCGTATAACCTATCAATCGGAGTGAAAAGTGCTGTCATGTTCTGTGTCATGTCATGTGCAGTCCGAGAACATGACGCTGGATCATTATATCGGATAAGTATAAAATATCTGTCAAAGTAAATCATGCATGCTTGGTATCAAGTCTCCCTCAAAACGAATTATTCACGCTTGTTGTCCAGCCAGTTGCTTAACGCATCATGTATTTAGAACGTGAAAGCGGTGCAGGGTTTCACAACTCACCAGCCGTTTAGCCATTAAAAAAAAAAAAAACCCATCCGTCTTCCCCTTCCCCGTGAGAATCTACTTAATGTAAA
Source organism: Marisa cornuarietis (assembly GCA_004794655.1). NCBI lineage: Eukaryota > Metazoa > Mollusca > Gastropoda > Architaenioglossa > Ampullariidae > Marisa > Marisa cornuarietis. Next base: position 3,494,585 of record SMMW01000617.1, on the reverse strand, counting down.
CAAAACTTTTTTTTTTTTTTTTTTTTGCTATCGTGTCCTTTCCAGTGAGTTTCATTTCATTTCGTGTAGCTATTCTGTTTCCAAGAAGTTTCAGAGTTTAGTTTTATAGTAAAGAGTGACGGCGAGGATTTGTAGGCAATGGAGTAGATTTATCATATTGTTTTTTTTCAGATATCAAATAATCCAAAGAATACGTACACTGGCTACCAGGAAATGTACGAAGCTAAAAGCGTTCCACTGGTGCCAAATGCTATTCGTTAAGTTCCCTCTTTCTTGGAGTCTGCAGCAGAAAACTGCTGCCTGTAGGTAAAACTCCTAATCACACTGCAATTGAAACTTGCACCACCAGTTGTGTCAGCTGAAGGGGGCGCCAGTCTAGTGTTGCGAGTTTTTGGTGTACACCACTAGCAAACTGAGGGGAAGTAGAGCGAAGGTGGTGGACAGGAGGGGAGACATACCTTAGAGTGCCCGGATATAAACTGACGGGGGAAAATGTGGTACATGACTTGAGTCAGGTCTCGAAGCAAGCGTTCATCATGGGTGAACCCAATACTGTAACTTTAATAAGCTTTTCACAGGAAAACGATTCTTCAGTAAGTATTTTTTTTCTTTCTTTTATTAGTATCCTCATCAGTACTATTTCGTTCTGTGACACTCTTCAAACTCATTTCTTAAATGAACTTCAGAATACCTTAAAATACCTTAAAATTTTATCGATCGTTGGTGTTACGATTAAACTTACATATCTTCACTACCTTATCGCTTTTTCTGGTTGGATCTGTGTACCAGCATCTGGCGTTTATTTGTATGCCCGGGATACGTGTTTTATCGTTTTAATAAAATATTTTAACATCCCCACTACTCCTAGCTCTAAAAATTGCTCGAAGGTTTTGATTCTTCAATAGACATAGTCGATATAAAGCTTTTGCTTATATCCACTGTAAATAACGACAGTCGGGGACTTTCATACATTGAAAGAAACTCACTCTTTCATTTGAGCAGCGTTTGCTTTGCTTTGACAGAGCGCAAGCCATTCAATGGTTGCAATGTTCAAGTGCGAGAAAGAGGAAAACAAATTATTCGTGGTGATTTACGACATCCAAACCTTGTAAATTAACCCATTCAACACCAAATTTATTGTTTTACTAAAGCTGCTTTAAATGTGGATTTAATCTGAATATAACATATTATTTTTGCGTATTTTATTGAAAAGTGAATTTTGAATATTTATTGCGAGTCTAGTATGGAATGGAGGAGGCGAGTTCGTAGGGGCTTTTATTCGAAAACAGCAAAGCATAGATCCTTCTTGATGATTATTTAATCATATAGACACACTTAAAAAAGCAGTAATCAAGAAAACTATTTTTCCATTGCTGCGATGCAAGAGAAAAGATGTTTTTCATAATTCCATCCCATCCAAAGGTGCTTGTTCGAATTTTCATTAGGAAGAGTCAAAACTGCATTATTATTACATCATGGGCAATTTACTTTCTTTCATCAACTTTAGAAGTAGATTTGTGCTGTAAAATCTATTGAAGCCTGAAATAATTATATTTTTCAAAAGTCCTTAACGATAGGAGCATTTAACAATGTAAATATCGAAATCTAACAAAAGCAAAGGAAACATTAAATTCACAATTTAGGTCTTTGCCTTCCAATCAGGAAGAGCAAAACATATTCAACATTAGTACTGTTCTCACTGACTTTTAATGAAAATTTCAAAACTTAACTTGCGACACAGCAGAAGATAGAGATTTGAACATTTAGCATTTTAGGTGGGTAGGTCAGAATTCCTGCCGTGGTCAGTCTTTTTACACGGGATTGGATATACTTGTTGCTTGTCAGACAAACCGTTTTCAAAACGAATAACAAAAACAAAGTGTTATCAGCGATCACATTTTGATGACCCCACCATAAACTGAATGATAACAGGAACCAATTTGTAGATGGGAGTGGGATGGTAATTCACAGGACGAGGAAGAAAAATGACGTAGCGATGATTATTAGATTGTCGGCATTCATATTTATATTTTCCACTTCACACCTGGTTCATCATGTCAAGAGATGTGTGAAGCGATGACATGGTGCCTTTGCCTTCAATCTTGATTGATATTTGACTGGACGCTGCAATCTATACCTCCTCATGTATGGGATTGTGGTAGGGAATGGGTTAAACTCAGTCACCACTCCTCATCGTCAGGGACATACAATCGACCTCGATTTTTTTTTCTAACTAGTTCAGTGTCAGGAAGGGGTAAGAGAGAACTTCACAGTGAGAATCTCTTCAGCTTGTTTGCGCATGACTCGCATAAGTGTACATGGTTCAAACAAGTTCCCTCTTCATGGCTCAGTCTCAAATAACGCTTTATGTAACATATTTTTCTTATCCTTTTTTTAAATAGCAGTTTGAAAAGTGGTTTCGAAATACATATGGATTCCTTGATGAATGCCATTTCTGTATTTGCAATAATAAAAATGGCAGAACAAAGACACATGTTTTCATTTCTGCACCCTTACCCTCTTGCATGAAACGAAAGCTGCGTTCCCCCTTTCGTTTTTAACCGTGAGGTGAGTATTAGTGTAGTACTTTCACTCTATCACAGACGCAATTGTTGGGCGGAAGGTTTTAATGTATCAATAGCTTTAAAGATGTTTTCTTTTGAAGATGGTGTATATGCATATAATTATGGTATCTGAGTGGGTAGGTGATAGTGCACGTGTACTACACTCTCAGGTAATGTGTTAATGTAGGTGCTGTACCCATGTTATGTCTAGAGATTTGTGTACATAATAGAAGATTATTTTAACTGGTCTTGTTTATAGCTGTTATACGATGTTTTTTTTAATGATTTGACTTTGATCCAATGCATCCTTATCTGGGACAAAGCTTTCTTCGCTTTAAAGAATTTGTCTTGTTTTCCTATAGGATCAGATGCAAGCGAGCACTTACACACACACGCACGCACACGAGTCAATGTTATTCTGACGCCCAGACCTGGATGACTGAAAAAAAACTCATGCTGAACACTGACAAGACTGAAGCATAGTTCACTGGCTCTAGACGTTGCCTATCCATTGTCTCCTTCTCTAGTTTCCAATTGTCTGGCACCACAATCCCCTTATCGTCCACCGTTAATGAGAATCTTATCATTCTGAACACCTACATCTCCATGCAGTCTAATATCTACTCTCTGGGAAAAACTTGTTTTTTTCCATCTACTACGACTCTTGATGATGTCCCCGCCAAACTTGTTGTCTCTCTTCTTCTCTCACACCTGGTTGAATGCAACTCCAAATACTAGTATCCCTGCTGCCACACTCCCCCCTCCACCCTTCCACGCGTCTGCAACGATGCTGCGTGTCTGGTGCTCTGGACACATGACTGATCACGTCACCCACCCTCTCCTGCTTTGTTCCCTTCACTGGCTGCCTATCATCGACCGTATCACATATAAACTGGATTTTCTTTGCTATAAATGTCTTAACCACTGTGATCCTTATTATCATTCTTCATGCCTCACCCTCCGGACTCTGTCCCGTTTACTGGCGGATTCACTCTGACTCCACATTCCTCTGATCTGCTGGCCAGCGTGCCTTTGCGTACCCTCGTCCCTGTGCCTTGAACAATCTCCGCCTGCCTCTCTTCATGCACACACACACACACACACACACACACACACACACACACACACACACACACACACACTTTTCCTACCATACAATCTATCATTGTTAAACTTTACCTTCTCTCTCTCTCTCTCTCTTTTTAGTTCAAGTCTTTTGCGGATAAAAATCTACACTATGACGGAAATCTTAATGGTGAGTATTTTACATTTTTGGTAGCGAGGCTCGTCGACACTGTTAATTTTTGTCGTCTTTCTTTCTCTTCTCCTGCACAGACCAGTGAGGCAAACATTATCGATTATCGCATCATGTATGTCATTATAACTTTTTCCTGACTGGCCTGGCGCCGCCCATCGTTGTCCTGCACGTTGACACACAAACCTGTCTCTGTTAGCCTCGAATTCTAAAAAATGGGCACTGAGGTAGACTTTAAAAAAATTGTTGTTGTTTAATATTTGTATGCAGTGTACGTGTGTGTGTGTGTGTGTGTGTGTGTGTGTGTGTGTGTGTGTGTGTGTGTGTGTGTGTGTGTGTGTGTGTGACGGCGATTTACGTGTGTTCAGACTCATACAGTGTCGTGCCGGGTGACATGACCGAATCAATCCAACACGCATCGCCCTACTGTTGCGAGAAAAGATTTGGTGTTGTCTTGTCCCTCGATGATGGCCACTTCGCTCCGTACAAAGTCATCTGGCGTTCCACATAAGAGACTCGGAGCAGTTTTCGTAGAAGCTTGGTCTCGAATGCCTGGGCTTGGTTTTGATATCAGTAAACAGAGTCCACATGTCACGGCCGTACAGCAAGATGGGGTCTTTGAGGGATTTGTACCGCCTGCGGTAAACCTGATGCTGTTGGTACACCAAATTCTGTCAAGCCTGCCCATTCCTGTTGTCAGTGTTGCGATCCCGATGTCTGCCGTGCAGCTCCCATCTTTAGAAAGGGAGGGTCTCAGCTACTTAAAGCTCTTAACCTCCTCGAGCTCTCTTCAGGTAGATCTTTGCTTGACCCTGTCCGTTGGTCACCATCTCGTATGCAATCGTGTTGTCCGTCAATGTGTTCGTGATGGTTTGCTATTGACAGTTGCTGCCTGCTATCAGTCCATATCGTCTGTACAAGTTACATGGAGATGTCCTGGGGGCCCGTGCTAGGCTATGCAGCGCCATGCCAAAAAAGTCAAGATACTATAACGAATTTAATAATTAAATTCCAGTGATCAAAGTGACACATACAATCTCTGTAAAGAATTATTAGTTCTTCCCGATCTAGAAGTATTCAATATGGTGGCCTGCCGAACTAATCTTTCTCGTAGCGTTGTTGACCTCAGATAATTTTTAATTAATTTTCTCTTAAAAAAATTTAGTTCTCCACTGCTACAGAAACTGGTAAAATTTTGAGAGGCACTGCTGACGTGGTAAAATGGGCAACGAAGAATACACGTTCTTTGGGATTCAGTTTAGGTTTGGAAAAGCTTTCCATTGCTTCGAGTGTGGGCGATAATCAGACCATTTTTAAATTATTCAGAAAAAAACAGAGGAAGCATTTAGATCACAAGATTAAATAAGATGCAGGCCAACCGACTTCCAGAACATATATTGTAAAGATCGATCAATTATATCAGCATTTATCACACTGCTACTCTAAAGTGTAGAAGCTGTGAAAATATGAAAGAGTGAAAGTGTATAATACAACAATTTTTTCAAAGATGTATTTCGACGTTAGAGTTCATGATGAGTTCATTTTGGGGAGAGTCATAAAGTCAATACAGCCTCAGCATATAAAAAGGCAGCAAAATCCAGTGAAAGGGGTCGTTTAGTGCGATCAAGCAATTACGACTAGCATATCCTCTGTCACTGTGTGTCAATCATCTTCTTTTAAATTTTTCAGTGGGAAATCGAGCACGTGCAATTTTTTCATTATGCTTTTATGTTATCGACAGTCCAGAAATTACACAGCAAGGTAGCGTTTACAAAATTACACCAAGCGTGGAGGTGACAACAATTTACCATCATGCACGTCAAAATTTTGTTGACTGCTTGCACCCAATACCCTTACTCATTAACACCAATGTATGAACACATTATTTAAAATAAACTTTCCAAAGAACGCCAGAAATATAAAGAGTCATTTGCATGCATAACCAGCTTCCCTCACGCACGCACACACATAAAAATACATATTCAATAACGACAGGCCATTCACGTAAGTGGTACAGTCAACAAACAGATGCTGGCAGTAAAACACCAATTTGTGATGACACGTGGCACACGAAATCATTAACTATTCTGTATGTAATGTGGTGGGAAAAAACTACCCTACCTTAGCTGGGTAAATTTTGCTACTCGCAGGTAGTGGCTGAAGTTCCGTATTCATAGCCTCCGTGTGGGCCTCTTTCTCAACGAGTAACTGATCGGATTGTGCAGATGCAACAGACAATTAAAACAAGGTGCAAGTGGTGATACGACTACGCCATTACAAAAGTGGATAAATAGGACACAACGTCTTGGCTTCCGGTGTGTCTCTCCGGGGCACTGACATCGGACGAGTTGCCTTGTCCTGACGGTTATTCCTCTGCCAGTCACGAGCCAAGTATCTCATCTTGCAGCATGATTCCCATGACTCCCCTGTGCTTGTGTGCAGCTTTATAAACATACAACTATTGTGATTTGCTAAAGGGGTGGACACAAGTGACTAAATGTTAAAGAGAAGCTGCCAAAGAAACAATATAATCAAGAGATGTTCTGCTACTGCTTAAGTGACAAATATATTAGAGATATTGCAGAGAATCTCGTAAAGTGACAAATATATTAGAAATATTAAAGAGAATCGCGTAAAGTGACAAATATATTAGAAATGTTAAAGAGAATCTCGTAAAGTGACAATCATTCTTGTTGTAAGTCTGGACTCATCGATTCATATGACAAAGCTGACCGGATCCATCGTAATCTGTTACAACTACACCTCTCCTGGCTGCTGAGAACCGCACGCACGGATGAATAATTTAAATGTTGAAATTTAGCTTCCGTGTCGGTCTCTTGAACTACGTCATGGGCCTGTCTCTGAGCATCAAACCGTCTCAGTGATTGCACTGGATACTTAATTAAACAACGTCTGAGAGTTTCAAAGTTCATTCTGGCGATGGGTGAGTCTCTACAGCGTGATTTGAAACAACTGGCATAATGACTCGAACTGAAAGGTATAGGATAATTTTAAGGAAGGCTATAATATACATTCCTTCTCTCCGGGCATTCCTCGATTTTGTGTTCCGCAATGTTGTTTACAATGTTTGGTATGGTGCAACGATGTCTAGAGTCACAGCTTCGCATTTAGGACCACTGCTGTATGTAAGCACTAGTTAGTATTCAGCGATGGTTTCGTCTTTCTCTCTGTTTATTCTTCCATGCGTGTGAACACGTACAATAAAAACTTCATTAGAAAATCACTCCCTCTGCCCAGCAGAAAATCCTAAACCCAGTCTTTATGAAGTACTATTTCTCATCAGAAATTTTTTTTCACTGGAGACAAACACCGGCGACAGTAGTGTAATATATAGAGCTTGATCGTGTTAGCTCAGTAGATTGGCACGAGTTACTTCGCCATTTACACAAAAGAAGGCGCGTGTATTCCATTTGACTCGTAGCTTTTTTCCACTTGTTACGGGTCCACAGCGGCAGGTTGAAGATTTTGGGAAAAAATCTCCTTTTTTTATACTAGGTTAATGTGTGCCTGCTAAACATAAGCAGAAATTAGCCACCTGATTATACTCGATTCATGTGCGTCAGCAGCCACAGACACGGTTGAATTTGAGTGTACATATTCACACTTTAGGGTCATCGCTCTTTGCTCGCCAAGAATTGGGGAAACAAAGAGAAGCATTCCCTGTTTTATTTCCTAGCACTACAATTGACTTAGATATTATCCCTTCCTTCGCCAAACGTCGGCTTCAGAAGGCTTGTTTTTAGTGCAAAAAATGCCCTTGTCAAAACGGGCAGATAGATGCCGAGAGAAACCATGTTTCTCGTGCTTGAAACCTAGCGACAGCGTATTTGGTTATTGGCCCTTAGAGACCTTAAGATCTGGCTTGGCGTTAAAGCCAAAGGTTATTCAGAGGAACAAAGCGTTTAAAGTGAGCCTCGCACGTTAATAATGCAGCTGGAGGAAAAAATGCTCTGCCATCGAGTACTGCTACTAGGCATGTGCATCTGGACATCTTGCGTTGGCGCTTGTCATAACATTTTTGAAAGAGGAATGCAAACCGATGCTAATACACTTTTTATTGTTCTTACTTTCCTCGCCGTCTTCATCATTAAAGGTCTAGCTAAGATGCAATACTTTTAATAATCGGATAAATCTCAGTGCAAGATAAGATTTCCCGAATCTGGGTGGATACCTTCATTCCATTCTCGAGATCCACGGTTATAAACTTCGCCATGCACAGGTCAAAGTCATTAACACAGTCGTCAGGATTATACAACCTTTACGTTGTCAAGGCTTTAACCAATAGGAAAGCTGGGAAATATGTTAATGAGGCGTGTCTGTGTACAGAAGTGATGTCTTGAGTTGGACCTCTGTCTGCGCATGGTGATGTTGTTTGACATCATGTATCTCGAAAACGGATTCGGATAATAAGAGATAGTTACCTAGTTATTAGAAAAAAACTGCATCTCACTAGGCCTTCAGAACACACAGAAAACACAACGAAAAAGGAATGGAAAGATATACGTAGAAAAGGTGAAAGAAATAAAGCGAGAGATCAAGACTGTGCTCCCAGACTTGATGAAGCTGTAATTGACATGACTCACGAGGAATGTGTACATTATGTTCTAACATCACTCGTCGCTTTTAAAAAATAATACAACCATCTCTACAACTTCTTCAATGCTTGACTGCCTGTAGTTCGCCTTGTGGTTAGAACCGGGCCCCTCCCTACATGTCTGTCTCTTCCTCACAAGGTGATATCCTTTATCACTAACACAACAAATTCGTTCCACTGAGGTTGTGAGGACCTTGAAAAATTGCAAAACTTTTAAAGGTACTCCTGGAATATTCACATTACCATCTACATGTAGAGTTGAGGCAGGTTTCTACATATCTGCTTCTCAACCTGTCGATGTTGATATGTCATGTTCAGTTACCACGGGTAGGAGGTGAATTATTTGGTCCTGCTGTCCTACTAGCACAGTTATTTGTCCTTTTTTCACTCAAATGAAATTACCTGAGTGTTTACCGTCATTCAAGGGTTTTTCAATACTGCTGGCAAGTTTTTATTCGACTGAAGAATCTGCCTCTGTCCGTGTTTACACAGAAGAACAAACACCTTTTCAAGTTAGCAAGATTGGTTTATGCGACAGATGCAAAGGAGCATACAGGGATAGCTGCTTGCAATGAAACGAGGAACGAATCATGTGTAGATTGACATGAGTTAAAAACCTTTCCTGAATTACAAGAAGGTGGTTACGCTGTCGTGCTTTGATACCTTCTTTTATTTTCTTTGTGAAGAACGAAAAGTCTGAAGCTGTGTCATAGGAGACTAGAAGGATTGTGAAAAGAAACTAAATTGTTTGTCAGCTTGGCACACTTTTTTTCTGTGACTGAAAGGGCTTTAAATAAAATATAAAAAAGTTTAAATGAAATAATTTGAAAGGATAACAACTGATTTTTGAACGATTCTGTATGCACCGGGTCAGGGAAACGATTTCTTTCATTTTTAACGCAGAGATAATATACCTAAAAAGAGTCTTTATAATGCTCTTGTTACCGAATGGCGCACTGAGTTAAAAGTCTAGTGGGATACGTATTTTATTTTCTAATGAATGCTTAAGGCGCGTAGCAATGTATTATATTCTCAAATCTGGGTAAATATCCCTTGTCTTCTGTTCTCGAGGTACACGCGTATTAATATCACCATGCACAGGTCAAGGTCAACAATTCAAACGTCAGGATTGTACACAGAAGCGACTGGGAGAGCTGAAACCATAATTGGGCACGTGTGTGTGTACAGACGTGACACCATGAGTTTTATCTCTTTCTGCGCATGCTTAAGTTTGTAGGCGTGTATCTTAAGAATGGAAGTTGGCTATAAAGAGTATCTTGCGCTGAGCTTTATGCGGCCTTTAAAGCAAATATTGCACGCTAGTAGACATCGAACACTAGCGATTTCGCTCCATCCGACTCTCGTTCTCTTGGGTAAAAATACAAATTAAAAACATCTTTATTAATCATCTTCAGAAAATGTTGCGTTAAATTCCTTTTTTACATACAGCAAGTGCGTTTTATCTTTTATCTCCATGCCTCTCTAATGCTTGAGTTACCTTATAATGATTTATTTGAACGTTTACTTAGTTCTGTTGACGTGAAATAATGATCATAGCAAATATAAACAGAAATGAAATAATTTTCACAGTTTTTGTTATCTCTGCTGTCACACACACACACACACACACACACACACACACACACACAAACAAACAAACAAAAACACACACACACACACACACAAAACACAGACGCACTATGATTATACTATGCCACCTTTTTTTTCGTCTTGAAAACAAGTCATTCAGTGCATCATGATCAATTATCAGTATTTTCCCAGGGAAACGCTAGTTCACTTGGATTCCGTTGTGTTTTTTTTTTAACTTTCAAAGGTCATATACCGACATTATCTGACCTTTTGGGACAGGATGCATGCAGCCATGCTAAGTGTACCGTAGTTCAGGGGGTCAGTGTGTGAAAGACACGACCTTGACCATGCTTTCTCACGCCTACATCATACATCATAGACAACTGTGGGATGTACATCAGTGTCTTCAGCTGTTTGCCTGGTACCGCGCAATTATCACTGTAACAGTTCTAGATCTCTCCGCATAATATATTTGTATTTTTCCCCTCTTCGTCTTTCTCTAAACCTAATTTTTTTCCCCAGAACTGTAGCATACTATAAAAGTGTGTTTCTGAGGACGAAGGTGGGGAGAAGGTAGGGGCAGAAGTGTTCCTCACTCCGACAGAAGCTGCTTCTTCGTGGGTAGCACTCAGCTTCCTCCCAGCAACGCGACATATGTGTTGGCAGGATCAGCCTCTTAACTTGTTGAACTCACTGACTAGACACGCCATGTACAGTCCTGCGAACACGCCATATTGTATGCAACTATCAACAATTTAGCAACTGTAGGTTTTTCCATAGTTAGAGGAACAGTTCTGGCTAGAACATGCTGTACGAATAAGCTCATATATCTGTCAAGGAATGTGGTCCTTTGATTACTGCATCACATGTACGAGGAATTCGTCACCTAACAAAGTGGAATGTAAAACAAGAAAGTTAAGGAAATGTTTTATTTGAGTGAGAAAGGTCGCCTTGTTCTTCATGGTTTCATCAGAGGCGTTCATTCGTTGTCTACTTAAATGGTTTCAAATAAGCACTCACATTGGAACACCATTCCTTTGATTAACAAATGCATAAGTCCTGACTTTATAAGAACATTTTCCCCTTTGAGGTAGCAGACGATATGAGGGCAGTGATAATGCCGCCGAAGTTTCGTCTTAGACTTGTGCATCTCTGCTTTTTTCATGTTACCTCTATCAATGCATGAGAAATAAACTGTTAGTTACTACAGGGGTTTGTTTCATTTGAGGTTTTTAGTTGGACTTAAACATTTAGTCAGAGGTTTTTGGGTTAGCATTAAAAACAAACTATAACAAGCCAAAGTCTTTGCTGGGAACCCTCAAATTGTTAACAAGCCCAAAACAAAATATGGGCAAGTGAGGCCCTGAAAATGAGTCTCATGCTGTTAATCTCAATGACTAGTCCACTGTTCAAGTCCCACTTAGCAAAGCTGATTTCCACTTGAGACTGGCGACTTAAGAGTTATTTTTAAGTCCGCTCATGAAACCAACTACTGGAGATGGCACCTAGCAAGAGTGCTGGGTTTTCATTAGACAAACGTATATGAACGTTTGACCAAGTTCGTCAGTATTTTTTAGATAACACTTTGCTAAATTTGGTCAAACGTTGGTCCAAATTTGTTCCTAGCCTGTGCGTCCTCTTTTGTTTAACATAGCGCGACATGGCCAACGCTCACAACGCTTCTGTGTTTATGATTTGGCTGAACGTGCTATAGTGGTGTAGGTAGGACGAACTTCTTGAATGCGAAGGTTGCAGATTCAATTTCCATTGGATACGTTTGGTATGTAAGGTATTTTTGTTAACTTTTAATTTTTTAATTTAATTATTTTTTAAGCTACACAATTATTGTTGTTACTGGCAGACACATTAACAAATATAGTCTCTTATACCACGCCTACACAACAGAGACGAGGCTTCGTCACGCCGCAGTCTGGATGGGCGGCGAAAGAAGAGCTGTTTTAACGGATCTCTTTGATGGTCACGTTTTTTGTCTCAGATGCTTTTTCCTTCTTTCTCTCTCTCTTTCTAACCATCCTTTCTCTCTTTGTGTCCGTTCGACTGTGTGCCTGTCACGACGCCCCTCACGTGCACAGCGCCCAGGAGAGGGAGAGAGAGAGAGGGTGTGATGTGGACAGCCAATCAGCTATGTCCAAATGTCATTTTAAAGATGGCAAGACTATTGTGAGTGGAGGAGGTAAATTATCTAGCCCACTTGGCCTGGTCGACGCGACTGCACTACGTACGCTAATCGACGGAAGTGGCTGATAACGATAAAGGTGGAGCCACACTGTCCGACTTTGCTGAATAATACACGTGTAGAACTCGTTCGACTGTTTGCAACAACTAAAATGTGCTTTAACTTTGTCGAAGTTTGATCAGATTATGTGTGTAATTACAGCTATTTACGCAACAAGGGGAAAAACCTCCATCAAACTTTAAGAAGATCGTTGTTGAAGTCGTTCAGGCTGTTTCTTGACGTCGCTTTCATTCAGTAAGTCGAATGGTGTGATGTCAGCATATGGACTACGAGTGAAAAGTAAAGTTTTGTAATCGGTAGGCGGATAATCGATAACAGTATTGATAAAGCATTCAACTCTTGACTGATCCAGAGAATACGTGTACTGAACTTTGGGTCTATTTCAACGTGTCGTCTGATTGTCATATACGTCAGACATGTTTCTAGACATCCTTGGCTTCAAGCAGCACGTGTGTGCGTGAGACAGACATCTCTGGATACCTCAACGTTCTCTAAAGTGATATTAAGTACAAGGTAGGACTGTTAAGAGTACACGCGCTCTTTATGTCAAGAGTAGAAACACATTTCTTTAACTTACGTGGATGTCGACTCCGCTATTTTTTTTTTTTTTTTTTTTTTTAGCTTTATGTTCGGCTCTACCAAACACCGCTGTATTTACTCCCTGTTGTAATTTACAGGACAGCTTCATAAGAAAGTGTCGTGGTTTATTTTCAAATCTTGTGTTCTCATTTTGCTCCTTTTTCTTTCTTATCTTCATCTTCGACACGCTGAGCATCTTTGGCTTTAGAAATATAAAATAATGATCAGATGTTTCAGCGCAGTTCCCCGTTTTAAAGTTGGCGTAATGTGCTTGACAGAAAAGCAAAGTATTATATGCAAATATTAAAATATAGACTCGAAATGATTACAGCATACACACACAGACAAAAACAGAGATTCAATAATAAAGCAATAAAGTACAGGTGGTATATAAAGATCCGGCAGTCAAAAAGGAGAGGAAGAGAAAGACTAGTTTGAGTTTTGAGCATTTGGTCAGAGGAGTAAACAAGAGGAAGCGTTAGAAAATGTTGGGAACTTTCGTGGACGTTCGTAAGTATTGGACAATTCTATCAAATTTCCGAAAATTTACTTCGTTTCCCCAAATGTCTCAAACATGAAAATGCATGAGTACTTTACACTAGTTTCGTACAGTATGTTGATATTATAATGGGCTGAAATATAAAAAGAATACAGTAGTGACTGCATCAGTTTTTACCAAAATACAACCACCTTATCCTTTTTAAATTGTTGTGATGTCTCACAATTATAGGTTTTTAACGCAAATGGAATTAAGCGAACCAATCTCAGTGTATACGCTCGTGCGTGCGCGCGCGCGCGTGCTGGCGTGTGTGTGTGTGTGTGTGTGTGTGTGTGTGTGTGTGTGTGTGTGTGTGTGGTGGAACATCAACAATGTTTTTCAAAGGACATGTGGACCTCTGAAAGCGCGAACCTATGAAGTCGGCTGACAATACGAGACCATACACTACAATATTATACAACACAACAACTTTATTTACCCGCAAGGACAGTGAAACTGACATGTTCACTAACCAATATACAGCTGATTACACGCGAGAAAAGTACAAGAAAAACAAGAGTGAACATTGCTAACCGTAGGTACATCACACTGGGTTCACAGAGGTTGACACACTCATCACAGGCCCAGCACGTTCTAGTTTTAGAACAGGCCGTGACCTGAGGTTTTAAGAATTTACTGATACAAGTGGCTTGAGAGGTTACGGTTTCACTATCTGTGCTCTTAACCTGGCAAATGTCGGTATAAAACATTTGATCAAGTATAGCCAAGTTGTGTGTGGGGAGAAAAAAAAAACCCACCATGGGTTTTGAGGGGAATGTTCAGGACATTAAAACATTTTGGTCACCAAGACTTGTTTGCCAAAATATGGACAACATAAAAACTTTTCCAAACATAATTAAACTCTTGTCCATATTAGTTAAGAACAGTCCCAACGCAAAGACAATTTGCTGAGAGAGAGAGAGAGAGATATATATATAGACACTTTTGAGGTAAACAGAATGACCAAGATGCTGTTATAGTTTTGGACATCCCTACAAAGGGATTTCATGCGTCCGAGGGAAATTTTTTTGAACTTTTGTTTTTTGACAGTGAGGCTGTAGTTCTGGGCTGTGTGAGAGAGTATGCGGACTCCATGGCACGTGGTGGAGGTGGAGGGGGACATATAGGCAACACAGTCCTGGGACACGCCGTCAAACAAATCGCTCATGTTCTATTTACAAAAGATCGAGATACCCGCTACCTAGACATGTGGGAAGCGAAAATTATCGACACGAACGCAAGGACCTGCACACGTGACCCGCCTTAATATCGCTGCCACAATGGCTGTTAGCGTTGTGTAGCCTCCGCACGCACGCACGCACGCACGCACACATTTGCTTTGCTTCTCACCTATGCACGTTGTCTGTCGGGAGGGTCAACAGAACTGTTCAGCGCGAGAAGCAGGGCTACGTTCCACTTTCGAGAACGTAGTCGAAAACGTTTGCGACGTTGTGTTTCGTTTTACGTGGAATACACAATTGCTCCCTCGAGCAAACATTTTAATTCCTTTTGAACTTCTTACAAAGAAAACTCACATGGTGGCTAATAGACGTAAACCAGTTATGGTACAGAGTGTCACTCAGCTGGTTAGAGAAGCTAATTAGTTAAGTTGTAGAAATTGAATAAGTTTAACTCGTGTCTCTGCAGGGCTAACTTTATTCCTGATGCGCCTTGCTTTTGTCGGTAACAGATGTTGTCTTTTGTTTTACGTCTGGGAGTGAAATTATCTTTTACCTGCTGTTTCTGGTTTGCAAGCACAAACAAACAAAATGTGCCGCGCACGTCCCTCAAAGCGGAACGAATCCTGGGTCGCTGATGACGTAGGGACTCAGGCGACACGAACAGAGGTCGACACAGACACCAGGTGTGTTCGTATGGTTTGATTTGCAAACTTCACCTGCATTGTACGTCTCACATTGTGGCAACCGTTTATGCAGCGATATTTGATTGCTATATCTATGGGTGATTTTTTTTTTACCGACAAATACAATTTCTTATAATTGCCAGTGGGCCTTACTTTGCCCACGACTGAGATATAGCCATCAAATCAGCTTCAGCATGCATGGTAGGTAGATGTCGTCCTGTCACCGCTCTCAATAAGAAAGCTGTGAATTTATTCATGCAGCTGTTTCGCAATATTACGACAAGTCATTAGTCGGGACATGTTTTGTAGATATGCCGATAGCCTCAGGTTACAACTTGCACTTGACCGCGCCTGGCCTTTGAATGCCTGGCTACAGAATTTATCATGGGAGAGCTGCTTGTACATTCCAGTGTTATAAAGTACAGCGTTTATTTTCCTTCGCGATAAAAAAAGGTAACGGTCGTTCCCCGTTCCCTGACACCTTTTTCAGGTCGTTTGGATACTGGGGTGTTGGAGAGCTTCCTCTTTCTCGGGGCCAGCTTTACGTGAAGGTGGTACCACTCTCTTTTCCCTCGCTGACTTATCTTAAATAACCCTCTTTAGGGTTAAGTAGTCATTCCCGACAATTGGGTCAACTGGGAAAAGCTTGCTGCGCCACACGGGTATCGAACCGAGGCGCACCTGGGTGTGGACGCCAGAGCCTGAAGTAGTTAGGTATCTCTCTGGTAATCTGTTATTGCCAACTATCGCCCATCACTCGGTACAGGCCGAGCCGTAGATCCTTTTCTCCTCCTCCTCGTCCGCCTCGTCCTCGTCCTCGTCGTCGTCGTCGTTCTCCTCCTCGTCCTCCTCCTCCTCCTCATCATCATCATATCGTCGTCGTCGTAAGCTTCTAGTCCCAAATTCTTTTCTCGTCTTCTTCTTTAGTTTATTCCGTGGTTCGCTTGATTTACTGACTGCTCTGTGTTGAATCTATTAAAACCAGCCGCCTTGTCTCAATACGCCAAAGTGGACATCACCGAGACGAAGAAAGATGGCGGCGATGTCATGGCAACGTCCAAAAGCATCGGGACTTGCGGGCAGGGCGAACCGTCCAAGGCGAACACGGTTTGCGTGTTCTGGCGCCGGTGGCTGATGCTCACCTTGTTCTGCCTCTACTCTTTCAGCAACGCCGTCCAGTGGATCCACCTCAACATCATCGCCAACGTTCTCGAAAGATATTACAACGACAGCCTGCCAACCGACTCCTATCAGGTAAAAGAAGGGCCAATAATAATAATAATAATAATAATAATAATAATAATAATAATAATAATAATAAAATGTAAAATGTGTATAGCACATGCTCACACTCCTAAGGAACGTGCTTTTAGCGCTTGAGAACAAGAATGAGACATGGGCAACATACGATGGACAGAAGAACAAGCAAACAACATATGAACGACGGAAGGATAAGCAACAGTACTGATGACGAATAAAGGACAAATCTAAACACGTAAAGAGGGTTCAAATAACTAATACTGAAAGTATCATGATTTAGCAAACGGAGGACAAGCAGGGAAGTAGCAATCAGCGGAAAAGGGGGGGAAGGGCGTCACAGAGGACTGGAATTGTGGAAACTGTTGTTAGGAGTAATGCTGAAGGAAGATGTGCGTTTTCAGTGCACATTTGAAGGATTCAATGGTGGGTAGGTGGCGGATATGGAAAAGGAGAGAGTTCCATTGTTTCGCTGCACAGTAACTAGAAATCAAGTGAGCATATGTTGTTGTTCTGGTGACAGGAATAATTAGCAGAAAGTCATCAGACGAAGAGCGGAGTTATCTAGTTAGGGAGGTAAGGGAAATTCAGCGAAATAGTCAGGGCAGGAGCCAGCAAAGAAATTAAAACACATCACAGACAGTTTGTAATGAATGCGAAAACGGATGAGTAGTCAGTGTACAAAACGAAGGAGAGGAGTGACATGGTCCCGTGTCCTTGCTCTAAGCACCAGACGTGCGGCGGAGTTCTGTACTTTCTGGAGTTTTGTGAAGAAGGTATGTGAGAATAATAAAGCAGTAATAAAAGACAGGTATTTGGCAAGTGATGATTTGTAGATAATACCAATGTTACCCCCCAGGTGTAGGACAAAGCAACGATTCAAGGCAGCAACCTACAGGAGTTAGATCGATACACAATCTGTTGTCGACTTTCTGTTTAAGCCACGTTTCAGTGATGATAAAAATATCAAGGCGGTGATCTGTGACAATTTCAACATGCTTCAGTGACGATACAAACTGAACATTGAAAAGCCCAGCATGAGTATTTAGTTGTCGTGTGAGGAAAGCTAGGCAGTCTCCTGTTCTCATGCAACCTTGTTGATTTGGTTGGTTGTGTTTCTAGCTGGTGTTTCGGGTGATGAGAATAACTAGTTCACTTTGATCATGCCGATGCTGGTGCCGATTGTGTGATTTTAGACACACTAAATGCTCACAAGGCTTATTTTGACAATTTTTTTTCACTGGATTCTCTTTGATGAAACATTTGCAGGATATTGATATCAGAGCAACAAGAACTGCTCGATTCAATAAAATGAACGTGGCCCATTGTGACAGTCATGGAAATGAAAAAAAGAACGAGGATCATAGGACTACAGATCTGATTCGCGGAATGAAATTTTGGCTGCCAGCTGGAACGACAACAGCTGTGTAAGACTTCTATCTAACCATGAAACAATGGAGCTTCTCTCACAGGTTAAGCGATGGAGTAGGGCTGAGAAGAAAGATATTCAAGTGCTCCAATTCAAACTGATCACAGGGTATAACTAGCATATGAAGGTAGCTGGACAAGATGGATTGGAACATCCAAAAATACAGAATCAGAATATGGGGTGGGTGAGTGGTACGTTACTTACCAATAGCATTGATGTGGCATTAGCGAACACCCATGCATTGTATTGTCTCACAAATGGTACAGCCCCACCATCTGGATTACAGAAGGAAGGTTGCCAGAGCGAATCTTGGTCTACCTTCACCACTCTCTGATCCCAAAAGGGCTGGGCGGAAATCTTTCCCAAAATCATCAATCCATCGTGTCCTAGTTTACATCAGAACATTTGGATTTCACTGTATCCAACGCACAGAAATGCACGAACAGAGGAAATGTGCAGTGTGTAAGAAAAATGCAAGAACACAATGCTCTATATGTAATGTGGGACTACATATGGACTGCTTTCAGGAATGGCATCAGAAATAGACGGTGTGTGCCATGATCCCCATTTGGGGATCGGACTAAAATTTGAAATTACAGACAGAATGCTGATGATGTAATTGAAAATAGTCGTTTTTCTTATTATCTGCACTTGAAATTATTAGGAATAAAGTAAAAAATATTGAGAAAAAAAATTGGCATTTAATGCGTTAGGGCAGTCTAACAGCTTTTCTTTAACTCGCTGCCCTTGTCCTTTTCCAGGACACTTTGTAACCGATTTTCACCCACTTCTCATCGTCCCAGAGGCCTGAAATATTCACCAGCTACTCATTTCCGGTGGCAATGCAATATTCAATTATTTCAAGCAGTCCACAAGTAGCAAAATAATTTTAATACATTTGTAAATTTTGTATGAGAACATATAGGCCTAATAAGGGGAGATAAGTAACCTCTCCACGAGGATTAGTAGGCTATAGGCTATCTCCCCTAATATGGAATTTGATAGAAAAGCTATAACAAAATTCAAACATGCAATAGTTCTTTCTCTTCAATGATTGCATTAAAAAAGAAAACAAACAAACAAACAAACAAACAACTATAAAGTTCGTGAAAGTTGTCAAGCAGTTGTAGACTGTAGTAAATGTTGGGTACTCGACTCGGATTATGGTATCAGAACGTCAGGAATGTATCAAACTGATTTTCTCTTTAGTACAAGTTATTAAAGATCTAATCATCACAAACTTCAAAATTATCTATTCATTGCTAAGGTCATTAATGAAAGAAAGTTAATTATAGTCCCTCACACTTTTATATTTTGTTATATGTATTAAAGAAAATCCCGAGACATAAAGGAAAAAGCTTATTTTACTCTTTCAGTGCCTTTTAAATTAAAGTATGCTTAAACTATTTTTTTTACTTATTTTAGTTTTCTTTTGTGACGCTTTCAGCGAATGTTATGTCAATTGTACTGAACGTCTGAGGTTCATGTAATTGTAAGTTTGAGCTGAAGGGTCTTAAATGACATACTCTTGCTTATTTCCTTTAACTGCTCCTTAATTTCTTTTTTTTTTCTTTTTGTCTTTTTTTCCTTCTTTCTTTGATGTCTTAAGGTTTGAGAGTTCTAACAAAGTTTTCTTTATGGATTAGGTTTTTAGAATTTTTGGTAAGGGCTCATGTCAGTGGATGGCTAAGGTTTAGGTTAAAGATGGGCTAGTGGACATAAGCAATACATACGTTTGATTATTTTTTTTCCAGCATTAACGCCGCTCTACCCTAAAATCCGAAGAAATACACTAGCATTCACATTTTAGGCAGTATTAATCCACTGGATTATTCCAGTGATGTTGTTTTGTCAGAAAGTTAACAAAAAAAGAAGGAATTTATTTACTTAAAATCACTGGTCAGAGTTCGGCTGCTGATCTAGGCGTCTGCTACTTCTATCCACAGCGTGCCACTGCGATAGACTGGCTGTCGATGGTGTTCATGCTGGCCTACATCCCTTTGATCTTTCCGGCAACATGGCTGCTGGACAAGCGCGGACTCCGCATCTGCAACGTGGCGGGGTCCTTCCTCAACGCGCTGGCGGCCTGGCTGAAATGTGCCAGCGTTGGGCAGGTGCTTAACATCCTCTCTCCTTTCTTGTTAGCAGCCTGGGGCCAGTTGCACAACATGTTTCTAAACCTTAAAACTGTTCTTAAGAAGCAAAATCTCTTCTCTGCCATTTAGATGCATCGCACAAGAACATATAAAACATTGTACTGACAGGACGGAAAGTCAGACTTTAACAACTGTATCTTACTTACAGCAGTTTTAGTTTTAAAAATTCTAAAATTGTGGTGTGCACTTTAAACTGATTATCTAAATAGATTTAAGGCCTAAAAGTGTTTAAAATTAGAAATGTGTTGTGCAACTGGCCCCTGG
Source organism: Marisa cornuarietis (assembly GCA_004794655.1). Taxonomy (NCBI): domain Eukaryota; kingdom Metazoa; phylum Mollusca; class Gastropoda; order Architaenioglossa; family Ampullariidae; genus Marisa; species Marisa cornuarietis. The sequence continues at coordinate 3,474,217 of SMMW01000617.1, read as the reverse complement.
TGTCTGTAAATAGTCTGTCTGCACTCTGATCTACTGGACTCTGTAACTAGTTGAAGCCAACGCGAAACTTACTGCTCCTAACTTCCTATTAACCAGTATGAAGCATCAACAGACTGACACATGCCTGCTTAATTTCGAAATCAAAGCAGGGACAGCAGAACAAACAAACAAACAAGAGAACAAACAAACCCAAAACTGAAACAAGACAGTATACGAAATATAGTGACAGAGCATTCCAGATACGAATTCACTATCGCTTTCAGTATAGTTCCAGTATAGTGGCCTGTCGGCGTTACTCAGAGCCATCCAGGGTCTGTCCATTAGTTTCAGATCAGTGTACCTCACTTACCCGGTAGCATTTCCTGATTTCTTCTTTTATCCTGACAGAAAACATCTTGCAGATATACTTAAGATTTGCATGAATATTGTAGTGTGCTGGAGTATGGAGGGACTAAGAGATAAACTGTTTGCTTGTGGCGATAATGGACATAAAAATAACTGCAACTTGCTGCAAACATAGCTCAAAGCCTTTGCTTTGAATTGCAAATATTCAAGCATAAAATGTTTTGAAGACAAATGTGGTCACTTTTTATGAAATTTTGTCCCGAGACAATAAAACTTGTGACCAACATTCCGGTGATAATTGTAATGCAATAAAAATACAATAACATACAGCGATACAAAATGTCCGAATTGCAGCAATTGATTTGCAGAGATCGATTTTGCACGAGCTTAGGTAGAATCCTAGCAGGACGAGGCTTGTAGGAAGGTTGTCTTAAGAGAAACCCACTTCTCGTTTCACAGAACCTGTTTGGGGTGTTGATGTTCGCTCAGACTGTGGCGGCCATTTCCCAGATCTGGGTGCTGGGGATCCCTGCACGCCTGGCAGCAGTGTGGTTTGGCCCCAATGAAGTGTCGACTGCCACTTCCCTTGGAGTCTTCGGCAACCAGGTGAGATTTTCAGAATGTCTGTCCGTCTGGTCACGTGTCCGTTACGCCATTGTCGTTGCCATTTCACGCACACGCGTTCCCCCCACTCCCCACCCAAAAAATCTTTACAGTTCCGGTTAGTACTATTTGTAATAGCCTTACACAAGCTATCGACATGTGTATGCTGTATCCTTACATCTGGTGTTTTATTTCTTGTTCTAACCCGCTACCTGTCAATGCACAGGTGGGCATAGCCGTGGGCTTTCTCACGCCGCCAATCATTGTACCGAACTCCGAGTCCCTAGACACCATCGGCACCCAGTTGAGATACATGTTCGTTGGCACTGCTGCCATCACCACTGCAATATTCCTGCTTATTCTCATCTGTGAGTCTGGACACACGAGTCCGCTGTTTACTATTACCGATGAGAAAGTCATGACACGGACCTAATGTTCATTGCTAACAATCAGAAAGAAGAATAGAAGTATGCATGGAGAGAAAAAGAGAAATTTAGAGAAGGAAGAGATTTAGAAAGAAGAAAAAGATAAAAAGAAATGAAAGAAACAATGAAAGAAATATCGAGAGTAAGAAATAAAAGAAAATGAATGTTATAGCTTGTTCTTGAGCGACGTTTAGTAAGAGAAAAAGAGAGATTACTAGAGGTCTAGCAAGTAAACGTGCGGTTCATTGTCGATTATTTGTACAGACAGTGGCAAGCGAAATATTGATTATCGTTGATGATAAGTGTTTCAGAATCAGCCACCTGTACCGCCTAGTCGTGCTCAGCAGCATCAGGTTGAGATGGAGGTCAACGCAAACTATGGAAAATCTCTTCTCAACCTCCTCAAGAATAAGGGGTTCATCGCTCTGACCCTGTCATACGGTGAGCTGTGATGATGATGATGATGATGATGATGATGATGTCGTCTTGTAATGCGCCAGTTTCCGCATCTCAGACATACGCTCAATGCGCAGTGATCCCAACAACCACCAGACTGCAGCAGTCTGGTCCTCAGTCTCCCAAAGATAAAAAGACATAGTCTTAAAGTACTTGTTGCTTTTTTAAATAAGTAGCGACGACGACGACGACGACGACGATGATGATGATGATGATGATGATGATGATGATGATGATGATGATGATGATGATGATGATGATGATGATGATTTTTTTTGCAGGAATGAACACTGGCTCGTTCTATGCAATATCTACTTTACTCAACTCTATCATCCTCGATTATTTTCCTGTAAGTGCTGAATTATCACCTAAAAATACACCGTCAAGAGTGAGAAAGAACAAAAGAAAGCAAAGAAGGGATAAAAGGCCTAGTTGGGTGTATTTTGTTTAATGACTGGGTAAAATTCAGTGCAAGATTTTTTTCCCAATTCTGGATAAGTACCCATTCCGTTCCCGAGATGCACGCTTACAAATATCACCATGCAGAGAAAGAGGTCAAAATCATACATGTTTGTATGTAGATACACCGAATTAACCTTTGGTCCCAGCTCGTCCATTAGCTGAGGTAAACGCATCCATTTACAGTCCTGTGTATCTCGAGAACAGATGGGGGTATTCACCCAGATTTGCGGAAATGGTATCCGTCACTGAACAGTCATTAAAGAAAAATTGTGCCCAATTAGTCCTTTAAAAATATTTTTTGTTATTGCCTAGCTAGAGGTAAACCTAACATTAGCCAGTTTCGCAGCAGGCAGTTCTAGATGTTGCACCTGTTTAAAAAGTTGATGAAGTTTCAAAGGGCTGCTGTGGACTGACAGATAAATGTAAAACGATTCTGGACGATTCTCCAACGCAAGTGCTTCACTCAAGAGGGAATTACATTTGTACTTGAGAATTCAGTGAACGAAGATCCGCCTTCCAGAACTTCTGCAATCATAAGCCGATGATTATCGATACCAATTCTTGCTACTTTGCTCACGAGTTTCTTTGAGTCTCAGAACTTATAGAAGTTGAACTAGCTTATGCTTAAAGCAATTCGTTAAACATTGAGAGGACAAAAGAAATAACAATGCTGATTGTTTATATATAGTTTTCTTTCTCTCTGTGCGCGTGTGTACCTGCACACACACAATACACACACACACACGCACGCACGCACACACACACACACACACACACACACACACACACGTAAATTGCCTCATTGAGCTTGAACTCTGAGTTAACGTTTTTCTCAGGGAGAAGAAGAAAATGCTGGAAGAATCGGCCTGACTTTAGTTCTGGCTGGTATCATAGGAGCTATCGTAGCGGGAATATGGCTGGACAGGACGAGGAGTTTCAAGTGAGTTAAAGGTCACCCATTTCTGTCTATGGTGATGCCTGTAGGCATGCATCTTGAAAACAGCAGGGTAATATTCGACAAGATTTTGGAAAATGGTATCTTGCATTGCGCTATACCCAATCAGGAAAGAATTTACATCACTGAAACCTTTCCCATACAAGCTACATCTTAACAGCGCAGAAAAACGAAAACACTTATTTTGTGCCAATAATGTCTCATCTTTTAGAAAATGTAATACACAATATAGGGATTTTCAAACTTCTAACACTGTTCCTCTGTGATAGTTAAATTGTGTTCTGTTGTGAACAACGGTTTTGAAAAAATATACACTATACAACAAGACAAGAGTTCAGGAATAGATGCCAGTGGTATTTGTGGAGAATAATAATACAAAATACTGCACCCTGCCGAGGAATAGCTTTATTTACCGCCATGTAATGAAATAGTTCCGTGGCTGTCTCTTTTTTTCAGAGGAACGTCACTGGCTATTTATTTGATTACAACTGCTTGCATGGCTGCATTTACTGGGACACTTCATCTCAAACATCTGTGGATTGTATTTTTAACATCTGGACTTCTAGGGTATGACAACAGGCTGTGGCTATGCACATCGTGATTGAGTGTCTGTTTGTTAAAGTTGATTTATTTTCGTATTTTTGTGATGCATGTAGTTGTGAAGAGAATGTTAATGTAGCAACATCTTCTGTAGAATGCACTAACATGTGGGTGTGTCAGCTGCAAGTGAAAAAGAAGCTAAATATTTAATTATGTGTAGAATAATTGAACGGCATTCCATCCCTGTGGGTTGTATATTATTGACCATTTATTTCTCGACTGACTTATGAATGGTTTACATGTTGCTGTTTGCTCTCAAAACAGTAAGTGTGTGCTGTATGCGTTGTGGTGTCGGTTGCAGGCTAACTATGACTGGATACCTCCCTGTAGGGTTTGAGTTCGCCGCAGAGCTAACATTTCCAGAGTCGGAGGGCACGTCTTCCGGTCTCCTGAATGCGTGTGCGCAGATATTTGGCATCATCCTGACCCTGGGGATGCGCGCCATGATGGAGAGAGTCAACACTATGGCCGCTAACATCACTGTTACTGTCATCTTGCTCATTGGAACAGTGATAACAGGTGACTGGACCTGACAGAGATACCAACATCTCGTGACGTAGCTTGACGTGGCTTGACGTGATCTCGATTCCTCGGTTATAATTCATACTTAAATGCAGACATGATCGACATTTCTTGAGATATAACACCACCTACTATCTTGTGACAAAAATGCACATGATCTAGCTTCCTCAGCTATCTGCTAGATTGTAACATGATTATGATCTAGCAATCTTAACTAGCTTGCGACATGATTAGATATGGTCTAGATACCTCAGTCATATTGTGACGTGTCTGGCCTGATCTCGACAGATCACTCCATTTAAAGAACTAATTATTTCAAATTATTTCAGCATAAACTACCCTGATCTTTCTGAATTCGATTCCTTAGGTTAAAAATGTTAAACATTTTGTTCAAGCACACTAACCTTAACCCTGTTGAAATACCACAGCAACCAACGCTGTCCGCAGCTTGGTATCACAGGTAAAGCAGGTTAAGATGGAGTCGAATTTTGAGCTGGTATTCATGAATCACGTACACCTAGCCTGTTGCCATATCGGAGCTAAATTGGCGAACTGAAGATAATGGCACAAACTCCGAGTTCATGAGCTCGGGTTGGCCTATTCTAATCACTTTACCGGCCGGTATTTTATCGAAGGTGTACCCTTCCGATAACTTTCTCCCACGCAGGGTAAATATGGGGAAGATTGATTTAGTTTAACAAAAGCAAATAGTGAAGCTTTCTAGACTAAACAAATACACTGGACATATTATTGTGCAAAACAATTCTGTTAATACTGTTTTCATTGAGTTCATAACCTGAGAGTAGCGGGCCTCATAAAAAGACAAAATTGAACTTTGAAATCGGTATTGTGACTGTCGGTTTTCTTCGTTGATCACTCGTTTCCGAACGAAAAATCTAATACCTTTATTATTTGGTTAAAATAAATAAATTCGACTTGCCGTAAGTTTAGTGATTGCTTTTTCTGTTTAAAGTTTTCAGCTTCACCCTATTTACCCCAAAACGCATGCGCAATGACGCCCTGTTTCGGAAGTTACAGATATACTGGTCAGTTAGGTAACTCCTCTGTGGGTCATAAATCGGAAGTTAGTTTACCTGTCACGATGGCTTAACGAACTGCTTCCTTATCAAAGTTCAGGGATTTGACCTATGTGTACATTGTTCATAAATACGAGCCATGGTCCTCAGGTTCGGTCCCGGGTATGTAGAGAGAAAAGGGGTAGAACGAAATTATTATTATTATTATTATTATTATTATTATTATTATTATTATTATTATTATTATTATTATTATTATTATAGGCTTTATCAAGGCTGACTACAGAAGACAGGCAGCAAGCAAAGAGGTGAGTTAAAAACAGTTTGATGCAATTATCTGACATATGAGGAAATACTGTTTAGTACTGTTAGCAGACACGTGACAAGTACATAAAGTAGTTTCAGAGCTTCTGGTTTGTAGTTCTTTAACAGATTCTTGGTGCACTGGAAAATCTTTTCATGACAAGTCGTTTATAAGACTGGTGTTGCAGTAGCTCAGTAGTAAAACGCTCGTTTGTCCCCAGTTCTCTTATTATGGTAAAGTCATATGTTCTTTTCTCGGGACGAGCTCTCTGTATGTAATACCTGCTTTTTTCCAGGTATTCCATTTTTTTCCACCTTTCAGAGATAAAATTTGAAACCGTCTTCAGACGGAAACACTTTCCCTTCAAATCAATCAAGCACCCATTTATAAAAACATTCTGTAGGCACGAGGAACCATTTAAAAGGATTGATTGATTCATTCATTCATTCCACCCGTTTGCAGATGGCATTGCAGGCTACCAGCATCGAGGTGGAAGCTGAGCTGCCCGCACTCAAAGAGGAAGGCATCGACAATAAAGGCGTTGACTCTACTCCTGACTCCTAGGATGCGCAACAGGCTCTTCCATCCCCGCATCCCCTCATTCGCTCCCGTCCCACTTGACGCTGCGTTAGTTCGTGCCGTCCTCACGTCGTCCTCATGTCTTTCTTACGTCAACCCCACGTCCAACGTTGATTGACTCAATTGCACGTGCGGTATTTACAGAAAGGGTTCCGCACATGAACTCAGGCTTACAGTGTGTTGCTACAATGGACCTTCATTTACTGATTTAGTGTCTCTCGTTCGTTGCCTCTTTGCTCTATCATAGGAGTGACCAATCGTAACGAACCTAACAACGACGGCTCTCTCTTCCGTTTTCTGTCAAAATGGTGGATCTTCCTAACGTAGAAGAAATTGTAGAAGTGAGTAATTAAGCTTTTCTGTCATCAGAACCTTGTTAAAGAAGATTGATTGCAAAATAAACAGTATTTTCTGTAAAACGTATTGTTTGTTTATAGAAAACGCATTTAGATTTTTCAACAATTTTATAATATAAAAAAATCGTCACAAGCGATGCTATTGACTTGTTTTACCACTAACAATTTAAAAAAACATTGTTTTTGATTTTTTGGAAATAATTGTATAGATTTTTCTGTTACGAAAACAAAACATCTACTTTAAGAATTTATTTAAGGTATGCAAACAAAGAACCGGAAACACGAGGCCTGTCTAAAGGAAAGCCGAGACTTACACCGGACATGAACCTGAGTCACTTATCCAGTAATGAAGGTCCGTGGTGCTACTGTAATCATGTATTGAACCGTACGGCGAGAGGCGAGCTGTAGGTTCATCCAAGGTGGAGAGTAACAAGCTTTGTCGACGAGTATTTTCAGCTCCTGCTGCTTTGGCAGCCAAACACTGACGACATGATGGCAGTGTACGGATGCTTCGCAGAAGAAATAAAATGTTTGATATCGAGTATGATGCTGAAATGATATCGAGTATGTGCGACATGAATGCAGCCAGTCTCTTCGCTTTCATTTTGTTTTATTCCTGCTTTTTGTTTGAGTTATTCACTGGTTTTAATCTTTTATTACCTGACTTCTAATTTATCACGTATGAAGAAACTCTGCAACATTGGTTTCGTGAAAAATTCTGTCACCGATAACGAGATATTGTGTTAAGAAAGAGGAGGACAAAATCGCTTCCTGTACTTTGTGTTAATTTTGATATTTATGTTCGCAAAAGTACGATTTTTCCTTCTTGACAGAAATACTTTCAGAACAGAAAATCTATTGTAACGACGGAAAATTTCTCCTTGTAGAGGCTCGGTTGGTCTTTCACGAATTAACTGCCCTTCAGGGGCCATAGTGATGAAGTGTGGGTAAACCTTGTCGTGAGCAACAAAGGGAGCTCAAGAAAAAGCGTCTTGTCTCCATGGTTATAAAACGGTGTCCAAACAACCCTGGTGTAGTGCTACCCATGGAGCTATAGTTATAAGCCAGCGACAAAGTGCCCTAGGGCAAAGGGACTTCGGAGATAAGACGCTTTCCACTAGTTTTTCACTTTGCCCCCTAGAAACGTTTCTCCTCGCTTCATAACTACGAGCCCTGATTTGATGCTGAAATTTAGGCTATGTATGAAAAAAATGTCAAAATTATTTTTGTAGAAAAACAATTTTCCTTCACAGATAACAGATTTCTGTCAGCTCTCTTTTTTCTTTTCCAGTTACATCTCTCTTCTGCGCGTAATTACACGCATTTCATGGTAGGGAACTATCTTTATTTTAAATCAAATCACTGTCGTTTTGAAACGCTGTGCACTTTGGAGATGTCACCGATATGCCAAACCTTGCAAGCATTACAAAAACAGTCATGAAAATTGATATTAATGTCTGTATAATACTTGTGTATTCGTACCAAAAATCCCTGTCAGCTTAATGTTTTTAGCTGAATAATATTCACTTTTATATAGTTAAATAATACTTGTCTCTTGAAGACAGTCCTAACGGCAGTTTATATATATATATGTATAAAACAGAGATATTCCACTGATATTTTCATACTGCTGTTGTACTTATTTAATTTTTTTTTTAACGAGAAATCCTTTGGTATGTTACACGCTAGTGCACATATAGCTGATGTTATATTAATGATTTTTGTACTCTTCTAAAGTATTTGATAAATACAAATTCCCTGGTCTATGAGTTTGCACATTTTGAACTTATTCCTTGCATTAAAGCATGTGTGTGTGTGTGTGTGTGTGTGTGTGTGTGTGTGTGTGTGTGTGTGTGTGTGTGTGTGTGTGTGTGTGTGTGTGAGAGAGAGAGAGAGAGAATGAGAGCAAAAGAGCAACAGACAATTCAACAGAAATGTAAAAAATGAAATTAAATAATTATAATAATTAATAAACGAAGGGCTATGCTCTTAGCTCTTAAGACAAATAGGATAAACACTTATTCAGACAAATATTAAAAACGAAACATAGACGACACAAAGAGGAATCAAGGATTTAACTATAAGGATGGAGAGTGTCATAAATCTGCCGAGGAAGATGAGCAGGTGGACTAGTCAATTGACTATGTTGATTGGAGGAGGGAGTGATGCTCAAAGAAAGAAAGGAAGCGAAGAAATGTAACCCTACAGGTCTAAGGCTGTAAGTGTTGCTTGTAGAGCAGGTCGTGTTGGGTTCCTAGTTGTATTTATCAGATATATATATATAATACATGATATATTTTAATAAAAATGATGAGAAACAAAGCAGACATGTTGGATGGTCGCTGGCTTAAAGACATTTGTTTGTTCTTATCCTTTGCGGAGCTAGAGATGTGAGGTTCACCTTACCTGCACTGCAGCTATTCGCCGCCACAATAACTATGAATACTGTAGCCACAAAGATCGCCCAACCTGTCAGCAGATTATCGTGAGGTAGTGAATCAAATGCTTTCTCAAATCAAGAGAATGAGTGGACTTTCCTATACTTTTTAAAGACATTTCTTCAACTTTCAAGGTTTTTATTTTTCTACTGCACCCTTTAGTTTAATGTGCAAGTACATCTCGTCTGACTTAAATAAACTTGAATGTTTAATATCTCGACCGGGTGCTTAACCTACGTGTAGATGATCCGCGATTGCATCCTGTCGTCACGTGACCACAACTGAGATAAGAGCAGATAATCGAAAATGTGCATTGTGGCTCTAATGACCTTCAGAACAGGAAGTAATAATAATAATAATAATAATAATAATAAATGAAGATTTTTTATAGCGCATATTCCCACTCATAGAGAGCATGCTCTTAGCGCTTAAAAACAAGGAAGAGACATGGACTAAATGGACAGAACACGAGGGCGTAAGAATAAACGACAGTACTGACGACAAACAGATAACAAGGATGGAAAACACAAAAAGACACCAAGTAACAGAAACATAGAAAATATAGCGATTCTGCAGAGAAAGATGGGTAGACAAGTCGCAAGAGCAGAAGGGGGGAGGGTAAGAAGGACAAGCATTGTGTGGACTGTGTTAGGAGTAATGCTCAAGGAAAAGGTGCGTTTTCAGTATGGGCAGACTAATTGCTGGATGGACTGGTAGACCATATTTGACAAAAGTGCGCGATTCGGGTATATCAGCGTGGTTTAAGGAACGTGGGAATTGATACGGGAGAGTAGCTATACGGAAACATAGAGATTTAGGAAATATTTCTCAGCGCCTCAGTGATTTCGTGATGCACAAAGCGCGGACAGAAAGACGACTCAGTGTTGTTACCGGCTGTGTGGCCAGCCCTCTGTATACGACCAAAACAGTCCTTGCTACAGGCTCTTACATGGGGTAGACAAAGTTCGGGCAACAGAATATATTACGTAAATAAAGACTGAAGTTAGAGACATGCTGCTCGTCTGCACAGTAATGTAGACAAGTAATAGTAGACAACTGGAGGCTTAGTCTTCCGTGCAATAATGAAGTAGATAAATAACAGAGGTATTAGGCGTCTAAGCAATGATGTAAACTAGGGTTAGAGAAAAACTTAACTGAACTAATAGAATGTCAAGAAGCTAGCACTGGTTCGTGATCCAGGCTGAAATAATCTAAGGTCTTGTTGTCTGTACAATGTTGTAAAATAGATTGGTATCAGAAATAAAGTAACAAGCTAATTCCTTTTGTACAATGACAAATACTGAAGTAACAGAAAGTATAGTCCTCTGTATAATAAGGCAGATTGCATGCCTAGTCATCTGAACAACCACGCAAGCATGCAAACCTGTCCTCGAGAACACGACACGCTTTTGACGCTTAAAGGGAAGCTACCGTCAACGTAGCGTCAACTTCGTGCCAGCAGTTGTCTTCCCATCGCACAGTTTTACAAGGTGCGAAAGGAAGCTTAGTTCCATCAGCACTAAGATCGGAGAAGTTTTTATTATTAACGCTGTGTTACAGTGTTTGGGTAAATTTTACTCGCTGCTTCGTAAAGCATGGCCATCTAGAATAGCATGATTAAATAATTACTGCGTGTATCAGAATGAGGAAAATATAGCGATCGAAAGGTCCAAGGCATAAAATGTTATTTTTAAACTTCATGATTGACATAAAAAGTTGTTTAAGGGATAGAGACTTGTTTAATCGTGACAAAGATAGCAAACATGATGCGCAATGAGCGGCTCTCTTACAATCTATTAATTTTCTTCCTTGTCCGTTGTGAGATGTCGGAATAGAAGATCGGTGGAAAACAGAAACTACAGATACCTTGTCACTCAATCTTTTCATTTGTGTGTGCGTGCATGCGTGCGTGATTGTGTGCCTCTGCCCGAGTGTCTGTAGCTCGTGCATGTGTTCCTCTGTTCATTCTTCTGTTCCTCTTTCCAAATGCCATATACACGTGCTCGAGTGACTTCTGTGTCTGTATCCCTCCCTGTTTCATTAACACGTGTGTATGTAGGTTTGTTTGTGTATTGTGTGTGTGTGTTTGATTAGCTTGTGTGTTTATATGTCTCGCTAACAGGTGTGTGCATGTGCAAAAACACGTACGCGTACATGTGTGAGCAAATGGAGTCCTGGGTTTTTACTCGACACCTTAAAGGCCAACCCGATTACTCAGCAAAAATCGCTGGAAACAGAGCACAAAGTATCACAAAAACCTGTTCCGGTGGTTTTTCATGACAGAGAGGCATGAAAGATTTTATTAATATTTATTAATATTTTTCTCTAAAGCACACCTGGATTTGTCGAGAAAACAGGAAGTGACGAAACGAACGTATTTCTAAAAATAGCACCGTTTGCACTAGCATAAGTCGAAGAGAAAAGATGCAATCCTCGGTAAAAGAAAACTGACGAGGACACTCACAGGAAGTTAGTTTGTACTCATGAAGGAAATCCTAAAGATAATGGCAGCAAACGCCAGTGGATTAACTTTGTTTAAACGTGCCATGCGAACTTGGTCCCCACATCGTACTCATGAATTTGCTCAAAATATTTCAAAATTGATTGTTATTCAGCTTCCTGCTAGATAAGGTATTTGAGAGGTTATTCAAGAAACCCGCCTTACCTGCATTATCTCGGTGACATCGTTCTCACGTGATCAAGTCGCCCCTATTTCCTGTGTCAGTGATAGTCCCAAGAGCACGACCAGCCATCGGGCCAGCAAACAATACAGCAGATAGTCTCACCTGTGCGAGCGACTTTTGTGTAACACCGTCACTTGGTAACAGCCGGGAACCGGAGCGACACCGACTAGTGACTGTCCCCATCCGACACACTGGAGGTGTCATAGAAGTTAGGGGGGAATCGGAGGCTGGGGTTGACTGTGTCGGGAATCAATGTACCTCACAATGTATCGGATCTACATTATCTTTCTGCTGTTGCTACCAGTGGCCGTATCAACGGTAAGTGGATTGTCACTGTTCTCGATTACTGATCCTATGAAAAGAGAAACAGCCTGCCAGTTGGCAGTTTTCTTTTTGCAGAAAGTGACAAACACAAAATAGAGAGAGGAAAGAAAGAGAGTGTGCTAGAGAGAGATAGAGAGAGAGAGAGAGTAAGATATACAGAGAGAGAGAGAGAGAGCAAAGAGCAAGACAGCAAATTAACATTGGATATATGGAGTGGCGTATTAAATCACAGAGAAGGAAACATTAGACGAGAAGGGGAAGAGAGAGAGAGAGTGCGAGAGGAATAACGAAAGGGATAAATGACGGAAGGGAGTGTATAGAAAGAATTTTGATTCTTTATTGATACGTGACCTAGAGAAAGAGAGAGCAGGGGAGAGAATGTTCTAAAATTACAGAAAATCCATAGGCAGACTATTGTCTTTATATTTTATGTCACCATCGCTACAGAACATGAACTAACAAGGAACCATATTAATGCGGAGAAACCTCGCTGTGATAAGCATGATGATGATAAAAAACGCTGTTTTATAGCTAGAAAACTAAACTGTGTTTAGAAGTAAGATGTCTGTTCCTGTGACAGTCATCTCTTCGTCGGGGTTGTGGCAGTCTTCGTAAGGACGCCGATGGTAGCGACAACTAGGAAGTAGTAGATGTGGTAGTGTGACGCTCCTGGCCGCAGAATCTACTGTAAAATGTTTTTGTCGTAATCTAATCGCCATATCACTTTAGGCTGAACATTATTCAAGCTCTTGGTGGCGACATCAACAAGGATGTCAATCGTGCAGCTCGCTTACTCAGAGAAATCGGAGGCGACTGGGGTCCTGTACAGGTGTTTAAAGACCGAGCTGTTACCTGGGAAGTTAGTCAAAGGACGGGAATTTATTGTCAGCCTACAGGACACGGACGTGTTTATCTGTTCATTATAACTCATTCCTCGCCTTTTGACAAGCAGATATCACAGACAGTGTAATCTCACACCGAAGAAAGCCGGTCACATGGGTCGTGACGGTATCGAGCTGATAACAGGGACGCTCTCCGCCAAGTAACTGAAAACTCAAGGTTTAGCACAGGTGTAGCTTGAGGCAGGTCAGTTCCACAAGATAATCGTGCTGCACCGCCACCCCGTGCACAAACAGCATTTAAGAATGTGCAGAATGTAAACAGACACTCTTTCAAAATATTATATATAAAACATGTTTAATATTGTCACATCAAAGGTATTAGCTAGAGAAGGACATTGTTAACGCAAAAGAAATATTAGTCATCTTTTGATTACAGATATTACATTGCTAGGAAAGAACGAAAGAAACAAATTCAAGATTATTTATTATTTTTTCACATTCTAAGTGGTATTGAGATAATAATAATAATGAAGATTTTTTATAGCGCATATTCACACTCATAGAGAGCATGCTCTTAACGCTTAAAACAAGGAAGAGACATGGACTAAATGGAAAGAACACGAGGGACGGAAGAATAAACAACAGTACTGATGACAAACAGAAAACAAAGAAAGTAAACACAGAAAGGCACCAAGTAACAGGAACATGGAATATAGTGATTCTGCAGAGAAAGATAGGTAGATTATATATATATATACGCTCAATTACATAAGAAAAAGAAGGAAATCATGGAAGACTGAAGAAAAAACATTACAGAAGTGAAGAAACAAATAAATATGCAACGAATGAAGGTTGTTACAGCTAGTCGAGCTAGGGTAGCTCCATTGGGTTAATTTTTTTTTTGATTGTTTACAGACTGATACATCAACCAACCTTTTTGCTGACACAGTCGGAACGACAAAGAGTCCAATGGTATCATCAACAATAAATGTCAGTTTCTTTCCAATAATCGCTTTCTTGTTGTAAAACAAAGACATGATATAGGAAGGCGTAAAAGTTTAAACCAAGAAAGTAACATTCTGACACTCTATCAACATAGAAAAGAAAGAAAAGACCAAAGAAAGCCAAAGAATGAAATAAAAGGGAAAAAAGTAGGAACCGTTAGAGTGCGAGTGCAGGGGATGTTTTCTTTATCTTGTACTGTTCATTCGCTGTCACCAGTCAGCTCGTCTTTATGAAGTTCAGGAATGCCAGCTAAAGCAATATCACTGTCGACAAAAGAGATAATCATTTTCGCTAACAAAAAACGTTCTAGTTCTGTAGACAGGGGAAAAAAAGCTGAACCCGCTAGCCAAAGGAAAAAAAAATTACTCAGGTGCAAGGAAAAGGAAAAAAAATCGAACATACTGATGGTGCCTGACTGCGAACATGGGTTGTTTTAATAGTATGAATATATTTATTCATTTTATAGACTGAGGGATCAACTAACTCTTTTTCTGAGAGGTCAGGAATGTCAAATTCAGCGACACTGCCGATAACAGAGGTAAGTTTTTTTTTTATAGCAACGTTCTCGTTTGGACTTAAGGAAGGGCTTAAGGAAGATAGACATTAAAGTAAGCAAAGATTTAATTATATTTGGAATTCAAAATGAATGTAGATTAGTTTAGCCTTATTTTAATATTGTCTTAATAGGAGCAGATGTTTCAACACTTCGCTAAATATGAACGTTCGTTTTTGTAATGGAAGTAGGAAAAAAGATATTGTGCAAAAAATATTACAATACGCTATAATTGTTAGCCAGACCTTTTCTCGCAGAAGCGATTGCCATATAAATCAGAGGTTTTCAAACTTTTCCAGACGAGAACCACTTTCGAAAATTCGAACTGACCGAGTACCACCTCCCAACCCTACCCCCTGCATATATACTAGTCTAGGACTTAATCTTAGGTTCACCGGTATTTAGTATATGACTTAGTCAGTAGTTAGTTATTTGTTTATATATCATGATATAAATATCTTTCATTAAACGTGTATATTATCCACCTTGTTATGTGTATAAATATGTAGACTTGTCGTCGCGTCTGACAAACTTTTAACTGTTGGTGACCCGGCGGTCACAACACCCACAGACCCCACGCACCTACCCGCGGGTAAATGGAGTAAATATGCAGAGTGCTGTCAGTCAGGATTACAAGGGTCTGGTTCCCAATATTCTTGGCGCCCGCTTAATGGCTTAATAAGACATTCTTGCCTTTGCTTCACCCGCAGCACTGACAGCGAACATACAGCCCCCGTAAAATATAGATACGCATTCTTTTATATTGGCGCATGGTGCTCGCGCACCACCCGACATACCTTCGTGTACCAGTAGTGGAATGCGTACCACCGTTTGAAAACTTCTGATATAAACGGCTTCTTTTCAAACAGATGTAATAACTATTTATTGATTGTTTTCTTTAAGCATTGTTTACAACCAAACGTATAAGAGAGGGGGGATGTAAGTGAAACTTGAGGTATGTTTGCTTGCTTGTGCGTGTGTGTGAGTGTTAGTGGGCGCGCGCGCGTGTGTGTATATGTGTGTGTATATATATATATATGTGTGTGTGAGAGAGAGAGAGAGAGAGAGAGACTGAGAAGGTGTCTGAGGATATTATTATTACTATGAAAATAGTACACTTGTATTTAATTGATTATACTCTTATAAAAATTATTTTCGGTTTTAATCAAAAACAGACTGAAAGAAGTCATTCTAGTTACCAAATGAACTTGTTAAACAGAAAGATAGTAAATAAACAAAAGGAGAACAGAAGAAGGATTAAAGAGTTATCAAAGGTAAAAATGCATACATACACCCACGTATGCACACAGAGAAAAATAGAAAGGCATAACGAAAGAAAATAATTTTGAAATAAAAGAAGACACAAAAGTAAAGACGACAATGAAATAAAAAAAATAAGAATGTAAAGAAAGAGATTGAAAGAATTAAAATTAAAGTGAGTAGAAAGAAACAAGGAAGGAGGGAAACTGTAAAATCTAGTTTCTAACGGATTGATGTTATATTTTTTTGTTTGGTGCTCTCTACAGATCGAGACCACAGACACGTCTTCTACTAAAGAAGCAGGTATGAAAACACCAACATGAAGTGAAGTAGGCTTTCCCAGACTGATTCTCTGTTGTCTTGAAGTGTGTAGCACAACAACATCCCACGGGGTCTGCTGGGTAAACTTTCCCTGAAAACATACCCTCACCCTAACTCTTTCTCCCCACTATGTCTGCAAGTATTTAAAATACTCACCAAAACAGATTTTACGAACATATATTTTTGCGTAAGATGAGTCACATAAAATGTGCTTGGTCACTGTTACACAAAAGTGTGTGTGTGTGTGTGTGTGTGTGTGTGTGTGTGTGTGTGTGTACAGTTCCCAAAACACCGAACGG
This sequence comes from Marisa cornuarietis, assembly GCA_004794655.1. Classification (NCBI taxonomy): domain Eukaryota; kingdom Metazoa; phylum Mollusca; class Gastropoda; order Architaenioglossa; family Ampullariidae; genus Marisa; species Marisa cornuarietis. Next base: position 3,457,847 of record SMMW01000617.1, on the reverse strand, counting down.
CTTTTCCTGGACATCCCATTTCGGAGCTAATGTAACGTTTAATTTTACCGTGGATGGTTCTGTTGCCTTTTGTAACGTCACGGTGCAAGGAGTTAACTTTACCAAAACGAACGTCACCGGCGACTGCGGAAATCTACCCGTCAGTGGTCTGAAGAACGGGACGACTTATAACGTGACAGTCACGGCCCACATGGCAAATCAAACCAGTGGGCCCGCAACTTTCAACTTTACCACTGATGAGACTGGTGAGCAAACTATTATTCAAATGACAGCGATGAGAATAATTATGAAAATGAAAAATAAAAAGAGAAAATAAAACTTCTGACATGCTTGACAAGTCAACTGAAACTTTGATGAGAACAGCAGAGCCAGCATGACTGCTAATTAGGACGATTTTGAGGAGAGGAATGAAAGCATTATAAGACGTGTATGAATAATCAAAAATCATATTAATAATAGTACTTTGTTCCTTCTTACATAAATAAATTAAGGCAAATAAGTCTTCAGAACAGACAGCGATTAGAAAAACGATTGTTTTGTCTTTCACTGACCTTGATGAGCATAAAATTGACTACAAGAATTTAGAAACAAACGGTTATTGTCTAAAAGTTCAAAGTTCGTTGATAAATTTTTCCCAGCATTGTCGTTGATGTGGTTTCAATAAAAAGTTACGTTTGATGGCTGCATTTCTGTGTCTGTCACCGTCTAGTCGTTCAGCCAAGGGACCCAAGAATATTATTCCTGGTTTAAACATGTATACTTATACTGTCTTGTTAAGATTATAAGGAAAAACAGGGATGACAGTTCAGCAGGCTCTACTCGATTAAAATATGTTCTTCTGTCTGTCCGTCCCTGCATTCATTCCTCTGTCTACTATGAGAATTCATTTCAAACTTTCAGCGTCACAGCCTGTGAGAGATCTCGTCGTTGTTGCCGTGAATTCCACCTCTTTAAATGTCACGTGGCAGAGACCAGAAGAAGTCAACGGAATATTGCGTGGCTATGGATTACGTGTCAGACAAGGAATCCAGTGTGTGCAGGTGATCGTGTACGGGGCCGTAGATCAGTCGAATGGTACCAAAAGATGTGAGATAAATGTGAGTTACCCTCTCTATCACTCACTCTCTCGTTTTATCTCTCCCTCCCTTAAAACTCACTCTCTCAACCCCCCTCCAACAAATGTAAACAGACTCATGCAAACAACCACGTAAACACCTGTATTTACAAATCTAGAATTTTATTTTAAAATAAAACTATATAGGATAAATTTTAGTTGCGCATCGTTGCACCCTGTACGCTTATTTTAGACTTCGTTATTTTTACTCTTTGGTGTCTGAGGCGACAGAAAAAATAGAAGACTGTACAAACAGGACAACGGAATGTGGAGAAATACAAAATCAAAAGCAAGAAATAATCGTCACTGGCCTTTACCCGGACACAAGCTACAACATCACCGTGTATGCCATCAACGGTGCTGCTGAAAACAGTGGAGCAGGTCAACTATTCACCTGCAATGGAACTACACTTACTGCTGGTATTTACTGTCTTAAACGTCAGTTATACGTTTTGTTTTATATTAACGTTTTAAAACAAATACATTTGATAGAAGAATAGTGTCACTTAAAGGAGCTTGTTTGTGTAAAATTTCCAGGAGAACAAACTGTTAAACAAATATGGGTTAAAAAAATTACATTTTGCACAAAGATGGTTTGTAATCGGAGGAGGTTAAAGAAAGCTATGCCACAGCTACTTTCTGCCGCTTAGTAAAGTCTTTTTATCTCTTTTGAAAGCCTTGCCAACTGTTGTATCTGTCAAGTTTTTTAACGATGTGTAGAGGTTGGTGGAATAAGCTGAATGCTGGATTCGGATCTAGGATTTAAAATTTTTAACTGCAGACAGGACATGCTGTCATTTTCGTTATTTTAGTTCTGCAAAATCTGTCAACTCGTTGTGAAATAATTGAAATTATTCACCGTTAAAATCAGGATAAAATTGGTAATTACGGATGTCCAGTTGTGCTCGTTTAAATTCGTTGCTGGCAATGAAATAAGATCATCAAAGGTAAAACCCATGAGTGCCTTTTTTCGACAAATACAAATTTTGAGTACTAAAAATCCGCAACCCAAATTTGGGAAGCTGTAAGAAAAGAACAAGTTTTGGTATATAACTAGACTGAAAGTATTTTAATGACACGTTTTCTTTAGCTACGATTATTCTATTGATGATAAATAGCATAACTTTTATGGGCGTTTAGCCGACTCCAGTTTGTGTCGTTAATCTTTTCAGTTCCATCAAACATCACAACCTTTATATCGGACTCAATAACGGAGAACTCAGTCAGTCTCACCTGGTCACCGCCGGAACCCCGTCCTGGACCCACTAATTATTCCCTGGTCATCACAGACCTGGGGTCCCGCTACTACAATTACAGCGAGACTGGCTCACCTACTACCACGCTTATCACAGGCTCGTTCAAACTGAACTCAGCATTATGCTATTTACACAAATTGTCAACAGCTAATGGAACAGTTTACTAGATTTTAATTTATGTAATAGTTTAATAATAATTTTGTATTTCCTAATAAACATTACGACGTACCTTGCATAAAACTATACATAAAACTACGCCATATACTTAACATCAAATCATGATCATTCTCTTCTAGTATCCTCTTTTCATCATAGTTTTATTTATTTTGGGGGGAACTTTTCTTCTTTACATAAAATAATGAATTGCAAAGGTAGCAAAAGTTTGCCAAATAAATAAACAATTTCCTGTTTGACATACTTCCTCCCAGGATATGATAATATTACCTACATCGTGCGAAATCTGCGCCCAGCATGGAATTACAGTTTTTCACTATCTGCACATACAGAGAGGGGCTCCTCAGGAAATTTAACCACATCAATATCAACGAATAACTCAGGTACCTGACTATCAGTCTGGTTTATGAACACTTCGCTTGTCCGCGTACATTAAAGGCAAACCTGAGTGCGAATTTATTTTCAAATGAGTAGTTTTGCGTTAATTAAAAATATTCGTTCCAAAAGTATGAGAGAAGCATGTTGTTTTGTCCACAAGTTAGTTACAAGGTTAAAAGTTACCATTCTTACCTCGGTTTTGGGAAGAAGTCAAGACTTGAGTTTCCCTAAGTCACAAATGTCGGATTGCTGATTGGGTAAAGTCTTAATAACAAGAGCTCGGAGCTTTCCCATTGTTTTCGGGTTTTAGTGATGTCAGATATGCACGTTTAGCTCTATCTAAGAGCATTTTTAAACCAAATAAGAAAATGGAGGACGCATTTTTTCAACCAGCGAGCACAACAGTTGTGTTTTGCTAAATTACCGGCAACGTTGAGCTTAATCTCATGTTTGTCTCAGGTCAGTCTTTACCAACACGGCGTGCTAACTTATATCTAGAAAGTTTCTGCATAAATAAAAAAAAATGGTTGTGTGGAATTAGGATATTTATAGAGAAAAATCAGCAGTACGTTTCTACTATCTACACATAGTGCAGAAGTGATTTCAGATAAGGTGAACATATAGAACAATTGCCCATCTTTTTAGCGAAACTTCTTTTTCATTTTTTTAATCTCTAGGGGTGGAAAATGTGCTTTTTTCTAAAGCTCCATGCTAAATAAAAGAAAGCATAATCAAGCACATCATGTCAAAGATGTAAATAAGGGTACAGTAAATTAGACATGAAGTTCCTTCTGCAGTTTATGCTGTAATCAATATTTTTATAGGCATAGTGAGTTGCGGGCTCAGCGTAAAACACCTATTACCTCCCTTCCCCAGTTCTTAGTGTTCTGACTTTCCCTTTAGTTGTTTTACAATTAATTATGTTTGCATCAACATTTTAAAGTAGTTCTATCGTTACTTCTGCAAAACAACAGAATCAAAGAAGACAAATGATTTTCCAGTTTTTCCTACCTTGTTTGTACGTGTAACATTGTGTTCTACATGTGTCAGCTCCTGGGACTGTTCAAAACTTGACTGTGACACCAGGGCAGGAGGCCTTCAAGAATCTGACCGCACGATGGCGATGTCCACGTGTTGGTGAACGTCACTCACTCATCAGGGGTTTCATTGTGAACACAACAATCGTGGTATGTAAGAACGCCCAAGTCTTTCAGTCCATCCTGTGCATTGAATGATATAATGCATCTTTAAGTTTGACTGTTTCTTTAAAATAAACTGCTCACTTGACGGCATATTGGTATGTGTATGTGAATCAACGTAATTTTTAAATCTCTTCGCGAATAATGATATATAGCTGTCAGACAACTATAGTATATGTAATACCAGGGATCAAATACACAATTGAGAAAATGATTGAAAACTTATCTGGAGTAGAGTAACACGATCCACTTGACTACAAAATTTAAAAATAAACTGAACAATCGTTTCAGGGACTTGGCCCTGGATGTGACATCTCGCTTGGTTACACATCACCCGAAATAAAAAAGACTACTCAGGTGATATGTTTTTATACTCCTTGTAGCTCTTTACACAGCAATACTGATTATTATTATTACGACAGCAGATTTCAAAACATAATCAGGCTAAAATAACAGCTGCTTGAACTTTGTGTGTTTGTTTAAGGCAAATCAGACAATGCATCGCAACTCAAACAGCGTCTTCGTGAATTTGAATGACAGCAGCTGCCAAGGTTACCAAAGTTTTGTGATTAATGTAGAGCCTGAGAACCACTACCTCATTCAGGTAATGTTATAATCACTGGCCTTCTGGTTACAGTTTTAGTATTCTGTTAATATGCGTTTCTTTCAAGTCTAAAGGTAAGTTAGACAATTCAGTTTAAATGTAAATCTTATTAATAATTATGCAAGTGGGTTGTCTAAAATGTCGGCGTTTGAAGATTATTAATCTAGTTTTGCGGAGAAAGACATATTTCGTTAAGCGGGTCAGCAATTGTTCCAACACGTTTTTCCTACTCTGTGTTAAATGCAAAAAAAAATGTATACTTATTACAACAAATATTGGAAACTCATGTTAGTGGCATGATACTGGGACAGGTGCAGAGTGTTGGTGACGAGTACAGCACAGACTGGGCCAATACCACTTATTGTGCACCTGCTGGACGTAAGGGTTTTCTTTTTATAACGTATGGATGCTAAACATTATAATACCTTATCTTGCACTGAAAGTGTCAGTCATATAGTAGACAGATGGCCACCTTTATCCTCACAAAGGATATAGTTGATATGAATTGTTCTTTTTCTTTTTTTCTCTCCTACAGTTTACATATTGTACTTTCTTGTTCATCTGTCACCTACCAGTAACAGTATAGGAAAAGCTTATCTGTGACTTCTGGTAGAGTAATTACAGGGTTTTTTAAAATTGTTTTTGACAGTTGAAGACTCCTACTGACTGGAGATGCTATTTGCACTCAAACAAGCCTTCGTCGATATGAATGATTTTCTGCTTTCAGCTTCAGGGTCTGTGAGAAATCTGAGCGTCACTGTCTTAAATGCGTCTGACTTAATAGTCATGTGGGTGGAACCAGAAGAAACAAACGGAATGTTATATGGGTATAATATACTCGTGAACGATGGAATCGTGTGTGATCAGAAAATCTACATGAATTTCAGCGCCAATTGCAAAACAGATGTAAGTACTACTCACTCACTTATTCACGCAGGAACGAACTCGCTCTCTCTCTCTCTCTCTCACACACACACACACTTGCGCGCGCGCGCACACACACATACACACAGACGCACACACACATATACATACACACCATATACACATAATCTTTCGGACCTTTTTCTTTTCAAAGCATACAATTTTACATCTACTTACAGGCAGCAAAATCTATAGAACAGCAAAAGCGACTTGGAGAACACTGTAAGAACAGGTCAGTGGTATGCGCAGACTTAAAAAATTTACAAATTACCATCACGGACTTGCTTCCTGATACCTTATACAATATCACCGTGTTTGCCATCAATGGTGCTACGCAGAACAACGGATATGGTTCTCCAGCCAGCTTTAATAAAACCACCGGCATTGATGGTATGTGAGCTGTCTTTCATTTAACCCTATAGGTGTCCATACAACGAATTGTGAAACGTATTATCATGGAGATTTTCTTTTGTAATCCTTGGTTGCGAACATTTTATTCCTCTTTAAGACCATCATGACTAGTCAAGACTAGTTTTTCTTATAAATCTTTTGAGCTGCAAAGCATGCTCCATCGAGTTCGTTATCATTTCTATCACTAAACCCAAATGATCGACGAAAACCTAAAGAGTCTAAATAAAGTACATGACTGACCAACACAGAAAAAGATTATGTTTACAGTAAGTGCTTCCGACAAGAAAAATAATTAATCAGGGAGATTTTAAACCGAAAACTTTTAGTACCAAGCTTTGTTAAAATATATACCTAAAATTAGGTTTCTAAAATGGCTCTTTGTGGCCTCGAGGTTCTTTTCGTTGTCATATCTTTGTGCTCCTTAGCACACTTGAAAGTACATTTGTTGTTACTTATCTAGACTGAAGGACAAGACCAAACACCAAAAGACAATGCATACTGCCAGTAGTTATTACCAGCCTAGTCATTATCCCTATATGGGCCCAAAAATCATTTAAAGATTTAAAAGTATGTGTACCTGACCTCTCAGTGCGTCATTGCTGTTGTCATCGTCAGTTCCATCAAACATAAACAACTTCACCGCGAAGGGGATAGCAAGTACCTCTATGAATCTCAGCTGGTCACCGCCGGTACCCCGTCCAGGACCCACTAATTACACCTTGATCATCACAGACCTTGGTCCTCGTTACTACAACTACAGCAAGGCTGGTTCGCCAAACATAACATTTATACCAGGTAGATGTAAACTCTTCATGAACTTTACTGAACTATGCACGCCAACGCACTCTATTTCATATTAAGAAGCCAATCATCATCATCATCATCATCATCATCATCATCATCATCATCATCATCATCATCATCATCATCATCATCATCATCATCTACCTCTTTTCTTCCTCGTTATTAATCATGACTAATATGGCAAATTTCTTGCAGGCTATGACAGTCACGAACACTTTGTAAATGAGCTACGTCCAGCATGGATTTACAATTTTACACTGTCAGCACAAACAGCAAAAGGTTCATCACAAAATATAACCACAACACAACATACGAACGACTCAGGTAATTTGGTATAGTTTACTCATAGATGTGTATGTTGTCAGATAAAATGAGTTTACTAAACTACAACTTTATTAATCCACAAGAGCAGACAGGTAAGATTTATATATGCTTGTGTGCTAGCAATATACAGATTACTATGCATGGTCATGCTGACTACAGTGAATAAAATTCGTGCTCTCTTTATCTCTACATACATATATATAAATGTAGCAACGGTAGATACAGTTGATGCACAGCATTAGGTAATTTAGGCTAACATAGCATCATGGCCAGTAGAATTTGTGTATGATATATATATATATAACACGATGTTTTCTATCTTTAAAACATCATCAAAACGAAACCAATACTTTAATAGCTATGTTTTATTAACATTTTAATCTTTACGAAGAGCTGTTATAAGGTGAACACAGATATTTATTTGAAGCAGGTACTTTTTTCTTGTTACGTAAATTACACCTACGTGTCATGTTGGTGAGTTTGATCTAAGGATCGGGGGCTTTTCCTGTTACTCAAAAGTACACAGCTTATTTTTGTCTACTAATCTGGAAAGTGAGGTAAACAAGAACATACCAAGAGAATCGATAGGTAACAGTAAATTAATATTACAGTTGCACATATGCTGCTTTAACAGTGGAATCCCTTGCGGCAATTATAAAACACACACACACATATATATATATATATAATATTCTGCTTGATCTTTGACATTTTAACGTAATCGTGTCAGCATCATTTGTTATTCAATTTTAAGCGATTGTTTTTGTATGTCTTTGTTGCTGATATCATTGTTAGAACGGATAAGGTCTGTCCAAGAAGTATTGAAGACGAAAATGCTGTCACAGGATTATTATAGTCTAATCATCTGTATACTTTATATGTGTTGCTTTATGTCAGTTCCCGGAGCTGTTCAGAATCTGACCGTAACACCTGATGTGGAGGCCTACAAGCAACAGATCGCAAGCTGGCGATGTCCAGGTGTCACAGAGCGGAATACTCACATCATAGGATTCCTTTTAATCGTGGTATGTGAGAATGTAAATGAATGCTATGCTGAAAGCTGTATTTCTCTATACATACGTACATACAGGTATATTTGCGTGTATATATATATATATATAAATAAAACACTTGATAGTGTGTTTTAAAAAGGTAAATATAAAGAGCCTAATAGTCTGTCTAAACTGATCGCAATACAACCACCAGATCTGAATAAATTTTATATAAAGTTATATATATATATATATACGATAAATACACACACTTTTATAGTGCAGTAGGCAGAAAAATAAGGTCTAAAAAGAAAGAAATAAGTCCGGGATGGATTACCTATGTGATTTGTTGTATCAGCTGAGTAAAAATTCAAATGATTACATAATGTTTTAGAGAAACGGAGACTACAAGAACAAGGACAAAGAGAGAAGCACGTCTACCGAATTCGATGCTCAGTCTGTCCATAAGGTATGAATCTTTCAGACATGTCCATGAAGTATGAATCTCTCATACATGTCGTAACATGCTACAATCCTGAAGATTAACGTGGTTGTCTTACTCGATATAGACAACAATATCAGTTGCCAAAAGACAGTTTTGTTTATTATAAATTTTAATCCAGATAAACTTTTATTTCTGATAAACGTTTTTCAGACAAACCAGTGCAGTGGGGATATTTCTTTCGTAAACTTGACGGACGACAGCTGCGAAAGTAACCAAAGTGTTGTTATCGTCGTCAAGCCTGAAACCCATTATCTTATTCAGGTAGCTATTGTATCTTTGTATCAGTTTTATTACTCTGGTCAATATAACAATTTTAAAGTCTAAATTCAATTTATATAATAAAGGGAAAAAATCCACGATGACATCAGAGAATTTCTTCACATATGACAATAAATTCATCAGAAATCTTTAAAGCTGGACTAATTACCTTGAAAATTCTATATTCAGAGATGTTTCTAAGATTCATTTTAAAGTCATGACTGTCTAAACAGGTGCAAACTGTGGGTGAAAAGTACAACAGTACAGAGTTGGTAAACACAACCTTTGACACACCCGCTGGACGTAAGAGAGCTTTTGGTTGATTATCTTTTGTTTGTTTTCTTGCCTTCAGATAATGATTTTTGTTGTGGTCTATTCCGCATATCGCGCATTTAAAGATCATACTACAGCAGTCAAGATAATGCAGGATTTATATTCTTTTTTTCTCTCTCTCTATCTCTGGCTGTCTTAATTAGCAAAAACACTGAACTCTGCGTTTTTAACTACATTTAAATATTCCAGATAACCTTTTGCAGTTGCATTATTTTTTAAATTTAAATGTAAATGTAAATCAATGTGAATAATTTAGACAAGCGACAATTCTGTTCAAAATATTGCCTCTTGATAACAGAAAAAATATACTTAGAGAAAAGAGTATAAAGACCAATCCCTTGATAGTCACGCCTAACAAACTGTGATCTCACTGTAGACGACTCCTATCACATTGTGTATTTGGCCTTATACTCTTAGAATCACGGAGAACAAATATTTAAGCTGAATTGAGCAGCCTAACTCTTCATTTAGCTTACATCCTTTACCGACTTCTTTATTTTTCACTTAAAGAAACAGTCTTGCGACATGTTAATACTTCAATGCAGTTATTAAATCTTTTTGGGTTTATTGCTCTCTAGAACACAGACACAGTGTTTCATCTTACTGCTAGTTACTGTTAGCTGAATTCATTTTGATGTTCAGCGTCAGGACCGGTAGAAAATTTGAGTGCAAACTCTTTGAACGGGTCTGCTGTCAGCGTGGAGTGGGGCCAACCAAACGAAACAAACGGAGTGTTACGTGGATACGACGTGCAGGTGCTAAAGCACGGACAGGAGTGTGTACAGAGGATCTGGTACAGGTTGAAAACTACAAATATTACTGGAAATGATTGCTTTGATACGGTAAGTAAACATTACAAATCTATTGGACAGTTACTTCTTTATCATTTCTACTGAATAATCCCCCATGTGTTCATACTTCCTTCGATCTATCTATTGACTGATCAATCGATCCAGCCATACAGCCGTCTATCACAAAGACACGTAGCACTATATGCATATAACTTGTGCTCTTTTATATATAAAAAAACCCCACAGAAATCTGCCTGCGGGATTGCTAATTCTTTATGTCGAGCCCGCGCTTTTTTGAACTTGGTAATACAATACAACAAAATATTTGTAGAAAAGTAGTACATTTTGTCAAACAAAATGTAGTAGTCTCATTATATAAGTAAAGCCTGAGTTACCTTCTTCGCTACTGTATGATCTGGTTCCACATAACACGGTCAAATTTCAACTTCGTCCTGACTCTCGGGATTTAAACAGAATTTTTCCAACCTTTCACTGTGTCTGTATTTCTGTGTATTTCTCACTTTTTGTGAGAGCTTTATGCAAGTATATATATATAGAACTTTACGGTTTAAAAGAGGACACGAATGACAAATCCCATTGAAAACTGCGTCCGAAACATAAAGACCACGTTTACAGCATGCAGCTTTACGTGTACCTATAGGGGAGGAAAGAAAAGTGTGATCACTGTGCCAAAGTGAAAGAGATTAACGGAGACATAAACAATTCAAAGCAAAGAGTTACCATCGCTGACCTGTTGCCAGACACCTGGTACACTGTCACCGTGTTTGCAATCAATGGCGCTGCACAGAACAACGGAGCAGGTGTTCCAGCCAGCACAAATGTAACCACAGACATTTGTGGTATGTATCTCTTATCTCTACATCTACATTTCAAACGTTGCGAAGGCAAAACATTAAGAAACGTGAAGCCATGGTCTTGTGGTTTGTCTGGCTGATCCCACGAAAGTACCGTCCGAGTCCCTCTTAGAACCAGTAAAGCCCAAATGACGTCATTGTAACGGGATTTTTAGAGAGGATGGTGTGCACCCCCATCACTGCACGATTTTATTTCTGTAGAATAATGGCGAAAGACGATGGAACGTTACTAAACTCTCGTCCAGCAAAGACAAAGTTATCGCTTGCGACAAGAGGAAACAACAATTAAAGGGCAACATGTATTACCCGTAGAAGTGGCTAGCCTAAAACCTCTCTCACATAGACGGGATACTATAATGGTTCTCACGTCAGCTGTTCATTGACTGAGATTTAAGATATTTTTATAATGTTTACGCTTTGCTTGTTCCAACTGAACAAACGGTTGTTGCTTATCTGACAAAGACAAGACCGAAGAAAACAGACATAAGAACCAACAAACAAGGAATAGTTTGCATTAAACAGGTAAACATGTCTCATCGATGTTCTCAATGCTGTCCCTATGACCTTTGTCCTTTCATCTGTAAATATTTTATTAGAAAATATACTGGAAACTTTCTTTGGTTATCGCGAGTATTTTTGCAGTGTATACCTGATCCTAAAGTGCATCGTTACTGCTTTCAGTTCCATCAAGCCCAACACACTTCACAGCGACGTTGATAACAACGAACTCTATCACTCTCACCTGGACACCGCCAGAACCCCGTCCTGGACCCACAAATTACACCCTGGTCATCACAGACCTCGGTTCTCTGTACTACCGAGATGGTGTGAGGGACTCCACTAATGTCACACATATCCAAGGTACTCACAGGCGGACTGGTCAGTTGACTATAATCACAACTATTGACAACTTTGTTGATTGGTTTAATGGGGAACACTCACGGAACAGATGTGTTTTAGTGCATGTTTAAAGGATTCGATGGTGGGTAAAAGGTGGCTATGGAAGGGAAGAGAGTTCCACTGTTTTATAGCGCAGTAATTACAAATCCGAAGAATAAAATTCTGCAGTTCTATTGACAGGTGTAAAGAGCGGACGGTCATCAAAGAACGGAGTAGTTTGGCTAGGGTGAATGGGGAAGAGAAGTTTTAAACTTTCTATAAAAATCATAGCTTAAATTAAAATTTCTTCAAATAAGTGTGACATTCCTTACAACCAATAATCCTCGAGGCATCTTTTTATAACGAGCAGTTATTTACAGTAGTAGAAAAATCATCAAAATAAATCATTAAAACATCTTTCAGGCTACGAGAGTCAGAACTACACAGTAACAGGTCTACGCCCCGCATGGAATTACAGCTTTTCACTGTCAGCACAAACAGAGAGGGGCTCCTCACAAAATGTAACCTTTATTCAAGTCACCAATGACTCAGGTAATTTGTTTCCCTCGACTAAGTAGCATTTTTCCGTCTGATTTTTGTACTATAAAAGAAAGACCAAAACAATGTTATCTCCCATATGCTATAGACATTTTTTCAATGACCACATCTAGCGTGATACCATATTTAATGACAAATTTTTAGTTTGACATTTGTAGCTGTAGAGTTTAAAAAAAACCGGAAATCGTGCTAAAATGATCAGGTTTTCTCGCCGAGGGCTTCGACAAATTCTAAAATATAGTTCGTTTAATAGATGAGGAATTACAAAGAAAAATTAAACGCAAAAATCATGTTCCATCATGAAATTTTGAGTTTGTGTGCCTGTGCACCTGACCATCTAAATGCTGCAGCATATATGTTGCTTGTCTGACAGTTCCCGGGGCTGCTCAATACCTGACTGTAACACCTGGTCTGTCGGCCTACAAGCAACTGACCGCAAGCTGGCGATGTCCCAGTGTCACAGATCGTAATACTCTCATCAGAGGTTTCCTTGTTAACACAACACTCGTGGTACACAAGAATCTTACAAATATGTTTATAGTATAATCTTTCCAACAAGCAAATATGCTTGTCATAGAAAATGTGTTACCAGCATAAACTTGTCAATGTATGACATAAATAAAATAGAGTAAGTCCACACCCATTTGTTCGGACCTTGGATTCTATTATATCTCAGTCGGAAATTATTGTAGGTCAGTTGCTCCAGAAAAACTATTTTGTGTGTGTGTGTTCGTCGTTTTGCGCTGTTACCGGCGGCTCCAAATAAAATTATACTACACAGAAGGAAATGCGACGTACATCTCCTTAACAGAACAAATATGGAGAAGGTCGTAATCTGAGGCGGTGTGGATGAGAGAGACAGAGAGATAGAGGGAAGGGGACAAAAAGAAGGGAGAATACAGAAATGAGAGAGTAAAGGATATTTAACGGGCTACGCAATGCAGTCGATAGGGAAAAGATAACGCAAAAAAGAATAAACAGCTGCAAAAGAAATCTCTTATTTGATTCCTTCGATGAGCTGCCTAAATCTTTTTTAAAGGACTGAACAATGTTTCAGGGACGCAGTGGGGACGAAGACACTGGGTGCCAAAAGAAAGAAAGCCGAGTAACTTACACCACCCCCGATAGTCAGGTAAAATGTTTTAACACCTGTTTTAGCATAGGACAACATTAAACATGTTACAAGCATAGTACAACAACGTTAATCACTACCTTCGTACAGATACATCAAAATAGTCTCATGTTTTGTTTCAGAAAATAAACTGCGACATAGGTCTTTGCTTTTTAAACTTAACGGGCAGCTGCGAAGGTAACAACACTGTGACGATAGCAGTAAGGCCTGAAAGCCAGCATCTCATTCAGGTAATCATGTTCTGGTATTGACATGTTAGTTTCGTCTGTTGCTATGTACTATTATTCTAGTATAAGTCTCATTTAGGCAATGAAAAAATAAGCAAGTTTTATTTCAAAATTTTAGGAATTTTCTATCTAACTATCGTGCAGTAGCCATGACACAAATACGCTAGTTTCCATGTAGACAACCAAGTGACTATAATTGTGATGGCAGAACTCGCCGCCACAAACATCTGAAAGACACGTCAGACAAAGTTCACAATCATGGAGTATAATGACTGTTATAAGGTCGTTCAAAAAGTTGTTTAATTCATTGGCCGCGTAGCAGCAAATGCTCGGGATGGAAATTTCGACCGGCAGTTTTCAAAATTTATAGCTATCAACCTACAGTAAAGACAACCCCATGTGATACACCGTTTTAAAGAGCATTTTTAAAACATTCACTTGTTTACATTTTAAGATACATAGGTTTTGTCTTCTAGTATTAAAATCAAATGAAAGATGGTGACTGTGTGCAGTTTAGAACCTGTTCAAGCGGTGTCTTCCAGTTTCGAAGTTAACAAAAAAAAGTTATTTACATAATATATACAAACATAAAGTGCCAAACAAACATATATTTTATTAGAATATACATTAGAATTTAAATATTACTTACTGTTTTCTTCTCATTTGCGGTTGTTGAAGTACAAATCCATGTCAAATTGAGTGACTGACATTAGACTCCGAAATGGCGACTGACCAAAAAAATCGTTCCCTACTTTATAATAAAACGAAAACTGTGATTAACTGAACTGTTAACCCAGTCAAGGGGACGGAAATCTGTATGGAACATTTCCAAAAGTTCCAGTAGTTTCCTCCCTTATGTATTCATTCAGTGGAACTCATGCCGTGATATAGTCATCGTCACAGTGAAGCGAGAAAATGAGGCTCGGCGGAATGGCTGAGCGCCTTGAATCAGAAGGCAGAAGGTATAAAGATCAACGCTGGTATGTGGGATGAGAGCTGCCCGTAATGAAAAGACCCTTCTCTCCAAGAAATTCCCACATAGCCAGCACACAGGAAAATACTTTTCTGAGAGACAGTATCACTTATAGAATCAACGTAGATTTTGTACACTCTTGCTATGGATTACATGTATGAACAGGACAGTTTTGATAACGACTTCTGGTTATGACTACTAAAGTGACAGTGTGTTTACGTACCTCATTAATAAAGTTTTAATAGACTAATGAAACTATTTTATTTCTTTTTATCACACTGACTTGTACCTGCACGTGGACGATTCAGTAAATACACTCATGTTGTATTGTTTACATTTTCAAATACATACTGAAGTGTAGACATTAGATTAGAGACAGGTCTCCAAAATGATTCCTCACGTTCCAGCCCCCAACCTCACCCCACTCTGACTCTCTTTCTGCAAAACTTAATATTCTGATAAATATATTTATAAATCTTTCAAACATTTTCGCTCCTGTTAAAAGATCAAGTTAAAATTTCTAACTATCCTTATTGAATCAAGCTATTATATAATGAATAAGAACAAAATAGTTTTGTGTGCTACAAAATTAGCTATACAAGGAGAAGACTTGTTTCCATAATCCGTGAAACTACCATAATGCCTATACAGGTGCAGACTGTGGGCGAAAACTTCAACAGTACAGACTGGGTGAACGAAACATATGATACACCTGCTGGACGTAAGATATTATTGTTTTGATTTGATGTAGTTAATTTTTCTTGCTTTCGACTAAATTTGACGGTTTAATCAGGCGTTTTATTTACATTTTTAATTCATGTTACAAATTTCTCTGTTGATGTCGTTTTCTTTGCTTATGTTTATTTCACTAATTTTAGCTATTCTTCCCTTCCTTTTTCAATTTCTTGCTGTGTAAGTTATTAATGCAATAAACTTTATGAAATACACGTATACTACTTGTAATTAGCCCAGAAGAAATTACATAGTTTCATAATAAAAGTTTCAATACAATGCACTGAAAAAAACTCGTGGACAAAGATAAAACACTGCTAACTTTTTATTTGATATATCAGAGTAGGAAAATGTTAAAGCAATCTACTTGGTCCTCACCACTACAAGACTGAAGAAGACGACTCATTAAGTGTAAAAGATGGTGTGTTTGGAGATTTTGTAATGTACAGGGATAAGGAATTTAAATCTAACATTAAAATTACTTCTTTATGTAAAATTTTCACTATTTTTCACCGTTATCTAGTACTGAATAAGGGGAATTGTAACCCCCCAGTATCATTCAGACGTAGAGTTTACTTTCCAGCAACCTTGTCCTAAGTTCTCTGCTTAATCAGGTTGGCCTTAATTTTTTTAATTAACGTTGCTCTCTCGCCCACAGGCGTGGTGTTTACTTGTCAGAGACCATGAGCTTAGTTCTGAGTTTAATTAGGTTTGGGCTTAATCTTTTAACGTCGTTAACTACATCACAGATAAGAGATTTTGAAAAACTTTTAATCTATCAAATAACGGTTTGATCGTATTGATTTGTGACATCATTTCGAATTTCAGTGTCATGGCTAGTGGAGCTTCTGGGGCGAGTTACACAACACATTTCTAATTTTAAACTCTTTCAGGCCTTAACTCTATTTAGATAATTAGTTTAAACTGCACAGCACAATTTTAGAATTTTTAAAACTAAAACTGCTTTAAGTAAGATAAAGTTGTTTAAGTCTGACTTTCCATCCTGTCAGGACAACTTTTTGTATGTTTTTCTGCAATGCATCAAACTGGCTGAGAAGAGATTTTTCTTCTTTAGAACAGTTTTAAGGTTTAGAAAAGTGTTGTGCAACTGGCACCTGAACGCCGAATCCTTTAAAGGGTTTTCTGTGAGAGTCGAATGGATTTATTGTTCTCTACAACACACACACACACACACACACACACACACACACACACACACACACACACACACACACACACACACACACACACACTCTCTCTCTGTCGCCTATTACCAAGTGCTGTGAAAACATTTCCAATTATCGAGTAGCCTCTTTCATTGTTCTGCTGGTTATTGTTATATGGTTTTACCTCGACATTCAGCGTCAGGACCAGTAGACAATTTGGAACTTACCTACTTGAACGAGTCTGATGTGAGAGTCCAGTGGGGTTACCCAACCGAAACAAACGGATTGTTACTTGGCTATGGGCTGCTCGTGTTTAAGGACGGAAACACATGTGTGCGAAGTATGTGGTACCAGCCACGATCTGAAAAAGGATGCTTTAAGGACGTAAGTAATCTACACAAATCTGCGTACTGTCCTATATTTACTGCTCACTGCAGCCAATCATTCGGTTACTATCTTCCCATACATCGTTTCATCGACCTAACCGTTCCATTCGGATACGTGTGAACGCGAAGAAAGACGAACTGAAACACTGAGACCAATACAACACTTGTACATTTATTTATACTTTACTGTTTATTAAGCTTGTCTCTGTTGAGTTACAGTATTGTCCTCACCTCTCATTATCCCTCCTTTCTTTTTGTCTGTCTCTTTGTTTGTCTGCCATGCTGACAGTCTGTCTTTCATAAACACTGTCTGGGAATTTTGTTACGTGTACAGGTAAGATCACAGATGCAGGTATAACTATATAGTTTCTTTCTCACATATTCTCGTCGATCTTATAGGTTTATAACTACAATTTGTCTAACCACAAACGTCGTCTGCGCTGGTAAAAGCGCTCTTTTTTCTGACCGCTTTAATTTCTTAGCTATACCTGCTTTTACTCTTCATCTTAAGGAAGAAATGATAAAGTTCATGGGCTCTTCATGTCTTCACTGTTTTTAATCAAAATGACTTTCCCTTAAATGTGCATTGTTATGAACTTTATGTGAAAGTTAAAACGAATCTCACCGAAATAGTGTGCAACCAGATATTAGAAAAGTTGTTCGCTATATTTTGGAACATTATGCATGTGAAAGGCGACAGATCTTTGTATCACCTGTTACACAATTATACTGTGGATACAGAAGTGCGCGGATGGTCACAAGGAACTGTACAACTTTAAAGAAGTCTGTAAAGAAACAGAGACAAGAAGCACAGAGGCATTGACCCCAGACAGAACAGAAGTAATGATCTCTAACCTCCACCCGTATACTTCGTACAACATCACTGTGTTTGCCGTCAACTGTGCCAAAGACAACAACGGCGAAGGACAGCCGGCTAGCCTCAATGTCGTCACCAATATGTCGGGTACCAGAGATTTTATTACGTTTCACCTAAAACACTTCGGTATCGTTCTTTAAAACACAATGTGTACGCAGGCCAGCACACATGTTCATATGAACGCATGCACGCAACCCCCCCCCCCCACACACACAAACACACACACACACACACACACACACACACACCTGCGCGCGTGCCACGAATGTAGAATCTAATTAATTTTGTATAATAACCGAACTATAGTTGCTGTTTGCACGCAAACAAGTCTTTAAGGCTGTGAATTATTTTCAACTTTCAGCTTCAGATCCTGTGAAGAATCTGAGTGTCGTTGCCCTCAGTGATTCTGTCTTAAAGGTCACGTGGTACAAACCAGGAGAAATCAACGGAGTGCTACGTGGTTACGGACTACTTGTGCTGAGAAACGGAACAAAATGTGTGCAGGCAATCAAGTACACAAATGATACCAAAACCTGCAACACAACTGTGAGTAACAACCACAAACATACATACACACCTTTGTAGTTCAGAACGTGACGTAGTAAAAAAAAACAACAAACAAATGTGAGATTAACATAATTAGTTACCTTAATACATTGCTTTTCACATGAACTTACAGGAATCGAAAGCGAAAGAAAGGCACGATAAGTTTGGAGAACAGTGTGCTAATGGGACAGAAATATGTGGAGACATAGAAAATTTAGAACAAGAAGTGAACATCACTGACCTGCTCCCGGACACCATGTACACCATCACCGTGTTTGCAATCAACGATGCTGTACAGACCAGAGGAGAAGGTCAAACAGTCAAAACATCTGGAACCACCAACATCGCCGGTACATACAGGTTTTCTTTTTCTCGTTTGCATCCTTTTTATTTCATATTTCTGTTTATTGTTTGCATTAAACGACCTCTAAAACATGTCAAGGTATTTTTTCTACTTCAGTGTTGTTCTATTTTAAGCCTGTCATAGTCACCAATCTGCTGTCTTCTGGGGAAATCAAGATCTTATTTTTAAAGTTTGTGAAAGGGGCGAGCTGCTGCAATCTTTACTAAAGCTTATATTATTAAGAATGAGGTAAGGCTAAGATAGGCTAAGATTCCAACCACGGAGCACAATCTGTAGACATGTTAAGTCCTAGTCAATTTTCTTATGTCTATCCATAACACCCTTTTGTGTGCTTCCATATACTTATGGTGGCTTAATTGTATTATTTCATTAATTATTTTATTTATAACTATCACTTATATATTTGAATGCATTAAGTACCCAACTTCAAGGTGCAGTTTTTTTCAGCTCCATCAAACGTAACTGACTTCACAGCAGTGTTTATAAACAACGATGTCACGCTTACCTGGTCACCGCCCGAACCTCGTCCTGGACCCACTACTTACACCCTGGTCATCACAGACCTAGGATCTCGATACTACCGAGACAGCGAAACGAGTTTAACATCGAAGACTATTTACATCCAGGGTATCGTGAATTCCTCTCAGCTCCGTTTAGTGTTTAATAGTTTAGTTTGATAGTTTCTCATCTAAAAATAGAAAATAGAAAGCACAAGAAACGAGTTATATTAAATGAAATACTTGTTACCTGGTGAGGCTTAAACGACTAAACAGATTTTATCCCACCACAATAAACTGGATTTTCATAATATTTTGACTGCTCAAAAGGTTTAATTGCAACGTTCGCTTTTTCTAATTGCAACAAATTTATTATGATATTGATTGGGGTTATGATTATAATAATTATTATTATTTTAAATTTCTTTCAGGCTATGACAATGCGTCATATATAGAAAAGAGTCTACGTTCAGCATGGAACTATACCTTTCGCTTGAGTGCTCATACAGAGAGAGGATCATCAGAAAATACTAGTTTCACTATTTCAACGAATGACTCAGGTGACTACCTTTAGTCATTTACTTTACGCTCTCCAGACGACTGTCCTTTTAACCCTCTGCATCAGATTGTTTTTTTTTCAGCTGGTCTGCCCCTATCCTCTCTCTCTCTCTTTTGTGTTCAACATCAGACCATAAGACATTAAGCCCAAGTTTGCATTTTCTTCAGACAATTGAACACACATCAGCTAACAAAAACTTTCTTTTAAACTGTATTTCACTTTGCATAGAAAAAGACCAACAACCTTGGTATCAGCATTGTACATTATTCACGCAGTCAAAGCTAGGCCAAAGGCAGTGCTAGGACCATAATTATGCGTATATGTGTACAAACATGACATCATGATTTTGCCCTCTTTATTTATGGGAATGTTTGTAGACGTGTATCTCGATATCGAAAAGCGAGTGATCACCGAGAATTTGTGAATTAGTATTTATACTGAGGTTTACCCAGTGATTTGGATAAAAAAAATTCATCTCAGTAGATTTTTAAACACAAGACTACTTAATCTTCATTAAGAACAGAATTGACCACGTGCTAGGCTCATTTCCATGGAACAGATTTTCTAAAATCATTTATGTGTGTCTTTCTGCGGGTACGTGTGTGCGCCTGCGGCTGTGTGTTTGTCGGTGTGGTATTTGTGGCAGAACCCGGACCAGTGCAAAACTTGACACTAACACCAGGAACCGTGCCGTATAAAGGAGTCACCGTCACTTGGCGGTGTCCAGCAGTGACTGCACGCAACACTCGTATCACTGGCTTTGCTGTGCGAAAAACACTTGTAGTGAGTGAGGTACGTTAACAGCAAAGTGCACAAAATGCATTCTTTTCATAGAAAAAAACATGCTTTTTAAGATGACACTTTTCAGTTCAATTTTTTTTTAATAATGATAACGGAATTAAGACTACAATCATTGAAAAAAAAACCAGATACCGTTTTTAAAAAGATATTTGTAACAATATTTGTAAAGTATACACCATTAATCCAACCGTTCCTGCACCCAATCTGTAAGTCAAGGACGCGGTGAATTTCTTGTGATTTCAGAAACAAAACTTTGACATAGACATTTATACTACAAGCATCACAAATGATCACAACTGTGAATCGACCAAAAGCATCGACTTGGAGCTGACACCTGAAAGCAAGTTTCTTATTGAGGTGATTTCTCAGTCTGGTGTCGTTCAGAAGCACAACATGCGTAAACACGATGTTTATGTCTCAATGAAATGATGGCATAATGATCGTGAGAATCTTCGATGCAACATCGCCATTTAGTTTAATTAATTTTGTAAAATAATTTATATTACATGTATGGTATTTAAGTTCGAGAGCTAAAATTAAATTAATGAATACCTGAACAGGTGTTTACGCTTGGTGAGCACTTCAACGATACTCAGGGGGTGAGAGAATCCTACAACACTTCAGCTGGATGTAAGTAGAATGACTCGTGTTACTCGCAAAAGACGTGAAATAAATATGAGACAGAAGAATGAAAAACATGTACTCTATATCTTATTAGTTACAAATTTTACCAAATTCGACTAGTCTATAGGAACAAGTTATTTTAGTTGCTAACGAATTCCAAAAGCGTTACAACCACCTTGTCCCTTCCACCAGCACCACCATTATAACCAAGAAGTCATGTTCTAAGCTATCTCTTCGATAATTTTTTGTCTAGGCTCCCTTTTTGCACGAAATATTAACAAGTAATTATTTGCAATTATTGCCACTTGAAGTACACTCACTGTTTCATCCTCAGCTCCCCCAATCACGAACGTGAAATTCCATTCAGGGCAGGAACACCAGAGCCAAACTTCATTTCCAATCAGCTTCTGCGCGCCTTGTCTCTTCGACGAGTCAAACGGAAAAATCGACTACTTCGCCATCATCGTCTGCGCTGTCGAGAAATGCGCTCAGAGTATGCCACGTGTTGATTGATTGATTGATTGATTGATTGATTGATTGATTGATTGATTGGAACGTAAACGAGGCTGCGCCTGACATGCTGGTTTGTTTTGTTCTCCCGTGATTGCTTTTTGTATAGTTCAGTCGATTCATGTAATAGTTTTTCGTGAGCTCGCATCCTCACGTGGAATTGTGCTTTATTATTATTATTTGACTAGAATATAGCCGTCTTTCGCTATGTTGTTTTACCTGCTTTTTTACCTTATCATAGTTATAAATTTCTCCATGGGCAGAAAAAGAGCTATACAGCGAGCTAAAGGTTAAAGATGTACACTCCTGGCACATCGCCAGCGACAACGACTTCAAGGAAATCTACAGACCGACAAACGACACGTGGCAAAATTACATGAGAAATTTGACAGGTGACAAATACTTTACAAATATATATTGCATTTTTAACAGAGCTGATAAAATGTAGATTGTACGTACGTCTTTAATTTTCTTTCACTAACAATTAGGCAACACACTCACCTACTTTCTGTGTAAAATCAAGCAAACATAGTACATATCTCTGTACTTGCACGAAGAGTGCTGGCGCTGTATTTATTTACAAATATTTTTCCACCGTTACGTTTTATGACCTGAATGTGTCCCACTTCTAAAATAAACAAAATTTGTCATCTAAACGCGTTATGCAACACTATACATGATATTTTACTCCTCACCCTGAATGAGTCACAACGTACATGTTTTGTGACATGAGCCTGTCACACTTTACAGGGAAGGCGAGGCGCAAGAGGTCCACTGACTCCTATGAGTATGTTGTGGGAGAGGACAATGACTGCGCCTCAAAGCCGTCAGGTACCTACTGCAATGGACCACTGCCTGCCGGGAGATCCTTTAGGTAACAAATGAACTTTAGTCATAAAATCAACTTTCTCTCTCACTCTCTCTCCCTCTCACTCTCTCTCCCTCTCTCTCTCTCTCTCTCTCACACACACACACACACACACACAAACAAACAAACACACACACACACACACACACAGTCTCCTTTCCCGCTACTTGTACGCATGTCTTCTTCTTCTTCCTTTTCACCCCCAGTGGAGCATAGGGCCGCAACTACACCACGCCAGCGAACCCGGTTCTGGGCCTCTCTCCCCAGTTGGGTCCATGTCATTCCAGCTGCCTCCGCCTCGCAGTGGACCGATCTTCTCCACGTCTGTCTGGGTCTCCCAACCCTGCGCCTCCCCTGTGGGTTCCAGTCCAGAGCTTGTCGTGTTAGATTTTCGGCCGGATTTAGCAGGGTGTGACCGATCCAGCCCCACTTTCGCTTCTTGATGTCTTGGCTGGCAGGTTTTTGGTTGGCTCTCTCCCACAGGTATGCATTGGAGATCTTCTCGGGCCATTTGATGTTGAAAATGTGGCGCAGACATCTGTTGATGAATGTTTGAATCTTATTGGTGATGGTGTTTGTCACACGCCATGTCTCAGACCCATATAGAAGGACAGATTTTACGTTTGTATGGAAGATGCGGGTCTTGGTGTGCTGAGATAGTGCCTTGGAATTCCAGATGGGTCGCAGGATGTAGAATGCTTGCCTGGCTTTATTTATTCTGCTTCTTACATCTTCATCTGCACCTTCATCCTTGGTGACTATGCTGTTTAGGTAGGTGAAGCGGTCAGTCTCTGTAAATACATTCCCCGTGTAGTTGAAGTGGGGCTTCTTGCTTGTTGTTGACCCGCATTACCTCTGTCTTCTTGATGTTGATTGTCAGGCCAGTTGTCGCTGCTTCTTCTGAGAGCCGAGTGAGCTTTGTCTGTGCATGGTGTTGCTTGTGAGACAACAGGTTGATGCCATCTGAAAAGTCGAGATCCTCAAGTTGCATGGCAAAGGTCCATTGAATGCCTGTGTTGCTGTTAGAGGTTGTTCTTCTCATGATCCAGTCTATGACGATCAGGAAGATTGTCAGCGAGAGCATGCAACCTTGCCTTACTCCAGTCCTCACTGCAAAGGGGCCCGTCAGCTTCCCATTGTGGATCACCTGGCATGTCGAGTCTGGTCAGCACCTTGCTGGTAATGGACAGTAGCGTAATCCAACGCCAGTTGCTGCACTGGGTCAGGTCACCTTTCTTGGGTAGCTTTAACAGATAGCCAAGTTTCCAGTCTGCTGCAACCTGCTCCTGCTTCCAAATTTTCTGCAGGCGGTGTAGCATCTCTGCTGCGGCTGTTGGGTCTTCCTTGAGTGCCTATGCAGGAATGCCATCTGGGCCTGCCGCCTTACCCGTTTTCAGAGACTTGATGGCTTTGATGATTTCTGCCTTGGTTGGTGGGTTGGTGTTCACCTGGAGTTGCTCGGTGGCTGGTGCAATGTCCAAAATTGTTGCTGGTGGTGGCCGGTTCAGTATTTCTTTAAAATGTTCTGCCCAGCGAGATCTCTGTTCTGCATCGCCAGTAATGACGTTGCAATTCTTGTTCTTTACTGGCCTGCATGCATTGATGTTTTTCCTTCCTGAGAGAGATTCTTTAGGTAACAAATGAACTTTAGTCATAAAATAAACTTTCTCACTCTCTCTAACACACACACACACACACACACACACACACACACACACACACACACACACACACACACAGTCATACAGAAAGGACACACTCGTAAACACACCCACAGTCTCCTTTGCCCGCTACTTTGTACGCATGTCATACAGGTTAAACATGATAAAGCAAAATGGTCAGAACATTTTTAAAAAATGAAATCAGTAGGTAAATGCACAGTTTTGTTTCAGAGTGCTAGTCGTATCCTGTACAGCAGGAGGTTGCTCCAGTTCAGAGCTTAGTGAGGAACTGCATACATTAGGTAGGTACCAGTTTAATAATGTCAAATATATCAAGTATATCTTAAGTATCCTGTTAATCTCTGTTTTACGGCAATATTCTCCCTAACCTTAGCGTTCACGCGATTACTATCAATATTTAAACTGCCCAGTGAGCATAGCGCTGGAAGGGGACTCCTTGATTTAATATCCGCCATTCAAAAAATGTTATGTCACGAAGTGGTATTCGGGGTATCAGTCTACTTCCGCTTTCGTATGGATACTGTAATGTTAATCAACTTTCGGAGCGCACTGCTTGTTTTCTCTTCATATACCATTGAGCAAAACATTTTTTTTAAATCGGATTGTTTGAAATGTTATAAATGTTATAAACAAACCAGCTTCCATCAGTTATTTTCCAGCAAAAGCAACTGGTTACCAGGAGGGTTTCGTTTCAGCAACGCGTTTTAAACTTTAATAGCATATTGAGAGAGCTTTGTATGCTGCATGACGGGTAGCCTTCAAACTTCCTATAAATGTTTGCGTTCAGATCTACCAGAAATGTTGCAGCGATAATATATTCTTTCAGACGCAGAAAACAGCCTTTCTACTGCAGCAATAGCCGGCCTTGCGGTGGGAATCGTTGTCGTGATTTTTCTCGTTGTCATCATCGCGGTATGTAAGCACCGACTGCAAGCGAAGAGGAACGGAAAGTGAGTCATGAAGTAATTTCAGTAATTAATAGTATCGTA
The DNA here is from genome assembly GCA_004794655.1 of Marisa cornuarietis. Lineage (NCBI taxonomy): Eukaryota > Metazoa > Mollusca > Gastropoda > Architaenioglossa > Ampullariidae > Marisa > Marisa cornuarietis. Next base: position 3,432,535 of record SMMW01000617.1, on the reverse strand, counting down.
ACAACACACACTTTTTGTCGAAAGAGATGATGATCTACTTTAGTCATTTACATAATCTTTAAATGCTGCTGAAGCGGAAGACGGAAATTGAACCAACACAATTGAAACCGAAAAACCAGAAGAAAAAATGAAAGAGGGAGAGACTGACAAACCGACAGACTGTCAGAGAGGAGAGAAAGGCGAGAGTTTGGACAGACTGAGCCCTGAGTTTCTGCTCAAAGTGAGTGGGCAGGCTCGTGGCTGAGAGGAAGTGGTGTGGGTGGGGGTAGGGGGTTAATTGAGTCCGTTTGAATACGTGAGCGTGAGTGCTTGTGTGTAACTCTAACCTTCTGTTTTCAGAGGTAAAGGCCGACAGAGAGATCTATCAACACGGGAAAGGTATGCTCTACATTTATGTGGTGTATTATTAGTGACTTTCCTGCTTAGAAACTACATGAGTGCGTGAGTGCGTGGATATGTGAGGTCGGGTGTGTGCTTGGATGATGTAGGAGCGTTTGACGGAGCAGGTGAGCTTAATAAGGTAGTTGCAGCTAATCATTGTTTCATTTTGCAGGGTTGACAATACCGAACTGACAAACCTGTCAAAAAAAAGGTACACGCATTTTATATTACTTTTTATATTTAGTATTATTTTTAAACTGCATATTACACTGCAAATTGGGTAAACCTAACGGAAACGTTGGATAATTAACTCATAAGGGGGAAAAATTGTCAAGAAATAATTTCGCTCCTGTAACTTGCAAGAAAATTTGTATTCTTCACTCATATGCTAGTGGCGATAAGAACATCATTGTTTACAAACATAAAAGCAAGGTTTGCTGCTATATAAGAAGCAAGGCATTAATTATAATGATGCTGCAGGCCCATTCTGATGAAGGATTTCCTAGACAAAATGACAGACCTGAGGTCATCGCCTATGTCAGACGGCTCGACGCCATTTTCTCTGGTTCTTGAGTATGAGGTACGTGATATTGATGCTTTACGTGAAGTACGTGATTTGGGCGTAATGTTATATCTACACTCAACGTTACCTCATCTACCCATGGTTGTGGTCTGAAAGTTGTGAGGCCAGTTGCACATTTGTAAAATTAAGTACTGTTAGACATTAAATATATTTAGGTAATCAGTTTTATCGATATAAATACAGTCCACAACACAATTTTAAATTAACAAAATTAAAACTGTTCTCAAAAGGCTAAATTTGCTTAAGCCAGACTTTCGCTCCCGTCAACACACAGAACGTATTTTGACCACAAAAAATGGTGCAGGAGCGTTTTTTTGTTGTTGAAAAAATAGAACAGAAAAATAAAATGGTTTTAAATTTGCTTGTTTAGAACAGTTTAAAGTTTTAGAACATGTGCAGCTAGATCCTGATTTTTTTCTAAGCCTTCAGCCAAACTGTGCTTATATGCATGTAGTTATCAATCTATGTTTGTCATAACATACTGTGTAGCTTGCAAGAGATTTTTGTTAATATTCTAGATGGTATTTTCGACCTTCTTTCCCTTTATCAACAAAATTTCAGGAGTAAGTTACATTTTGTTATCATAGTTGATCATTACGGTACTGGTACATTGAATTGTCTAGGAAATCAAAGAGTTGTCTCCGAAGCATCCACAGGAGTCAGCACGGATGGACAGCAACAAGGGAAAGAACAGATACACCAACATCCTGCCTTGTAAGAAACTCCGCTTTATTTCTAATTGTTTCTTCCTTTAAATGCAAGATGACTGAGGTTCAGCTATTCTTGTAACGGACGTTTGTCAAAAAAAAATGTTCGCTTTTAAAATGACTGTTGTCGGACTATGCGAAAGTGGAAAGTGGATAGACTTATCTTCAACTTATCTTCCATCAGCGCATTTGTATGGAGAGTTACGGTGAGCTTGATGAGATTTGTGCGTCGAAATAACTTTTAAGTAGTATAGTGCCCCCAGTTCTTGATCGTGTTTATCATAGTGTCAGACTACGTTCCCACCAAATCGTATCTCATTAAGCTCCTGTCAAGACGTCTCGTCTGATGAATAGAGAAAAAGGAGAAGAACGAAAACACCATCAATGGTGTCAGTTTGTTTTCGTGTTCGTAACTTACATTTCTCACGAGATCTCGTTCCTAACGTTGTGTGAGCAGTCGACCACTCACGGGTGCAGCTGAAGCAGGTAGCCGGCGATCAGTGCTCGGATTACATCAACGCTAACTTCATTCCAGTGAGTCACCGCGGAACACCGTTCTTAAGCTTGTCTATAAGTATGCAAAATCTTCTGCACCAACTATCATCGTTTGCTCAAATCTGTTTGATGTTTGGCTTTCTGCTTGTTTATCTGCCTACATAAATTTCTATCCGATTTAAATTTCGTTCATAATTGTGCCCAGAAGCTGTTGTCCTTTTTTTCCCCGTGCGTATGAAATTTTTCAAAAGGGAGATTTTTTCAGCTATGTGTAAAAGTAAATAAAGAAATTACTGCGTATATAATAAAGAATTATTAATAACATGTATATATATTTTTTAATAAACTATTTAATTTTTCAGGGATATTATTCAAATCACGAGTACATCGCCACTCAGGGACCGCTGGAACATACCGTTGACGATTTTTGGCGTATGGTGTGGGAGCAAGGTGTCCCCGTCATCGTCATGTTATCCGATTTCGTCGATAAGGGAGTGGTTAGTGCTACCTTTAGTTTGTATATAGCTTGCTCTCACTTCTTCGATAAAATTAATATTCGTATGAGATTATAAAATAGCGTAAAATACGCAACTATCCTTGGAATTCTACATGACTGCAACAGATAGATGAGTGAAATTAGTGCACGTGCTATATAATGGTTGGAAATGATGGTTATGGTGATATTGGTGTGATAATGGTGGAGACGACGACGACGATGATGACGACGATGATGATGATGATGATTGCCGGTCTAAAACCTACCTGTCTAATCTGTCAACTGTTAGAAAAAAGTGTTCCCTTACTTTCCTGGAGATGACAAAGTCAACGAGCCGCAGGCATTCGGCTCCATCAGAGTCACTCTCACGCAGGTGCAAAAGTTGAGCGGCTTTAGCCTCAGGACATTTACACTACAGCGGGTAAACACAACTTCTCTTTTTGTTATCTGCCTGTAAACGAGATAAGTACCACATCTCCAGCAAATTTATTTCTTTTATATATTAATAATTTGTTCACATAGAGATAATTGAAAAGGAGATGTAGAGTGTATGCGTTTGTATTTATTAGTGCGTGTGTATGTAAAGCTCTTTCACCCCTTCTTTGATGGTAAAGGCTTTATAAAATAAACAGTTCGGGTTTTTTTCATTTATATCTTCTGTCAATTATCTACGTGTGGATGAGATCAGCAGTATGTGTTCTCTTCTAGCTACTCAGTGTAAACGAGATTAACATTCTACTTTGGAAAGTCAAGGGATGAGTTACAGCTTATTTGAAGTTCTATATCAATTACAAATGAGAACTGCATCTTTTTAAAAATTTATAAAGTGATACGTATCCCATCAAAAACAGGGCAAAAGCAAGCGCCAAGTTCAACATTTTTTCATTGAGAACTGGATTGACCACGGTGCTAACCTCGACCTGCAGTTTTTACTGCAGTTTGTGAAGAAGGTCCGCACGGAGATACCGCCTGGCTCTGAGTCCCCGATGGTAGTTCACTGCAGGTATGTCCCACTAGATGATGATGATGATGATGATGATTGATGATTGATGATTGATGACGATGACGATGACGATGACGATGATGATGATGATGATGATGATGATGATGATGATGATGATGATGATGATGGAAAGAAAGATAGAGGAAGACACCAAACCATTGTCAGAAGGACTTTTTGTATTTGCAGCGCTGGTGTTGGAAGAACGGGCACCCTTATAGGTCTGGACTACTTGATGCAGTACATTGACAACACACCTCTGTCTGACCCCATTGACATATTCTCTTACGTCTTGTCCATGAGGGACTGCAGGACCACCATGGTGCAGACGGCGGTACGTGTCAGCAGCGGCATACTTGACGTTCTGTTACTGTCGTGTCACGTAGATGTAGTATTATGCTGTGCTGCATGCGCTGGATTGTTATTATGTTATGACGTATTGTGTTTTTATGATATGCTGAAAACGACTAGCTTATTTTCCTCCATTGAAAACGTCGAGCCCTTTTTCTCAACTTCTATGTAAAACGCACCCCCTTCCACCCCCAAAAATCAGATGTAAACAATGAATATAGACAAATATAGATATGAAAGTGACTGACAGACATTTAATTCTTGATATAATTTTTTAACAGGTGTTCCGCCAACGATTTATTTACTTTTAATCTACTTAAACATGGATTGTGATATGGATGTGGAATTGCTGTCAACCAATAACAAATCATAAACACTCTTAATCTTAGCTAAGGAACCAGCAAGTCGACGACGAAAAGTTTGCTTTCTTTACCGCCGTCTTCGTGTAGAAAATAATAAGCTTACTACAGGATATTATTTACTCATAAAAACATCACATCGTGCAACTCAACATTCCACGAAAAAAAAAGCAAAACGTCAAGCCATTAAGAAATCATACAGATCTGTATATTAATATATCATAGCAATCTCAATCACAGGAGCAATACGTTGTTCTTTATCTCGCTGCGGAGAAGCTGTTGATGTACAAGACAGGAAAGGACAACTACCAGGAGCCTGTATACGCCAACCTTGCTTATGGCAAGTATGCTTATGGTAAAGGTAAAGGTAATGGTCGTCCCAGGACCTTTCTAAGGTCGTTAGGGAGTGAGGTGTTAGGGACCTCACCTTAATCGGGGCCAGCTTTACGTGAATGTGGTGCCCATCTCCTCTCCCTCGCTGCCTTACCTTCCCCAACACTCTAAGGAGTCAGGTACCCATTCAAGCCAGCGGGGTCGACACGGGTATCGAACCGCGACACTTCACTTCGGACAACAGTACATTACCCTTCCAACATACAGTTTCTTTACACTTTCCTTCCCTGGTATTGTCCCTAGCTATTTCTCTGTTTTTCTTTTTTTCACCCTTTTCATGCTTTATTCATTCCCCATGTCCCCACTCACTTCAGAAAGCTGTTTTTTTGCAGTTTATGTTCCAGTTTATGCATCCTCCATACAATGCAATTAAGTTGTTTGTTTTAGAGTTGAAGCCTGCTAGGCCCCTATCTTCGTCTTACTCTCAAAATCTTGTTTGTGTTGCATTTTATCATATCAATAACTTCTTATAGTCTTTATATTTAACTTGCTTATTTATATTTCTTATAACGTCCTATATTTTGATGTATGTGCTACGTATTCTTCTTGCATTGTATTACATTGCGTCTTCCGATTTGCAGAGGACACGGATGAAAAGCCTGAATATGCAAATATGTCGTCACCTGGCGCACTTGACGGGGCAGCTGCGGAGCAGACGGCTACTGAGATGCGGCTCAGCAGACATCTTAGCACCGACAGTTGCCACTCAACTGCCAAGCTGATCCCCGAGACGCAGAAGAAAAAATCCACCCGACCGTCCAGACCAGCGCCTAAAGCGCCACCTGTCCACGAGAAGGCACGACGAGTTGCCCAGCAACAGTCAACGGCAACAACGACAGCGAACAGATTTTCGACCGACCTGACGTCGTCGACAGCCGTCACACTCGCCTCCGAGCCGACTGAAGGCACTGACAGAACTTTTGAAATCGGAACTCTTACGAATGTCAAGCAAGAAGACCCGGCACCAACGAAGTCTCCGGATGCAATGGAATCACCAGAGAAAGCCAGCTTGTGCGCAGGAAGCGAAATTTCGGCACCAGTTGCGACCGAAAGTGCACCAAGAAAAAATGGGTCGTCGTCTTCTGCTCAGAAATCGTCGCGACCTGTTCCTCCCGATAGAAAAAAGAGAAGCGATGACGAGCCTTCGGACGCTGTTGATTCGTTTAAATGAGTTTACATCGGACTACCTTCGCCCGAACAAAGAACGAAGTGCTAAATGTTCTTCCGCGCAAAAGAGATGCTTGGCCTAATTGACTCTTACGAATTCTGGTGACGCTGAGCAAAGTACCTGGTAACAGACAGAGAGACCAGTGCAAAGGTAGAAGGGACACATCATCTCATCTCACCACACTGTTTCATGGTCAGACAGAAGAGTGTAAACGAGCTGGACATGTATGGTATTTATTTCCATTATGTTCTATAACGTTTTTGCTTATTATTCTCCCTCATGTTTTTCAATTTTTTCATTCAGTGTAGAACTCGAGCACATTCCCTTATTCAAATTGCCCAATGGGACAAATAAAGTTGGTCATTGTCATTGTCCCTGAAGCTACACATTCTCATTAACCGATCTGCACAGCACGTTGCTTCGATTAGTTTAAATGTCTGCTTGTATTATCCCGATGTTCATTCTGATCATTTCCTCTCTCCTATGTCATATGAGGATTAAAAAGGTTGTTTATTTGATTACAAAAACAGACAACTGGTACATAATGTAAACGCATTCATTGTGCACATACAGTTAGAATGGCGAGACAGATTTCACACTTTCTCCTGAAGTCCGATGAATTTAACAGAAGGCCTGCACTGAGTGTGCCTGTGTTCATTACATCTCCAAATTAAGTTAACTAAAAGACGTGCTGCAAATTCATGTTTTTCCTCATCACGTGGAAAAACTTCTATCAGATTGCTATTTTCGAATCTTTTTCTTTTTGTTTTTTAATTGTCAGTATTTAGTATTCATAGCTTTACCGAAGCTTAATGTGAGAGTGCTGTACACAGCTTTGTGAAAGAGCAAAATATCGTTTGACCATTGTTATCGTGAAAGAGTAATTTTACGTGCATGAGTGAATACAACAAAATGTAAGTGTAACAAATGTTTTGAGCCTTGCTTCTCTAGTAAGAGAGAAAAATGTTGGTTGCTGTACGTTGTTTTGTAATGTGCTCATAAACTTCGACCGCCTTATACGAGAACTTTTATGTACGGAAAAGGCGATCCAAGCACTTATGGGACCCGACCACGGGTGACAGACAACTACGATGACGTCATCATGATGGCTACGGAATACAGGGCCACAGTATACCAGTGAGAATGTAACTGTTTTCTTACATGTCTTTCATGCAGCAAGTACTTTCTATATTTATATATGTATATATATATATATATGCGTATTCTAAGTACTAATACAGAGCTGTTATTTTTTATACTTGTTTTGCTGTTCTTGAATACTTAAGAAGCTGAAAGAATGTGGCTGCGATGTCAATCAGTGGTGTGGCGATTCTCTTGTACTTTTGATATCGAGAATGTGCGTTGTAGCGAATGTTGTACTTGGATACAAATGGCAGCAGTACATTTGACCTTTGTCACAAGTTTTGAAAATGGTGAAAGTTTGAAACCTGGTAAAAGCAATCACTGCAATTATTAGTCACTAAACCAGCCCCAAGCAATATACAGTAGAATTAAAACATGCTTTCTTCTGAACCACACTTTAAATATTTCTGAATGTGAAAAAAGTGTTTCAAACTGTACAACTTGCAACAGGTAAGTACCATATTCTGAAAAAGAATCCTGGTGACAGATGTCCCATAGATTCCCGAAAACAAAGGTCATGGTATAAGCTGTTAGTTTGAGGTGTGTTATCTGGAGTAGCTTGTGGCAGCACGCAACATTCCATACAAAGACACCCCCCCCCAGGAAGAAAACAAAGCCTATTGGTCCGGTGCCAAGTCACATGTGAGTGACCAGATAGACTGATAGAGGATGCCCAGTAAAAACAGGTTCTAGTAGGCAGCCAAGAATCGCAGGCTGACACGCAGACGCACTGCCGTCGGGATATTCGGGATATTGGATTGGCTGTGAAGGAGAGATTGGTGGCCCAAGGAAGACTTTAGCAACACGACCCAGGGAATAGAATGCTCCTTAACATGCTACGTAGTTTAGAGGATGAGAAGAAGGCAACCTGGAAGCAAAGCCTGCCAGCAGTGGTACATGCTTACAACTGTTGTATCCACCAGAGCACTGAGTACAGCCCATTTTACCTTTTCTTTGGCCGCCATCCACGATTACCAGAAGACATAGCTTTTGGGACACGGCAGACATAAGAGGAGGAACATTAGACAGTATATCAGGAGTTTTAAAGGACAACGCGACCGCTGGAAATCGCTGGAAATAAAGCACAAAGAATCACAAAAACATGTTCCGGTGGTCATTTACGACAGAGAGGCATGAAAGATTTTATATTAATATCTTTCTCTAAAGCACACCTGGATTTGTCGAGAAAACAGGAAGTGACGAAACGAACGTATTTCTAAAAATAGCACCGTTTGCACTAGCATAAGTCGAAGAGAAAAGATGCAATCCTCAGTAAAAGAAAACTGACCAGGACACATTGTGCTGTTGCTGAATGTTTTCTTCGACACTCAGAGGAAGTTAGTTTGTACTCATGAAGAAAATCCTAAAGGTAATGACAACAAACTCCAGTGGATTAACTTTTTTCAAACTTGCCATCCGAACTTGGTACCCACACCGCACTCGTGAATTTGCTCAAAACATTTCAAAATCGATTGTTGTCCAGTCACTTATACAGTACAAGCAAGTCTTGGACTTTCAGTAAACCGAAGAAATCTTATTCCTACAGCAGTGCTTACTATACAAGATGCTATAACAGGAATAGGTGATTGCACGTAATTAACACGTGCCAGAGGGGTAGGAGCTGTTTAATGTATAAATTTGAAGTATATATGTACCATAGGAGAATGTTGTGCAGAATGTTACTGCAAGGCACAGTAGCGCAGCTCAGTTTGTTAAGAAGCATTTTAACCACGTTATGTGGGAGGGGGGGGTGCAGTTAAGACATAATAGATGCGTCTTGAAAGGCTCAAGATTCTCAATGTACTTCGTGTTATAAGTTTTTGTTTGTTTGATTCGCAGGGCAACAGGTCCATACGTTCGCCGGTAACTGTTCTCTGTAATAAAGCACTGCTTTTGTAACGGAAAACAGCGAACCTGTAGCGGAAAACATGGACGAAGAAATGCGAGAAGAAAACAAAACCAGCGACGAAGATAGTATGAGTGATGATTCGGACTCCTCGGAATCAGACGACAACAAAGAGCAAGACGAGGTATATATATATATCTCCGAGAGCTAGGAAAAGAGCTATCGAAAAATCCCTATGTGTATAACAAGCATGTAGAACTGATAAAGAAGTTGAGAGAGACTTGCGACTTCCAGAGGTTATGGTCTGCTAGAAAAGCTTTGCAGCAACCGTTCCCACTTAGTGAAGAACTGTGGCTAGTACGAGATGAAATCCCGCTTGCATCAGAACAAGAAGAACGAGACAAAGTGGAAAAGCTGTTTGAGAATGCCGTGAAAGATAACTTGTCTGTGCCAATATGGCTGGAGTATGTGCAGTTTACCATTGGTGGCATGGGCTCTGATGATGGGAGGCAGCATGTTACTGATGTCTTTGAGAGAGCAGTCACGGCCACTGGTCTGCATGTGACACAGGGGGCCAATATATGGGAGGCCTACCGGGAATACGAAAATGCTGTTTTAGCAGGTCTTATGCCACAACCAGGGGCAGTCGTAACCAAAGAACAAGAGGAAGCCTTTACTGCTCAGAATAATAAAATACACTCCCTCTTCAAGCGACAGTTGGCAGTTCCACTTATGGAGGAAACATTTGCCAAGTACAAGGAATGGGTTGGGGGGTTAGTGGATCCTAAAGTTGAGAAAGCCTTCAACAGAGCACTGGCCATGTTGTTAAAAGTCAAGCCATATCAGGATGAGTTACTCGGCAAACACCAGACAGAAGAACTGTCTCTTCGTGAAACATGCAATAAATACCTAGATTTGAGCTGTCAGAGGGTGAGCCAGGTCGTATAGAGTGTGTTTGAACGAGCGCTGCAGGAAAACTGCTTGCAACCTGATCTTTGGTTACAGTACACTAAGTACATGGATGAGAAGCTGAAAATTGGCAGCATCTCCATGGCGGCATATGAAAGAGCCCTGCGTAACGTTCCTTGGAGTGCTTAACTGTGGTGCAATTATATTCTCATGCTTGAGAGAACTTCACAGCCATTTGAAACAGTTAAAGCAACCATGGACAAAGCCCTTGCCGCTGGCTTTACAGAGGCCACTGACTACCAGACAGTATGGACAGTCTACTGCGACTATATCCGCCGTCGTATTAACTGGAATGCAGACCATGACAAAGAACTAGAAGTGTTTAGACTGAGCACTGAGAGAGCTGTGGATCATCTGTATGAAAATTTTGGTACTGAAGGTGATCCTGATGCAAGCCTTGGACAGTTTTGGGCAAGGCACTGTAACAACATGGAACGAGCTCGAGAACTCTGGAACCAGATCATGAAGGAGGGTTATGGTAGTCAAGCTGCTATGTGGATGGCACATTACCATTTGGAACAAGCATGAGGTGATGCTGGTCATTGTCGCCGCGTTCACCAGCAAGCGTTAAACTCCGTGACAGACTGGCCAGAATACTTTACTAAAGCCTACATTGACTTTGAACGGGAAGAAGGTTATTTAGAGCAGTACGAAAAGGCATGCTCAAGGTGTGAAGCACAGCTGGCACGCATTAATGAAAGAAGAGCAAAGGCAGCTGAAAAGGAAGTAGAAAAAACAACTGTTGGTAAGGCCCAGAAGAAAGCAGAGAAGGGGAAAGAAAGTGCTGATGCTATTAGCAAAATAGAAAAAGAGCAAGAAAAAGACATTGTCACCAGAAACTCAAGTGAGAAGCTTGTTAGCCGTTGGTCTGCAGGAGTCACACGAGCCCACACAGTGGATGCTGCTAAACGGAAATGTAAGGTAGAGGAGGAGGAGGAGGAGACTGGGGCTCAGGGTTGTAAAGTTCTAGCCATACCTGGTGCTGCCCTACCAGCTGCCAAAAAGGTGAAACAAGATAAAGATTTATCAGAGCCTGTTGAGCATAGTGAATTCGTGCACCACGATTCTTCAAAAGATAACATCACAGTGTTTGTGTCCAACCTGGACTTCGAGGTGGGAGAGGACAGACTGCGCGAATTGTTTGGAGAGTGCGGAGCGATCACAGTAGTCAGACTGGTGAAAAATTACAAAGGCAAATCCAAGGGCTATGCCTACGTAGAATTCACACAGCCTTCTGAAAGTTTAGCTGTCTTGAAAAAAGATCGTCAAGTACTGTACAACCGCCCAATGTTTTTGTCGCGATGTGAAGACAGATCTTCAGTAGACACCAGACACACTTCACGTTTGCCACAGCAATGGAGAAAAATAAACTTTTTGTGCGAAGGCTACCTTTTACCTGCACTGTCCAGGATTTGGAGGCCATATTTGGTCAGCATGGAAAGTTGAAAGATGTCAGGCTGGTGACCTATCGCAATGGTTCGTCTAAAGGACTGACGTATATTGAATATGAAAATGAGGAAACAGCAGCACAAGCAGTGCTCAAAACAGATGGGCAGAAGATAGAAGAGCACACAATCTCGGTAGCCATCAGCAATCCACTACCACGAAAAACACCTCAAGACAAGCCGTGTCAAGTTCCCACTCTTGCCAGTGGCAAGAAAGACACTGAAATGCGAGGCAAAGCAAGAACTCAGGTGATGCTGACGCCCCGTGCTGTGCAGCGTGGTGGGGTCAAAACCCACAAAGTCGCCAGGCCCTGCAAGGGAGAGCAGCACAGCATCAGAGTCCCAGTCGTCAGGTGACACATCTGACACCAGCCTGAGTAATGCTTATTTCAGGAAGATGCTTCTCAAATGAAAATCTTGACTGATTTTGAGTTTATACGTGTGAGGGAAACAAAAGTTGATTCTAAGACAGCATCTGAACTTTAATTTTCAAGTGTTCCGCAAGGTGCATTGTCAAATTTACATGAAACTGTTTTCAATCACAATGTTTTTCATCTTGTGATGGAAAACCACCGCTTTTCACAAGGCAATTAAGTGGATTCAGAGGTAGATGGGTTCACAGACCTTGTGTGTCTATACTTTCTGTGCTTCTATTCTGCAGAATGCAAGTGTCTATAATTGTGCAGAAGGAAATGCATGTCATATTAAAAAAAATAAATTGATCAGTTAAAAGTAAACCCTTCTTTTATGGGCACACAATAAAAAGGGACATAACTCAGTTCACATAGGTACATGTACCACAGATAGGAGAAATGTGCGCTGTGGCGAATGAGTAACAGCCAGATAAAGATGCGTGGTTGTCTTCACTTTTACCAAAACAAATGTTTTTGCGAAAGTTAACATTAAACATTTTAGGACATTATGGGTTTAGGGCGCCATGCACGATACAGAGAGGCCAAAAATAAACTCGCGAAAGACACAAGCAAGCAAAATAATTAATAAATCAATTAATATGTGGGATGTCTGATGACGGAAAAGTAGTACGTTACAGCATCAATAATAAGTTGTTTGTGTAAGTATCTATGTTCAGTCTTTAAGCATATCTTGTCTCTGTATTAGTGCGAGGGCGCACGATACATGTGTTTATGAAAGTAAAATCTTTGAGTGTTAATAAGCAATAGAGCGCAGTCAATAAGTTTTACTATTTGTACATTATTCTGTATTAGGTTTTTGAAATGCGCTGGTGATGATGATTGTAAAAATAAAACATTGTACGTGCATGTTGAAGTTGAGAAGCACGCGGGGAAAAAGTCTCACAATATGTGTGTAGTGCTGTGTGTGTGTGTGTGTGTGTTAAAGTAAAAGCAGATGTTGCTTCATAGAAGTACATTCTCAATACACAATATTTGGCAAGAGCAGAGGTTAGGACAGGCATTACTCTCGCTGCTACCAAAGTTTATGTATAGTTTTCCACAAACAATTCCATTCACTTTAGTTTAGAAAGGCGTAAGAAACAGAACAAATGAATCCCCGTTGCTCTGACCTGAGAAAATTTACGACAATGTAGATAAATACGTTGCCTTTCAACTTCGCTGAATTAGGTTGATCAAAATTCGCATTTACATCCCACTATTCACGGATTCAATGCTTGTCTATACATCAAATGAGAACGACGTTTTTACGGACAAGACCAATTGAAACAAAATAGATCAGTCTGACGAAGCCACTTTCAGGTGTTCTGACACGAAGAGAAATACAATCAAATTGGAGGGATCATAGAGTAAAAAGCCTTACCGGCTGAGAAGGTGGGGGATATGGAGTCTTTTTAATCTGTGATCAGGCTTAATGACATCAACTTAAATATATTTTGAGTTTTTTTTTAAATTGTCATGTATTTTTTTAAACCTGGGAAGTCGTTTCTAACCATTTCAAGGTTTAAACAACAGAAGAAAAGACAAAGCACGTTAGTGTTGTTCGAAGGAGGGTGTGTGTGTTTTTTCTACTCGTACAGGACTGCATCTGCGTCATAAAAAGTAAAAATGACGTGATAATATTGACGTCATTTTCGCCTGAAGTTGTTGTCGGCTGCAAACGGTCTGATTTCACCACTACCTAGCAGCAAACCTGCTCCTGTTTTACGACAGAATTCTACTCTTTTCACCGAAAGGAAGCCACCTGTAAGCGATAAAACATTACCCAGGTGAGGTATTTCATTCGACCTGTTTGATTGCTGTAGGCGAATGTATTGCATGAAGCATTATCTTGTCGACAAACAACTTGTTTCTCGACGCTCTTATCGCATCTATAGATCTGTGGTAAGAACAATGGGACGAAGAACATAAAAGCTTCAAAATGTATTGCCAAGTAACACAAAACAATAGCAATCAGAAAAAGTATTACGTATAAGCTAATCCTCATGCACTGCTCCTTTTATTTTTCTCTTTCTCTGGTGTATATTATGACAGCGTCATCTAGCTCCATCATGTTGAGATAGCTACGCCTATGTTATTGGCGCGATATGTGTTTGTATGTAGGTGAATAACTACTACACCTAAAGAGTTTACGTTGTGCCGTCTGGAACTAAGTTATACATTATGTCCATGTAGTGATAGACAAATCTCTATCGTAAAAGGGTTGTGTGTGCGGGCATATATGTGTATAGGTGCATGTTGTGTCACATGCAGCGAGGCTATAGGAGTCAGTTGGTGCATGACAGTGACATTCTTCAACTAGAACTGTAGGGTGCAAAGGAAAATATAGACATTTTAAAACTGACACTGGCTTGCTGCACTGCCACTTACTAGCTAGAATCAGCAAGCAGTTGTGATCAAAACTTGGATATAAAGAAAAAACCATCATCAACTCCATGGAATCAACAGACACACCGCTTTAACAATAATAAAAAACGTGCGCTTTATATAGCGCATATAATCACGCTCACGAAGGGGCATGCACTCAGCGCACAAGTAGGAGATATGAAAAGAACTCGAAGGATGGAAGGAGAAACAATTATGCAGACAAGTAATAATTGACAAACATAGACGACACAAAGAGGAATAAGGAAACAAACAGCAAGGATGGAGAGTGCCATAAATCATCGTGCAGTTTTGCAATGCGACCTGTGTCTATCCACTATATACAGGTCACAAAGATACAAACACAGTGGATCTAGCTCAGCACTCGCCAGTACATGGGTGCAGTTCAGGCACCCATAACATTTGGAAAACCGACTTGATTGTTAGAGTCAGCCATCACTCGGCGTGCCTCTTCCTCACACACAAGCGTTGACCCGTGACACCGTAGGTCGGTCAATTTCAAAAATGTCGCCGATCATGACATGGAAGTACCTTGCAGCATAAAATCTCAGTGCTACCATCAACTGCATGATAGGGGGTGGCAAGCTAAGCCCTTTCGCGGCAGCGAGTGTTCTCTTGTATCAAGTCAAACAGAGACAAGCTATCGACTCGCCGGAGTCGAAATCGAACATTCAACTCGATTCAGTGTCGTTGTATGTAGCAAAACGATTTTTCCAGTCACGAAATAAACATTCTCCCCTCAAACGTCGTCTAAACATCATTGTGATTTGTGAAACAGTCGATCGCAGTACGTCTGTGGTCGATCGTCTCGCTGCCATCTTTCACTCTTCACACGAAGAAATCAGAAATCTACTGCCCGACTCGGCTAAGTAAGGGTTTAAACCAGGGGGAGGGCAGCCCTAAAGTTGAGTAAGAAATTTTGTACTTAGCGGACTTGAGTTTGCTTGTGCACACCGATTTACTCGACTTAAGGCTGAGGTAGCGGACTCAAGCTTAAGTTCACTGTTAAGTTCACTCATGCACATCAGCCCAGGTGGCTGTTAAACGGATTGATCTAGAAAACGTACATCACGAGTTCTCTTATGTACAGAAAGAAATTTTATTAACCAAACAGTTGCAACATGAGAATATATTCTCCGACATTACTAGTCGTCACGAACTGTGGATAATCACGCCTGTTATTGCCCTGACCTGTTGCATGCCTGTTTCACAGCGATCTGCCGGAGCTATTGGTCACATATCTTGCGGGATGTACTGCATACTCTGGAATACCTGCATAGCAGAGGTGTTATTACGGAAGCGTGAAGGCTGGCAATATTTTAATATCGGCTAGCGGACAGGTGTGTCTCACTGGCCTCCACAACTCTAGCCCTCTCCATGGTGGTAGGGGGACAGCGCCTGCGAACAGTCTATAACTACCCCAACATGCTGTCGATTGCCTCCAGTAGTTCAGTCCGGAAATTCTTGAACAGAATTTGGCTATTTTTTACTTATTGTTAAACTAACCTGATGATCTTACTACAAGAATTCGGCTATTTTTCAGTGATTCTTATACAACCCCATCTTAATGGTGGAGAAAGTTGAAATAAACATCATTATTAATGTAAATCTGCAAAGACGAGCAGGTGGACTAATCAATTGATTATAATCACAACGATTGACAGCTATGTTGATTGGCGTAAGAATGTGAACAAATGAACATTGAACAAATGTGTTTTTAGTGCAGGTTTAAGGGATTCAATGGTAGGTTGATGGCGGAGGGGGCAGAATTGGTGTTTTACACCGAGTCAGCGATATAAGGCTATATCACGGCAAGGCAGCCAGCCCTGTAAACAGATGCCACATGCAGAAAAAGGTCAACGTGCCCGAGACGAGAGCTGAACCCAGGACAGCCACCCTTCACTGTAGTGGTGACAGGCGTTAACCGTTGCGCCACCAGACCGCCCTGGGTTGATGACGGCGATAAAAAGGAAAAAGAGTTCCACTTTTGTGCAGCACAGTAATTAATAATCCAGCGACCAAATGTTGCCTTATGTTGCAATTTTAACCTCAGCTTGGTGCCAACAGGCTGTTACATCCAAACCCAATTATCCTCACGCTAGAGTAAGCAAACATGCTTTCGCGAAACAAAAAGCGGTCGCGTCCATTCCTATCTGACAAACCAGAAGTGATTACTTAACCCCGCGGTTCTCAACCTGGGGGCGCGCCCCCCAAGGGGGGCGTAAGCTGCTGAAAAGGGGGGCGCAAAGGCGGTCATTTTCTAATATATCTCATATAGGTATTAGTGGCTAAGGGGGGGCGCGCGGACGTACCTTTATTCGTCTGGGGGGGCGTCACAAGTAAAAGGTTGAGAAACGCTGACTTAACCTATCAAGCATATCTCATTAACCTGATTCCAATGCATTGTGTAGGTCAACAGACGACAGCAAGCTAACACTCCGTCCAAGCGTACGTGGCGTGGACTGAACCTCTGAACTGCATCGATTGTGAGGTCCTCTGTCAAGTGCGGCCGGCAGCTGTCCAATGGAGGAAAAGCCTGCACGCGGACAAACTGTGGCGTTCGCTCGTAGCGCGTACGAGACACCAGACCGGGCCAGTCACCGCAACACGCAAACGCAGAACACACTAGCAGCCATGGAATGCCAAGACTGCGCCAGTTTCGGTAAGTGGCTGCGTACCACTTGGGGCTTACATCATGTCAGCAAAATCGACACCCTTAGCTATAGCATGTTTGCTTGGTTGGGGAAACAAAGAAAACTTGTGTGCGCGCTCTCTCTCTCTGTCTCTCATTTCTCGCGTGTAAGATATTTCGACTAGCGATTCAGTTCACACACATCGTGGGTCAGCCTCAGCTGTGCACGTGGGTTGTAGCGCATCAAGCTATTTATATCATCAGACCATTGACCCCTGTGTGACAGTGCGAGTCACACGTGTTTATTTCTTTTGGCCTTAATTACACGGCAAAGCTGAGATAAAAAGGTGACAAGAATGAATGTCCTTGAAAATGTAGCAGAAGGTAAGTCCTGAACCCTGGATAAACTCTAGACTCGGGTTACCACGCGGGTATGTTCAGAAAACACAGCTAACACACACACACACACACAGGCGCCATGCTGGCGTGAACGGCGTGGCTTTTCATTGATCGTGTAGCGTGTGGGCTGATCTCTCTGCCTGCGGTGCTGGTCGTCAAGGGTTGGTTGCAATCTTTTCGGTTGGAGGAAGGAGAGACACGCCACTTGGATGTACATGCTGACTTTGATTTTAAATATAAATGGAGAAATCAAAAGGTATAGAATGAATTTTCTACGTGTACTTTGAAGAGCAGCTAACTTATTATTAAAGACGACAGGATAGGGGTGATAATGGATGAGAGAATAACGGCCATTTTAGTATAAAGAGAATGTTGGGTACCTTAGGATGTTAAAATGTTTTAAAGTGTTTACAGTAAATACAGACTTGAAACTGATAAAGATTAAATTTCGGCACGATGTTTTTGATTTGGCTACCCACTTTTATAGCACAGTAATCAAGTAACTGGAACGTCTGTTAATGCTGAGGAAGATGAAGTAGGCCTACATTGTTTAAGTAAGCTGTAAGTTGTCTATAGTTCGATGATTTAAGAAAGCAGATTTTTTCCCCATAAATAGTAAACTCTGCTTTTTGTCCTCTGTCAAGGATAAGAAAGTTGCCAATATTTCTGTATGTCATTTTGCACAATGTAAGTAGTAGTTTCATAATGTGGGAGAATCTGATAATAGGACTGATAGTGTAATGTGGGTAGACCATTTCAAAGTAGGTACTCCAAGCTGATTTTTTTAAATCAATTGAAAAAATGACAAGCACTTAAACAGATAGATTGTAAGCTGTCAACTTTTAATATTTTAAATTTCAGATAATTTTATGCTTAAAACTGAAAATAAAATGCTCCTTTTGAAAGATTGAGTACACCAACAGTTAAGTACTAAACATTTAAAAAAATCATCATTTGACAACATTATCTACCACAATAAACTGTTGTGTTTTTTTTTACATCCAGGTACTGAAAAATAATTGCAATATTACCTCAAAATTGGGATTTCCAGCAAATATCACTTCTCTACTTCTTTTATTATCTATGCAAGCATTCAAACACGAAAACATGCATAAACATAATGTAACTCTAGTTTTAATTAAACTACAGAAATGGTTTTGTTTTAGTATCAGTAGATTTAGTTTGCTGAGTTTTTTCAGCAAATGTATTTCATTTGTTCTAGAGCCAGTCAGACTAACATCAAAGTATGTTGCATAATGTTTTGATATATGCTTATCATAAAATGACAGATGTTAATCAATAGCAGAACTATAATCTCAGGTAGAAACATGCACACTCACATATCACAGTTAAAAAGTTCTTTCATAGCTGTCAGCAATAGCCAAAACATCTGAAACCTGTCATATTCTGCCATAACTGGTAAATGACAGAAAGTCAACATTACCAGAACACTTTTTTTTATTTGTTTTGGCTATAAGTCAATGGGGCAATTTTAGCCATAACATCAGATAATAATCACACAATAACAAACTCATATGTGCGACAGATGGTGATAATATGGCAAAATATAATAGATGAATATAGAAAACTATATATATATAAATACAGAAATTACTTAAACAGTGATAAGGTAACTCAATAAATTTGCTTAAATTAATAAGTATACTTTTAGGTTTAATGTTTATCAGCAGGTGAAATTTAAATTCATTAGGATGCTGCACAAAATATACAGGAAGCAGAGCTTTCTTCTGAGAAACAGTTAACAAAGGGTGAGCACTAAGAAACAGTTAACAAAGGGTAAGCACGCAGAAACAAATGATGAAATTCATTACCTACCTCATCTAGATTACACAACATGAAGCATGACTCAAAATCTGCAACAGAGTTTTTGCATGCTTTCTAGATAATATTCTTTCTCCCTGATGTGCTTTACAGAAACTGGACAGGTGCAGAATGTAGTGATAAAATGTTCGCATCGTGCTCTTTGTAGTACATGTACTGTTGGTTTTAGTAGATGGCCAGCTATTGACTCTGCCTGCTGAAGATGAACAGAATAGCTGATAGTAAAACCTCATCAAATGTCTCACTGAGTGTCAAAAACATCTTCAGTGGGATGGATTTTTAGGGGGTCCACAGTCCCACAACCTCAAGGCTCCTTTATGTTCAAGACATGTTTGTGATAACTGATCTGATCCATCAGAGATGACCTAATGATAATGCATGAAATTCCTTCAGGATGCATCTTCTGAATCAGCCTATCATGTGCTGCCTCTTTTCTTATCAGCACACCTGGCAGCAAGTCTTGCCTTCTTCAACTGCTGCTTGCATGTGTTTACCAGCAGCTTCTTTTGCAACTTTATTTGCACGTTGCCATGACTGATGTGTTTTAATTGTTTCTTACCTTTGCTGCTGACACAGTGCTAAGCAGCAACATACTACTACATACTACTTCTCCTGTTGTCTGTAGAAGTACCCAAGAGAGCCGACCTTCACTTATTGGTGACAGGCTAAAACCGTTGCGCCACCAGACCGCCCTCAGAAAGCTGGATGTGGTATATCTTTGATATGGGGAAACTCGCGACGGCCATAACAAAAATGGCGCGCGGCATTTGTCGTCTGCTCGCTCCACTCAATTGCCCAAATGTACCTAATAAACTAAACCTAACCCTACCCCAAAACTCTGACAAAATAACATAGACCGGCCTATGACATCACGAGCTCCCCCATATCAAAGTTCTGCCCTGGATGTGAATAACAAGCAAGATGTAAACAAGTTAACCTTGTTCAGACATAATGTTGTGCATCTATCGTGTAAACCCACCAACAATCGTTCTCAAACTGAACGGTGTGAAAACCTCTACACTGTTCGCGATTGGCATTGGAGCACAGCCCAGTTTTATCGCGTCTTTTTTCACATCATATTTCACGCGTGAGATTTATTTTCTGCACAACAACAGGACAGCTTTATAGTTTACAAAATTCTACATCTTCTGATACCAGTGTTAACCCAGTGTGCACTTCGTTTCCATAACAAATCGCTGTTCAGATTTTTCACATTAGATTTTAGCACATTTTTGGGAAATCGAAAATATCCAGGTTTTGGTATCAAATTAAAGCTTATTCTCTCCACTAGATGACGAAATTGTCTGTCTTTTCTATCATTTACTTTCACGCGAAGGAATTAAACCCGAATTTGGAGTAGTGTCTGATTACGGTCACTGTCAACTTTCGCGGTCCTAAGCGTGCTTGGTTAGTGTATTTCTTTTTTGCATCCAGTCATAAAATAAGCCACCTCATCTGACAGAAAAAGAACAAATAATTTTTATTTATATTTTCATTTCAAAACGCAATAGCAAAAATGTACAGTGTGTCGGAAAGATAGACTTTTTTTTTTTTTTTTACGAAACTACGTCACAATCACAGCAGCTCGCTCATTTCGGCATACCTATTTCAAAACGGTCTGGCTATAGTGAACGAAATTGTCCTACTGACATACACATCTAACGGCTGTATGTTACTGTCAACTTTTTGTAAACGCTACCTGGCGCTCATGTTTTATGCCCCTTAAAAATTGTACTCAGAGATGAGTGTATTCCCCCGCTTAAAAGAAGCTCGTTGATTAAACTTGCTTCGATCTCTCCGCTCCTAAATAATGTTTTTTTTCTTTCTATCGCGCGTGCTCGCACGCATGCGCAGAGAAGGAGCGATAACTAAAAATTTATGTAGGACAATTTTCCGCTCTAAAGTTTCACTCACGTTCAGGGGCCAGTTGCACAACACGTTTCTAAACATTAAAACTGTTCTAAAGAAGCAAAATCTCTTCTTAGCCATTTTGATGCATTGCAGAAAAACATACACAAAATTGTACTGACAGGACGGAAAGTCAGTCTTAAACAACTTTACCTTACTTAAAGCAGTTTTAGTTTTAAAAATTATAAAATTGTGCTGTGCACTTTAAACTAATTATCTAAATAGATTTAAGGCCTAAAAGTGTTTAAAATTAGAAATGTGTTGTGCAACTGGCCCCAGAATTGCAATAGTAGTAGTTGTGTGTGTGTGTGTGTGTGTGAACGCGCGCGCGTCTGTATTGCGTATGACTGCTATATCTGACGGTTGAGAATTATATTTTCAGTGAGTTTTTTTCCCCTTTCAAGCAACGACCATTGTCAAGTTTATAACTATACCCGTCAGTTGTCAGGTGCACTTGGCACAAACCATCAGGATCTTATGTGGGTCATATTACCTAAGCAGCAGACTTTTTTATTTAAAGATTATGATCTGTTACTGGCCAATTGCCAGTACAGGTTGTATATTATTGGTTTTGCATTAGTCCATATAAAAAAGTGTGTTGAGCAGACCTGTGTGGGTAAGAAAGGACAACAAATATCAGTTTCGCCATTGCAAACATTAGGGGGAAGCGGACAGTCTAGGAGTTACAGCATCAGAGTCCGGGGACAGAGGTGCATACACTAGCCGGTCCGATACCCTTGTTGTGCGCTGTATTTTTTCCTCTTGATCCAGCGGTTAATTGGGTACATGCCCGCTCAATATGCGGTCGGAGAAGGAAAAGAGCACAAACTTGCCCGTATAGTTTGCATTATTTTTCTCCCAAAGGCCATATTTATGTTAACATTAAAACAACTACGCCAAACCACAAAAAAAGAACATTTTAACCATGTGATACCGCTTGAATGAAAACTCTTGGCCAAATGGCAAAATCCTGTCGTTCTTCTTTCAGATTATTTGTACACTGTTCACTCTTTAAAAATCAATCTCTACTGCTGAGGATGTGCTATGAAAATAACTATTCTTTGCGAGTAAACGTAATTTGAATTGTGAACTCGTTTCGGCCGTTATATAGAGTTACAGTGTTTGCATGTCGAGACCATGAAGCATGTTGCAGCCGAAACAACAGGAAGCGCTTTTTTGGTTGTTGACGTTGAGTTGCAGATTATTCGATAATGAAGTCTTCGTCCTGATGCTCCATTCTTAAGAACTTTATGTAGCATGGATTTTGTTAATTTATAAGATCAATCTTTAAAAACGTTTGTTGAGCATCCTCAACTCTTGTCTTGGAGAACTGGACTGCCGGTATAAATTACCACTTAAAAAATAGACGTCCTGAAACGATCTTTAACTCTCCACAGCGCTGTGCCCTTGGCTACGAACGGAGCCAAAGGGAAGCATCAAGAATTCCGGCAAGTCAGGGACCGAGCCGGTAGAGCACGATGCCGTCGCCATTCACATGGCAGAAGCTTCCGATGGGTGCGTCGAGAAAGTCGCCGGCACCAAGCATATTGTCGACAAGGTGAGTGACGGTGCTAAAAAGCGCGATGGTAAGGGCCTCGTGGTGAAGCTGTACAAGAGGCGTTGGCTGATGCTGGCACTCTTCTCTCTCTTCTCGATGTCCAACGCCTTCATGTGGATCCACCTCAACATCATCGGCAACGTCGTTTTGCGCTTCTATAACGAGAGCCTGCCAGAGGGCAGCCTGCAACAGGAGACGGCCGTTGACTGGTTGTCCATGGTGTACATGTTGGCATATCTCGTCTTTATACCATTCGGTAAGTTGCCCCTCTCTCTCTTTCCTTGTGTGTGTGTGAGAGAGAGATCACATTTAGAAAATCGAATGTTTTGAATAACATGACTATAAAGAAATTTACGACTGTCTAGTTGCCAGTGCAGGTTGTCGCAGGTTTGATTGTTGTTTGTGGTGAATATGAGCAACTACGTGAGAACATGACAGTTTGGATAACAAGAGTGGTGCAGATAGACAAAACGCGCGTAGACGTGTAGAAAGAGACACATTGATAGACACGCTCGAAGAGTTAATCAGACAACAAAATTTAAGTTGCCTATTGATATGTATGTCTTTTATACCACTTAATCATACGTTGTCTAGATTTTACTCTTTTTTCCCCACGATTTATCGTTCATTTTGATATACATATATCAACATAGGGTTTAACTGGATAAATTGCGTTTTTTGAGATAGGTAAGAAAGGCATTGTAGGCGTTTTGATAATATGCTACTAACCACCTGACAGGCTAGGTAGCATTGTGCGTATGTGGGGGGGGGGGTGGTTAGTCAAATGAAACGTAGCCCAGGGTCCGCTAGGCTTCATTTGACAAACTTTCGTGTATTGGTGTATGTGTTTGTGCTACATTATATGAATATCTATTAGCAAACTCGCTAACATGTAAACTGTATTGTACTTTGAGAAAAAAACTGAACTAGCCGATACGAATATTGTTTAAGAACTGTAAATCTTTCTTGTTTGCACGTACACAATGGAAAACATCGAGTGAATGCGTTTTGTGGTTAATTGTACGATTCCCCGCAAGACAAACACACTGGGTCTAGGCCGCATCGAAAAGGAGGAGGTTGTGTGAGATATGCTCTTAATCACGACTTTGAAAAATAAAATACGCATTGATCAGGGCAACAAGCATCGGTGTTTGAATACCCACAAGGCCAAGTGTCAAGTATTTGTCTTGGCTGCAGAGACAAAGCTCGATAACTCAGCTTCAGAAATGCATGCTGGCGTTGTCCTCACACGCATCCAGAGGCAGTTATCTTTAGTGGCGATAGGCATAGTTTAAGTTAGGAACAGTTATGCACTTAGAAAAAACTTTGACCTGCATTTCGCATGCTCATTATGACGGTGGGGAAGCGGATAGCCGAGTGGTTGGAGCGTTGGCGTCCAACCTGAGGCGGGCCGGCTCGATACCCGTGTACCGCAGCAAACTTACCGCAGTCGACCCACCTTTCAGAAATGGGTACCTGACTCCTTAGAGGAGGGATGGGTAACGTCCAGAAATCATTTAATCTGGCGGTCAAAGGCAAGCGCAGACCGGTAAATCTATGAACCTTTCCCATAGCAACATAAATTTATATTAACTGAATAATAATTATAATAAAGAGGTAAATGTTTAGGGTGCAAACAAAGAACGTCTGTTACGGGATAGACTGGACACAAATGAGTAAATGACGGGACAGACGTGTATACTTCTCGTCGGTTTCAAGCGGCATGTGTGGACGATTTTGGAGAACTATGGATGCATGTGACCTTTAACCCTAGCCGAGGGTAGACCACTTCCAGTTTGATGTCGGCTGTCGATACGCGTAGCGTTCTTCGACTAAGTCTGCTATGTATGCAATAAAAACACGATCGTCGACATTTCTATGTACCTTTGTGTACAGTTCACTTACTAGTCTCCATTATCCTTTCATAGATTTCTAAAAGTATAAGCAAATGAAAGAGCTCTGGCTGGTAAAAAAAATTCGTTTGGGCTTATGCGTTAATTTGTGCATGTGCAAGCATGTCTCTGTGTGTAGCACGTGAGTAGACACTTTGTAAATACCAGGAACTCCTCCATCAGGAGTAGATATGTGTGTACTCAATATTATTCTCATGACTTTTATTACTTTTAATGTACTTTCACTTCACAAATACAAACAGAAATTTATCCGTTAGGAAACAAAAAGGTTTTTGTTACTATATATATTATACTATACATATTACGAAAAGGGGGACTCAGTTGGATGGCATATGTTGCAAAAGTGCTAACACAGTGGTGAAACTACAGCGTGGCACAAAAGAGCAAGATAATTGTCAAGTGGATAATTTGGTATGGCCCGCGGATGATGTTATAAATAACAAAATGGCCATTGGATAAAAAAAAAATATTCCGCACCCCTGCTCTAGAAGGTTGGGGAAGGTAAGGCAGCGAGGGATGGGCACCGCCCTCTCGTAAAGCCCTCACGTAAAGCTAGCCCCGAAAAAAGTGTGTGTGTGTGTGCATCTTTCTTCGTAATGCAAGTGCATACCTGTAGATTTCTCCATTTTTTTATTGAAGGATATTTTTAACTACCTTGACCGGGGCAAAGCCAAGTTGATTTACACGGCGCTGTTGGGCTGTTGGAAGGGTTTTATCGTTTATCTCAAACTACGTGCACCGTTAGCGTCTGCTAATGCACTCCTTTCTCTCTCGGCTGTGGTGCATGTGCATGTTTATTGGCGTGTGTAAATTTTAGTCTTTTTGTGCTATGTGTGTGTGTGTGTTTTGTTTTGGGGGGATTGCATGGTTTTGGTGTATTCTACTGAGTCTACTGTTAGCCAGCCGTGTTATACTAGTCAACGCACAATATCAACAAATACGTTTATGCGTGTCCTTGTGTTCCAGTATATCCCTATAGGCTTTTCTTGGTTATTACCAAAATAGAGGGATAGGAAGAAATATAGGAATGAAAGAAATAAAACAGAAATGTCTTCTATCGTTGCTTTTACAAAATGGTAAACCATGTCCTTACTTGAGTGACTTACACACTGGCCAACTGGCTGAATGTGTAGAAAGAGTGACAAAGCCTTAGTCCTTAACGCGCTTTGTACAAGGTGGTAAATGGGAATAACTGTCAAAGTGGGTGTGGGTGTGTGAAAGTTCTGACTATCAAAGCGTAAATAGCATTACCCTGACCGTCAAAGTGTATTTTATGTGTTTACATGAAATAACATTCTCACGACTCTATATTTTAGAGGGAATGACATTCTTTTTTGGGGGCAGGCATGTACATTCTCAACTCCCACGGACTGCGTGTCAACAATCTGGTGGGCAGCATCGCCAACGCCATGGGCGCCTGGCTCAAGTGCAGCGCCCTCGATCCCACTCGCTTCCACCTGCTGATGGTGGCGCAAACGATCTGCGGGTTCGCGCAGGTTTTCATCGTCAGCATCCCTCCTCGACTGGCGGCCGTGTGGTTCGGACCCAACGAGGTATCCACAGCCACCGGCATCGGCGTTTTTGGCAACCAGGTAAGGGGTAGAATGCGGTGCACAACTCTGTATAAAAAGAAACATTTTCAACGCGGTGTTACCTCTGTAGTAAACCAAGGTAGAGTTGCAGCTATTGTGTGCCAATATGCCTATTTATTCGTCCATACGTAAATACGCACACAAGTATATAAGTCAGTTATACAATCGCGCGTAAAAGCGGTGTCGCACTTAAAAATATGTTCACGTTCAACGCTGCCAATCGCTGGCACCTGGTCTAGTCATCGCCATTCTCGTCTGTTTCCGACAGGTGGGCGTGGCCTTGGGTTTCCTGGTTCCTCCCATCATCGTGCCCAACTCCGACACGCTAGAAGAGATCGGGGAGGACCTGGCCAACATGTTATACGTGGGCGCCATTGTCTGCACAGCTGTGATGCTTCTCATGACGTGGGGTGAGCAATACATGGCCTGGGCACGTCACTTGCTCTCTCTCACTCACTCAAACAACGACTGAAAAATGGGAAAACAAAATACAGTCGAGTGATAGGTACTTAGCTTACAAACAGTTTAAAAAGGAGTTCGAACCAGAAAAGCACCTCTCAGTAATAGCTATAAAAGAGTTCAGAAATACTCTAACACGATTTATTAGACTAGGAATTTGCGAAACAAATATCAATAACAGATATTCAAACACCTTTAACAAAAACTGCAATTTTTGCCAAGACAGAATGGAAGATGAAGAACACTTTCTGCTACAGTGTCAAACCTATGTTGATATCAGGGCCAAGTATCTCGCACCCCTGATAAACAGCGGGTTCCAGCATATGACATTCGCTGTATTGCTGTCTCTTGCGGAAACGAACTCTATAAGAAATGTCGCAATGTATATTCTTTATGCATTAAGGAGGCGCAGTGAACTGATAGCCAACATTGGGAATATTGGAAATACTTTATAAAAAATTTTAATGTGACCTCATGTGGTTAGATTCACAGGCTCGGCCTCTTAAATGTTAAGCAGACTAGGGCCGATGTGTGTGTGTGTGTGTGTGTGTGTGTGTGTGTGTGTGTGTGTGCGCGCGCGTGCATGTGTGTTGTATGGAAGAAAAAGAGAGAGGGGAACAAAGAATGGTTTGTGTGAGTGTAGGTGCAGGTGCTATGTAATATTATGTTGAATGTAATGTGCCTGTCTTCTTTGGTAGATCCTTTTAGTTGAGTCCATGATCAAAGCTTGCATGACTTCAAACGTTGTGAGGACGTAGAAAAGACCTAATGGTCAACTCATGCACAGTGTGTTTGTGTGTGTGGGGGAGGGGAACCATAAACTGAGTGATAGTAATGATACGAATGTATATACCCATCTGATGTCTTAAGCCTGTTTATGTTTTTTTTTTTATTAATGATGTAACAATATTTCACCCTACTTTGAACGGGTCGTTGACCCATCAAATAAACAGTTCAGTTCTCTCTCTCTCTCTCTCTATCACACACACACCGTACATCAGCGAAAAACCCAGGTGTGCATAGAGGTCGTTGCTGAGTGAATTTCTTACCATATCTCCTCATTTCATTTTTATTTTATTGCTTGGCTTGAACTTATAAACCCCGGGGAAGGGAGGAGGATTGAAGCTTTTTTTAAGATAGTAATAATAAACGCGTGGTTTATATAGTGCATACACACGCTCGTAAGGAGCGTGCTCTTAGCACTTGAGAAAAGAACGAGACATGGACAACATACGTAGGACTGAAGGATTCAGAACAGTACTGACGAATGATTAAAGATGACTCCGTTTTCTTCTGTCTCAAGGTTATTTTTTCATAATTTATCCATTTATTTAAATTTCATACACTTGTTGGATAACGGTGGACTGTATTCGTACATTTTATCAGATAGCACTACACTTTTTATTATTCATTATTATTCCTGTTTCCACGTGTTATCTCATTTTCTTTCCTGTCCTTGGTTGGTTTCTTCAACTTCTCATAATGATGATACTGGTGATGATGCTGATTATTATTATAATTAGCATCATTTGTAAAGCACAATGGGTTGGGATATGGTGCTATAAAAATAACCTTTATTATTATTATTGAAGACGCAAAGAGGAATCGGGTAACAAGAACTGAGGGTATCGTCATTCTGAAGAGGAAGACTAGTCGGAAAGTAGCTAATAGAAAAAAAAAAAGAAAAAGGGAGGGGAAGTGAAGATGGACTAACATTTAGTCGATACTAAAAAGGAGCTGTCTGATGATCACAGATTAAAAAAAGTTTTCCTTCGTGCCACTTCTTAACCCTGCCCTTGACAATTTTAAACAACAGCTGTCCTGTAATTACTACTTTCTCGCTACGCACCCTACTCGCCTCACTCACTCTCCATGCGCTCTCACTTCTTTATTCAGCCATGATTCTTTCAAAAACAAACAATCGTTTAGGAGAAGTGACTACATAATAAGTGAAAAAGCGCACGAAAGTGCAGTGTGAAACCTGGGATCGCGACAGTTTAATTAAAGCAAGCCTGGAGAGTTCGGGGTCTTCTTTGTTTTTATCCTTGAGTGTACTGCTTACTTGTGTGGATTTGAATGGGCGTGCAGTGTTTCAAAGTCAGCCTCAGGATCCCCCGAGCAAAGCTCAGCTGCTGCGGAGGAAGAAACCGGTGAGCACAAACTATTACACGTCAGTACTTCGAGTCATGCGCAGTCCCAGCTTTGTGCTTCTCACCATCTCCTACGGTGCGTACACGTCATATTCTTGTCGTTGTTGTGTGAAAGAACCCAAACTAACAAAAAAAAAAAAAAAAAAGCAAATGAAAAACAGAAGCCTTATGTTAACTCGGCTACCTTTTTTTTGTCTCTGCAGTGAATGATTGAACCCAATTTTTTCCCAAATATTTGGATGCAAATTAAAACATTGTAAAGTTTATGCGGTGGTGAGTTCAGACACTGGCTGGATTTCAGGTTTGATCACGGGTTGTTATTACGCCATCTCCACACTGTTGAACTTCACAGTCCTGACCTACTTCCCGGGTGAGGAAGTCATGGCCGGTTATATCGGCCTTGTCATCGTAGTGACCGGCATCTTCGGCGCCGTCCTTGCCGGATTTTGGCTGGACCGCACCAAGTATTTCAAGTAAGACATCAGTCCGTCCACAGTGACTAGAAAAAGCTCGGGTGCTTTTATTTTCAATCACCTTTTATCTACCCTTTACCAGGTCTTGTATGTGGCCTAATATATCTGCATAATATCTGTATCGCCATGTGCCTTTAAATCCTTTTGAGTAATGTCAGCATTCTACAGGTCCTTATGGCGACACGGTCTTACAGAAGTAACAAAAGTAAAGACTGAATTTTATTAATTTATTTCTTTAAGTAGACGTAATATTACTCCAAAAGAGATCTTTTGGTAGTCAAGATGGTGGCAGTGATTGTGGTATCCAGGCTGAAAATAAATTCTTCTAAACCGTATTGAAAAATGTGCGGATTACTCCTAGCTGATAAATAACTATAAAGTTATGGGTTACACGTCTTACCTTTTGTTTACAAATATTTGGTGAGTATACTTGTTTGTCTTTAAGTATGCGCGCGTGTTTATTAGCAAATAAAATATGTGGTGGTGAGCAGATTTCAAAATGGTTATGTTTAATATCGACGGAATCATTTCAAGACTAATCGGGTGGAATACATAGAGTGTTTTTAAAAATCCACTGACTGCAATGTACTAGTTATTCAAAATATTGTTAGGAACAGAGAACAACAAACAAACAAACGAGCTCCGAAACTTTTGAAAACAAATTCTTGAAGGATGATAACTTGTGAAACATTTAGTTTCCAGGAGCTTTTTGTCGTTTATAGTGGTTCCATGTTTTTCGTCATGGGCCCCATTTCAATTTTATTTTAAATTTTAGGTCCACTTCCGTGGTCATCTACCTGTTTTGCGCCTTGGGGATGCTGACGTTCACGTTTACCTTAAACATGAATGATATCTCCATCGTGTTTGTGACTGCAGGGGTTTTAGGGTAAGTTCACTCCATGCACACCGCCTCGCAACTTAACGCGCACATGAACTAGTTCTGAAAGCTTTGAAAGAAATTAACTCTGATAATATCTTTAACGAGAAAGGCATTTTTTAATGTTTGTAATTTACAAAAGTGCAGTTAAAAATATGCTAAAGGATTTTTCAGCCGCGAAACTTTTATGGAAGCAAATGAAAGCCACTTCAGCTCACTAACTGATTATTGATAGAGCTGAGATGACCTTCACGGATTCTGATTTGTGTAGTTTTCACTTCAAAGACAAACTTTTTTCCGGTTTTATTTGTGGCATGATACTACGTCATTACGAGCAGAGGAAGAAAAAGAGACAAAGTGTGAAGATGAGACTTTAAAAAGAGAGTGAAGAGAACTCTGCAGAGAACTTGTATTGTCGTCAGGTTTTTTATGACTGGATACCTCCCTGTCGGCTACGAGTTCGCAGCAGAGATCACCTACCCAGAACCAGAAGGGATTTCCTCGGGGCTGTTAACAACAAGCGCCATGGTTAGTACAAGTAAAGGGAAAGTCAAGTTTATCCGCCTACTGTGACGGAGTATAGACATACCTGAAGTTATTTCAATTATTTTAATGAAATAAATAGTATATAAATATAAAATGGTACAATTTATTGAACTATTTTATATTTATTTGTAACTATTATCTGGGCTGTTCAAGCTGTTTTGTTCAACGTCCAATCTTCACACCACGATACTATTTTTTTTCTTGGGTTTTTATTTACTTTCTCTACTTTTTAATTTCTTTGTTTTTCTTATTTTGCTTTTTTCATCTTTTTTTTATAGTGACCAATACTCATTTTGCATAGGAGACACCTTCCCATCGCGTCTTCCCATTTGCATACGCACGTGCACACACACACACCGCTCCTGGTGGTCCTGATGTTTACTGCAACTGTTTTTAGTGTGACAACACTATCGAGCTTATTGCTGCTGTTTTGAGTGTGATGACGCTGTGGTGTTGACTGTAACTCTTAGAGGTCCTAATGACAATGTCGTGGTGTGCAGGTGTTTGGGATCGCGATGACGCTCGGTATGCGCACAATGATGAGCCAGGTCGGCGTCCAAGCTGCCAACATCTTCTTCACAGTCACTCTATGCATCGGCACGATCATGACAGGTGATTAATACACTTATTTCTTATTGGATGTGTATGAAGGCATGCGGGCGTGCAAGCTCGTGTGTGTGTGTGTGTGTGTGCGCGCGCGCGCGACTCACAAGTGAAGGCCACTCTATTTAAAATGAATTTTAGGAAAGTATTAACACGTGAAGATTGTGGTGAACTGTAGCTGTCATGGCAACTGTAGATGTCCTTGATGCTTTCCCCTTTTATGGAGAAAGAAATTCTTAGTTGTCACATATGATAAACAGCCTCTTCAAGGTTACAAAGAACGTGAAAGTAACTAGTTTATTTTAGTTTATTGCATTACCACTTAAATACAGCTGATAATAACAAAAAGTGGATCATTTCAAACATAATATTAGACTGTTTAAGACATTTATTTTTTATCTTTTGCACGTTAAGAAAAGTGCAAAATGTAAAACGATGTTTTCTAACATACTTGGTTATCTAATACCTTTCTTCTGTTCAGGCCTAATAAAAGCACAGTATAACAGACAAGAAGCTGAAAAGAAGGTGGGTAAATGATAATTGTGACCGTTTGTGTCACGGCTATGATTGTCCCTCTTTCTGTGCAACATGTCATTCTTCTTCTGTTTCCGTGCATTTCACGCATTTCATGCAGATCACGACAATCACTCATATGTTGAGAGGTGTTACTTCCCCTATTTTCTTACAACAGCATCAAAAACGCCTACAACAGCATCAAAATAGCCTGCAACAGCGAAACAAAAGTCTGCAACAACGAAAAAAAAGTCTGCAACTGCAGAACAAAAGTTTGCAACTGCAGAACAAAAGTCTGCAACCGCAAAACAAAAGTCTGCAACCGCAAAACAAAATTTAGGTGAGAATGTGTTACAGTTACATCCTTTGATTTCAGTTCTCAGGTTTTCATTTGGTTGTGTTATTAAAACCAAAGCGTTTCAGTTTCGTTTTATTTCTTTTATATTCTTTTAATCCAGTTCTTCTTCTATTTTTTTTTTTTTAATTTTTGACGTTATACTCACCACCACCACCTCAGCCCCGCCCCTATGAAGTCCCATTTGACCGCTTGCTGGGATAAAGGCTGACAACTCTGCAAGATTTTTATCAAAACCGTACTTATGTCCCTTTGACGTTCTTGCTTTACCGGCACTCATTGTTGGGGTTGGAGGGAGAGGGGAGGGTTGCAAATAATCCCGTTAAAAGTCAGAAAATGTTGCAGCGAAATCCCGTTGTTTATCATAAACATACCAAAACATCAGACACACAATCCCGTTGATTGTCCACGATTAACACACCGAAACATCAGATACACAACACAATGCGAGTGAGAGGAGGACCGAGACATAAGACTATGCGACTACATCACTACAACGTTTCTGTCCATTTATAATGATTTTGCCAGTGCTTATAATACATGCATTCCGATGGCTGTGACAACGATATAATAAATCATTCGATGCAGGTCACAGGAGAACCGATGGGTGTCACGACACAGGTCACCGGCATAGGTCGAACGCCGTGCTCGTGATGACATTTAATTGATCGCTGCAGTCATTTTCTCTTCTCAGGTTCTTGTCATCGTGGATGAGATGGAGGTAGACGTTTGCGAGGAAACTAAAGAACTGAAGCTTTACAAAAGTTAAGCCACGTCTCGTCTCCATCACAGCTGCCGACATTTGGTTACTTCAGCGACAGAACAGGGTGCGTGAAGAAAGGAAGGGAGAGACCTTTTGTGTCCACCAGTTAAGTCTAGGAAAACAGATTGTCCATGATTCATGACTGGCTGTGAAACTGCAATCATCACATGCCAGGCGCCACGAGCATTGTTATCAAAAAGAAAAAAAAGGGAGGGAGGGAGGCTAGTCACACCTTACCAAGTCTTGGGGATGGGGAAGCTTATCTATGGACGGGACTTAAAAGGGGTAAAAAGAGGTGGTGAGGGAGGGGGCATTTAGGTAAGATAACCTGTTGTATTGCACCTCAAAGATTCCATTCTACTTCCTGTTCATAGCTACAGCCCCAGGTTCAGCATTTAATATTTATTTTTATCTTCCATGATGGGCTGAAGTGAACTAAGCCTGTTTCTTGTGCTATCCTGTGTGTGTGTGTGTGTGCGTGCGTGGAGATGTTTGTGGATGGCAAATATGTTCGTGCTCGAAAGAATGATTTTAGTAAAGAAAATAGGACATATCTAACAAAGAGAAAAATTAATTCTTTGCATTTGCTTGTGCATGTTCTTCATCATCATCGAAAAAATGCACATATCTTCTGCAAACCTTCCATTGGTCAGCCTTTTGGTTGGTCTCCTTCTCGCTGCCAAAATTTTTTCATATCGCCGACCGTTTGCTCTAAACTTTGATAAGACGAAGCAGTCATCAAAATGTTCATCACACCTATCATCTGCTCTGGTGACTTTTCCTTATTTTACAAAACGTCCTGCGAGGCAGTCTAGTGAGTTTAATAGGTACCTTCTTTCTAATGATTTTTTTGTATTTGAGATTATTTAGTGTGTTGAAGAGATGTGTTAATTTAAACAATATCTTCGAATGTTGGTGCGTTTTTATTGCGATTTGCAACATTATTTTTGTTTATTCGCTGTATGTTGCAATAAAAGCGACGATTTCAGTTGATTGTCGAATGATGTAGCCTTGTGAATGAGAATAGTTATATGGCATGAGATTTATAAAGCTATAAAGTAAGTGTGTGTGTGTGTGTGCGTGTGTGTGTTCAAGCGTATCCTTGTTACATGTACAGAGGACAAAGGTAAGAAATATGCAGATACAACAGACATATAAATGTTTTCTTCTGTCGTTTTATACGCAACAAATTTATAGGCAACAAGTATTCTTCTTGTCAAATGCATTAGACTAACAAATATTCTTCACTTGTCAAATGTATTAAAATAAGGTATTTTTACTGCAAAAAGAAAGGAAGATTGTCAATGTATACAATAGCACACGTCCAAGATGTCACCGCGCATGCGCGAGCTTCTTAGTCTTTTCATTCCGTCGAAAGAGACGGGGGAGGGGGGTGAATACAAATATGAATTAAGTTTTAACGGCGCGAGGAATGGAGGCGCAGTGGGTTATTAAGTACCACAAAGTCTGGTCTGGGACTAAAAGTCCCTGTGACTTAGCAGCCAAGTGTGTGTACTGCGCAGATTCCACCACAAGGTACGTGGGAACTGCAAGCACGACTATCACAATGTCGTCAAGAGAGGTGAACGGCACCCTATTTCAAGGTGTCGGCATTAATCACATCGATCTTCCCAGTCGCTCTTTGTGTGTCTCGCTTTCTTTCTTCGCAAGGGGCGAAAGACTTCCTGCCAGGCCCCTGAAACCAATGGCGACTCTCCCATTCGTTC
Source organism: Marisa cornuarietis (assembly GCA_004794655.1). Lineage (NCBI taxonomy): Eukaryota > Metazoa > Mollusca > Gastropoda > Architaenioglossa > Ampullariidae > Marisa > Marisa cornuarietis. The sequence goes on along the minus strand of SMMW01000617.1, from coordinate 3,398,073 downwards.
AGATCAGAAGAAATGTCTTGTAGAGCTTGTTCTGGCGCGCGCGCACACACACACACACAGAAAAATGAAACAAAATCAGTCATGATACAGTCACTTGGCCAGTCAACAGATCATTTAACGATTTGTGGCTCAACTCACGTGACTGGTAGCCATCACACGAACACAATGTGTAGCATGTGTCTGGTCCTAGTTATTCTCACCGTGCTCAGTGATATCAATCCTCAAGGTGAGTAAACATTTAAATACTGATGTTAAGCTGTGCCCACCTGCAAGCCAGCACATTGTGAAGAACCAAGTGTTTTGATCTGACAACTTTTTTCGAATGTATGTGAAATTCTAAGTGCAATGCCCACACGGTGTTGCACAATCAAGACCGATATTCATGCAGAAGCTATGAAAAACTGTAAAACTAAGAGACCTCTTGATAGAAGAAGAGATAAAGATGTTTCGCGCATCCTCAGAGCCGCGTGCAGACAAGTCGTGGGCTCTCTGCGCAACCCACCCCCCTTGCTCTGCCCCTTGTTTCAACCCAGGGGTTGGGGTAGGTTAATATGAGCTGCAGTCAGAGATTTTTTAATATCTCCATCCTTCTAAAGAATTCTATGAGAACTCCGCTTAGAGATCTGGTTCGGTCAATGTAGAGCCTTCTCGCCATTTTTTTTTTTTTTTTTTAATCTTCGAACCAAATTTTGTTTTCTCTAAAACTGGAAGAAAACGTAAAAAGTAAAAGATGTTGCTTTATACAACATAAAAATGATATTTAACGACATATTCAAAACATGATATTTGGCAAGAGCAACGGTTAGAACAGCCATGTGTTTGCTATGATTTCTCCCGTTGCCACCACAGTTTATTGATAGTTTCCACAGAAAGTGCCATTCACTTCTCCACTCACATGTTTAGAAAGGCGTTAGAAAACAAAACAAATGAATTTTCGTTGCTCTGACGTGAGAAAATTTACAATGTGGATGAATACGTTGCCTTTCAACTTCGCTGAATTAGGTTGATCAAAGTTCGCATTTACAGCCTATTATTCACTGAATCAATACTTGGCTAGGCATCAATGGAGGACGATGTTTCTACGGACAAGAGCGATTGTAACAAAATAGATCAAACAGTCTGACGAAGCCACTTTCAGGTGTTCTGCCATGAAGAGAAATACAGTACAGTAATCGAATTGAAAGGATCACAGAGTTAGCAGCCTGACCGGCTGAGAAGGTCGGGAAGAAGGAATCTTTTTAAATCTGTGATCAGTCTAAATTGATTGTATTTTGAGCATTGTTTTTTAATTGTCATGTGTTTTTTTTAAAAACCTGGGAAGTTGTTTATGACTGTTTCTAAGTTTAAACAACAGGAGAAATAAAGCACGTTAGCGCGCGTGTGTGCGCCCGCGCGCGTGAATGGCCATTTCTATAAAAGTGTGAGAGCAGATGATCACAAATAAACGTTTAGAAATGTTTCTTAAGCAAACAAACAAAAATAAACATAGCTCGTCCATTCCACGTATTTGACTTGCTTATCTTTAGCTGATAAACGTGAAAAAATATTTTATTATTTCAAGAACTTTGCAATATCACTGTGTTTTTTTTTAATAATCTTGGTGTGGGCAGTATGAATGCTTTCTTTACATCAATCTACCGATAAACCTCAGAGGGGGTGGCGACTTTACAAAAATATGATGGACATGAAGATTTTAACAATCTTGCTTAAGCTCAGCAAAAGTGTAGGAATTTCCTTACTTAATTCAAATATTTATCATTATATTTATTTAAAAAAAGACTCATGATTATAATTATCTTTTAATATCGTTTGGGTGAACACTTCCGGTAGGTCGTAATAACACTGCTTAAGATAAAAGTGCAGGGCTTTTTCTGTAAAAATAAAAAATTGCAATTATTTTTCTATCGATCAGAGGTTTAATCTTTCAGGTAGGAAGTTGCTCCCCTTTGCTTCACTCCTTTGTTGATATTGGAAACGGTCAACAGCTGGTTCTAGCTAAGGTGCTAATGCTTCTGTCTCATTTTTCAAGAGTCCGGCTGCCATATCTTATTCCATAAAAATCAAACCTGCCATGCTGCGCAAAGTAGACAGAAGAGAAAGCTGATAGCGAAATCCTACGCTTAACGTTAAACCGAGGAAAGCTTTGCGTGGAAAGCCTCTGAAGGAGAAAACTTGACTTGCAGGTCCATGGAAGCGAATGCGCGCCCCGAGATCTTGAAACAAATACATCTTCTGGTGTTGTAGCTTAGCGCGCAGTCAACGGACATTTCGTCCTTTTTGATCGGGTCGAGAAGAAAAGCTCTAGGTGTATGACTCAAAATCAGAAAGAACTTTTTTTCTATCCTACCAGGACACCAGTACAACACAGAAGGTCGGAATGGCCTGAGAAAACTCACTAACAAAGGGACTATCGGAACGGAATCTCTGTACGTTAGCTCCAAAAGAACCTGGTCGGCTGGAGGAGGCACTAACACTTTGATCAAATACTTGTAGGTTGCTTTTTTTATTTTATTATTATTAAAGGCTGGTTTTAAGCACAAGCTCAGCTTCAAACGCAGATCGGGTTATTGAAGGGTAGCAAAGGAATTAAGGGCTGACATGCAAAACGGATGAACTGGGTAAGGTGACAGGAGAGGAAAGGCAACCCACTTTATTCTTGTTACTACTGGACTGGAAATGCAGGAATCGTAAATTTTACGTTGACTGGTGGGATTGAAAACAGCAGTCGATGAGTTTGCTGTTTGCCGTGTTTATGATGTATTACACTGAACGCTATGCCAAGAGGTGCTCGTCAAAATTTTGACGTTTTTCTCATTCTTGCCTTTCGTCTGATGTCCGCTTTTCCTCCCATCCTCCTCCTCCTCCTCCTCCTCCTCCTCTTTCTCCTCCTCCTCCCTCCCTCACTCTCTCCACTACTTGGATGTTTAGGTAAAGGTTTCAATATGAGTGTCCATATTATGTAAACTTATGAATGGATACGTGTGTTTGTATGCATTGTTCGTCCATACGAATAGAATATTTAACAATGGGTGACCAGTAGGTGTGCAGGGGATAACATCCCTGTATTTTAACACTAATTCCTGTAGCCCTGGCGCTGGTTGCACAACATGTTTCTCAACCTTAAAACTGTTCTAAACAAGCAAAATCTCTTCTCTGCCATTTAGATGCATCGTACAAAAACATAAAAAAACATTGTACCGACAGGACGGAAAGTCAGAATTAAACAACTTTTATCTTACTTAAAGCAGTTTTAGTTGTAAAAATTCTTAAATTGTGGTGTGCGCTTTAAAATGATTATCTAAACAGATTTAAAGCCTAAAAGCGTTTAAAATTAGACATGTGTTGTGCAACTGGCCCCTAGTTTTTATGCTAAACAGCAGGGATGATAAAAATGTGACTATTTTATTCTACCTAGCTCTCCCTCCTTCTTTTCACACATATCCAGGTACACTCACTCACTCACTCACTCATTATTATTATTATTATTATTAATCTTCACTATTATTATTATTATTATCACTCACTCACTCACTCACTCACTCTACGGGTAGCAGTACAAGAAAACATAAGACTCTTGCGAAACAGAATGAAAAATCAATCCGAGCTCTACTTTATCTGTTAGCTTTCTCTCTCATACCATCAATAACGGTTATATCATTATCTTTACGTTGTTACGGTGATAACAAGGAAAGTTGAGCCGTTGCTTAGGCCGGAACTACGTAGACCGTCATGTGGCCCCTCCGCCATCGCGCAGGCAATATCCTCGCCACTAGACGTTAGATAAGAGGATCAGAGAGAGAGAGAGGTGATTGTTGCCGACATGTATTGCATTTGAAGTGACTTTGTGCGCTGCGTTCGACTTTTCTGCTAAATAACTCTATGCACTGGAGCCCAGCTGCATGAGAGCTTTGCGTTTTCTCTCCTTACATAAATTTACTCATACATTTCATTGGGTGAACTGGTCTTGTGGCAATTTTTGTGAATGGAAATGCAACACCAACCACTTGTCTACTGTCTACCAAAGCTGAGGCTGTTGCTGTTTTTCTTTAACCTGTTTCGATCGGCGTGCTACATCTTGCACAGGGTTGAAGGGTAAGTCGCTTTCATTGAAACTACTTATAATATTTAGGAATGTTACAACTGCTGGCTGTTGTTGTATATCTCAAGGACTTAATTCGGTAATCATACTTGATTGCATTTAACCTAAGCGCTAAGAGCGTGCTCTCTATGAGTGTGAATATGCGCTATAAAAATCTTCATTTATTATTATTATTATTATTAACCTAAGACACTGGGAAACACAGTCCCGCTCTGTTTTAGTATGTCACAAATTCCAATGAACGTCGTTCACTGTATGTATTGTAAACAACATTGATCGTAGGTGCTGTGTGACAAGCTGGGCCCACCATTCGCTGTTAATTTAAACAGAAAATATAATTTCCTGAACATAATTTCCTAGCACTAACTCCTTTACGACATTCATTTAACTGTTCCTATTACGATCGGATGCATGGACTATATGCTTAACCTTTATTTATAGCTGAAGAGAAAATCAAGCAATCAACTATTTTTTTTTTTTCAGTTAGAACTCCGTTTTTCGTTTGCTGTCGTGTTAAACCAACGAGTTTTGAAAGTTTGTCAGAGAAAAACATGACGCAGCGACCATAAACGATCAGTTTTACTGCAAAAGAAACAATTACAGATGTTGCAGAAAGACTCTTTGGATCAGTTCAGAACAAGACTGGTGGGTGTTCATTACTGATGTAGTTTGTGTGATGTCCATGCTCATAAGCTGGAACAGACTAGAATTGCTTTTGTACGTCCATAAAAGATATTATCTTTTATTCAGCCGTGAAAGCCAATCTGTTTCCCCCCAAAAAAAGTTCGGAACACGAACGCAACATCAGCAAGACTCAGGGGGATTGTTGTGAAAGGTTTGCTCGCGATAAGGTGTTAGGCAGAACCAGTCGATGCCATCGATCTTGTTGATACCGGAGGCTGGCAGCAGGCGACTGGCTTTTCTCTGATACACCAGGTCAGCTGTGCGTGTAGCTGGCGCGTTCTGCAGTCTGGACAACAGCTACCCCCGCGCTGGGAGGTCCGTCTACCGACATGGGGATTAACGGAATTGTTCTCTTCCATCTTGTAACGGAAACACTCGTGTTTCATCCTTTCCAGTTTCAAGAGGCAGCCCTAACTTCCTTCTTTGCTTGCATTAATTTCTTTTTTTTCTTTCCTCTTCTTTCCCTATGCATTCTCAATCTATCGTTCAGAATAGTTCATCAGATGGTTACAAAAGCTAAACGATCAGAAGAAAGGTTTCGAGAAGTGCTAGCAGTCGTGGAGTAATCAAACCATAGATAACAGTCTTTGGTGTGTGCACTAGAGAATGAAAGAGAAAAATTCATAGCTACTGGATCAACATAAATATGGATAAAATGATTAAATGAATACTTTATTTAATTATTTCCTCCGGGTGGTATATTTACTTATTTAAATTACTGAAAACTATCTATGTTACTGGAAACATATACTTACTTAAACTTCTGGAAACTATTTACTTAAGTTACTGAAACTATTTGCTTACTTAAATTACTGGAAACTATTTACTTAAAATAGTGGAAGCTACTTAGGTGACTGGAAACTATTTGCTTGCTTCAGTTACAGTAAACTCTGTCACGGCCCACGGGTCCTTCTTCCTCTTGAATACTCCCACTGCTACTTTGTGACTGGATCATTCAAAGCATCACTTTATAGGCATTCATCATCACCACTCTTTGTCATTGACGTCCTCTTCTTTTTACATAATCGTCACCGCCATTATGATCACTTACTTAGCAACAATACTTGTCGGGATATATAACTTATCTTTTTTTTCTTTTAAATATTACAGCGCTAAATGAATTTCCCCAATCCCTGGTTGTTCCACAGTCAGTATTGCATGGTCTCGTTTAGTTTGGGTTTAAAGACGATGTATAGTCTGCGACTATTTACAAGATAAAGTTTTGGTAGTGTACTCCTGTTTTGGTGTACATAATGTATCAGACACATTCCGACGCATGTTCTGTTATCGAACTGTTATCATTGAATACAAACCGCTATCTCAAACGCAATAATGCCGAAAATAATGGGCTAAATCGCCTACATGCCCCCAGAGATAACTGGTACGGGCACATGCCGATAATTGACAACGGTACCCGCCGATAAGTGACAACGTGTACATCTAAACCGCGTGTCTTTACACGTATTTGCCACCCGGCCTGTCAGCGACGGGGTTATCACCGCCACCCGGGAGTCAACGCCCTGGACACTTCGGTATGTCTCTCTTTTTTTTTTTTTTTACGTTGTCCCTTCCTTGGTACAGTCCTGGCGCCTACCATGGTCTCACGACCAGGGGCTAGCTAAGGAAAGTGGAACAGAAACTAAGTGATAAGTGAAGAGTTAACTTTTTCTCTCAAACCCGGTAGGTCGGAAAACGGTTCGTCTGAGAGGGCTGACCCACAGGGAAAAAGATCAGAGAAACTGTGAGTGCTCCGTATTGGTGAGACATTACTCTGTCGTTTACAGAATAAATTGCAGCTGTGTGTTGATAGAAGGCTCAGTGGTACGCTTGAGTGCTTTGGGAACACGATCGCGGTATTTGCCCGTGAGGTGCGTCTAGTGTATCAACTAGCTGGTAGATTGCTCTCGAGAACTCCTCCTTTCATTCGCGCCTTCGTCCCGTTTTCTTTATGTCGTGTGCTTATTCTTTCTTTCCTTACCTCTTTCTTTCTTTACCTTTGCTGTCATTATTTCTTTCCGGTTTTTTTTTATTTTGCTCCCTTTGAAAGAGTTGGTTGTTTGCTGCTGGGGGTTTCTTGTGCAGAGAGCGTTTCATTAAATTAATTAAGGTTTGCTGTTGACGAGACAGACGGGACAGTCAACGATCATACAAACAAGCCAGTGACGATATTTTCAGATTAATTATTTAATACTGGCTGCTGCTCGTGTACGTGACATCTTTTACATCACTTTACGGAGCTCTGGTAAAGCACTGCTCTTTAAATTGAAATTTGGATCTGATTAATATTAAGCACATAATTTTATATTTTAGAAACAATGTAACCTATTTTTCGATATCTGCAAACTGTTTTAGATTTTAGTCTTTAGTAAGTGTATTTATAAGAAAAAAAACAAACATTTTAGCAAGCTAAAATAGTAAATGCCAGTTGTGTTCCTTCCGTCCCCTATGGTATGATCTTTGAGCTGAAGTGAAGTTTTGGATCAGGTATAACAGATCTGTTTACCTCGTCCTGCTTGTCTACAGGTCGTCTCAAGTTCCAGCCAGAGAATTTCCCACCAGCAAGAGATAAAAGCCATCGACCTGCAAGCTGTAAAGCACTTGTTCCGTGAACTCATTCTAACCAGGAACGCCTGCAGGACAGACCGAGAATGGGGACCAGTCACCTGCCTCAGTTTCACTCAGCATTTGAGTGCGAGTGTTCACCGTCTGCTTGATATCGTCTGCTAGTCCCAGGCATTCAGCCGTCAGAGAAACGGTTGTCTGCTCTTTGGTGTCGTTTCACAGGTCTCCGGACAAACATGGGGCTTATTGACGTCTGTTGAAGATTAGACCGCATGATCATCAACAGGTAAGAAACCGTTATATTTGTGTGAGATATGTATGTGCTGCTGCAGTTGACGACCTGTTGGCTTTATCAACTATGCTGTCTGTCTGTCTGTCTGTCTGTCTGTCTGTCTGTCTGTCTGTCTGTCTGTCTGTCTGTCTGTCTGTCTGTGCTTTGGAGCCCTTCCCTGTCTATCCCTCCCTTTTATTCTTTTAGCTTTTACTTCAATCCCTTCTCCTCCATTATCTGTAATTTTTCTCTCCTTCAGTGTGCCTTTCTTTGTATACTTCTGATTTTCTTTCCTTCAAGTTGGAGCTCTCCACCCTGGTGTTCACCTGCCACCCTCCCCCAACAACCTTCCGAGCTCCACTCCATGGTAACCCCTAGTAAAGATTTCTCTTTTCGACAAAGAATTTTTCGACTTTGTCTGTTTATTCTTATCCATTTTAACTACCCCCTCTCTTTCTCTCGCTCCCTCCCTCCTTCTCTCTCTCACCCCCTCTCTTTCTCTGTGCCCCTCTCAATGTCTTCTTAATTTACAGCACAGCCAAAGGGATTGTCACTGTTAAACCATCTCATTTAAACCTGTTATTTATTTCTACATTTATTTGGCGCCACTTCCCCCCAAAACGACAGTTGTAATTATTTTTTTTTCACTTTCGCAATTTCGCTCTCGTTTTTCGAAAGAAAAGCTGAACGGATTTTAGTTTGCTTTCACCGCCTCATTCAGCAATGCTTTATGTATCATTTGTAGACAATTTGCTTCTGGCTGACAGCTTAGAGAGGTAGATTGCGCACCAATCCATCCCGGTTGCTGACAGCCGGCTTGCACAAGTATGTAGGATTTACTGAAGCACGTAGTCCAGGCAGCAAGTGTTGATTGGTGCGAAATGCAAGAGCAAATAAAGTGAAGAGTTTCGCGAAGCCGCTTCAAGCTGGACTCTTGAGTTTTCCAAGAGTTATGGTTATTTACCAAGGGTGTATTAAATAGCTTTAGCCCTAACTCTGCGAGAATACACTTATCTTCCATTAAAAAAAAACACGAGATGGAATTCAAGTATGTTGTCTGAAATTGATAAGTTTCGATCTTGAAGCTTGTGCGTCTCCCGATATCATACATTTGTTTTGGCTTGGGGCTGACGCGAGTTTTGGATTTAGCCATTGCTAACTGGTCGAGTGAGAGTGAAACAGGCCCTTGAAATAACTAGATTTTGTCCGCTTTTTGACATAGAAACCAGTGTCAGACCATCCAGAACTGCTCTACTGTTCGGTGGATAAAATAACAAAATCAGCGAGACATTGAATTATCTGACTTTAGAATTGTTACTGTCGCTTATGACGTTTGAAATCCAAGAATCTGTTCCCACATAATGTATTTATTTAACTATTAAAATCTTCTTCTTCTTCTTCTTCTTATTATTATTATCATCAATTTTTTCGCTGCTTAATAACCTTGGTTTTCTTTCTGATGACATCATACAGAATGCTGCAACACGGACGAATTAGATTTTGTCTCCGGGTCTTACACGCTGGAAAATTAACTAATTGTCAAAAAAAAACTGTGGGCCAGCTTGTATCACACCATCTTAAAGTCTGTATCTGCTCAGTGTCGACCGGTCATGTAACGTTTAAAGATCAAAGCAAGGTCAGAGTGGAATTGTGCGGGTAGAAAGGTCAAGCAAAACAGTGGGTTTGTTTAACCAGACCTCGTTAGAGAACGAGAAGAGGAAAGCGTTTGGCGAAGTTTAGGGTGGGGCTGTTTGCCCAAAGTCTTTTAGGTTACTGTTTACTGTTTGTTCAAAGAACCTAATGGTGTTCACTGACCGTCTACACAGAAGAAAGTGTTGCTTTTCCGTTTACAGGGACAAACAACAGGGTTTACTGACCGTTCACTCGAAAGATTTGTCTCCTCATTTAGTAAAACCAGTGGCAGCGGACTGCCCGTGCACACAGTTGAAGGAAGGCCTAGAAGTGGCAGGACGACGCACAGCGGGGCTACTGAACGCTAGTCACCGCCATGCATTCAACCGTCGCCTCACTGCAGAATGTTCGCAAGCAGCGGCAACTGGAGTTGCAGCTGGTGGACCTTGATCGTAAATGGTACACTGAGCTAAAAGGTGAGTCTGTGCCTCTTGGTGACTGTGGTAATCTTTCTTCTCATCATGCTTCATTGTCGTCACCACCACCACCACCACCACCACCACCACCACCACCACCACCACCACCACCACCACCACCACCACCACCACCACAAACTTTCTCAATCGTTCGTCAAGATTTTTCTTCTTTAGACGAGGCATTAGAAAGCATTGTAACTACTTCCCGCTAGTTTCTTTTTTAAAAACTAAACGGATTTCACACTTTCTATATAATAGCTTGCTCAGCCCTTTTCGCGGTTTGCTTTTTCCGACAGGCATTGCGCGGGAGCGCCTGGGAGTGCTGAAGGAGCTATGTCGCATCAACCAGGACCTGCGCGAGAGGGACCATTTCTCGGGCGCTGTGCGGGGTCGTGACCTGGCACGCCTGGCTGACCGAGCGCAAGACCGCCTGGTGCAGGAGAAGGAGAGCCGGCTGTTGAGGAAGTTTCGGTTCGAGCCGGATCCCGTGGAGAAGCTGAGCCTGACCACACTGCCCTTGAGCGCCGACGAGATCAGGGACGGGGAGGATCGCGGGAAGGTGATGACGTCACGTGACTTTACCCGCCAGCGCATGCAGCTGCAGAAGCTGAACTCAGAGCAGAGCCTCTTCGAGCGACGCACGAAACGGCGGGCGTTTCTGGACAAGAGCATCATCGGAGTGCGGAAAGGTCACTTACGAGACCGTGCTCGGGGGGGATGGGGCATGGACAAGTATGCCGTTCTGACCAACGTCGTCAGCGGGAAGGCAAGCCAAAAGGATGTCGACGACACCAGCGCAATCATCACCACTACCTCTGCCGACGACAGATCCCCGCCCAGCGACGTCGACGACACTAGCAAGCTGCGCGAGCAGTTCCGGTCGCCAAGCCTCCCGGCGCTGAACGCCAATGATAAAGTGGAGCCGGAGGAGGAAGAAACGGACGTGAGAGTTCATCCTTCCCTCAGCGGGAATCACAGCGCCTCTCTGGACTATCTGCCTGTCATTCGTGATGTCACGCGACAACAGGATTTGATGTTATCCTTGCCTCACGGTTCCTTGACCGGCGAACATCTTCCGCCGATAGCTAAAACGTGATTCTTTTCTCTCAAAACATTTGAACGTTCGCTAAAGGAAAAGTGATTCGAAAATCCATTTTTGCATTTTCAAAACATTGTGCTCTACATCTTTACGACGGATGCAGTGAGGACACATTGTTTGGAAGTCGAAGATTTATAAAATTGATCTTGGTATGTCTTTTTTTTTTGTTTAGAATGAGACTTACTCTTTAGAACTTTTAGCAGAGGTCCTTTAAAAATCCGCCTACTTGAACTACGTCAATGCAAAAATCTGTATGAAAGGTTCGGTAGTTTAAATTTGCTTCTTTTAATAGCATAAAGACACCAAATACGTGAGTAGATAGAGCATTGTCAGCATGTGTCCTTATTCCCTAGTGTCAGCTAACTCAATGTCCATGTGAAAAACTTTATGCTTTTTTTTCTTTGACACAGGTGTGGCTAAAATGCGCTGTTCTGTTTTTAAATTCAAATGGTTTCCGTCACGTCAGTACTAAATAATTTCGAAGAATGATTAAAATAGCTTGGATGTGTTGACATGTTAACATGTGGTCAACATCCTGTGCTGGCTTTGAGAACGTTTGTTAACGCTTGTGGGTGGTGAGCCTGTCCAGAGCAGATGCCTGTACAGTGGGCTTGTATATGGTCACTTACTAGCCCCTTCCGAACATGCTTCACTTACCCTGTCGACAGTACACAGCTTTCTTTTTCTTTCATTCATTCGCTCAGAAATGTGTTCATTTGTTCTTTCGTTTTTTTTATTTAATTTGTTCATTTATTGTTTTTTTTTTCTTTCATTTGCTCGTTCGTTCATTGAATGAAAGTGCAGGATAAAAACTGAGTCTTGATTTTCCAGGATTTGTCCCAAGGCATGAAATAAAGCCACAACAAGAGGTTAGAAAAGTTTTGTGTCGGCAGCTCGCTTCCCAGTCACATACCACATGGCTTGTAGGTATCAAGGCCAAAGTTTTAACACCTCCAGGCCAGGGTTCGTTCAATCTGTCCTTCATACATGCACTGGCTAACCGCGTTGGCCCACACATAAAGTCGGCTTCATTTCATGGCCTCACGGATCTGTTTCATGCACAGTCGCCTCGATAAAATACGTTTTAAATTTGCAAATTTTATCTGCTAAAGGTAGAGACATCGTAGTGGGAAACTTTTTCTCCGACAGCTGTAGCTTTTCCCTGCTAAAGATTCATACCTTCGTACGTACTTCCTATTCTGTGCAGAATTCTGTGTAAAAACAATGTTTCAGATTAAGCCCATTTCGTTACTTATTTCTACGAACCCTATTCTAAAGAAAAGAACGTTGGAGAGAGGGGATAAATAAAAATGTGCTCATAAATAACTTAGGATAAAACTAAATAATAAAGAGGGAAAAAAGAAGTGGTCAAAATATTATAAAGCTAGTGAGATCCGTAGTCAGCAAAGTTATAAAAGACCTAAAAAGAAACATTAGAAATTAGTCATAGCAACCTGGACTCCAAGTATGTCAAGGTTACGGTCCCTCAACTTCGTATTTACATATGTCAGAAGTCAGTAATTCCTGTAACTGTACTGCAGGATCGTTGGTAGTCGTGGAGTATTAATTAAGCACCCGACACATATTTGGTGTGGCCAACGATGGCGTTTCGATTTGACAAAATTATGGCAGTTTGATTTGTCGTAGTGGTGGCTTTTACCTGTGGCATCAAATGCCAGACTCTTCGTCACGCACTCGAAACTACAAAACTGTGCATACTCAGAAGAGATTAAACAGAAGTAGATCCACAAAAGGACTGCGAACTCCTGTTCTTCGTCAGTCAACGACCACATGAACGGTTTGCCGTTTCTCGACGCCCGTACTTCGTTGTTCAAGTCACGTGCGCTCACTACTGTGATATCGGTTTCAGGGTTGGACATTGTCTGATGCTCGTGACATGCGCACTTAATGGCAGGAGTTCGATCTGAGACTGGGCCCGTCGATTGAGTTTTGTTTCGAGCCGCCATTAAGCACTGGCTCAGTTTCCTGGAGAATGAAGTCTGAGATCAATAGTTTGGTGGGAATAAGGTATCGTCAACGAATGCTCGTTGTCCTTTTATACGGAGGCTGCGTTGTAGACTTGATACACATGCTTTGTTGGTACACAGTCCTTGTGGAAAATAAAGGCAGGCACGGCACATGGGACTTAATTAGTAATACAATTAGTGCAAAGACAAGAATATAAAATACAACTCAAACTATAACGATGCCCTAATGATATGTGTGTGTGATGTGTGTGTGTGTGTGTGTGTGTGTGTGTGTGTGCGTGTGTGTGTGTGTGTGTGTGTGTTTTCTAGCACTTTTGAACCAAAAACCAGTGAGAAACTTCCAATCCAGAACACCAGCTGATTGGTGATGTTCTAAAGGGATATTGCTTGAACCGAAGTAGCCCTTCCGTACCTCTGTTATTACACGAAGTAAGGGTATGCTCCCTTCCAATCTTTTTCATGTGATGTCCCAGCGGTATCACAAGCTGTATCAAAAGATACCGTCTCTACACGCTATCACTACTGGCAGAAAGGAAACCCAATGATTCCCGTGATGCACCGCTAAAATAAAACATCGTTGTGAGCATAATTTGTGCTATAAAGTGTCAGCTTCGTGCTAAAAGAGAACTATGGAAAAATAGCGCATGAAAATATTATTTTCTCATTATCATAAAAGCCTCTGAAGCAGTATATACCTATTTGATCAGCTGTAAATGTTATTGCCGCGATCTTGTGTTTTATTCCGTTTGAATGGGTTTCGGCTAAGATCGTGGCCATCTTTACGGTGAGTTTTGATGAAAATTACCACATTTTTTTATTTATTTACTTGCTGCGTTCAGACATAATTTTTGTGCTGTTTACGCTTCTTTTGCTTAAAATATTTCATAAATATAGCAACTGGATAATCGCAACATTTCGATAGCACAGCTAATGAGTCATAAACGCTGCTTATGCAATAGTAATGACATAAAGTGATAAACATCTTAGTGAAAAGATGAGGGCTGCTGTACATGTTATTTATCGTGAACACCGACTTATCAGATAGTTAAAAGTCATATATTTATCGAGATTTATGTGTGTGATCTCATGTCACAATGGCAACAGCTAAGATTAAAACTACTCCTAACGACACCAGACCAAGACTTTCAACTACAAAGACACCGACGTGGCAGGTGTCAGTACTAAATACTGAAGCATAGCTTTCTGTGCGTGTGTGGACAAAATATGTAATAAAGTACCTGTGAGTATACCTCCATATCATCCACACCACAGACCAAACTAAACCATATAAACATGTACATAGTCTGTAACATTTGCACGCACACACACACACACACACACACACACACACAGATTCATATTCGTTTGAGGAAAATACATTTTATTATGCTCAGGTAAAGTTTGCAAGTCACTGGTCGAGGCACCGCAGTCAACGGTGTCAGAGATCAAAGACAGTGTGCGCACATTTTACCGTTATTAACAGTGCATACCAGTGACGTATGAGGTGGAGATCTACAGAAGATGCAAGTAACACATGGCATGGAGATCAGCAACAGATGCAGGTGACGTTTAGATTCACAATCAACAGTAGATGCAAACGACTTACGCGATGACAACAGTAGATGTAAGTTACACGTGGATTCGTTATCCTCAGTAAGATGCAAGTGACGTATACGGTGGCATTCAATAGTTTACAAAAGTAACGTGTGGAGGTCAGCAGTAAAAGCAAGTGACGATTGCGGTACCGGGCACGTGATGTACGGTTGGCAATAAATAGGTGGTACAGATGAAGTTAGAGGTGATTAACAGTCGAGTCAAAGGAAGTGCGGGTGATGATCAACAGTACAGACAAGTGACACACGAGTTGGGATCAAGAGGAGAGATAAGTGACGTATGGGGCTGATAGACCCCATCCTGGGAATTAAAACCAATATTTAGGGGTGCGGGGAAAATGTGTTTGCAATGCCTTGATTTATCGCATCTGCCATACAAAAAAAGGTGACATTCTGTTTGCTTTCAGCAGTGGTGTGTACAAGCCCCTTGTGTAATCTCTACCTGCTGTAAACACATGCTCACACACTGACCTAAGAGAGTGCTTGTGTACTGAAATTCTCGCCGAACGAACTAGTTTAAGAACACTTGATGGGGGAAAGCTGGATCGAAATGAATTTTTAGTGGAATTTATTTGTTCGTCTGCATGTAAAGTATCTGACGCGTTGTTCAGATATATGTAAATCAGCAAACATCCGAGGAACTCAAGGCGGTGACCAGCTCGCAAATAAAGTTTTGCTTCGTGCTGTATTACATGCAGTACGTTAGTGTCATGTAGCGTAGATGGAGCACTTCACGGTAAGGCTAGCAAATATTTCATTAAATGAACTGCTACCGATGTTTATGGAAACAAATGGCTGACGAAAGTTGAAGTCGTACATGGATGTATACCGACAGGAAGCATAGAGAACTTGCCACAGACCGCTCCAGGCTGGTGAGTGATCTCTCTCTCTCTCTCTCTGATGCATTAAGTGCTGGTCCGGGGATCACGCGACAGGACTAGAAAGATAAACAGGTGAACAGACTGGGTCGCACTTATCTACTTCTACACCTTCATGGTTTCGAGGCCATAAAACATTACAAGCGGAGTCATTACAATAAAACCATAACACAGTCTTGGTGTATTTCACGTGCTTAAAAGAAATTAGCAAGATGCAATAATTGCAAGTTGAATCCAGAATCGTCTGCTAACATTTAAGAAAAGAAATGAGGGATGGAAAGGATAAGGATCGGGGTAGCTGTTTTGTGCAAGAAGAAGACAAAACAGTTCTAAAATAAAAGAGCTTAGAGTTCTAAAAATAACTCTTTCAAAGATAAGTACATCTGGGTTCTGTCGTCACCAGCAACACAAACAGTACATACATTCTTTTGTAAAGGTCAAACATGTCCATACCAACTTTCTGTCAGGATTAGTCAGGGATAGGTGATGAAACTAGTGGAACACCTGCAAGTAGTTGTGACTTCATTCTCTGGTAAAATTTCGAACGGATCTAATCCCAAAAGAAAGCCTTGTATAGCAGCGTCTGTAAAAGGGTGTAATAAAAGTGGTAAATTCCTGCGATTCAGAGTCAAGAGGGGTCTGGTGAAAGCTTGTGTATCTTTATAGCTTGGTGAAGACCGTAGCTCCTGCCAGTTGAGCGAGTAGCTTGGTCAGTTGATGCAGAGAAACGTTATCTCTGTTTGCAGCCTCATTCAGCTTTGTAAAGTCGACACAGAGTCGAATCTGACCAAATGACTTCAGGACAACAACAATGGGGGCACACCAGTATGTAGGACTGACGACTGCTCAGATGATCCCCAACGAGTCCACCTAATAACGATACAATTGACCTCGCCTTGGCCCTTCTTGTCGTGAAATCTCTTGTCCTGGACAAACTCTGGTAGGCTTCGTTGCATTCTTGATTCGCTTGACTAAGGCATTAGCGTTTCTGCACTTACCTGTGATTGCCAACCTTCTTCTACCTCACAAATCTCGATAGTTTTGTCCATATCAAGATCTTTCTGCTCTAAGAGTTTCTCATGAACTTTATCATCTTTGCTGTCGATAACCGGTCGATCACGTATCAACATATTTCCATGAGCTTCAAAGTTGAATGACTTGACCATCTTTCTAAGAACTGTCAAATAAGATTCAATTGTTTCACTCCCTTATTGTCTACTGTCAAATAGAAATGTTTTATAAACCTAAACAAAACTTTTTAAGAACAACATAGAAAAAAGCAAAACTTTCATAAATCTCCTGTGTATTATTCCCTGCCCACTCTAAGAAGACTGCAGTCTCTAGGCTTTATTTTCCCTCTCAAAACAAGTGGCAATGGTATGGACAATTTCAGAGAATTGTGCATGCATGTTAACTAATTTTACACGTGTTGCACTTTTTCCCATTATTTGTTCAAGTTCTATCACAGTTATCCCTTGTTCCAAAACTTCCGCGCTTGTATGTTGGTGAGCCAGCAAATGAAATTAGGAAGCATTATTTGTACGCAACACCAATTCCAATAAATGTGGTGTCACAAACCTGCTGTCTTAAAAATTTTTTTTTATTTTTATCCTGAAAGGGGACAGGTAACGGGACTGGAAGGGGGGAGGTGTGAGCGGAAGAGTTAATGTGTATCGGTGTGAGGTCTGAGTGGGTGAGTCAGTGCCGGGCCGTGATGGCCGGGCGGCTGCTTAACTAACTGGTGTGACAAGTTGTTTTAGGGGGATGGTGACGAAGGGAGAGAGTTTTGGGGTTTCTTTGTTTCTATTGTTTCCATTGATTTATGGTGATAAAGTCTGTTGTTGAGAGGATGGGATGGAAAGAATGAGAAGAGTGTTTCGGTGTACTTTGATTTTATTCGTATGCTGGTTCTCCTTGACGGGAGCGGGGAAACTTGACGGTCTCCTCGGGCGTTGGGAAAGTCTTGACCAGACTTTATGTACCAAGTCCTGACCAGGCTTGTGTTTATTTAGCAAGTCTTGACCAGACTTGAGTAAAATTTGTCATTTAAACCTGTTGAGGTGAGTGTATGTCTATGTTACTTACTGTTTTTAAATGGTGGAGTTTGAGAGAGTGATTAATATAATTTTTGTATGAGATAAATAGATGAATGTATGTTATTGTAGTGGGGGAGGGAAATATTTAGATATTGATATATTGTGGGTTAAATATGGTTATTTTCTGTCTAGGTTTACTATTTTTTTTTATTTCATTTTTTTTATTCATTCATCTGGACAATTGACTGTGCATTCGTTGGCGGTCGGGACTGGGGGCGTGCATGATTCAGAAGAGACAGCACCAGGACCGGAGACTTGTGTTGTGTGATTTGTGTTGGGTTTTCTTTTCTTTTCTGAAGACTGTGTTTGGGAGGACTGCGCCTTCAGGAGTGGAGGACTGCGCCTTTATGAGTGAGGGGAATATTATGTTTGAAGGAACTAAGGGTGAACATTGAATTTTTGACTGTGTTTAGTTGTTATTTTGAATTTAGATTTTTTTGTTTAGTTAATTATTAATTCTTCTTTTCAATTATATTTGTCTTTAAATTCAAATTGTGTTTGTTGTTTTAATAGTTACTGACTCGTCTGAAAGGCACTGTAGAGTGCAGGTGACATGTGGCATGTTATTGCCGCCAGAGTTGAAAAAGAAAAGCAGGAGAGCTTTAAGTAAATTAAATTTCTTTTAAAAAAATTCGCCTCCCAGTTCTAAAACACAATATGTCCATACTTTGCTAATCAAAATGATACGGATGAGATGTTAGAGAGGCCTGTTGCATCAGCTTCCAAAATTTTAAAAGTCCTTTTTATAGAGATACAATTACAGATAGCAACATGCACATTTTTATCCAGGTGTCATTTTTATCAACTGTCCAACTACTAAAATAAAACGATTTTAACTGTTTTTACCAGTGCAAAAATGAAAAATCAAACATGACTTGCTCATGTAAAGAAGGAATGCCTGCCTCCTCCTTGCCATGATCCCCATTTTAACTGCTTGACTCACTTTAAAGAAAATAAACATAAATTTCGACACGTGCTACCAAGCCTAACTGTTCAAAATGTTCAAAAATGCGTAGACCTGCTCCTGACACCGCGTGGAATGCGTATGGCATGTTTTTCCGGGCAAACGCATACAAGTATACAAACATTTAAAATCACACGTTGCGTCCTCTGTTGTTGTGTATTCTTTCAAACAAATGTGAATCAAACCATTTAGGGATTAGGAATTGTAACAAATACCCCACAGAAAAATGAAATTCCTGGATTAAAAGTCACCTCCTTAAATATATTCCACCAAAAGGCGGGACTGCTTAAACAGCAATCAAATGGCAAGAAAATTGGAGACGGAAGTGAGAGGACCATTCACGAATGATCATCGGGCCTTCTTGTTGGGCAACCTACTAACCTACTAGGGGAGAGTACACGTGGACCGGTTACAAGAATGTAAAGAGGGTAGCCTCCCCTTAACCGCATTCTTTGCGTGCGGCTATTACCTTTTAAACGACATACGTATTGTACCATCTTTGTGTATGACTTTTAAAATAATAATAACAGCATTTACTGGATCTCTAAAAATAATTTACTTCCAACTTTTATGATATAGAATTTGTTTTAAAAAGAAAGGAACTTGGAATGTTAAGTTGTACACATTACTTGTCGATATAAATGTGGACTGTATTGGAAACAAATACAAAATGGATTCAGTGACTGGCACGGCCTTAACACATGAGCTGTGGCTGATACACGTGGTTATCTCCTTACCATTCGTCATAATCACATTTCATTAACGATAAAAGTGTACAAAGACCGCTAGCATTTATCAGCTACAAGCAACGACACCGATCATCATCTCCCTTGCCGTAGCGAAGAAGACGAAGAAGAAAAAAGTACCATCGCTTGAGGTCGGCTGAGAAGGGAAAGAAGCAATTGATTTTTCGTATTCTCTGTTAGGGCAGTCGGGCATAGGCGTTCTTTTTTTTTTTTCCTTGTCTGCAAGTTCATGACTTTGAAAGGGTCACAGACAGGTCATCTCAGTTCCTGAGAATCCATTAACAGCCGAGCAGAGGTCACATCCAGTGACACAGCATCTGTAGATCCGCTACGGGATGGCTATCCAGTTCACTAAAAACTGTCCAGAACACCAAGCTTAATTCCGCGTGTCCTCCATGTCCGTTCACCCAGTGGCCGTCACAGGCCATAAAGTCGATGATCGTACCCACCACAAAGTCAATACTTGTGGAAATCACCGGCACTTTGCTGTATCCATCCTTTCCGCCCTCCGATTTCTCTTTGCAACGATTTTCCTGCTTAGCCGTCATAACACCAGATCAAATTCAATACTAATTTATACGAATTATACAATATGTGACTGAAAAACTTCGTTTCGTTGTAGAAGGTAGGGTAACAAAACTGCGCTCTAGCGATAATTTGCACTGACGAAAGCCTCCAGCACAAAGCGGTTGCGTGATCTAAATGAACTTTTTTTGATATAAGTGACATGAACATGCTATTCCCAAGTGAAATGAGCAGGTCATTACCGACGTGATCTTGACATGAACAGGTGATTAGCCCCATGAGAAGACACTTGGATGAGTCTGGAGTCTATGTTTCTGCTGTCCGCCACACTATACCTCGCTGGTCTGGATGGTACTGTCCAGCAGGTATTGCCGGAGCCTCGCCACCCCTTCGTCCGTAAGGCTTGCGCTTTTTATGGAAACATCAGGCAGGATCAGGGCATCATCCTGTGAGGCGCCAACCTGACCGGACTTTCCACTGCTGCAGGGGCTGCCTTCCGACATAGAGCTGTTACTACTGGTGCTGCTACTGCTGCTGGTGCTGCTGATGCTGACACAGTCTTCGGCCCTTGCCACGCCCTGCTGTGCCTGCATGTGCAAGGGATGTGTGGAGGCGGTTGAGGAGGGGCCATCCCACGACAAAGAGGTCGGTCCTCCCGGCAAGTGCTCACTACCAACCAGCTCGTTGCCGCTGACTATAACGTGCTTGTGGGGAGTGCGTGGAGTCGGAGGACGGTGGTAGATACTGTTGTGGTGGTTGTGGTGGTGTTGATGATGATGGTGGTGATGGTGATGGGGGTGTGGATGTTGATGGCTGTGGTTACGCGAGCTGCCGCTAGGGGTAGCGTCGGAAGCGTACCTGTCCTCTCCGGCTGCCCCTTGCACGAAGCTATCGAGGGAGTCAAGTCCATCTTCGTATCCTAGCAACGGCCTCGCGTAGGGAACTCTCTCACGTCCCACGTCACCCTTCTCGACCTCCACGACACTTCGCAGGCACCTGTTGTCATAGTTATGTTCTAAACGGAGAGCGTCTCCCCTTAGCGTGCTCCGCTTTGGCATCTCTTCCCATGAATCGTCCATCGGCAGGGGAACGACGTGAGGGCTGAATGTCACGACCTTCACAGGATCAGGTGCCTTTTGCGGGTTCAGCGGCGACTTCGACCCGCAATCGGGCTCGCTTCTCTCCCCTTGTCGTCTCCTCCTCAGCTGCGAGAACAGCGCTTCTATAAGCTCGTCTCCGGTTTGACAAGCGCAGTTCTTCGAACCGATGTCGATGACGAAGTCATCCTCGGCCTCTTTGCTTTCCCTCCTGGCCATCTGCTTGTATCCGTCTTCGTCCAGCAGGCACTCGAAGTCGGAGAAGTCGTCCAGGTAGGCTCCTGGCACGCTCTTAGCGCCTACGTCGGCCTTTCTGGAACCGCTTTTGGCCTCGTGCTTGCAACGGCTGCCAGAGGGCGCCTTGTGATTAGTCAAGACGCCGTGGTTAACGTAGCTGGCATCTGAGGCTTGCAGGGGCATGCTGGAGCGCTTCATCACGAACCGCAGTTTCTTTTCGTCCAGCGACTTCTGCCGCCACGCCTTCGATATCTTGCCATCAGAACGGATGATTTCGTATTTGCCTTCCCTGAAACGCAGGAAACCAGCAAAGATTATGGTAAAGGGACAGTGAGCAGTGATATGATATGATGTACATGAAATGGCAGGTTAAAGGAAGACAACAATTAAGAGGGATACCCCTGACAGATTTTGTAGTATAAAAAGGACAGCGTCTTGTCACCTCTAACATCGACGTTTCCTGCTGTGGTCATCATCGTTCTAATCATCCTCGTCATTGTCATTGTTGTCATCCACCTCCTCCTCGTCATCATTATTTCTGTCGTCGTTGAAAATCTACACCGAATGTCGAATTGCCAGCAGCTTTGCTACAAGTCATCAGGAAGCCGGTCATCATAGAGCCACTTCTCGCACTTTGTCCTCTCGCCTTCTATAAATCTTGCTCTCTCTTTCTGTTATTCCTATGTTAAGCTGAGAGATATTATACAACCCTGCGAGACAGACAGACAGACAGACAGACAGACAGACAGACAGACAGAAACAAGCACACAGACGCAATTACGGACAAGCAGACATCGTTGTCTCGAAACGAAGCGGGCGAAAAGTGCAGCCTTTAACACGTCCTTCAGACACTTCCAGGAGCTCTGCGTGCATGCCTGCTGCAATCAAGCACGGCACCCATCCAAGCAAATCATCCAATCATTTACGGTTGCGGAGCCGTTAATATCTAGGCCCAGCCAGAACCCTCCATGTTTGAGGATGTCGGAAAGAAAGACATGTCGCTCCCACACACGTTTCTCCCAGAGCCCCAACTCGTTATTTTTTTATTATTAAGAACGCCACGCATGCGTATGGTTGTCATTCACGTATTTCAGCCATGTTCCCAGACTGCAGGCGAGGACACCGAAAAGAATGGGGAAGGGCGTTGAGGGAGAATAAGTACATCCGGGTATGTGGACAGACAGGGAAATAGTAAACATGGCAGCAGGCTTACATGTTTAATTAACCATAAACTAGGCTTTCTTTTAATACATTGATTACAGAAGTGTAAAACTGGGGCTGCCCGCAAAAAGGCAGCTTGTTTAACCGATTCTATGTTATTCAACAAAGTGCACATCACCGTTTACTGAATTTCTATCGTCCTCTTCCCTTATAACCTGTCTGAGAACTGATCAAAAGGATATTTGTCGTTTTGAGGAAAATAAAATCTTTAGTATATATTCAAGAAATTATAAATCTTGGCATAATGATATTTTTCAAAAGGTCGGTAAAAAGAGCTTGTAGACTAGCGCTATGGTTTATGACTCCAGGTGTCTGGCTCCTGCTCTTCGTTATAAACAGGCTGATTTCAAGTTGCAGAGAACTTTCATCCACACACAAAAAGGCCAATTATGGCGGACATAAACATACACACGACCAATACGCTTAAAACAAGAGACAATTCAACGACTCTTTAGCGCCCCCCCCCCACACACACACACACCACCACCACCACCACCACTCTCTCACTCCTTCCCTTTTTCTTCTTTACCATCTCCCACCCTTGCAAAACTATCAGACCACTCACATCGTCTCCATCAATCAAGATTCGTCGTCGCATTATATATAATGATAGTCTGTGCTGTTCACATCAGACTGCCACATTCAAGCTGATCCCTTGCGTTGGCGGCCGTGAGTAACCCAGAGTAGCGGAGCCAGACGGTCTGGTAATACTTCGAAGGCCAGTATTAGACACGTTAGATAATCATAAAGATACCCAGGCCAGGGCTGCAGAACTGTTTGAATTCCTTTCCATGCATACTAATGTCAATATTTGTAGCCACAACGAGCTCATTTTATTTGGGAGAATAAAAACGAGAAACTTTTAAAGTCGAACACATAACTGACAATTAATGAATGATGAGTTAGAGACTCAAAACCACATAGCGGCATTACGGGTTGACATGGTGAGGTTAGACAAACCTACCAGCCGTGCCAGCAGTCAAGCGTTCATGTGCATGTAGACTGCCATGGCGGTCAGGCGATGTTGAGTATATCATGAGTTGGTTTATTGGACACCCAGACTTTCACAACTTCGTACTTCAAGACACTCTTATCCACAAGGACTCTCACACGCACAACACAGCCATGTTTGTTACTCCTCCCTTCCTCCTCCTTTTTCCTCCTTCTTTCTAGTGGAATGTAATATATTTTTTATACTGACGAAAGAAGGATGAGTGCAAGAAACTGTCTCCTCAAATCTGAAGAAATAAAATACCTTCCAGCTTACATTTCCGAGATCTGAATCTACAAACATCACCATTTACAAAAACAGGTCAAACTCGTGACGTCACGTTTGTATTCAAATAAGAGTAATTAACATATGGGTTCTGCTTTCTCACTGGCTGGAGCCATGACAACGTAAACATATCCCTGTACTATCCTGACGTCTGTGTTGCTGACCTTTGTAGGCGCTTGTCTAGAGAGCGGAGGCAGTGGGTAGTCATAACAATTTTGGGAAATAGTATCCTGCACCAAACTTTGCCAAACATTAAAAGAAAATTGCACTCCACTAAACCTTTAATAATAGCGCGTGGGAAAACGTGAACTCTGCAGTCACGAGCGGCACAAAGGGAGGGCACTGGCGACAAGCCTGACAACTGAAGCGTTGGCCTTTGTTTCGTTTCTTGAACACGTTATGTGGAGTTACGTCCCTGTGGCACCCATCGTCCTTTGTCCTTGTCCTTCAGGGTCATCAAAAGCCCATGAGGGGAAAGTGGTGGCTGGTTGGATGGTGTGGGCGTCCACGGCTGCCTTGTCGTAGTCCCCACCACCACCACCACCCGGTCTCTTTTCCTGTCCATTATTATTTTTTTTTTTTTGGAGTCTGTGTCAAAGTTTTATTTTGCTTTTCATTCGGGAGAGAGAGAGAGGAAGGAGGATAAGTCGAACGTTTTACTGACATCGTCGTTATTGTCAATATCACAAGGTAAGCTTCGTTCCTGTCGCATTCACACGCACAAACGCGCCCTCGCTTTTATTCACATGTACACAAATACATTCAAATCCATGAATATGCAAACACACATATCTATAAAGGTTTTAGAAGGTATTATATGAGGACGCAAATATGATTCTGTATCACCCACAACATATAGTGATTTTATAACCCACTAGTTATTATAAACCTAATTAAGCTAAAACCTAAAGAATAAAGCCAGTTGTTTGGTATTGCCTGCATTTTCACATCAACATTTCAATCAAAAATCCATTTTCGCTGTATGGTGTGACGTTTTGGCGAAAAGTCGGACGGATATCATTGTATTGTGGGCAGTGAAACAAAAGGTGAGTTTCATCCTCACCCGCTCATCAACATTCATACAATTTCAAGCCGCAAACCTGCCTCCGCTAGCCGGTGGGAGGAGAAGTGGCAAGAGTGAGGGAAATGAAGGCATGGCACCCTTCCTGTACCTCCCGACAGTCGCAGCATGATTTATTGAGCGGAGTTTGCTTTATCGTGCCGCACTCGTGGTGGAGGCATCATAAATTTCCGCTTCCGGTCGGACCCTGAGAGCTCAGGGTCGCGTCCACGTCTCGGAGGAAAGCACTTTATGAAACTGTTACTCGAAAATTAGTTTTCCTCTCTACTGCCTTTTTTTCCCAGAGACCTCCCTTAGCCATCCCGCACAGCTACAAAGGTTCCACGATTTCTGCGGACAAACTGCGGTGATGGAGGTCTTGACTGCCATACGATGAGGTCAGAGGTTCCTTAAAAGTGTATGAAAAATAAGTATGAAAAAAGCAAGACAATGAATCCAATATTACTATATATATATATATAGATATATATAATCTTCTGTAAAGAGCTTGAAAGGTCTGACTAGTTACCTTCGCATCCTGCCTCACTCTCTTTCTTTTTCCTGTGGTCTTTCTCACGCTCTCTCTTTCTCTCACGCACGTGCGCGCGCACACATTCACACTCACACAGTGATCATACATATTAAAGAGTGCGTTTTGTACTTCAATCGAAGCAAAAGGAATTTTGTTACAGAAATTTACCTTCCTCTTTCAGAGACACCTACCGACTGAAACACAACTGAAATTATTTATAGACTAACATTTATTCATGCGCAGTCAGTACGGTGGTATTCACACAAACTCACACACACACACCTGAGTGTACCTGTATGACGGCCATATCTTATGCGATCCTAAAGATTCGTCAGTCTGAGTCACAACGTGACAAGTTATTGTTCTCTGAGAGATCAGTCTTCAGAAGCAGCTTCGTCGCGGAGATGTTGAGGAAGAAAACAAGAATGAGGACCTCATTAAAGTGGCAGGAGAGCTCCAGAGCATCATTAGAAGGCCTCGAGACGGGCGTCTCCCGACCAGGGAGATATTGATCCCCGACCTGCTGATCTTTAGGTTATTTACTCACGGATGGCAAACAACCGATTATCGAGGTATAGGAACTGATTTCTCTTGGTCAAACAGTAAAGAATACATCTCATTGCTCTACTCTCTGTGTCTATGTCTCTCTCTCTCACTTCCTATGTCTTGTTAATACACAAAAAGCACATAGATACACGCGTGCTTGCGTGGACACACACACACGCACACACACACACACACACGCTGACATACACAAAAATAAACATATACGCTCATACTAAAGCACACACACACACACACACACACACACACACATTATGAGAAAGAAGTAGGGGGAGGGGATGGTGTTTTACGCCTAGCCAGCATCTAAGGCTATATCACGGCAAGGCAGAATGTAAACAGATGTCACATGCAGAGAAAGAACAGCGTGCCCGAGACGAGAGCTGAACCCAGGACAGCCAAACCTCACTGTCTCAGTGACAGGCACTAACCGTTGCGTCACCGGACCCCCCGAGAATGAAAGAGAAAGGGAAGGGGGGAAACGCCGATAGTTTTGTTAGGAAAGTGTCAATTAAAACTCAGACTGAAACTCTACGGCAAGCACGTACTAAATAAAATAAACAAGCAATTTTGCAACGAACGACTCACACGTACCAGAACATAACCACCCCGCTATAATTTCATAGCCGAACAGCGAAATGAAGCGTGAAAATGGCAGACAATTACTTCTGAAGGACCAACAGTCGTGCATGGTGGCCATTGTGAGGTAGAGCAGCTCACTGTTTCACTGCCTATTGACTACTGCCTGAGCCCATGGCGTAGCGTGCAATGCTGCAGAAGAAAATCCTCCATCACACTCGGCAGTGGAAGCTGCCATTTTACAGTGAAATCAGATTTTCGTAGGCTTGACCATCCCGCCTATTGACACCGCTGATCTGGGAGAATATGTTCGTGTACTGAGCAGCACCATGGCCAGGTAGTCGACAGTTGTATGCTCTTTGCTTTTATTGGGCGCCTTGCGACCTAACATCAAAGTGTGGCATTTGTAGGAGCGCAAAATGGTGATTAGGCTCAGAATGGTGAGCTGTGATTAGGTCTAGCCGCCAACGTGGGCGAAGTAGTTAGAGACACTTTGAGATGCAAATAACGAGAAGATCACTTAGTTGAAAAGACACGTAGTTTTCCTGCACATTTTTCTCAAACTGCTTGAAAAGAGTTTTTCGAGGTGGGGAAAGGGAGGACTGCTTCAAGGTGATTGCTTAGCTTTTTTACTTATCTTCAGCCATTGAACGGCCTCCTCATTTTCTCCAGAATATCCGTTCACCACCCAAGGAAACTCACAAAAGCAGGACCCACAAATGCTTAGTTTTTAATTAACAACCTCTAAAATAGGCGAACAAATGAATAAAACAAATAATGTAAAGGAAATAAGTCACACTATCTTCTTCTGACCGGACTTAAGTACTCGCTGATGTAGTGCAGGTAAAAGGTTAGTATAGGTAGTTCAATGTACACATCATGAAAAAACCGAAACTGATTTTGCAGTAGGATTTTCCCTTTTTTCTGGATCCGTTCTCTGGATTCATAAATTGATGACCATGATGATGCAGGTGTGTGTGTTTGCATGTGTGTGTGTGTGGGGGGGGAACAAGGAGGTGTACTGCTCATGGGTGAATATGATGGATGAATATGTGTGTTCAGTAAAAGACTGACGCGCTACAATAATAACTCACTGTGCTGTTACGAGAAGTCAAAAAGCACACACACACACACACACACACACACACACACACACACACACACACACACACACGTCACAGAGCATTAACAGCAACCCCCACTACTCACCTGAACTCCATGCTGTCGGAGGAGGGCACGGACTTAGAGCCAATGTGACAACGCACATCTTTGGAAGTGGTGAACGCACCCCGGGTGTTCTTCTCGGGTGCCCACAGAATGATGTAGACCTTGGGAAAGAATAAAAGCAGCAACGCGATGGCAGCGCTGAGTGAGATAGAGATGCTCATCGTCACCTCCTTGTTCTCGCCCCCGAAGTAGATCGGGAAGAAGCCGAGCCAGATGACGCAGGTGGTGTACATGGTGAAGCCGATGAACTTAGCCTCGTTGAAGTTCTCGGGCAGGTTCCGTGTCTTAACGGCGTACAGCGTGCACATGAAGATGAGGAAGAGGTCGAAACCCAGCGGAACGATGATGCCCAGGCTGGAGGTGTTGCAGACCAGCCTCACCCGCCGAGATACGGAGTAGTCCATCATAGAGTCGGCTGGCTCCACCACCAACATAGTGGTGATGATGACGCACTCTACTCCGATGATGATGCCCGTGATGACGACCTGCGCGGTGGCGCTCATGAAGCGCGGTTTCTTGGTCATGATGCGCTTGCTGCCTTCTAGGATTCGAGCGATGCGATTGGTCCGCGTCACCAGAGCTCCGTACATCAAGGAGAAGGCAAGTCCGGGGATGATGCGGGACATGTAGCACACGACACGGCCCGGCTTGGCCACCAGGAGAAAGTTGCAGGAGAAAGCCAGTGCGATGCCGATCAGGAGGATGTAGGAGAGCTCCCGGGTGGAGGCCTTGACCACTGGGGTGTCGTGAGACCGAATGAAGATGCCGGCCACCCAGGCGGTGAAAAACAGACCCACGCAAGCCAGAGCCATCACCACCACGGAGCCAGTGTGGTGCCACGTGACGAAGTCCACGGAGATCAGCAGACACTCTGATGGATCAAAAAGACCCTCAGGATATTCAGGGTATTTGAAATCGCTAACCTTTGCCTGCATGTAGGTTAAGCTTCTTTGTCTTAATCTATTCCAAAATTAGATCGATTACTTTATATTTCAGAAACCAAAATTAAGTACAAATAAAAATTAAGCATTTTAGATCTCAAGTCCGTACTTGTAAGGTCTTTCCGCATAACTGTACGTATACTAGGTGTACCTAGCACGTACCTACGTTTGTTCTGCATACTTCAAACCTCGTCCACACAACTTTCTGTTAGCTACATGTTTACCCATGTAGAACCTACCCGTCTGCTGGCTGTTGGGCCACCAGCCCAGGTCACAAGCCTGACAATGGGCTTCGTCCACGACGATCTCATTCTCTTTGCACGGGACGCAGACCCAGCAACACGTGATGCCATCTGACCCAACCCCCTCCTACACACACCATGGTCAAAAGAAATGCACCATACATATACTCTGACTGACAATACTTCTCGACATTTTTTTCTGGGTCTTGTCATTATAGTTAGAAAAGTGAATAACCTCTATAGCACAAGCAAACATCTGTTTAACTGAGGTTTAAAGTTGCATGCATGTTAAAGACGTTTGATGTTAAAAATGCAACAGTTTATGAAATGATCAACACAGAGAGAAATGTTATACCAGTTTCGGGGCATGTGAGCATGCGCGCGCACACACGCGCTTATATATCGAGTGGAGACATAGAAATATAACACACATAGAACATATATAGAACACATATACAGACATAAGTAACAGTCCATCACACTTACATTACATTCTCGATAACATACGCACATTCTATTATTTTAGAAGAAAATGCTGCCAAGCAATTTTTTCCCTCGTGATTACATTTTCTCTTGTGTCTTCATCAAGTTCTGATAGATCTCCAGCCTAGATTCGTGGTGCTGATCAAGAAAATAGGGGGCAAAATTCAATATTCCCAAACTGACTTCCCCGGTGTCATTCTAAATCACCTCCATTTTTTTCCCCCGCCCCGTAAATGGCGGAGAGACAGACTCTGTGGGAAGGGAGAGGGAGTCAGTTTCGAAAATGAAGGATTACCACTATTGACGGGGACTAATAGCAGCTTGGGGGGGCAGCTGGGTCCTTCCTACTAACCTTTACAAACCCAACTTTGCAGGGCTCACTGCAGGCTGACCGGAATGCCTTGGTGTGGTCTCTGCCGGGCCAGTAGATGGCGCTCTCATTCAACTCCAGGTTGCCCATCGTCCACCGCCCGATAGTGACGTATTTGTAGGTCAGGTTATTATCGGTCGTGTAGTACGGCTGGTAATTCAATATCTCGTAACTGCCACAGAAAGAATTCTCCCTGTGGCGTGTTGGTTCTGCTTTGATGAACAGTCGAGTGCAGTCATGCACAAACAAATATCGCTTTTTGTCGTGAATACACAAGGATGTATTTCACGCTCCTGTGTGCGTCAATCTTGCACAAAAAATGTCAATAAAATGAAAAAGGTAGAATATCAAAACTTTTACACTCGTGTAGTTTTCGTGCATGTAATCGCGGGGGGGGGCGCTCTCTCTCTCTCACACACATACACACAGAAAGAGAAAAGGAAGAAGCTCAAAGTCGTCACCAGTTATTAGACTCGTACCATTAGTGTGCCAAGTAATACCATTATTGGATTTTGCACAGAAGAAAAGAAGAGAATGTGCAAAAATAAATCAGTCAAAACGCAGGCTTTTACAAAGGCCCATCGTAAAGTAATCACTGATGGATGCAAACACAGAAAACAGCTTCATTTTGTTTTTTGAAAACGTTGTGACCGAGGAATACGTTTCTTGTTGTGTGTGGTTAGAAGAAGGTGGTTGGGAAACTGTGTGTCTAGACAGAGATCATTTTCAAAGAATAAGAAAAAAATCAGAAGTACATACTCAGATCGTATGTTTTTAGGATATGTGTGTTGGGGATGAGAGTGACACAACAGGGGCGTAAACCATCCTTTTGAATTTTTATTTCTTGTCTTTCTGTTTCTGCCTCTTATTCTCTATCTACCTTCCCCCCCCCCACTTCCGTTTCCCTACGGTTTTTCTCTCCCTTCCTTCCTGTAGCCTAGTACCCATCATTTTCCATCCTCGGCTCAACCTCTACCTAATCTGTGTCAACTAGCTAGGAGGCGTGATTCAATTTGCACGCTATATAACACAAAGCGAATTCAGTGACGAGAGGACCCAAGTTCCTCTTCTCCCTTACCACCCCGACCCTCATTGGAAGGGGGTATCGGGGTGGGGGGGAAGGAGCGAGGGGACCTTGTTCAAAGGCTCTCAAGCTTGCAAGCAGGCCCGTTTTTTTGTCCCTTACCGAAAGATAAAACAGTACAGGACCCTCGTTGAGGCCTCACTTGGGTTCAGCGTTGAGTGTCGGTTCTCAACGAGTCAATATTTATGCGGGATCCCTGGCAACCCAGGTTCTCGCCAGTGTCGGAAAAGAGTGTCAGAATATATTGTCGGAAAGATGACTGATGCTCTTACAACAACTGGTTCTTGTTCTACATGTCGTCATCTCCAAGTGACATCTGGTAACAGTCATTTCACTGGTTTGTTCCTTGCGCTCAGAGGGATGTTTTCTCAAACTTTCGATTTATTTTAATTCATCATTTTTTTATCGCGGTGATAATGGTATTTAAATGTCATTTGTGACTATTAAACCTTGAATTTGTTTAAAGAGATTAACAATTTAGCAACAGATAAATGATCTTCGTCCTGATTGAACTGTCTTAGAAGAGAAAAAAAGGAGGAAAGATAAAGTTTAAGAACAAAGCAACAAACTCAACGCTTTTCCGTGTTATCTCGATTTTATTATCTTGATCTTCAAAATGTTTCTCTTGGCCTGTTTCGCTCACGGACGCGATGAGATTGCTGGGAGGAAATAAAGTAAATAGAATCTCATAAGCTGTATCAAAGTCCTCAGTCACGTTTCAGGTCAGAAATATTTGGCGACGACAGCAGCTCAACTCTTAATGGCGATATGTCGACCTTAAATAACTTGAAGAATAAGAACATGAATGTGTTCCCCTAGTACTTGTACAAACATTTGTGTAAACAGGTGCCTCATAAATGTTGCTCATTAATATTATCAACAACAATTCGTCGAGAGGAAGAACACAAAAAACAAAGCAGAAAGCATGAGGAGAACAAAGGGAAAAAAACAAGAAGTGGAGGAGAACAAAATCACAGTCACTACACGTTCATAAATTGAAACACCCGAGGCAGGTCTACTAGAGTGAAACCAATTTTCTTAACTTGGTAAGTACAGGGCTAGGGGATCACAAAATTTCCTCCTTAACTTGCCCTGATGTTTTATACTGTAAGTTTTAGAGTAAAGCCTTCCTATAGTTGTGCTAAATGCTAAATGCGCTCTGCTCTGCATGGCAAGATGGTACTAATGTGAATGTTGCCCAATACAATGGTGTGGGCGTGAGAGAGACCAAAGAATAAAGGACACCTTG
Organism: Marisa cornuarietis; assembly: GCA_004794655.1. Classification (NCBI taxonomy): domain Eukaryota; kingdom Metazoa; phylum Mollusca; class Gastropoda; order Architaenioglossa; family Ampullariidae; genus Marisa; species Marisa cornuarietis. The sequence goes on along the minus strand of SMMW01000617.1, from coordinate 3,366,281 downwards.
TGACAAGAATGAACGGACAGCTCGAGGCATGTTTTCAAGAAGAAAACAATCCATCAAATAGCAGGTTAAAAATCATGTTGCTGTTTCCAAAACTGAGTAATGGCCTGGAACAATTTATACATTATTCAAAGAGTAATCAAGCGGCAAAAAACAACAAAGTCAAAAAATTGCTAAGCATCAAATCGGTGAGATTGAAAGTCCTGCAGAACCAGAGAAGCTTGCATTCCTGAGACAACGATGACCAGTTCTATTTAACTCTGTGTGTGTGTGTGTGTGTGTGTGTGTGTGTGTTCTGTCTTTATATATGTGCGAGTGTGTGTTTATGCAACTGAAATAAGTGAATATTTATTAAAGAACTAAATATATGTTGCACAATAAAGACTAGCACATTTAAAATAGGTATATTTATGTACACATTATATATATATATATATATATCATACTCTTCAGAGCTAGTTGATAGTCTAGATTGTGTAAACAGACGCATGGCATTCATCAAAAATGGCAATATTCAGATTACCACAGAAGATAGCTGAAGAGTCTATCAGTTAAAGCACAGTCTAAGTTTTGATATCTTAGCAGTGAAATTATTTTAGCCTGGGTTTTGTTTCGAGAATAAAGACAATGATTCAGACCTGCCACTTTGCGTGACAGGATGAGCTCGTTTGAACGAAACAGCAATATAGCTTTCCCCAGTTGCCTATAATTTCTCTTCTGCATGGATGTCCATCCTCTCCTGTTTCTCCGCTATTTATTTTCTCGTCTTGTTTGACTTTTTTTTGTTTTGTTTGACATGGCTTTGTTTTACTTAGTTTTTTTTTCAGTATTTTTGTTTACGTTAAATCTCTCTTCGCTGTAAACGATTCCTGACAAGTGACAGAGTCGGGAAATATGGATCTTGACTCACGACTGAGACAGGGATGGAGAAAGAAGGAGAGGGAGTGAGGAAGCTAGAGTGGTTGAATGAGTGATTGTGTCTCCTGCATATCACCTCTTAGGAGACAGCTCATATTTGGAGAGCAGCAGCAGCATGACACTCCAGGGACGTCTCTCTTTTACTTCGTGTCGGATCCTGCTTCCAATGTCTGTCTTTCTTTCTCTCTCAATTAAGTTGCGAAAAATTTACCTTTTAAAACACATGCTTTCATCCTATAAATCAAAATGAAAGTCTTCAATATTCATACTTTTTGGTGAATTTTGATGTACCGATTATTTTTGTTTGTGGGTGGATGGCGGAGGATATATCGTGTGGAGCATTATGTGCGCGTTTTTATGGTTTTGTGCACGGTCGTCCATGCTTTCATCCAGACAAACATGATTTAAGTTTAAAAAAATAAATTAAAATACAGATGGACAGTCTGGAGTGCAGATAAACAGACAGATAAATCAGCTTACTTCCCAGGCGGGTCGCCGTTGGTGTCAAAATGGATGTTCTGGCCGCTGTAGCTGACGAAGGATACGTTTAGTAGGTACTCCAGGAAGAGCGTGCCGTTGACAGGGGTCATGCGCGGGCACAGCCCTGGCTTTCTGCCGCAGAGGTCGCGGTGCATGTCATCCAGCGCCCTTGCCATAGTCTCCACGGCGTTGGCTACAAAGCTCAGCTTCGAATCCTGGTCGGAGCCGTGCAGTGACTCGTTACCTGAAACATGCAAATTCTGCACATGAGTCAGTCTCCTCTTATGACCTGATCGCAGGCACTGGAAAATAATTTTGCATTTAGGTTCGCCTTTAAACCTATCCTCGGGTTGGTCTTTAATAGAAAATGTTTGTCTCCGCTGGTAGAGTTGATGTACAGTAGCTGCTGCTGCTGCTTTGCTGGAATAGTTCTTTGCTAGCGTTCTCCTTTCGTTCTCTATGTCGCCGCACACGAAAATCTCTACATTTAATATTTAAGTAGCGGATCAGCTCTCGCACATGACGTTGGTAAATAGTGAATCCAACGCATGAAACACGACTCCTGCTAGAGTAATTACCTGCCCGAGAGAAAACTCTTTCTTAGAATACAGATCAGCTCTCTCTGCATTAAGAACCCATACAAGCGGTTTTTTTTCAAATACCAGGACTTAGTATGCTTTAAGGTAATAATTTTCCCCTAAATCGGAGCGAAAAATAGATACGCTCGTTTATATTGACGGTTTTCTGAACATGAATACGAAATAATAATTTGAAGTAAGTATTCAGTTCATTTAAATTCTTTCAAATAGGATAGTTTTCAAGTACTCTACACACACGATATGCAAAACTGCTGCTAGTACTGTAATAACTAATATATAACAGTTTACATGTAAGTGTGTTTCTTTTTTGTGTCTAGAATGTTTATATGTTTATTAGAATGTTTTTATGATATTTGCTTGTGTGTAAACAATAGTACCTGCAGTCTACAGATAGTAGGTTTACTAGAATACATCTTAGCCACAGACACACGCAGCTACACGCACACATACACAAACACAGAAAGAGATCGAGAGAGAGACAGACGAAAGTTAGGAAGGAAGATGTTGATGTTCCTGTTTCTGTGAATCACTGTCAATGCTAATCTCAATAAATATTTTGTGTGCCTTACACTTTGTTATCAACTTTTAAATCTACACTCATTTCTTTATGTTTTGTTTCTATCGTCTACACTTTCTAAGTTTTCGTCAATATTGGGTCTCTACAAAGTATTTACTCATGCAGGTTCAGTACTGAAAGGTCTGACATCACTCTTTTGTCTGTGTTTGATACCCCCTCCCCTCCAGTACCAATCTCTCAAGTCACCCACTCCCTCCACCCATTCATAGGCAGATGGAGGGGTGTCTGGTATCCCCTAAGACAAGCCCTGCATTAGCAGATCTGGTCCTCCACTAAAACATCAGCAGGCGATCAATCAGCGTCTGCCTCTTATTTGGCCTCTAATCTTCACAATATCTCCCAAGCACTTATCACGCAATTGTCTGTTTCAGTAATCCCAACTCCCTCACTTTGCGCCAATTTCGATTTATTCCCTTAAAAACTCCTCGTTCCATTGGTGGTTTGGGACCACGTGAGTAGTAGTCACCCTCAGGCAAGACATCCTTGTAACGGCTACATCTTGGCTGTCGGTCCCCATGTTTCTGTCAGAAAACACGTCGCTTCTGAGCTGCAAGATTTTGCAGACAATCTTGTTAGCCAGGCCTGCTGACAGTGTGCTTAATCTGCTTTGTTTCATGAAGTCGTTCCATGAAAACTTTTTGGAACTTCATCGGACTGAAAAATATGAAGTGAAAAGAATTGAAATGTTGTAATGTGTCAGTAAATTAGAAATGTTACATCAAGATCATCTTCGTTCCCATGATTGCCTTTTTCATTCTTCTTCCTTCTTTTTATTATGTTGTCATTGGCATGTGTATGTTTTGGGGTGGAAGAAGTAGCTGAGACTTTTGTCCATTATTTAGTCTACCAGTAGATTTTAAAATGTCATCGTCGATAATTTTCTCTCAGACAACACGCTCTGAATCTATTGTCCAAGAAGGAGATACAAAACATCAATCAAGTACTCCCTTAATCCAGTCTTCTTCCCTCTGCACCACTCTCTTTCTCTCTCTCTGCCTCTCTCGCGCGTTCGCTCTCACTCTTTCTCTCTCTTATTCACTTGCTCCTTCCTTGATTCCTCCGATGTCTTATTCCTGTCCATTTTCCCAGTCTTAATGTACCTCAGATGCTATGATGTGTCTTATCAGCTTACCAGGAATCTCTCATCTGTAATGATAATGTTGAAAGCGACACCTATCCACGGCCACGGAGCCCCTTATAATGCTAGCATTAGCTACTAAGCTCCCGTATGCCACACGCTGTTTCCACGACACTCACACGCAACAGCCTCGTGTTTTCCGCTGGAAAATAAATATCCGGGTGGGGGGGGGGAGGGCGGGGATCAGACGAACAGAATGCATTTCTTTTGGAGACAAAAATCAAACATCTTTGGTGCTGTGCTTTTTCCTTCCTCGAGTTAATATGCCGGACTTGCACACGTTTGATCCACTCTTGCATGCAGCAAATCTCTTTTAATTTCCGACTCGAGTTTAATCTTGGCATCCAATTTGTTCTCAATAGAATCGCCTAGAATCTCGTTGCCTCACGGCCAAATATAAGCGGAGGGAAGAACTCGCGCCGAGATGTGACAGCAAATTTCCCTGGCTGGACCCTCTCTCGTCTTATGGAGGCTCTATGACTGATTAAACCAGCACATTTGGGGATCTGGATCCATGCAGCTGGAGCAAGCAGAAGCCTGTCATGGAAATATGGGAGTGGGGGAGTTGTATGCCCAGCTGTTTATGATCTCTTCATTTGCCTGTGTGTACTGTGATGCGTGTTACATTACAAAGCCGGTGATGATTTCTGCAAGAAAAGATTTAACTCTTTTTTTAGGTCGAGAATGTCTTACTCTTCAGCCGAGTAAATGTGATTTTTCGACTTTCCATGTTAAGCTTAATTTGCGAACGCACTGTAAGTTACAGACATCAACTATTGAACATTGTATAAACTGACATATAATTATATATATACATATAGTTCATGATTGTGCTTTACGCTTGTGTTTCTCTTATAGTTTACTGTTGGTTCCATTGCAGTCTTAATCTCGCGTCCACAAAGTGTCTTACTTCTTACCCGATTATCCGAACTTGTTTGATGAAAGTTCGGGTCTGCTGAATGTGTTTTTTGAAAACTTGGGCAAACTCTTCTTTTCAAGCGTTCTTTAAGCAGACTTTTGCCGATGGCGATCCTTTATAGTGTTGTGATCGCCAACAAAACTAGATAAGACAAAGACATATGTACCTGTTCACAGACATGTCTCCTGGTGCTGTAAAAGGCTTCATCTGGAGCCATCATCAGGGGGTCAGCAGATGACGGATCGAGTTTCATTAGACTGCCCGACCTTACTTCACAGGCTCATACTTTGCTTTAGGTTCTGGTTAAATATCAAAGTCATCTTTCCTGTCAGAGAACAGAGTATCCCGGGTTCATTTTCAAATGAGTTATTTCCCGGCCTTGAGACGTTCGTGGGCATGTGGTTAAAATCCAATCAAGCGGATTGTTGATTACTGATTCTCCAAGGACATGCAGAGTAAAGGAAATGTCATCAACGCCAATACCGCAAACAAAGATAAACAGGTTCCGATGATTTTAAACAGGATGCCAGACGCACTTCTGAATCGCTTGAGCTGCAATTCCCATTAGAGCACGCAGCAGAAATGCACGTGCATATTAAAATATTCAATAAATGATGGGATTGAACGCAGGTCCATATGAGTAAGAGAATATTAGCGCAACGATTGAGTGATCGAGGAAGATAAAAGAAAGACAAGTGTTGTAGGAGGACACCAGGCGGTCTGATCTGGTCAAATTAGGTTTAATCAGGTTTGAACAGGTCATGGGGGCCAGTTAGGGGAGACGGACATTGCTGACTTTTATTCTGCAATTAAAGTTAAATATTTGTTTCTTTTTACAACGAGAAAAAAACCAAATGTGCGTAGGACGCCATTTAAGTCAACGATTTTGTTTTATTTGAAAGCCTGCAACAAACTCAACGAAAAGTGTCTCTTTGGAAACATAAAATATTTCTCTCTCAATTCATACCCATTAAGCTCCGTAGATGGTCATTTAGTTTTATGTTAACTTTGTTAACTAGCACTACAAACGCTAAAATCCTGTCTAGACTATCGTTATTTGTTTCTAATGCATTTAAAACTCCTATGGATGTTTCTTGAATGAGAGTATTGTCTACTGGATTGGAAGATAGAGTGTTAATGTAATTGTTATCAGCCATATATTCATTTACTGGTGATTCTTGGCTATTCATGACTTAAGATCGTATCTCTTTATGAACCTGTAATACCACTTACCCCTTGAGACGGGCCAATGGCCTAATCAATAAAGTTCATTCACTCGTTCTTTCTCTCACTCCCTCTCTCTCAGTCACTATATCTGTGTGTGTGTGTGTGTGTGTGTGTGTGTGTGTGTGTGTGTGTGTGTGTGTGTGCTCATAGCCATAATATGTATGACCGTATAAAGCACTTAAAATGAGTCTTGCTATGTTTCAATAGCTCTCCACATTCTTGCCCAAAGCATCTCCCGTGTGCAACATTCTTCCAGTCATAAAGTGCCTCCGCCCACACAGTCCATATTTATCCCGCCAAAAGACGCTGTGGCTGTTTGTAGATGAACTGCCCGCTCAACTCCGAGGGCTTTCCCCATCCACAAGAGACTTTTCTAAGCTCTCATGTCTGGGCACACCGCCTCGACCTCATTTTTTTTTTTTTTTTTTTGTAACTCCCATCACCTGGATTAGACGCCTAACTCGCGGTCCCGTCTGGAGAGGCGAAGGAAAGGAAAAGGAAGAGCATGTCACGTGACCGTCTCGATTTCAATGTGGTGGTCACGTTTGACCTCTGGTTTTGCGCGTTGGCCCGACAATAAAACAGCAAGAGGGGCCTGTAGTCTGGGCGCAAACTGGGATAGTGAAACATGAGAGTACAGCCAGTAGCACTTTATGACTTGCTCAATTTCTTTCCGTTATTTTTGTCTCGGGAAATGACAAAGCTGAATAATTTTTAAAGCCTCCTTCCTGCCATCTTTCTGTCTCTCCTCCTCCTCCTCTCTCTCTCCTCTTGTCTGTGTTTCTTGGGTCCTTTCAGACGTGTTCAGACACGACTGTTCCTTGTTATCCACAAATTGAACTGTTTGACTCAGTTTACTTGACTATTAGAACGATACCATTTTGTCACCATTCTCTAAGTCGTCTAAGACCACATATAAACGACATTTCTGAAGACAATCTAGACGAAAACGACATGTATTCTACATTACTGGGGGGGGGGGGGAGGTCGTTAACTACATATGCCTGGTTGTTGCTTTCCACTGAAACATTCTTTGTAGGTCAGCATGAATCTTCTGTACAAGATAACATATTTCTTAACAATAGTACTTCGTATGACCTTTGCAAATTCCCAGCTTCCAAAGCGAGGTCTGGTAGGCTTCGTGGGTGCGAGGAAGAATGGCTGAGAGTTCCGCAAAGAACATCAAATCGTGAAGGCAGTTCTGTGTACCGTTCTGAACAAATGACGACAGATATGGTGGCTAGTCTTTCGTTTCTTTCGTTCGCAGGGGATTAAACAAAAACTTTGAAAACTTTGGACCTGAAAAACTCGGGAAGCCGAAGACACACAATTTCAGTGTATGTGTTAAGTGTATGGCAGATATGGCAGGCCTGCTCGCTGCTTCAGTTTAAGAATAGCTTCAATAAAAATACATATACGTGTGGCTGACCAGCTCTACAAGAATTAAAGTTTAGGTCAGGTTGAAAATTACTTAATAAATGCATGATGTGCTTGTGAAATAATAATAATAATAATAATAATAATAATGAAGATTTTTATAGCGCATATTCACACTCACAGAGAGCATGTTCTTAGCGCTTAAACGGGGAAGAGACATGGACTAAATGGATAGAACACGAGGGACGGAAGAATAAAGGACAGTTCTGACGACAAACAGAAAACAAAGATAGAAAACACAAAAGGCACAAAGTAACAGTAATGTAGGTCTGTGTGTGTTAGCATTTGTTCAAATTTATTTGCACGTGATGGTAGGCTTATCAGCAGTAAAGAACAAATCTAAATTTTGTAATTGCCAGGTTGTATGATTCTTTCTTCGAACTGCTGCGAGAAACATTTAACTATGTAATATCTTTTTAATGTCTTTGTACATAGCTACAGTATGAATAGATGAATATAGATGTCCCCGATCTACATTTGCAAATGGCAAACTTTGCGATAATTTGTTCATGATCCATTATAGTGTCAATGTAATAGTCAAAAGTAACACTTTTTACGGTAGAAGTACCTGTATTTCTGCATTTTCTTTTGTTTCCAATGTATTTTGTTAGATTTCAGATCTTAAGTAGGTGTTAGAATTTTTTTTAAGTGAGGGGAATTTACCGCCTGTTACATATATAAACATTTTTTTATACTAGTGGGGTTTTTTTTAATGACTGCAGACAACGAAATCACATTGTGAAATCTCACATAATAAAAATGTCTCAATTTCAAGTATAAAGAAAAATTACATTAAAGAGGATTCAAAATAATAAATATAAAAATATGACTTATACATACCATGCAATATATTCACACGAGTCACAACACATTGAATTAACTACGTTTCCATATTTACAAAAATCACAAAACTGATATGAGATTTTGACTTACAGGTTCTGCTCGTGATATGTTTATGTAGCACCGCTTTGCAACTAGTAACATGACGTCAATGGAGTTTTACTTTTTCTGAAACTTGCTCATTGTAGTCATGCCTTGTTTACCGTGCAAATGGGCAAAAACAATAGATTATCACAAACGGTAGAGTTATTTTGAATTTTCAGTGAATTCCAAAACCAGTATGATGGACCTTTTCATGCACACCCACACACACACACACACAAGAGCGCGCGCACGCACGCATGCACGCACGCACGCATACACGCAGTGTGAACATGTTTCTTTAGCCACTAAACCGAACTCAAAGCCTCTTTCTGGTTTCAGGCCAGTGCTTGTGTGAAGAAGGTCTTTCAAACTGTTGATGTCGGAGATGTAGTACCTTTTAGCATCTGCATTGTAGCGGATTGGAGCATTTGTCCTTATAGAGCCTCAAGACCTTTTTGTCGATATTTACACTTTATTTTTTCTATAATGGCAGGCAGATAATACTCAATTTCTGAACAGTAAATAAAGTCAAACACGAAGTGTTTCTAGAGTCACGGAACATAAGCATCGGTAATTCCCCATACCTCCCCGGGGGCTGCTCCTCGTTAGACGCAGATCATTCGTGTAAACATCAATATTTTTGGATTTCGGGCACCAATCGTTCAATTTCCTCATGCTTTTATTTCACTGGCTAGTATAATCTTAATAACAACACACGTTCAAGACTCTCGAAAGGTTCCACGCACAACAACAGAGAATGTTTGTATACTTTTGCGTGTGTGTGTGCGTGCACACGTGCATGAGTGGGTGTGAGCGTGAGAGAGAGAGAGAGAAAAAAAAAAGAAAGGCGATTTTTCATACGGTCCCAACTGCAGCACCATGTGCGGTAATTGCCTTGATGAATCAACATGCAACATCGTCACAGGAGAATGGGCTGCATGCCTGGATATCGGGGAAGCTATTGTAATGACTCTTCCAGAGCTGGTACATATGGCATGAGTTGCAACGACACATGCAGCAACTGTCCCAAACATAATTTGTGTAACATCTATGACGGCAGGTGTGAGACAGGGTTTGAGACAGGGTGTGAGACAAGATACCAGTTACTTTTATGTAAAAAAAAAAAAAACTTGTGGGACTCGTTTTGCCTCATCTGCAACAAGACACGTGGCAACTGCTCTGGGGGAACAACGTATCAGGAGATTGTCCACAGGCCTGCAAAGCTGGATAGCAAGGAGTTTTCTGTAATCAAGTCTCTTCACTTGCATCTGACAACAGCGGGAAAGATTCAATCAGTGTGGGTTCCGTTGTTGGAGCAATTGTCGGCAGTGTTGGGGACTTTTTTTAGCATTTTATTTATGAGATATCGACAACGTCAAGCACCCTGTAAATGACCCACAGCTACTGGTTTCTCAGCCGTTGCAAACAGCATCTAATCCAAACCCTCTTGCAGGCTCAATTGTCTCAGAGCCTTTTTGAAGTGTTGACTGTCATTGTACATGTATTATATTTGTGTTTGTGGAGATCTTGCTCTTGCAACATTGTATTCTGTTAATACCAGTCAGCTTTGTGCCCCTGAAGAAATATATAAACTAGACTCTACTGTAAATTTTGTGCAAGGCGCCTTGAGCCTGCCCATAGTGCAGAGATAAGGCGCTATACAAGCGAACTTTATTATTAAAGTGCGCGCGCGTGTGTGCTGATAGGAGAGACGTGGGTGGGCATGCGGGTGTAAGCGAGTGCAGACGAAGAAAACAACTTTGCATGAAGAAGAGTATTTATTTCATGCTGAGACCCACCCTGGCCCCGTACGCATGAAATGGAGGTATCTGGATGCCTCCGAAGTAACTTTACCTCTGATCAATTATACATCCCTAAGAGAGAATCTTGCGGAAGGAGCTAAAGGGTCCAAATCCAAGTCAACCTAAAGGGTATCTGCAGGCCTTTGAAGTCTGTGCCTATGTAAAGAATCTCATATTGCTTCTGGTCAATCACTACCTTGAAGGCAGGTTTACTTCCAGTTCCTATGAAAGATGTCCCTAAGGCCGGTTATTTTTGCTTGTCCTTCTGTTATCTGATAAACAGATAGACAAACAGACAGACAATCACACAAACGGACGGACAAAAATACAAAAACGTATTGTACAACATTCAACATCGAACATGTCCACAGATCAGCTAGCGGGGATGTTGGGTCAACAATAGTGCAATGAACAGCATACATAATCAATGGCTTCATGACCACTGGAGCGATCCACATAAAGACAGCAGGGTGTCTTCCTTAATGGCCTCGAAGTAGGCAATGGAACACGAAACCGCGTCAAAGACAAGAATTAATAGTCAAGATGGTGCAAGAACTGGAGGCTTAAACTGTGCTTCCTCTTGGAGTCTGGGTGGCTTCGTCGGTGTTGCTTGAGGAGCATCACGACTGGTCTTAGAAAGGGGCATCACGTGCGTACTGACAATGCATACATCCAGTTGATCATTACTTATTTATTGTCTCCCTGTCCGTGAGTAGTTTTCGCTTATTTTGTGCGAGAAAGAAGTTATGCATTGGACCGACAAACTTATCACCCGATTGAATGACTACGTGACAGACAGAATGAATGAATGAATGCGTTATTAAAAATATTAATGATTAAGATAAGATGTTTGCGTATAAATTAATTGCATCCGTAAACTTTGCCTGCTTTCTGCCCACCAGGATCCTTAGAACTCTTACTACAGAAACAATAGCCTCAGTTTTAAACTATTATGATAGACAGATTTAACGTTCTATAGCAGACATTTTATATTTTGTTGTTATTCGTTATTATTTTTTAACAATCATGCATAAGGAAGAGCTATATCTCAAGATGCGAAATACTTTGTCAAATGAAAGTGAAACCCGTTTATAGAAAGCACTGTTGCAATGAAAGGTCATCAGCTGAGGTCACGAGAAGCAAAAGTCACTAGGTGCATGACGGGAAATGTGGCCACGCGCGGCCAGGACACATTTGCGCTAATGAGGCTCTCCTTGCTCAAGGGACATTACTCGTATTAATTGGTCTGGATTGCCTCCTCTCGCCGGGATTTTAGCTTCACAGAACTCAGGAAATTGTATGCGATTTTATGTTAACTTTTCAAGACTGTGCGTCACGGTTCAATATGCTGACCATCGTTGCGTACAGATTTTTCAACGTACGTTTTTCGTTCCAGGAAGAAAAAGTAGACATTTTTGCAATATTTTCTTCCTGGACCATAGCTGGAATAAGAATTTAGTTCATTGTCCTTCTCTCCTAATTCAGCAAAAAATGAAATTGCACTTTGCAGCTCTATGGGTAACAGGTTCTTCGTGAAAGGCTTCAGAGCATTTTCTTCTCAAAGGATGCGTAAAACTTTAAGGAACAAAATTCAAAAGTTCTGTTAGTTTGAATAAATTGGTTCATTGGTAAACCACTATTAGCTTACATATCAAGAGCTTTTATTCTTGTCCTGCATTTTGTAAAACCGTTTATCCCATCTTTAAAATTACAAGTCATTATTACGAAGCCCATGGCGTTTGAAAAGAAAGGGAGTCATTGGTTTTCACTTGGTGCCATGCTGTGAGATCGGATGTCACAACATCGCTGCTGTTCTCCACAAACAAGAGATTGCTGGATACACTTCAATTAACTGCCATCTTCATTTCGTCCTTGTCTTAGGCTATAGATTGTGTATACAGTGCGAGAGAGGGTTTTGTTTGCGCGGTTAAGAAACATGCATCGATCAAAATCAATGGTGTTTAGCCAGTTGTAAATGACTAGCACTGATGATGTTTCCACTTTTTAACAGTTGCATGCTAGTTCTCTTGGATTTTCTAACTTGAGCTGCGCCATGATTCATCGTCTATTTGTCGATTGAGGTTTGTCCGACTTTTTAAAAGCGCTTTCAGCTTAGTAAGGATACAACTTCGGTTTTCAATAATTATTTTACCATTCTTCGCAAGCGGGAAAAGTCTTGTCAAATGTGCTGGCTAAGAACGCTGCATAATCAAAATTACCTTAGGTTTTTCTGAAAAAAGTTTAAAATTCACTAACCATTACCTATTTTCCCTTTCTAGGAGAGAAGAAAGGCGCAAAGAGACACCGGTGCGATTCTGGCTACACTTCACCTTAAAAGGAAATAAAATAGCATCCTAGGACTTCATTATCGGGGATAATACACTTGTACCGCTGTAGATGACCAGAGCAAGGAGAGGAAAATCAGGTTTGGGAGTTCAAGTTGTCGCCTTACTTTCTGCATTAGCCAGGATGGTTGTGGATGCCTTTGCCACTCTTTGCCACTAAAGCATTTCCGGAAGTTCATCGTTCAGGGGAGAGCCGGGAACTGGTTGTTTGCCAGCGCCCTGAATCCAAGATACTCTCCTCTCCCCGGCCATCAGGATGTGCCCCACTGTTTGCTCAGTCTAGCAACACAAGCGGTCTGAAGGCGAGTTATGAATTCCCTATACGTCATAGTTAGGAAGATGTTTTTTTAGTCTGAGTATATTTATGACTTGTTTTCGTCCTCCTCTGGCCCTATACAGAAAAAAATCTCTTTGGGGTTCTTAATGAACCTGCTGACGTACCGTAAGCTGAACGCTATTAATGTTCTAGAACAAAATCTCAATCTGTCTACAAACAAAATGCGACACTTATTATATTCTCGTTACATTTGTTCAGAGAACATTGACTGTAAACGAGAGTTAGTAACAGTGACAAAGCCAAATAATCCCAGCTTTCGAGTACAACATATGGTGTCTGTAGTATCAACTAACGATCTACAGGTAGAGAAACTGATGTCAAAATATAGAACGAAGAATGAGATGATGTTTGTCATGTCAATGTCTCTCCTTCATCAGTCCCTGCGACCGGTAAGTGAGTCCACACCAGTCATCTGTCTACTTGGGTTACAACCGATTCAAATATCGTCTCAACTAAAAGCGGTTATTCTCCATCGTGAACTCAGAACAATTACTGCTCGTGTAAATGGAACGGATATGACTCTGCTTTGGAATAGCCCATAAACGACCATTCCCTGCGGGATTTTTCGATTGGCCTATTCTCTTCCATCTGTATATTTGATCCGCGCTTAAATAAAACTTTGCAGGGAGTCACATTTCAGCGCTCACAATTTTTGTTGAGCACTTTGGTGCAGTATGTTAATTGCGTGCATGTTTTTTATTTCGAACGTTTCACGATGCTCTGCAGATCGTCGCGCTGCCTCAGCATTGTGCCCAGGAGGCACGTTCCTCAAAAAAGGTATCCCCTGTGCGCAAAGTACTGCCGTAGGGTTTTGAACCGTGATGTGCCTTTATTTTGTTAACGTGCATAAGCGTAGGAAGGGTTGTTAAATGAAGCAGGAGACATCTTTGATCGTGAAGGAGCCTACCTGTGCAAGGTGTCTGGAATGCAGTGTTCCTCTCCTCCCCTGGCAGATAACATTTGAACTTTTGCTGCCAGAATTCGTTGAACCAAGGGTTCCTCTCGGAGGTGGTTCTGTTGGGCTTGAGGGAGGCGTAGTACTCGTCGAAGCCAGGGTAAGGGGGTGAGTGGAGCTTGACGGAGATGCCCCCAGCTGCGGTCTCCTCCTGCCCCCTCACCACGTCCAGCCGGTTGCCCCAACCATCGCTGCAGCACAGAAAGTGGATAGAGACGTTACCAAACATGAAACAGCGCCCTCTTTGCCTTATTATTTGCCTTATTGAAGAATATTGCAAGATACCGTCATTGTCAGGGTCATCGTTGTAATGGTGTGTCTCTCTCCACCCTTTGTTCCATACTCTCTATTCCCCCATGCTCTCTTATATTTTTAATCTCTTTAAACAGTGCTACTCAGTGTGCAGTGGCGCAAGGTTTTTGTTGTCGGGTGGAGGGCAAACTTCATGCTGACAGTGAACGATCTTCATATCTTGTCTCCTCACTACGTTTTGAGAGGCGGTTGTCTCCCCCATTTCTTTCCCTCACGTTTTCTACGCCACTGGTGTGTCCTCATTGACCTATCTGTCCCTACCAATGAAATAAATTTTTTTTTTCACGATTTTAAACAGACTCTGCTAGCTTTAAGCGTCTCTAAGTCTGTCCTTTTGGAAGTAATGCCTGGATTTAACTTCAGTTAATTCAACTTTTGCGGGTCATCTAAGCACTGAGGGCATTTTACATTTGAAGTAAAAGGAATTTACTCTCTAGCTTTTCTTTCTTTACCCCTCTCTCTCTCTCTTTTCTCTCCCTCCCGACCGCTCTCTCACCTCCACCTTCTCCCCCCGCTAAAAATAAAAACACACGTACCTCAACAAAAGGTTAGATGATAACCGATAAAACATTTGCTTCAAATCACTAGAGTACTTTCCTTTTCACAGATTAATGTTTGCTGCATATTCAAATCCATCTGCACCGATCTGTCGCCATTATAAGAGAAAGGAAGGGAGAGTGTTTTTGAGGTCTGTCGGTACAGACATTGTGACTACATGAACTCGCTAAGCGAAAAGTGATGTTAAGAAAGTTGAGGACCTGAGCTAACTTCTGACAACACTCTGGTTTTTTTTTCTCTCTCTCTCTCTCTCTCCTATCTTCCGTCTTCTCTTCTTATAGACACGTCTACAACACTCCTCTCCCGTTCCTTTTTTTTCCCTCCTCATCGTCGAGGGCTCTGTCGTGTCTCGGCGTCAGAGGTCGATGCGGTATTGAGTTCAGCACCGCAGTCACGTCTCGCATCTGTTGCAGTGACAGTCACCTTACACCTGCGACAACAATCAACCTACACCTGCTGCAACACTCACGTCTGACCGCTGCTACAAAATTCATCTCACACCTGCTACAATATTCCCGAACAGAAAATAGAATAAAAGTTTCCCAATGCACGAGGCCCCTTTGTCTATGCACGCAAACGTACCGAGTCTGTAACATTACGCGCGTCAGACCATCATTTTCCTTTAATTAATGATGTATTTCAGACATTTATGAGCGAGCAAGTATATTTTTCCCCCCTCCCTAAAAAAACAGTTTGTATATGAATACATCTTATCAGACAATTGTGTGTAAATAGATTTTGTTATTTGAACATTATGTGTTCCTGGGCATAACAGTCTCAACTGAGCAATTTTTATAAAGCATTTTTCCATATTTGTGAGAGAGTATTTTTTCCAACTGATCAGTAAGAACACATGAACTTATAAAAAAAATTTCATTAGTATGTAAAGCTTTTTAGACTTTTTTTCCTGTTTCTTTCAGTGCATATATGTACAAGGCTGAGGTGTAGACAAGGCAAGAAATTAACAGAAGAGCAGAAACAGACAGATTTGAGTCAGTCGGGAGTAGTTAGGTGTCATATAAGAGGTAGAGAGGTAGAGAGAATAATCAAAGCTTTAGGGGGGAGAAAACTGAAAAAGTTCAGGGATGAGGAAATTCCAGTAACCATTTTTACATTAACAATACTAATCATTATTATTCTACAAGAAACACAAAGTTCATAAAATAGTACAATATTAAACAAGATATATAATAAAACAACAATATACACAAAGAGTCCTTTAAAAAGGTAAAAAAAAATTTTTATTAACAATACATGTACCAACAATGAAAACCATCCACAACAATGTAAGCAAAAGCTTTCATCATTCTCTTATTACAGATCTGCTCACTCTAACTTTGTAACTTGCATGAACTTCAGTTTTAACATTTCCTTTCATGTGGCAATTCTCCTAAAGTCTGTCTCTTATGCTTTAAACATCCATTTACATATTTTGTACACAAATTAATTGCCCCAGTTACAAAGTTGACTGAAATAATATATCCAAACTAGCATCAAAGTGATGCTTTCTTAGTAACTGAGTTCTTATTGCTTTTTTGGTGATTTATATCTCGTGGCCTTGTCTTTCCTCTGTATAGTGAAAGGGAGGAGGCAGACATGATCTGTTAAGTTCAATTTGTATGGGAGTGACCAAAAGGGAAGGGATGGCGGGATATTCCGGTTTTTGTTTTGTAGAATTCTTTCCTTCTCCATAACCGTGGCCTGCAGAAGTTAAGGTTAGTTATAAATTTAAAATCTAATAGTGGATGATGTTTACTATATCAACAAATATGATGCTGTGCAACTTTATCATTAAAAAGAAACGTTGGATTTTACTGGTGAAGATACGATTCTTAGCAGGTTGTAGAGATAACGGATGTATCGTCAGTTTACCGTGTAAGCAGATGTTAATTCTCTAGTTTGCCGTATTTTATATGAGGTCAACATCGTGTTCCTTTTTCTCCACTAACATGACCATGTCACATTTTAAAATGGTGAAAAACGTCCATGCACTGTAGTTTTGTTGTTACAGTCAATTTAGACTTGAGAAAACTTTGAGGTGTGCTCGAAACATCATGGAGACAGAAACACTAGGCTTGATGATAAAACCTTAAGCAGGGGAACAAAAAAAAAAAAAAAAAAGCAAGCGAAGAGCACCATGGATCGACAGCAGTAAGGTTATTTTTGATCTGGAGACGAGGGCCATTAGAGGATGGTCATACTCCCGGTGTCATATTTCAGCTTCCCTACAACGTCTAGCGTTGCTGATGGCGGAAAGCTGGTCAGGACCAGCTGCCGCAGCCCGAGGTTTGAGCTCTGCCCCTACCCTCTGAGCTCACCTTTACTGTTCGCGCATGCGCACTTGATGGCTCCTCGGCGGCCAACATCAAACGCACGTTTCCTTGGCGTGCACGGAGCGGCCGTCCTCAACAAGGGAGCCATCAAGCACGCCAGGGCGGCTCTTTAATGAGTTTGCTTCTCGTAACGACCGTGGAGCTCGTCAGGTTTACAACAGCCATCTTGTTCTATAATGAAGTGCGGTCCCTCTGTTGGTTGGGATTACATCTCCCCCTTCCTTCCCAATTCCTCTGCCCTCTATGGCTCTATCCCATCCTTGGCATCGGTATGAATGAAGCTGATCTTCGCGAGTGACGGTAAAAGGTCAAGGTTGACCGGTGACCTTCCAGTCGTACAGCTTTTGTGAGTGTGGTGCCCATCCCCTCACCCTCACTGCCATACCTTTCTCCAAATCTCTACGGAATCAGGTACCCGCTACACTACTAGGTCACTTCGGATAAGTACCCGTTGGAGTTTTCGAGAAGTGGACAGCGATGTGTGCAAACTTTGAATCAGATTTTTTTTATCTCCAGTGAACTATGTTCATTATACAAACTTTTTTCCCGAAACCAGACAAAGAATGTGGACAAAGAAACGGTCGGTTATTCAGACCTAAAGACACACCTACGGACAAACAAATGAGGCATACATACAGGCGGACCCACATTGAGACTGAAATACAATAGTATAGTCACACCGACAGATTATAAAACAGAATAACATACATGATTAATTATACTACGTTAATACTCTACAGATGTAATGTCCTCCCTTGTATCATCATCGGATTTATTATGTCTGCTTTTGTCTTAACAGAAAGTTCTTGAAAACTAAATTATCCCGTTTTACTTTCAAGCTCTTCTTCCATTTTGATACATCAAGTAACCTGAGCAACACTATAAACATGTTCTATGAGAACAGACACAGATTTGTGTCCCTTTCTCTAATGGAACAATAAACGCACATTACCGGAACATACTATCTGGAAACACCGAGAAATTATTATCTTGATGCCGGTAAAATACAGGCCTATACTTTTCAGCAAAGACCAATGGCGGAAGAAGCAATTGCGTCACACTAACTGTAAAGCCCTCTAGACCGTCGGTCTGTGCCCGTTGTCTGATAATGTATCTCACGTGACCACCCGGCATAAAGCGGTTAAGTACGCATCGTAAACTCCATACTGGCCAGTGAGTCAGCCAGCTTCTGATTTTTTGTTTCGCTTCGTCGTCCCATCTTTTCCGTCATCCATTTGGGGATGGTTTCTGTTGCACTACTAAACTCCTCCTCATCATCAAACACGAGGAGACATTCTTTAAGAGAATCGATGTTGTGAACTACAAAGTGGATGTAATGAAGCTCTCGGGCGTTTGCCTTTAGCGTCAAGGGAAAAGTATTTAAATGCTTACACGAGTCGAGCATGAATTAGCGCATAGTTAGTAGCAAGTTGTTAAAACATACATCTATTGTTAGCTTCATGTAAAATTAAAAGTGGATTTTCATTTTTTTTTTATTCTAGAAAGAAGCGTAGATTCATTTAAATTTGTATTTCTGACATCACTTGAAAGCAATAATTGCGCTACATCGACCATTTGCCTAATCATCGAAATGACATTTGTGATGTCAAGGAAAATGAGATCTTCACGTGTGTTTTCCAAAACCCAGGTAGGAACTGATATGTTTAAAGGTTAGCATCTTGTGAACAAACCCTGAATTTTGGAAGTAATGTCATGTAATGAACAAATCCATTATTCCTTAAAAAAAAATTTGCATTAGGGTCAGCCTTTAAGGCTGTCTTGCCAAAGTAACATTACTTATTTTTTAAAGATTGATTGTTATAATCAGAGTAAAATAAGTTGATAGAGAAACTAATAAACGAAATATAACACATATAAAACCAAAATAACAACACAGAAAAAAGGTTTTAAAAAAAGAAAAAAAGGAACTAAGCAAAAAAAGCGGTAAATTTTGTAACATACACAACTCTCTCTCTCTCTCTCTCTCTCTCTCTCACACACACACACACACACAAACGTACGTTATTGCTCATTCGCATGACAGTGCTTCGGTCTTGGCCAAGACAAATAGGACTTGTGTTTTTAACTGACACTGAGGGACTGCTTCAAGCGCAGCGAAATCGGTCGATCACATGACCACTCAAGTGAAGTTAGGAGTGTGTGCACGTTGCAAATATTTGATGCTTGAAGTAGGCAACTGGTGGTCACATGATGGAGATACTCAGAACAATGAGAGGGGGGGGGCTGTGGAGGACCGGGTCTCTCCAGTGATGAGTTCTGTTTGCACGGCTCTTTCAAAATCACATTATGTGTTCGGTTGTCCGGTGATAAACGCAAATGTCGTCGGCGACCAATCCTGTCCAAAATAATTTACAAACTTTTGATTTTTAAAGTAACAGATCTCTATTACTGTTATTGTAGGATACATGTATCTAGGTGTATTATTTTTTGTCAGGCTAAAAGAGTTTGAATACAGATAGAATGAAATTGTCCCGAAGATTGTTGAGTAAAGTCTCTAATGTTATCGTGCTGTGACAAAAATCACAGTGAACACAGCCTTTGAGTGTAACATGGAAGAGGATGTTTGCGTTGAATTATGTCGCTGCATGCAAAATTAATATTTTATTAGAAGGGTCTGTGCAGGTCATTTTGCCACTTGATAAGCGCAGTTTGTTGAGAAACTCTCCAACGGTTATCTACAGACACGTGAATGACAGATGGATCACACATACATATACACACACGCACGCACGTGCACACACACACACACACACACACACACATATTCGCATCTATACAAGCACATGATGATGATGATGATGAGTGCGGTACCTTCCGATGATGAGGAACTTTCCGTCGGCCTTCTTGTCCTTGAGGGCCTTGAGCAGCTTCTGTACCGTGATGCCCTCGCAGAAGCAGATCACCACCGTGGCTTTGGGCGTCTTCTTCAGCGTCTCCACCACGCGGCCGAACTCCAGGTCGCTGTCGGAGCTGGCCACACTGTCTGTGGAAGCGATGCATACATTGTAGGAGCTGGCCAGGTCAGTGAACATCTCCATGCCCCGAATACCGTAGTTGCCTGTAGGTGGGAGAAACGACTTCTGGTCAGTTTGCTCTCTAACTACTACTCATATATGATACTAGCCACACATACTGACAGTCAAGCATTATTAGCCTCAAGAGTAAAGGGAAATCTAGGTGGCCTTTGCTTTCCTCAAAGGTTTAGTGAGATGAAGATTGTTTTTGAATAATTAGTGCAAAACATTACTTTCCAAAATCTGGGTGAATAGCCCATCTTGTCTTCCTTTCTTGAGATAAATTCCTACAGAAAGACGTGAAGAACAAAGAGGTCCCGATTGTCCACGAAACATTTATACTCTGAAGACATCAGCTGTGACCATAACTTAGGCGTATCTGGGTTCCTAGATACTTTAGTTAGCTAGTTTATCACAAAATGTACCTAAGATAGCACAGGTGTACAATCTCGCATCGTCACAATAAATCAGCAGGAAGAGCTCCTACATTTTCCTTCCCTATAAATTGTTTTATTTAAAGAGAATGAATTTTCGAGTCTTCGGTATAGGATGTCTGGATCACAGTAACTGAAGATGCATTTACAATATGTCGTTTTCTTGGTAACAGGTATATAGATGAGTAAGCGTTCCTAGGCACGCACGTAGATAGAAGCAAATGTTTGCAATACAAAACAGCTTTATTAATTCGCAAGCGCAATTACAGGAACGATTTATAGATGATTGCACACTTCTAAGTGATACAGACAACAATGTTGAATAAAATGATAACATCTCGGATAGATTTGCAAAGTTCCTGACTTTTCTAGAGTAGCACTCTACTCCCAAGTCTTCCAATGTTAAATGGGATTATTAGAGCCTAACCGTTGTACCTTTTAAAATTCTTTGATTTTCTCTTTCTGCGTGATTTGCTTTGTCAGCACGCCTGTTTTGTTTTAATTCAGTAATTTATAAAACACACTCTGCATACTTTTAAGGTTCTTAAGACATATTCAAGTGTATAAAACCATGCCCCCAAAATAATTACAAAACATCATATGATCAAGTTGCTTTTTATAGCTATACCGGACTAAAAATTTCAAATCCAAATTTATTTGAAGACGAATAATATTTACCACGCACCACGTGTTTTAAGCTTTTTACATACTTCAAATACAAGTCTCTTTTACTTTCTTTTTTTTTCCTTCACTCGCTTTCACACAATCACAGAAGCTCACACAGTGACGATCATCCGTTCACAGAGGTCTGGAAATGAACGAAATGAAGGCCCTGCACCCTAAATGGCCATCCCTCCCGACACTCTTGGAAACCTCCATCGGCCTAATTGAACGAGAGTATCCTTTTGGGGTCCTGGCGAGGGCGGGGTGCTACCAGACCCTCCCTTAGGCTCCAGCGACCATAAGAAGCGACCATTAAACGCCCATCGCTCAAGCCTCCCGTGTGATTAAGTCCACGTCTTCCATTAATCAGCTTGCAGGTTCTGGCAGACAGTTGTTAACCCAAACATTTTCGTCTCGTGAAACGTTCCGCTCGCGCAGTCATCCTGACACAGGTCTCGATACACAAAGATGCGCGACTGTTCCAAGTCTGAGCATCTCTTCTCGTCAGGTGTAAATCATTGAACTGACCTTTGTAAGCTCTTCTATATGAACTTGCTGGTGCATTTCCGACAGAGGTAATGTCAATATCGTTTTCAACGGTTTAACCTTCATCTTGATATCAAAGTAACACTACTGGACAGCTCGACTGATCATAATATATCGTCATATAGTATTAAAGTCGACCTGGTAAAGGTCCTGTAAAGCTGTAAAGGTAACATTGCTCTGCTGTTAATAAGGCCTGGTGGATGGAGGGTTAGCAGGAAGGCAATCAGCAAACATCTCGGAAGCATGTAGACGCTAACGAGATGCTGTTTGGATGATTGCAAGCTGTTGATAAGGAAGGAGACATATCTCCGAATACACGTTTCAGCGGAGAACGCTTGCAGGACAGTAGTTTGACATGAACCAGTCCCACGGAACAGGCTTTCAATTATCTTATCAGCGCCCTCTGGATAAGGAACTACAGCAGGAAGTTTAGCACGTGACAGAAAGAAATGGTCCACTAGAGACCACAATTATAGCTTCAGTCGCTGGCGTGGCCTCACATTGTCGAGACGTCACCATCGAGACGGTGCGCTGCCGAGTGTCAAAAGTCCAGCAGGGGATGACACGACAAGATTGGCCGCTCTTAGACCCGTCCTTTCACTCCTTAACATAGCTGGATGTCCAGGGTCATTCAACAATGGCGGTTGCCGATATTGGTGTGTGACCGGATGCCAGGAACAGACATATTCGCTCTGTCTCGTATTTTGCATTGACTTTGCTTCTACGTGCAGCATTTTACACTTCACTCCTTCTAAGAATGTTCAAATAAGACATTTGCATACCACAAATATTCATGGTTTATACACAACATTTCGTTAAATTAGAGACAAACTACATTTAAAATGATTTTTTAAAATTTAAGTTCGAGTTCGGGAAAGTTTTGGACTGACTATGAATCATGTTAATTCTCAAACAGAAGATATGTTTTGTTTAATAGTAAGAGGCCCTGACATGTAAAGAGTTAAAGTTTCTATAAAAGCCTTAACCTTGTTTTTGATAATACAATTTTTCATACATATTTTACTGAAAACTCTTACGAACGTTTCCCCACACAACTTTGGCTTTATTCTAAATAGTTTATGACAAACATCAGCCAAAGTTCGAGAACGAAAAGCACATGTAAAAATCCAGATAGTTCTCAACTGCACAGACAAATATCTTTTTCTAGAATTCATAAACAATGTTATTGTTAATTGCAAAGATGTAAAGGTGCATAGACCTTCGTAAACCTCATAATCACAAGTTGTCGTATTCAGCGTTTATTACGGGACTATTGGGTAGACATAAGAATGTCCATAAAGACATTTATAAGAATTTTCCACCATTTTTGAAGTATCGTGAAGAGCATATGCACGATGAAAGATTTCATGAGGACCATTACATTATTCGTGACAAAAACTTATAGGGAATGCCCTTTTTTTGAAAATGAGCTAACTTCGATTTATTCTCTAACATAATCTTCTCTTCTTGGTTAAGGAACATGAACCAGCTCTTAGCTGCAGTTCCATTTCATTTATTACTTGATCTGTAGACAAATGAGAATTGCCTGCGTGTTACCAGTATTTTGTGACAGTTGATAATGTAGAAATGAATACAATAAAATAAATAAAAGTACTGTGTCATTTTTCATTAAACATTAAACGCCAGTAATGTCTGTGCGGAAATAAATATTACATTCTCGATATGATCTAATACTGCCCTGCATTAAAACTTTGTAGTTCCGTGCGCACAAGGTAGGATCGTTTGTCTGCGCTGAATGCGCCTGTTTCTGCATCAAATCCTTTTACAGCATCCGCCTTTTTGAAGTTACATATCGATCAGGTCCTCTCGAGTGTTGGGCTTTCAACATGAGGAAAACAAACTGGAGTCCCTTGACTACACTTATACGCTGTGTCCAGACAAGCAAAGAGTTTGACAAGGAGACGAGAAGAAAGTAGAGAGAATGTCTTCGAGGGCCGGGGAAATGAACACTGGAGGTATTGCATTTATAGTTTCTGATGTCAGCGCTGGAAAAGTTTGCTTCGCATTAAATAATCATTATTTGGGGATTTCAAAGTAAAAGTGCAAGCTGTAAGCGAGGTGGACGAGGTTTGAAAGAAACCGTTGGCATACTTCCTTGTCCTGAGATGTGGCTGATTTTTTTTTCGACGTTGCGTGACGTGGGAGATCGTTTGGGCGAAAGTCTCAGAAAAAGAAAAGAAGGACAATCGATGTTTCTTAACTAACTGCCATTCCTATGAAGTTGAGCTCATTGCCGCTACTCTTGGTCCTAGACTTGTAGTACCAATACCGATTGCTTTGCTAAGAAGTGAACCAGCAACACACTTTTCTGTGTCTTCTTCATTTTTTTCTTCTTTCCTTCTCTACTTGCTTTTGGAATTTGTTCCTGTTTTTCCTCTTTCTTGCTTTCGTCTCAGCTTTCTTTCTTTCAGTTGGTTTGAAAACAAACGCACGCAGTCAGAAGGGGGCTTAAAGATCTGTTTCGTTCGCATGTTTGTTCCCGTCTCCTTCTCCAACGCTCTATTCCTTAGGTTTGTGTGTCCAGTCTGTTTGTCAGCGTGCTTGAATACAAATGTTATGCACGACCCTTACATGAGTGCGAGCATTCGAATGATTTCACGCACCGATCAATTCATCGATTTGGCTCAGAAAAGCGCTGTCCAAACCATTCCAAAAATAAAAATAAACAAACAAAAAGAAAAAAACCATGGGATGTAATCCCGTTTCGTCAGTTCTGTATGTTCTATCTCCCCACCCACCTGCCCGCCATTTCATTTTCACTCCCAAGATATAGTTCTCTTGATACAAGATATGAAGAGCGCAGGCCAGACCATGAATTTTAGCCATACTTTCGTCTGGCTGATAAACATTGCAAACCGGATTATACTGCTTTATCCAGAACCAATCTGGCTCCGTTTTTACGACCTGCATAGTTCAGAAAGAGAGTGTATCACATTTATTCATTTTCCGAAAAGCTCATATATCTTAGGAGAAAAATCGATTGGCAGTGAAAACTACTCACCTCTGTGTGAGCCTGTCCAATCTCACTCGCGATTTAGTAGCTATAACATATTGATCTGAGCCTCCAGGATCACAAAAGGCCTTCTCGCAAACTCATATATTTTCACGTGCAAACATCTGTATGTAAGGACAAAAGGTCTCAAATTTTTTTGTTCGGAATCGAGAAGTAACGTAGAAAATAGTTCCTTGTAAGCTGCTTGTAACTTTTGTATTACCAGCTGTCAAAGTAGTTAAAGAAGCAAGTAAAGTATTAAAGAACACGTGCAACTTGATTGATGTGTGGAAAACAATTTTTTTTTTACGAATAGTGTTATTCTTCGGGCAAAATCTGTAACCTGAAAGATCGTCTAAACACTCAAAGCAACGGGAGTAAAAATATTTTGTAGCATACTGCATTTGTGAAGACAAAGCGACTGGACTGAACATGAGATATTACAGAAATCCTTTAAATTTAACCTGGATAGAAAATTGGGATACTTAGTTCAACTAGTCAAGACTAATTGTGTCGAAGATGTAAAGAGGTAAGCGCAAACGATGTTTTTTTAGAATAAAAAGATGTTGTTGGTTTGATGATGTTAAATCAAATAACAGATCGAGAACAAACGATTCACTAAAACTACCTAACACTTGTTTACGCTCTCTCTCTCTCACTCACACACACACACACACACACACACATACACACACACACACAAAATTGAACGTGTCACCTTCCAGTAAGTACCTACATCATCAAACTTTATGAGTCAGTAAGCATCAAGCATCCGACACGACAGAAGAGATCATGTTCGCCGAAAGAATATTAAGAAATACAGACTCGACATTATAACCGCTCGCTCAGTAGGAGGAAAGTAAACACGGTGTAAGACAATGCCTACCACCCACACATTTCTTATAAATAACGAGGAATAAACAGCCGATCTTTTAACCTTGTGTATGCATAGCGTGAGAGTCTGCGTGCGTGCTCGCGTGTGTAAATGTATATTTATATACTAGTATATACGTTATGTATGACATACAGATCCAACTCTATCTCATGCACTGTTAATTTCGGAAAACATTTCCCACAGTACATCAGGTATAACAAAAGTTCGTTCTCTCTTCTTCTCTGATAACTGCCTTTTTATTATCTTTTCTTATCGTTGGGCTTTTTTCTCATCTTTTATCTTTTTTATTCAGTGATGGTTTTCTCGTTTTGCTGTGGGTTTTTTTGTTGTTGTTGTTTTTTGTTTTGGGGGGTTCTCTCCATACACCATAAGGAACTATATCTCCTTTGACATTTTCCATTGACAGTAATAGTTGCTTGCAAGTATTGTTTCTCTCACATCGTATCAAACTTTCACAAAATGACGCAAAGAGCGGCTTTAAAAATGTCATGGAGAGCAAACATAAATAAAAATAAAAGAACACGCAATCTCCAGACTGAGGAAGTATGTTAAGAAACTCATTCTAATGGCTGCAGGGCACCTGCGACCATCTTTGACTTTTACCACTCCCACTCCCTTATTTAAAATGTTTTTGTTCTGCATATAGCAAAATGACCCTGTCATTTGACTTGTTTTCATTCTTTTCTGTTTTCTTCCTCCCTTTACTTCTTTCTTTCCTTCTTCGTTCCTTCTAGCCTCCATTTTGCTTGCTCCGATTATGTTTGAACGCACCCTACATCGATGCTACAGTACTTCTCTGGGTTATACGAAGGACACTCGCACTGTAAAGAACAACCGCAATGTGAAGAAGGACCTGACTGTGAAGGACTGAGAGGCGTTAGCCTGGACAGGTGCTGGGAGCCCAGAGACTAATCCATTTCCTCCTAATCATGTCTGTGTGCGACCAAGAAAATATTGTAAGCATGCCGTCTTAAACAATAGGCATGACGGAGGAAGATGTCTGGCATTAGAGGAAAGGAGAGATGGGTGGCGGGTAAACTCCATGCTGATCGTTAACGGCTTCGCACTCGCACGTGCAAAATGGAAGGGGGAGTGTATGCACGAGCGCACCCATGCACTAACGCACGCACACGGTGGAATCATTACAACACGTGCTGCTTTCAATGTTAACAGATAAAATGACATTAAGCAAGAAGCAAAACCCGTTGAAAAATGTTTCATCCACCTAACGCAATAACAAGAAATGATGTAATATTCAGAAGATAAACTTTATAACAATATCAGTCACATTATAATTTAAGCTGACATAAGAGGTTTACAAGAAAGTGTGATAAAATTATGTCTTCTTCGATTTCTGCTAATGGTTATAATCTTATCCAGATTTAGCACATCAGCCCTTTCTTTAGACACGTGCACGATGAAGCAGTTATTTGAAGACGTCTGAGTCATGAAGCTTCTCGATATTTTCTGACTCGTTTTAAAACAAAAGAACTTCGTTCTGCAGTTGCCATGGTACTGGGCTAGTAAGATGTAGTTTCCAATCTCGCTTAGGCTGAGCTCAGAGTAATAGAACTTGGCAGAAATGAGAGCTGTGTAAAGCTGTAGTTATTGGCTATATTTTTAAGAATTTACGGGCTTTTTCTTGTAGTATTGTATCGACAAGTAACGTTTCGATATCTTGCCGCATTCACGTTGTCCTGATGAAATCTGCTTTGGATATTTCTGAATATCAAGTCATGAGTTTCGAAGTACTGTTGTTTGTAATAGGCTGCAGTGTCTGTGTACCAAGGTCCTTTTAATCCATCGATAATCTGTCGTAAAACTTCGCTGTGGATGGGGAGGAGTGGTTCGTCGCACCGTCGGGTTACCTTGGTCTTAACGTTGTTTAAGAAATCTGAAAAGTATTTATCAGAACGCACTTTCTGTAATGTCTTCATGCATACACCAGCTGAAGAAGAAGTGTCCTCGCAAGCTGTTGACTGTTTCTGGAATGTTGTTGCCATTTCTTCAGTGACATCAAACACAGCCCAAGCAACTGAAGCCAAAGAATGTCGAGAATTCCTGCATCAGGGCCAGGAGACCCAAAGCCGTCCTAGCTCACTCGTCGCTGCCCTGGGAGACCACATTTAATGTTCTTCCTGCAACCTCTGATAGTTCTTCGTTAAACATTTTAGACATTCCATCGCTCGTATCCTTAATGTCCATCGAGCTAGGCAGAGAGAATATAATGGTTGGTGCAGAGCGTCCTGTTTCTTTTGATGTGATCTCATTTAAGGCGCTTAGCCGACAACATGACACAAGTTGTATTACTTCTAGGGCAAAATAAAGTGCATCTATAGTAGCCTTGATCTTTCTTGAAGTCTCATACAACAAAAGATTCACAGAATAGGTCAAACAAGTAACAGAAATGCCTGATGGAACTTCATCTCTAAATTGCTATGAAACGCAAGAAATGGGGTCATGAAACGGGCTTCCGCCATCGTAATTTTGACCTATGCACTTAGTCTGGGAGATTCAGTTGAATCAAACAGTTTTTAAAGGACAACACGAACGCAACAATTTTTTAGTTATGATCGGAGTAAGTTCGTTTTAAAATAATAATTCGCTATATTCGAGTACATAACTATGCTAAATTTTCAAGATATAAGCCTTCAAACATCGGTATGCATTCTTACCTGCCACTAGGAAAGCAGAAGAAAATTACTCTCCCATACTGAAGAGTTCTCTTACACGCAAGTAGTATATGTAACAGTGAGTTTGCCTCAGTTCAGCAAATCGGTGCATGTCTTCAAGTCAAATGAAAAACCATCGCTCAGGTTGTCGTGTCCAAAAAGCGATTTTTTGCGTAGAAAAAGAAATTGCTGGTTTTGGAATACAGCCCTACAGATTTAAACTTTAAGTAGAAGCTTCGACTGAAGTTAAAATAAAAGGTCCAAAAGAAATTCACTCGACAGACTGGTAAGTAATTCTTCTGCATATCAAAATTTAATGGGCAAAAATCACAGACATTGCAGTCTACCGATTGATTCTCTGGGCGCATGTGAGTTGATTTTTCCATGCGTATTATTGTTAATAAAATATAAACAATTTAAATCTGCATTTGTCTAAGATAAGTCCTTGTACTTTTTTATTTGATGAATGGTAATTTCCAGCTTTGCATTTGTATTTTGCAGTAACAGCTGACTGCTGCTAATTACTTTTAATTATAATATTATGAACATTTGATACATATTTATTGATGTAAAAACGTTTTTCCCTGATTTAGCTGCATGCAAATTTTACTATTATTTACTCACACGTGTTCTTTTTAAGCTCATTATCACCCTCAGTTCCTGTTTAGCTGTTTCGAGCTCGCACATTAATGGTGCCCTCACACTGTCAGCTTTATTTAGCATTGTGCTCTGTAAGGGTACGACTGATGATGTGTTTGTGACCAGATGGTGTATAAAGGGTTGATGTTTCATATCTGGTGCTTGATCTTTGTTCAAGCATTTTACCAGCATTCGTAGTTGGTTTTAACAGCCTGTGCTTTTGTATATTTGGCTCTGCTTTAGGAAGATCTCATTGTTTTACTGAAAGTCCAAGCATTGCCTGTACTGTATAAGTCACTGGATAACAATCGATTTTGAATTTTTTTTAACAAACTCCTAAGTGCTATGTGGGGATGAAGTTCGCACGGCATGTTTGAACAAAGCAGAGACTTGTATATACAGATCTCTGAACAAAGTTAATCCACTGGCGTTTGTTGTTGTTATCTTTAGGATTTCCTAAATGAGTACAAACTAACTCCATCTGAGTGTCGAAGAGAGCATTCAGCAACATCACATTAGGTCTTGGTCTGTTTTCTTTTACCAAGGATAGTATTTTTCCTCTTCGAATTCAGCTCATACAGAAGACCCTATTTTTAGAAATACGTGAATTTCTGTTCTCTCGACAAATCCAGGTATGATTAAGAGAAAAACAGTATATATAATTAATATAATATTTCTCGTGCCTCTTCGTCATAAAATACCACTGGAATACGATTTTGTAATACTTTATGCTCTATTTCTAGGGATTTTCGCTAACTGCTCGTGTTGTCCTTTAAGCGAGAGAAGATAGTTCTCTAATACTTTATGCTGCTGTGTCACCCGTCTCATGCAGAAGTCTAATTGCTCTCTGTTTGAAATTTCTCTAATTTCATCTGCCAGTATCCAGTCTCCTCTAACACAGAGTCGAGGATAGAATGTGCCATTATCTGAGTAATTGCTTTTACGATTTCTGGGGGCAAATATCTTGTGTCTACTGTTCATGTTTGTTCTAAAGCAAACCTTCGTACTCTGATGTAGGTACATCACCCTTTGATAACATCACCATGAGTTATGTGGTTATGTGGCAATAAATCATTCTGTTACTATGGGTATGAGGGGAGAGATGTAAGCAAGTTTAAAGAACATGTGTATTAACTTGAGTACTGTTAAGGACGGCATTATTTGCCTTTTTAGTCATGCATAATCGAAAAAAATAAAAAAAGAAACAATCAGACAAAAAATGGACTTAAAACATCTTTCAAGCACAGAGAAGACTGACATCGAGCCTGTCGACTGGTGAGGAAGGAATCCCTAAGGCTATCTTACTAATGTCATCATGCATCTCTCTTCCTGCAGACAGATACATCCCATCCCTGACATCGACCTCTTAATTGTCAGTCTCACCGCCTCCATCATGCCCAGTGCCTAAATTTATTTGTTGATTTTCGCTCCTGTCATCAGAAGGATCGACAAGTGGTATTTTAAATAAAGAAAGTAAACTGAACTAGGTATGTTGTTTGAAAATATTAATCAGATAAAGATTGATGCTGAAATATTTAGAAAAATCTGAACAAAGCTTTTGGTGTGATTTTTATACTTTTTTGAAATAATTCTTAGGTGACACAAATATGAAAAGAAAGAGAGATGGTTGGGGAGACTATTTGGCCATGGCAAACAATGGAAACTTTCTACAGGTAAGTGAAAAAACAGTGAACAGTAACTCTCTTAAGTGTTTGTTCTGGGACATTGAAGGTGTACAAATTAGACCATGATGAGGAATTTTTAAGGTGCGTGACAACCTTTGATCTAGCATGTTTACAGAAGACCTTAAAGTTTCTCAAATCAGCTGGCACTATGCCTACCCAAATTTTGTCTAGGCTGCCCCACCAGGTGGTCTTATAGTGCTATTAAAGAATGGTTTTAAAGATATTTTTTCAAAGAATAGATATACCCTGCGACCATATGCCTGCTTTTAAAGTGCGAAGAAACCTTTCTGATGTTGTAAGGGATTTAATTATCTTATTGGCTTATGTACCACCTGTGTGATCACCACACTATCAGATGGTTGAAGCAGTCACATCCAAGAAACTAATATTAAACATGGAGAAAGTTGACACTTTTGTTGGTAATGCTATGTCTGAACCTTATGTAACCCAGCTAAAAGGAATATAGTGACAAATGAAGCAGCTATACTTCTGTTTAATGAGGCTGCTGACATGCATGACAAAGAATGTAACTGGTTACAACCGAAGAGGGATGTCACCCTCTGAAGCATGGTTTGATAAAGAGTGTAAAGAGAAGAAATGGTTAACGAGAAAGTGTCTGAAGAGGTTTAGAAGGAAGAAATTACAGAAAGATACAATAGCTTACAGTAAAG
The DNA here is from genome assembly GCA_004794655.1 of Marisa cornuarietis. Lineage (NCBI taxonomy): Eukaryota > Metazoa > Mollusca > Gastropoda > Architaenioglossa > Ampullariidae > Marisa > Marisa cornuarietis. The sequence continues at coordinate 3,335,170 of SMMW01000617.1, read as the reverse complement.
AACTTTTAACTCTTTCTGTGATCAGGGGTCCTGGTCCAATCTAAGAACCAAATCTATTATTATTCTGCTCTGCAAAAAGGGCGATCCCAGCCAGCCAGGTAATTACAGAGGTATATCCCTCACTAACATATTCACCAAAGCCTTTGCATTCATTCTAAATGAAAGATTAATTTATTGGGCAGAGACTAATCACCTCATTGAGGAAGCACAAGCAGGTTTTCACAGTACTCAATGGTAGACCACATTTTCATCTATCCTGCGGTTGATACAATTAATTCAAAACATGGTATGTAAGGAAGAGATATGATATGCTATAACCTGATGGTTTCCAGAGGTCATGAAACATGAGTGACCAAAATACGTAGAATAATGTTCCCCGTGCGTTTTGGGTACATCTGGATGTTCTAACAGATGAAGAGGGAGAAAGTTTTCCTAAAGAACTTTGGAGAAAGACTGAGTGATGTTTTCTGTCAAGGCTGGAAAATACTTTCCACTCTGATGTATATAGCAGTTCTAAAATCTGATTGCAGTGAGAATTATGTGTGGATATTATAAGAAAGATTTCTGTAAGAAAGGCTTATGCTTCGTTTAGAATTGGTGTTTCAGAAAGTATTTGCCGCAGGAACAGTTTTGCTGAGTGTAAGGTACCCCTTCCCCCCATTGTCCATTTTGCCTAAATACTTTGGGGGAGGAAAAACATTTATTATTTTCTTGCCCTCTCAGTGCTGACTTGGAGGATATATATGGCTAAGAGTTGAATAATGGTCAACATGACCTGAAAAGATTTTTCTGATTATAAATGAAAAAAAAATTAAGCAGTTGGCCTTTTTATAGTTATGGGTCAGAAAAAGGAGGTTGGCATTAACTGGCTAGTGTGTCTTGCAGGCAGAGACTGTTCAGGTGTATGTTTGGAGGGGGAGTGTGTGTTTGTGCGTGTTTTTAAAATTTATTTATGTATGTTTGTTGCTTTTTTGCAAATGCTATTTAGAGATGCGGTATATATAGGCTCTGGTGCAGTCTGCTGTAGGTATGATCATAGAAGTGATTTTGAATGGATCTGTGTATTGATTAATGTCTACAGCAAGTTTATCCTGGGCTGTAAAATGACTTTGTGTGTGTGTGTGTGTGTGTGTGTGTGTGTGTGTGTGTGTGTGTGGCTCTTGGTACATGTGTTTAAAGAAGTCAAGTATAAATGGTATTGTTTATAGCTGGATTATGTTTACAGCAGTTTTAAGAAAGATGTTATCTAGTTATTTTGACAGATGCTCTTTCCCTTGTGTAGTTATGCTCTTGAAGCAATAAAGAATCAAGCTCTCTCTCTCTCGTGACTTTGTGACCTTTATAAACCGCCATCACATGATGAAGCCGAAAAGAACGATTTAATCGTTCTCTGACACAAGAAGTCCACAACTTTATCGTTTGAGCTGGACAGAAATTTTGACAGGGTCTGCTGCTTTGCTGTGATATAGCCTTAGTTGCTGGCTCAGCGTAATAAAAGTCAATTCTCTCTCTTTTTCTTTATCGTCTTCTTCTTTACCTTTTGGGCTTTGTGAAAAATCACATATCAAACAATAGGGGAAAGAATATTATTGCACACCCCACCAAAAAAAAGCCACTGCCGAAGGGACAAAACTCTGGAAGAACGGCAGGAAGAGATATTTTGTCATCAGACTTGATATCGTCATCACACATTAAAGGGGTTACACCATCATGAAGACCAGGTTTTTCTTCTACCTTGCATGCAGGATGTTAACATTAGCATTATTCCTCTCTTTTACCTCGAATGTAGGATTTTGATATCAGAATGGTTATCTTCTTGTCTCCGAGTATAAGATGCAGGCATCATAATTTTTTATCCTATACTTTTATCTCCCGTGCAAGATGTAGACGGAATGACTCTTGTGTCTGCTCATTATTCAGGTCGTAGACATCAAAACTGTCATTTTTTATCTCTCTCTTTTACCTTCCCTTCTTAGTCTACTGTGCCCTGTTTGCACTTTCTCTGTATCTATAGATCTCCAACGTATTCAGTAATCAGACTGGCTTTTTCTCGAAGGAAGAAAAGATGAGTAGCTGACATAAAGCAAAAAAGAAGGTGGTGGGTTCAAGATTTGCTGATTTACCTAGTTAAAGATTTTTTAAAGGTAGCTGCTGGGGTTTTACACAGCTCAGCTGGTGGTAAATAATGAAACACGCTACTTGCTCCATCCACTGATCTTCTTGAACATTTCTTACCATTTTCCCACCAAATGTTAGGAGGATTGCAGCAAAAACCTTTCCCTCGCAGACAAAACCGAGCTGAGACAGTATGGCCGGTATAAAGACCAGACCGAGAGAAAGACCTGCGAAAGTTGGCGTCTTCCAGGCGCCTCGGTCTAGTCTGGCAACGAGCGCTGGAATCAGAGAGGCCAAAATCCTCGATGCGGGGAAACACAAGGATGATCCTAAAGCTTCTCAAGACGACATCGATACTTTTTATTACGAAAAGGAAGAAGTTTTATCTTGCAAACAAATAATTTTCGGTGATGAGTTCCTTGCATGAAATAATTTCTTCTGCTAAGAGGTACTTTTTTAATTAAAGAGATTCTCATTAGCGGAAAACAACTATGAACACAGTAATGGAAGGAAGATATATGGAAGCGAATCGTTCCCTTGCATTAATGCTTCAGAGATTGGGAAAGAAAAAGTGTGTTGAAACGAACCTCTAAAGTCAGTTACACAGCGTCCTCAGCACGTCTGGTTTGACTAATGCCGAGAGCTTCTGAAGACTAACGATCGGTGACGGGTATGACGATCCGCCCTCTCTTATTGCGGGGGTTTTCTCTCGTCAGAAAGCATTGCCTTTCTCCTGTTGGCGGAGTTTCTGAAAGAGATTACCGACACAAAAAAAGGAAGAAGATGATGCTGACAAGCACACGTGCGAAGGGAAGGTATGAGGAGCAGCTTGAGAAAGTGACTGAGGAGGTCTTCTTGTGCCAGGTCCTCCGAGTCAAGCATTGACAGGACGCTTCCTTCAACATTCTGGTAGCTCAAGGAGTTTCGCTCACGACAAAGTGCTCTCATGCTTTCGTGTGATTGGTGTCTCTTGTTCAACAAAGCAGAAGAGGGTTTGGAGAGCGAACAGAACTCAGCTCAGAAGGTGGAGAAAGATTTCAGCATGACATATTTTGAAAGGTTATGACATCTTGGTAGTTCTCATCTCCAGAATATGCGAATAACATGATGACCTAAAGAATTTACGTTGGTTTCATAAGTCGTTGTGCCCCTACCGGTTATTTTTATTGTATCTTGTTTGTATACAGTGCTTTGATCTTGGTCTGATGGTGGGAAAAGGCGCTACAGAAATCTCATTCGTTGTCGTACCTCTGTTTCTTTGTCCAAAGCACATTATCGATTCTGACGTGCAAGATCATCTTGCGCCTTTCTACTAGCAAAGCTTACAGTAAGAATTATCATGGCGACAAATGTTTTATAGACTATTTAGCTGCTCAACACCGCGTCAGCTACCAAGATGGAGTCTCTTGCTGTTTTGGCTGCAGCACACTGCGTAGTCCCAGGAGCCTCCCCTAGTCTCTAGAGCGGAAGTCGTTATCGGCTGTTATTTAATGAAGCTCGTCGCGTTTCCTGTCTTAAACTGTGTGGAACGTATCACAGATATTTTCGTGGCACAAACACAAAACTTTTATGAATTATTTAAGTCACTTAGCTCAAAATAATTAATAATCACATTTTTATATAAATAATAGTGATCAGACTAAAGTCAGTTTACAGAGAAATTTGCCATCGCTATTCCTCTTGCTCTATTTCGGGCTCTCGTTGTCTTCTTTTTCAAATTGGAGGTTACCCATTCGTTCGCTACCTTACAGGATGGTTTTAGACAAGGAGCCAGGTGAGTGTTGAAGGTGTCACACAGCTGAGTGGTCGAGTCGCCAGCGGCATGCCGGGAAGCGACCCCTGACGGTGAGAGCAGGAATCGCCATTAACCTTTCTCCACAACAAGTCGTCAGCGCTCTCGAACACTCGACCCGCCTGCGCATGCGCAGTCACCGTGGAGGATAAAACCCAGCAGAGTCGTGCTTTCCTCCTGGAGCCGCTTTAATGGCTAGGAGCGGCTAGTGCCCAAGTGATCGACCACAGCTGTGTTTTGTCGCTAAGTGACGACGCACGGACACCCGCCCCGTGCTGCTAACTACGGATCAGTTGCCCAGTCGCGACCAGTAATCTCGCAGAGGTCAGGGGGTGATTCCGGTGAGGAACCTTACCGGAAATGACCTAGTTGCCTGTGCCTACCAGCTACCTGCTGGTCAGAGGGGCTAGCTCGATAGGTCTGGTTCTTCCTCGTTGTCGCTTCTATGCTTCACTTCTCTTTCTTCGTTCTTTAGTTCGGCTTGATGCACCTTCTCATAACAATCTCGTATCTGCACACTGCACGCTCAATCGATTGCAAAAGTTCATTAAATGCTGCTTGAGACATTTGCAGAAAGAGTCTGGAACTTCTGGGGTCTTCGGAAGACATTTCTTGCACGCAAGGCACCTCGACCTCTTCTTCGTGCTAACCCCTCTCTCATCATCATCATCATCATCATCATCATCATCATCATCATCATCATCATCATCTTCTTCTTCTTCTTCTTCTTCTTCTTCTTCTCATCAACGCTGTCTGCCATTTCGCTGACTACCCTTAATCCTCTGAGCGGAACGGCTTTACTATGTGAGAGGCGAAAATTTTTACAATGCTACATAGCAAGTGAAATGTTCCAAGAGCAAACCTGTGTACTTTAACGTGAGAATCGCCATGTGTGTGTGTGTGTGTGTGTGTGTGTGTGTGTGTGTGTGTGTGTGTGTGCTTATTTTGTTCACTTCTTCAGCGATCAGACTCTACTCGCGAAAGAGCGGCTTGTTGATGAGTATGTTACAAAGGGCGCAAAGCTTTACTTGTGACTTTCTTCTATTGATGCCAGTGTAACTCGTATTAGACCCGTGCATTATACATATTATACACAGGCCTATTCAACCCGATTAATGCAATTAAAACGACTGTATTTCATGTCTTAATGGAAATAAAAAGTTTTTTATAAAATATATTGATGGCGATGATTTGAGTAAATTCAGCTCTACACGCAAACTGCATCCTTTCAAGCGAATTCATTTAGCTGTTATTCACGGACATCCTTTTTTTCTCAAACAAATTGATGCACAAGCTAGAGTACATTGTTTAGACCTGAAAGCAAATCCAGTTCTTCTCAATTATTGATCTCTAATCAGCCAGTCGCGCCCTGCGTCCGGTCGTCTGTCAGTTCCGATGGAAGTAAGAAGATTTTGTTCGCACTTTGCAGACCGCCGACGCTGTGATGCTGCGTTATTAGCTGCAGGTGGTGGGAGAGGGCAGTTTGTAGAGGAAACGAACAGGTCCACGCCCAGCCCGTCGGATGAGTGTATTGCATGGGCTACACCCTGTTGATGGAGAGATCGCGATGTCTGTTTTATGGACTAAGTGAAGATAAATCGTTCCATAGCCAACAGGACATAATGGCGTTGAACTGATCCTGTTTAAGGCACAGCACGTGGAACGCTGGACTCAGCTCTCCTCTTACTTCCCGTGATAAATCATGAACCTATTTATACAGAGCGGCTCGGGAGTTAAACTAGCCATATGTTCGAGAAGAACTCAAAACTGCGACTTTCTAATCAGTCGAGAACACTGACCACAAGGCTACGTTTCCTCCTTCTGCATTGACTGCAACCTCTTGTTGGAGAGCAGGCTATAAAGGATTCCGATGTTGCGGCTAGCAGAGTGGGGCCAGGACTTGACTGGCGCCACCTCAGTGACTAAATTAGTCAACTAAACTATTTCTATTTTATGAACGCTTCTTTGTAGTAAACCTGATGTTATGGCTGCGCAAGACTATCTATTGCCGCTGTTGCTGTCGCGATCCTGGTCTCCATTCCATATGAATTTGAATAATCTCTCAGTCTGTAAGATCTTGTATTTCTTTGTTAGTAGCTACTAACAGATCGGTGTCTGCAAAGCGTAGGATGTAAATCGGCTTTCCACCGATTGAACTGGAAGTGTGGTGGTCGTGGAGGGTTTCACACATGATGTTATACGGGATGTTAAACAGCACAGAGATGGGGTGAACCCTTTATGTACGCCTACTGTCGTGTGAAATTAAGTTACTATTTGGTTATCCGGCAGTAATACGATCGTTGAGCACATACGGTGACTTGGACGAGACCCTCTTAAATGGTAAATATTTGCATCACATGCCAGACTGGTATGGTTGGTTTGAAAAATCTTAGTCTGAATTCATCTGGAAGTTATTCAGCTCTTTGCAATATTTAATCCATTGGTTATGTACAGCAGTGATTTCTGTGAGAAGGTGGCTATTGCTGTCTTTGATGAGTGAGGTCATGTGTTGTCCTGTCTTGGTGGGAGTCTTACTAATGATTAGTTCTTTTAGCTGTCATCCTGTGCTATGGCCTCTTCTATGGTCTGACATTGGCCCTCGATCCTGTTCTCCCTAGTTGCCTTTATCTCTTTCCTGATGGCACAATTCCCTTCTTTGTACTTGAACGCTGCTTCGGGCTTGGTTTTCCTTTCTCTCTTAAAGTCCCTCCTGTGGCCACAGAGCTCTAGGATATCGTTTGTGACCCAGAGTTGTTTCTTCTTTCTTTTACATTCCAACACTTCCTGGGCTGTTGATAACAGCACTTCTTTAATGTTTCCGGTGAGGGTGTCTACCACAGTCAACCAAAATCAATTTATGAGTGAGTCATTTCATTTTGCCGCACAGGATAAATATACAGACGTTCCACAAACCAATGGATTTCCTTCTGTCATTTTTATATTTGCTTTGTGATGGCCAGGGTACCTTGCATGAGCTGTGGACACCTAAACTTTATGCCTTAACCGAGCCTTTGATAAAATCGAGCTGTACATGAGGTTATTCAAACAGAAGTCAATAGCTAGTTTGAGATCATAAAATGGCATTACTGTAAATGGTCATTCTTATTTAGTGAAAAGGGTATTTATTGGCCTTTATGCTAATGCCAACAAAGGCCAGTCGAGTCTTTCTTTGCCATCGCAAGTTAACGTTGGACCAGCGACAGTTGGAGAGGTGGGGATCCAAGCCAGGAACAATAGACCGCAACTGAGTAAGAACTATACTTTGTCTTGCCTCGTTACGACAAAGCTAAAGTCTGTCGTTTAGTGTTTAAGTCTGGCCTCTAAATGTCCCGTTTTACTGTCGACCCTAAAATGTTACACGATATCGCCTGCTGTTCTCAACGAGGAATCTGACTTTCGTAAGAAGAAATGCAAAAGGCAGGCTATACACATCGCCTGCTCACCTCCCCGTGTAAGTGACAGTGTAGTGTATTCCTTACCTCGCTTTTAGAGAAAAAAGGTTGTGCAAGTCCAGGAAAATCTTTAAAGGACAGAGTAAACCGCAGACAAACAAGCCGCCGCCAAAGACGCAGAGCTAAGAAATGACGCCAAAGCTTAAAGAATGTTAGTATTCAAACACCGCCTTCTTGTTTATTTACTGGTCTTAGTCCATCCACTCCATCTCACTTCCTTGTCTGCTAATGTCAGACAATAATTTGTCAATTTTTGTAATGTTTCCCTTAAAAGTGTTAGCAAACAATAATGTCTGTTTAATGTCAATCTTAATATTTCAGGATATGCCAGGTACACCGCTGTGCAGGCAGATTTAAAGTGCATACTATGTCTTTGTGCTTGCTGATACAGTTTCTGATTTTTGTCGGTATCGTGAAAAACCACAGCTGGTCATCGAAAGGCTTCTGAAGAGATAACATAATTTTCTTTACTTCTTTATCTTCTAAACCTTTTCTAAAAGACACGTCGGTGAAAAGATCAAACAGCTAGAAACGTTTTTCCTTCTATAAAACTCCATGTAATTACAGGAAGAAGGATTCGTAGCTTTTTATCTGTTGGTCGTTTCTGCGTGATTGAAAACAGCAACGTTTAAAAAAAAAATCCATTATCATCATCATCGTCATCATCATCATCGCTACCATTTTTATCGTTGTCAACGACATTCTCCCTTATCTCATCCTGGTCGTCGTCTCACACGTCTTATAGGCTACAGCATCTTCTCTGCCACTTGGGAATAAAAAGCAGACGATTTGTCCTCGAGTTTTCACCACCTTTCATGAGCCTCCTGAGCTCGCAGGGAGTTGCTAAATGTCAGGTCTGTCTTTTGGATGATTTTGAATCATCCATCCTCTGCCATCTTTTTTTTCTCTCTCTCGCTCTGCCCTTGATTGGTCTGTTCTGGCTTTGCCCTGGCCTGGTCCTGCAATTAACGAATCTTGTCGACAGCAATACGGTTTCTTATTTGCGTTCTGCTGCAAGCTTTATACTTCAGGATGATGTTGACATGCGACAGCTCGTAACAATATCTACAAGTTTTTTCACTTAAATTAGCAGTTATATCACGTCTTGGCAGGTGTATTTCAAGATAAAATAATGCAGGTCTGAAAAATGATTCTCAGTTTGGTACATTGTTATTACTTACACCATTAATAGAATTAATGCAATCTCTCTTTCTCCTAACAAAAAAAAAAACAAACAAACAAACAAAACAGCAGGCCTCGCTTTCGATGCGCATTTCGAGAAGGGGAAGTTCTATTATACCGCATCTGCAGTCGACTCTTATCCTAATTTCTATAAAAAGGACATATTTTGTACCATTAATATGACAATACATTAACATTTTTTTGTAGTCGGCAGCAAACTTACTGATATGATCTATAAGGAGCAGATTTGCAAATCTCCTCTGAAATTTGATTTCGAGAAAGGAAAGTTATTTGTGTTGCTGAATATTTTTCCCCATTCCCTCACGCCATCGCCACCTTATTCCCCAAAGAGGGTGAAAAATATGCGACGAAATGACTAAAATAAAAACTGTTGGAATTCACACATGAAAACATTTTTGTCTTCTTATCCTGGTGGCAAGGGAGCTCAAAGCGGAGGCTGTTGGTTCGAGATTTCACTGACTGGAAAACTCCGCCTGTCAGCTCTTCGGACATAAGTACCTGAGTGTCAGCGCATGTAAAAAGCGGTTGGACGAGAGGGTTGGGGTTCACCTTCCATGTGTCATGACCAGCACAGTGGGAGCTAATAGTAGCTCCCTTACCCCACGGTCACTAGGTTTTGATATCTTTATCGTTAATGCTCGTTTTAAATTTCAGTACAGTTGAGAAATAGATACGCCGACTTAAGCAAGCGTGTATGTTGCGTCATCAAAGTTATCTTCAATAACAAAAATAACATGACAAAAAATAACAAGAACAAGGCAAGGAGTTGCTTGAAAACTTTGGAAACAAATTATACATTGACAGACATTAATAAGGAGAATAAACATTTTTCCATTTTGAAGTAATTTCGAGTTAAATCGAATAACTTGCAACAAATATCTTTTCCTGAGTTTTTAATAATAATAATAATAATAATAATAATAATAATAATAATAATAATAATAATAATAATAGAATTTGCCAAGACCATTTCCCGTGTGAAGGGAAGCTCAGTGCTGTTTTGCACGAAATGCCACCAAAGAACCGACAGTTAACCGACACAATAAATAAGCGCAATTAACAGCAACACCGTATGAAACAAACGAAGAAGACGATGAATTAAGGAGTGAGAGGAAGAATGATCACAATTTGCAACCAAGATCGGACGTTCGCACGTGCGTAAAACAGATCAGTGCCGAAACGTCGGGCGAAAAATATAGTCACGGAATAACACAAATGATGGAGAGTACCATCCCTTTGCCTAACTGGCTTGAGTGGTCTATTTTCTCTCTTTCATGCTTGATTTTTGTTCCATCGCTTGATCTTCGTTGACTGGTATCTCCTGTTGCCTTTTGATTTTTGCTGTGCCATAATATCTCTGTTTCGAATTGTTCTTTGACTGCACCAAGTCTTTTCAGAATTTATGAACAATAAAAGGTTAAAAATTTTTAAAAAAGTCTTTTCCACTTCTAGACAACTACTTCTACTATAGGTCTCTGCAGCCTATTGTTCCTCTGGGCCATTTTGTTCCAGGTCTTTACGTTTTATAGGATTACCTGTCTTCATTTTTTCTGCAATTATAACCTTTTGTTTTTTATCTACGTACCATGCAACCTTCACATCATTTTTATTATTATATATGGACCTTGTGCTTCGTCGCTATATTTTCCGCTTCATGGTTAGATTTGTGATCAGCGCGCGTTGCGATGTCGGCTGCGCTTTAGGTCGTCTCCTATTCCATGAATTTTTTCGACTTCTCCTTGAAAACTCATATTTCCTCGGTTGCTTGTGCCCCTGGCAGTTATTATTATCCTAGCTTTCGTTTTTGTAAATTTCTTTGAGAGCACTTTGATGGCAGAAACTCTATAAAAATCATATCATGATGATGATGAGGAGGAGGAGGAAGAGGAGGAGGAAGAAGAAGAAGAAGTTACGATAGGCAGACTAAAATGGTTCAAATAAATTATACCTGGCGAAACAGTTAAGTAGTTGGAGCAACACGTTTTCGACATTTTTAGACAAAAATGGATATTGGAAACAGGATGGCAATTGTTTTATTATATTATTATGGTCGAGACTTTATTTTAGAAGTGGGGTGACGACAGTATGCTCAAACAACAAGGGCAGAGCACCAAAGAACAAGGAGTGGCTTATGATGTCGCTGATTTTTAACAAGATTTTTGTATCAATTATAGTACTAAAATAACAGTTACTGAAGCGGTAGTTACATAGCTGCAACGTCTGTGATAAAGCGAAAATAAAATAAAAATAATAAGCATATAATATCAAGGTGACCGGACACTTAATCCCCGACACTTAATCCCCAAATCGCAACACAACACTCAAAACTGCTATTTTGTGAAATTGAAATATTATAACCGTAAGAGAAATGTGTCGCGTGGTAACTCTGGGTAACTCTGGTAAGACTGGGTTGCGCTGGGTTTACAATTAGCGATCTACCCTCTAGGCGATACTAGGTGGACTCCCTAACATAACCAGCCACAACATGATCGCATGCCGGAACTTCTATCCTACTTCGAGCATACGTATGTACGTGGTCGCAGACTGCGCGGTAGAGGGGATAACTATGCTTCAGCTTTATTCCCTCCAGATACTTGGAACAAATACCTGGACGTCATCGGCGGTGTTGCACGAACAAACAACGCTGTGGAGGGTTGGCATCACGCCCTCCAATCTCTCTTCTCCTGTCACCATCCAACACTGTGGACATTCCCTGATGGTCTACGTAAGGATTGTCAGCTACACAAGGCATCTGTTCTACAGTCATGCGCCGGCACAGAGAAACGTCCAAAGAAGAAGTCCGCTGAATTGGCCATGAGAATTAGCAACATTGTACAGCGATATGAGGCAATGGATCGTCTTCTGTATCTCCAATCATTAGCTTACCTGTCATATTGATTAACAACACTTTTCATATCTTAATGTTGAAAAACATTGACTTTAATAGCTCACATGAACTTTAACTAATGTTATAGATGTTGAAATTAAGTATTATTTTAATTGTCAAACATATTTTCCATGAAAAATAATTATTTGAATTTGAATTAAATTTTTCATTCACTTCATAATTTTTTGAGTTGAAATTTCATTTTGAGGATTAAGTGTCTGGGGATTAAGTGTCCGGGGATTAAGTGTCTGGGATTCTAATATCAAATATGTACGACCAGTGGACTAAATTTACTTCAGTTTGAGTCTGATCATATTAAGTCAGTAGGCAGAAGCGTAGACAGAAAGAAGGACGTCCTGCTAGGTCGTCAACGCTGTACATCTTCTTCTGGCTCGAGTAAAGGAACGGGTCTCGCCATTTCCGCACACTACTGCATGTGTGTGGTCAACTCAATTGTGCGAATTGCAAGCAGTCTCCTCTGCTCCTAGAAACGATTGGTCACGGGACGTCTGGAGACATAACAAATGCATTTTTTACGTTGCCCGGATATTGGTTCGTTTGTGAGTCCTTCATTGTCGTCTTACTGCTTTCCATTTCCACTACCGAAATTTCAGGACTACGCCTCCAAGCTGTCGCTGCTTTCCTGCTGCTACTGTTTCTCCCTCAAGAAAATTTAGGTTTTAATCTTCTAGTAGCGCGACTTATTTGGGTTAGTTTCTCGTCTTGTTAGGCTGTTTTATGTGACATCCAGAGTTTTAAAAATAAATCTTAATATGATTAAGAGAAATGTGTTGAAGTCGTTGAATAAAACTGAGAATGCCAGAGATATTTAAGTGAGACCTGTTTTACAGAAAGAGACCTAAAATCCCAGTATGAGACTACGTTCATCTAAAAACTATATAAAAGAAAACAAAACGGCTGAGCTATACGAGCCTAGTACTGATCTAAAGGTACTAAACAAAACTATACAAATGCAAGATCGTCTCCAGCCACCGACAAACTGAACAGTGGTGAAAACAATTACAACATTTACGATATGTATCCACCTATGCAAAAAAATCAATTTACTCATTTTACAAACTTAGCGTCAATAACAAAATAAAATATTTCCCGAAGAAAGTAAATATGCATGCCTAACAAAAAATACATACTTCCAAAATCTACTAACTGAAGAACTTCCGCATGTCCTCTTACAAACTATCAAAACTATGACCGGGTTATAATTTCAACGTCTCAGCCTGTGATGGCGAACAAAGTGTGCGATGGGTGAGAATGGGAATAAACACGTGGTTGCGTGAGAGATTAGAAGTTTCTGGAAGGACGAATGAATGCTATATATTTTGTAAACGGGTGGCCAGTCGTCCACTTCCGGAGGAAACACGTAGACACAGAGTGTACACAGGAGGACCTGACTCTACCACCACGCACGTGACTTTGTCTCACCACCAGTTTGTGGGACAATCCAGCGAATACCTAAAAGTGAGCGTGTGAAGTGGTGAGAAAGAGCGTATATTGTGTGTGTGTGTGTGTGTGTGTGTGTGTGTGTGTGTGTGTGGAAGTTTTATATATGTTATTAAATGTTGTATCGGAAAGAATTTTCTTGTCCCCCTTGCCCCTTCGGATACCTTTCTCTGGTCATTAAAAATAATTTCTGAAAACGGTATCTTGGCCTCTGCTCAAGATTCACAAAATGAAGTCTTTATTCTGACCTGCAATACTACTTTTTGTGACTCCTCTCTCTCTCTCTCTCTCTCTTTTATCACCATCCCACTTACCCGCTGTCCGATTGGTAGCAGGCACGGGAAATTGTCCTCTACATCATTGTCACCAGTGTTTTTCCCCCTCTTTGGAGGCCGCCATTACGCTTCAGGATATCGCCTGCAGCCAACACATTGCACCTTTTCTATCAAAACAAGGGCCTGCAGACAATCCAGACAATGGCATTGACCATGCCATCATGGGCAATCACTCCCGACACTGGGATAATCGAAGACTAGACAGGGGACGTCCACAAACATGGCGACCCATAATAGCCACACAAGGGGGAGAAAGTATGTGAAGTCACGTCTTCAGCCCGAGTGACAGCCGCAGCCCAAGGCGACGGGTCGACTAATTGCCTACACCGAGCAGCGCTCCCTCTCTCGAGATAAAGTTAAATATGGTCGGCAAATGGATCCAATTAGCCTGCTGGGGGAAGAGATTGTGAACATGGCAAAAGCGTGGTGCTGCAGTAATCTGTGGATTACCTCCCATTAGCAATAGTTCATGGCCCATGCTTCATGAACATTTGACGGAAAACCACGTGACTGTGAAATCACAATTATTTTTTTTCTTCGAGTTACATCTCCTTGTAGTAGAATCTTGGGAGTGTCAAGTCAGAAAAGACCGAACATTAGACTCATCTTCGAATTATAACGCGTGAATTGTGAGAACCAATGATGTGTGAAGTCTGCAGCACCCTGCCTCAACAGAACACACACACACACACACACACACACACACACACGTATTCTGATAGTTAATCAATGCTCATCAATGGTTATAACTTTGCTCCAAACTTCGATGAAAAGATGCACTCTTGAGAGAGAGGGCTTGGGGAAGTCTGCAACATCCCTGGCAGCAGTTCCGGTCACGTGAGTTTTTCAGACTTACCCTTCTTTGGCTGTGTTTTTTTTTTCGACATTCCACCCCTCACCCACCCACCAGCCTACCACCATCTACCCTTACTCAGCAGCAGCAAGGGCACAGCGATGGGTGACCTCCATTTCTCTGGATCAAGCAGTGAACTGGATTAGACTGCGGGCGGACTTTCACTTTTCTTGACAGATAAAAGGCAGGCAGGGAAGCGAGAAAGCGAATTTGGCGATTCTGCCTGTGTAGTATTTTTGTCGGCCAGCGCTCATGTCTTCAACGAAAGAATTAAATTCTTTCCGCTAATGTCCGTCGTGAATTACTGATGGTAGAGATGAAGACAAACAGAAGATAAACAGCGCTGAGCAAGAAAGGAGAAAAAAACGAGGAGAAGAAATAAAAGAAAGAATAAGGATTAAACGAAATCACATACAAGAGAGCAGTGTAGGAAGAAAGAATCTTAGATCTGACAGCTAGTTAGTCTTATCTCATAGAAAAATATACCTTTTTAATGCTTATGAGCCTCCGTCTCGTTGTTATGAGAAAAGTAGGCTGATTAATGTCGTAACTATTCCCTTGAAAATGGGGGACATCTGTTTAATTGTCGGTATAACAAAGCACATGCATGAGGACGAGTGACTAGATGGAGAGGTTGGTCACTTGATATGTTTTTGGTCAAACTGTGTGAAAGCAGAAGGCGTGGAGGCTTGTGTTCCTGGTGTGTAACGAAAGCCAGAGAGGAGACGTGTGTCCCTAACTGTGCCTCCAGTATGTGAGTCGGAGTGGCAACATGTGTCCATAGTGTGTAACTATAGTAAAAGTAGAGACACGTTCCCTAGTGTGTAGCTCGAGTCCAAGTGAAGCTCAGAACGCCAACGGACAACACAGTGATCGGGAATTGCAGTTAGTAGAGACAGAAGGCCAAAGGTCGCTTTATGGACCGTGTGGATCAAGGTTGTAGATTCTCCCTTGATAATGCTGAAGAAGGATATAAAACAAAGATAGCAAAACTCTAGTATCTAGTATATTGCACCCGGTAGTGTATTGGTTAAAATTTCAGTGATGGGTCCTAGGTTCAGATCACGTCTCGGACACTCTCAACATGTGACACATGACTTTGGGGCTTTTCTCCGGGTACGATTTTCACCCTCTTCTTAAGCCCTCTACTCCATAGTGCGAAATTGCCTCAAGGTGGAAGCACTTTCCTACTAAACCAACCAAGTAATAATTATTTGTAAATCAACTGACAGTTTCGTCATGACATGAGCGATGAGAAGCAGAAGCTGACTGTCTACTGTGATGTTCGTCTGCTAGAGTCAGCACCGGTTGGGGGCGGTGAGAGCTGAACACTCACAGAGATCACTTTGCGAGAACACCGCCTGCCCAATATTATGAAAGTTGATTTTGTATTTCCACCAGTGCACTCGTTTCCTAGAGACAATTATTACGCGCAATATGAAGGGGAAAAAACATAACTAAAACTGCTTACATGTTATCGGAAAGTCTACAGGAAATGGGGATGAAGGGAGGACAACTCCACGCTTAAAGGGGAAAAAACCCCACGTCGTTTAAGAACCCATCAGCACTCTGGTAACAGAATATTTTGCGACACCAACCACATGGCCGTCTTGTGCGAGATTTCGGCTATTTCCTTCTCCCACTAATTTCTTTCGGAAATTATTGAGCAAATTTAAGCAGGCCAAGCAAACCAGCATACTAGAGGGAAAAACAGATACCAGCAGTAAAAGAAAAATTGGGTCCGGGATGCAAGACTGATTGTCGGCTTGTGAGCAGGCTGCCCGTAAAGTGGGACAAAAACGATTTAGGGGGAAACCTTCACAGAAAGAATTATTTCCGCATACGATTTAAGTATTAGAAAACACATTTTTCAGGCCCCTAAACTTAAATGTAAAAAACTGGTCATGAATCAAACCTCGAAAAATGCATTTTATAGCATTCTAGTTTGGCATAAAATCGTCGGATAATTTTTCGCACGGAGCAGCATGGATGGGTGGATACCCTGATCCAAATAGCTTCGAGCATAGAAATAGCTGAGTTTGCTCATTTCCATTTGCGTGGCAATTCAACACAGAGTGTCTGTGTTCTAGAAGACCATTCCAAACACATCGAACCAAACTGACGGTCTTATCTCCATTATTCTTGTTTTCAACTTGTTCATTTGGTGGAGGCTTCTTTTTTTGGGAAATACAAGCAAATACTATTTTTGTAGCTGTTAGTCTGTAGTCACACGGTGTACCAAGCACTTTCAGACATTAAGGGAACAAAATTGTTCCTGTGAAGTAATGCAATCAATTAGAATTTGATCTTCTGCTATTTCTTATTTTTAACTTTTATCCATCATTCTCTCATTTTTGTATCACGCTTCGATTAGTTTGCTTTGATCTCTTAATTTATTGTTTGTCGTTCTTGCACCTTCCTGCCTTTTGTTCACATTAAGTATATAATTGAAGTTGAAATCTTTTACCGAAAGTTCAGTAATGGGTTGGAAGTTTTCGATTTGTTCTTAACTTTTCCTTGAATCTTGTGGACGACGGACTATTGATCATCAGCGTATGCAGTCTCTAAGAGTAGTGTGAATGCTAGAACCTCAAACTTTTGTTTTGCTACCTTTGTTTTACGCTAAATAGTGGGTTGGTTTGGTGGTAAAATTCTTCCAACTAGATGTGATTTCAAACTACAAGGAGAGAGGGATGGGGTGAAACCGGGGTACTCGGCCAAAATCCCCGACGGCCATTCGCGGGAACAAGTAGTAGGGTGTCCCGAGACGAGATCTGAACCAAGAGCCTCTCAATGCAGTAGTGACTAGCAAGTGTTTTAACCACTACACTACCTGGAGCTACTTTTTACGCCGAATCAGCAACCGTAGCTGATTGCGAGCTATGTCAGCGCTTTAAGCAGATTTTACATTACAAGAGAGAAAGCTTCAGATCAGAAAAAAGGTGGAATAAAAGCACCTTTTTATTAATACTCTGTTTGGTTTGTGTCAGCTGTTTACACACCTCGGTCTGCTTGCTGTAGTTGCATGTGTTAGTGCGTGAACGAGTCTTTCGCTGCATAGAAGTTTACATGCGTATGGTGGTGTGTGTTGTGTATGAGGTGGTGCTCAGTGTGTAGCAGTAATAAAGCAGCCACAGCGTCTCAGTAATAGTAATTATGCTCCTCATCAGTTGAAAACATATTTTTTCAGCCTGAAAATGTTGCACTGAGTTCATCTGGGGTCAAGATTGTGAACAACTGCCAAGTAAGTCCTCCCATCCTCTTCAGCTTCCTTTCCCCCCCAAAGATCAACTGCGTCTTCACAGTGTGCTGAAACTTCGTATGACAGGCTGATCGTGAATCCTTTCACGAGGTCCTTCAGTGAAGAAATTTACGCATGTTCTTGCACTCTGGGGGCTAAAAAGCAGGCTGATTTTCGTATATCGACCCCATCTGTTATATCTTGGCTTCTGTAAGGACTGCGGCCGTCTCACATTAGATCTGTCTGTGTAAATACACTTAAGAACCCTTGGAAAGAGTTGAGGCCAATGTAAGTCTGGGTAAAAGCAAACTGATGTCTTTATTTTTTAACTATGTGCACTCGTCTATGTACCAGTCTGCATACTCAAAAATAAGACAAAATAACATAGAGCAGTTTGATTGTAGAGGTTTCGAATGATGACCAGTCAGCTTTGTGTATTGCTTGATCATTAATCTAAGATGGAAATATAATATATTATTGTTAAGTTAAGTACAAGTGAGAAAGGATTTTAAAATGCGTTTTTATCGTGGTATCCCCACTGCAATCATTTCCTAATGCTACAGGAAAATGACGAATAATCACGATTTGAACGCTGTTTTGATACCGCATCCCTGTTAGAACCCCATCATATTTTACTTTGCCAGGGAACCCGAAGTCCGTATTTTCAATCTCTGTCATGGCTGACTTCATTATTAACGAAGCAAACGATTTGTCTGAGAAGATTTAGGAGTAAATAGAGCTGGTCGTTGATCTTGACGCTATCCAATGGAAGAATCAGATAGTGAACTTTCCTTTGTAACAAAAAGAAACGTGCTGCGCGATTGGCTGAAGGGAGGCAACTCGATGTTTCCGCCAGTCTTTTTTCACCATTTGAAGGTGGCGCGTAAAGCAAAAGAAAGGCGAAAAAACTGACGAAGAATTATTTGCTTTATACAATATCGATCAATCTTCGACCCTTCACATGCAGCATAATTAGAACACGACAGATAACAACATATTTCAGGGGAAAAGGACTGCCGACAGCTGAGCGAGCGACTTCGATGAGTTTAAGCATGAGGAACACTTTTCAGACAACAGTGATCTTAGTGACAAAGATGTTGACTTACAACTCTTTCAAGTTCATCTTTAAAAATAAGGAGATTTTATGTTATTGTTCTACCTTTTTTTCTCACAAGTTTATTAAAATAAATGTTTGTAACTATGTTTTAGCATTCTGTTTATGTGAAAGTGCATGCTGATTGGGATGCGGTAACACTTTTCCTCCATTGCCATTTGTTTTCATAAAAAAACAGGGCATTGTGCAAAACACTTACAAAACTCACTGCCATGCAATTTTTGTGACTTGAAATGGCGAACTTACTGTTTTTTTATTATCGTGCAAAACTAAGTACAATTTTGAGAAGTACTCTTTGCCAAATTTGTGAGATTGTTGAAAATCTGCTTTCCCCAAAAAGGGTCGCCGAACTTCATACCCATGTAATTTTCTTTTCTGGAACTAGAAGGACAAATTTTACATCAAAGATCAAAACATAGAATTTACAAATACTTACTTCCGTCAAATCTCTAAGTTTTCAATTAACATTCATTTGTGTGACGGGTCATAAACACTCAAACATACACAAAAGAACATGAGCCATCATAATTTTTGTTAATACAAACATGCACAGAGACAGAGATATGGCTGACTACCTATAATGGACGGATGAATGTGGGATGCCTGGTCGTGTGTATAATCTGTGTGAAGTCGTTTCTGAACGCCACACCGTCTGTGAATATTGTTACAGGTGAGTAGAGTTCTCACTGACATCATTCCCCAACGCCGGAAAGGAGACACATCCTCAAAGATGTTTGTTGACGTCGAGATTAGAACCCACGACGCCGGATTCTCACTATAATAATGACGTGCGCTAACAACATGAGGGGAAAGGCGCGTTCGGAAAAAAAACACTCGTATGCACGCACGCACAGAAACACACAAACATGCAAACAGAAGCATGGAGATACAAATAAGTACACAAACACGCAAACCAGCACAAAAATAAACGCGCGCGCACACACAAACCGCGAAAAACAACATAAAAATATACGAACCGACTGACAGACAGGCAGGAATACAGACAGACAGGAATCCGTCTTGAATCTTGAATCTTGAGGAAGGCAGACAAATACAAGGGCAACGGAGAACGGAAGGACAGAAGACACGGCCGCAGGTTAACTGACAGATAAAGCGCAGGTGAACTGACAGATGGTCTGGACAAGTAAAGGCAGATGCATTCAGAGTTTTTTTTAACCAGACTAGTATTGGAAAAAATTAGTGTTGTTTTAGAGACAAGAGTCGGCAGCTGATAGATTAAGATGTTTCGTCAAGCCATCTTAATCATACTGAAATAGTTTCATCCGTCAAATGCAAAACTAATTTGTCCGTCAGAAGAGGATGCTGGAAGACAGAAATTGCGCGTTCAGAGGCAGGGGCGATAATTTAGAGTGACAAAACGTCCAATTTGTCTTGATGAAGAGCCACGAGACGCCAGGAATCTGGGGCCAGGGAAGACGTCCCATCACAAATCCAATTTAAAATTAAAACTATATCTGACATTCCGGCATAGAAATCAAAATTGTCATCTTGGGTTATAAAGACAGGGTTACATTCACGCTATGACTTCAAAGAACTGTAAACCTTTTAAAAGACTTTTATAAGCAAATCATTGGATTCGTTTAGTACCTTATTTAATAGGCAGAATTGTTTTTCTTTGTATTATGTATTTTTGTGAAAATGTGTGTATATGCGCGTGCTCAGATGTGGCAGAGAAGTACTCAACCATCTTCGTACACGCATTCATGCAAATGCTAAGAAAAAAATGAGTCTTTGCAAAACCCCAACGTCGCATGGTTTCGATCCCAAGACACACCGTCAGCGGCTGTTGTATTTTACTAGATAACGCTCAAGTCCTCCTTAACATGTCTCACTTTACCTCAACATTGTTTTATTTATTTCGGTCGAAATAAAAAAACAGTTATCGGATTCTCTGTGTTCCTTTCGTAGTGCGTCTTTTTTTCTTTTTTAACCTGTTTTGACTGGTTCCGGCCGCTGACCAGACACTCCATTTATCAGCACAGTACCTTCCTGTCCATCTTGCCAACGCTGACCGGTACTCCTCTTCCCTACTGCATCTCCTCGCTTCCCCTCTCTTCCACCACCCAACCATCATTCTACTTGACTCCCCCCTGAGTTTAGCCAGTGTCTTGGTTTCCTCTCCTCTCTCCATCGATTTTGCCCCGTCTACAGGTCTAGAACGTGTGCGTGCTTAAAGCAAACAGCGAAAGACGAGTCTTTGTGGACAGTTAAATATTTCCACAATTTTTTTTTATCTTAATCTTGCGAAAAACTGTGGCAACCGATTTCATAAGGCAAAGATGACCTAATCAAAAGACTACAATTTAGCATTCAATTTAGCATTCTAGCTTAGCTCCGAGATTTCAGAAGAATTGCAATAAAAAGTGTTAATTATATTATTACGCAGACAGATCAGCGGGATTAGTTTATGTAGTATAAAAAGGAAATTTGTATGAATAAACTCACCATAAAATCGAGTCTGAAACATTTCGTTGGACTCCATAAAGAAAACCTACAGACAGAGTGGAACTTTTAGTTAGCTGCATCAGAGTACAAGTCCTTTAGAGCGATATGCCTGACTGCCTATAATGGACGGTTGAAAGCATGAGACATGGTCACGTGTGTATGCAGTCCTTTCACAGTCTGTGAATATTGTAACAGGTGAGTACTAAAGTTAAACCTGTGCGCCGAACGTGCGAAAGAGCTGCAACAAACACTTCTTAAGACGTGGATGCCAAAATCTTTGCATTTCTCATTAACATGTACTAGGCGTTGTAAGATTTCTTCGTATCTATTGAATATCTCTTTACGCCTGTGCAAATCTCAATCCAATGATGTTACTATGGCAACAACTTGCGCCATCCTCTTTTTTTTAACACAAACAAGTAGTCAACTGAGTTTCAAATTAAAATGAAAGAAACTCCAACTTAGTGACGAGAAAGGATTTGTGATTATCTAAACGCACTGGGAGACCATTTCGAAAGGACATGATAGTTTCCTTGCAATTACATTTGCTTTTGTGCGGGCCTATAACTTCACCAGTGCTACTTGCCTTGACACGAAATTGGATCTTTCGGTTCGGTCTGCACAAGAAAATATCTGCCTAAAATGTAACGAATAGGAATCCATACATAGCCAAAAATTTTTAGTTTTCTTTAACAACGACAGACACTAACTCTTTGCTGGATTATTAAGAAAACCTGTAATATAAAAAAACCGTATATGCGCGCGCGCGCGCACGCACGCACGCACACACACACACACACACACCAGTTTCTCTCTTTTTTGCTCACTCAAAACCCCTCAAGTTCTCTATCAATGAATCGAATAAAACAGCATCAGCAGATTTAAAAAGTTGAAGAAAACCAAAAGTGCTAATATTCAACCTACCATTTAACACCGTAAGCTCTTCAGCTTCCATCTAAAATATTATCTGAAAATGTTTTTTAAAAAAATAAAGCTACCTGGACTCAGTGGAGGTCATTTGGTTTAAAAAAAATATCGGAAGAGGAATATTACGTTGGGTGTGTCCCTCGGTCACTTTATTACTCCCTTTGCACGGTATTTGCCTGATTTCCTCCAAACACCGCACTACACTCTACCCTGTAGTTCGCACTTTTCGTTTGTACGTGGCCTGCCTTCCATGAATTTCGCTTTGGACTCGACGGCTAGAAAGAGCTGTCAGAAGCGAAAATGTGCTGTCGTCTCTATTCGTCGAGCCCCACAAGAACAAGACTGTGCGGAGAATCAATGCAGACGGGGGAAAAAATGGCCAAGCGTCAGTAAAAATAAGGCTTTTGGAAACGACGTTCAATTACGAGGACGCAGGGGGGGGGGGGTAAAAAAAAAAGAAAACCTGGGGATTCTTATCTTTTTGATTGCGGCGGAGAGTCTGCGTCACGTGACCAAAAGGGGTGGCTGGCGCTGGGGAAGTTCACGCAAGAGAAGCATTTTCGCTCTGTTGGCGCTCCCTCCTATCGTCCTGTAGGGATGGGAGGATGACCTCACGGCTCTTCGTTCCTTCTTAACTGAAGAGTTTGCTCGCTTTTTAAAAATTCTTTTCGTCCATTTACATCCTCAGTGTTTTCCTTAAAGTGTTACAATTCTTGTAGCGCAAATGCCTTGGCGTGACTTCTTTCCTCTAGACGAGACAAAGGGTATCTTGTATTGTGTCATCTTCACCTTGGTGGCACTCACTCTTGTGCAAATGAACACGTACAAACACAGAACATTCACACACACACACACACACACACACACACACACACACACACGGCTGATGAGATTAATGAAACATCACATTGAAGCTCATATTAGGTCAGTCGAGACCGGAAACTCATTCAACATCGATCAGTATTTACACTTCAGTTAATAATTTATTGTGTTGAAGAACATGACTGCTTTTCATTACTCTCCTCGCCTTAACTCTGGACTTCTGATGTAAAACGAAAAGTTTCACGTCCTTTGACCAGTCCATAAACTCGTTTCTCATTCGATAACCACCATGATTTAAAAAAAAATAAACAAACAGACGAAAACAAAGGAAAGTTAACAACAGAACAGTACACACGAGAGGAGACATAAAGACGGCCTTTGATCTACGTCCAAGCGACGCACACCGTTGAGGCAGCCGCTTTGTTTGATCTTATTAATCGCCATGTTGGCTTGTTTCACCATTGTTTTTCACGATTCATTGCCATTCTAATTGATTTCCCTTCTTTCTCTGTGACATTATTTCAATGGCTGCCTTTGTCATTTGTCGTGGTTTTATGTTGCATGCTTATATTTCGAAATGACAAATTGTGTTCTTGACCTTAATCTATGATTATTCATTATTGATGAAACGCTTATTACAAAGCCATCTCCTGTCATCATAGTCTCCTTTATCTAATTCTACTAATTGCCCTCTAAGATACATAAAATCGTATCTGTTGACTCTTTTTCCCGTCTGCTACCTTTGAAAATCAAGACTACACAATGTATTTCACGGACTGCTTTAATGGTCAATTGTTTTAAGGCAGTTTAAGTTGTATAGTAGTGTTCCAACTCCGTATCTCGCCAACATTAGAGGCTGGCGACGTAAAGAGGATATATATATATATATATATGTATGATCTATGCGATAACTTAAGGGAAAATCCGCTCTGCAACAAAGGGTGGCGATAGGGCGGGTTGGCAAGATAAAGGGTGGCGAGATAATTAAGAGAGTAAATTTTTGTATGGCTTGTAGATGGCTGTAAATAACATATAGTTACAGGTTCATCTTCCTTGCACATGACAATTCTTATTCCTTTCCACACTCATTGAGATTTTATGTTTTCATCCTTCTCTTTCTCTATATCTTCAAGGAAAGAACAAATGAAAGAGGGCGCCAGCAATAGTAATCAACACCTGCAGCGTAACAGAGCAGCAACCCTCTTCCGACAGATTCCCTAACCCCGCGGTTCTCAACCTGGGGGGCGCGCCCCCCAAGGGGGGCGCAAGCTGCTGAAAAGGGGTCCGCAAAGGCTGTCATTTTCTCATATCTCATATAGGTATTAGTGGCTAAGGGGGGCGCGCGGACGTACCTTTATTCGTCTGGGGGGGCGTCACAAGTAAAAGGTTGAGAAACGCTGCCCTAACCCCTTCCCCTTCTCGTCCCTTCTATTTTCTCATCCCCTACATTCCCCCAGATACCCATCCCTCCAGTGTGATATCTCCTTTAGGTGAATGCACTTTTCCATTCCAAACACAACGACAACAAATTTATATTTTAAAAAATCTATAAAGAGAGAAAGAAGCGTGCACAATGCAGCAAAATCAAGCCAAAGACCTAGCCACTGCATGAGAAGCCCCAGGCAACAAGCTTGAATAAGAACCAGCCTGCAATGGCGCTAATGTCCACCAGCCACACTTACTGTAGGAGAACCAAGAGGAACCCTGACCCCAGCTCAAATAGTCAATCGGAGTTTATTTCCCCTCGCGAATCGGAGGCACTTTACGAGAAAAGTGCACGTGTTTGAAGAAAAGTCCACAGGCGTGCAAATGCAAGAAGAGAAGGTTGTCAAACGAGGCCGGGGCTTGTCCTCTCTCCCTACAGACTGCAAGTGGAATCAATGATAACTGATTTCACACGCGATATGTCACGAGAGTGAAATGCATTCGGTTATTATTGCATGGCGACAAGATCAGCTTTCCAAACTTTATTTTTCGAGAAACAGAGCAAACAGGGGCACTTCTTATCAAGTGTTCAAAGATGGAAGCTCCGAGCAATTTTGACCTTAAAGCTCACGTTACTTTCAGTCATAGAATTCGTACTTTTTGCTATTATTTCCATTAGATTTTCTTTTCATCTCATCCAAAACTGGTCGCTTCATGAAGCTTTAATATGTGCTATGTTTATTATCTTTTTCTTATTAGTTATTATCTCATTCTATTCTTTTTTGTTCTCTCCTGTTCTTCTGCGAATATAGAGCCGAAAAATAAGGAGATTACTGCTCTAGATAGAAAAAAAACTGAAGATGAAAAGATTTTTTAATTTTATATCTACGCAAATAGAAGGTAGGGCAAATGTAGCAATGAGGTGGTATGAAGATAAAGGTCTCTAAAAAATAATTAAAAAGATTGGCTGACTTGCCAACACTAATTGCATCAGGCGGATAGGAGACAGGTCACTGCAAGTTCTCCGCTTTGGTCAGCAGTGAACAGATTTGTCTCACCCTCACGCAAACCTGGCCGCTGAGCTCAGCTCACATCGCACGCACACAATCACATGTTTCTGTTCAGGAAACGTGCAAAGACAAAATGTGATGAACAGGATTAATGTGACAAAATTTATGTGACAGGTTTCCAGATGGACGCAGAGAAAAATGTTCGAAAGCTGCTCGACGCGTGCCCGACCTGCATGGCAGACTGTACGTTTGATTGTCACGTGGCATATAGTCTTACAATACAGCAACGCAATACACAAAACAGCAACTTCCTCTCTTTTCTTTCCTTCTCTCACTCTCCTAGTAACGAATCCTCCTTTGTTTTCTAAATGATCTTCTAAGCAAAGTCATCACTGACATGGTGAATGATGCGAAGCGAAATTAGTAGATCTCTCCTCTGGTGTTTTCATCAGTAACAAGAATAGGGAGAGGCAGCTAAATCCTGTTTTCCTGTTGTGCCACAGTTAGCCCTCTTATTAGTCTCTCCTTTTTTCCAAAACATAGTGAAAATTGTGTCCTGTGTTTAGGCACAGAATTTTTGAATTAATTCACTGACAAGTCTAGTCCCTGAATTACTTGAATGATAACCTTTCACACTGAAAGTCGTTAACATAAATACGTGTGAATTATTTAGACCGATAGGACATTTTTAAAACTCTGTAAATATGCAATTCATTTTCTTGTAGGGGAAGTGGATAGACGAGAGGCTATAGCACAGGAGTACAAACGTAGAGAAGGGAAGGTTCGATGCCCACGTGGCGCAGAAAGATTCCTGTAGTCGGTATAGCTGTAGGGAATGGGTATCTGACTCCAAAGAGGGTTGTGGAAGGTAAGGTTTCGAAAGAATGGAAATGGGGACCGCCCTCACAAAAAAAGCTTCGAGAAAGGTGAGATCTCTGACACCTCACTTCCCAACGACCAAATGGTTAGGAAACGACCTTGACCTTGTTGCATGTGTTGTCGCTAATTCTAATCCAACCCATACATTCTTCCTTCTTTTATTTAAAATGCCGTTATCACTCATTAATTTAAAGCTTCATTACCACAATTATCCCTCTTACCGATATATTGCAACAACTATCACTACTATTTACATGTTTGCTTGTTAATGTCTTACTACTTTCTTTCCTTTCCCCTCACTTTCTTTATGTCTTTCTTTCATTTCCCCTTCTTCTGTCTATTTCTCTTTCTCAGGCAATTAACTCACGCAAATACAGGAACAGAAGAGCAGCAAGAACCACGGACAGAAAGATGGAGGCAGAAGCAATGATAAGGCAAGCATTGTTTCTCTAGTTTTAAGTACTAACGTACATCTCTCATTCTTCAGAACTTTAGTCTATACTCACACTAAAGCTACTTCCTGGTACAAAAATCAGTATTTCAATAACTTACTACAAGCTGATTCCTATAATTAAATGGTTTGCTTTCTTTGAATGAAAGATCTCCCGCGATTAAATAAAAAATTTGAAAGTTATAACGTTTGTATTCTTTTGCCCGTGCATTCTGTTTGATTATAGCCTTTTTCTTGATTTTCTTCCTTTGTGAACAGGTAATTTGCGGTTGTCCTTATAAAACAAAAGGTTTCAGTGAACTTCTTGTCTTTTACATGACATCTTGGTGCTATGTAACAAGTAATTCTCTTCTAGCAGTCTGAACCTCGTGTTAAGAAGGTCTAGAAATGTTTGAGACAAACGAAAAAATTTAAAAGATGTTCTTAACGGCAAACTTAAGATGCAAAGTGACTGAAGCAGCCTCACACAACAAGGAAAAAGGCACCAGGGTTTTGTTTACAAGAGTCAGGATTGTATATGCTTTTGCCGCAAAAAGGATGTTGTTTTTAACTTGCGGTTGTATGAAGAGAAAGCACAATCCGAGCTGCGATGGAATTAAGTTTTTTTTTTGTAACAGTTATTGGGGTTTCGGGTCTGCTATCAGAGGTTGAAAAGGCTCCTGTTTCGCGTAAATACACGAGAACAAGTCACAGAGAGCAAAGACAGAATGGGAGCAGGAGAAAGAAGAAAAAAGGCCAATGATTGCAAACCAGAGACAACGATAAATTTCATAGGGAAAGTCAAAAGGAAGAAAGACTCACGAAGACATGTCATAAGAAAGAAAGACTGCGAAACAAAGACATGCTAAAAGACGAAGAGACAAAACGAAAGACAAACTCGGAGAAAGAAACACTGAGAAAGTGAGACAACGACAGACTTAGAGACTGAGAGAAAAAAGAAAGACGGCCTCTGAGATGATGAGGGGAGACAGAAAGACACTCGGAAAAGAAGACAGGCACTCCGTGCTGTAGTCGAAGACGACTTGCCGACAGCAGCAGTGAAAACTCTACACTTCGTTCCAAAGCCCCCTTGAGATCGGAGAAGCAGTTAGACATCCTGGCTTTCCACCAGACCACAAGTGTGTCTGCATTTGTGTTCTGTAAAGCAATTTCAGTGGGCAAGTCTTCATCGAAACCTGTTTGAGACGGCCGTTTGCAGCAGACTGCAATATTCCCCGTCTAGCTGGAACAGTGTATGGCAGCCATCGGAGATGTTGTCCAGACAACAAAGCGGATGGGGAGGAATAAACCACATCCTCCTTGGGCTGCACAATCTGAACTTTGCCGGCATGTTAACAACACATGTGTCCCTCAGTGAGGGTGATGAGGTTGACCAAAGGTTGTGGAACCCATGTGCATACAGAAAAATGCATCAACATCTTCGGCTGTTCGCAGGTGGACAAAGAATTTAATCAAGGGCAGAGACCACGCCGAGAACACAATCAATGGCGTAAATAAACGGGAAAAACACATCGCTGCTACGCCTGTTATTCTGTTTTTCTATTTACATGCTTGTTTCTTTTTGTTTCTGTACTTCCTTTACATCTCTGTCTTTCATAAAAACATCATCTAACAGACCGACAATAATTTTAAAAAAAAATAAACTTCGTCTCTCAACTATAATGTCATTCACAATGATAACGTTTCTTATCTTTCTCACTATGGGAGCAGTGCAACATTTTCTGCCTTCCTTTGTTAGTGTAACATTTCCTGCCCAGGTTCACAATCAACATAGCATGGGGTGTGTTACTTAAGAAAATGAACGTGTTTGTTGACATCATTAGTTAAGCATCAAATCACCAAATAAAAACAAATCCAGCCATTTTATTACGTTTCTGAAAGTGCCATCATTTCTGATGTCACAGTCTTTAACAGCAAACAAACTTCCTCATTGTTACTTCTTCCACCGTCAGTTAGCCCCGACATCTGTTGTTCCCGATCCTTATCGAGGCTGTAGTTCCAGGCACAAAGACATTGTGCGATGCTGTAATGTACTCATATTGCTGCTCCTACGGCTTTGGAGTCCTGACAGTTGATAACGAAGACATGAAAGCGGCGACCAATACTCTGCAGTACATTTTGCTGTGACTTTTGGTGTGAGTACCAACACAAAGACCCAGCAGTATATATGTCCACATTAGTCGAGCATTACAGCTAGCATTACAGTTGTTTTTTTGTTTTGTTTTTTGCGAAAGTGACCCTTTTAATCCTGCTCACACTGGTTACTAACCTGCTGGTCTAGCTCTGTGACCAGAATCTTGTACTTTATGTAAGAATTAGTGCTGCTGGTAAATAATTCCTATGCCTCTTCAAGTTTTGCCGAGTAGTTCAAAGATCTATCGACCTTGACTGCTCTCTTGCACAACCAATCGAATTTTTTGTTTTGGCAGAAAATAGGAAACCTGTTTTGGCAGTGTCTAACACACCAGAGGTCTCCTGTTGTTTTCGGTATGCATTTTCACTTTTTCCACACCTAAAAGACGCCAGCTAACGTTTCCTGTGAGAAATATCTGCTCTTTTCATTTAGAACGACGAGCAAAGGAGCTCACTGCAAGATTCAGAAGGTTCAAAGCTAATTGGGCTCAGCAAGTTGAAGAATCGATTCTATGTTTAGTTTATACCGTAATCATCATCGAATAGAAAACACAAAAAAACACAGATCCACAGTGCAATTGCCAGTAGATCCGGTGTGATGCGAGTTCCAGTTGAAACTGTCCAGGCTTGTAAAGATTGTCAGCCAGTACAGAGGCCCATACAGACTGATTTTGCGACCGAAAGCATTAAATCTTAAAAAAATAATAAATTTTAAATAAAATTAAATTCAGTCACAGTCGATGGTGAGAGCAAAGAACAACCAAAGGGAGATCACTGCACGTTGTAAAAGTCAAACAACTAAAAGAAACTCAAGAAAACCAGTGTTAGTAATGTTAGTAAGATAACAAGAAACTTCCTGACAACACGTATTCTACAGCAGAAGTTTAGAATCTCTGGACTTAATCCACAGCTGACTGAAAATTGTTGCTGTGTTTAAAAATATGTTGCAAGAAATGAAAACGTCAGGGTAACAAAAATGTAAAAAAAAGTCTCGGTTCAGTTAAGAGGAGAGAGAGAAAAAAAAGATCGGTGCACTAGGTAGCGTAGTGACTAAAACACTATCTTGTCACTACTGCAATGATAGTTCCTGGGTTCAGATCTAGTCTCAGGATACTATCTACATATGACACCTGTTCGCAGGCCTGGCCGTCGGGGGTTTTCTCCGGGCACCCCGGTTTCCTCCCCTATCCTCTCCCCTCATAGTGGGAAATCCTCTCTAGGTGGAAGCACTTTCTTGCCAAACCAATCAACCAGCGACGAACAGATTCCATTCATCTGCAGACCCACAGCAGAGACTAAGACAAAGATAAAGACCCCTTACTGAGAAAACAGACAGCTTGTCACAATCAGTCAGTTAGGCGAGAGGACGATTGTAATCCTCAACTTGCCGTTGACCACTTTTTTAGAACTGGTGAAACATTATTATAACACGTGATTGTGCTTTTAGCATTGTGGTTCGTCCCTCAGCTTGATGCTTTGGTCTCTGAACGTGTTTGCAGCAGGCAGCAAGATTACCGGTGGATGCGAGGGGAGGGAAACACCGTATGCGCATGACCCATCATCTTTTGACCATTTGTCAGCACCTGTCAGCTTTAGCCGCATTTTCGGGGCTGGAGCGTGCTCAGATATAACAGTCATCTTCTATGCGCCTCCAGCCTTGCAAGCGATTTCCTGGTGAAGATTGGCGCTTGGAATCCCATTGACTGAAGACCAATTACACGTGAGCGGCCGAGCGTGATGTCCAGTGGCAGCAAGGGGGCTGAAAACGCATTCAAAGGCAGCAAAGTGCTCGAATGGGAAGCAACCTTTCATGGAAATTTAGCCATCTAAACAGCCTTCGACATATCTTGTCAGCCATCAAAAATGCCAAACTCTCATACGATAAAACTATATTTAACTTGCAGCCTTTGAAGCAACATGGCAAAAACAACCAGTTTAGAAAAAAACAACAAATTTACTTTAATAATAATGCTGGCAGATTATAAACCATTATGTGTTGCTGTTAACATCTTCATCCTGCTCATCAAAAAATTGTGAACTATTTATTCGAATGTCCGTTCGGTTGGTTGTTTGATCAGTTGTCTTTGACAACGTAAGCAAACTGTTTTTGTTTGTTTGTTTGTTTGTTTGTTCTACTATTTACACGTCTTCAAGACTATGTAAAGATATATGACTACATTCTATATTCCTTATGCAGATTTTTTTAGGACCTAGGGGTAGAAGGTAAAGTGGAAGGTTTTCCAGGCAGAGCGATTTGGTTACCAGCGCCGAATTAATTATTTAATGAGCTGTTCTTTGCCACGTCTGTACGCTCACCAGCGACTTGTCCGGTGTCTGAAACGTCTTCCCATCGATCAGCTGAAGGCTTTGTTTGTGGCTAGAACTCCGTACAAACCTTCCATCCATGCCAACTCCATAGGCAGTGGTCCGATCCCCTCTAGCTCCCAAATATCAACTGAAATGAAACTGCGCCAAAAGGCTTTTCCATAGAAAAAAGCATGAATAACGCTTAACCATTTGGTCACAGCAATACGTTTACCAATTCGACCGGGCAGCAGAAACTTGTCATAAACATCCGGTGTCCTGGAAAGCATCATTTGGCAGCGAGTGTTCATTTGACATCTTCTGGTGCAGGGCAGACTCTCATGGCTGACACAACGAACCGGCTTATCATCCACGATTACGTTTGAACATTTGTACCCGAGTTATCTCACGCGATAAGACGATGACTCAGAGGGCGTTGCGTCTGTTCGCCCAAAAAGGCGGGCAAGCACTTGCCACCTTCAGATGTGAGATTCCTCGATTTCCCCCTCACCCTCCCGCCACCCACGTGGCTTGTATCCCGAAATGTCTGGTCATTTAAAGCCCTTGCAATACAGCATGCACTAATGTCTGAGCTCCTCAACTTAACGTGTGCAACTGCCTTCTCTGTCTCAGAAAAACCAAAAGGATACTTTCAACTGACCCAGATGGACTATGAGATTTTCAAGATTCTAAAAGACTTTAGGTTCAGTCCTAACTTTCATCGTTTTCCATTTCAGGGTTCCTCTCCGAAATCAATCCTCGATTTACCGTTTCGAGTAATTATCATGGTTTGTTACAATGATTGCTATCTGTTCTGTACCAAGGCTTTGTGTGGTCATTCACTCCAAGCCTCAAGTCCAGAAGTCAGCTGATGAACAAGTCTGGACTGATCATTCCCTTTAGTACCAGAGGAACCAGACAGTTCGATTCCGACGACAGATATAAAAACTAAACTCTATGGTAAGTAGGGAGCAAGACGACCTTGTGGTGCAGGGAGACATTCCTGTTACGAGGCCACTACGCCGTTCACACGTTGCTAGTAGTTACTACAATGCCAATGACCAATTTTATTTGTCCCAGTGGGCAATTTGAATATGGGAATGTGCTCTAGTTCAATAGTGAAAACAATGAGAAATGAAAAAAGAAGTGGGCAAGTAACAATCATATTATATATAGGCCTACATAAATAAAAAAAATTTACAGCAAGAATAATCATGTATGCACCTACAACATCACACACACACACACACACACACACACACACACACACACACACACACACAGCTGGACTGCAGATGGCACAAATGATTTCAGGTGTCTGTTACTTTTACATATAGGCATAGCGTTTACCTGAGCTTAATCATACAAATTCTTTTGTTAGTACGTGTTCAGGTAATGATAAAATGCATGAAGCTTTCCTAACAGTTTGTTGGTCACAAAAAGAAGCTAAATCCCTCTGTTTGATACCAATTATCTTAGAACAGATGTTTACAACACTGTTCAGACTATTCCTATCATGGACAGAGAGACTGCGAAACTAGCATACAAATGAGAAAGATAGAAGACTCTCAATGAATGACTGGTAAAAACGGCTTAAGATTACTACTTAATAAGATTAATAAGTGAATTATTGTTTGGAAAGAAACGAGACAACATCCATCGTCGCCTTACTGATGTCCCCCGCATTTCCGGCAGTGGCGGTATGATGGATGCGGTTGTGGTGGTTCTCATACTCCTGCTGCTGCCGATACAGCTTGTTTGACGTCCAGTTTCTAGCTTGCTTTCAGATTGATAGCTGGCTGATTGGTCAAGAGGTGCTAGTAGTCCTTTAGATCACTTCTGAGAATGTTCCTGAGTGCACGCACTTCAACGAGCCCCGGCTGCCAGCGAGTGCGTTGGTGGGAGAAGAGGATGTCGGTAAACTCCGCCATCATCTGGCACGTGTCTTCCCCGCCATTGGTGCACGCGGGAAACCACGCAAGACGGCAACGGACGCTAACAAGACAGTCAAGGGAGGGTTGGTTGCTAACGTAGAAAGTGTAAGCTGGACATCTATTAGCTGACACTAAAAGGGAGACGCTGGGAGAAGACCTTAACTTGCCTCCAGTGATGTCGTCCTGTGGTTGACAAAACCAGAGTTTGTTTCTCTCCTTCCCCATCTCCATCTTTCTCTGTACTCTACTTTCTCTGTTGTAGCTTCAGTTCGAGCAGGTTGTAATTACCCTTGATTATTTTAAACTCAAATTATACGTTGTAACTTATTCAGTACAGAAATTATCTTTCCCTTCTCTCGTATATGCGCAGAAATAAAAGGAGATTGTCAGTCAAATATGACACCATCGGCTTGTTCCCAGATGTAGGCCAAGAGGTAATAGAAGGAGTGTTTCAATTACAGCTGGTGAATGTAGACACTCATCCACACCAACCCCCCCACACACACACACACACACACACACACACACACTTTCAAATAAATAGCAATTACTGGCGAAGTTTTTTCAAAGTTCCTGTTCATTTATGTCTTTAAAAAGCGAACAAGTATTGTAACTGACAGGGATTTTATAGGGTTCACACGTTTCCTTTTTCATGTGCGTGTGTCTGAGTGTATGTGTGAGAGAGAGAGGGGTGGAGAGAGAGAGGATATTATGGGTGTGATGGATATCATATGCCTGTGTCCACGTGTGTGTGTGTGTGTGCGCGTGTGAGAGAGAGGGTATTGTGGGAGTGATTGATAGTAAGTTGCACACGATGCCTACAGGCGGTGCCTTCTCGTGCACTTGCGCTTATGTGTGGGTGTTAATACAAAGTGCTTTAACCCCGCCTTCAGTGGTGAGACTTGTAAACAGATTTTTAAAAGATTTTATTTCGCCCCCACCAGTCAGACTTTAGTCAGCACAGACACCTGTGTTGGAGACCAGGCCCTCTCTGCCTACAAAATGTTTAAACCGTTTTTGTACACTTACGTCATTGATGGCTTGTACCCACTCGTATCCCCCCACCTCCATCTCCCTTCGGTGTTTGCGTCCTAAGCGACTGCCAAGGTAGCTTAATGGTAAAATCATCCTGGTGATCGCAGCGAACTTGAGATAACCAAGTAGAAATGCTCTGCCATAAAAACCAAACCAAACGCAGGCCACGCAGAAAGATAGACAAAGAGATATTGTGACTGCATTGTTTCTGAGCTTCGGCAAACATAGATTTTTAGAAGTAAATTGTAAAGCTCGGTGCCCAGGCAAACAAACGATGAGTGCTTACTTTGGCAGGTCATTAGTTACTGCGCCACCTATGACAATTGACCACCATGTCCCCACCAAGTAGGTTAGTACTTATCTTGGCATCTTTGCGTCACGAATAATGTTAATGACGTTTGTGTCACACAAGTACTAATCGATTGAGGATTAACAACACCCTACCACAAAACCTTTGCTAAAAGCTGAAAGGTGTCAGATGTAACTGCCACCATTACTCCGTATCTTCTTCATATCACTACTGCTGCCATCACCCATGTCGTCGTCATTATCATCATCATCCTCATCATCATCATCATCATCATCATCATCGTCATCAGTCCTTCTGTCAGCATAATTTACCCACTCGAGATCGTTTCCTGCAGTTACTGAGCACGTGAGTTCTTTCTGTCATATAAACAAATCGCTGAGAGTGTAACAAAAAGTGCCAGCCTTAAAACAAGCGGAAAGGGTAATTAGATCAGTAGTAATATTCGAAGAGAAAAC
This sequence comes from Marisa cornuarietis, assembly GCA_004794655.1. Taxonomy (NCBI): domain Eukaryota; kingdom Metazoa; phylum Mollusca; class Gastropoda; order Architaenioglossa; family Ampullariidae; genus Marisa; species Marisa cornuarietis. The sequence continues at coordinate 3,300,566 of SMMW01000617.1, read as the reverse complement.
AAAATCTGTTATAGCGAACCACCCACACATACAAGATCGAAATAGCTGAAGATCGTGAACAGTGGGCTATTTCGGGCGAGGCCGAGAAGCCACTGCCTGGATACCTACCGACGTCATACACTTCAACAGGACACAAGCACCCCCTAAATTAGATTCCTCAGCTTTAAAAAAAAAAAACCAACAAACTCTGAAACGTCAGAGAAAAGCAGGGGATACGAGCCTTTACCATGGTAAAAACGGGGGGAAAATTTTCAACGTTCGGCAGAACAGGGAGCAGGAGCGGTGACTAACTCTCTGATCAGCGCCCACTGAAGACAACACAAGGGTTTTCCTTGGGGACGGAGACAACCACAGTTGTCAGTGATACTTTCTGCCTCGGCGTGGGTGTAGGAGGTGGAGTTATTCAGTTGGAGTAAGAGTGTGCTGCTTGTGGCTTGTCTCGTGAAGGTGGCTACCACCGCACCACCCGTCATCATCTGGAGCCAGCAGGAAGCGGTGTCTCTGATAACTGTTCTCATTGTCGATAAATAATGCATTCACTCCTCTCCTTCACTCTTTCTTCAGACAGGAAATCAGTTTTATACCTATGTTTCAAGAAAATGAAAGAAATTTTTAATGAAAAGATATTGTACGAACTTCCCTAATTGAAAGGCCAAGGTTAGTGTGAAGTTTTTTTTTTTGTTTTTTTTTTGAGTGAATATTGCTATAAAATACTGATTCACAAACTCTGAGAGATACTGTTCCGTTCGTGAAGTACAAAACTTTCAACATCGCAATTTTCACTTGGGCTATGAAGGTGATAACCTCATCTTGTATGGCAAATATGAATATGAGAGGTTATGTGTAACCACCTTAATCAGATAATATACTGTTTTTTCCAAATCTAAATACCCATTTCCGATCTCGAGATACATACGTACAAACATCAACACGCACCGAAAGAAATATCACAATCATAACTTTACATTATCTCTACTTAGCAGGCATTCCCAGAGAGAAATTGCTGGCAAATTATCAGAATATGTAGCCCTGTCATTAGCTTGAGAGTAAGTGTTTAAGCTTAGTTTTAAGTAACTGTTCGTAAAATTTTGTTATAAAAAATTATTATTAGAAAAACAGAGTTCATTTTTTTACTTTAAGAATCAGTGGCGTAGGAACCAGGGGAACAAGGGGAGCAGCCGCCCCCCTCAAAAAAGATACTGAGGGGACAAGAATATGAACGTCCAGCATGGAGTTTGCCACCAGAGTCGAACATTTTCCTACGCCACAGAGAATAGTGTAAAAATGTGAGATTTTAGTCATTACATTTCCTCTTCTTCGCTCACCTCATCAAAGGATATCTAATGTCATCGAACGATAGCTGATGTAATTAATACATATATATATATATCTGTCATGAAGAGATATCTGATGTCATCAATCAAAATATATATTTATATTTGATGTTGTCCAAAGATATCTGGTTTACTTTAAGGTTTCTAACGTTGACGGATATTGATTCTGCTGCGAGAGAAAAAGAAAAGCAAAGATTTTTAGGTCCTTCCGTAGACAGCAATTTAGGTGCGTGTATCTAAAACATCGCGTTTTTTACGATAAAAAATCCGTTTCCTCAGGGAAAAGTAAATTTACTGGAAGAGCAGAGAAGGAGTAGAGTGAGGTAAAGGAAGCAAAACTTAATGGAAACATGTCGAGACAGACAACGACTCTCGATCTGTTTCCAGCAACAGGGCATACAAAATATTCTCAAGTCTCAGCCTATCTGAAAGTGACAGAGCCCACGACGGAGAGTGGAGACGCAGGGAAAAGAAGCTTTGGTCGCATTAACTTCCTGATGACCTCCTCTTTGCAGAAAAGCTTGAGGAGAGCCCGGAGTCATTCTAGATTATTCCAAGAACTGTTTCTCCCTACCGACCGTCGTGCCAGCCGCGATGGCAGCCAAGGTCCAGCCGATCGGTAAGCTCATCTCGGACTTTTCGAGAGCTTCTCTTCAGGGGAGACAAAGAGGACGGGACTTTTTCCAGAACGGGTGCAATGTCTGTTGTTGATTCTTGGTCGAGATAGGTCTTACGCAAGTCAATCTTTGACAAGGCCTCTTGGGCGCCCTCTTTTCATTTCGTGTTGTGTTTACCCTTGGGATCCCCACCTTTACAGCCAAGGAAGAGGGACAAAATTGGACATCTAAAGCCAGGACTGCAGCTAAACGCGAAGTCGAAGGGAATGATGCCGAGAGACCGTTAAGCTTTGTAGATACAAAATACTTGCATTAGTTCTAACAATTTCAGTAACCTTTAAATACTTACGAAAAAAACATACTTGGTGTTATGCAACTCAAATGTCTTGAATTGTAAATGTATTCTTTCATTTCTTCAATTTCAACAAGCAGACAAACAACAATTAAAAAACCTTTAGGCAGTTAACTTATGAATGTACCGTATTTTGATCTCCCTCGTTCTCTCAATCATTTATTGTACTTTACGTCTAAAAATCATTCCATTTCTCAAAATTATCATCAGGGTACAAGTTCTGTAAGGTCAAAGATATTAATATTTTTCTGCTGTCTTTCTCTAATAATAATAATCAATGCAAAATTTGTATAGCATACTCACACTCCTAAGGAGCTTAGTGTTTAAGAACAAGAACGAGACATGTGCAACATAACAAGAAACTGTACAAAAAAATATATGAACTGCGGAAGGATAAACAATGGTACAGATGATGAAAAAAAAATACAGAAAACGCAAAGAGAAACCAAGTAACAAGGACTGTGAGTATCGTGATTTTGTAAAAGGAAGATGAGTAGGGAAGTAACAATGAGCGGGAAAGGGTGTGAAAAAGGACATTGTGTGGACTGTTATGAGGAGTAATGCTTAAGGAAGAGATGCGCTTACAGTGCACATTTAAATATAAAGGATTCAATTGTTGGTAGGTGGCTGACATGGAAAGGAAGAGAGTTCCATTGTTTCGCTGCACAGTAAATAAAAATCATGTGACCATATGTTGTTGTTTTGGTGACAGGAACAGTTAGGAGACGGTGCGGAGTTGTCTGGCCGGAACGTAAAGGAAGAGTTCAGAGAAATAATCAGGACAGGAGCCTGCAAAGAAATTAAAACACAGCACAGACAGTTTGTACTGGATGCAAGAACAGACGAGTAGTGTGTGTGTGTGTGTGTGCACGCGCGCGCGCGCATATCTTATGACTTGGTACAAAGTAGCTTAGACGGCTTCACTGTTGATACCAGTCATCAATTTTGCAGCTGTTGATTTCGAGTACTGAACAGCAAAGGTGGTCGCTGTGTGTTCGAGAAGAGTCTGCTAGCCCTCCTCCCAATAGAGTCTAGCTGATTATTTTGTCTCGTTCGATGGCGCTAACCCTCCACCCCACTCCACCCTTTTACCTCGAGGTTGGTGTACAATTCTCATCTGGACACCAGCCACAACAATAATACTAATAAAAAATGGTGATGGTGGTAAGGATGATCTTTTCCCCTACTGCCCCTCAACTGTCATGGCCATGCTCTTTCTGTTCCCCCCGACGCTGCCTGTGCAGAGATAAATAATGCACGTGCAGTCCAGCAGATCCTCTGTGCACGTTTCCTGTCTTGTTGTGTGTTTTTTTTTAGGGGCCGGGGGAAGACATTGCAAGGGTGGGAGTTCCCAAGCTCCTCGGGTGATGATGTGAAAGGTCGACATACAATCCGCTTGAACTCTGTGCTTTCCTAGTAATACTGTGATGTTACGGCATTAGAAATACTTTTAATCTTGAGAAATAGAGAGAGACAGAGAAGGAGTGTGTGTGTGTGTGTGTGTGTGTGTGTGTGTGTGTGTGTGTGTGTGTGTGTGTGTGCGCGCGCGCGCGCATGCGTACGGCTGCATCATAATTGCTATTGTTATGATGACCACCATTTCAACCTGGCTTTGATTATTACTATGAAGATTATTGTTATAATTTACTTTGAGTACCATGATGACCGCCATTTAACTTAGCTTTGAGGAAATATCGAGAATATCGTGCTAGCCTCACAATGACAAAAGATGTGATTGGACTCAAGGACAGTTGCGAACCCTAAAACACTATAGCATGAGTGGGAAGAAGGGGAAGACAACACTCCGAGGATACAGAGTCCAAGGCAGTCCTCCCTTTCCAGCCTCCAACTGGAAAACGGAAACCTTGTAGTAGTACAGTAAGTTCTGAAGAGGTTTGCGCCTTGAAAGAAAATCAATGGTGTTCGATGCCCTCATTCCCTTGACAAATACCATCCTAAATGCCTGATATAGGGTTCTCTTGCTGGGCATGTGGTTTAAATTTGTAGCTATTGTCAACAGTCAATGGTGATGTGAAGACTTCTCTGTAATTGTAAAAACATTGTAATTCTCTTTTTTTGCAGCTGCTGCACAAAGGATGGGCGAACTTTTGACTAAGATTTTATAAAATTGTAATGTATAAGCTTGTTCAATCTTAGTGAAATATTTGTTCACAGTTGTTCGGTTAAGAACTGCCGTTACAGTGCTACATGCACAGTCAAGTGGTTTATTATCTCAACATTTGTAGGCAGCAAGCATCCTGTTCAATTTCTTAAGAACGGTAACAAAAGTGCTGAAAGGAAGGAGGAGGAGTGAAGATCCTTTAGCGTGTGGCGTTTTCGTGTTGCCCTGCAGAATAGCAAGACACCAGGTCTTAGCAAGTCACTTGATCTCAGCAAAAGTGCCCTCGCTGGACGCTTTTCTTTTTAAAAAAAATTCATTTCAAACTTAAATCAGAAGCAATGAAATCAAGCCTTTTCTCCTGTGCCTAAAAGCATCGTCCAACATAGGAATACAAACTCGTCCTTCCAACCGAGTACATTTCTAGAAGTTCTTTTTTACGACGACAGACCTTTTTAAAACGGATAACTGTGCAGAAAGTTTCAGAGAAATGTTTTATATGGAAATAAATAGCAACACAGTCTGAATTCAAATATTCATTAAAAGAATTCCACGTTGAATACACAGTAAAACTTCATGCACTGCTAAAAGCGGAGACCAAAACACGTGTCGTTCATTGACCACAGAGTGCGTCCGCTCGTGTACAAGCGGGCGAACAAAGCTGTGTTTCGATGAATGGCCAGCCAAACGCATCCATCAGTCTGGCACACCCCTTGTTCGCTGGCAGGTCGTATTGTATCTTTACGCTGGTAGAATGCCTACAGCCTACAGAAAGAAGGGAATTTTTTTTTTCGTTACTTTGCGTACAAGCAAGTTGTTTTACCACGCCGGAACTGATGGATGGATGCGCGAATCGATGGATAGAAATAAAACGTTTTAATTTATCAGAGTATATCTTATTCTCGAGTCACACATACACATACTCATACCCACACAAACAGCAATAACAACATACATCTACACAGGCGAGCGTACGTGCAAATACACGCAAGCATTAAAGGACGCAGGAACTCAGAATCATGCAAGTAATGTTTCGTTTCTTCGCCCTCTCTTTTCCTTTTTTTTTTCCTCGTGTCATACAAACATGCGCTCACGCATACAAATATGTGTGACAAACGCCTAATCAATTGGTTTCCTGAGATTGATAATCCAGCAAAACAGAATTGTGTTTATCTTCGGGAGTATGGGAGGGGGAATCCAAACAAAAAGAAAAGCACTAAACAGGACGGCTTTGAGGGAGATTGGGAAAAAGCAGGAAGGATTTTCTTTTTTCATCAAAACTTTAAGCTTTCATTTTAGCGCATTGCAGAAACGAATCATGAAATGGACAGTGAATTAAATGGCAAAACAGACAAAAATGAGTGAAGAGTGGTGTTCAAAATTGTAATGCAAGGTTGATGATGCGGATTAAAACAGAGAGCGAAAACACTGAGTTTAGAATATAAAAGTAGACAAGAAAATATAAGGGTATTTAAAGACAGAGGAACATCATTTTCAAAAGGAAAGAGAAAAGTAGAGAAAAACAAAGAAAGAAGAACAGAAGGTGATGAATACGATTCTCATGTCGCCAAGAAAGCGTGCTTCAAATGAATAAAAACATAGAGAAAGAAATAGACCAAACCAAAAACATAAATATGATCTCACTTACCATCAGAATGCACGGTAGAAATATAAGTCCAATTGAAGGCCAGGACGAGGTCCACCAGTACCTGTACTTGATACTTGTCAGGAGGAACCACTCTCAAAAAGTACTTGAACACATTTTTGTCGCTTAGGTCGATGCTCGTGGCCGAGTAACCTATCTGCGGGATGTTGAAGATCTGCATCAGGTTCTGCACTTGGATGGTGGCCTCGCTGGACCCAGGACCAATGAGTCCGACGATAGGTTTATTAAGCCCCGACCCACAGCGGTCCTCCATGCTGGGATCGAAACCCGTCTTGGCTCTGCCGCCCGCCGCACCGCTGACTGTTTTTGTTTTTGAAGGCTGGGAAGAGGTAGGGTCATGGGTGCTGACTAGCTGTCCATCCCGGATAGTCTTGCTGGCGATGGCGTCTCGAATGAAGTCGATGCTCTGTTCCAAAGCGATGGCCGAATACCAGCAGGAGTCCCGGATATCCCAGCCTAGCGTGATGTTGGGGAGGAGGCTGGGGTCTCTGTTGATCTTTTCCACGGTCATAATGAAGGTCTCGATCCTCTGGATCCCATAATATTCGCGGATGGCCCCGCACACACGGGAGTACGCCGTTTGTATTGGAGGCTGCTGGTGGACCGGAAACAGCGCCCCAACGTTGATGTCGCCGAACTTGGAACGGGCCATGCGTCGTTTAGCCGAGTAAGGCGACGCTGCTACAGTTTCCCGTTTGGTTCTCGTCGCCTCGTCCCCATGCTTTGTCCCGTCAGACCGAATGGTGGCGCTGCGGTCGTCCAAGGCAGTTGTCCTGACCGCTTCGTAGATATCAGCTGAACTTTCCAGAGCAGATTCGACAACAAAATTTGTCGTCTGGTCCGCTGCTGTGGCGAAGTCTAGATGAGGGCCGAAGCCTTTGTTCATTTCATGACGATTCTTTTCGCTTCCGGGTAACTGTCCTCCCCAGGCATCAGATCCTCCACGGGATTCTCTAAGCAGCAAAAGCAGAAGGCCTGATACAAGCAGGATCCTCATGTTTGCTTGCAAATTATCTCAGTAATTGAGAAACATTTTCTGCATTGTTTTTCTTACTCGGATTTGTTTTATCGCTGACGACCGTTTAACGGACGTCTTAGATGTTCACAGCGACCGTCTGGCTCTTCTCTTTGTTCTTTTGATGGCTGTCCTAAGAAGGTCATTTACTAAGGACACACGAAACCAAGTTCTATTTCAGCCTGAGAGACAATGTCTTTTTCCTTTTGGAGATGTTGCAACCTTTTATTTCATGACTAGTTATTTTAACGAAGATTTCCACTTTCCGGAAATGACGTAGGCTGTTCATGGAGCTAGAAAGTCTCATAAAACTCCACTTTCTAGCGAGTAGAGGTAAAAGCTTTTATATACACCTACGTTTTGTGAAGCAGGAATAGCTACCTGAAAGACCTTACATTTTCTGGACGCTGAAAAGTAATTTTTAAACATCACCTGAACTCGTGCTTCTGCTCATAGAGCCTGAATGTCGATAGCCCGGAGCTGTGTGCATCACCTTAAGCTTTCTTCAGAAATTCAACTTTGCAGTTTTCGTGACCAGCAAGAATAAATTAAGTTTTGCGAAGAAAGCAATATCAGTTTTCCTTAATCTCTCTGTGGATGTGGGTGTCTCTCTCTCTCTTTCACTTCTCCTGTTTCCTTTATGTTTTTCTTTTGGTTTTGTTTACCTCGAGAACTCCCACTATCAGAGATAATAATTATTTTTCTCAGAATTCGTGCCTGAAATATCTTGGCTCGCCTAAACAATACTGGCAGTGTCTGAAATCTTTTCCATCTTAGAAATTCCTTTCTCAGCTCCAACAGCTGTTTCCCATAAGCTTCTTTTGGGTTCCTGTCACCCAGTCTGTACTCAAGCTGAGCTACACTAGTACTCCTTGTTCTAATACAATCGCAGTTGAAAAAACTACACATTCGGAGGTTCTACAATATCAATACTCGGGTCTTTCTAAATGCAACACAGCAAAAAAGTGAACCAGAACGATATGATAGGTCTTTCTTCTTACCTCAATGACACTTTCTTTTCAAAGTATACGGGGCAGACAGAAAACTCGTATCCATCTTCTGTCGATGAATTTGTTAAACCACTCCACCAGGCCAGCCATCAAACACTTCCATTAGCGCTGATTGGAAAAAGGAAAACTTATAGTTTCCGACACTCTTCAAAGTCCTCTTTCTGTGGTGTTTACTCTCATCACAGCCTGAACACAAACAATGTCGGTCCTTGTATTGTTTGTAACTGTGTGTTGAGTGCGAACCTGCATTTTTCGTTCCTCGCAACGCAGCGCTGTCGCATGGGTGCACACCAAAACCGTTCACAACCACTGGCACTCACCGAAGTTTCCGAGCTTTAGAGAGTGAACGAAAGAGACGGGAAGGGAGGGACGGGAAGTGGAAATAGTCAGACAGTTTGTTCCTTCATGGGACGGGACGCTAGCATGCGTGCACGTCCAAGCTGTTGTTGGTCTCAGCACGCCCGCGTGCACGCTGGAATCGCCGCCCGACGTCACAAACCGCGGTGTTGTCGTCGACTGCTCTGTCCGCACTCATAGTTGCACAAGTGTTGTCTGCCCAACCGCCGCCGTTGACTGGCGGGAAACCGCAAATCGACCACTTTGCTGACTGGTGTCCGGCCTCGGTGTGATATGTAGGTAAATGTAATTACAGTCTGGTGCTTTTAATAACAGGAGACCGAGTGATGTGGATGCCATCCTTCATCCAGCGGCGATTCTTTTTTTGGGGGGGGGTGGGGGAGAACTGGGTTGTCCTCCTCTTATCATAGCTGCTCTAAGGGTTCTCTGGTTGCTGCCCTTGCTCTCCGCCATCCGCCACCCCTGCTCTTCATCCTCCCACCTCCCGTCAAAATGTTCCCAACACTCACATACAAAGAGAGGAAGCTAGAGAAGGAAATGACCCTCAGTAACCGTTCACAAAGCCGTCGCATGTCCGGAATCAAACTCCGGCTTGACTTTGTACACGAGGTCGCTGTTTAAAAAGGTTTTCAGGTTGAAATGTGGGACTTCAGCTCTCGGCGAAGATATAATTTGGGGCAGTGTTGTCAACGTTGTAGATGATGTTCTTTCCGAACTTTTTACTTCTGTTTCTAGTTTTGGGAATTTTACAAGTGCGTGTCTTTCCACCGATTCTCGTGCATTTTTTATTTGTCTACCTCAACATCTGGTGTTCTTCGTAAAAATGTAAGAAATCGATAGAAAAAACCTTTTCTACACCATAGCTCCAGTACAGGTGGGGCTTTTTGGCAATAAATAAACGATCCCACATTTCGAGCAAACGGTTTCTCATTTTGAGTAAGTCTTACCCCTTGCGTCAGGAATTTTCGTACCTTTAGTCCAAATTAATTTGATCATGTAGTTGAAAGGTAAGACTTTAGGTGAAGCAAAACGAAGATGAGGAAGTGGTTCAGCGTGTAAGTCCAACTGAAGGTGCAATATCGGCAATAAATGACGTGGCCCAGAGTACCACATCAACACAGTCAGGTAGTCGTCTCAGAAGGAGACATAAACACAGTTTACTGCTGAATTCCATTGTATATTCCAATTGGTGAGTCACACTTCCTTTTTTAACTGTTTTTCTCAAGTGCATTATTTGAATATCCATTTCGAATGACATGTAGAGAGTCAATACAGGCATTTCAGAGCATTGCTACAGTTGAGACTTTTTTCAGTTTCTTTTCTCTTCTTTTGTCCTTTTATCTTCCTCTTCTCTAACTCTCTATTTAGCACTTTAAAGTTTAAGACTCCTAATATAAAAATCTAACACATTCTAAGACAAAATATCTTATCCTCATCAGATCTAGCTTACTGCAAACACGCACCTTAAAAACATTCTTTAACAATTTTACAGATATTTTTAACAAGCCCCGTCTTTACCTTACAGGACCACTGCACTTTGTCCTCTTTCAAAATGGTCAGTTTTTGAAGCTGATGTGTTTTCTGTGATGTTTTCAACAGTGTTTTAAGAAAGATTATTGATTCTGATTTACCGTTGCTAGGCATGTCTTTCTGTTCTTTTTTCCAAATTTAGTTATAAGTCTTGATATTTGGTACGATTGTGTTTTAATATGACAGCGTGCATGTTAAACGTGCATGTTGTCCATGAAGTCGACATTTGTCTATCATTAAGCCTCTCACCACGCCAGCGTGGGCTGAACGTTTTTCTGTAGAAGACATCGTGCTTTCAAAGCTGTTTTTATTTTCACTTTTTTTAATTGTCAGTTGCCTAGATGTGTATAGGAAATTAGATTGGTGGGTGTGTCATTTTAATATATTCCAAACAGATATCTGCAAGTTTATTTATGTTACATCTGTAATCTTATTCGTGATCTAAATGCCATAAAGCAGTTGCATCTCTCTCTCTCCCACTCTCTGAAATATCCTCTTAGAATCAATGTTTATACTTAATGTAGTCATTACTGACTTTAGATCCTTCAAATACTAACAGATCGAATCCCACATAAAGCAATTCGTTGTTAATATAATATGCGAATAATATGCATCTACACATCTACAGAACTTGAGTATCTGATGTTTTCTACTCAGTGTGTGTTTGTGTGTGTGTGTGTGTGTGTGTGTGTGTGTGTGTGTGTGTGTGTGTGTGTGTGTGTGCGACCCTTACTATACTCGGTTTCTATCCGTGCGTCGTACGGTTTCTGTCTTTCGCTGTACTAAAAACGAAAACTATTTTCCTGGAGTGAATGTGTGCCAGATTTTATGTGAGGTGAAAGACACATATTCAGTAGGAACAAATCGACTTAGGAAAGAAACCCGACTCTGCAAGCACAAACCTGTAATGACAAAACGACTGCAAGAACAAACCTCAAGAAAGAACAAACAAAAAGCAAAGACAAACCTTTAATGGCAGTCTGACTTCAAGGACAACCCAACTCTGCAGCAGTCGCCTGATCTCGTATGGATGTTTCTCCAGCAGTTTGCAGGAGTTTTGAAAGAGGCTCTGCACGCCCAATCCAAAAATAAAACTAAAAAATATAATTAAATCCCGTGCCGGACTTCGAGGGATTTTGCGCCTGCACAGCGACAGCGCGCCTGCACATTTTGTGCTTTCCGTTGTAGAAATTCTTGCAAAGCACTCCATCACCTCGCCCACCCGCCCACCCCGTGGCGTTTCGCCCACTGCAGTGACCTTCCTGTTATTTCTTCCTCACGCCGAGTCCCCGCAAGTCCCGAAAAGCTTTAAAGGTCTAGTGCGGTGCAAGTGGATGAAGCAGGGTGCATGATGCTACCTCACCTTCCGCTCTCGAGATGCACGCTTGCTAACCAAGAAGTCAACAACACAGACATGGATACGTTTGCGTTGTCAAGGATTCAGCCAGTGGGAGAGCTGGGACCATATGTTACTATAATGACATATTATGTCAATTAAGCATATCTAGGGTCAAACGTGACGGTAACGGTTGTGCCCTTTAATTCTGCGCATTGTGAGGAATGTAAGGCGTGCATCTTCAGAGCGGAAGTGGAGCGGGGGAGGACTGATACAGATGTTAGGAAACAGGATCTTGCGCTGAGCTTTATCAATCACTAGGAAAGAATTTTCACCCCAATAGACCTTTAAGACCCTCCAAAAGGGGCAGACGATCTGCATCGACCTATAGCATTGTTCAGAGGGCGCTACGAGAACAATTAGCTCTGCAACACAAAGCCTATCGGGACTACGACTTGCTGGCAAAGGAACTCCGAGGAGTGCGCTCTGAGAAATGTCCTTTCAAAAAAAATAGTCTTTTCTCGTTTCATTTATTTAACAATTTCTACTGGAAAGCTTATCCGAACCCGAAGAAGTACTGGTTCTGGTTCAATTCCCGTGTGGCTCAGACTCATCCTCGCCACCCACCCATCTTTCGGATATGAGTACCTGACCATAGAGGATTGGGCAAGGTAAGGCAACGAAAGCAAGGAGACGTGCCCGCCCTCAGAAAAGCTGGACCCGGAGAAAAGAGAGGTATTCCCCCTAGTGACCGTAAAAGGTTAAGGAACGACCTTTACCTTCATCAAAAGACAAATGAAGGGAGAGGCTGGCATATTGATCGACAGCACCAAGTAGCAAACTTTTATCCACAGCAGCTTGTCCAGCCTACCTTGTCCACTGTCTGACTGTCACCATGCGGTAATAATCAGAAATGTATACGAAGATAAGACAGTGGTCTTTCAGTTTTCGCAGTTTTATCCTCGTCACATACTCTACGCTTAATTTTGAGACACATATCACCCAGACACTGCTTTTACTGGGTTTTTTTCCAAAGACGCGCTTTTTACATATCTAGCTTTTACGCGCTTTTCTTCTTCTTCTTCTTCACTTATCGACCAGCTAATACAGAGCTAATCACCTTGAAACTTCTATTTTGTTCCTGACTTTATTAGTTCCGTGCGGGCTTTTTTCTCTCGTCTTTCATCCTAATGTATCATTAACCTCCCAAATGGGTGACACTAAGAGAAGTCGGATCATCCGACGAGGAAAATGTACTGCAAAGATACCCACGTTGAACCTTCACATTTTTCTTGCAAATGCCTCGGCCATTGATTTCTTGCATTGACTGTCATATTCGTGCCACAGTCTCGGGTTCGCAAAGACTGTCTGAGGTGTTGCGCCTGGGTCGTTACCTGGTTTCTCCTCCTTCATATTATCTCAGAGGTTTAATGCGGACAAAGAATGGAAAACCTTCTCTGACCTATCTTCATCGACTAATTAATTTTTTTAGATAGGGAAGACATGGTCATCACATTTTACAAGTATGGAGTTATTTCCCTTATTTTTTTCCCCCTTTTTAGATTCTAACCCTAACCATTTTTTAATTCAGTTCGTTTAAATTCATTGCAACCTTATTACTAAGGAATTGTTTAGAAAATATCAGTCTTTGCGTAATTTAACCGCTTTTCTGTTAACTGCACTGGTCACTAATTGCTTTAAATGATGACGAAGGAGTTTTTCATCTTTTTCTGATGTATAAGTTCGAGACAAATATTTTCTTCGCCCCTCCCCCCCCCTACATACACACATGTGAGCTCTCTCTCTCTCTCTCTCTCACACACACACACACACAGATGCATTCATTCCTTGAACCACCGTCAAAGGACAGCTGACGTGTACATCAAGCAAACAAAACACTAACCCCCATGTTTGATCTCGACAAACGGACTCCTTAGAGAAGAATGACCTTGCACTTGATCTCCACACAGCAGGACTCCACGTGAAGATGTATTTTGTTAAAGAGATGGACAGAAAAAAAATCAGAAAGGAGAAGAAGCAGAGACAGTACAGCGAGCATCAGCGGCTTCAATCAGCGGATGGCAAGGCTCGCAGCTTAACCAAAGGTGACAGAAACATCCAGAAATCCCTGTCTAATTATCCAGAGTCTCGCAAGGGCAACCACGTGGACGGCTGCACAAGCTGTCGGACACGTGAGTGACACGTGACTTCAAACATAGCCCCACACCGTGGTGATGCCCTCATGCCCTGCGGCCCGTACAGTCAGTCCCGGGTCTTTTAATTAACCCGCTCTGACCTAAGCCGGTACCACAGCGCTTCGATTGATAGATATGTGATATGGACCTGAACTGAGAAGGATTAAACCCAGACCGGCTTTGCCCCACAAACAGTTCGAAGGTTCAAAGGAGGCTGCTTGAGCTCAAAACATGATGGCATTGGAAAGTACTTCTCAAACCATTACGCGTGCGTCCAAAATCGAGATCATCGACAAAATTTCCTCACATTCTTTCATAAGATGCGATTCTACACATCGCATAATATCATCTGAGCTTTTAGCACCAAAGTTTTTTTCTAACAAAAAAAATTGCCGTCAAGACCTCTCTAATGTTAATTTTAATTACTCATCTCGATATTGTCCCCATTTCGAAGGAAGATGAAGTAGCCTTGAGCTCTAAATGAAGCATTGAAAAACAGGTTCTTAAGACTGTCATTATCTCATTCTTTGTGAGAGCTGGAAGAGGAGCTGGAAGCGGAGTGACAATGATTATACAAAGCCACGCATTCTTCATCAAAAATCGTTGTTCATTTCCGTGTACAAATGTTGCAGTTATTGGTTGCTTCACAACACTTTTGTCACGTGAGTACCGGTAGTTCTCTGCCCTTAAGGCTTCTCCACAATAAATCTTCGCAGGTTTTCTCCTCCGTTTAGGTTCACGGTACACATTTTTTTTGTTGTTCACTTCACATAGACATTCAAACGGCAAAATTAACGCCAATTGTTTGTTCTTAGTTGGGTGTCCACTTATCTCTCCTGACAACTGTAATCAGGTCTGTGTTCATTCAGGATGCAAAAACTTCATAATTCCGCTCGTTTTTTTTTTGTTTTTGTTTTTGTGTTTTTGTTACTTTGTCTCTTTACTCATCATCAGCACGAGTTTTGTCATTCTTTGTACCTTCAACAATACGAATTTTTTCATAAACCCGAAAACCCATTTACTTTGAGCAGCCCTTTAGTCTACATCCTACGCCAACAATCAGGCTTAGAGAAAGAAAAAAAATACATTCAGTGCCTACCTACAACCTGAGTTTAGTTCTGATTATGCTTATTCAATATTCAGTCCAGCTATGTGTACAGTTTGAAGAAGTCTTTCCTTAACTTTGGGTGTGAAGTCTGCAACAGTCGGCCAGACAATAAGGGCATGTGGGTCCCCCCCTCCTCCTGTAACACTCGTGGTGGGCCTGACTGTGAGAAAGGGAGGAATCTCTGGAGGAGGACCGTGATATTCTCAATTGCCGACCCTAAGTCGATCGTCTAATCGTTTGAACAAACACCAGTTGCATCGAGCTATGAAAAGAAGCTTTAAGGCCGATCAGGGAGAGAACTGTTAATGGCAGGAAGCAACTCGCGGCCTGTTTCGCTCGACTTGTATTACAGGAGCTGTAGTAAGATCTAGAAAAAAATACGCCTCAAGCAAAGAGTCTCAATAAGGGCATGAACTTCAGCTTTCCAACAAGTTTTGTTTGACTTTTCTCCTCTTCTTGATGTTGTTTCTTTTCTTTCTTTGTTTCCTTGTTCTTTTTTTCTCTTTTTTTTTTGTTTTTGTTATGTTTGTTGGTGGAACTCGATTCTTTTTGTGTGTACGTTTAAGTGTAGTTATAGACACGTTTGTGTGTGTGTGTGTGTGTGTGTGTGTGTGTGTGTGTGTGTGTGTGTGCGTGTCCCGTTTCAGATGTTCTGGAAACCATGGCGTTACTCTAATTCTGGTGACAGTTTTTATTCATGAAGTTCCCCGTTATTTGACAGTTTTGATCTCTAACGAAAATGATTGCTATGGTGACTACTGTGCGTTGAACACTAAGACAGCTCGCGCTTGCATCTTCTAGTAATTATCGTGCCTGCATGTTTGAGAGAGAGAGAGAGTGTGTGTGTGTGTGTGTGTGTGTGTGTGTGTGTGTGTGTGGAGGGATATGGGTGGGTGGGTGTGTATGCATACAAGGAATGATTGTGTTAACATACCTTTAGTGATGTCGCTCTGTGTTTCTAATATTGCGTGTGCCCGTATATATGTATGTATAGCACTTTAAGCCTAGCTGGTGGTAGGAAGTGGAGCTTTATAAATATGATTCATTATCATTATCACAAAGCATCGTCATCGTCGTTGTCATCATCATCAACATCACCATTGATGTTGTTATCGGAAGTAGCTTTAGTTCTGGATGTTGACTCATTACCATCAGTATTAGGGGCACTCGTGTGAGACGCTCAGCTCTCGTTTATCAAGCGATGTCCACTAGACAACATTTGCAAGTTTCACGACGAACAAATCCCAGAAAGTTCCTGCTGTGCTCGATCCTGATAAGTCGTATTTCACTTGACTTGTGAATTCGACATCGGCACACGTACTGTTGAGCTAAAGGCCAGCCCGCAATTTACTGCAATAAACTCTCATTGTGCACTCCTGCCTGCCGGAACTATTTCCTGCCATTATTGTCACTAAACGTCTGTCTCCCCGTCAGCTAGCTGACCCCTGGCATCTTTACATGTAACTGCTTGCTGTCCGACTCTTTCACACGCACTTTGGTGATACACGTAATGAATGGGAAACACGTGTGTGTGTGTGTGTGTGTGTGTGTGTGTGTGTGTGTGTGTGTGTGTGTGTATAACACGCATGCACCGCTGACTTTTTTACTCTCTTCTTTACACAGAGAGAGAGAGAGAACACTGCACGGAGAAACAAAAACTTTGTTTTATTCAGTAGCCGCCAGTTTTACACTAACGCACACAAATGCACACCCGCAGAGAGAAAGAGGGGAGGGGACGAGGAGGACGAGAGAGACAGGCAACCTTTATTCGTACACGTGACCACAGCGATGTAGAAGATGTTGTCATGCATGACGGGCTCGCTGGGTGTCATGATTGCTGACGATCACGCAGCTCGCCTACCTCATCAATTCTTCAGACGCCGCGACACTCGTAGCACACTCAACACACACACAACACACACACACACACACTCATCACACACACACACACACACACACACACACACACACACAAACACTCAGAGAGAACACTTATTTACTTTCACCAAGCACTACCTCCAACAGAATTGGTTTTTTCCGAAGAGAAACATGGGGCTTGGAACTGCATCTAATCATAATGGACAATATTGTACTGTGCTATGCATGGTTTAGCCAGCAACAGTGGGGGGGCGAGGGGGGCAGCCACCACCCCCCCAAAAAAAAAGATGCTGGGAAGGCAAGAATGTGAACGTTATTCATTGTCAGCATGGAACTTGCCCCCCCCCCCAAGCCGCGCATCTTCCTACTCCACTGAGCAAAACGGTCAACTTCACTGTGGGTGTGTACGTGTGCCTATCTTTCTGTGAAAACAAATAAAACAAACCCTAACCACACAAACGCTAACCTCAGTGCTAACTCATGCAATAACGAAAGAGCTCCAACACTCAAAAGATCTCAACAAAAAACAAAACATATATATATATAGAGAGAGATCGAGAGAGTAGGAAGAAAACTAAACCTTTACACTCAGCTTTCTCTATAAAACCAAAAATCTTCCCCTTAACTAGGATCGAACCTATAGCTTCCTTCTGCAAAACATCGAATCTTCATAAATTGTGTAATTCTATAGTTTTGTGTGTGTGTGTGTGTGTGTGTGTGTGTGTGTGTGTGTGTGTGTGTGTGTGTGTGTGTGTGTGTGTGTGTGTGTGTGTGTGTGATGAGAATGCAGAGTGTACAGAGATCTGTTGCTCGAGCGGTTATAATACATTCCAGTTGGTTAAAAGCAACGGAATCATACATTCAGTTGAGCATCCTTTCCATGCAGACAGCTTCTGTTATTTTGATGGCGTCTCCTTCACATCGCTGCTCTCCTCAGCTCTAAAGTTATGCTCTGCTGCTTGCTGCTTCTTTGTATGAACATTTAGCGACCATCACAGACAGCGTCCTCTTTCACTGCTACTTTGATGCTGCCGCCAACTATGTGCAGGAAACATACTGATGGCCCTTATGGGCTGTTCTTATTGTCATTTTTATGGGCCCTTTTACTTAGCGTTTGTTTCCTGTTACATTAACGTTATTTTAACGTCGTTTGTATTTAGGTTAAAGAGTATCAAATATAGCTATTCACTTTATAACACAGAGCAATATTTTTATGACTTTACTTTTCTGAAAATGTTATTATCAATATGATATCAAAATTCTTGTTGTTACGGTCTTCATCTGGTCAGTCTCTCTCTCTCTCTCCCTTGGCGCGCCTTCTGTTACATTTATTTCTTAATGACATTAATGTCGCCGTGTGTAAGTTGTTTATAATGAAATAAATAAGGTCGTTGCAGATAATATCGATACTAAAAGCCAGATCATATTTTTGTTGATCGCTGCTACACTAAATGCTAGATCTGATCAGGGTTTAGTCTTGAACCCAGTGCTTGTCCTGCTTGACCCTACCACCAACCGTGTCAGCCGCTCCGCCCCCCTAGCAAAGCCCCCGCCCGCTAGACGGCAGCAAAGTTGGCGTTGGCACTTTTCAAGACCAAAGCTCCCGGCTATCGGTAGTAAAGTGGTGTCCAGATCTTCGAGCACCGCAACAACTTGCAACCGTGAGCCACGAATCAATGGCTCCCATGGGTCCGTCCAGACAAAATCTTTTTTGACTTTGAGGCAAAGCCCCGGCAAAGACGTTAGGGAAGCCCAGACAGCCGCAGGCACAAGAACAAAGGCTGCGACTGCTTTCAGCTTCGGGACCCGATGGAATGGTGCGGCACAGCATCTAGGGGGTTTTATGAAGGCGAATCATTTTGACCCGCCATAAGCAAGCCGTTCGACGTGGAAGTAGCACCACCATCGCCAACCACCCTGCATCGCTGCGTTGGAAGCTGGCATCCTGCACACAAGCGACCTCGCGTGATTAGACTTCAGCGCGAGAAAGTGAATCTGGTGAATGAACAGATAAGGCCTACTTTAGGTCATTATGGAGATGTGCTCGTTCCTGCGGGAGCGCCGTAACTACGTCGTAACTACGTCTGGGGGGCGGGAGGGCGCGCTGATGGTACTCTGGGTGAAGGTCAGTAATGGTGTTTCTGGCGTTTACCATTAACCCTGACGCGACGCCTTCTCTTCCTCGATGACCAGACGATGTGTAGACAAGAGTAGACGGGAAAGCTAGACGGAGCTCTCAAGCCCTCTCGGCGATCCGTGACTGATGCAGTGTGCAGTGTTAGAAAGCTCTCCAGCGACGGAAGGTTGGCTCGAGAAAACCGCTAAAGGGCACGTTACGGAAAGACTTATCTTTTGATAGCAAAGGATCTTTTCTGATGGAAACCGCCCACAGGTGGCCTTGTGGGTCTTAGATCCCTCCTACATTTTCCATCTTTTTTTTAGAGTTTGCATTTTTTAGCCCTTTTCTAAATGGGTGGCCTCTATCGTTAAGAAACAGAAGAGGATTAGCGCTTATGGGTCCAGGCGAGGCCAGGGTCTCTGTGTGTTTGCCGAAGGGTAACAGGAATGCGAAGACGCTGTCGGCATCTCTACGGGGTTTTTTAAGTTAGGGTGTGAGAAGGGCGTTTGTGTGCGCTATTGAGAATGTTTTGGGCAGATTGCGAGAACACCTTGTCTGCGCCGTACAGGAAGTCCTTCGAATTGCATCCTCTGCAACAGTCCTGATGTGTCTAACGCATCGCTTACACCTTGTTCATAAATACTACGTGAAACTCTCTACTCTCTCTCTCTCTCTCTCTCTCTCTCACACACACACACACACACAGGTACTACGCGAATGCCGTTCAGAAACATTTTCCTGATCCCAGTTTTTCACCTGCTCCAAAACGCGCTCGAAGCTGCATTTGTACAAAACTTTTCCGCTTCGAAGAGGAAAAGGACGATCATACAGGATCCTTTGGTTTAACTGGCCGTCAGACAGATTTGCAAGCACTTCCTCGCATATATACTGTGGTGTATTTGTGTCAGAACCCGTTGGAATCAGACTTGGAACACGTGTAGATCATCGAGAAACAAATGGATAAGCTTAGCTCATTGGATCTGTAGCCTTGCTACCCTCGCAAGTTTATTATAAAAAAAGCGGAGAATGTCAAAGGAGAACAAAATAAACCAATAAATTAAATACAGTTAAAATATAGGTTGTTACCTCGCATTATTGAAAAATTGTTTTAGCCTACAAAAACTCTTGATTTTCTAAGTAGAACGTAATCTATGGATTATATCCGTATGCGCTGGCAACAAACAATGGAGTGGTAGCTGCCTCTGAAGATGCCCTTGGGGCCGTTCATATGATACAAAAATAAAGAAAGTCATTTATTTCAGACAATAAATAATGGACGTTTATTTTAGACATAAAATGAGGGCTGTTCATCTGAGACTAAAAAAAAAAAAAAGAAACACAAGAGGGCCGTTTACCTGAGACAAAAAAGTAGTGTGGAGGACGAGCCTGGAAATCAGGTTGTCTCTGGTGGCACTGACAGTGCGAGAGGCCAAGATTCCAATTTCGCCTTCAAAAAGGAAAGAAAGACGAAGAGCTTTAGAAAAGGCAAAATTGTAAATGGAATGGCTTCGAGACCTAGAAGTGAAGCGATAACATTAGGCGCGAACCGGGAAAGGGGGATAATTACATACGATAGCCCCCCCCCCCCTCTTTAAAATAAAAATTAAAAAGACGGGCTGGGCGACTCTTCAACGTGACAGAATGGCAATCGTCGAAGTGGCGACTGAAGGCAGCTCAGTCTGACAACAAAATCTACGACTGCCTGAGCAGCTCAGTGGAGGATTATTCGAGGGCGCGGGTAACATGGAGATGCTTTTACGGCAGGTAGAATTGGGATGTCTGAATCGCAAATACTCGTTCTTGCACGCACGAAACTATGACCCAGAAACTGAGAGGCGAGAGGGTTTATAGGAAAATGAGGTGAGGTGAAGAAACGTCTAGGACACGCCTGGCTTTCTCTTTTTCCTCCCTCTCCCCTAACCTCTTTGTCTTCAATAGCCATCATCATCATCATCATCATCACTACTCCCTTAACAGGCATCAGCTGGACAAACACAAACCGGCCCATACGTGCAGTCGGCGAGCTGGTACCCATCATGGGTCGAGGAGGCGGGAGGGCAGGTGGCGGGGTCGGTCCCGTGGGCGGTCCTGTGCAGGTCTTGCAGTGGGGAGGCTGGTCCATACTTTAACATTCGCCACCCAATTTTGTTTGTTAACCCCGACGCCACCCTCCCTTGAAGACCGTCTTCAGGAGGGTGCCTTGTCTCGCAACATGGCCGAGCCATGCCAGTTGTCTGATGTCTTTGTTCTTGTCATAGCTTAGTCTGAACTGCTAAGTAGTCTGTTCAAACGTCTGCATCTTCTCTACCTGGCTCGTGCTTATTTATCGTAATGCCCCGCTGTATTAGGCACGCTTTGAAGTTTGTGTGCTTTTTATTTTATTTTATTGTAAACGTCTAGCCCTAAAATCCTAGCTCCAACATTTGTTCTCTTTGGCTTGCATCTAAAACGCAAAACCGACAGGGACCTGGAGATGCTCATGCCACCCAAACTATCCGACAAAAGCATGACCGGAGAGACGCTTCTAGATCGGCTTGTTGTTGTTCACCTCTTACACATTCC
Organism: Marisa cornuarietis; assembly: GCA_004794655.1. Lineage (NCBI taxonomy): Eukaryota > Metazoa > Mollusca > Gastropoda > Architaenioglossa > Ampullariidae > Marisa > Marisa cornuarietis. The sequence continues at coordinate 3,279,368 of SMMW01000617.1, read as the reverse complement.
TGAACACTACCTACTGTGTATTGATAACGCAGAAGGTGACCAGGTGAGTTGCCAAAGTTGCTTATTTATTTACTTATTTATTCTGTAGTTCATTCATATGTTTTATTTGTATTTTGCACCCAACCGTTGCAGTGGATTTCTCTCTCTTTATGAGCTTTAATCAATTAGCCAAATAAAAATCTACTTTCTCCATGTGAGAAAATGTTATCCGAGGCAAGAGCCAGGAAATCGGGTGCAACAAGTGATTAATTAAACCTTTGTTACGGGATGTGGTGCCTGCGAATAACAAATACATGTACGTGTATTAGAGAATTCTGTTCGCAGGAGGAGGTAAGCCAAAGTTACCACAAAATCACAGTTACGTTCACCCTAGTCTGTAGTCACAGACTCCATACAAGCAGGGAGGTGACTGGGGCGAGACCTTAATTCCCTGCTGTTCTCGCCCCCACAGCCTGACCTTTGGCTCACTCTTCGTATGTTCACCTCTAGCCTCGTGTGTGTTAAATGTATTCCTGTCAACGTCCACCTGTGTGCTTGCCAACTGGTCGTCTGTCTGTCCTCCATGTGTGTGTGTGTGCGCGCGTGCGTGCGTGTGTGTGTTGGTGTGTGTGCGCGCGCGAGCGTGCGTGCGTGCGTGAGTGCGAGTGCGTTGGTGTGTTTGTGTGTGAGCGCGAGTGTGCGTGAGTGCTTGTGTGTGTTGGTGTGCGTGTGTGTGTGTGTGTGTGTGTGCGCGCGTTGTCAGTTTTGTCCGCTTCCTGTTCTCTGCCTCTGTGCTGTTCTCTGTGTGTGTGTGTGTGTGTGGGTGGTGGTGGTGGTGGAGGGTGGCGTGTTGCTAATTGTCATACTGCCTCTCTGTCTGCAAGCAGTGCGCGTAACTGCGTGATGTAAAAGAAATCAAAGACCTCCTTAACTCTGAGTAAAGCCTCAGTTCTAATGAGTTTCAAAATCTTTTCTGTCTTGTCTCAAGCTACAACAGCCTGCTTTTTTGTTCCTTGATGCTTCTAATAAAACTGTTTTATTTAAGAAACCAATAACTTCCTTGCTCTGCACATCTCTATTACAAGTTTCAAAGTTCTTGATTCTTTAGTGGTAATTGAATTAATTAAATGGAGATTGTAAAGGTAATGGTCATTCCTTGACAATACAGTTGTAGGAGAGAAATATGTTAAAGCCTCACTTATCTCAGAAGCTTTGGTGGGAGGGGTAAGTTTTTGCATCTTATACACGTAGTCTCAAATGTTCGAACTGATATAAAAAGATAAAAAAAATAAATCAGTCTGCTTACACCTGTGGACTACTAAATATCAACTTTGTCACGGCAATGACCTCTCCCTAGTTGTTTCCCTTTAACGCTCAAAGCACGATTTCCTCCATCAAACGTCTGTGTAGTAGACTTAGTAGTGTGCGCACAACACATAAACACACGTACACACACATGAGGTAAATGCACGGAGTTACATATAGAACTCTGTGGTAAAGGCGTCGACTGCGTAAAGATCACGTGCTTTATCTATCGCCATACCCTCGACGCGACGATGTTGACAGCTCGGTGGTTCATTAGTAAACCGCTGAAGTCGTTAAGTCCTGTGGTTGGTTGCATAATAGGTTTCTAAACCTTAAACGTGTTTAAAGATGCGTCTCACGGGCGTTTTAGAAATTCACGTTTTCAAAGTGGTTTTCTCATCTAAAATTAAATAGCTCGGATGACGGTATTATTCTTTTAGGGGAGGGGGGGTCAGATAGAGATGGGAGATTGAGTCGTCGTCTCATCGTACTGTTTCTTTTGTCGGTAGTGTTCGAGTAGTAAAATTGTCCGTCAACGTTCCGGTGGCGCACCGGTTAGCGCCTGTCACCAATACAGTGAAGGTTGGCTGTCCTGGGTTCAGCTCTAGTCTCGGGTACGCTATTCTTTCTCTACATGTGACATCTGTTTACACGCTGACTGCCTTGCCGTGACATAGGCTTAGCTGCTGGCTCGGCATAAAACGCCAATTGCCCCCCCCCCACCCCCATATTCCCCTGTCCATCCAGTCAGCAATTTATTTAAGCTTAGCTGGAAGGGAAGGTACTCGTACAAACGCCTGCCTTCTCACCTCCTCAAGACAGGAATTACCTCCCGTCCATCGCGGGTAGATGTATGAGCAAGACTGCGCTACATGCACGTGCCTTCAGTAGACCCTCGCGAGACGCCAGCACTCGCTCTCGCCTTCTTCCTGAGGTACTGGCTTTCGCTGCACTCACAGCAGATTAGTAAAGCAAGTTGTGGCACACGGATGGGGAGTATGCCCGTGTCCACTTCTCTCATCCCCCCACTTTTTTCTCTCTCTCTCTCTCTCTTTCACACAGACACACACACTCTTTCCTTTCTTTGTCCCTCTTTCTCTCTCTCGTGCGAATGTGTTTGTTTTCTTTCCCATCTTTCTCTATTCTCTTGCTCAAGTGTGAATGTGTGTGTGTGTGAGAGAGAGAGCGCATACAATCAGACATTAATACAAGCTCGGTACAGGTTCAAAATTCACACCATAAAATTTACATGTGCGTACGTGCGTGTGAGTTATCATCTCCATGCACAGAAAGAGGTTGGAATCGTGACGCAGCGTGTGTACACACATATACGTGTAATTAACATATGGTGCCAACTACTGACACCTTAACAACGTGAACATACCCATGTATTGTTGACCTCTTACCCTGTTCATGGTGATGTTTGTAGGCGTCTGTCTCGAGAACTGAAGGGGTGGGGGGGGGGCTAGGTGGGTATTTGCCCAGATTTTCCCAAATAATATTTTACACTGAGCGTTACCCACTCATTAGAAAAATTGTGCACCCCTTTCAGGAAACAAATCCCACTTTACTATATCTTGGAACAGAATTCATTGATTCCAAATGTATGATTCCTTCATGATTGCTTCTAAGACAGCCAGTAAGGCTCGCAGACAGATAGACAGATTCTTTTGTGTTTCGTTTTCCCACCCACCCTTCGCTCTTTTTTTTTATTCGCCTCTCACCCACCTTCACCACTACTATAACGACCTCCTCCCACCCTATCACCCTTTTCTCAGGTACCCGATTGAACTCACATGTGTTTATTTATGGACGTGGCCTACGTGTGGCAAATATTAACAAATATTTTCCTTGTTTCTTGTTTATGCATGACTGGTTCAATGGAGTTTTCGATCCCTCCATATCCTGGGTTTGTGTTTGTATTTTAACAGCTTTAACGCTTCAGTTGTTGCTAAACACTGCACGTCCTGGGGAAATTATAAAACCTTTACGCTTCAGAGCTTCAGCTCAGGGGCCTACTTATTGTCAAGCCTGGCTTCTCCAGGTCCATGGAGTGGGGGAGGGGCATTTTCGAGACGTTCGTTGAGGATTGGTGAGTAGAGCTTCACTGAAGAGAGATTTACTGAGGATAGGTCTGTTGAGTAGAGGTATATTGAGACATCAAAGTGATTAACCCGCTTCTTGGACTTCTTTTCCTCGAAGACATGACTTTAGATCTTTAAATAGCAGCTTGATGTCCCAGCTCATCCTGGCTCCCTCCTCATTGAGCCTTTCCCTCGCCCTTGCATACGTGGCCCTGGTAACTGCCAATATTATTCAAAATTAACTTTTGTAATTTGCTGGTACATAATGCAGAGCTGCTTTGACTTGCGCTAGAGTTGACTATGTTGCCATCTGCTAGCCGTATGTTTCGGAAAAGGATGGAGGGATGCAGACCGAAATAACTGGGTAACAAAACAACAGTTATTCAGTTGTCATTCAGCCCCCATCTGCACCATCGTTTTATCATTGCCATGCCGCCGAAACGACCAACAACTAAACTCAATTCGTCATTTATTTTCTATGCCGACCGCTTACTGAACCCTCTTTTTTTCATCAGATTTCGATCTATCATAAACGGCAACTGGTGTTCAATCGGGAGAAACGGCAGAAAGAGGACCACAATAAAAGTTTTTATTCAAATTAATATCATGTTCCCCATCCCTCTATCCCCCTCCATCTGATGAGACGTGATGCTGTGGCAGCTAACATTCAAACATAGAATTGCAAACCGACAGATTGATGATCGCGTGTAGCCATGCTTGCGGGGTTGTAAAGTGAAGTCCACTACCGCCTCTCATCCACTTGTGCGTTTACTCGTTCGTTGTCACTCTTCCTGAAAAAAAAAATCACCGAATACGTATGAGCAGACATGTAGCTCTGTTTACTTTCCCTCTGTAATTCTCTCTCTCTCTCACACACACACACACACACACACACACACACGCGCGCACGCACGCACGCACACACACACACTTCCTGTCTCGCAAGACTAAACAGCGCTGCGCATATAAACACAATACTAACACAAAAATAGTAAGGTTGCCCCCCCCACACACACACAAAAGATTTCGTGTTTCCCACGACTCATTTTCTAACCATCTGCATTTAAGGGGTAGCCTGTGGGAAAACAGCTAGTTTCATGTTCGGTTTTCAATTGCACGTGACACTAGACTGAGGAGATCTGTTGTGTTTAGTTGTGCCGCAGTCCAAGGACCTGTGTGCACTTTGTTTAAAACCATTAGTTAACAGATTAACAGTCAGCTTAATCGCTTTATCTAAACTCTTTAGCGATCCACCTGCACCGCTGATGACTAGAGATGAAGCGTCTGAGCTCGGATGCGCGTACGATCCGGTTCGATACCCGAATAATGCTCGTTCCACCTCCTTCCCCAGGTGACCAACTGTTCAGTCTAACCTCTGATAGAGTGAGGCACAGATTTCTTCAGACGTGGGACTGGGAAGAAATGACAGCAAAGGAGACCAGAAAACATCTTAAACCCCCTAGAAAAGCGAGCCGGGCATCTGACATTTTACACACGTACCTTTCCTTACCATTAATTAACCTTACCTGTTGACGTCCACAGCCACAGACGTACGCAGATGACATGTTGTTGTAAAGACTGTAGGGGCCAGCTGGGCATGAACGGGATATGAGATTGGAGGATATGCTTGTAAAAATATGGTAAAGGTTGGGAGGGTCGGCGTCATGTTTCGGGCTAAAGGAGGGAGGTGTGTACAAACACCCAAGGAGACAACGTATGGTGGAGGGGTATGTAAACGTATAGCAGTGCAAGTAGTCACACACACACACACACACAGAGAGAGTCGAGTAGACAAGATCGAGGTCCCAGCAGTTATTAGACACAAACATTTTTTTAAATAACAGCTGGGGCACAGAAATTGTTTGTAAACAAAACACTTACTTTATAATACCAGGGGTTTTGTTGGTGGTTTGTTGGTGTGTCGCTCAAGCTGGCGCATGTTTTGCGTTGTACAATATGCAAAATTGAAAGATTAAGTATTAGGCACAATTCGTATATTGTTTTTGCAGCTTTGCCTGACAGTAGGCTCTGGATTGAGTTAGGAAAACAAACTAATAAAGGTATTGTGACCCCGTGACCGTGAATAGTCAACGAGGTTCAGGTGAAGGTCGCTCGGCAGTGTAGTGGTGAAGACACTCGCTTGTCACGCCTGCAGTGAAAAGGTCCAGGGTTCAGATCTCGTCTTGGGGTACTCTATGTATTAGACACCTGCTCGCAGGGCTGGCCGTTGGAGGTTTTCTACGGGTACTCTGGTTTGCTTCCCACTCTCATCATCCCTCTTCTCTCATTATGCGAAATCACCGACAGGTGGGAGCATTTTCTTACTAAACCAGCCAACAAATAAACAAAACAAGTGATGACCACAGTTGAAAATTTTAAAGACATTGACCGGTTGTCTGCTTCACCTAGTACCTACATTCTCAGCTTGTTAAGAATGTTGTTCATGATGAATAAAATTGAGTTGAAACAATGGAATGAAATAGTCGTTCGAATTTCTGATGGAAAGTCTATTACTCCTCGTGCTAGATCGCAGGAATTGGAAGACGATATATTTTTGTGGACAAAACGTTTCGGCGATATTTACAACAATTATTGTGTCTTTTTAGGCTGCCAGAACCTGCTCTTGTGGCAGGACGCAAGCAGCAACAGGAAGATTTTCTGACAGTACTGCGAAAATGTTTTCTATGAATAAAATAAATTCACTGACCCAGGGAGATTCATATGCAATGATTTACCGCCATGTTTTAAAGGAAATGACTTTACAAAACAGAGAAAATAAAAGTGAACATGAAGCTCGTTTAGATGACCTAGGACGAGCGAAAAAAAAGGGGGGGGGATGATGATAACTGTTCTGCCTCTTGCTGTCTGCTAGCCCTAGCGGTATTTTAAGTGAACATGAAACTGTTGAGATTAAGTACACTCATTCTAATAAATCATGGAAATCCTTTGTTCAGTTCTCTAGCCAGGAATCCATTAAGTAAGAAATTGTTAGTGATTAGTGTGGAAACGGGGCTCAACAAGACCCTAATAGAAATTTCTGATGCAGTGGCGTAGGAACAGGGGGGGGGGGCAAGGGGGCAGCCGCCCCCCCCCCCAAAAAAAAAAGATGCTGGGAAGGCAAGAATGTGAAAGTTATTTATTGTCAGCATGGAGCTTGCCCCCCCCCCCCAAAGCCGAGCATCTTCCTACGCCACTGTGATGTAGTATAAGATTTCTTATGTGTCTAAGATTTCCTTTGGTAATGAGGAAATTAAACAAATTATGATTTCTAGATCTACAGTTAATCTTTATTTCACCTGGTAGGAAATGGAAAGTAACAACAGAATGAGTGACACAAAAGCTGGGAAGGATTGTGAATGCTAAGCTGTCGACAGAAGGGATGATGCAATCCAACCGCTGGGTGTGTGAGGTTGAGGGGTGGGGAGCGAAAGAACAGAAGGTCAGGGGTGGATGGAGGAAAGAAGGCGACTTTGAGGGTGACAGAAAGAGGTCAGCCCACCACAGGCAGTTCGGAAACAGAACAGCGCAGTTATGGAGGTACCAGCTGTGGTCCGCAAGCTCTGTGTTTAAGGCTAAATAGCCCTGCCCGCCTTAATAGCCCTGTAATGTCTCCACTCTCACGTTGCCCGCCGCGTCATTGACGGAAGAGCTCTCATACGCCTTGAGTACGTGGCAACGACAGCTGTGACCGTCCACGTCACCCGCGTCCTTCCTCACGTGACATCGACGTGGGAGAGGCGGTGTGGGTCTGAATGTGACCTGTCGGATCAGGCTATTTCCCAGCTCCTTTTTTGAGCAGCGAGCGGGTGACACGATACGACTTTGGTACGAGGGCTTGTCACTGAATGGCAAAACTAATGTTATCAGCACTTCAAGGGCACTTTAAGTGCTCGCTTCGGTTGATCGAGTGACGAAATGCGAGCCGTAGACGGGTATTACGATATTATGGGTCATTAAAGGAGAATGTTGGAGGTTTTGAACAGGTGTGTGGGGAGAGTGCTGGTCGGTATCAACTTTCTCGTGGAACGGGTCGTATATCAACTGTTCTTTCTTCTCTCTGGACGAAAAACTTATAACTTAACTGCTAAAATATATAATTTACAATCACAGTGTGAAATCTTTGAACACCCCATCCCCTCGGAGCTCGTAAAGCCCCAGAGGAATATCAAAGTCTGTCTCTATCTTGATATTATCTCAATCTCTCCCTATATTTCGTCCTCTTGATATTTCTATCTCCTCGCGAATCAGTATCTTATCTTGCTTACTTTTCTTTATTTCATTCGTTAATGTGCTCGTTCTTTCGTTCGCTCGTTTGTTCTACCTTGCTTTTCCGCGAGTCTTATGATCACAGACTAAACATAGAGATGTCAAAATCCAGATGACGCCACTAATAACACCAAGAAGACGACGTGCATGGCGAGAATAAAACTGACAAAAAATAATACCAGAACCGTCATGTCGATATCGACCACTCAACTCCACCCCCCGCCCTCCAGTCCCGTCCCGCTACGCCTGGCGGAGCAGCGAGAATTGTTATCAACATCTGCCTCCCTCGTGCAAAGTTTCCGTTACGCTGTTGGCAGCAGCTGCTGCACGTATACCAGTGAGTCACCGCGACACGCCTTTCACTTTTCATATCGCGAATGACCATCGAGTTGTTTGTCCTTTCTTTCAATTTTTCATACCCCCAGTAAGGCATGGGCGTGCCATAAACTCCACCTGGCAACGGTTGGAGTGAGCAACCCATCGATCGACTGTGACGAAATGTTTACATACCCCTCGATAAAATGTTTCTGCGCATTGAAATTGATTTTTTTTTTCGGCTTTCATTAGCCACGTGATCACATTTATTTGTAGTAGTGGTAGTGGTGTTGCAATCGTCTTCACAAGTGCTTCGTCGTTTTCTCGCCCTTGCAGTTACGTAGCTGCCCATACATGAGATCCTTATGTTGTTGACACAGCAACACAACTGTGACAATACAACTAAAAACACGCTTCGTCATGTTTGTTCTTGGTTTAAGACAGTTGCTCGTCTAGTTCGCTGTTTCACAGCTCAACGCTCGTTCGTCTAGTGCACTAGATCTCTGGACTGTTCCTTCCCTCTTCAGCTTGTCACTCTTTCTGAGATTAGAATTTCAATTTTTTTAAGCTGCTAGCGCGATAATTTTTTTTTATCACAGATGTCGCTAAAATTTTAGAGAGCCGTCTCCAGACTATTACAAGAAACTGGAATGGTGCACTATGGAATGGGAGCTACTTACAAATCTTATTTATTTTATTAGACATGTTTATAAGAAATGTTATCATCCAATGGCGAAGGGCGTTCGTGTAATGCAAAATAACAAGAAGCAGATGATGATGATGATGATTTATTTTGCGTACCCGTATCACATAATTCGGTCCTTCTGCTCATTACTCTCAGTGAAATATTCTGTCTTTAAAAGGTACGCCTAGTCACCTTGTAACAATTGTAGAACATTCTTTGAACTTTCTAGCTGCAGCAGCATTCCTTGTGATGTCTCACGCAAACGTTCAACAAATGAATCTGGTCTAAAAATGAGCTTGAAGTGCCAGTGGCGCAGGAAGATGCTCGCCTTTGTGGGAGGGGGGAGGGGGAAACAAACTATACATGCTGACAGTGAACGATGTTCACATTCTAGTCCCCTTAGTATGTTTTTGAGCCCCCCCCCCCTTCACCAGCCCTCCCTCTTCCCCTGGTACCAACGCCACTGAGTGCGTAGTTGTCAGTCCGTGGTGTAAACAGTTCATGTCTGGCCAATCCTGGCTACAAGCTGCATTGCGCCTCGTCGAGGCTTCCGCTGCCCGGCCATACCACATCAGATGGCGACCACAAGTGTCTGGCAAGAGATAAGAAACCTATTGCGACATCTTCAGAGCTCAACATGAGAACAGCTAGATCCTCGAAAAAAAAAAAAAAGCGACGGCACGAATATAACAACGATGCTGCTGATGATTATAACGATGAAAATTAGGATGATGATGATGTCGACTGTGATGATGATTATGATGGTCTTTTTTATTTTTTTGAGGAGGTGGTCTCTAACGAAGCAGTGAGGCCTGTGTTTTCAAAAAAAAAAAAGGTTTCTTTGACACTATACGTTAGTAAGTCTCAAAAACAAGAGAAAATGATATTAGTTTTGTGAAACTCATAGAAAGTCTTTAGGGTGACCAACAGGAGACCAACGACTTTTTTTGTGTATTCAGTTATAGGAGATTTACTATGACATGTTTCACACTCGACGTGTCAAGGCCGAGTTTTATGGGAAGGTGGGATGGTTATAAAACTTTGCAGCAGGCTAACGGTTCTAAGCTCTCTGGAAATGCGAGTTAAACAGAAAACTCTCTCCCCTTCCTCTCCATCTGTGTATGTGCGTGCGTGCGTGGATTACGTTGCTAAGTCCCATTGCAGCCCTATAACGAGCTCATTAAAGTCCAGCTGATTATAAAGACTATCTGACACACAATCTGCACCACACCCTCGCAAACCTCGTTCTCATTCCAGCATCATGCCGCAGTCCTAGGACTTACTCTAGACAGGGTCACGACCCCATTCAATGACGTCGCAAACACTCACGGAATGTGCTGGAACGATGACTGCACGTCGGCACTTTATGGACTCTTCCTTTTCGCCTTTCATATGGTAAACTTCCCAGCAAATACGAATTTTGTTTACGATCTTGCAGCTCGCCCAAAGCACGCGCAAATCAGGGCGCGCAAGCGTCTGGCCATGTCCATGAAACCCCCGTGTTTACGATCGCAGGACGGATGGGCTGTAAAACTGCGCGTCTTTAAAGACCGTCTTTCGTCCGGCTTCCGGAAAACTTGAGAACTAGCCTCAACCTTTATATCCACACCGCTAACTGGAGGAAAGCTCGCCATGTCTGCCAGACCGTGATGTCTTCTGGGAGGATGAATTGGAGAAGGGGGGTGGGGGGGTAAGGTGCTGTCACTCTGCAGTCTAGAATTTTCTACGCGCATTTTAGCTCAAGGGGAAGTAAGCGGATTGTCGTGTCTGCGAGGCTATTGATTTCTCTTTTAGTTGCGTTCAGGCGGTTGGAAGAGGTCGGGAGGAGACGGGAGGGAGCGTTCTTAAGCTTAAGCAGTCGTTGATGACACACTGACCTCTGCCCCCTTCCACACCACCGCCAGCGCGGAAGACCTTTGTTTTGGTTTGGGTTAGGAGACGGGAGAGAGTCTATGAATATTTAATGAATTTATAATAGGTCAATAAAGACACCCATTTGGGGGTAAGAGTTCTGTGTGTGTGTGTGGTTTTTTTTTCCCCATGATTTCAAGCCATCAGAATTTATACTTAGTTCCAGGGTGCAAGGCCCGCTAACGATTAAATGTAACCACTGTCTGCAAATGTAGCTTCTTCGTTCAACTTTGATACACTATCGTCACCTCTTGAGATAGCTTGACTCAAGCTGTGGCTACATAACGACCTCCGTGTGACCTGTAATCAAGCACAGTGCGGGCTAATCAAGCGCCTTGTGGACAGTCTCGGGCTGCAGAGCATCGTCTACAGTCTCGCTTAATGACACGATATCACTAACTCACTCTACTCACCGCACGAGCGGTAAACTGCGAATCTACTGCTCAAGTGCACGTGCTAAGGTCAGTCTGTCCGCTTGAAAATAACCCACGCACGCGCATGAAGCAGACGACGACATTTACGACCCCGTGCAAATCCGGCTCCATTACGTAATACACGAGTGACACCGACAGCCTCAAACAGTGCTCACTCCTCACAGAATATCACAGCCACTAAATTACGATTAAACACACGTTCAAATCCTTTACACCCATTTTATATGTACACACCCTTGTCACCACCACTACTACCACCACCACCCCAAAAGACATGAAGGACAAAAGTAAATGAAGATTAATTGAGATTTTTTTGAATATATTCTGCTGTGACCCAGTCTGCTCCTTTAGCGTAGGCTTGATGCCAAGGCGTGTCACAAACACGAGATCTGTGAGACTAAATCTGCTTTAAGTGAACCTGCACATCTCATCTGGCAACACCTGAAAGGTAAATAACCGAGTCGAATGTGGTTTTTCCCTCAACGAACTTCCCTCCGGGTTACTCAGCGTTCCTGGAATGTTCTCTCGGTATGGCTTGCTGTTTCGTGGGATTTCCCGTGCTTTTTAAAATTCATTTTCCAACGGAAGAGAAACAAACCTGGTCATTTATCTTTCAGTCATACAGATACCTGCACGGACACCTGCTGTGTGTAATTTATATTTTCCGACTGTCGGAACATCTGTCAGGACCACATTTTACTTCTGAATAGCGATGTTATCTCTCGGGTGATTGGCGTAATGGTTTATAAAGATGTCACTGATGATCCTATTGTGTATGTACTTCAAAAGAACATAATAAAATATGCACACACACACACACACACACACACCACTAGTATGCATATACCTATACTTACATACGAGCTTAAATGCATTGTTCATTCAAAAAGTAAGTCTAATCTTAGCTCGGCTCGACTTTTCAATCAGACAATGTGGTTTCATGTTACCTTTTTCAAGGCTACCCTCCCTTTGCCTTTCCTCTCTCGCCAGTATCCCCTCTCTCCTTATTGTCTACCTAGCAGAAGACCCGTACTCACGATTGACAGCTCTTACCTGTGAAACGCCATGTGGGTCAGTGGGACTGTGAGACGAAGTGAGTTTACGACGACAGGTCTGTGGATGACTGCGATGTCAAGGGATGTCTTGATACCTAATGTATCATTGTATCATTGACAGTACCTGTGAAGCCGAAGCTGATGAAAGCGAACAAGTCGCCATCATCATGACAATTCAAAACATAAAGCCAAGACTTGCTGTTTCATCTGATCGGGGTTTTTGGTTTATTTAAACGAACGCATAATAAAAACGATTTTAAAATGTTCAATACAACACTCAGCTTTAAGTCCTTTAGGTAGTTTAATCGAATTGTTAGCAGCTAATGGAGAGAATAAAGAGGACAAGAGTTCTTCTGTCTCCAGCTGGCACATCTGGTAAGTAATTCCACGCCTCATTTAAAATCTTTCTTTGCTTTCCATCTGTGTAGCTTTACATTATTTTCGCTGGGATTCTGTTTAAGATAATTTATTTATTGTGACAAATTCAATTTTCATGTTTGAAACAAAGTCGCAGATCCTCGTAGGATCTTTTGCGAATTCTGTGTCTTTATTGAAAAAAAATAATTCAGAAAATTACTTAATGGATTGTATCAAACGACAAATAAGATCTCTGACACCAAGTTCGAAACGTCCATTAAGCTTTACATGATTTTATTTACACACCGCCTTCCAGTACACTGTCAATGACCGGTTACTCTGGCTGTCCCACTGTGTTCCTTCCACCAGCAGAATTACCATCTATTCTCCCCAGTGGCAATTCATCATTCAGCGAAGAATTGAAATTTATCGCTGTGGCCCCATACGTTAACTTCCTTTACCTGGGCAAAGAATTTCTTTCTCCATCCGTTGCTCTCGCGCTTCTTGAGTACTCAAACGCAACCCCTGACCTTTGAAATGCTTCGTGGTCTGACGTGATGTTACGACCACTACATCGATGACATGATTGTTTGTTGTCGCCAGTCGAGACAAGGAGGTTATCTTGTTTCGTAAAGCCTTCGTTATCTCACACTTCTCCTAGTATATATCTCTCTATCTCCGTGCTTTTGACCTCTCGTGACCCGTCAAGAGCAAACCGAGAGAGAGAAAGAATGACACCTGCGCAATCCTTGAGTTCTCTAGACTAGAGGCGACATGGAAAGAAAACTGTTTTCAGAACGGCCCTTCGTCGGACAAATGCGAACGAACGTTTAACTAAGCAGACAATAAGCTTGGCAATTAAGTTTTTGCATACGTTTTACCGGTTGCGATTTCATTTTAACTATAAACTAAATATTTATTTTTTTTCAGGCCGCTCAGACTGAACTACTACAGGTAAAGAGTATGAATAATTTAGAAAACAGCAAAACGATTTCTATGCAGATGAGATTTGAACTTAGTTTACGATATTATATTCGACTGAGGCACAGTTTAAAAACGCGTGAAATTTTTGACAGCGACGCCAGACAAAAAACAAAAAACAAAAAACAAAAAACAATGGCAAAAGACGAATGATCGACATCATTAAAATTGCGCGCGCACATGCACACAAACACACACACTTTCGTCAAAACACCAGTGGAAGCTTTTTTTTGTCTTTGTTCACCATTTGAATATGCCACTGAATTCAGTTCGCAGTCTCACCGATGATCACACCTGTCATTTTTTTTCTTTCTATTTTATGTCAGTTGCACTCGACAGAGATCTGAACTGCTACCACAGTCTGTGGCGAGAGGGTCTTCATACTGTCTTTTTTCAAGGTCAGAAAGTTCATCGAGGTTAAAGCTGTAAGTCGAAACGTGGTCGATCGTTAAGGTTTGTCGCATCATTAACTACGGGTTAAAAAAAGAAATGCTTATGGGTATCGGGTAACGGTAATCTTTGCTTTGACAGTAAGCAGTGCGAGACGAGATCGATGACACTCGAAATCTCGTGCTGCTTGTAATGGCCGGACAAAAATATGTCAGTTTGGGCAATAACAGGCAGTGTGGGCAGAAGATCAGTGTACTACAGTGACGCACGCACGCACTCTCTCTCTCTCACACACACACACACACACACACGTTTGATAAAAAATTTAACCCTCTCATTTGTTCCTGTTTCCCATACACACATACATGTATACATACACAAGCTCGCACTTACATACTATTTCAATTCTCTCTCCCTATCTTTCTCTCACACGCGCGCGCACACACACACACACACACACACACACGCATGCGTGCTGTAGTCTCCCTGTGGTCCTGTTGACACATGTCTCGTACCTAAGACTGTGATACTCGATGGTCTCCTAGATCGTCTTTATGAAGAGGCGACGATCGGCCCAAACAAAAGCTCAACGTTTTGTCTGATGAAAATAGACTGACGTTTGGACACCGGGCCCTCGGGTTGTTTGGGGCCTTATTTTGCTGGTTACTGCGGTCAAAACCACCTGATATTCTTTGTTACCTCCCTCCTTTCGTTCTCCCTCTCTCTCTTTCCTTTCCCTACCCTTCCCTCTCGCGTGAGAGTTGTTGACCGAAACAAAGCCACAGGAGTACTGGAGTAGACAACTATTGATACCTCACATAGTGACTGATCGTCGTCGTGGTACAGACACGCCCAGCAATAAACACTCTGCCCAAATGGGGGGGGGGAGGTCCGCAGGGGACACTACCCACCTAAATAGCCTGCGCGACGAGTTGCGGTTACGACCTCCAAAGCTGATACCCTGTCTCTTTCATCAAAGATTATAAACTGTTTTTTTGGTAACTATAGACCCAATCGATACTATCCTTTCATGTTTTAATACAGCTCTTTTCTCAAACAAGATTATGGCTAATGCATTGGCGAACCTTTTGATGTTGAAAATGTCGCCCCCTTTGTGAAGGAATGAAACTGTTACTCGGAGGGACGAATATTGCTCTGATCTGTATTAAATGGTCAGGACTGTGGCGAGTCATCTAGGTTTATAGAATGATACAGGAGTGCAGCATTATACAGCATAATGTTTTTGTTGCTTTGGAATGCCAATTTTGAGAATGATAAATTATCCAATATATATATATACAGAGATATAGAGTTAGACCACAAAACTTAGTTTTAAAAAAATCACCATTTTTGTTACCATAAAAAAACATTCAATATGGCGTCCCATGGGAGCGCAAGGAATATGATGTGGAAGGGAAAGCAGAGGCATGTCTGATAACGATGTGATGTGGACAGTTGATATTATCTGTCACTAGTTGTAACTTGTAAGGCCTGATCATGTAGGGAACCCGCAGTGACACGTCCATTTGAAATGCCTCCGTACCTAATCCTCAACACAAGCACATTCTGCGCACCAAAACCAAATACGCATCCGAAAAGGGCAACTACAAACGCACGTGAGGACTAAAAGCACAAAGAACCAAGACATGCTTTGTTGTAGACAAAACTGGAAAATAAATTAAAAAGCACTTAAGCAACCATGAATTTATACAAATACCCAGACATGACTGTCGTACTCTCATTCTCTTCTCTCTCATTATTGCAAAGTCCCATGGCCTAAAACAATAAAAGTTTTATTCGTTTGTTTTCTCTTTATCTTTCCATACTCAGGAGCAGGGAGAGTGGTGGTGGGGGGGGAGAAAGATTTTCTCCCGTTCCGGTGCAGATATTTACATCACATCCTTCAACGATGTAACGGTGGGAGGTGACGTGAAAAACCCAGCAGGCGAAGGCGTTAAGTGGCAATTCATTGCTTCCCGCCCCGGGAGGTAAACTGACCGCCCCACCCACCCTACCGCATGCCCTAACATTTCCTCGTGTTCCTCCTGTCTAGCGGCCTTGTCTGTGCCTGCTGTTAATCTGACCCTGCCCTCTGGCCCCGACCTAAGACAGTAGATGGGAGGTAGAGAGGAACCGATGTGTATTCACCACCCCGTCCCCTCAACAGCCTTTGAGATTGATTTTGTTCGTGTGCGTGCTCAGACATTGCCTTCAAGCCTCACTCCCTGCTCGTGATCCGTTTGTCTCGAAAAAAGATCACCGCTTGTTGCGCCCTCACCTCGCAGTTCGTGAGACAGCCTCGTGGCCGGATACACAATCGCGCATTTTAACTGTCACCACCCACCTGGCCTCACGAGATGCAGATGGATGAATAGAGGATAGACAGACCCCCTTTACTCTTACTCTTCCTTTTCTCACCTTTTATTCTGTCCCATGCCCGAAGAGTGAGTATGATAAGACAAAAGAATGCTTTGCTGCAGAATGAAGGACAAAAAGTGCGAGGAAATGTCATTTCTGAAACAATGACACATGGCTTGCGTCGATGTATGGGGGAGGGGAGAAAGTGCTCTCAAAATCTCAGCGATACTCTGAAAGAACAAGCCACAGACTGGAATTCCTGGCCTCACCAAATGACCAAGAGCATTGGTTGGTTGGCTGCTTTCGCGGGAAAGTGCTTCCAGCTTGAAAAGGTAAGGTCATCCCATAACCTTTTCAGGTCGTAGGGGAGTGAGGTGTTAGAGACCCCACTTTTCTCGGGGCCAGCATTAACATGAGGGTGGTGCCAATCTCCTCTCCCTCGCTGCCTTACCTTCCCCAACCCTCTAAGGAGTCAGGTACCCATTCCCATCAGCTGGGTCGACTGGGGGAAGTTTGCTGCGCTTATCGGGAATTGAACCAGCGCGCTCTCGGTTCGGACGCCAGCGCTCTAACCACTTCCGCTTCATCCAGCTTGAGGTGATTTCGCACTATAACGGGAAAGGAATAGGAGGAACTAGACCACCCGGAGAAAACCCCCGACGGCCAGCCCTGCGAGTGTCCCGAGTCGAGATCTGATACCAGGGTTGGTTGGTTTGTTTAGTAGGAAAGTGCTTCCACCTTGAGGTGATTTCGCCCTATGGGGGAAGAGGGAGGGGGGAGGAAACTGGAGTACCCGAAGAAAACCCCCGACACCCAACCCTGCGCACAGGTGTCAAGTACAGAGGGTGTCCTGAACCCGGAGCCTGATAAGCGAGTGTTTTACCCACTACAATACCACTGCTCCGATGAGCGCCGTCTGGGATTGAAACTATAGCGAGGTAAAATGGTCTCCAGGGCAAAAGGGGGAAAGTATAGGCAAGGATCTTCGAACCGGTGTACAAATATTGCTCCATGTTACTTTACCCTAGAGTACCTTTTGCCACTGATTTACACCGCCAGCTCCAGGAGTAAGGCTACATCCGCGGCTGTTGCGTTTGAAAGGGAAAAGTGCTTCCACCTTCAGGCGGTTTCGCGTCTGCGGTGTCTGGACACCACATTATAACTACGGAGATACGATGCTTGTCCTTGAGTTCCCAATGTTGCCCAGGGCAACAACTTACCCTCTTTACTTTATAATGAATACCCTGACGGACCGACAGAAGGAGTGAAAAAAACAGGCACCGATCGTCTTGAGACATGGTCGAGACAGGGAGAGACTCGAGATTCCATCGCAGAGTCTTTGATCATGAGCTCTTCAGACAAACAGCGTTCGATATGAGTCACGTGATCGTAGAGCCCAAGAGGAATGACGACGGTTTGAGTCAAGTGAGGTTTCGCAAGACACCAGACACAAAAGAGTCCCGCATAGTTTCTCCAATTAAACACAATCAATCAATCCTCTTCGTGCTAGTTGCACATGAGACCTCAACCAGAGCCCGCCACTGATGTCGATCGGCTGAAACCCGCTCCAGGTGACCCCCATGTCCAGCCCTTTCCTTTCATCGCCCTCCAATTAAATACAACACCATGCATAACCTTGAACTTTTTGCATAAGAACAGACCTAAAAATGAATGAGATTCAAAATGATCATACTCTTTATGAGATTCTAACGAGTTTTATTTTGCCTTGAGAATCCCTTTAAAGGCATCCAAAAATGCTGGAAGGGGCCTCACTCAGGCAAGGAAATCTCACCGACCTCGTGTGTAATCGCGAGATTCAGCGAGAATAGTGAGAATAGCTCCTGAGTGTTTTGCAATCATTGCATGTCCTTTCATAAACGTTTTCATTGCTTGACAAGTGGTCGGGGTGGTTTTTTTTTTAAAGAGGAGGGGGAGGCACACTCACACGAAACGGATAACGGGCCCTATCCCCACTCTCCACTTACGTTCCTTACCTCCATCCCCACGTGTTTACTTCTCCAACAGATGGCGCAGCGAGCCTGCCAAGGTCGCATGTAACAAGACACGTGCTGTTGGCGTCACCACGCTAAACGGCTCGATCGCTAAATGCGCATGGGTGCAGTGGTGCTGAACATAGCCTACGCTGACATTCTGGAGTCCTTTGATCATTTTCACGCTTTTCTCCGGCGGAAATTGTGAGGAGGACTCGAGGTTTGGTTGAAATGCTGCTTGGTCTTCACGTGCCTCCATATGGCACACCAATCGCTATGCAGCATTGTCATGAACAACAATACAGACACTAATAGTATTCAGGGATTTTTTCTGTCTGCTATAGGAAATATATTGAAATTTACATTTGCCTGAAAATGTGTTACCGTTATCCGCAATCTCTCACTCTCTTTCTATCTGTGTGTGTGTGTGTGTGTGTGTGTGTGTGTGTGCGTTTATTTCATTGTTCTCTTGCTTGTTATGTCATTTGATGCATTTTATGCACAGTTTAGCTAATTCTAAAGCGCTTGTTAATGAAGAATTATCCTTTTCATTTTCTCTCTCTCTCTCTCTCTCACACACACACACACACACTTTTAAAATTATTACCCTCGAAATTTAAATCATTATCTCCAAGACCCTCTCTACTTTATTCTTTCACTCTCTTCTTTTTCTCGCCCGTGTCCACGTTCCATCCATTCCACCTGCCAGTGCGTGGGGTTTATACAATGGTACAATTGCACGATACCAGTGCATCTTCACGCGGTGGCTGAGCGTCAGGTTAATGGGTATAAACCCTACGTCACTCGTGCTGAGGAAGAAACTGCTGTTTTAAAAAAAAATCCTCCATAAACGGGGGTTCAGTATTTCTTCGCGTGATTTTTTTTTTTTTTTTTTGCGAAACAGCTGGAAAGCGTGCGTCCATGTGGAGGTCAAAATACATATATGCATATATGGCCGCCACACCTCTCAACAATACTTTTCCCGGTCCCCTCCCCCTCTCTTTCTCTCGCTCGCTCACTCAGACTCGATATTGTCTGCCGGTTATGGACAGATAACCCAGTTTCGTTTCTCTCATTCAAGGATTTATACATCGTGCGTTGTGCCTCCGGCGGGTCCAAATTCCTGCTGTCTGTGGAACATCAGCGTCCCGCAAGTGTGCGCCAAATATAAGGCCGATGCGAACAGCAGATACACGATTTCGGCACCGATATTGCGTAGAACTGCCCTTCACTCTGCGCGTGCGTAGACTACCCCCCATCCCCTTTACACCCACCCCAATCTGGGGAAAAGGTTGAAGAGATTGTAAGCAGCATTTCGCTTAGTTTTTTTTTTTAAAGTTCTGCTTACTCATTGTGTTAAATTTGGGGAAAGGAAAGAATGGGTATGTGTAAAGATAAGAACGATTAAATGGAATTAAAACCCGTACAGGGGAAATAAGTAGCAGGGATTCAAAAGCAGAATGGAAGAATAAATTGAAACCAGTCAAAAAGAATGAAGAGAAAAATTTTAAAAAAGCAACGTCGAGTGGTTGAATGGGATGCTATATGGGCTGTAAAGAGAAATGGGTTGAGAAGAAAGGGGAAAAACTAAAGTAGAACTGAACGGAAAATAACCTGCAGCAGGAAAAAAATGAAGCAAACAGGATGAGCAAAAGAAGAATAAAAATAAAAAAGGGGGAGAGAGATGAATGTGACGCCAGGCGTCAGAATTAGATGTGACGGTTTCCAGCTTCTGACAATAGTAAAGGAAAAAAAAACAGGAAGGACGTGGTCGCCACAAAGGTCCTTCACTGGAAACTTTTTCTGCTTTCTTTGTATTCTTCTATTGTTCTTGTCCACTATTATAAATTGATGTTGCAAAGTGTGCAGATGTGTTTGTATTTCCCACGTTGACCTAAGGCTAACGGAACTTTATTTGTCACCACACAAACTGCGACCAAAATATGTCAAAAAGGAATAAGAAACCCGGAACAAAATTTGCAGGAAATAAATGTTAATTCCTCTTTATCATGATCTGAAAATATAATGTAGAGAATTCGAGTTAGAAAATACGCAGTGGACACAGAAAACTTGGGAAAAAGAAAAAGTTATAGAAGAAATGAGTAAAGAGGAAAGAAAGGAAGGAAAGAGAAAAATAAAGGGACAGTAGAGGAAGGAGATCGACAGAATAAAACGGAAAATAAAAGCAGGGAAGAAGATGAAATGAAGATAGAGAAGGCCTGCGACGAAGAAGATGAGGAAAACATTTGTTGTCAGTGAAAACACCATCGGCTACGGGAGTTGGTGAATGCTAACTTCTATTTCACTTTTTAAAGCCTTTAGGTTTATCACTGTTGTCCTTTGTTTAGTCAATTTAAATACATGTTTTCTAAGATGTAAATTCAGGGCATTGCTGTTTCAAAAAAAAGAACTTTGGGACTTTATGCGATTAGGTGCATCGTCTGGGTTTACAGCGGATGTCTTTCGGGGTATTTTTCTCGTAAAAAAGGGATTTTTACTAACGATGTATTTTTATTTTATATTCTGGGGTGTTTGTACTTTAAGTCGTACACGAAAATCTCAGCTGTTCTCATTCCTCTGACTGTATGATTGCCGAGAGATGGGTATACTTTCATCATTATGTTGGACAACTAAAGGTGATTACATGTATATCGACAGGTATGCAAATATTAGTCGTGTATCCGACTGACAGCTGATCAATTAATTAATCAGCGCAGTACCTACTGTTTGCTGTCTTTGCTTGTTGGTTTGTCGGTCCATATCAGGGCCGAATCTGGTTCAGAGGCGGTGATCACGATAAAGGGAGAGGAACCTTAGCCAACACCACTGCAAAGTCCAGGGGGAGATTCGCAAGCTCATAACGGGGGATGACAATTATAGCAGATAATGGACTACACTGAGGGCAGCAAGCGGATACTAACCCTATATTACAAGGTTCGTAAAGTAAATCTCACATTAGAGTAAAAGGTTTGTAAAGTAGATCTAGCACTATATTAAAATGTTCGTAAAACAGATATTAACACTATATTAAAAATTTCGTAAAGGAGATACTAACGCTGAATAAAAAGGTTCGGAACAACTTTACTTCAGAAGGGCTCCCGATGTACTGATATAAGTTGTTATGGACGCACACCGCGAACCTTTAAAACCCTAATACTAACCTTAACCCATCCCCTAAGCCTACCCCAAACCCATCCCTACCCTTACCCGAATCCCTAAAGGCATTTCCAGCACTTGTATCTGGTTTATCAACAGTAAAATTTGTCTTGGCGCCGTGAGCCTTCTTGACACTGTACCATATGTTTGTAAATCAGATAATAACACTACATTGGATGGTGTCGCTATATTGACAGTGTGTTACAGCCCTCCCCCACCCCACCCCCATCGCAGGCGTTCTGTCCAAAGTATCCTTCACTTCTCCCATCCCCCACCATCTTCTCTTGTTTTTTGTTCTTGCTGTTGCTGTGAAGGCAGATTGAAAAGACCCGAAACCCGGTCAGGGTTCGAGCAAAGGACTACCGACACGAGTCATCTCTTTCACATTGAAGCGATTCGCGTTCCTGCACGATGACTGCGCACGTCTTACTGAGCATGGCACGGTGATACTTCAGACCTGCTGATGTGTCTTCATTTACAAACGTCCACAGATCGCCATGTTTGCTTTTTTTGCAGCCAAAAATCTCATGTCCTACGTGTTGAACGAATGCATTAAATCGTCTGATCGTGTCATTGCCATTGTCATTGTCATGGAAGCAATTCACATGAAAAGACCACATGTTAGGCCGTGGCAGTGAATAAACTGAGTCCTTGGAATCAGGGTTACATCTTTGCACTCCTACAACCCCTGCCTAGTGTGTGTGGATACCTTCCTATGAAATGCCGTCATTCCCCTCAGCCTCTCTTTTCGTAACAAAGGTCCTTAAAAAAGAAAGAAAGAATTTCGTGTCTATTGAATTGATCGTTAAGTTTAAAATATTGCGCAACTTTTGGGCATCGCTCAAGGTCCACTATCAGGCGGAACGAAAATAACCCGGGTTATCTTTAGACAGCATCTGTTTTCTGCACCTGTTAGACAAACCGCTGATAAAAGATAAAACATGGCTCGCTGTTTGTTTTCCGATTAATCTTTTCTTGTCAAACAATTGACGCATTAAAATATGCAATGTGTCGCTTCAAAGCAGTCCCACATCTAGCGCACTCCCACGACTGGTTGTTGTAGCGGTGATGAAATGTCGGTGGTGGTAGTGCTAGTGGCAACAGTGGATTCGTAATAAAAGCACTGACAAGGGTGGTGACGGCAGTGCTTACGGTCTGATTAAATGCAGCGTACCCACCTACCCAGCCACACATACAAACACGTACAGTTACTAATGCATGCATACACCGTTGCCCACACCATTAACTGGAACTTATTATTATCAACAATAGATTGGGTGGTAAGTGCGAGCTAGGTCTGTAAATCCTTCACATCCATTGTTACTCGTCTGTCCTCTCCATCAATCGTCTCTATAAGAATCCTCCCATATCAGTTCTGTATCAGGTTGCTTCCCTTCCCCTCTTCATTATCTAACCACGGATGGATATCTCCGGTTTCACGCCGGCTGCTTTCCTCCTCCTTTCTGGGAACGGGGCTGGTCGTCCCTCGGTTGACTTTTCGTCTGACTAATGTGTCTCGACGGCCTTCCACACCTCTTTTTAAATAGACGAGCCTTGTCACAGACCCCCCCCCCGCCCCCGACAAATACGTCCAATAAATAACAAGGGTTCGGTGTCCAGACAAATAACAAGCTCTTACAATGGTATGTTCACACCTGTCACCTCTTTCCGGGAGGTGTGTCTCATCAGCGTCGTCATCGTTCTTCCGAGACAGAAGAGGGGATTGACTGACCACCAAAGTCCAAAACGAACATTGGCTCACCCCGCGTGCTAGGACTGTTTCTGTGCCTGTCGGCGTGTCAGTCTCTCTGTACGTTTTTTTGTTCGTCTGTCTGGCGGTCTTCAGCCCCCTTTCCAATCTGCAGAGTGTAATATAATTCACATACAGTTCACAATAGTGTAACAGAATGTTCGCAAAAATGTAACAATGCGTACCATTGTAGACATCCACTGGTCTTGTGAAATCCGGCATTCACAGGGGAATTAAAGATTTACTTTAAAATGCCACGCAATACAATTTCATGGCCACAAACTAAAAAAAGGAAGAAGCTCAAATGAGCTGGAAAATGTTAAAGGCGGATGTTTTTAAGGCAGCGTTTCGTAAAATAATAGTGTCTTTTTTCATGCCTGTCACCTACTTTCGTCACGCGATTCATTAATTAATTCCAGTTTTTTGTTAATGCCAAGCGACAGTCGGCTGAATGACTAAGAGTCTGATCCTACTTGCTTTAAAAGCAATACCTCAGATGAGTCAACCTCATTGCATGAAGTCAGAAATAATTTTAAAGCCCTGAATTCGACGTTCTTTTCCCCCCACCTCTAATGCCTACATCTGTGTGCGAATGAATGTGGTGCACACGCCCATAAAAGCATTTGCGCAGATGTGTGCGTGTGTTTATATATATATTGTTGCATGGTTGAATGATTATTCAGTATTGTCTGTTGATGTCAGACAAGGATGGGTCCCAGAGCTTTTAGAACAACCAAATCAAAAAAAAAAAACTTCAAAGGCCCGCACGCAAGATTTTATCGATCTTGTAATGGGCCCAAATCGATGTTGTAGGATGATAAAACCGAACGTTACCTTGAAGAGGCTGCTGCAAGAATGTAATTTTGTGCAGATGAGTCACTGTTAAGAGCTATTGAACTTTACGCGTGTTCTTTCATCCCGTATGTGTACGTGGTCGACCGATGCGCAAAGGGATGAAAAGATTGGGGATAGTGGAGGAAGCCTGGCCACCGTGTCTTGCTGTAGATGCGAAAGAAAGATACTCCTCAGCTACATGAGCTGCAGGCTGTCACGCAAGTGAATTCAACAAGCTATCAGTTGGAAAGACTGATACCGTATTTTATTACATCATTGTTGAGTCTTATCATATACACCCTCCCTCCTCCCAATCATAAGACTGGTGGCAGTTAAGGGACACATTTATACCTCTATACGTGCACGAACGTACAAAACAAATAAACGGCCATGCCACGGAGGTCGATCCCCATCAACCGCATTATTCATTCACACACGCGCACACAATATACGCTGATAAGATGAAGGTAAAAAGTCTATGTGCCAGCTCGCCCACGTGCCAAGGCATTTTCGATTGACAGGCGGAGCCACAGGCCAATCCAGCTGTGGGTCTCGTTGGTATCATCTGCCTGTGAGTAACTAAGGCTGCCACGCTGGCAGCGCAACTATTCGAGTACCTCGGCCTCCTGCTTTGGTTTCCTCCCTCCCTCAAGTCCCCACGGGCCGTGGGCTGTTATGACTCACTACCTCACGAGCACGTGAACCTGACAGCAGTGTCTACGTGTAAGAATGACGGTTTCATTCACGTCAAAAGCTAGTACGTGGTTATTACCTGTCCTTCCAACCCGCCCCCCCCCCCACTACCCCTCCCCCCCGCCTATCCATTTCGATTCGTGATTGAATCGCTTTAGGACGATCAGGTCAAAGGGCATGCAGGGACAATCAGACCACCTGTTTCAGTTGGATTGTCGTCCTGCTTGTGGGCGGTCATGTTCAGCAGTATGATGATTGCACCAAACAGGTGGTGCAATGCCACGTCAGTTAGTCATGAACGAGTGCGTGGAGCTCATGATAACGCCAGCTTCACAGCTTCGCCCATGATGACGTAAATGGATATTTGTGGTTGTTACAATCAGTCTGACCCACGTCCACGCTGGTATTAAAACGGTCAGTGACACACAAAGAGAACGCAATTAAAGTGGCTCGGCCATGCCTCTCATCCTGACGTCAGTAGGAAACCAGCAACCAGCTTCATTCCGCGTGTATTTTCCTTGATATGTTACTGCGTTTATAAATTTTATTGTTTTGTATGAGTTTTCCTCTTTCCTTAAGTTATTTCAAACATTTCTGATGTGACGTTTAATTTTACTTGTATGATCCACTTTCGCCATAACCATGTCAAACGAAGGTGTGCATGTCAAAAGTCTTTTTTTTAAAAACATTTTCCTTTATAGAAACCATGAAATTGGGTGACAGACATTTAATGGTAATATGCAATGTGGTCTCATGGAACTATAATAATAGTTATTATATAGTACGCTTGTGCGACAGTTAAATGAGTGTGTCAAGAAAAATGATATAAATGGATACAGGAAAGTCTCATGTCATTTGTTGGATGACAGCACACCTGGCTACGTTCTCAAATTTCTAATCGCAATTTCTGAGTAGAATAACAAGGCGATATGGGAAACCTGACTGACAAATGTATGACAAATGTATTTCTCTCACTCTCTCACACACACATAAGGTGGTATTTGACAGTACTGTCTGCCAGCCATCTGTCTTTCTTCTTTACGACTGCCTATGTGCACGGCATATTGAAGAACAGCCTTATCGGATGTCAAGTTTGTTTACCAGCTTGACGGGAAAGCCCGCTTTAACATCTTTAGATCCTGGACTTTCCTCCAACAGCCCCGTCTCCTCTTTTTCCGCTCTTGGCTCCGCCCCCTTGGGCAAATTTATCAGCGGGTTACACGTCTTTGTTTACCAGCCTCCTTACCTGTTGTCTTTGTAGGTCTAGACTGCACCTTGCGAAAAGCTCGTCATTGAGAAGCGAGTCACCTGAAAGACCAGCACGCGAACAGCGCACGGTCGGTGCATTTAGCATACTGCTTCGCGCTATACCTCGCAATTCCGACCTTTTTCCCCCCCCTTTACTCCTACCCCACACCAACTTCTCTTCACCACGTCGCATAGCGCACCAACCTAGTTGCATACATTAACCTGGGACAGCCCGCTGATT
The DNA here is from genome assembly GCA_004794655.1 of Marisa cornuarietis. NCBI lineage: Eukaryota > Metazoa > Mollusca > Gastropoda > Architaenioglossa > Ampullariidae > Marisa > Marisa cornuarietis. Next base: position 3,253,335 of record SMMW01000617.1, on the reverse strand, counting down.
GGTTGAGCGAAAAGAATAGAAGGTCACGTCACGTGCGCCCCTGAGATCGTCGTCACAACTCGTAGTAAATATGTGAGGTCACGGCACAAGGTCACTCTAACTTCGCATAGTTTATTGCCGATCTCGCCGGCTCGCTTTAGGGCGTGTCTCCCTGCGAGGAAAGCGCGCGCACTTTTTTTTTTTTTTTTTTTTTGACGGTAGTACGCTGTGCGAATATAAAGACTTCCCCCCCCCCGCGTGCCAGCGAGTATTTACAAATTTACGTATTGTGCGGTTGTACACTGGGGCCCCTGGTTGCCTGGCCATCATCTGCTTGTCTCCAGGATGACTGTTCTGGTATTCGACGAAACGTCGTCTGCTACAGGAGTATCAGTGATGGACAAATCTCAAGTTCGAAAGAATTTGTCGGGAGAAAGTGAATTCAAAACTTTAACGGAATCTGCGCTTTGGACGAAGTGTTTGGTGAGTGAGGAACACGGAGGAAGATCTTTCTTGTGTCTGGAGGATGAGTTTTCGGAAAAATTACATTGTAGTGGGAATGGAGCTGACAGTGTGAGAATCGATCACCCGTACGCGTTAACAAACGTTAACGAACGTTCTGACTTGGCTTCTCTGATGGGTGAGTTACTCTCATCTCACTCCCTCTCGTTCCTTTTAAACTCATTCTCGCGCGGAAACTTTTAAGTGATGATTTTACGTGAAGTCATTACAAGTGAAGTGATGTTTGAAAACATACTAAACATATTAGAACGATGAAGCTGCAGATACGGAACAGCTTCGATATGTACTGAGGAAAGACTACTTTCTATGTTAGGAGTTAGGAGGGACAGGCGCGGACACACACACAAACACGCTTGCGCGTCAATGTAATATTTGTACACATGGAAGATCTAGCATCTGTAGTCGTTAGGTAATACTGTAATCGTATTATCACTGGTTAAGGTTTTAATGACGACCATGCCCACACATAGAAGTTGTAAAGAAAAATTATTCATAAACTGAAGACATTAATGACGTTTACAACTGCATGGCTGTCAATGGGGAATGTTGTTGATTAAGGCGATTTATCAATACGGCTATGAAAGCGGTGCGTGAAAGGAAAGGGGGAAGAAATTAGGTTGATAAGTTGCCCAGCAGCACAGCTCAAAGTCTTACACTGAAGACCTACCTACACTGCTTGGGCGTTGAAGCCGGTCTGTCATTTCAATCTCCACCTCTCATGGGAACGCCACAACGGCAAATCACTTGACAATCTTTCGGAACGCGAGAGGTCAGAACAGACCGAGCTCCGGGGTGGTGGTGGTAGTCGTGGTGGGAGATGATGGTGGGGTTTGTGTGTGGTGGTGGTGGTGGGGGGGAGGAGTTAAAGCTGCTTCCATGTCGATATCACTCGCTGTGCGGAGGGCATCTGCGTCAATTTCATTGCACTTCACTTGCGAGCCTCTGTTGGCTGTAGTGTATCTTTCGGGACAGTAGCCGATAGCAGATATATCTCCACGACTTCACTATCTATATCTCTTCAATAGCTGTTGTCATTAATCACAGTGACACTTAAATTGCTTATTTTTAACAATAGCTAAAAATAGCAGAAAGCATTTTTACTACAACATACATTTCCGCATACGTCTGCTCGCATGTGCTTGTGGTTCGAGATGTTTCTGCCACGTGTAGTTGAAGAAGATACGAGATTCAGGATGGTCAAGAGGTGCTTATTACTATCTAATCCATAAGCAGGTTTAGTATACTGATAGTCAACACAAGAATAGGGATCAGAGGATCAGAGGCTAGATAAAACCTTGGGTTGGGGATAAGGAGAATAATCGTCTGGATGGATTTCATTTCCCAGAGGTTCGTGACCCGTTCAGATGCTAAAGGCTCTCGATTAGTGCGTATTCACCGGCATCGGCTGTACAGTTGATTTTGTATGTAGCACAATAGAAGAGAGGAGAGATAGAAATAGTCGACGAAGTCTAGAAAGCACGAAGTTGTAGATTTGCCACTGCGAACTCTCTCAGTTACAAAGGTCATTGGCATTTTAATGTCGCGTCTCGTCGCTGGCATGGCCTTCTTAACCAGACAGATAATGTCGAATATATATCTACGTTCAGTGATTGTTTAAATTAAAAAAAAATACTTAGCATAGTTACAAGGTCGACAGTATTTCTGGGTAAGAAAGATCCCCATCACGTGCAGACAGCATCCGGGCTGTTGAGAAGGATGACACGACTGGAACACAAGATCTGCTCTCTTATCGTCGAGTGATGGACTGTAGGCCGTCTAGGTAAAACAAAGGTCAAACGTCTGCTAGCTTGAAACCGGAAGTAGCATCTTACTGTCATGACCTTTGGGGAGCGAGACGAAGACCAGTCGGCGCAGGCTTCGCTCTTGATCTAGCATCTCGATCTTTCCCCAGTGTATCTCTTGCCAGCCGTCACTTGTCAGTAAACTCGGAAACTTCGGCTCATTGAGTCGATGGGGTCCAGGGATGATGTGCATGAGCGAGCTTAAATTTCTGAACTGTAAGTGCGACCCAGCTAAGCTCGTGGTTAGCGAGAATCGACGCCGGTGTGCACGAGTACGCTTTACTGTTTACTGAAGAAATGTTCAGGACTGTTTAGGTAAGAAAGTCAATAAGAACCAGTGCAGTCCCGCTAATTAGAACCCCCTTCCCCACATTTCCCCCATCTGTCTCTACACCACCTCAATTTATTCCCTCTCCTTCCTGTGGGCGTCAGGCTTGCGGTTTGTGTAAAAAGTCCATGCTAATTTACAATCCACGCCGTAGCAAAATTTACAACGAAAGATCTTTCAGAAAATGCAGAGAATTTTGAACAAAAAGAAGTTTGCGAGATAAAACGAAGGGCTAACTAGACATTTCACGACGGATGATCAGGAATTAGGGTTGAGGATTAGGTGGCGTGACTGAGAGCGCCTTGGACGTGAGGGCGTTGAAGCACGCATCTGTCTGCACGCTCTTGGAGCTGTTCGTGACAACCCGTCACGAACAGCTTTTTCTTTCACGGAAAAGAAGCGAGCTGTGAGCGCCAAGGTGGAAATAAAAGTTGTCTCCTTACCTTTTGTTTTTGGAAATTGCGGAGTGACGTGTTAGAGACACAGCTTTTTTCTCGGGGCTAGTTTTGTGTGAGGCCGGTGCTTCTCCAACCCTCTGTGGAGTCGGGTACCCGCTCCCGACAGCTATGGGAAATTTTCTGCGCACCTCTCGGGTCGGACACGATGCTCTCACCACTCACCTATTCCCAGTCACCTTCGTTTAGGGTATTTATAAGAAAGGCCGTATTAGTTACTGAAGGTGTTAAAAGAGTGTAAAAGAGTGAAGTTATGCACACGGTCCCAGGTCTCGATCGCAAGAGGAAGAAGGGGAAGGGGGGGTCAGTTCTCCTGTAATTCCAGCGTTCCAATAAGTTGTCATCAAAGGGTTGTCGCCCCAAATGACGATTGCGTCAGCGGTGTTAAAGAGGAAACTTGTCTTGCCAGATAAAAGTGTTAGCGGTAGTTAGTGACAGGTCCTGGCTTAGAAGCAAGATGATATATTACACTCGCGGCAGCAGATGATGAAGAAGGTCGTAGGGGGGGGGGGGCGAGAGTCTAGATGCTAGGGAATACTAGGGAAGATAAAACGTGATTGGGGCCACCTCGCTGGGCCAAGGGTCAAGCGGAGCACAGTCATTTAAAGAGGATATAAACGATTGGTGGTAATAGAGATGTAGAAAAACCATGCCGTTTCAACGACAACTTTCTTACGCCACACACACACACGCACACGCTCGCATTCATAGACACGAGGGCACAAAATTGCACTTTGTGTGTGTGTGTGTGTGTGTGTTCATCTCCTTGATCACTCCTCTAAAAGAGAGAGAGACGATTATCACCTTGGAAACGGTCTGAAATACGTTAGTAACCAATGCAATCTACAATCAATAACATGAGAACTTTTATTTCGATGTTAGAAAAGAAGAAAAGAAAATATAAGCCTTTTACCTTTCTTGACAAGAACAGCAACAACAAAATGATTAGTAGTGTAGGTTTAGAAAAAGGTGAAAAAGCCGCAAAACTTGTTCTGCGGGCTTGCGCTCACAATAGAAGCCCAGTTCTATAATCTCGGGGCGTTTCCAAAGATGGGTTTCACGTGAAAAGGTCAGGGGGCGAAAAAAATCAGGGTGAACAAGCTTTTCAGGGTGTCCCGTGAAGCGGCGCGCTCAAAGGCCTATGACAGTATGACCTGCGAGTAGGAGGGTGTTCCCACGACGATGTGGGGTTGGGAGAGGGGCACTCACTTGACAAAAATGCGGTTTGGCGAGATGCCTCTAGTCGGGGAACGAAATGTTTTCAAACAGAAAGGGTGGAACCAAGTGCACATACGGGTAGCTTCAATGAGCCCGTTAAAATGGAACCAAAGCTTGCTTGTCAAATCCAGTTCTATTCGCGCAGTTCCCCCATTATACTTGGCGGCAGTGACTATTCATCGCCTTCTTTAGGAATAATGTTTGAGCTTTTTCATCTCAATATCTGTTAATATATATTGAGAAAAGTGTAAATGTACTGATGTATACGAGGCACAAACAGCTATTGACGACATCAGTCAGAATTAGAATGAGATTTTTTTTTAAAGTCTCGGGCTTCTTTCTTCCTGTAACACCTTTGCCACGAAGAAGCACCACGACCTTTGCGGACTCGCATCCCAACGCCCTCTCACGCTATCAACTTTTCTTACATTTCATTTTTTTTTTCAAAGCTTGAAGTCTTTTTTTTAAGGAAGTTCATCATCTGAAAACGATTATTTTACATTCCTTCTTTGTTGCTTCTTTCCATCTTTCCTTTCCTCAGTCTCTGGTTTGCCATGAGATAGCCTTAGTTGCTGACTTGGCATAAAACAATTGACTAACTCAGTCTCTCGTTCTTCTTTTTCCTTTGGCTTTAAGTGCTTCTGGTTTTTTTTCCACTCCTATTTTTCTGTCCTTTTTGACTGCCTTACTTTTATTATCCTATTTGTTCAGCTTTTCCCCCCTCTCATAGTTCTTTCGCTTTTTTTAAGGGGGGGGGGGTTGCCTTGTTGACCTTTGACATTAACCTAGGTAAGTAATAACAAAATGAAGGCCAGAAGACGCAGACGGCAACCCTAGACAGTTTTTTTTTTTTTTTTGATAGAGAGAGAGATTGAGAGGGAGTGGCAAGCATAGACTCAACGACCGATACTTGATGAGACCGAAGACAGTTGTGAATGGAACAGAGTTGATTCAAGGAGATTTATAATAATGTCTTGGGAAGTCGAATTATTTATTTACACTCTTGAGCTAAAAGCACTTGAAAATAAAATAATTCTTTTCCTGCCCTCAGACTTGTTCGCGTTCAGACACAATAAACCACTCCGCGACAGTAAAGGGCATTGCCTTGTAAAATGTTTGTCACAACCACCTTTGAGTTATTTTTACAGCCGTGCGCCTTCTTCACCTTTGCAGTCCCTGGGGTCAGCTGCACAACACATTTCTAATGTTAAACTCTTTTAGGCCTTAAATCTGTTTTATCAGTTTTATAGACGCACAGTGCAGAACACAATTTTACCACTTTTTAAACTAAAATTGTTTTAACGCTAAAACTGATTTTATCGTCCGCACATTTTTCATATGCGTTTGTGCAACACATCTAAATCGCACAGGAGAGCAATTTTTCAAACGTTTCTAAATTTGCTGCATTAGAACAGTTTGAAGTTTAAATAAACATGTGCAACTAGCCCCTTCAAAGCTCACAGATAAGAATGTAGGGCGACGTTTTGAATCACTCAAAAGCGGATTTTCCCCCAGCCTATAGGCATCTTTGATTTGTCAATCCGTAAAACATTTACAATTAAATAAGAGGGAGGGACTGGTTATTTCATCAATGCAGGCCAGGGAAAGGGGGACTGAAGGACGGCATACATCGGTGACACCCTTTTTGCCTACAGCAGAAAAGAGCACTCGAACTTCAGTACTTTTGGGGTGTGTGTGTGTGTGTAAATCGACCACATCAAACGACCTAGCTATGACAAAGTACAGAATGTGGATGCACACAGGACAATGGTTTCTCTCAAATATTTTGTATGAGTATGGGTGTGTTTTTGCATCCCGGTTTGACGAATATGTTATTGAGTGTGGGTGTGTGTTTGTTTTATTGTTTAACGCGATGTACTACGTCAGAGGCGAGATGATGCATGCTGCAGCTGCATCACCTGATGGCCTATCCTTTCTCTCGTTTGGAGTTCGGTAAGGAGAGAAGAGGGGAGTTGTGACGACAGGTGTGGGAGGGACAAGTTGAGGCGACTCTTTGTCTCCGGACATAGGCTCAACAGTGACAAGTGTACGGTAGACCTTGCGGCATTTGACAAGCCCTCGCACAGCAGACAACCCAAGGCACTTACATCCGTATCAGTGGAACAAAACGCCAGTAAAAAAACTCGACACTTACAAACACACAGCAGGACGTAACTTGACGCCACTTTCCGCGTGACTGCATCCTGTTAGTTTGTCTTGTTTTTCTCCCTGCGGGGCTTGGGGGAGGAGGAGAAGGTGCTGGGAGGGGGAGGGCGAGGTTAAGAAGAAGAAAATCGAATCAGGATAAAAGAAAGACAAAACTAACATTTCCGCTAGTACTGTCTCTAGTGCTTTGAAGTACAGTACTTTCCGATAGCGTGTTTACTGCTAGAGCTACATCCACGCTTTGTAAGTGTTTCTCGGTGATTACAAGGCTACTAGCCTGTGCCAGCAGCCCAGCACTACCGCAGTTTTCGTGATCGTGCAAAAGAAGCTGACGAGAGCGTGCACGTGCATGTTTGTGTTGCGTGTGGGCGTGAGCATGCGTGTTCAAGCCCTGCGCGTGCATGCATGAAGGGTTGGGCACGTGCCTGGCGGTGGCTGCCTTGCCTCGTTAGCCAGCAAGTGCGAAGTCTTTGAAGTGGTTGCGCTCGAACTAAGCCAGTTCGGTGCGCTTCAATTGATCATGAAGATTTAAGCAGCTGCAGGCATCGTTTTCTCACTGAAATCCCAGCTAGGCGTCTCCGTTTCCACTGCAAACAAAGTTGTTGCAATGTCTTGCATTGTTGGCTGGCATCACCAGACCTGTTTTCCTGTTGATGAGAGAGGCGATAAGGGTGAAGATCTGTGACAGTTAATCCATTGTTTATCATCCCTGTTCTCACGGGAAATATTTACGTGCATCTGAAATGGCTCGTGTTTTTTAGGGGATGCACTCAGAGAGGGGCGTAATTACAGGAAGTCATTTCCTCCATGTTGGCTGTAAATTAGAGGAAGACAGGATTCTAAGAGATCCGCTTCAGTAATTACATGACTCAGAAGAAGGCACAGCGGCTTTAATAATAGATAATTTGTTTTGCTTCCTTGTCAGCCGTGCAGGCACAGTAAATTGCAGTTTCGTCTGCCGTCGGGTGCATTTTTGAATATATCGACCTAAAGCTTCTTTTCATTATAGTCAATAAATTGAATATCTAAATTATATTCTAAGTATATATTCTATAAATCAATGTAAATCTTAAAGTATTTTTCGACCGATCTTTCGGATGTCGCCAAGCGTCATTAGGTTACACGACAACTTCAGGCAGTCGTTGAAATCTTAATGATCTTCACGCCTCATTGTTGTTTTTTTCATGTCGCAGAAACGTGCGAGCTAGATGCTGACTTCATAAAGGAGGCCGTCAACGACAAGGAAAGCTTCCAGCACTTTCTGGACGACGTGATCAACGACTACGACGTGCCGGCCGACGACATCGTGCTGGGATTCCTCGACGAAAGTGTTAGCGGGCACCGAGTGTCGGCCAAGTCGCCCTATCAGCCAGCGCCGTCGCTCAACTCCTGCATCTTTTCCACGGCCGGTTCCACGGAGACCAAGCTCTGCGCTAGCGTATCTTCCTCCGTCCCGACAACCACCTGCTCCTCCCAGTGGCTGAAACAGGCCGGACTCTTCCGGACAACCTTCTCGGTGGCGGCGACAGCGACTGTAACCTCTTCGTCTAGAACCTCCTCTTCGTCTTCCTTCTCGTCCACGATGTCCTTGGCCACTGAGAAGAAGAGCGACATGGAAGATTCTCGCCTGGACAAAAACATAGATGACACTGCAGTGACAGTCAGTCTCAGTGCCGACGACGACAAATTCGACTGGTCGGTGGCGTCATCTTTGGTGCCAGACGCCGCCGAGCTGAAGGCAACGATAGACGATAACAACAACGTTTTCGCTGGGGAACAGAAAGAAATCTGTGGGGACTGTCTGTCGGTGTCGCTTTCTCACCAAATTTCCAACGGCGTGTGTCTCTTATGCTCCGCCGCCAGACTGATGAAGGCCAAGGAGAGCTGCAGTTGCCAGGGGCCAGACTACTTCAGCTCCGGTCCGCTCCGTCTGGGGATCCCTGACCTACCGCCGGGTAACCCTTCATCAGCCGGCGGAAAGAGAAAAAGTGAAGCTGATGACGATGATGGCTCGTGTCCTGAAAAAGACTCTGCCTGGAAGCGAGCGAGACTGGGGGTCGTGTGCAGGGAATTTTCGGAGGGTTCTCCTGTGGAATTCTCCACCGCGGGGGGCTCACAAACTAGAGGGGTGCTTGATCATGTCACGGCGTCCTCCACCCAAGACTGCCAAGAGCCCCCCAAACCGGAGGAAGAAAAATCCGCGGAGAGCAATAAAGAGCACCTGCTGGACATTCTTTCGCTTTTCCACCCGGACAATCTGGCCTCGGAAGATTCCGTGCCGCTCATGATCGAGCAACGTTTTCTGTGAAGTCTTCGTGGAACTGTTTGCCACGAAATTTCCTCCTTTCTATTCTCCCAACCACTCTAGATCTGTCCTCCCTTTTGTTGAGATTGTTTTGGCTGTGATATTTCCGTGATATACGTCCACATACGAACTACGATTTTTCAGGGGCAAGTGTTAATAATGACATTCTCGCCTTCTCTTACCAGTCTCTCTCTCTCTCTCTTTCGCGCTCTTTCACTCTCACCTCACTCTATCGTTCTCGCTCTGACACACACGCACACAAAAGAAGAGAATCAGGGACCTCAAGAGAACTGACTAGGGGAAAAGTAATTTTGTCTCCCTTTTGCTCTCCGGCCATAAAATCTGACTGGACAATCCCCACCACCATCGTGAATTATGGGAAGTGGGAAATTGGCATGGTTTTTTTTCTTGGGGGGGGGGGGTTGTTGGTGGGGGTTGGAAGTGAGTAGGCTACTGTTTGCATCGGCTGTGAACTTGCGTGCTCGTATAACGTCACCAACAAAATAGGCTGGCGATATATTTTGTAGAAAACAAAAGGCCTGCTTTTGGTTGTGTGATATTTGACTGCATACCAGTGTCTTTGGTATTATTCACTGTGCATCTTTGATATCAAATGCCTTTTGTTTTTTTTTGTAAGGTTTGTGTTATTTGGATTTGACTACATTGTTACCTAATTTGCTGCCTAAAAGCTTGTTCTGCTTCCCCTTGTAAGGGCAGAGAGAACGCGGCGTGCTTACTCGTTTATATTTTCAGTGGGAACATTAAAGAACTTCTTTAAAGTGCTTGCAATATCAAAGCAGCCATCGACATTGTCTTCGCTGTACACTTGCTTGCTGCGTCTGATTTCGGGCCGCAGTCATTACAAGAGGTTTCTACTACTTTTACACACACACAAACCGACACACACGCGCGCGCGCGTACGTGTTCTGATGTGGTCTGCAAACACTATTGTCTTAAAACCGTTTACAGCACAGGGTAATCATTTAGATAAGCGATGGTACTGGATGCATACAGCGAGTTAAGCTTGTATATTCATGATGTGCCACACCGTAATGCAAACGTATAAACACACTTGCACAGCTCTCTCACACACACACATACTCACTGCTAATATGCGCGCTCTCGATTAGACATCCGATCACCTCAAACATATTAATGTGCTGATGACAAATCTTTAAATGGGTGGCTGGAGGAAAGAGATTGATATGTCTCTTCACGTACCGACGTCCCGACCCGTCTCTCTCTTGCCTTCCCTCAACTTGACACGGAAGTTATTTCGCTCGGCGAGGCTAGCAGGCCCACCCATATACCACCCCACCCTCCACCCTTCTTAAAGGCGCTTCTCGAAAGACGGGAGGATGGAGGTTCCGTGACCTTTCATCTCTTACAGGCTACCAGACAGGTAGAAGTACAGAGACCACTCTATATGACACTCGAATCTGTGGAGCAGACGACGTCTCAAGCGGAACTTGCGCAGTTCCCCATGCGCGCGTAGCTAAGGAAGTATTTTGCCCAACGACAAAAACTAAAGAAACAGCTCGACGTCACTGATGGGGCTGAAAGTACAGTAGTTAATATCAGCACCACCACCACCACCACTACCCATTCCCCAAACACAAACATACACATTATCACTGCCCTCATATCTGTATGTCCTAATCAACTTCGTGGGGAGGCAATTGTCACTGGGGTACACGATTAGTCGCCCCATAAAGAATTCTTAACGTCTTTGTCTATTGCAGGGTAAAATGGAGACCGGGGACGAGATAAGGGTGTTGCCTAGTGTAAAGGTATTGGGCACTTTAAGCTAGTGTCAGGTGGTTGCTTATGCCCCACGCCTGTCGGTGCGTGGTTTTTTTGTCGGCCCAGTGCCGACATAAACGAACTCCCGGGGCTTTTGGTGGGTTCATTCCAGACATGGGATAGCTAAGTCTAGAAGAGTTACTAAGTCTGTAAGAATTGCTTTGTAAATTTTTTTTGCTAGAGCAAGAAGTACGGAGGTTGTAAGTTTCCAGCCTTTACCCCACCCCTTCTAATAAAAGAAAGGTTTTATCCTCAAGGGGTGGATTGGGGTAATTAGGCTATCGACGACAATTTTCTATGCTTATTCGCCTATCGCAGTTGATTGTAAGTTGGATGTTCAATTGTAGAAAGATAGTGCGTGATATATATATATATATATATTATAACCCCGAGCGAGAGAGTTACTGCAGTCTGCTCCTTAGAGCACTCATCAGCGGACGTGCATGATCGACTTACGTTACCCCTAGCTTCGCTGAAGCAGCAGACGAAAGTCGGACTTTACCCCGGCACACTAGAGTTCTCGACCTTAGTGACTGTCTCGTACACTCTAATCACAACCCTCATCATTACCTGCCCTGCGTGTCGAGTTTGACCCCGGCTGATCGACTTTGTACTTTTTTTTTGTACAAGTGAACGTCACTCAATCCTTCACGCGAATCCTGTGACTGGCAAGCACGCCACAGACGATATAACTGTTCCCTACACTAATGATAACAGCTTACTAGTGAATGCTCTTCAATCATTTTAAAGGTGATTTTTTAAGGGGTGGGGATGGAGAAGGGGTATTGGGGTCGAGTTATGATCATTTACAATATCCATTTTGCGTTTTGGATCAAAATTTCATCACTCAGTTTTCAGTGACGAGTAAGTCAGAGGGTATTTAAACCGGAAGGAAAATTATGCTTTGGCCTCGTTCTAGAAGTTAATGTGGTTTGGGAAGTGGGGTGGGGAATTTCGTCTGCTAGCAGTCCAGAGATGTACGTCCACGAACAGGGTGGGGGTTTCTGCGTAATAAGATGGAAAGCAATAGAGACAAACATTTTCGGTGATAATTTTGGAAAACGGACAAGCCTTATGAAGCATTATGGTGTTAGCTGTCCAACGATAAGATACATCCGCAGATCGAGGTAATGAACGGTACCTGTAATGTGATTTTGTGTTAGACGCGAACATAAACAGAATTGTAAGTGGTACTGCCTTTCGCTTTGTGATCTCGACACCCAGAGAAAGCTCTTCAGCCGCAGGAATGCTGCTTAAACGCACTTCTCCCGATGTCCTCGTAAACCCTCCGTAAAAGCGAAAGTACTGCTCACCTTCGCAAGCTCTCAGCAGTTCTTGAGTATGACTTTTTAGGCGTTTCCATAGCGCAGTGTGGCGCTGAAGGCGTTGTTGTCGATCTTTGTTCAAACCCCACTGAGATGGTAGTTAGGTGATTCCTAAGAGTGTTTAGGTGTGTGTTTTGAGACGTTTCGCTTATCAGTGCGAGTCCAAGTAGCATGTTCGGCGTTCCCCAAAAGCCTACTGAAAACATAGACACACAAAGTATGTGTACAATAAAGATTCAATAATCAGGTTTTACTGACGTAATCTGTGTAAGTCGACAGAGCTGTCTGTAAGCCTGTATGTTATTCGAAGCTAAACATTGATTTAAGCTGTTTGGGTATATGACATGTTCAACAGAGCCGTATTTGTGGTTGGAAGACAATATCCATATCAACAGGTTACTATGAAAGCACGCAAAAAATAAAAATAAGAGAAACTTTTTTATTTGTTTTTTTCCTTGTACTGGTAGAGGGTGAGAGAGTGAATGAAACTGTGTGTGTGCATGCTAATAAATTTAAGTTACACCAGTGGGACTAAGTGACTACTTATACTGTTCTGCATGTCAAAAGATAAAAGACACAAAGCTTTTTTTTATATAAATTGACGAACTTTTACCACTTTTTTTTTTTTTTTTTGCAAGACGAGGTGCACGCACTTCATAACCTTGGGCGCCATGTCACACGAACATTCAAAGTGCTTAAAACGGTGGTGTTTAAAGATTTGTCTCTCCGCTTTGCCATAACGATTTTACAATTGCAATTTACCGATTGTCTGGATTCGAATAGCCAATAGTGCTTTAATTAAGTCGAAATGTCTCTCAGAACCACTGTGCGCTTTTAATGTCCTTGTGTGAATCGCTAGTCGATGATCTTGCCTCTGCATGCACTTAGGGACTGCTTAATGACAACAAATGGGCAGTCGATTTGGGACCGTCTGCACAGTGCGTCACTAGTCTAAACTGTATGTTAGCTGATCTTTATTAGCTAGCACTTGGTCTTAGGTCGGAGATCCCCTACACACAGGCTGCTTCTAGCCAGCTGTCCTGCACAAAACAAAAGGCGCTTAGGTGGGTTCCACCTAGCAAACCCGCTCGAGGACAACAGAACTCTTTCGCGCATTTATGGTTTACACCAGGGGTAGCCAACACGTTGTCCGCGGGCACCTGGTTGCACGCACGGACCATGTGTGTCGCCCGCGTCATCATTGAAGGTGAACTGTACAGCTTTGTTATACTCAGTAAGTTTTGTCAAACAAGTAGTTCCTTGTATTGCTCAGTATTCTTGAAGTAGCTCTCAGTTTCAAAAAGGTTGGTGATCCCTGGTTGACACCCTGTGCCTGCACCTTAGACATGTAGAACACATGTGTGTGTGACAAACTATGAAATTTTTACAAAAGATACTACGGACATGAAACATAAAACATACAGTATCTAACTAGTTAATGCATTTCAAAACACAAACATTTTCATTAGACTTTAAAAGTTCGTCAGAAAAAACGAACTTGCAACGTTCACGTTGAAAGCCACTATTATTATGAAGACTTTAAAAACGCTATTATTTTTATAACAGCTTCAACAAAACCAGTCACCAGCTAAGCTGTTAGAATTGCTGCTTTTTCATTGGAAACTATACAAGAACAAATTAAAAGACGGTGTGCGCATGCGTCACAGGTCGGTGCAAAAAAAAAATAAAATAAATAAAAGATAATAATAAAGACGCGTCCTGCAAAGGACAGTAGAAGGCTACGCTGGGTCTTGCGCTGATCGATAGAACGACACCGTTGTCTTGGCACGGTTGCTGTACAGAGAATGATGAATGTCTGGTTGTGTACAAGGCGCATCAATACGCGGTCTGCGTATTTCTGTCATGTCAATAACAGTATTAAGAGAAAATACACAAAAATCCTGCACTTAAAGCGCATACAAACATAAGCAGGAAACAAGAAATAGGGAAATAAAAGAAAAATTACAGGAAAACAAGCGAACAGCCAGAAGAAAAAAACAACATATGAAAAAAGAGAAAGAATTATTAACGAACAGAAATTCTATAACTTGACGCACGAAAGGAACAATAACAGTTTACGCAGGCATTTATTTTTAATGTTTCTTTTTATTGGCCTTTCATGTTTCAAAGAAAGATCTTATTATTATTTCTCTAGCTCAGAAGAACGAAACCAAGAAACTAAACGAAACAAACAACAGCAAAATTAAAGAAAGAACATGCACACCTTAAACAGCAGTAAAACTGGCAGAAAAGAACCGAAAACTTAGAATGTATAGTCCCCCAGCTTCGCCATGGTGAAACACGCACACTACCTATCTCTTCAAAAACCATCGCAAATTTCGTGAATATATGTCTTCGCCCTCTTGACTTTACAACATATAGCTTTCTTTAGTTTAAAGCTTTGTTGCATAATGTCTTTCACCTTCACATAGGTATGTTTGTTTTGAAGGATAATCTACACATTACCAACAGTGTATCAGTACGCACATACTCTTGTTTATTTGTTTACGATTTGAGCACAGAGGCTGCGTTCTTACGTCACAGGAGTGTGACGCAAGAAATGTTTTCTCGTGACGTCATAGTTGCTGAGTTGTCTGCGTGACGTCATAGTTGCTGGGTTGTCTGCGTGACGTCAGGGGTGGAATCAACAAGCGATAACACTGCACGAGACGTGGGAAACTCAGCGACGTTGCTCGGAGCAATTGAGGCGATGCAAATGTAACCCGTCTGGCCATGTAGCAGTGTAGGAGGCCGACCATTGGGCTTCGCCACTGCGCTCCTCAGAGGTAAAGGACCGGAGTATTTATTGGCCAGTTCTTAAACCTGTTACTAAATGGGGGAAAGGGAAGTTAAGCACGAACTAATGTATGTAAGCTACTAATGTATGTCTTGTGTTTTAGCTCTCATTAAGACTGCAGTAAGTGTCGTGGTTGGTACAGTTTGAAGAACGAAATGGCTAGCAAAGTGTATGATTCCCATACTAAAATGTCAAATATAGACAGGTCTCTCCAGAACAGAAACAGCGTGTCCTGTTTCTGGCCAGTTTCGACTTCATGGAGTTTCTGTGTCAGATCTATCGATCCTTACCTCCCCCCATGTCTTTTAGTGCTCTCCACCTAATACATTTGCATATCATGTGATTTACATCTCTTTCATGTCTTCAGAACCCTCACCCCAAGGGAAAAATGTGTCCCTATTACTTGATCATCATTCCGTTCGTGAGGACAATAATGTGACCCAGTGGAGTCTAAGGAAGAACTCCAGTTTACCTGAACTCTAACAGCCCTGAGCAGTTTACAGAATCAGGTTGCGTGCTCTCCGAATCAATGAATTCTACAATATTCAAAACCGGAATGTCCACTTCTGAGTCTGCTGTGAAAGACAGCCAATCTAGTAGTGACAAAGGGTTTGCTTTAAGAACTTGGATTATTAAAGTAATAGGAGCAACCTACTTGCAAAAGATCACAATGCATGTGTATGGGTCGATAAAATTGTCAAGCAATCATTAACAGCAATAATACTGAAAAACAACTAACAGAAAGTGCATACGTTTCGACCCAAATGTCAGCTCTTGTAAGTATGGTTGAAAATATAAAACCAAAGTCCATAGACTAAAAAAAATAATATTCCACAATACGTTTCCTTGTGTATCTGCATAGTTGGACTGTTTTAAAGTTTTTTAGGAACAGTAGCCCAAGTAACCCTGATCCAAAAAGGTGTTTCAAAATATTGCTCTCATCTCCCCTTACCCCCTTTAGACCTGCACCTTCCCCCAAATAAAGTTACCTAATCCTGTATCTATATGATATGCAAATATTGGTTTCACTTTGACCAGGTCCCTGCACACACTGTTCAAGCCCTGTGTTATCTGTAAAATCCATGCTGGTGAAAGCCATCCTTGAGTTCAGTTCATGCTGGCAGTCCACCCAGTTCGACCATTTTTTGTTCCCTTTCTATGCTGTATTGTTAACTTACTTCATATCTGTACACCATCAACTACTGAAGTGAATTATACCAACGATTCTATGCACCTAAAAGAGAATTAATACCAAATACCATCAATGCGAAAATTTTGCAATCACGGCAGTTAAAAGTGGGTTGGAAGAAATGTGAAAAAAAGAGACAAGCACAACTAATTTTGTTACGTCTCACATGTAACGAAGCAAGTAAAACAGAATCTTTTGAGATGTTGTCATACTCATCCCCCAACTATCCCACCCCTCTAAAAAAGAAACCGTGACAAGCCAAAAAGTATAGCAAAACTAGGCAGCCAAAATACAATCAAGAAAATGACAAAAAATTTCTATAATACCACTGATCCAAAAGAACGGGTGGGCCTTTTCCTTGTTCCATGTTTATTTTCCCTGAGGATATAGCTCCTTGCAGTATAGCCACTTGTCAAGTAGGTTTGCTTATGCTCAAATCGAGATGCAATACAGATGCAGTTCCTGATGAGCGAAAATGCTTATTTGTAACTAAAGCCATAATCCCATTAAGGTGACAAATTTGTTTGCTCACATACACCTTTGATAAAAGGTTTTGCCTGAAGTCATCACTGTTGCCTTCCATCATGCATATTTTACTGAAATCCATTTACACAAAATGAGGTTTTATTTGTGGTTATTCCAAAAAGGCCGCAGATAAAAGCAGTATGGCACTCACTATTTGCTGCTATTGCCACCAGAGTTACAGCTAACTCTTGTCCCACTAAATCACGGTCATTATGGATGTTTTTCATAAACATAGTTAACAACAAAATGGCCCTTTGTCCTTAAGGTCCAGGATTTCTTGGGAGGGTAGCCTAAAGTTTTAATGCGGTCCTCAACATACTCCACCATCCTACAAAAAGGAGGATAAAAAAAACAATTGTCAAGTCTAGGAGGAGGCTTAAGAAGGATCAAACCCAGTTATTTCCTCGATCATTCATGGGCTGTGGCCATGTGGAGTAATGTCCAGTTGCTTCAGATGGAATCCAAACCCCAAGAACACACTTGCTCCATCTTTAACTCTGGTCCAAAGCTACTGCTCAAATAGACACCCAAAAGAATGTCCCTAGGGCAAACATAATACCTGCTTGCTCACTAACTGCTTTAGAAGAGAGTATATCTTTGCTAGGCACTGTTTCAGATTGTTAAGAAGTGAAAAAGGGAACAATAAATCCCTGTTCCATTTCTCGTTCATGTTAAGCATGAGATGCTTGGTGGTTTAACAGCTGCAGTAAATTTCCACTCTGTGAAAATATAGTTCAAATCCATTGGTTAGTAAAACAGGTAACTTAATAACAGCTACTTAGCTTGCTCTGTTACCAAGACATGCGTCCACTCTTTTGCTAATGTGTGTTATTGGTATAATCATAATTAAATTCAGGACAAATGGTCCTAAAAATGTTTTTGATCATGATACAAGTAAGCAAGTGATTAGTTCAAGTTAATGTTGAAAGTCTTTTAAATATGCAACAATCTAGGCAAGTATTATATGTTTGGATCAATGACTTATTTATTTCTATAATCGCTACCTACAGCTACGAGTCTTCTGACCTTAAGACACTCTCGTTTTAATGAATTTCGTTTGTGCTTGTGCACTTGCTGAAAGAGAATGTGAGTGCATGAGTCAATGTTTCAGGTACATAGACTATAGCTACACATTCTTTTTTGTGTAAATATTTGTTTTTGTTTTTACTTTGCTTCAGTAGTTATGCCAACATATGGTACATTGCAAATCATGTATGAGAGGTCACTTGATAAAATGAAACCAACTAATGTGAAATCCTCTGTACAATGTAGTGGTAACATGATCGAGTTCTGTTTGATAAAATTCTGTCACAAACTAATCCCCCAGAAACAGGCTTTGAATTTGTGTTATTAAGTTCTCTATAGACAAATATCAGAGTATTGAAAATTGTATATTCTTGAAACTTTGTTTTGTATCAAATATATCATTTTTTCTTTTCTTACTACATTTACACCAATCAGGCAGGCAGCTAAAATATTTTGTGAAATCTTTCCTTTAGAACAGAAGTTTAAAGTTCATCCTATCAAAATTTCATTAAGCTGTTTTCTTCGTCTAAGATCTGTATACATAAATAAAAAGGTATAATAATGGACAAATAGGCGTAAATTAACGCACAGTGTGAAACAGTAAATTGTAAACTGAATCATTTGCGCGAGGAAGACATCACGATATAAGGGATGCAACTCTTTACCTGACCAGATATAAGGTGCTGAATGGTGGGGAATTTTAATTAACACTACATGTATAGCTTTGCCCTTGCACGACTTATATTTAAGTCATGAGTAAAACTATTATTGCATTCATGATACCACTGGCCTGTAAATCATGTTTTCCATCTTCCACCAGTTCCCTCCTCTCCTCGTCCTTTACATGTCACATCCGGTCTTGATTCGGTCTCATTTTGATGTTACTGTTGTATTTACTCTTTTAGTTCGATATATTTTATTCTGTAAATAATTCTAAGTTATGGGAATACAAAGATGTATCACCGATTGTTTGTTCACAGTTTTAAATCAAACAGAATTTCCCTTTTAGCCCTAACAACCCTAATCTGATTATCTTATATCAAACATTGAGTTACAGTTATCAGTAGTGCCACTAACATTTCGTGGCGTCAATTTTCTAAAATAATTTTTTACTCTTTTTCGAACGAAACAGTTGAAAGAATATAATGCGAGAAACGATAGACCTAAACTGACAAACTTTAATTAATATCAAACTTTTCAGTCCTTAAAATTAAATACTAAGCCCACTTCATCCTTAAGCTATATTAACCTCATCCTTGATAAAAAAAAAAATGTTACAAAGAACGAATTTATCACAAAACTGAAGTCGATTCCATTTGTAATTTGGTTACAAAACTTTCTGCTGGTTTGCACATTTAAAGGTGACGTCATGTCGAAGCGGCAGGAAGTGAGTGAGGATTTGTCTCCCCTCTACTTAGAAACTCAGCAAAAGGCTGAGCTAGTAGCCTCCCATTGAAACTCGTAAGTTTCCGACATGTACGGAAAGAACCGAAAATATCCAAATCGGGTGGACAATGACATGACGTACAAAATTCATCAACACAGATTGACAACAAGGAACCATCGACAAATTTGCTCCGAAATCACTCGAATTCGGAGTCTGTAGTTAGAAAGGCGGTAAGGCATATTTTTATTTTGACTTATTAATCTTTTTTCAGTCGCCTGCAACCGTTTAAGTGTTGGGAAGCGCTCGTTTGAGCCGCAAATAGCGTGTTTGTTTACATCGAACAAGGTCAGGTGGCGCAAGCGCAATGCGTGCCGTATAGCCTGCTTTGCTGTATCAGCTGAGAGAACAGACGACATTTTTTTTTCTTGTCACTTTTTAAGATTCCTTTTCATTTTATCATCTGATTACTTTTTCTCTCCTCCCATTTTCAGTGCTTCTTATTTAAACGAAAGGTCTCGTTGTGAGACAGTGTCCTGCGGACAAAGAGCTTTCTGGCAGCGTGCATGCGAGACCTATTTTCTGGATAATTATCAGATGATCTATTATTTTTCACATCAAGATGAGGAATATGACACGTAACATTCACTCCTTGAGGAACTGTACATTGTATTTTGTTTGCATATACTATCGGTAATGTGTATGGTGACAGCCTGCCGTGATGGAGTGTCTAGGATTAATAAGAATCTTTTGCCGACCTTAACATGCCATCACACACCAACACAAAGGCGACCTGGTCTACCATCGCAGCAGAGACTGTCAACTTAGTTAACCATATCACAGCAATATCCTAATATATCTTTGTGTGCCTTTGCACGTTTTAAAGTAGAGAGCTCTCTGTTATAATTGCATATTGGCAGGGGTTTTTTTTTTTTTTTGCTTGAAAAACAATTTTTTTTTTTTAGATATCTGCAAAGGTAAAGAGAATGCAGCATCAGGGCAAATCAAATTTTCTTCTACTGCTTGTTCATTGAATGACCTAAGTGGTGCTACATTTTCCACAGGCCTTGTTTTCAGTCATGAAATGCATGTTTGAAGTAGCATTTTTAGCATCTGCTGTGGCATAATATTTGACACAAGAAAATTATGTTGATCTTACCGAACTGCAGAAACTATATATATATATATTACTTATCAATGATTTCTTTAGTTTAATATAGCCACTGCAGATGCAGGTATTCCATAACATAAACTATATTGAATGTGTCTTTATTGAAGGATGGTTACAACATGAAAAGAGGAGAAGACATATCAAAACATACTCAAAAATATTACTAGGTACATGTTTTTCTGCTGGAAACTTAGAAACTATATTATTCACATAATAAGGATATAAGGAGCACTGAAATATAATGGGAGCAAGGTAAAACAAATTCACACCCTTAACCCCCAGACTCATTGTTTACATTTCTTTCAAATTCTGAACAATACATTGGCAGCCACTGCTTCATATAACAATAACACTGGATATTATTTTGTTTTCTGTATCTTCCTCAGTAGACACATTCAAAATACTTTGTGCTGCTGTATAGAACTGTTCCCTTGGGAGTAAGACAAAGGGATAGCACTCAGCAGGTAGCTCGTAAAATACCGTGTCACAGTTGCACACATCATAATATGCATTTTTTCTATGTCTTTCTGGCTTTCTTTTTGTTTCAGTCGAAAACACAGAACCCGTATGCCTCAGTGTTTGTGCAATACACATACTAAAGTGAGGGGGCCCGCTGATATGAATAATGAACATATGGTTGGGCACAAGTGAAAACTTCTTGAAGTTGCGGCGCTGTACCATGCTATTTGAGGTTTGCATAGATTTTACAAGCCCTTAGCTTGCCCATTTTCATTTCTTGCATTATTGAGGAGTGTTGGTATGTAAAGCCACACATGCTAGCAGATTTTTTTGTCAGTTTCAAGAATTATTTGACATTTGTTTTCTTTTAGATCCTCACCTGCAATCCAAGTCTCATGTTATCAGATGGGAAAGATAGAACAGCAGACACATATTGTAAGGGGACAAGATTGTGTATGTGATTTTAATATGTAAAGGGTAGGGATAACCCAGTAACTTATCTTTAATGTAGGGTTCTATATGGAAATTATCATCAAGCTGCAAGATGACCTTTAAAAGCATTTCCAAGGCTGTTTTCTTCCCTTCCATTTAACTTGCATACTCCATTTGTGTGTGTGAGAGAGAGAGACAGAGAGAGTGAATGAATCTATTTCCCCCACCAAACTCTCCGATGTTCCATGTTCTGACTGATGGAGGCTTAATGTATGTTGATATTTTCGATTGTACAATCGCTTAAAGTCAGATACATTTTTTATATAAAGAACAGAAACCTAATAAAATACAAATATATACCATTTTAGGGTATTACAGGATGGTGGGAATGATAGTTTAAATTGGTGGATGAGGAAGAAAATATTTTTTAAAAAGCTGAACACTCACAGATGCTTCAGTCTTTGCCTGCTTTATCTTTGCTCATCTCTGCTTGCTGTCAACTTAAATATAATTAGTTGATATATACACTTTGCAGTACACAGGAATTGTAGCATACAGAAATTCTGATGGTTCTGTTATTTACTGTTGCTAAGTGGATTAGCCAGGGATACTAGCTCTAAATCTTTTATTTTCCCTCCTCAAAACCCACAGTTAGTTATCACAGCTAAGCTACTCATCTTGCTTTGGTGTCCATGGTTTGCTGCCATAAAATGTTTATTACAGGCCCATGAATGTGGCAGCAATAAACAGAAAAGCGTAAACTACACAGCCCCTGCCCGTGACTGTTTTGTTTTCAGTTTGATTGATGTACATGCATACTGCTAGTCTAAAGGAATGAATTTATCTCACAGTCAAATATTGGCTGCAGTTGTGCTCTATGAACAAACTGCTATACACATTACATTTAAGGATTGTTACACTCATCAGACATAATGTACTGTTCCCACTGCTTTAGTTAAGGGGAGCATTTTAATTTACCAATGAACACAGTACAAATGTCAGATACTGAATAAAGCCATCTGTAGATTTGGGACTTCAAACTTACTTGCACTCAAGTCTTTCTAAAGCACAGCTGTATTGCCAACAATTGAGATTGGGCAGATCAACTATTTGTAAATAATGAGGATTTTACTGTTGTATTAAGGTAAAATGGTGTTTTCCCCTGTTTGATCATGTTCATTCATAAATCCATTCATTGCATTTTCAACTTTTTAGAAGCATGTTAACGTATTTTGACATAATTTTTTTCTACATTTATATCACTCTTACATGCCTTTTATTCTGTTTGATTAATTTTAGCAACTGTTACATGTTCAGTCTTGTTTAAATTCAGGTGGGAACATACCAAGATACCCATTATTTACATTTTGGGTTTTTTGCAGGGGGAGGGGTACAGGTGATTATCTTTCATTAGATTAGTTTTTAATTTATCAGTGAATGAGAGGCAGACTTGGTAAACACAGGATAGAGTAGAGTACTGGTATTGAGCAAATGAAAATGCTTATGGTGATCACAGCCTGCAGAAAACTGGAAAGCTACCCTCCTCACAGGTGTTTGAGGGGAATGGGGTGGTGAACACAGTTCTAGGCAGAGCAAAGCTTTGCAAACACCAGGAGAGTTGTGATTCACACTACAGCTGCAGCTTTGAGCTAAGCCCCTTCAGTTATTGTGCCCTTGATTGCTTCACTTCAGCAGGACAGCTTTCTTGGAATCATAACTGTACACTTGGTTGCCCATCACTGACACCCCAAGATGACCCTGTCAAGGAAAACAAACATTATCATTTGGTTGCAGGTATGGCATTTAGTATTACAGTAGCTCTTCGCTGTCAACAGATGTAGATTTTGTCCACTGGTTTGCTTCTGTCACTTTGTAATATTTTTAGAAACCTTGTATGTGTGCTTGTGTTGGCATGCATCTCCACATACACAGTCTCTCCAATACTGGGCATTTGCTGTGGTTCACTTTAGTTTCACTAGTCAGTCATATACAAAATAGAGAACAATCATGCAAAAAAAAAGCTTATTAAAAATGCTTGATGCATTTGCTGACTTGAAAAGTAGTGTTGCTTTGCATCAAAAGTAATGGAATGAACAATTTTATGGCTTATTTGAACTTTTATTTTTAAAAAAGTTAATTTCTTTTTACCTTCACAAAAATGCAACAGATAATTGTGACCTTTTTTTTTTTAAGTCTCCAGAATTAAAAGCCAAGCAAGTTTCACAGAATAACTGCCCAGTATTATGGGATTATTTGCATATTGTAATTTTCATTGTGTGCCTTTTCATTATTTCATTTTGGAGAAAGCTTTCTTTTGTTTATCAGATTCTTGTTTGGTGTGAGGATATAGGCAAGAGTGATTACAGAAGATATGGTGGCTTGCTGCCTCATCATGTTTTGCGTTTGAATCACCAGTATTACACTGTTTCATTGGGAATAGTAGATTCAGAAAGTATATCGTCATTTGTTTAGTCATCCATTTACACTTTTGAGCAAGAAAGCAAAATACAATATATCCCCAGTAAATAAGGTTCAAGACTACAACATCATTGTATCATTGGCTGATGAACATGAGACCATTTCATCAAATGCAGTGTTAGAGTTTGCTGCTTTCTACTTTAGTCAAAAACTGTAACAGTAGCTATTTTGTAACTGTTAGAAGTGAAATACAAGCATCACAATATTCACATTTGGTACATGCTAATCCAAGAATGACTGTTGAGAAGCCACACCAAGGTATTTATCCATTTGATTTGAACAAGGATTTCTAATGTGATGGGGGGAAAAAGGTTGACATTTCTGTCCAACAGAATGGGTCTGACTTAGCTTTTTAAGGGGATCTTGTGCTGGCTAGAAGTCTAGAAATGTCTTTTTGCCTAGAGTGTTGCCTATTTCATATTCCTTACATTTTTTGTCAGCATTGTTTAAATTATCACAGCATGGTGTTGCCCATAAAGCCATCACACATGAACTCATTATTCTTTGAATTTAAAAAAAAAACTTTAGTCCTCATTCAGATATGCTTGCACTGCCCAGCCTTCAATCATTGTCTTGTAATTCTGTTCTCCTCTCATAAATGAGCATCAGATCTAGAGGCTGCTAACATTGAATTATCGGCAATTATTGCAACTATTATTTTTAATTATATTACTAACCATAAAGTCAATAATCCAAGAAAACGGAATACTATAAAAAGGCACTTTAATGCTGTGGTGGGATTTTTGATTACACATTTTTGTGCAGTCTTTGGTAAACTGGGAAACTTAATACACTTTTAAAACTGTATAGTAACAGAACTGGTAACAAATACTATTGAAGTTGCATAAGCTACAGTAGTTAGTAGTTGGTAAGAGCTGAGAATTTAGGGAGCAGTGTTCACACAAAAATTGGAAAAGAACAGACAGCTTTTCAAAAAGTTATTCATTAATCAGCAGTGAAGATCAATCAAATCTGGCAAAGGTTGTTCTGTCCTAGAATGAAAATACTTGCAGGTTGCTTAGCCATGGCTGTACTTGTAAGAATAAGCTTTTTGATCTTCGATCATCTTACACATTCTGATTTTTATAATAGTTAAAAAGCACATGTAACATTAGTTCTAAACCTAAAAAGGTTCAAAGTAGAAACTATAATTCAAATCAAATAATAATTGAGCATAAGAATTCTAATATTACATATTTGTTTGTTTCAGGGCAGCATGAGCATGCCTAACCAGGGTGCACGCCAGCTTTTTCTCTATGATCATGGCCGTCCCCACTGGTCTCAGGGTGGACCTCTGTTCTACCCAGACCGTCGCATGCCGCCTCCACCACCAGGACCTCATGGGCCTAGTGCCCCACATCCACACCCTATGAGCAACCATTTCCAGAACCAGCCCTTCCCAGGGCAAGGGCCTGGAGCTGGTCCTGCCCCCCAGTGGGTGCGTGGACCGCTGATGGGTGGCCCACCCCCAGGACCTGGGCCTCATCCGCATCCAGGTGGACCTCCCAATCACCAGCAACAGCTGGATGGCTTTGGCTTCAACTTGCCCTGGAACATGGCCAATAACAATCACCATTACCATCGTCATAACAACCGCAACTTCAACCACCGAGACAATAATCACCGAAATCACAATGGTCGAGTTGGAGGAAATGGTGGTGGAGGGCAAGGTAGCAATCGCAATGAGAATGGAGAGCAGAGGTACTTATGCTGCAAATGCGGGGACTATCTTCAGAACTCCAATGAGTCTGGCGTACATCTTTGCGATGCAAACGTCCCTAACAATCAACAGCAGCCATCTGCCAGTCGGGAACGCGAACTTTCTAGTGAAGAGATCCAGAGTCGCTTAGGTTTGTTTCATTTATTAATTAGTAAGAGGGTTTTTTTTTTAAGTCAGTTTGCTTATTAACCAAATTGTTGTTGTTTCTTATCAGTTAATTTTTGCTCCTTTTTCTTGTTTTGCATATCTCCCCCTGCTTTTGTTAAAGTTACTGACAATATTTCTGAAAAGTAAAGGCAAAAACTTACTAGCATTGCACAAGTCATTAACTAATTATAAGAAGCATGATGCTTAGTAAATACTTGGTAATTAAGGCCCTGCTTGTAAGGTAGAATGCAAGTTAACCTCCAGAAAAAAGAAAATTTAATCAACCGTTTTCTTTCAAACTTGGATTGATATGGTTGGATCCTATAATTTGGAAAAAATACTCTACGTGTCACCAAAAGTTTTGGTTAGGATTATGAATGAGTTAGAATTGTATGCTAGTCAATGATTTTCAGAGTAGGGTTAGATTTAGAAATTTATATTTCAAAAGTTTTTCTTCCACCAAGTCAGAACCAACGTTTGTCAAAAGCAGGAAAAAAATGGGATGTGTAGTTTATAAGTCTAAAGAAAAAAGGAGATAGGATGAGTACAAGTACTTCATTTATTATGTTGGTGTATCATAACAGTTTTGGCCAGTTCAGACTGTAGGTTGCTCTTTTTCACTTTCAACCATAGCAAGAAGGTTTTTCAAAAGTTTTACTACTTCTAAAGTATACAATAAATGATATCTGCTACCTACCATGAGAAAATTGTTTAATTAAACATTTAATTTCAATTTAAAGTAAAAATACTGTACTTGAAATCCAAATAATTGGTATTTACTAATTATTCTGATGGTTTAAAATTGCTACTTTTTATTAAGAGACCAGGGAACTAAAACATTTTCATGTCATGCTTGTTGTTTCCCTTTCATCATTCAACACACAATGTATACACAATTATCCATTTGTTTTCATTGTTCTGCACATACACTTAAGGAAATGCATAAAGCTTACATTTTGAAACTTGTTAAACATCAAAACTACCCAAAATCTGAAGAAAGGTAAAATTTTGCCTGAAATTTATTTTTACCAAAATAATGGATGTCCACAGGTAAAAATAAAGGGGACTTTAGAATTTGTAGTCTAATTGGTTTGCCAGCTTCAGAATCCAGCAGCCTCTACTGAAACTAGCTTACACTTTGAGAGCTTTATTATGCAAAAAGTTTTGAAATTCTGCCCACTAAGACTGTGCATTTGGCAAGAACAAAGGTACCTTGACTAAGGTGATGACTTAGTCAGCAAATGGGGTGTGAGGATAAATGACAAGCATGTGCTTAAAAGTAAGCAGTCAAATGAGATATCATGATTGAGTTTTTAATGCTTTTATTAGATTCTTCATTGGTGCAGAACTGAGCTTTATCAGAAACCATTTTTGGCTAAATCAGACCTTTTTTTTCACCTTGTTGTTGACATTCTTATCATCACATACATCATATACAGAATGAGCAAGTAGTTTCACTTTTCTCTGTCTATGCAGTCTAAAACTCTGTTGTTTTGCTATCTGGTGCACAGTTTTTGCTGTACAAACAAATTTTGGTTAAATTCTGCTTTTATTATATGTATGTTTGTGTGTGTGTGTGTGTGTGTGTTTTCTTGGGAGCTAAGAACTTTTTCTGTCTGGCTGGTTTAAAATGAATTATACTTTGCATATACTATGATTAAATAAATATGTTGTTAAAAGAGAGATTTGTTTTCTAAAGATTTTTGTGTAAAAAACCTCTATTTTCTTTTCTTTCTGCAGCCATGCTGTTAGAGACCGTGAAGGCATCTTGCTCAGAAATAACTGACAACCCACCTCTTTCGGAGGCTGTGCAGCGTTATTTTGCTGCTCGAATAGAAGAGTTGGCATCTTTGGAGACAGCGATCATGAGTGAGAGCAGCAACAGTGAGGAGCGTCTGGCAGAACTGAAGGTGAGGCTTTGTGCTGTGGAGGAGCGCGACTCCCTTTTGCGGGAACAAGAGCAGCAACTAGCAAGGGAGCGCATCAAATTTGAGGAGGAGTGCAAAAAGGAACGTGAAGAGCTGGCCAGGCAGTGGCAACAGCTGAGAGATGAAATAACACGTATGGAGGAGATGAACCGCATACAGAAGGTAACTTTTTGTATTTATATACCTTGTGCATGCATAAATAGGCATATTTGAGATGCATGAATGTCTAAAAGGGGAAAGAAGCAGGGCTTCTGCTAACGCAAAAAATTGCGTACAGTACGCATTAAACGTTTGGAGGACCCCTTCAATTTTCGTCAATGGGATCCCCAGGGGACCCCTTCAAATTTGGGTGAACAGATACAAAATTGGGTAAGTGTAGTGTCTGACATCATAGCAAAATCTATTGTTGTCGTCGGCTATACGGTGAGAGTAACTTCCCTTGCACTGATCGAGTTTTTTTCCCTTACCGGAAAGAGTTCCATCAATCCATTGCCTTCACTAGGCTGAGAGGCCGTTACAACCATAGCAGCTAGCATAAATTTACCCCTTTTTCAAAATTTTTTATAAAATTAGTGAAAAGAGGTAGAACAATTAAAATTGATAATGAAAGATCAAAATGTGTAGAAAAGAATCAGCTTTACCTTGTGTTTGCTTAAAAACACACTTTTATAGTATTCCCAACAGAAAATGCCATGGTAATGAGTAAAAAAAAAGATTTGTTACAGAAGTTTCAAGAGCCTAAAAAATAAAAAAATAAAAGTAGCATAAGGGAGAAAAGTACTACAACCTTTGGGAAATCGTCTACCATGATTCCCTCCCTTGAAATGACAGGAAGTCAAAAGATTTTGCTGTAAACAAAGGAAAGTTCGAGAATCGAAGCACGTTGTGTCTCACTTTGACATGGATTTTTACTTCAACAGCCACAAAGGAGAAGAAAATAGTAAGTAATATTAACCTTCTAATGTATATTCTAATAAAACATATGTTTGTTTGGTACTGTATGTCTGTATATATTGTGTAAATAATTTTTTTTATTAATTTCCGAGAGCTGGCCTTCAAATGTTCTAAAATGCGTACAGTCGTAATCTTTCATTTGATTTTAATACTCGAAGACTAAACATATGTATCTTAAAATTTACGCCAAGTGAATGTTTAAAAAATGCTTTTTAAAACGGTGTATTACTAATGGTTGTCTTTACTGTAGGTTAATAAATATAAATTTTCAAATCTGCCGGTCGAAATATCAATACTGGGTATTTGGGAGCCATTTTCCACACAGAAAGACAGGTACCCTGGGAAAACACAGAAAATTACTGTCAAACATAAAAACTATGACATTAAAAGATGATCAATCGATAGAAAAATGAATCAACTATCGAATTCATTAATTTTTTTATCCGAAACAACGCATTTTGAAACGTTAAAAAATAGAAAAAAGCTCAGGGTTAATTCACCCTGAACGAAGCCAAGAGTTGTCGGCGGTTCAGGGCGAATTCCCCCTGACCGCAGCGAAAGGATTAACCTATTTCCAAGATGTCGTTGACAGCATAGTTAAAATCATCGTCGATTTGTTGATTTTTTTTCACATTGTAAAGAGACCCTTTAGAGTTAACCTGGGACCCCTTAGAAATCTGAAAAAGGGGTCCCTGGGACCCCAAAGAATTTAGCCTTAGCAGAAGCCTTGATAAAAAAGGCTGTACCACATCATTTTAAAAAATAATTATGGAATTCAAAATATTACAAAAGTAATGTGTCTGTCTTGACATTCATGCAGATTTGTTAAAGTCTAAAAATGGCATAGCAGTACAAGCTTTTCAACCTTGTTTTATGCGTGTGATTTTTATGTGTAAAAGACATGTTTCTTTATAGTTTCACAAACATAAAGCAAGTTAAGTCCCCAGCTCCCACTTACAGAAATATAACACTATACAGTAAACTTCCTTGTAAACGTGCAATTTGGTTATATTGTGCAAGGTTATATACATCTATGAAGACTGCTGTGAATGCTAAGCATCTAAATTTTGAAGGACCTGAAATCGATATTATTTTAGTATGTGTCACTAAATGGCACATTTAGGTGAAGCTAGCCTTTCTGACAATGTATTTCACAGGGTCGGATCAAGTTAGATGTTGGAGGACACGTATTCACTACCTCACAGCTAACTCTCACACGGGATTCTGACTCGATGTTGGCCGCTATGTTTTCTGGACGCCATGGTGTCAAGAAAGAAGAGGATGGTACGATCTTTATTGACCGTGATGGCACTCACTTTCGCTACATCCTGAATTACTTGCGGGATGGTGGCCTGAGCACCGACGCCCTTCCACGCAATCGACAAACACTGAGGGAGCTGCGCAATGAGGCAGTGTACTTCCAACTTCATGGGCTGGTGCAGCACATAGAGAAATTCCTCTGACTGACACCAGCAGGTGCTGACTCCTCATCCCAAGGTGGATACCCAAAGGCGGAAGAGATAGATGTCTTTGCGAAAGTTCAGCTATTTAAGTCTAGAAACCTAAAAGCCTGGTGTTTGTAACTGCCAGCACCTTGTCTGTGCACAGTGTCGTCTGGAGTTTTAAGGTTGCTTTCAATCACGCATTGCTGTTTTTTGGCTGGTGTTGAAGGTTGATGTGGTTTGGTTTTTCGTCTAGGCTTTGGTTTTTCCAGTATCCTGCTTGTCCTGTGCTTAGAGTTGAGATATAACATCTGGTACTGATTTTCTGGAACTACGTGGTCCACATATAGTGCTAGAATGAGTCTTGGTCTTCATTTCAATCAAAATGGATTTGTGGGAGTGGCATGGGATGTGCCTATTTGGTGTTCACACTGAAAAGTCAAGCAAAGCTACTACAGGAGCAACATTACAGCTTGCAAAAAAAAAAAAAACTTGCTGACAAACCAGACAGAGTAAAGACACAGATTGCTTTTAGGGACAGAAGAAGCAAATCTTGGCAAATCTTGTTCTAGCTTAGGGGGAAGAGTAAGGCACGTCCAAATCCCAGTGTTTTACCGTCTTTGCCAGATTATCCATTATTTAGCCCCTGTTGTTTAATTCATTTGATCTGGTAGCAGTGGCAACTAGCAGCAGGTACTGCTTACATTGTAATCAAGAGTTGTCAGGATTTATCATGCCAGAGCAATTTTCATCATCGCCAACTGCTTTCTGGTTGAGATTTAGTGGCTGAATCAAAACCCAGCACAGGGAGTTTACATTTTGCACACATAGTGGCTTGACAAGTATGGTATTCTGAGCATGCATTACCTTGCGTAGAACACAAGCACAGCTTTTGGCCGCTGCATCTGTTAATGCCTTACAGCCATGATCATTCACAGGCCTGTTACTTTGTCTTCAGTCTCTGGCATGTCCATCTGTATGTAACTGCATTGAGTTACCCCAGATCTTGTTCATAAACAAAAAGCACTTAGCTAAGTGAGAGTTTTAGTGCATGCATCATTGCTCATGTGTGTGTGTATGTGTGTGAGAGAGAGGGAGGTTGCATGAATATGTATGCACACCTCTAACTGTACATATGTATTTTTGTCAGTGCTTTTGTACGTGTGCCTGTTTGTATACTTGTATTTGTTTTCCAAGTGTGTTGGCGAGGCTGTGTGTTTTGCATACAGCCACTGTTTTGTTTAAACTTCCAAATATTTTTAATCGCTTTTAATTGAACGTTTTAATATCTTTTTTTGTTATTTTGTGCTGTTTTTATTCCCATTAGGACCAAGCGTTCTTTTGTGCTACATTTTATGCATATGTCGTTTCTTGTCAGGTCTACCAGCAGTATGCATAGATTGTTTTTTTCTGCCCAAAAGGAGAGCATGTGCTATTGAAAGCTTTTGTTTGTCTGGTTTGTTTAAGTGTATAAACTTTAAACTGCCACAATTTGTTGCCTACATGCAGTATATCATGAACTTTGTCCTGACTGCTCCAGCAGTACCAGGTCCATCTTTGGCCTTGTGTCCTGCATTTCCTTATTCCCCTGTCCCATTGGCCCTGTGCCCTTTCCTCAAACATCTCTTGTTTTAATGCTGCGGCCTTTTTTGTTTTTTTTGTTTGTTTGTTTTTTTTTTGAAAAAAATGGTTTGTGCCCTATAGATAATATTTTGATTCATGCACCCTTCCAGGCCTGTTTAGCTGTGATATATATCTTGTCATCTTCAGATTGTTATCTAGGCAGAGTAGCTCATTAACTGGTACAAACCTTGTGATGTAAATGTCAGTAACTTCATGTGTATGTGTGTGATTTGAGTACTTATTATAGATAAAGAGATTTATATTATATATATATATATGAGTGGAATATGATTATATTAGTACACCCATTTCCTCTCTTCCTCACAAACTCTCCTCCTTTCCTCTGCGTATCTTGCTAATAATGCAATATTTTCATCTCAGGGTTTTTTGCTGTGAGTTTGCAGATTTGAACTAATACAATAGGCATGCTGTCACACGTTGTGAGCACCAAAGATTCTGCCCTTTCTTCCATTTGTTGTAATGTGTGTGTAGTGATGGGAGGGCATTGCTGTGTGATGTTTGTGTGTTAAGATGGGATGGTTGTGTATATGTCTTGCTGAAAAAGTGAACAAGAAAGCTTGCTGTTTAGACGGTTTATTGGCAACTTCTTTTTTTTCAAATTGTCTGTACAATGTATACTGATAAACAGTTTTAGACTGCTTTTGTTGGAAACACATTTTCTCCTGAATCGCATATGCTGGACAGTCCTACCCATGCAATACCCATATGTTACTTTTAAGAAGAAATCAATAGATTGTATCTGACCTGGTATTTATCTTTTTTCAGAAAAATGTCATACTGCACTTGTTTCTTCTCAGAATACACAAAAGCACGTCAGCAAAGTTATGATTTTCTCCAGTATATTCTTTAGTAGCTCCAAAAGACTTGTATTATCTATTGTGTTTCACAGAGCTGTAGCTAGAATGTTAACAAGAATGTGGGGGACAAAGGACACGTTTGAGAATGTGGTAGGAGAACAACCTTATTACAGCTATGTTGCCTCTATAACCTCTTTTATGTAAGTCCTATCAATAAAGTTGAGGCGTTGCTGGGAAATTAACGTGTGCTATTTTTCAGTAGTGAATGTGAAATGGAAGGTTATGGATACACAATGAAAACAACAAGTTTATGTGGACTGGGCCAATTAGAATGGGACTGATCATCAGTTGATTGATGTTGTCTGTTGGAGAGCAAATGCTGTTACTGATGTAGATTTTTATCTAAAGCTTAGATGCTTTGAAACTCCCCTTCCCTCTTTGTACCTTTTTGACCTGTGTGAGAATGGTGTTATCAGTTTTTAACTCAGAAATACCTATAAATCATTGCAACCTTGTGACAAACTTTGTACTCTATATATGGCAGACAATATTTTGATATAGCATGTGTGTGAATTTTACTTTGGGATTCCAGCATATTTTTATTTCTGACTTAAGATAAAAGGACAGAAAAAGAGGTTGTTTAGACTTGTAAGTGGCCTTTACTATCAATTTCCTTCACATCGTATTGACATAAATGAGAATATTACACATCCTGGCTTCCACCTTCGTTTTTGTACTAAGTCACCTCAAAATTACACTGTGGTTGATCAGCTGCAGAGTTTTTGCCTTAATGCTTCAGTGTGATTTGTCTTTGATATTTGACATGGATCTGTCATTTTTATGTTTCACAACTCTTATCATTGTTAAATCGTCGATGCCCTCTATGTATCTATCAGTATTAGACACAGGTGTCCCCTGCTGACATGCAACTGGTATTCTTTTTTGTAGAACATGCTGTCTCTTGGGTTTCTTTCTCATGTTTATCTTTGACATTTAATGAAACCTGAAGTTTAGTCACTTTTCATTGAGGCTTTTTAGATACTAGAAAAGTCTAATATTAAATATAGATCAAAAAGCATTTCAGAGACAAAGTTAAATGGACAAGAAAGGCAGATTTTGTCAGGTTTATCTGAAGTACACTTAAGTAAGAAGTGATGATGTCTGCTGCTACTATATGACATCAGAAAAAATGCTTTCATAACATTAGATTTCATAAATTGCCTGACTTACAGACATTTGCTATTGTTTAGAAATTCCATCTGCCAAAAAACGTTGAGAGAATGTGCCGCCATCTTATTCTAGCTTGACCTCTCAGTCATATTTTAATGTTGTCATATTTTAATATTTTAAATGAATTATAATTTTTTTTAATTAAACATTAGATGCTGGAAATTACACCCTCAGGATGCGCATTTTAATAATGGATATAAGATTGTGAAATGTGAAAAAGAATTCAAACTTTCCTTTTTTTAACCTCATTTACTTTTCCCACCTTCACTTAAAAAAAATTAAAGCTAATAGGTCTTAGATCTAAATCACATAACTGAACATCTACTGAACATTTAACAACTCCTCTTGTTTGATACACCAATAGTATACCAAGAATAACAACTGCACACAAGACAACAAAATGTAAATTAGAAATGATTTTACAATTCTCAAGACTCAATTAGAGAAAAGTCCAGTTAGAGATCACAGCAAAATGCTGTCTCTGACTTTGCATTGTAAGTGCTTGAACATTGAGAGGTAAAACGAAAAAATATTTAAAGTTTTGGTGGGTTTTTCCTCTTATTTGGTCTTATTTCCAATTCGGAAAACACATTTTGCCTGTGCTTCATAAAAACAGTCTTCAATTTTTTTTAAAAATAATCATGGCTTTTTAATACAGCCTTAGCATATCAGATTGATGAGAACTGCCTATATTACTTTTTTTTCAAACTTTGTTTTAATGTTTGTGCACTTGCATTATTGAAAGTGGTGAAATGCCCATCATATCATTGCCATGCACCAAAAGCTCAAATATTAGGCAGCCTGCTATAAGCCAGAGACCTGCGCTGAAAATAGCCCACTGTTGTCAGTTTTTGTTTTTATTTTAATATCTTTTTTTTTAATCGGTACCATATTGGCTAAGAAAGCTTAGCTCAATCTGCTTCTTGAAATGCACAACGTTCCTCATAGGATGACATTATCCAATGCTTAAGACAGTACAAATGGGTGCAAATACCTCTGTAATTATCAGCTAGCTTTCAGCTTTGTCTTGGTCAGCCACTAGCCAAGGATGGTAATGGGAGCTGGTCTCATGCTTTTTTCATACTCTTAACAGCATTCCTGTGTGATTTTGGCTGACATGTGGTTAGTCTGTTGCTTTAATATTTTTCATTTTATCTAGGGATGGGTTTGGCTTTTTTCCTTCAGCGAGTTTGTGCATTGATAGACAAATATTTTGTGAGTTTAGCATGCTTGTTGTTTGCTTTTGTGATTGACTTGCTTGGACTATAATATTAGAACAGAAAGACAGTGACCTTAACAAAACTTCACTCTGTCTGGCCAATAATCACCTATAATTTTCTGATAATAGACCAGGTTCTTTCTTTAAAGATATTTACACATAATATCTGCTGTAGCTAAAATGGGTAGTTTATGCATTTTGAATTTTAAACAATGTTGTGTATTTTACAGTTGTTTGCACTTATTTATTTTTGTTTAACCTACGAAATCTTGTCTTTGACCAGAGAAATGTGTGCTTAGTTGTGCTTAATTTCATTTACATCTTTGTTGATATTTTTCCAGCTAACAGGTACACCTCTTTTAAACTTGCCTAAATGCATAAAGCACAAGATTTTTGATACACTTTTCAATGTTGTCATCAAATGCAGGGCTTAAGATTGGAGTTAGCCTGCTCATTGCTGGCAGCAGACTGCTTAGAATCAGTTTATGCCTTGTAATTGTAGGCATTGCATTTATTGTAAAGTCAGTCTCTTTTTCACCCGTCCATGGCTTGCAATAGTGTGAGAAATACGGTGTGTTTGGTCGTTCTATTTCTTCCCCTTTCACTCACTTTGCCTCTGCTTGTGACACCTATGGCGGCCATGTTAGAAATGCCTTATTTTTCAGTGCAGGGAAAAGTTTTTGTAGGGCGTCAGTCTCCCAGATGTGCGCATCTGTCTTGTTCTGCATCTTCATTTGTCTTTCAGTTGACTACTTGTGATACTTGAATTCCATCAGTCCTAATGATCTTTCAATAACAGATGTTTGAAGACATTTTAAAGAATTTTTTCTTCAGAAGTAGAGAATTCTAAGTAACGTTTTTCCCAAAGCTATATATAAATAGTGGGTGAAAGTACCTAGCTTTTCATCATTACATGCAATTGCTTCAAGTTAGGGGATTTTATTGTTAGAGTTTCATGTCTAGCATTAGTTTTGTGAAGTTCCATTAGCTTACGGAAACTTTGGACAGCAGAAAGCTGAGTAGAATACAACACAAAGAAAGATATTTTGCATGTCAAATAAGTCATCCAGCAAATCAGTCTGGTTGCAGGTGAAACAAAGAAATGGTGTGTTAATACCTGTATGGAGTACAGTACTTTTTTAATACTGTACAAGCTGCATTTAACAACATATTATCCTTATCGTTGGTGTACATCGGTTAAGACAGTAGAGCAAGATGGGAAAGAATAGTGGTTTGGTCTCTCCACATGCTTGTGCTAGTGCATATGTTGGTCTATCAGCAAGAACAATGGTGAGTATTCAAACCTTGAAAATGGCTTTATTGCTAAGAGATTTTTAGGCTTCCAGATTCATTGCTCTAGCTTAAGTTGTCTTTCTTGTTCTGGCTGTTTAACACTGTGGGATCTTTGTTTTTATATTTGTCTTGCTGAAGAGGAAGATTTGGGGATCTCAGACAATGTACTGTTTCACATGACTGTAGTCTATAGAACTATAGAGCTGCTTACCATAACCTCTGTGCAGCTTTCTGCTAGTTCACTTTTTCTATCACCTCATTCCATTGAGGTTTGCATCCAGCATGAGACTAAAACATTGAGAGAAGTAAGGATAGAGAAACACAAACTATTTTTTTCTCCTCATTTTCATAGTGATCATTAGTTTCTCAAATAGTTGTTCTTAATGATCTTTGTCTTTTTACAATGTGTGGCCGTGATTGTTTGGTCATAGCCATTGACTGGATGAGTTTCAAAACAGTTGGTATTTAAAAAGGTAGGGGGAGAGGTGATGGGTGTGTGCATGTGGAGGGGTGGATATGGCATGTGGGTCATGCCAGTGCAAAAATGCCAAAACTGTGGTGTGTGTCATTTGTGCATGAATTTTATTTGATGTACATTTACGCAGAACCCATATATTTGTCTCAAATGATCAACCAGATTTGCTCCAGCACAATGTTGGCTTGTGTTAGATCTTGTCTCCAAGTATTCAGACTGCATTTTATTATTGTATTATTTTGTATTCCTGTTGCCTTGTGTCATCTCATATAAAAAAGGTATTCTTTGGTCATTAATATTGTTGACAATAGCAGTGGTGCGTTATTTGCGATTTGTTTGCTGCTGTCCATTTTGTGTACCTGCGTGTGTGCACATGCCTGAGTGTAGGCTTACTGTAGTGTGCATGCAGTTCACTATTTAATGGCTTTTATAAAGATGTTTGAAAGGCAGCACTAGCCTCAGCCAGGAATCTCCATGCTGCCACTGTGTCCGCGCACACCCAATCCCTGAGCATTTTTCTTTAATGCAAATTTGGATTAGTTAGCAGAAAGAAGACCCTTGCATAACTGTAGTATTTGAATGGAATGTTTGCTGCTCCATAACCATTGGTAGCAAAGAGTGCATTGTAGTGCTGCCATTTCAGCAGAAATTTGTGCTTGCTTCCATGTTTTAGTTTTGCATTGACTGTAGCAGTCTTTATTTATTGCTTTAACAATGTGTCATTCCTGCCAAAAATAAAAAGGTCCCAGTTGTTGGGGAATTAAATGCATTTGCAGCTGCAGAGTATTAGTTGGAACTAGTCAGTGGAGTAGACATAATGCAAAACCCATTGTAGCCATGTCTTGTCAGCAAGAAATATACCTGCTTATTTCTGATGATGTACTGCTTAGGTGTGCAATAACCTGCTTATTAATTTTTCCTTTTCTGCTGTGTTGCCTGTCACTTGCAGTCTTGTGGACTGCTTTTTTGAGTCCGTGCAGCTTGAGCTGTGTGATAAGTATACTTTGCAAAGGTAGATCTGATTCTTTGGCTGGTTTTGACATAGCAGAGACCAACTGTGCAGCTAGCAACACATTTTCATTCCATTCTGCTCTTTGCTCTTGCTAATAAAAACACTGCTTGAAGCTGTTTTAAAATCTGCCTCTAGACCTGATTGTGATTTTTGGAGTCATTTTTTTTTTAATTTTTTGTGTGTGAGGATGTATGTGTTGATATGTGCAAGGGCATAGCTTGTTATAGAATTTAGGTGCTTAAATGTTTCTGGTGTTGGATATTCCTCTCACATGGCCAATTTTGATAACAATGAAAACGAGCTGTTTACTTGCTTGTCTTTTTAAAATGCCACATTTATCAGCAGGACATTAGTATTTCACTCTCTCAGATTCTGTGTGTAGTATTTAATTAAACTGCTGTCACAAGATTTATGTAGCATCAGTGGTGCCCAGCATAATCTGCTATTATTAGACATGTGCTTGGGTGTTTGATGATCTGTCGTACTTTGTGCTAGTTGAGTGGTAAACTTAGGCTGGCACCTCCTTGTTAGAAAAGGGGAGAGGGAAATAGCAGTGCCTCTGTTTAGAGACTGATGTTTGGCTTTGTCTTATGAAAGTGTGTTTCAAAACAGTTCAAATAATTTATATATTTTGAAAATGTGTATTCTGTTGCTTTGTTTGTGGTAGTTCTTTTCATTACTATCCTGTTTGCACACAGAGTCATTTTGTTGTCAACTGTATCTGCCCATGTGAATAGGTATTGCCAACTGTTATGTGAAAATCCTTTTGTACGTTTATGACTTTTTCTCTGGAGAACAGAGATTTTGCTAGACTGTCTCTGTGAAATACTGCATTGATTCCTACTGTCTTTTTTTTCACCTTCAAAAAAAAATCTGTGAAATAATGCATTTTATGTTTCTAGGATTCTATCTTGCAGAGAACTTGTATAAACAGCTTTTTCTACTGTGCATTGCAATTTCTCTCAGAGAGACTGGTTATTATGTCACAGTGAAGGGTTAGAAGCTTTATTTGGTGTAAAAAAAAAATCGGCTGATTGTGTTTCAGTTTATGATCTACGTGAACATTGGTATTTGAGTAATTTGGTTAACGTGAGTGTACTTTACCACTTGCAGCAGCAGCAGCAGCAGCAGCATTATAGAGCCTTTTTACAGCACCTCTTCTTCCGCCTAGCCCTAAATCCCTTCCCCATCAGTGCATCTTCAGGTCATGTTTCTCTCTCACAAGAGTACTGATTATCAAATATCACTAATGAGCATGTATATCAGTATATATATATATCTATATATTACATATATTTTACATGGTACTGCCTTCAGCCGTGGCAGCAGTAGATTTTGTGATAGATTTTATGCTCACCAGCTTGTGTACCACATGGTAGTGAGTGCTTCTGTATTTTGAATGTATGTGTTAGATACCTGAGTCCTACATCTCCACTGCTTGGCAGAAGACAATTTCGAGCTTGCTCTAGGTAAATACAGCTGTTCTTCATGCTAAAGAAATGTAATACTTCTTTCGAAATACTTTAAATGGAAATATTTTTAAATACTTAAGATGGAAGTATTAGGAAAGAAATCACAGGACAAGTTGTTTTTTCCCCTAACCTGCACTTGTAATGTTTATGCTGCACAAGGGAGTGCTAACTATGGCAGCTGTGGTCTGGCCACTTTGTCCTCTGCTGCACAGCCTGTCATAAGCTGTTTTATTCTACATCCTTTTCATTCCATCCAGAGGCGCATTTGTGGGGAACACTGCACATTGTAGGGTCCACCAGGGGATGGAACACCATGGCCACAGTGCATTGAAGCAGTTTGTGTAACACTATCCAGCCAGCCTTTTGCAGGCCTTTGAACCAGGATATTCCCAAAGCAAATCAATATTGGTTGCTTGTGCTTGCATTAGCACATTTCTGCCAGGTGTTGAAGCAGTGCTGTTAACAGTGAGTAGGTGGGAATGAGAAGTAGATGTAGTAGATGGCATCTTAAAGGATGGCACTTTGTTTCTGTGCATGAAGAATGTGTATTTGTGTGAAGTATGAGCATTTAGTATGTATGGGGGTGGGATTCTTTGCCGAACTACTTCTTGCATGTCCGCATTTATGCATGTTTTCAAGAATGTACAAAAAACAGTATGATCATAACTAGAATGCTCATCCTGCCATATGCCACATTTTGGATAATGCAGAATTTATAACTAGAAGAGAGATTTCTGTTGCAAAAATCAAGATGGATAATGTTTCTGCTTTTTCTTTTTTGCTTAACAGTACTGTTTTCATATGCACTGTTCTTAAAGTCATATGTATGATTTTTGTTCTCCTCAGTCAGTCCATAAATGCTTTGTGATAAGGCAAAACATAAATGTGTATGTGCCCAAGATTGTCTCTTTTTAAAGTGAGCTGTAGACCTTTGTAATATTTGACAGGTAACTGCAGTTATAAAATCAGGCAGGTAGCCTAAATGATGGCAGTTTTGAGCAGAATAGGTCTTGTGTTTTTTTTGTTTTTTTTTTAAAGAACGTTTCCAAAAAAAACATATCATATATTTCAAGTTTCTTGATGAGATAATATTGATT
The DNA here is from genome assembly GCA_004794655.1 of Marisa cornuarietis. Lineage (NCBI taxonomy): Eukaryota > Metazoa > Mollusca > Gastropoda > Architaenioglossa > Ampullariidae > Marisa > Marisa cornuarietis. Next base: position 3,213,541 of record SMMW01000617.1, on the reverse strand, counting down.
GAATACGAGTGTGTTTTGATCTCTGATTAAAGAACTATCCATTTAGCAAAAGGCAAGAATAGTCTAGGGTAGTATTTTGTTGTGTTAAGCATTCAGACTTGACTGCTTGTTTTTTTGTTTGTTCTTTTTTTTTTTTGGGGGGGGGAAGTTTTGTTTTGTTTTGTTTTGTTTTTTTCAGAAAGTATTACATGAAGGCTGTAGCATGACAGACTTTGAATAAGTGTTATTTTTTAATATCTTTAAAAGGTGCACAGATGCCAAAGGAAAAGCATACTTCACAGTGGAATAATAATGAATATACATGTACTTGAATAATTATTTTTTGACACATTCTGTTTTTAGAGTTATGTGAGCACAAACAGTTGCAGGTAGGTTCCAAGCAATTTGGAGAGTTAGCACAAGTAAAGAGTGCCCTTAATTGCTGTATAACTATAAGCATCAGCGGATTTCTGTCTCATATTCCAATATTTAAGATAAATAATAATGATATATTTTGCAATTATTGTAGGCTCATCTGTATGCAGAAGTTTTGTAATCATTACCATATGATCATGGATCCAGTGGAACCATCTCATCAATAAGCCACCAAAGTTAACGTTAGGAATAGTGGGGTTTTTTAATTCTTTTCAACATAACAGCATTTCCCCAGCAGCATCTTGATCATGTTTGTGAACACATCCCCCATGAAAACCTTAAAACTTTGAGATGTGAAAGGTTGGGGCATCAGGAGTATATGATCAGCTGGAAATAAACCATGTTTTGTGTCTTGTCTGTGGACTGAGTAGCATTTGCATTAGTACTCGCTATTGTTTTGTCTTCTCAAAGTGGTGGTGGTGGTGGCTTAAGAGCGTTGTTCTGAGCCTGACACACTCAAACACGCAAGAAGAATAAAAATCAGTGCTCCTAGCATATCCTTGACCCCTAGTTATCTTTCCTGTACAGTTTTTGCGGCACGTCTATAGTACATGGGGTGAATTAAAAAAAAAAGTTTGTGACTATTACATTTTTGTCTTCATTATATTTAGACTAGATCTTGTAATGATTGGAAATACTGAACTACAAATATGCTTTCTTTGTTTGTAATATAACTTTGGAAATAACCACCTGTATTTGGTATTATGAAAGCCAAGTTACTCTGTTTGTTCCCACTTAATGGTCGCTAGACATGTGGTGGTTCATACTTCTGCATATTTTGAATATTTCATGTGTGTGTCTTTGAATAATAATTTCTATCCAGTCAGTAAATTTAACTAAAGTAGAAGCTGCACGCTTTAAAAGTATTTGTCTAGGCTTCAGTATATTATATACATATGTATCTATATATCTCCCAGCTCCCTTTTAAAGTTTCAACAGTTTACTAAAAACACATTGAAAATTATCAAGAAGATTGTAATTTGACAGCGTGTTCATGAATTGTCGCTTTTTCCTTTTTTTTTTTTTTTTTTGGATATTCATATAATAATTACACATACTTAAGCGTAATATATTCTTCCTTTCCACACAGTGATGTCGACAAATAATCGAGAAACTTGGATTATCACATACTAGTGCTTTCTTCTTTTGTGTATGCCAGACCCCTTGAAGCACTTGATGCATGCAGTAGATACACATTGCAATGAGTATCTATGGAATTTCAATAGACCTTGAGTGTCAGTGGTTGAGACAAATGTTTCATAATCTACTACTTTCCTTGCTTTTTTTGGTTTAATTTTTATTTTCATAGGGTTTTTGGTTTGGCAGTATCATCTGGTGTCATGAGGGAATGTGTGCAAACAGTTTGATGTCATGGTATTTTAAGAATAATTTGACAGAATTTTGGTTGTCTGAACAATGTTAGTTTTTCAAGGAATCTGACTTTAGAAGAGACCACTCAATACTTTCAAACCAGTTTTAGAACAATTTCTGTCATTTTATTTTCTTCAGTAAGGTGTTTTTCTTCAGTGTTTTAATTTGTCACAGCCATTTTAACAGGTATCAAAATCTTTATATACACTTGATGAGAAGTAATCATAGGCTTTTCCATGACACCAGTCTTCCTGATCTGCCACGTAAGATTATTGTGGACTAAGGGATTGCTACTTTTAGATGGGTGTTTGACACTTGATTGTTTTAAGCCTTTTGCCTTCTTTTTACATTGCTACTAAAGTGTTTATTCACAGAACCTCATTTATTATACCTCTGCAATAAAGAGATCAAATGTAGTTGAAAGCTGTTGGTTTTCACTGTAGAGAAGAGTGAATGAGAGGCTTGGGTAATTTATGGATTGAAGAGCACGACATGGACAGAGAGCACTATGGCCTGCCAAATAATGGCCAATGGAACCAGTTGGGCTTTATTTGTTAAAGACACGTTTTATTATTTTGAAACAGTCCTACAGAAAATGCTGATAGAGTAGTGTCTACTCAATACATAAATGCTTTCCATACACTTGTAATTTATCTTCTGTAGGAGCCAAAGCAAATAGCAGGGAACGGGGAACTATATATTTGAAGATATCCAAATCACATTTTTCAGATTGACAGAATGGGGTTTTTTATAATCAAAAAGCTAATGGGTTCCAATCTTTCACACTGTTTTCTCTGGATGTGACGCCTATTTACAGGCTTTTTTTTTTTTTTTTTTTTGCTTGCCGTGAAAGCCGAATTGTGGGCAATTTACTCGAAGGTTGCAATCACTGACAACTACAGATAAAGATCAAACGAAGAGCATTGTAAAGGTAGTACATGTAATAAAAAAAAAGTTGAAAAGCCTAGCAGGAGTCGTCTTTTTTCAGTCTGTAATATTTCTTCTCGTGTTGGGGAAGGGGAAAGGGAGAAATAATTAGCTTCATCGTGATCAGTGTAGAGCACTCAAAGCTAATAATATAATGGCATTCTGCATCAACGAGCACGCGAAATTAGGAAGACAAAAGGCACGAAATTACAATAAGATTGTGTGACACGTTTTATTACATCATAATCAATCACGGTAAACATATGCATAGAAAATAACACACAAAACAGCATTCTACAACAGATTTGTGCACGAAGGGGCGGTAACTTCATTTGATTGTCCATGGTCCTTTCTTACTCGTTGTGGTGTTTTTTTTTGTTTTGTTTTTTGTTTCCAACAACAAACGCTTTCGCGCTACGAGGTAGAGGGATGCCGAACGTGGAGGGAGAGTCACTGTTCGTTGAGGCTTTTTCAGTGGCGTAGGAAGATGCTCGGCTTTGGGGGGGCAAGCTCCATGCTGACAATGAATAACGTTCACATTCTTGCCTTCCCAGCATCTTTTTTTTTGGGGGGGGGGGCGGCTGCCCCCCTTGCCCCCCCCCCTGTTCCTACGCCACTGTTTTTATTATTATTACTATTCAACTGCTTATTTTCGCCGGAGGCAGTCTCATCAGTTCTTCATCCTCCGGTGAAATCGACGTATCTTCGGGTTTCCTAAAAAAAAAAGAAAAGAAAAGCAGTTTTTTTAATTATGAAAATCTTGAGAAAGAATTAGAACTTCAATATAACAACTTCCATGCCAAGACTGAACGGGAAAACGAGGGAAAGGGAAAGTCCTTCACCTGCCAAACCGGTCAGCATCATCGACAGTCTCCGGCAGGTTTCGTCCCTTAGTCTCCGGCTGGAATAAGGCCATGAAGGTTGTCACGAGGCCAGTCACTCCAAACACAATCTGTGGGAGAGCTGGGCCCCATCCCCCAGTTATAAATGTATTCTTTGAAAAATAAAAAACATCACCAAGTTACTTTCCGAAAATAATAAAATGTCTCCAATTTTTAAAGCTATATTGAGACACTCAGAAGCTTAGTCGATGAAGATATTCTTCTGTAGAAGTTGGGGTGGATCCGTAAGCGTGTGGGTATCGCCACCAAACATACAATTATTACTGCATTATATAAGGTTTACAATTTCTTTGACATTGTTTATTTGTACATTATGTCGTCAACCATTAAATTCTTTCTTTCGGTGAGACTTTTATAATACAAGGTATTTTATTCGTCGCTGGACGGATAATATGATCTGATTTATGTAAATGTTGTCAACCCTAATTTCGTCGTCTCACCAGGTCAGCAACGTAGGGTGATGCCAGGGCTCCGAGTCGAGACATCATGGAGCACGAGCCCAGTCCGAAACTGCGGAACACTGTGGGGAACAGTTCTGGTGACATGATGTACATGGTAGTTATGGCACACCTGATGCAGAAGCGCCCGGCTAGCGACAGGCCTCTTAAGATCCAGCCTGAAACATTCAACAGAAAACATTGTGTGAATTCTGCGTTTGATTTAGCAGTTTTATTGAGAAAAGAGCCTGAGTACCTTTAGAACGAGAGAGAAAGAGGAATAAAGAACATTTGCAGCGTTTTAGAGCAAAACTATGAGGAAAAGTCTCAACTTGCTACGTCGCAAACCCCGCCAACCGTTACACTTTGTGGCAGAATGAATTTCCCACAAAGTCACCCCTGGTCTTAGATCTTCAAAATTGTTGATTGTTTTGTTGATGAATGGGGCCATTGTAGAGGGCACACATTTGCCGGTACCTCTATCTTCAACCCTATGTTTTTTCTATCGGGTCTACCTCGCCTTTAGCTCCTGGCTCAAAAACTTGCGAGCACAGGGAAGACTTTGGTAACCGAGGATCCTGCCTATGGATTTGGTTCACGGCATGCAAACGGTCCACTTGGTCTGCAAGCCGCACGTCAAGGGACAAATTTTCTCCGTAGCTCCTTAGCCTGGGTCCGTACGGTGCCCAGTTTCATCAGCTTCGCCACCAGAATGGACTGCATAAGAGTTGGTGAGGAGAGGCTAATGGTACTGGCAGGAGAGACTCGCTCAGATGTCCTTTTTTGTGTTGCCAAAACATCAACGCTAATCAGGGAAGGAGACTGAGACCGGGAGGCGATAAACACCCAGCCATCCCTCCCCCCCCCAACATACTAGACCCATCGCCCAGCCATTTGACTGACATTTTACATCAGTAACCTTCTTTATCTCGCCACCTCGCTTCTCGTCCAGCATTTGTGTTGGACGGATGGTCGCGATATCACAAAATCGGGACTGTAAAGAAAACCAAATCTAGTTTCATTACTTAAAAGTATTACACGCACAATTAAAAACACAATATTGAAAAATATAAGATGAATGCCAAGTGTACTATTCAATATTCAAGATAGCATTCAGGTAGCATAAAACACTGTGAACATATCGATAAAACCTGTGTATATAGGTCAGTTTTTCTACTTACTGCTTTCACCTAGCAAAACTGGCAGAATGGTGGCTATACAAGCAACCCCTCCCAGGGCGGTAACTGCGGCCAGCAGAGTACGCCTCCCCGCACGGTCAACAAGAAGCGCGAAGAAGACGACACTCAAGAAGTCCATGATGCAAAGGAGAGTGAAGTTGAGGAAGACATTGCCACTCATGTTGGACACATTGAGCATCAGACCGTACATACACATCATGAGGAAGATCCTGATGATGTCATGAATAGGTTGTTAGAGGAAGTTATTAATCATCCAAAATTTGATAGAATTCAATAATAACAGCAATAGGCATCATCTCTCTCGGTCGCTCTCACCAACGCACACACACACACACACACGCACGCGCGCGCGCGCACAGAGAAGAATATAACATTTAACATTTACAGACATACAAAGACGTCAGGAAAAAGGTTCACATTACCAGCTCAGGTACACGAGGGTGTAGCGAACAAACAACCGCGGGCGACGAAACAGTTCCAGGGGGCTGACTATTTTGGATTTAGAAGTCTTAGGCACCGCCTGGTCAATTGCCTGTAATAGTTCCGCTTGCAGAGTCTTCGGCAAAGAGACGCCATTAACCCGCGCGATGGTGTCGATAGTCTTTTGAGCTTCCTCGTGTCGGCCCTTGGACACCAACCATCTGGGAGACTCAGGGATGAAGCTGCACAGACAAGCAAGTCAGCATTATATTATAGACGCACATACAGGCTGATCAAAAGGCGTCAATAAAAACGAGTTAAAACGTAGTTTGGATGTACTTACAAGTAACCGATTATCACGGGAAGGCAGAGTGCTGCAAGGCCAGCCTGGAAGTACTGCCAATCTCTTGACAAGTACGCTATTAGTGTGCCTACCAGGGTGCCGAAGACTCCAAACAGATTGGTTGCCGAGGAGGCCAAACTGCGATGCTTTGTTCCCAGTAGTTCCATGCCTAGGAAAAGAAAGAAAAAGTAAGAAAGAAAGGGAAAGAAAAGGAAGAAAGAACAATATTAGTTATAAGGGTTTTTTCTTGTCTCTTTTCTTGTTGTTCAATCAACATTTCACTTTCTACTTTCTCTACTTACAAAATCAAATGTTATTCCATCATGACACTTAACTATAGATTATTATGAACCATAAATATCTATTTGATTAACTAAAGTAGTTAAAAGTAAAGTAATACCTATAACATAAGTGCAGAGGTAGGAACCCGTGGTGGAAGCTCCTATCAGGAATCTGAAGATCATCAGAAGTGGAAGGTTGAAGGTGAACACAAGGCCAACGGAAGTGCCAGCCATGACTAACATCATAAGAGTGTAAACTCCGCGTCTTCCAAAGCTTATTTAAAAAACAGAACAATTTAGAAGCTTTCGTGTAGCGAAAGTGTAACAAAGACTTTTTAATAACACGTCGGGGCATTGCAACACACGGCTTTTTTAAATATATGTCGAACAATGTAAAAACCGTATTTCTCACCAAACAGGCATCTACACTTGTATTCATTGCTAAAGGCCTACCCAACTGGACTTTTTTTCAAATGAGTTGGTTTCGTGCAATAAAAGATGTTATTTTCCAAAATCTTAGAAAATAGATCGATCAGTTCCGTTCACTAAAACAAGATTTTGAACATCGCAGTTCTCATCTGCGTTTTGGAAAGAGGTCAACATCTCATATCCCTTACATTCCCAACAGTAGGAAAGTAAGCTGGTTGTCATGGCAGCGTCTCATTAGCCTGAGCTCGAAGCTCATTAACGCTGCCTTCAGCGATGTCAGAAGTTAGAATTTCGACCACGTGTGATTTTCCCCTATAAAGGTTTCTTTTTTAAATCACAACTCGTTTCTTCGTCATAAAGTGTTTATCTCAGCGTTCTTTTATTGACCTGCCGGCAATTTTGAGTTTAATTTAATTTGTGACTTAGGTTAGCCTTTAAATTTATGCACTTTAAGTTCATTGGGTTCTGTTCCTTTGAATATGTGCCTGATATTTGATCGGCGTTTGAAGGATTTTGCATCGTACTATGAACTAAAGAATGTTCTTCTTCCTTTGAGTCTAACAATTACAGTTATCATTCAGCGAAAAAACACTTCTACGTATTGTTAGATTCCATGTTGTTGTTAAGGTCTGTAACTAGACTCATTCTTTTGTAAATAATCGCAGGTAAACGTGGTATTGACAGCTATTTTAAGTGTGACCTTGATAAAAACTTGCTACATTAATCAAACATGATACATCAACTTTTCGCATAATACAGCTTTCTACTCACTAGTCTCCGAACATGCTACTAAGAAAAGCACCAGCGAATTTTCCGGCAAAGATGACCATGTTGGAATGAGAGCGAAACAGCTGCCGTCCACAAACCAGGTTAAACTGGAAACAAACAAATAAATAAAGATCTTTTACAATGGAAATAGGGTATCGTAAAGTAGTAACAAATACGTCCTGTGACGCATTGGAGCGAATTACCAAGAGGCAAATGTTGCACAGCTATAACAGACATATGCGTCTAGCAAGACATTCACGATTTCAGCTCAGTCGTTTGAAAATTGGGTTGTTTGAGTTTTAAAAGATTCAAGTAAGTTACGTTTTTTCTGAATGGCCTTAAATAAAGTTATAAAACAACATCAATTATCATCAGATGGATCTTCCAGAAACTCTCTTTATGAGACAATCGACCGGTAGTTACCCCCAAAAACTGATTCTCGGTTAGATTATACTGCTAGTTAATTATACAAAAAAAACTTTGTGACAGAGATAGATAGGATGTGTATCTCTGTCCGTCCCTTGAGTGCAACAAATCACGTCACATGACATCGCATTTCATTGCCACATTTTATCACTCACCTAAGGACACCTGCGTAACGGGTGTTTGGCCCGCCTCGTCTATCACGTACTCCCCCTAGTGTTGAGCACTTTCCCTTTCAAAATCATCATCAACAACAACAACAACAACAACAACAACTAGTGTTGAGGGGAGGGGGAGAAATTGCAGCTATGGCCAAATCATGGCAAGGTAGCCTGTCCTGTAAACAGATGTCACATGCAGAGAATGTTGAGGGGGAGATAATGAAGGACAGCTAACCTGGGTAACGAGCGTGGAGGAGAATTCTGACTGGTCATACACCCACTCAGTGCACTCGTGCTCCGTCATGTTGTCCGAGCTGGACGTGTGGTTGTCTTTTATGCCATAAACTGTGCATTTAGAGTAGTCTCCCATACTAGTGACCGGGATTGTCCGGTTTACGAGCATCAAGTGAAACTCATCCTGGATAGCATACGTGTCGTTGTCGTAGCCTGGAATCTTGCACCTACACATGTTTTAAAGACAGAGAATTTACCATTCTTTCACTGAAATCAAGTAATGGGCAGGAAAAACGTGTACTGAACATTACACAAAAGTTATCAATATGCTGTGTATACATTTTATCTACCCAAGTCACAGGTCCAAAAAATAAAATTGGTGAACACAGTTGTAGAAGTTGAGTTCAGGGAGTAAGGTTTGGATATAAGTAAAATAACAGCCCTCAGCACACTTTATCAGCGTGTTCACCACAATTTTATTTTTTTTTATTATTTTTTTTTTTTTGCAGCTAAATTACCGAGATGGCTTCCCATAATGTCACACCCTTTCAAAATACGTCATATGAAAAACGTCCTTTTAACGCCCGTAAGAGTGCACATTCAGGCTGAAGTACCCTCCAGCACGTGCGTGTAAATAGACTCAGGTTCACGTATAGGCGCTTCCACAAGTTCTCAAATTTCAGAACCTATTACAGCACAAAGAATAAAAGATTGAGTCACCTGTGGTCTGGGATTTTCATGGTGAAAACGGGCGACATGTTATGCATGAGTACAAGGGCGCTCGTCAGACAAACCAGGCACAGCAGCCTCTTCTGGTAGAGCCCTAATCCTCCTAAAGCCAGAAGAACTTCTTCAAATTTGACCTTCGGGGTGTCTTTCTCCTTAAGGTCCGCCATCTGTTTTCAAGATTACCTTCGGGGTTCCTGTAGACCATAGGATTATGCAAGATTCACCCTTGGACTTCAATGTATCCCAAATGTAAATATGGTTTTAAGGAGTTAAACTTACATCATTAGTCTTACATGTAGTAAATGAATCACATATATCTTCTGTTTGCTAATGCGATGTGTTTGACTCTTTAAAATCTTTCTTTCGTATCCATGGGTGTAATAAATGAGTCGACGTTGTAATAGCAGTTCTTCCTTAAAGCGGCCAGGTAAAAACGGAGTGGCTAATTTTAATAAACATTTGAAAGGGAATTAGAAACCAGCTGGCGGCGAACTTTTTATGTTTTAGTGATTTTGTACCTGGATTAGTGAAAACGTTATCAATGGTGCGAAGGTAATTGTCATTTCTAACGAAGCGAAGTCCCACTGAATAGAGGAAGGCGAAGGGATAATAGTGAGCGCAATCGAGGACAATGTTTACATCCGTCTAGACTGCATGCTAGGGATGAGAAAATAGTTTGTTTATGTGTTGTTCTCTTGTGGGCTAGCGGAAACCGTCGCGTCTTCCATTGAGGTCTGTGACGTCAGTCGATCTTCTTTGGTCGCCAGCTGGCGCTCGCGCTGCGTTGCGGGGCGTTACAAGTGACGTCAGTCGGTTGGCTGTGCGGTGCTTAGAGGGAGTGCGTCGTTGATTATGATAAGACTGCACGGACATTGTACAGTATCACCCTTTCCTACCAGCAAACTAGTAAATAATCATCATCATCATCATCATCGTCATCATCATTTAAGTAGTTGCTACAATTAGGTGATATATATATATATATATCCACGTAGGACGATAGGGCGTTAAGCGTTTTTTTAAAAAAAATACTTTCCGCCCCCCTATCGTCCCCTCTCGACTGTATTTTGTTCTATGAAGGTGAAATAATTTCAGGATAACTGTGATATTAAGATACTTTACAGTTTTACGATTTATGCTTTGATGCAAAAACTGTAATTTGTATCTGGACGTTTTTATATTTGCTTCCTCAGGTCACCGCCTATTTCAAGGTCGTCCTGTTTTCGTTTTCCATAATCTTTGTATCACTACTTGTTGGGAACAACACCAACCTGTAAAAAATTAAAATCTAAGGAGACCTCACAGTCAATCACTGATTTTACAAGGCCCTAGCCTGATATTAACCATGCAAAAAGCTAAACCATCCCTCTCACCCGGTTCACCGAAGACGGTTCCTTAAGGGCACATAACTCCACGCAAACCCTCTTTTCTGTTTAACCTGGTGAGCTACATTCCCTTCAAATTGTACTCGATACATCTGTTCAAGCATTTAATTTCTAAAGTGTACTTTTCTGCAATGTCTTCTCGGTGCGAGATACATTCCTAAAATAGTGGGTTCTTTATTTACTAGAACAGAGGAGGGGAGGGGTTGGTGTCACGCAGCACGTCCTTGACCCAGTTCCTAAGTCCAAAGGGTGCACGGGGGAAGGAAGGTGGTCAGACAGGCCCAGATGGAAATAATTGTTCTTTAATCAGAAAACATCACTTCTACAAAAGGACAAATAAGCAGCCGACGAAGACGAGACCGTCATTCTTTGACGTCGCTGCTCGATCCCTCTTTGCACTCAGGAATTGGGTTACAGATACGGTCCGTGATGGGTGGACTTTCAAATATGTACTGTAATCAAGCCCAGGTCAACCTAGTTAGACGAACTAGGCAGTCGAGTGGTTTTTTATCATTCTCACATTATTACACTACAGGAAATGATAATAAAGGAGAACATTTGTATTGCTGCACGTTTGGCTCATTTGTTAATTTATTTAAGAGATGATGATGTGCGTTGTAGTTCCCCAAAAAGGTATAAGTCCTATGCCTTCTATAGCTGGTCCCCCATATATATATATATATCTATGATTGACATATCTATCTTTACTTGACTGAGAATTTTAATAATGTATCTAGGCTTACATAATATCAGTGAAGATTTCGCGGTTTGACTCATGAACACATATGCAGCAGTAGAAAGCTTTCTAAACTACTATGCATGACTTCACAAAATAAACACCAATAAAGTTTTCTTTACACAGCAAAAGGAAGGTGTGTTTTTAATGATTAATTTGATCATTATAAGATACAAGTTATTTGTTGAATGTTTTATAATTGGTGTGGTTTTTTTTTGGTTTTTTTTTTGGGGGGGGGGGTGCGCAGCACTTGCCTTTCACCTAGGACGCAACATACGCTACCACCGGCCTGTAAATTCTGTTATAGCATGTCCTTGAGATAAACATGTTTTTTAAGTTTTAAAAATATTGTCCGGTCAAGACAGCTCTGTTGTAAACAGTGTCATGAAATTGTTTGTTTTTCACGCGACTACTTGATAACAGAGTCTCTCTCGCTCTCCGTCTCTCTCTCTCTCGTGACTACGTGCGCGCACGCACGCGGGACGCATTCTGTAAAATCTCGATCAGATTAAAAAATTATTGATATAACTACCAAAAAGTACATTTTTAGAGCAGGTTTTTCTATTGTTTTGTGACTTTTCCCTAAATGATTGCGTTTATGTACTTCTTAGATCATGTGGAATCCGCGATATAAAAAATTACTTTTCCTCTATATTTAGTATCGCGGAGCGTTTGTTCATCTGTGACTCCCCACCCCCGCCACCCTTTACTTGTGACGGACGGCAATTTACTGTGGGCACCAAGAACATGTAAAAATGTGTTTAGTACATTCATAATGAGCAATTCATATCTACAAGTAAACGTCTTCACATTGATGCCATGTTCTGAGCATCTCCAATACTTTTTGGCAGCAACTCAAATCAACAAAACAGCAAAACACTTACGTATCGGATATTCCAACAGCAGTGCATACAGCCTCATGCTCGCGTGTTATATATATATATACCGTCTGCTGTGTCCTGGTTAGGCCAGGGCGAAATGCGCAGTTTACGCTGAACTGCGAACAAGGGCATTGACCTAAATAGGAGACACCCTTCACCAGTTTTTTGCTTTGGTGTTTTCTTGTTAAAATTGGTTCGACTGATCTTGCGTCATCGTCAAGAAATTCTCCAGTTTCTTTGTTTACGTATCACCTATTTATCTACTTACATGCGGTGTCCGGGTTACGAAAGTCTTATTTTCCCGAGAGCTTTTAAAAGTCGATTTCGTAAACAGGAAAACATAGGTACACTTGAGTAGCGCGCCTTTAGCATCAGTTAGTCATAGTAATAAAATATTTTACATTTCTATGCACATAAATAATTTCAGAAACACTTTAAAAACATATAACATTAAGCACAATAATAATAGAGGAAAAAACTAGTTCCAGCGTCCATCGCTACAAACCGTATATATATATATATATTATGTAGCCCCAAATCGCTGAATCTGCCTATACAATTATCTATCAAGCTGTTACATGGCTAGCTGTTTAGTGTTTTCCTTTATTTCTATAACCAATTAGTTTTGTGTAAAGAGATATTCGTTGTCTTGAGCAAGAGCGGAAAACAGGGAAATAAATTTCGTGTCTGACGCACTGACACGGGTGACAAGGGTATTTAAATGCGCTGTAAACAAGACGTTTTGTTTTGTCGTGCGTCGTTTCAGACCTGTACACGTAAAGACTTGAAACATCACAGACATCAACACCGGTTTGTGAAAAAAAAGGAGCAGAATGTGTGCAACTTCCGCTTGGAGCGGAGAGACTTTGCATTATGCTGCTACAGTAAATCTGTAATACGACCTACTCTGGGAGTGTTAGGAGGTCGAAGGTGGTGGGACAGAGTGATCTTGCAGGAAAACAAACGCAACCGTTGGTGTAACCTTTCGCTTGGCTTTATGCACAGCGGCTGCATGGCGGCAGAACCGTGTTATTTATGATTAGATGAGCCCCATTACATTTGAATTTAAATTCATTTTTATTTATTAATTTTACTTTCTTTTTGTACCCATTTTATACAATTGAACGTTAAATGGCGGCTTAAGGAGAGGGTTACACCACGGACCTTCATTACTAAATAAGCGACTCAGGTTCATGTCTGGTGTAAGTCTCGTGTTTCCTTTAAACAGGCCTCGTCTTCCCGGATCTTTGTTTGCATATCTTAAATAAATTCTTAACGTGGATGTTTTGTTTTCGTAACAGAACAATCTATACAATTGTTTCCAAAAAATTAAAAACAATGTTTTTTTAATTGTTAGCGGTAAAAGAAGTCAATAGCATCTGTTGTGACGATATATTTATATTATAAAATTGTCGAAAAATCTAAATGGGTTTTCTATAAACAAACAGAATACATTTTACAAAAAATACTGTTTATTTTGCAATCAATCTTCTTTAACAAGGTTATGATGACAGAAAAGCTTAAATACTCTCTTCTAAAAAATTTTCTACGTTAAGAATACAGAAAACGGAAGCGAAAACCCTTCGTTTTTAGGGTTTGTGACGATTGGTGACTCCTATGATAGAGCAAAGAGGCAACGAATGAGAGACACTTATCCAGTGAATGAAGGTCCGTGGTTACACATAATGAACCAATGACCAGTTAATGCTCTTTAACCTTTACCTTTAATATCTCACAGAAGAGAACTGTAGCACGTGTTTCAGTTCTAAATACACATTATGTCGGCTCCCACGGCTCTTGCTGAGATAGATTCCAAAGTAAAAAATTTATGAAAAAAAGACTTCGGATTGAAGAGATTTTTTCGTTCACTGAAACACATTCTATTTCTCTCTCGATATGTGTGCACGTGCATGAATGTTTTGGAGCAAGTGAGTTAAAATTTGTAAAAAAAAAAAAAGTAAATTAAATGAGACCATGACAGCATTTTAATTGAAAAAATACAAGAAATAATCAAAAAGAGAACAAAGCTAAATTTCAGGAAATTTGATTTGACGAAAATGTAATCAACCAGCGAAAAAATAAACAGCAGAGGTGTGTCTTATGCAGTTCAGCCGGGCTGTGTTCCATGGTCAGGAATTTTCTGACAACTGACCTCAGAGTTCTTGGTCCTGGCTCGCCTCGACTGGACATCGCTTCTGGATTTTGTTCTGTACCCTTCAATACATTGTAATGCATGAGCACGAAATGTACCGCTGTATACAGAACATATGTATAAAGTTATCTACAACGACGGACTTAATCGTCGTTGTCCTTGTCACTATCGTCACTTGTCGAAAACCAGTGTCTTCTTTCGAACCTTTTCTCTGTGCGTGCGTGCGTGCGTGCGTCAGGTTTGAGAAAAAATATAGTCACCTCACCACAAAAAGACATTATGGAACTCAAACGTTGTTCTCTATTGCTGTCTCTCCCTATCATTCACGCTATCACACGCAGGAATAAACCACCCCCACCACCACCAGCACCACACACACACACACACACACACACACACACACACACACACACACACACACACACACACACACACACACACACACACACTAAGGTGCTTTAAAAGTTTGCTTTTGCCGATGGAGTAAATAAAAATTTATTTAAGTCGCCTAATGTTTTTTCTTTTTCACCTGCCAAACTCAGCAGCATCCTTGACTGTCTCAGGCAGACTTCGACCTTTGGTCTCCGGCTGCACCAAGGTCATGACAGCTGTCAGTACACCAGTCACACCGAACACAATCTGGGGTAGCGCTGGTCCCCACTCGCCTGATATCAAGATATTCTGGTGGGCATAACGAACACCAGCATGGTATTTTCTTTTGAATGGAATTGATTTCTTTAAAACACTTGTTTAAAATCTTCCTGCACTGCCACTATCGCTTTACGTTCACAACACTATTCTACTGAAAAACACACTCAACATTCTTAGCCTTTTATTAGCAGTTCAACGAAATGAGTTTTCTAAAAGCTTAGAGAAGGCACACGGTACAATGCTGTTTTTTTAAACTGAACATCTAATAAAAGTAAAAAAATATGATGGAATTAGTCCATTTTGAATAATAATAATAATAACAACAACAACAAAATGCGTGATTGATACAGCACATAGTTACGCTTATGAAGAAGCATGTTCTTAGCGCTTGAGACAAGAATGAGACATGAACAACATACAAAGAACGGAAGGATAAACAAAAGTACTGGTGACTAGTAAAAGACAAATATAGAAAACTCAAAGAGGAATCATGTAACGAGAATTGAGAGTTTCGTGATTCTGCAGTGGGTTGAAGATGGACTACCATTGTGTGGACTGTTGTTAGAAGTTAAATATTTATAGCAGTGTGTTCTCTTATCAAAGAGCTAGAGAACCGATGATTTGTTAAAAAAATCTGGTTGAATATAATCCATGTGTCATAGGTATGAAGGGAGGCTGTCGTTGCCCTGGGGGCAACAAAGAGCTTGAGGACATGCGTCTAGTCTCCGTAATTATAAAGTAGCCTCCAGACATCGCACATATAGTTTTATTACTGGGGCTGTAGTTATAAAGGAGTGACCAGAAACCTAGGATAAAATATATAATACAATGTGTGTTCTGCACATCATTTCGCAGCTTCGGACTTTCCCACCGTAACGTTTCACCTCATAACTATGGCCCTAGGTGAGACAGTTTCAGCTTGAAATAAATTTGTTAATATTTTATCGAGTTGAAATATGAGCTTGGCAAAGCTGAGGGGGCCCTTGTGCAGTGAACATTACAATGCGCAAACACGGTAGTTTTTCTATTTAAAGACCTACCCGATTGGTAACACACATAACGCTCAAAATACTCCTCTCATATCACTTATTAATGTCTCAAACATGAAATTGCAAGGAGAAACATGAATCTCGAGAAATTAAATAAAAACGGTTTCCTAGCCTGTTCAAATCTCCATTTGGGCCGGCGAATCAGTTTGTTGTGACGTCGCCCTGCTATTCGCGCAAGACTTGCTGTCGATAGGTGCAAATCGCTAACTTTGAAGTTAGATAATAAGTAAACTGTTGTGTTTCAGGCGCTGAAATTTACAGTTTATATCATCTCTGCCTAGAAGAATCTGCGTATAACGCGGATCAATTGGGTAGCTCTTAAAGAAATTGGTGTTTTACGCCAAGCCAGACACTAAGGCTTTGTAAACAGGTGGCACATGTTAAGAAAGAGCCGCGTGTCCAAGACGAGATCTGAGCCATGACAATCAGTCCACACTGTACTGGTAACAAGCGCTAACCACTGCGTCACCGTAATGCCTCTGTTAAAGGACAGAACATTGATAAAGGACAAGACATCGTTATTGTGACATCCACAGAAAACGTTTTTAAATACCCGTAAAATCGATTTGTGTTGTAGCAGTCTTTCACATCAAGCAAAAAGCTAAGCATTGCTAAATATTTTCAAAGTCATTAAAATAACTAAGGTAATTAAGAATGTATTGGTTATGATTTTGTCCCTATTTTCAGAACAATATGGCGATATTACTATGCCATTTAACAGCAAGTACTAAATCGCTCTTCGTTCTTAACATTTATTAACTAAACAAATATGGCCAAACTTTTGACACGGTTGTTATATAACTGTCATAAAACCTTGTCAACCTCGGTCAAACGGATATATTTGTCCATATAATAAGGGACTTTAGCCACTGTGGTTCTCACCAGATCAGCGACATATGGCGACGCCAAAGAGCCAAGGCGAGCCATCATAGACGACGAGCCGAGTCCGAAACTGCGGAGCACTGTAGGGAACAGTTCCGGCGACATGATGTACAGAGTGTTGAGGGCACACGTCATGCAAAGTCGTCCGAAGAACGACAGGCTGCGCAAGATCCAGCCTGCACGCCCACCACCCACAAAAAAAGGCGTGTAAGTGGTTAGTAAAGCACGCCATTGTTAACCATACAAAACCCGTTTTATGAATAACGTAAGAGCGCTAAGTGAGCTAGTTAGCATACATAACTACGACATTCTTGTTGCCGTCCTCGTCATCATAATCGTTATAAAGTGAAGCTTTGTTTGTAAGATATAGAGCATTTACTAATAGGCAGTGAATGTAAATACCAAAACTGTGATGATGGTAATGCGAAAATTAGCACCTTGAAAATATCTGAAGCACTTATTTCTTTAAAAATGTTCATATCTGTTTAAAAAAAATTGAGGCAAGCATACTATTTCCACCCAGAGCAACAGGTAGAACTGTGGACAGGCAGGCCAGGCCACCCACACCAGAGGCTGCTGTGAGCAAACACCGCCTGCCTAACCGGTCAACAAGGCCAGTGAAGACAGCAATACTAACGAAGTCAAAAAGGCACATGATAGTGGAGTTCAGGAAGACGCTGCCGTCCATGTTGGAGACGTTGAACTTCAGGCCGTACATACACATGATGACGAAGATCCTGTAGTACAAAACTAAGATGTTTAGAGATCAAATGATGTAGAGCTTACTCGAGAGATCATAACTAGTTTTTGCCTACCCGACTTTTCCCAAACCAATCAGAACAAGTCTTACCATCTTACAAACAGAAGACTATAGGGCACGTCTTACCAGCTTAAATACAGCAGAATGTAGCGCACAAACAGTCGAGGAATACGAAACAGTGCTGCAGGGTTGGCCGCCATTTTCTTCCCATCTTGTAAGTCAGATTTGTCGATTGTTAAAATTTTAGGGGGCGCCGATTTGCCATTGGCGCGTGCAATGACGTCGATGATTTTTTGTGCTTCCTCATGTCGACCTTTAGACATCAGCCATCTTGGGGACTCGGGAATGAAGCTGCAGGTGAATACAAATGTGTTACGAGGTTTTTTTTTTACAGACAGATTCACCATAAAGTTTGACTGATAGACATGAATAAATTCATACATACAGACCTTCACAGATAAATCGAGACTGGCAGTCAGACGAACGGACTCAAACACACAAATACAGTTTATTTAACTTACAAATAGCTTGAGATATAGAGGCATGCATACATGTAAGGCACGCAGACAGACCCACGGGCTTAAACATATACCACTAATATCCTTCACTTACAAATAGCCAATGATCACTGGTATACTTGGTACTACAAGAACGGCTTGGAAGTACTGGCCGTTCCTAGCGAGGTACGCTATCAGCACAGATACTAGAGTACCTAAGGTTCCAGCCACTGAATTGGCGGTAGAAAACCATCTGCGCTCTTTTGGTCCTACTACTTCTGTGCCTGAAACAAACAGAGAATTAATGGAAAATCTTGAATTTGGTTTATTTTCAATAAATAAAGAAATAAATAAGGTTTAGATTTAATGATAACGACATACCTATTACAAAACAGCAGACATATGCTCCTGTGGTTGTGGCGCCAATGAGAAATCTGAAGACGATCAGAATGACAAGACTAGATGGGAATACGAGGCCAATGGCAGATGCTGCCAGAATAATCATTATTACCGAGTAGACACGACGCCTTCCAAAGCTGCAAAACAGACGAGAACAAAATTAACTTTTCCAGCGTTTTCTCTATGAGGTCTTTCTCAAAGAAAGAGACAAATCTTTATTTGTGTTTTTTTTTAGAATGACAGTCTTAAATTCAAAATTTTTTCTAGGTTAACCCTTGTTCAACGCATAGAGTTTGTCAGTATGATAAGTAACACAACAAGCAACCTCAATAAATGACTCCCTGGTCACTTCTATTCTCATTTAAGGTCTTTTGGAAAGTTTGAAAGAAAACTAGGAAAGATGTAGTTTCTTTTACATAAAGATAATTTGGAGAAATGAAAGGATGAAGACCATTTGCTGACAAGCTGACATCATATACTCACTGGTCCCTGGCTACTTTTCTTTCACCTCTTACAATCCTATTTCTTCCTCCATCTCACCCTCTGTTGTTAATCTTGATGTTGCCTTTCATGCTGTTGCTATTTTTTATGTTTTTTTTGACTCCAAGATCTGTCTGTAAGCTCAGTCTCAGTGCATGCCAGGAAAAATAATAGCATTCTTACTTTTCTGTATGTTCAAGTAAACATAAGGTATTGGTAATTTCTCTAATCTTGGGAAAAACTGACTGCCATATTACTGACAGAAACGAAATCACAAAATAACTCATTGATCTAAATTCTAAACCATTCAAGTTTCATTGTCTGTGTGACTCGCTCTTTCGTACTTACTAGTCACCCAGCGCACTGGTGATTAGGGCGCCAAAGAATTTTCCTGCTGAAATGGCCATGGTTGAGTGAGAACGGTATATCTGATTGTCGCAGACTAGGTTCAGCTGAAAATCATTCACATATAGTTAGCAATTTTTAAAAAATAAATAAACCCTTTCATGTACAGAATCCTATTTTAAAGTACATAAACAGTTGCTTAAATATGGCTATTTTCAACATTAGACGGTAAGCAAAATTCCTGAAAAAGTTAGTAGAGAGAGAGATTGTTTTGCCACGGACCTTCATCTACGGTATAAGTGTCTCAGGTTTATATCCGGTGTAAGTCTCGGCTTTTCTTATCAGCAAGCCCGTGTTTCCGGTTCCGGTTTGCTGTTGCGAAGAGACACGGACCTTGATTTAATTTTAATAAAGGTCAGTGGTTTGCAGACATAAATGGATTCGAAAAAATGGACAGATGCAAATTGTTCCATTGTTGGATGTCATACCAATAAAGCGAGAGGTCGTTATCCTCAACATCTATCCTCGTCGCCATCATAGCTTACAATACCAACCGACCTTAGCAACGGGGGACTTCCCTATGATCGTCTGCTAATAAATGGCGTTGTCGTGAACTCAGTGTTACCACGGACTTTCATCTGTGGCATTTATTACATTAATTCTTAAAGTATAGGCTTTTTGTAACAGAATAATCTATATAATTGTTTCCAAAAAATCAAAAACAATGCTTTTTTTTATAAAAAAAAATGTTAGTGGTAGAGTCAATAGCATCTGTAAAGGACAGCCAACTTTCACTGTATTGGCGACAGGCGCTCACCGTTGCGCCACCGGACCGCCCAACGAAAGTTAGTAAAGATGTTAGTATACAAGTCTGGCACAAGTAAAAAGATTCATTTTCGTTTTTTTTTAATCTACAGGTACCCTTGGGTGTCACGGGGAGATGGAAACGGCGTCAGATGGCTAAGTGTGAGGCCTCAGTGACCTCAATCCAGTTTCTACGCGGTCGCCCTCCTGCTCGGGTGCCAGAGTATCTATTCGTGTGTAAACTGTCAGTATTGGATGGTTGACTAGCATCGAGGATGTGCCCTAACCCCTTGGCTATTTGCTACTGGATGTGCCAGTGGACTGGCATTGCCCCCACCATTTCTGTGTCCAATCTGGTCGTGTTAGCTGCCTGTTTAAGACGTATCATTTCACATGTAGTTACTTTTATTTTCTATCCCTTGATCAGTGTACAAGTCTGGCATTGATAAGATAAAGTGTGTATGAGGACTACGTTGAGGAACTGTACCTTAGTGTTGATTGGTATGGTGGGGACAACTGGTAGCTTCCATTGTGAACTTTGTGGGTTCGGGCTTCGATTTCTCTATCTTGCCATCCTCGGAAAAGTGCTGCCAGATATTTGAATTCCGATGCTTGTTTGAAAACCATACACTTGCTAGTGATGTGTCTCGTGTTTTACTGTCACGACTTTTATCTTTTCAGCGCTGATTCTCAGTTGGCTGGCTCGTGCGTCTCGCTTAATTTGTTCACGTGCTCTTGCATCTTGTCTTTTTTCCCCAACCCTTGCTCGTGGGGAAAGAGTAGTGTTTTCAGCATCGCCGGGTCGAGGTTTGCTTCTGTACTCATACGATCCATGGAAATGACGGAAAGCAGATGCGATAGCATAATGCCTACCTCATTCAATGCCGTTTAAAATAATTAAACTGTTCCATACATTATTCTGATGCTTTTCTTTTACTACTGCAAACTTCTTTTCTTTTAGCATTCTTCCTTTTTCCCAGGTCTTCTGAGAAATCTTGGTGAGATATGTGATAGATGTTTTCTTACATGCTAGGAGAACCTCTGAAGGGGATTCTACCCACCCATGCTGTCTCGTCTTTGGCCTGCTTCAACCTGCCAGCGTAAATGCTAAAGAATGCTGGACAATATTTAATATTATCCAAAACACAAACTCTGTGAAAAGAAATAACTAAGAAAACGAAGGTGACTAAATAATGGAATGATGATATGAGAGGTCGTGAAAGAGAAAATGTAAAATAGGTGTAACATTGAGAAAGGATGAGGATATGCGAAGTACAGGTTGGCCAAACGATCCTGTGGAAGAGTGATACAGGCAGGAAAAGATCAGAGATAGAATAAGTATGGGAAAAAATATCCAAAGTAGGTAGTTGATCTCCCAGAGAATTAAAAAATAATAAAGTTATCTTATAGTGCCATATCATGACGCTATGGGCAAGTTCATGCCAAGAAATTCACACAGAGAGACGCATGCAGCAAAGATGGCAATCCATTGAATGAAGAAAGCATGATCAAAGATAGACAGAAAGATTATTTTAAGTATCTTTATCCAGCCTAAAATAACCTAACACAACCCCACTTTATCCCAAAATACACAAAACAGGAGGAATGCATCACAACTGAGTCTGAAGTAAACAGGTGAAAGAATATGTGTTGAATTTTCCAGACGTAAATGGAATAGGCATCTCAGAAGTTGCAAAGAAGTATATTTTTCAAGAGGATGAGAAAATCGTGCATCAGGTGTTAATCATGATTACATCGATACGTTATACAGAAAATAATACGAAGGCAGGCTCGAGTTCAGTTAAAATTGAACACTTAACATCCGATAAGGATTGTCACAACATTATGTGATATGTTGATTAGTAAGGAATTTTAAAAGAAACAGAATATATACATGATCTCACTTGTGTGACAAAGGTAGACGAGAACTCCGATCTGTCATACACCCATTCACTGCATGCTCTCGTGCTCCGATTGTACGATGACGTGTTCGTATTGTCGTCTGCGTCATACACCGTACACTTAGAGTAGTCACCCTTGCTATTGATCGGAATAGCCTGACCAATGAGCTGCGCGTGAATTTCGCTTTGAATATCGTACGTGTCATTTGGATAACCTGGGATCTGGCACCTGAAAGAAAAAAACACTCTGCGTCTTTGTTTTGGTGTATTTTTTGTCATCTTATTATACACCAAAAAGGACAAGCTCAAAGAGAAAAAGACAAAGCACTTCAGTACATATAACAAAACATTTATCACTATGGATGCAATTAAGCTTTCATAAATAATTAATTGCGGCTTAGTAGTTTAGCTGTTTTGAAGACCTTTTCGTGGATTATTCATAACAGGAATGGGGGGTTTCTGAAGGTAGATGAGACACATACAAAGAAACAGAGAAGGGCGTCGATGACTGGATGGCAATACCTGTGTTTTGGAATCTTCATCGTAAAGACGGGGGACATATTATGCATCAAGACGAGAGCACTCGTCAGACAGATCAGACACACTAGTCTTTTCTGGTACAGGCCGAAACTTCCTGCCTCGTGAAGAGCCTCCTCAAACGTGACTCCTTGCTCATGTTGCTCACCTGCTGACCCACACCAAATATCTGGACTGTGGCACAGCTTTTGATACAGTACAGTGTTATGTGACAAACACTTCTCCAGAGTAATGATTATAATACCGCTAACGCCTACAATAAATAATAAGTAATTTCAACACAAGCCTCTTCTCTCGGCATCTCACATGACAGATGCAATAGCCCTGATGTTCCAACCTAAGCGGTTTGATCATTTTCCCCCTTGATGTTTAATGTTCAGAATAGTATATTGCTGGCTGATAGATAAGTAGAAAGACACCTG
Source organism: Marisa cornuarietis (assembly GCA_004794655.1). Taxonomy (NCBI): domain Eukaryota; kingdom Metazoa; phylum Mollusca; class Gastropoda; order Architaenioglossa; family Ampullariidae; genus Marisa; species Marisa cornuarietis. Next base: position 3,190,622 of record SMMW01000617.1, on the reverse strand, counting down.
ATTATATAGTCTTCTGAACGCTTTAGCCTCAAACTACAAGGGACAAAGTGCTTAATACTCACGGGTCATCCTGCGTGTCGCGAAGCAAAAACCTCGGTATATTCTGCACAGGTGTGATTTCGAGAATAGAGAAGCAAGACGGAACCACATAACTGCTTTTGCGTCAGACAAAACGTGACAAGAATGCGATTAAACTGAACAGTGGCGTAGGAACCAGGGAAGGCAAGGGGGTGGGGGCAGCCCCCCTAAAAAAAAGACGCTGAGGAGGCAAGAATGCAAAAGTTGTTCACTGTCTGCATGGAGTTTGCCCCAACTTCCTGAAGCCGATCATCTTCCCACGCCACCACTGAATTCTAGTGAACAAATTCTGTGTCGCTTTGTGAAATTATACAGTGTTTGTACTTATGTCAGACGATCAGAACAGCAGATGGATGAATGGTTAGATGGAAAGAAAAGTTAATGAGGGGGGGACTGTCGTGTGTTAAGCATTTTTCCGCGCAAGTTACGACACTTTTTGGTGTACACTGTCCATTTCCCCTTTCATCTGTGTGTGTGTGTGTGTGCGTGCGTGCGTGCGTGCGTGCGTGCGTGCGTGCGTTGGCACGAAACTTCAGGGGCCGTAGTTATGAAACGAGAGTAAGTCATCTTCTCAGGGCAAAATCAAAGAAAAGGGAGAGAGTTACACACGATGAACCACTGGTCAGCTAATGTTCTTTGACCTTGACAATGACAAAGACAATGACACTGACAATGACCGACATTACCTTTATTATCTCGAAAAAGAGAGATGTGGCATGTGATTCTGCTCTAAATACACACGTTCATCACCTCCTTGGTACCTTCCAGAGGGAGAGGGAGAAAAATGAGAGAGTAAATAAAAATATGAACAACTGAAAAGTAAATCAGACAATATTGACAACATCCTAATATGAAAGAATTCTTCAAGTTATCAAACAGAACAAATCAGTAATTTTTGGTTTGAGGAAAATTTAATGAACCAGCGTAGACGAAACAACAGACGTGTGTCTTATGGTGTTTAGCCGGGCTGTGTTCCATGGTCAGGAATATTCTCACAACCGACCTCAGAGTACTTGGTCCTTGCTCGCCTCAGGTGTACTTGTGGAGATTGTCCTGTTCCCTACAACACATAGTTATGAATGGGCACGAAATATGCAACTCTATAAGTAAATGTGTACAAAGTGATACAATGACGGACTTAATCATCCTTATCATATCGTCACTTGTTAAAAATCAGTCTTCCTTTTTACCTGTGTGTGTGTGTGGGGGGGGGTGCGTGCGTGTGAGAGACTGTTCGCGGGCACCCAGATACTATCCAAATTACAAAAAAGATACGGAACTCAAATCTTTTTTATCTATCTTTTTTGCTCTTTTTCTCTCTCTCTAATGCAAACACGCATGCACGCACGCGCGCGACGAACTCCCGGCGAAGGGACCTGCAGTTGCTGTTCATTCATCAGACCCTGTAAGTTGTGAGAAGGATACGTTATCTGAAGATCAACGTAGGTACAGTTCACCCAAACACCTTTGCTAATCAGTGAAACCGACTTCCCAAAGTAGAAAAGAATATCTTTTAAAGATTTTTGTTTTTAATGATTTCTTTCTCACCTGCCGAATTCAGCAGCCTCTTTCACCGTCTCAGGCAGACTTCGACCTCTGGTTTCCGGTTGCACCAAGGTCATGGCAGCTGTCAGTACACCAGTCACACCGAACACAATCTGAGGTAGCGCTGGTCCCCACACACCAGAGATCAAGATATTCTGGTAGGTATAACAAACGACAGACTAGTATTCTCTTATTATTGGGTCCGACTTCTCTAAAATATTTGTTTAAAATCCACCTGCACTGTCACTATCGCTTTATGTCCAGTTCACTATTCTACCGAAAAACACACTGAGCAATCCACGGTTTTTACCAGCACTTATACAAAATGAGGTTTCTAAAAGCTCTTTGTTATAAAGAGCACAAGTCCCCATGCTGTTTCAAGCTAACCGTCATTAAAAATGAAAAACATATTACGATAATAAAAAATTTCTTTAGGCATAGTGCTTCACAATACTAAAGTATGCCAAACAGTCCTCAACTGGTCCGTAGTTATGAAGCGAGGTGAAATTTAAGCTTGAAAGTATGTTGGCCTTTTACAGTTATCGCTTCAATGTGGATACACACTTAATTGTTGTTTTGTTTAAGGTCAAACACTGAAAATGACAAAATGTCGCTATTGTAACGTCCACAGAAAACGTTCTTAAATAAACCTGCCTAAAACAGATTTGTGGTGTAACAGTGTCTTACAGTCAACTGGAAGTTATGCATAGCTAAATATTTCTTTACAAAGTCATGTAATAACGAAAGTGAATACATGTGTATTGGTTATTGTTAAGTAGACAAATATAGGGACATTTCTATACTTTGCCAAACTTGATCCACTAAGAGACTTTAGCCACTGTGGTTCTCACCAGATCAGCGACATATGGCGACGCCAGAGAGCCAAGTCGAGCCATCATGGACGACGAGCCGAGTCCGAAACTGCGAAGCACTGTAGGAAACAGCTCCGGCGACAAGATGTACAGAGTGTTGAAGGCACACATCATGCAAAGTCGCCCGAAGAACGACAGGCTGCGCAAGATCCAGCCTGCACGCCCACCACCCACAAAAAAGGCGGGTTAGTAAAGCACTTGTTTCATGAAGAGCATGAGAGCACTGAGTGAGCTAGTTAGCAAATGTAACTATCACACTATTGAGGTCGTCCTCATCGTCATAACCGTAATAAAGTCAAGTTTGTTTCTGAAAAAGAGTGAAGATCTGCTTACAAGAAGTGGAGAAACGTGAAAGAACAACAGGAGCGCAACATTATTTCTTTATGATCGGGTTAAGTTCGTTTTAAAATAATAATTCCCAAAATATGAGTACATAATTATCCTTAATTTTAAAGATATAAGCCAGCCTTCAAACATCGGCATTCTCACCTGCAACTAGGAAGGCGGGGAAAAAAGTAGTCTCCTGTACTGAAGGTTCTCTTACGCGATCAAAGTATTTGTAACAGCGAGTGTGCATGTCTTCAAGTCAAAGGAAGAAACATCGCTCAGGTTATCGTGTTCCAGAAGCGATTTTTTTCCCCATAAAATGAAACAGCTGAATTTTGAATACAGCACTACACATTGGAACTTTATTTAGAAGCTTTGAATGAAGTTTAAAAAATAATTAAATGGTCCACACTAAATTCATTCAACAGGCTGGTAAGGCAATCAGATCAAAATTTAATGGGCAACAATAGTTACAACTGACTGCTGATAAGGATTTTTTTTACAATTAAAAAATATGTAATGATAGTTTGAAACATGTTTATCGATGTTAAAACTTATTTCTTCCTCATTTAGCTGCATGCACAATTTTCTATTTACTTACTGATACTCGCAAGTGTTCCTTTAATCTCCTTATGTCTATCACCCTCAATTCTTTTTTTTTCCTTTTTAGCTGTTTCGATCACGCACATCAATGGTGCCCTCACACTGTCAGTTGTTGTTAGCATTATGCTGGGTAAAAATACGACTAATGATGTTCTGTTTGTGACTGTCACGATGTTACTTGTAGACCAGACCGTGGAGAAACTGTCGATGTTGCATATATGGTGCTTGATCTACCAACAGTCCTAGTTGGTTTTATCATCTCGTGCTTTTGTATAGTAAGCACTGCTGTAGGAATAAGATTTCTTCGTTTTACTGAAAGTCCAAGGCTTGCTTGTACTGTATAAGTCACTGGATAACAATCGATTTTGAAATGTTTTGAGCAAATTCTTGAGTGCTGTGTGGGGATGAAGTTCGCACAGCACGTTTGAATAAAGCAGAGACCTGTATATACACATCTCTGAACAAAGTTAATCCACTGGCGTTTGCTGCCATTATCTTCAGGATTTTTTTCATGAGTACAAACTAACTCCCTCTGAGTGTCGAAGAGAACATTCAGCAACAGCACAATGTGTCCCGGTCAGATTTCTTTTACCGAGGATTGCATCTTTTCTCTTCCACTTCAGCTAGTGCAGACAGCGCTTTTTTTAGAAATAGCTCTGTTTCGTCACTTCCTTTTTTCTCGACAAATCCAGGTGTGCTTAAGAGAAAAATATTAATATAAAATCTTTCATGCCTCTTTGTCATAAAATACCACCGGAACATGTTTTGTGATACTTTGTGCTTTATTTCCAGCGATTTTCGCTGAGCGCTCGTGTTGTCCTTTAAGACTGTGAAAGCATAAGAGTGATAATGCGGAAATAAGCATCATGACAGTATGAAGAACTACTGACTTACGTCTTTGAAAAGGGACATTATCTGTGTTTAAAAAAGACGTTTGAGATATGCATACTATTTCCCCCCAGAGCAACAGGTAGAGCTGTGGACAGGCAGGCCAGGCCACCCACACCAGACGCAGCTATGAGCAAACACCGCCTGCCTAACCGGTCAACGAGGCCAGCGAAGACGCCAACACTGACGAGGTCGACCAGACACAGAATGATGGAGTTCAGGAAGACGCTGCCGCTCATGTTGGACACGTTAAACAGCAGGCCGTACAGACCCATGACGATGAAGATCCTGTAGTACAGAACTGAGATATTTAAAGATAAAATGATGTACAAATTACGAGAGACTATACCAAGCTTTAGCCTACCCTATTTTGTCTTGATCAAGGTTACATTCAGGAGACTACGGTCTTACCAGCTTAGATACAGCAGACTGTAGCGCACAAACAGTCGAGGAATACGAAACAGTGCCACAGGATTAGCCGCCATCTTCTTCCCATCTTGTAAGTCAGGGTTGTCAATCACTAAAATTTTAGGGGGCGCCGATTTGTCATTGACGCGTGCAATGGTGTCGATGATTTTTTGTGCTTCCTCATGTCGACCTTTAGACATCAGCCATCTTGGGGACTCGGGTATGAAGCTGCAGGTGAAGACACATGTATTACACGTCTTTTTAACACAGTCAGACCATAAGAATCAACTGATAGACATTTGTACACACAGTTGAGACACACAGACAAAAGAACTGCGTGAACACGTACAGATATAATAATGCCCCTTATTTTGCTTACAAATAGCCGATGATCACTGGTATACTTGGAATCGCAAGACCAGCTTGGAAATACTGGCTGTTCCTAGAGAGGTACGCTATTAACACAGCTACTAAAAAACCTAAGGATCCAGCCACTGAAAATGCGGTTGAAAACCATCTACGCTCTGTTGGTCCTACTAGTTCTGTGCCTGAAGCAGAAAGAAAATAATTGGAAATTCTTGAATTGTTTTTAGTTCTCTAAAATAAATAAACGAGTTCACAAATAAACTAGTAAAAACATAAATATATACTGTTTGGGATAAGAGATTATGACATACCTATGACAAAACAGCAGAGATATGCTCCAGTGGTTGCGGCGCCAATGAGAAATCTGAAGACGACCAGAATGACAAGACTAGATGGGAATACGAGGCCAATCGCAGATGCTGCCAGAACAATCATTATTACCGAGTAGACACGACGCCTGCCAAAGCTGCAAAGCGGACGAGAACAAAATTAACTTTTCCTGCGTGTTCTAACTGAAGTCGTTGTCAAAGCAAGATATCAGCCTTTATTTGTATATTCTCTAGAATGCCAGTTACACCTAAAGTACAAAAACTGTTCTAGGTTATTCGTTGATCAGAGTGAGCTGTTTATGTACAGTTTGACAGTGCCATGAATAACAGAACGGGTGACACAGACTTAAAAAAAACTCTTTCCGTGCGTTTACTTTCCCTGATTAATCAGGGATCATTTTCGGCTGATCAGGGCTACATGCCCAAACAAGCTTCGAACCAACGATCAATAATGGATTACCATCCATAACAAGAATTGACATATACCATGTGTAACAATACTAAACAATTTCCCGTAATATATCAATTCAATCTTTGTGCATATAATTCACTGCTCCTTGTTTTATGTAGTGCTTTTGTTTTCATAGTAACTTAGTGCTCTCCCTTCACTCTTAGGGCGAAGGCTAGATGCAAACGTAACTTTTGCTTATCACCCTCGCAAATAAAGAATTCTTTATGCAATTTGTCATTCTATCTCTTTCTCATTCTTTCTCTTTCAGCGATTTCTTTCTGGTTGTTGCTATTTGCAACTTGTATTTGTTTTTCCTCCTGTTTTTTTTTCAAGCTCGTGAATGTTAAAGAATAACTTTACGACTTTTCTGTATGTTCATGCATGAAGTAGTATCGTTGTTTAATTTTGAGAAACTCTTCTGCACATACCAACAGAAAAGGAGACTGAAGACAAACTAAAATAATTCAGATACGTAAAGAACGTAGGCCTAAACAAGTTTTTTTCTCATTTGAATTCTTTCTTTCGTACTTACTAGTCGCCTAGCGCACTGGTGATTAGGGCGCCAAAGAATTTTCCTGCTGAAACGGCCATGGTTGAGTGAGAACGATATATCTGATAGTCGCAGACTAGGTTCAGCTGAAAATTGTTTACAAATAGTTAACAGTTGTTTGAAAAAACTGTCCATATACACAAACTACTTTAAGAAATATATAGACATTTGTTTAGGTACAGTTATTTTAAATATTATAAGGTACTAATAATATTAGTAATATACTAGATTTTTGACAAAAGAAAGCTAGGTTCTTATTTTTTCTGCCTTTATTCATTGTTCTAAGGGAGTCGTCAGGAGATAAAGATGGCCGGTCAGTGTGAGGTCTCGGTGACGAGAGGGTCTATGCCACACCCTTGATTTAGCGTCTGCATGGTCGTTCTCTGGCTCGGGTGCCATCTTATGTGTAGGATATCAGTGCCGGCTGATCAGCTGGCATCCTGGTCAAGTGATCGAACCATTTGACTATTTACTGCTAGATTTGCTAGTGGACATGCGTGGCCCCCACCGTCGCTCTGGTGTGTTTTTGATGTCCCTTCTATTCTGTTACCTACCCGTCTGAGACATCTAATTTCACAGTAATCATTATTTTTTCATTATCCTTGGTCAGTGTTCAAATCTGACTCTGATAGGTTAGTGGGAGTAGAAAGACTGTGTTGATGAGCTGTATCTTATTCTTCACTAGGATTGTAGGATGCCGAAGGAGTGAGTTGAGCTAGTTAATTGCTGTCATTGTTTGCTTTTTGGATTTAGGTCTGTCTTGTCATCTTCAAAATGCTGCCAACATACTTGAACTCTGAGTGGCATAGCATTTATGTTGATGTTTAAATGTAAGCTGCTCCAGGATCTTCGAATACATCTTTACTAATCCCTTTCGGGAAATTATTATTTATCTCCACAGCAGATCACGTAGCCACTGAGCGCAGCGCCGAAAGTAAAATACAAGAGGATGACATATAATAGCCATCAAAGATAAATATATCACATTTAAAACGCTGGTGGATCTTTTAGACGATGAGAAGAAAGTAATGTAGACGGAGCAGGAGGTGGAAAGGCAATTTACCGGTCTCCGTCAAAGGGATGGCATTGAAAAATCTTTCGGTACCTCTAGATGGCAACATGGGAGGCCTGTCCCTTACATCTCAATGGAGACAGTCAAGCTGCGATCGTCAAAACGACGCCTTTTCAACCGCCGCATCAAACCACGCCTTCGACTCTAGTTGGAAGTTACTGAAGATCCGACACTGCGAAAACCGGAAGATTCGGAGTCATACCCTTTCCCCACATGGTTAAGGAGTAAAATTCTTCTGTATGTGCTACAGTCCTTTTAGCTTCTTCTTCTTTCTTCTTCCTTCCTTCTTTCGTCCTTTTTTCTTTCTTCCTTCTTTTTGGGATAGTTCTAGTGTAAGCTGTTGATTTTTTTGGCGCTATTCTTTCTTTCCATTCCTTCTGGAAGATCTTGATGAAATGTAAGCTTCTTTACAGGTTAGGAGGAACTCTGAGGGGATTCTGTCCACCCTGCTGCCTTGTTCTTTGGGCTAGCTTTTACAGCCTGCCTAAATGTAACAGTGCAGGAAATCCTTATTAAAAACCTTAGAAGAATTATGTCGAAAGAGAAAACTAGGCAAAGACCTTAAAAAGCTGACTTAATAGGGAAATGACAATTTGAAAGAGGCCGTGAAAGAGAAAAAATATGAGTAAATCCAGAAAGAATAAAGATTGTGTGAAGTAAAGTTTGGCTAGACGATCCTGTAAAAAAGTGATACATTCAGCAAAAGATTAGGCATAGATTAAATATAGGGCAGAATGGTCTTATGAAAACGCTCTCCCAAAGAACTTTATAAGAGTGTCAAGGCAATGAGATAGAGAGATGAGCCTTATGACACAAGAACAGCAATAAACTATAAAGATGGCAATCCACCGTATGAAGAAAGCATGATCAAGAAAAGGTAGAGACACTATTTCACGTAACCTTTAAATCGTCAAACCGTTATCTAGCATCACCTAACTCAGAATTCCTAGAAGTGGGGGAATCTACCATCACTGAAACGTCCGGTAAAGATCGCCAGAATGTTACTGTTTATATGCTGATTAGTAAAGAAGTTTAAAAAAGCGAAAGATATACTTCATCTCACTTGCGAAACAAAGGTAGAGGAGAACTCTGATCTGTCATACACCCATTCACTGCATGCTCTTGTGCTCCGATTGTACGGGACTGTCTCGTTGTTGTCGTCTGCATCATACACCGTACATTTAGAGTAGTCACCCTTGCTAATAATCGGAATAGCCTGACTAATGAGTTGCGCGTGAATTTCGCTTTGAATATCGTACGTGTCGTTTGGGTAACCTGGTATCTTGCACCTGAAAGATAAAACACTGTCTTTATTTCTTATCAATGTGTATTTAGTCATACTATTATACAGCAGGATGACAAACTCTGAGAGACGGTCAGAGCACTAATGTAACATTTGTAACTATGGAAATAAAATAAACCCACGTAATCATAAATATTCATGTTCGTCCAACTTATTTTTACGTAACTTTGCGATTTTGAGAATTCCTTTTGTCGATGATTTATAAAAAAAAACACGGGAACTGAATACAGATAGATAAAGAAAATATGAGACATACAAAGAAGCATAGAGGCGGGCGTCGATGACTGGATGGCAATACCTGTGTTTTGGAATCTTCATCGTAAAGACGGGGGACATATTATGCATGAAGACGAGAGCACTCGTCAGACAGATCAGACACACCAGTCTTTTCTGGTACAGGCCGAAACTTCCTGCCTCGTGAAGAGCCTCCTCAAACGTGACTCCTTGCTCCTGTTGCTCACCTGCTGACCCACACCAAATATCTGGACTGTGGCACAGTTTTTGATACAGTACAATGTAATATGACAAACACTTCTCCCCAATAAAGCTAATAATACAGACAACATTTATAGAATATGTAACGATTTACACAAGCCTCTTGTCTCGGCATCTCACACGGCAGATGTAATGTTCGTGATGTCCCCTCGATGCTGTATGTTTAGAATATTATAATTTCAATTGTTGATCGATAGAAAGATAGAACGATAGATTTCAATTTTCGCAGTTAACTGTTCATTCGGATTTACGTGTATTTGTTTGCATGTAGACCGGTGTTTGATTTGAGCTTTCATTCTCAACAACCCGTTTATTTCATGACGCACATATATATATATATAGTTCAAGACATTTGAGGTCGAGCAAACAAGTATGAGCACTGATTTTAGCATCAAACATTACATAGATACACAATTGATTATACAATCCTTTCTCTAACATCACTGTCCTCAAACTGTCGTCCTGGGGCCAGTTGCACAACACGTTTCTAAACCTTAGAACTGTTCTAAAGAGGCAAAATCTCTTCTAAGCCATTTTGATTCTTTGCAGAAAAAGATACAAAACATTGTACTGACAGGACGGAATGTCACACTTAAACAACTTTATCTCACATAAAGCAGTTTTAGTTTTAAAAATTCTAAAATTGTGGTGTGTACTTTAAAATAATTATCTAAATAGAGTTAAGGCCTAAAATTGGAAATGTGTTGTGCAACTGGCCCCTGGTCAGTACTTACGATTCATCCTGCCTGTAGCCAAGTACAAACCTCGTGATATTCTGCACAGGTTTGACTCTGCGAAAGGAGAGGTAGGACACATTCATAAAAAATTGCTTTGCACATGACCAAGCAAAACGTGACAAGACTGTGCTTAAACTAAATCCTATTGGGTCATAGTCAGTCACTTGCTTCTCTGCTCTTTTTTTTTTAAAGTCTAATGACGCCCTCGTTTAATGCTGTCAAGACTATGACTTGCTGAAAATTTCGGTCTCAGCCTGTGACGGCGAACAAAGTGTGCGGCACGTGATGATGGGAATGAGAGCGTGGTTGCGTGAGCGATTGGAAGTTTCTGCAAGGACTATATATTTTGTAAACTGGTGGACAGTTGTTCTAACTAGTTCAGCTCTCGTTACTACCAAACTTCTGCTTGTAACAGTTATTTCAAAATTACTAGGCTTTGTGGTAGCTCGTTTGTAAGTACAAATGTTCGTTACTTGGAAATCGTAAATCGGTGACTGCATGTCAGTATTGAAATTTGGAGGCTCTATTTGCGTGGGTACAGCTGCCTCGCAAGAGAAACTGATAATTCGTAGACAGTAGCGCATACCAGATGTACGTTCAACAGACAAGAACGAACACTAAATCTTACCAGCTGAAATACAGCTTTTGCTGCTGACTGTAGCGCACAGCAAGTCGTGGAATGTAAAAAGCGTCACAAGGTTTTTTTTTTAATTCTCTAATCCATGTGAATGACTAAAACCGCCTGGATGTTCTAATACCATTTCAGACCATCATAAAGAGTGCACTGGTTAGTTCACGTTTTTTTTTTCAAAGGACCTGTCGTGATAATAAAAGACAGTCATGTCCTCGATCCCTGTGGCCAGGGCACGTGTAGCGAAGGCGAAGTCTGATCCTTTCACGTCATTATGTTCTACTTTCTTTGATTAATCAGCTAGCCATCTTATGAGTACGCAGAACGAGTTTTCCCATCACAAAACCGAGGGTATCGCGAAACCTGAAGACTCTTTTTTCCGATGTCTAGAGAACTAACCCCAGGCTAGGAAGTTCCCTCTGACCTACGTTTCTAAACCATTGCCTCTGATTTTATTCTGTCTTGCATATATACTTAGAGAAAATGCGAATGCATTCGTCAAAACGAATATATATGCTACTGGCAGCAAGTATCAATATACTGTGCCCGTCGATTGTAAACTCCTTGCTCTGATACCTAGGGTGTGGAGACCAGATTTGGCTCAGATCGTTTTTGGCATGGCTGGTGCACGGACCAGAGCGTGCACCGACAGCTTTTATGACCTTAGTGCAGACAGAAAATAAAGGTTGAGGTCTGCCCGGAAGCTGCTGAGTTCGACAGCTGAGAAAGGAAATATATTTGTTTAACACGAACCAAGTTGATCACATGAGAGAACAAACAAACAGGAATAATGACTTTGCAGACTGTACTGGAGACAGTGTTCAGATACTAACCCCTCGTCGTAAAAGTTCAGCTGGTAGCTACGTAGGAGCTTCTTGGCAGTCTACATATGCATCAGTTTACTGGGCTGGCTGCCTTGCTGTGATATAGCCTTAGTTGCTGGGTCGGCATATGCATGAGTTGTCAGGTCTCTGGTCATAAAGACACGGAACAGGATCTCAAAAACTACCATTTTTCCCAGCAGTTATTATGTTACAAGGATACATAACATATAAAATACAATATTTAAAAGTATAAAACAAACAAGATATACACATAAGGTAACAGTCTTTTAGTACATCCATCTGCCGAGCAAGCTGTCTAAAACAATGTATTCATAATCTCGTATCAGTTTTTGTTCCAGTCATTGAGTTATCTCAAATATTATCATCCACTTGCGTTCTTATCTTCTTTTATCTAAACACTGCTCCTAATACCCTCCACAAAGTTTTTACTCAAGGTCATGGGAGCTGTCATCCTCTCTCTCTCTCTCTCCTTCTTTCAATAAAATGAGTGTGAAATAGCATTCATTATAATATTTTCTCAAACTGTCATTTTTGGTGTAAGATAGAAGCAGCCACTGCATTTTATGTAGCACTCAAAAACTACCTAGCTTATTCCGCGTAATGAAACACTGATGAGTTGATTATTATACTTGTGACTAATTATATTTTATACATATTGTATAACTGCTGTCTCATCTTACAGACTGATGAGACCGAGTGTTCTAGTAACGCCGAGTAAACAAACTTTCAATTTTCCACACACACTCAAGATGAGTAGACAACCCAAATAGCCGGTAGAAAAAATAACGGGCAAAACTGACAAAAATAAATAGGAACTAAAAAGATATATAAAGAAAGAAAAACAAGCTGTTTATAACTAACTTTATTTAATCAGTGTACGTCCATTTGATGCATCTTTACATCTGTATGATGCTAATTTTGGTTATCTTATAACTCTCTATTCGCCCAAATGCTTGTCACACCGACCTAAGGGCTTTTGTATCTAGTCTTCGGTCTTCGTCCTTTACATAGAAATGTGTTTGAGGAATTAATTTTTTTCTACCATAACATGCTGCACTGGTCATGCTCAATGTCTTTATTCTAGTACAAATAGCGAATAATTAATGAAGATTACCTTAAACATGTTATGCTGAACAATATAAGTGCCCAATCGAATTGAATCAATGATAAGGTGGTCGGAAGAATGATCTGAAAAGTTAAGGCCCAGTCCTCTCTTTCGACTTCCTTTGACTTTCTCTCCCTGGTTAATCATCTTTGCTGCGTGGGAAATGAAATGTTCTTCTTGAAGGCCTGGATTGAGGCTTAAACTGGTGATTTTCACTCAGACATCAAGTTCGTTAACCGGACAAATAGTTTAGAAAATGTGCCTAAGTTCGGCAAATTAATATGTGGCCATGATGAAAGGGGTGGCGTCGCCTATTTGACTTGACAATCTGTGTTCTGTTACGGACCGCTCTCTTTAGCTTTACTTAGGTTTACCAATAAACAAACTCTTAGAATTCTTAAGGATTTTATTCTATCACGCACGTACACAGGACGCCTACACCACAGGCTAGACGAGCATGAAATTTGTCAGACAAAAGTATCACTAGAATGGCGAGATTGACCGTAAAATCCATCCTTAGTCAGCAACAACCGTAACTCTCTGATATAGGGGCTTACATACTTACCACTCATTGTGTTGATTTAGCCGCTAGCTACACAACAGCTTCGGGAAAATATGCACAGGTATGAGTCTAACAACTTTCTGAAAAGAAGAGGCAGGCCAGAAACACAAAATAATTCCCTCAAAACCGACCTCAGACTGGGAGAGAGACAGTGCTCTCATACACCAACTATCAATGACCTTATTATGGGCTTAAAACAAACCTCTTAAAATCTGCAAAAGATCAATATCGTCAGTAATCAATTTCATACAAATGTAGTTCAGATATCACTGTAGTCAGAACAGTGGAAAAAAAACATTCTAGAGAATAGTGGTGACGGTGACGACGACGGCAGCGGCGACGAGAACGATGATGTAATGGCGAGGACATCAAACGTTTATGAAAGCTAGTGTCAAGGAGCAGTCTGAGCACAAGGTGACAATAGTTGTTGTGTCTTTATTTAAGGTCTCCAAGGTCGTGTCTTTGAAAATTCCGAATGTATGATTTTGTCTTTTGAATTGTTCACAATATTTTTTAAAGCTTTACATCCTTTTTCATACTCATTTGCAGTCAGTAAAGTGTCAGTACAGTTAATATGTCGTGTTTTAACTTATAGTGTATGTAAACACGAAAAGAAAGAAAAAATACAATGAAAAAAACCAAAGATGGACAGCAAGCTGTAACATGACCAGGTTTGTGACCAGCTTTATTTAATGTGGGTACGTGCTTCTCACGCATTGAGACATGTCACTAACCCTGATGTCGCATGTTACTATCTCACTAGCATCAAGTAAGTCAATTAATTTATCCTTGATGTCATTCTGCCTCCAGCCTTTATTAGAGCTATAAAAATGGTGTTGTCCTGTATGGGAAACAGTGTGAAAGGAAACAAGTAGATGACCGCGATTTTACAGATTTAACAATAAATCAGACTCACTCAATGTATTCTAGAATAATTTTAATGCAAAATAAAAGCATCGATTGAAGCTCCTTCTTTCTTTGGCTCTTTTCTTCTATCTTTTCATACGTTTCTGAACTTCTGCAAAAATTTGAATATTATATGATTATTGAGAATGAATGAACATAAAACTGTGTGACAACTGTGTCGTTTACCAAATAAGAGGAGCAGTTATTGCAAACTGAAGTGTGTATTATCGTCTCTTATACATGAAGATGAAGCTGGTATAGAGGGAGAAAAATGAGAGAGTAAATAAAAATATGAACAACTGAAAAGTAAATCAGTCAATATTGACAACATCCTAATATGAAAGAATTCTTCAAGTTATCAAAACAGAACAAATCAGTAATTTTTGGTTTGAGAAAAATTTAATGAACCAGCGTAGACGAAACAACAGACGTGTGTCTTATGGTGTTTAGCCGGGCTGTGTTCCATGGTCAGGAATATTCTCACAACCGACCTCAGAGTACTTGGTCCTTGCTCGCCTCAGGTGTACTTGTAGAGATTCGCTTTCTCAGGACGGGAACGCTTGGAGGCGGGCTCTGCTCGTTGCCGCACACGTCTTCCCTACGCATCACGAATCTCAAACTCTCTATTGTCCTGTTCCCTATAACACATAGTTATGAATGGGCACGAAAGATGCAACTCTATAAGTAAATGTGTACAAAGTGATACAATGACGGACTTAATCATCCTTATCATATCGCCATTTGTTAAAAACCAGTGTCTTCTTTTTTGCCTCTGTGTGTTGGGGGGTGCGTGCGAGAGGCTGTTCGCGGGCACCCACATACTATCTAAATTACAAAAAGATACATAAATAATGGAACTGAAATCTTTTTATCTATCTCTTCTGCTCTGTCTCTCTAATGCACAACACGCATGCACGCTCGCGCGCGACGAACCCCTGGAGAAGGGACCTGCAGTTGCTGTTCATTCATCAGACCCTGTAAGTTGTGAGAAGGATACGTTATCTGAAGATCAACGTAGGTACAGTTCACTCAAACATCTTTGCTACTCAGTGAAACCGACTTCCCAAAGTAGAAAAGAAAAATAAATGCTAAATACAAATTTACTGAAGCCTTTTAAAGTTTTTTTAGCAAATGATTTCTTTCTCACCTGCCGAATTCAGCAGCCTCTTTCACCGTCTCAGGCAGACTTCGACCTCTGGTCTCCGGTTGCACCAAGGTCATAACAGCTGTTAGCACACCAATCACACCGAACACAATCTGAGGTAGCGCTGGTCCCCATACACCAGAGATCAAGATATTCTGGTATGTATAACAAACAACAAAATAGTATTCTCTTTTTATTGGATCCGACTTCTCTAAAATATTTGTTTAAAATCCACCTGCACTGTCAGTACCGCTTTATGTCCAGTTCACTATTCTACCGAAAAACACACTGAGCAATCCACGGTTTTTACCAGCACTTATACAAAATGAAGTTTCTAAAAGCTCTTCGTTATAAAGAGCACAAGTCCCCATGCTGTTTCAAGCTAACCGTCATTAAAAAAGAAAAACATTATGATAACTAAAAATTGCTTTAGGCATAGTGCTTCACAATACTAACGTATGCCAAACAGTCCTCAACTGGTCCGTAGATATGAAGCGAGGTGAAATTTAAGCTTGAAAGTTTGTTGGCCCTTTTACAGTTATCGCTTCAATGTGGATACACACTTAATTGTTGTTTTGTTTAAGGTCAAACACTGAAAATGACAAAATGTCGCTATTGTAACGTCCACAGAAAACGTTCTTAAATAAACCTGCCTAAAACAGATTTGTGGTGTAACAGTGTCTTACAGTCAACTGGAAGTTATGCATAGCTAAATATTTCTTTACAAAGTCATGTAATAACGAAAGTGAATACATGTGTATTGGTTATTGTTAAGTAGACAAATATAGGGACATTTCTCTACTTTGCCAAACTAGATCCACTAAGAGACTTTAGCCACTGTGGTTCTCACCAGATCAGCGACATATGGCGACGCCAGAGAGCCAAGGTGAGCCATCATGGACGACGAGCCGAGTCCGAAACTGCGAAGCACTGTAGGAAACAGCTCCGGCGACATGATGTACAGAGTGTTGCAGGCACACATCATGCAAAGACGCCCGAAGAACGACAGGCTGCGCAAGATCCAGCCTGCACGCCCACCACCCACAAAAAAGGCGGGTTAGTAAAGCACGCCCTTGTTTACCATACAAAACCTGTTTCATGAAGAGCATGAGAGCACTGAGTGAGCTAGTTAGCAAATGTAACTACCACACTACTGAGGTCGTCCTCATCGTCATAACCGTAATAAAGTCAAGTTTGTTTCTGCAAAAGAGTAAAGATCTGCTTACAAGAAGCGGAGAAACGTTAAAGGACAACAGGAGCGCAACATTATTTCTTTATGATCGGGTTAAGTTCGTTTTAAAATAATAATTCCCAAAATATGAGTACATAATTATCCTTAATTTTAAAGATATAAGCCAGCCTTCAAACATCGGCATTCTCACCTGCAACTAGGAAGGCGGGGGGAAAAAAGTAGTCTCCTGTACTGAAGGTTCTCTTACGCGATCGAAGTATTTGTAACAGCGAGTGTGCATGTCTTCAAGTCAAAGGAAGAAACATCGCTCAGGTTGTCGTGTTCCAGAAGCGATTTTCTTTTGCCCAGATAATGAAACAGCTGAATTTTGAATACAGCCCTACAGATTGGAACTTTATTTAGAAGCTTCGAATGAAGTTAAAAAATAATTAAATGGTCCAAACTGAATTCATTCCACAAGTCAATCAAATCAAAATTTAAGGAGCAACAATAGTTACAACCGACTGCTGATAAGGATTTTTTTACAATTAAAAATATGTAATGATAGTTTGAAACATGTTTATCGATGTTAAAACTTATTTCTTCCTCATTTAGCTGCATGCACAATTTTCTATTTACTTACTGATACTCGCATGTGTTTTTTAAGCTCCTTATGTCTATCACCCTCAATCTCTTTTTTTTTTCCTTTTTTAGCTGTTTCGATCACGCACATCAATGGTGCCCTCACACTGTCTGTTGTTTTTAGTATTATGCTGGATCAAGATACGACTAATGATGTTCTGTTTGTGACTGTCACGATGTTACTTGTAGACCAGACGGTGTAGAAACGGTCGATGTTGCATATCTGATGCTTGATCTACCAGGAGTCGTAGTTGGTTTTAACATCTCGTGCTTTTGTACAGTAAGCACTGCTGTAGGAATAAGATTTCTTCGTTTTACTGAAAGTCCAAGGCTTGCTTGTACTGTATAAGTGACTGGATAACAATCGATTTTGAAATGTTTTGAGCACATTCTTGAGTGCTGTGTGGGGATGAAGTTCGCATGGCACGTTTGAACAAAGCAGAGACCTGTATAAACACATCTCTGAACAAAGTTAATCCACTGGCGTTTGCTGCCATTATCTTTAGGATTTCCTGCATGAGTACAAACTAACTCCCTCTGAGTGTCGAAGAGAACATACAGCAACAGCCCAATGTGTCCCGGTCAGATTTCTTTTACCGAAGATTGCATCTTTTCTCTCCGACTTCAGCTAGTTAGAAATACCTCCGTTTCGTCACTTCCTGTTTTCTCGACAAATCCAGGTGTGCTTAAAAGAAAAATATTAATATAAAATCTTTCATGCCTCTTTGTCATAAAATAAAATGTTTCTGTGATACTTTGTGCTTTATTTCCAACGATTTTCGCTGAGCGTTCCTGTTGTCCTTTAAGACTGTGAAAGCATAAGAGTGATAATGCGGAAATAAGCATCATGACAATATGAAGAACTACAGTCAGTCTTTGAAAAGGGACATTATCTGTGTTTAAAAAAGACGTTTGAGATATACATACTATTTCCCCCCAGAGCAACAGGTAGAGCTGTGGACAGGCAGGCCAGGCCACCCACACCAGACGCAGCTATGAGCAAACACCGCCTGCCTAACCGGTCAACGAGGCCAGCGAAGACACCAACACTGACGAGGTCGACCAGACACAGAATGATGGAGTTCAGGAGAACGCTGCTGCTCATGTTGGACACGTTAAACAGCAGGCCGTCCAGACACATGACGATGAAGATCCTGTAGTGTAGAACTGAGTTATTTAAAGATAAAATGATTTACAAATTACAAGAGACTATACCAAGCTTTAGCCTACCATCTTTTTTGTCTTGATCAAGGTTACATTCAGGAGACTACGGTCTTACCAGCTTAGATACAGCAGACTGTAGCGCACAAACAGTCGAGGAATACGAAACAGTGCCACAGGATTAGCCGCCATCTTCTTCCCATCTTGTAAGTCAGGGTTGTCAATCACTAAAATTTTAGGGGGCGCCGATTTGTCATTGACGCGTGCAATGGCGTCGATGATTTTTTGTGCTTCCTCATGTCGACCTTTAGACATCAGCCATCTTGGGGACTCGGGTATGAAGCTGCAGGTGAAGACACATGTCTTACACGTCTTTTTAACACAGTCAGACCATAAGGATCTACTGATAGACATTTGTACACACAGTTGAGACACACAGACAAAAGAACTGCGTGAACACGTACAGATATAATAATGCCCCTTATTTTGCTTACAAATAGCCGATGATCACTGGTATACTTGGAATCGCAAGACCAGCTTGGAAATACTGGCTGTTCCTAGCGAGGTACGCTATCAACACAGATACTAAAAAACCTAAGGATCCAGCCACTGAAAATGCGGTTGAAAACCATCTACGCTCTGTTGGTCCTACTAGTTCTGTGCCTGAAGCAGAAAGAAAATAATTGGAAATTCTTGAATTGTTTTTAGTTCTCTGAAATAAATAAATGAGTTTATAAATAAACTAGTAAAAACATAAATATATACGGTTTTGGATAAGAGATTATAACATACCTATGACAAAACAGCAGAGATATGCTCCAGTGGTTGCGGCGCCAATGAGAAATCTGAAGACGACCAGAATGACAAGACTAGATGGGAATACGAGGCCAATCGCAGATGCTGCCAGAACAATCATTATTACCGAGTAGACACGACGCCTGCCAAAGCTGCAAAGCGGACGAGAACAAAATTAACTTTTCCTGCGTTTTCTAACTGAAGTCGTTGTCAAAGCAAGATATCAGCCTTTATTTGTATATTCTCTAGAATGCCAGTTACACCTAAAGTACAAAAACTGTTCTAGGTTATTCGTTGATCAGAGTGAGCTGTTTATGTACAGTTTGACAGTGCCATGAATAACAGAACGGGTGACACAGACTTAAAAAAAACTCTTTCCGTGCGTTTACTTTCCCTTATTAATCAGGGATCATTTTCGGCTGATCAGGGCTACATGCCCAAACAAGCTTCGAACCAACGATCAATAATGGATTACCATCCATAACAAAAATTGACATATACCATATGTAACATAACTAAAAACAATTCCCATAATACATAAATTCAATCTATGTGCATATAATTCAATACTCCTTGTTGTATGTAGTGCTTTTGTTTTCAGTGTAACGTAGTGCTCTCGGTCTCCCTTCACTCTTAGGGCGAAGGCTAGACGCAAACATAACTTTTGCTTATCACCCTCGTAAATAAAGAATTCTGTATGCCATTTGTCATTCTTTCTCTTTCAGTGATGCCTTTCTGTTTGTTGCTATTTGCAGCTTGTATTTGTTTTTCCTCCTGTTTTTTTCAAGCTCTGTTTGTTAGAGTAGTCTCGTGAATGCCAAGTTAAAGAATAACTTTACGACTGTTCTGTATGTTCATGCATGAAGTAGTATCGTTGTTTAATCTTGAGAAACTCTTCTGCACATCAGTCAGTCAGTCAGTCGTCCCTTGCCTGGCACCTGGCGTTGGGGGGAGCACATGGATAGACGCGGCAGCTGACAGGGCCCGTCACTCTTGCCTATTTTGGGCGATAGTCAGCAGGTCCTGTACAGGACAACCAGTCCAGTCTTTGACGTTCGTAAGCCAGTTCTTCCTCTGACCTGTGCGGCGTCGGCCACCCTCCAAGGTGCCTTGAAGGATAGTCTTCGACAAGGTGTCGTGCCGGGTTACATGGCCAAAGAAGACCAGCTTACTTCGCTTGACTGTTGATAGTAGAGGTTCCTGGTGTCCTACGAGTGTGGCAATCTTGTTTCTTACAAGTCGTTGGTTTTGTGTTCTTTGTATGAGATCTGGAGCAGCCTCCTCAGGCACTTGTGCTCGAATGCCTGGATTCTCCTTTCCGTTTCGGCGAGCAGAGTCCACGTGTCGCATCCGTAGCGCAGGATCGGCACTACCAGGGATTTGTATAGCCTGTATTTGGCAGTGAACCTTATCTTGTTAACATTGCTGCTGTTGCTGTTGCTGTTGCGATCCTGATGCAGATATCTTCCATCCTCTATGTCCCGGCTCTGATTCTCGATCCAGATCTCCCTAGCTGTCTTCATCCCTTTCTTAATGGCACAGTTCACTTCTTTGTATATGATGGCTGCTTCTGGTTTGCTTTTCTTTTCTCTCTTCAAGGCCCTCCTTTGGTCACAGAGGTCTAGGATGTCTTTCGTGACATACTTGTCTGCACATACAGAAAGGGAGGCTGAAGACAAACTAAATAATTCATATAAGAACGTAGGCTACATTTGAATTCTTTCTTTCGTACTTACTAGTCGCCTAGCGCACTGATGATTAGGGCGCCAAAGACTTTTCCTGCTGAAACGGCCATGGTTGAGTGGGAACGATATATCTGATAGTCGCAGACTAGGTTCAGCTGAAAATTGTTTACAAATAGTTAACAGTTGTTTGAAAAACTTTCCATAGACACAAACTACTTTAAGAAATATATAGACATTTGTTTAGATACAATTATTTTAAATATTATAAGGTAGTAATGATTTTTGACAAAAGCCAGCTAGGTTCTTATTTTTTCTGCCTTTATTCATTGTTCCTATGGGAGTCGTCGGGAGATAAAGATGGCCGCAGATCGGTCAGTGTGAGGTCTCGACGAGAGGGTCTATGCCATACTCTTGATTTAGCGTCTGCATGGTCGTTCTCTGGCTCGGGTGCCATCTTATGTGTAGGATATCAGTGCTGGCTGATAAGCTGGCATCCTGGTCAAGTGATCGAACCATTTGACTATTTGCTGCTAGATTTGCTAGTGGACATGCGTGGCCCCCACCATATCTCTGGTGTGTTTTTGATAATGTTCCTTCTATTCTGTTACCTACCCATCTGAGACATCTAATTTCACAGTAATTATTATTTTTTCATTATCCTTGGTCAGTGTTCAAATCTGACTTTGATAGGTTAGTGGGAGTAGAAAGACTGTGTTGATGAGCATCCTTTGGTTGTAGGATGCCGAATGAGTGAGGTGAGGTGAGCTAGTTAATTGCTGTCATTGCTTTTTGGATTTAGGTCTGTCTTGCCATCTTCAAAATGCTGCCAACTTACTTTAACTCTGAGTGGCATAGCATTTATGTTCATGTTCAAATGTAAGCTGCTCCAGGATCTTTGAATACATCTTTGTTAATCCCTTTCGGGAAATTATTATTTATCTCCACAGCAGATCACGTTGCCACTGAGCGCAGCGCCGAAAGTAAAATACAAGAGGATGACACATAATGCCATCAAAGATAAAGATATCACATTTAAAACGCTGGTGGATCTTTTAGACGCTGAGAAGAAAGTAATGTAGACGGAGCAGCAGGTGGAAAAGCAATTTGAATGCACCGGTCTCCATCAAAGGGATGACATTGAAAAATCTTTCGGTACCTCTAGATGGCAACATGGGAGGCCTGTCCCTTACATCTTAATGGAGGCAGAGTCAAGCTGCGATCGTCAAAACGACGCCTTTTCAACCGCCGCATCAAACCACGCCGATGACTCTAGTTGGAAGTTACTGAAGATCCGCCATTACCAAAAAACCGGAAGATTCGGAGTCATACCCTTTCCCTTAAGGTGACCAGACGTCCTGATTTAGCCGGGACAGTCCCGCTTTGACCGCGTGTCCCGCCTGCTCATAGAATGTCCAGGCGGGACGCCCAATGTCCCGCTTTCTGGCTTTCATCTAAAAAGTCGATCACTGTCCTGCTTGTATTTAAAAATCTGATTACCGTACATTGAATCGCATCCTTGTCTTTGGTTTTGGCTTTTGCCTATCACCGTTTGATTAATAATTTCAAATTTTTCAACTAGTTTACTGGCGTTTCTGTCGATCCCTAATGTTCGTTGCTCCGTGGGCTCCGGTGTTTGACGCGTGACCAGAAAGATAATGACCTGCCGGCCGAAATCTTATTGCACGGCGATGCTGGTGATCATCTGATCGTCCCTCCTAAGGTGTCAGCTTCTTTGGTCACGGTTGTGGGAGTTCTCCCACTTCCCAGTGGCAATAACTTTCCTCCCTACCCACCCAACCACCTACCGCGCGGACACCGTCTCTAGTTAAAACTTAAATCACGGACGTGTATAGGTGGATTGATGTCTGTCTGTCGAGACTCACTCTTAGCCTCTTGCGAAGTTCCCCACTATTAGTCTCGACGACCTTAAACAATGAATGTGAATACACCGGAAGCAAAATCGTTAAAAGCCTCGTTCTAGTAGTTAACTGAAAAAAATCGTCCGCAAGCTGTCCAGTAATACAAGTTCGTGCTAATTATCTTTCTCATGCTAACCTCCTTTTTGTCATCCAAACTTCCCGTGACACCACCGTGATCAATTTATAAGACAAACTATTTTCGGGACAGCAGTTTTAAAAATGGTTTTGCAATACTGTGTTTTATTTTGCCATTTTTGCTGGCTTCGAGAGTATTACACGCAATAATATGATATCAAGGATCTACTGTGTAGACCAGCGGGCAAAGTTTTCTTTTTGCAGACTGGTACCAAAATTCTTAGCAATGCCGCGGGCCGGTAAAATACCAAAAAACCTCCAGACTAGGTGACTACACAGCAAACCTACTGATAATGGAATGGACAACAAATGAATACATAATGGAGTTCACTTACCGAATTTATTATGTAAAGTGAAGCTGTTTGAATTCTCTACCAATAAAACTTTAAAGCCAGCTTTTCCTTTAATAGCCCCCGATACTCTCTAACGACTCCATCTGACATGTCAGCCGTAGTGTTATTTGTTATCTTTGTACTTTGTCTGTGTTAGAATGTTGTGGACTGCCGATTTCTAACTCTGTTGTACTTGATAAAATAAATTTTAAACAAATTAAACTAGGCTGAATTTTTAAAAAATGAAAACAAGTGCATTTCACATTTTGGCAGACGGGCAAATCCAAAGACATACACGGGCTGTACTTTGCCCACCCCTGGCGTAGAGTTGTAGACTAATGTAGTTTGTTTGGTGATGGAGAAACGGGAAGAGAAAGATTCAATGTGTCGTTAAGTAACTACGAAAACAAGCACCTTTGACACATCTCGCTTAGGGCCTAGAGCAGGGGTCTCAAACTCACGGCCCGCGGACCAACTTCGGCCCTCGGGACAATAGTTTGCGGCCTCCACCTCAATATCAAAGTTTAATGTTAGTGCGACCCGAGTTTGATACGAATGGCACTTTTCAGTGTTGTGTGCGGAGCTGAATGAACCTACCAGTCACGGTGGGGTATATATATTGGTCTCGGAGGCGGGACATCAGCCGGGCTTCTTGCGAACTTGCGCCATTACCCCGGGCTAAGAGTATGCAAAATACAGGGAGATGACAGAGTCAACCGGGTTGGTAATCTTAACATATCTACTGAGGCAACAAGATTTCTTTAAGAAAGTAACCAAAGAGAATGATGCAGCAGTCGAAGCTAGCTACGTGGTTAGTGAGATGATTGCTAAAGCAGGAAAGCCATTTAAAGAAGGTGAATTTGTAAAAATGTGCATATTACAGGCTGCAAGTATTGTCTGTCCAGAAAAGAAAAGTCAGTTTAGCAACATCAGCCTTTCTGCCAACACCGTAGCAGAGCGCATTTCTGACCTGTCAAGTAACATTTATGATCATCTGTGTGAGAAAGCAAAATGTTTCAGTGTATACTCAGTCACTCTTGATGAGACATCACCGACACTGCCCAACTCGCAATCTATGTCCGTGGTGTTGATGACAATTTTGAAGTCATAGAGGAGTTGCTCACAGTGATTCAAATGCATGGCCAGACCACCGCTCAGGAGATATTTCACAAGCTGTGTGATGCCATTGAGAATGCCGGTTTGCCTTGGAGGAGGTTTGTTGGAATAACAACTGATGGAGCGCCATCAATGACAGGGAGGAACATGGACTGGTGGCACTTGTTAGAAAAAAAAACTGGAAGAGGAAGGTGTGGAGGAGGCCATTGCTCTGCAATGCATTATCCATCAGCAGGCCCTTTGCAGCAAAGGCCTGAAGTTTGACAATGTGATGTCTTTCGTTGTGAAATGCATCAACCAAATCAGATCCAGGGGCTTAAAGGACAGGCGGTTTCGTGCTTTTTTTTTAGAGGAAATGGAGTCAGAATATGGGGATGTGCTCTACTTTAAGGTACGTTGGCTCAGCAGAGGAAACATATTAAAGAGATTTTTTTAGAGCGGAAGTGAAAGCCTTCATGGAGAAAGATGGGGTTGCTGTTCCTGTGCTAAGTGATCCAAAATGGCTCATGGAATTAGCTTTTTTTGTTGATATCACACATGAGCTTAATGTACTGAACAAGAAGTTACAAGGCCAGGGGCTGCCTATGACAACGTGAGAGCATTCTCTACAAAACTTATATTATGGAAAAACCAGCTTTCTCAGACAAACCTTTGCCATTTTCCAGCATCCAAGGCACTCGTGGATGCAGGCAAACCGTTCAGTGGTGAAGAGTATGTGGATGTCATTTTGAAGATACAGGAGGAATTTGATCACAGATTTGCAGACTTCAAGACGCAGAGAGCCACATTTCAAATTTGTGCGGACCCCTTCTCCTTTGATGTGCAAGATGCCCCTCCTATTCTTTAAATGGAGCTGATTGACCTGCTGCAGTGCAACTCTGAACTCAAAGCCAAGTTCAGGGAGATGAGTGGAAAAGCAGACAAGCTTGGGCAATTTTTGAGAGACTTGCCCCCAAGCTTCCCTGAGCTTTCTTGAATGTTCAAGTGGACCATGTGTCTTTTTGGGAGCACATACTTGTGCGAAAAGCTATTCTCTACCTTGAACTTCAATGTCCAAGTACAGGTCCAGACTTACTGATGAGCATCTTCAAGCCCTACTGAGGGTCTCAACTGCTTTCTCCCTTAAGCCAAATGTGGCTCGGCTATGCGAGAGTAAGTGCTGCCAGATCTCTAGCAGCCAGAAGTAGGCAGAAGAAGCCATGTTCAAAATAGTTTATGTTCAATGTTCCATTCATGTTCAGAAAGTTAAATGCTAAAGAACTGTTAATACAGACATTTGAATAATAATAATAATAATAATTACATTTCTCTAGTCAACAACTATATGTGGTTTCTTCGGTCTTCTATATCTGCTGTATTATTATTATTTTCATTTTATTTATTACTGATATTTTTCTTATGAATTTGTTACCTTATTTTTAATTTAACACAAAATAAGACGAACAAATAAAGACATTTGATAAAATTGGAATGTTTTTGTAAGAGTTTTTCTTGTGGAAACCCTGATGCGGCCCAGCCTCACCCAGACTCTACCTCCAGCGGCCCCAGAGTAAATTCAGTTTGAGACCCCTGGTTTATATGCTGATTAGTAAAGAAGTTTAAAAAAGCGAAAGATATACTTCATCTCACTTGCGTGACAAAGGTAGAGGAGAACTCTGATCTGTCATACACCCATTCACTGCATGCTCTTGTGCTCCGATTGTACGGGACTGTCTCGTTGTTGTCGTCTGCATCATACACCGTACATTTAGAGTAGTCACCCTTGCTAATAATCGGAATAGCCTGACTAATGAGTTGCGCGTGAATTTCGCTTTGAATATCGTACGTGTCGTTTGGGTAACCTGGGATCTGGCACCTGAAAGATAAAACACTGTCTTTATTTCTTATCAATGTTTATTTAGTCATACTATTATACAGCAGAATGACAAACTCTGAGAGACGGTCAGAGTATTAATATAACATATGTAACTATGGAAATAAAATAAACCCACGTAATCATAAATATTCATGTTCGTCCAACTTATGTTTACGTAGTTTTGTGATTTTGACAATTCCTTTTGTCAATGATTTATAAAAAAAAAAAAACGGGAACTGAATGCAGATATATAAAAAAGATGAGACATACAAAGAAGCATAGAGGCGGGCGTCGATGACTGGATGGCAATACCTGTGTTTTGGAATCTTCATCGTAAAGACGGGGGACATATTATGCATGAAGACGAAAGCACTCGTCAGACAGATCAGACACACTAGTCTTTTCTGGTACAGGCCGAAACTTCCTGCCTCGTGAAGAGCCTCCTCAAACGCGACTCCTTGCTCCTGTTGCTCACCTGCTGACCCACACCAAATATCTGGACTGTGGCACAGTTTTTGATACAGTACAATGTAATATGACAAACACTTCTCCCCAATAAAGCTAATAATACAGACAACGTTTATAGAATATGTAATGATTTACACAAACCTCTTCTCTTGGCATCTCACACGGCAGATGTAATGTTCGTGATGTCCCCTCGATGCTGTATGTTTAGAACATTATACTTTCATTTGTTGATAGATAGAAAGATAGATAGAACGATAGATTTCAATTTTCGTAGTTAACTGTTCATTCGGATTTACGTGTATTTGCATGTGGACCGGTGTTTGATTTGAGCTTTCATTCTCAACAACACGTTTATTTCATGACGCACAGATATATGTATATATATATATAGTGCAAGACATTTGAGGTCGAGCAAACAAGTATGAGCACTGATTTTAGCATCAAACATTACTTAGATACACAATTGATTATAAAATCCTTTCTCTAACATCACCGTCCTCAAACTGCCATCCTGGTCAGTACTTACGATTCATCCTGCCTGTAGCCACGTACAAACCTCGTGATATTCTGCACAGGTTTGACTTCGCGAAATGAGAGGTAGGACACATTCACAAAAAATTGCTTTGCACATGACCAAGCAAAACGTGACAAGACTGTGCTTAAACTAAATCCTTTTGGGTCCTAGTCAATCACTTGCTTCTCTGCTCTTTTTTTAAAGTCTAATGATGCCCTCGTTTGATGCTATCAAAACTATGACTTGGTGAAAATTTCGGTCTCAGCCAACTTCTGCTTGTAACACTTATTTCAAAATTACTAGGCTTTGTGATAGCTCGTTTGTAAGTACAAATGTTCGTTACTGGGGAATCGTAAATCGGGGACTGCATGTCAGTATTGAAATTTGGAGGCTCTATTTGCGTGGGTACAGCTGCCTCGCAAGAGAAACTGGTAATTCGTAGACAGTAGCGCATACCAGATGTACGTTCAACAGACAATAACAAACACTAAGTCTTACCAGCTGAAATACAGCTTTTGCTGCTGACTGTAGCGCACAGCAAGTCGTGGAATGTAAAAAGCGTCACAGGGTTTTTTTTAATTCTCTAATCCAGTGAATGACTAAAACCGCCTGGATGTTCTAAATATTTTACCATTTCAGAACATCATAAAGAGTGCACTGGTTAGTTCACGTTTAAGTTTGTTGATCAAATGACCTGTCGTGATAATAAAAGACAGTCATGTCCTCGATCCCTGTGGCCAGGGCACGGTGTAACCATGAACGTTGATCTACTGGACTGCTGACGAAATGCCGAGACCAACGTTTAGCCTCTTGGGAAGTTCTGAACCGCTAGTCTCGGCTAGCGGAATCAGTCCAATTTCCGTTCCGGATATTTTCTATTCTTGATTAACAATTCTCATACTGGTTTATATGCTGAGTCTTTAATCACAACTCAGAATATTTCAACAGAACAATTTCCGAGTAATGCAATTTGTGGTGTGATTGTAATAAGTCAATTTGTTTCGGTTTTCTTCGGTAACTCGTCTTGCTCTTTTGTTATACCTGGCCGCGGAAGGCGAAAAAAACTTAAACCAAAACATTTGTAACTTGCACAGTGGCATCCTTCTATGCTGCAAGGGTTACTACTTCCTGGCTGTTTATATTCCTTTACTGCTGCCATTGTTGTCGTCGTTCGCTACCGAAAGCTGCTATTGTTCCGAGCCTCGTTCTCGCGGCTCTCTGACTTAATTGATAAAAATCGTCTGCTAGCAGTTCAGTAGATCAACGTTCATGGTGTAACGAAGGCGAAGTCTGATCCTTTCACGTCATTATGTTCTACTTTCTTTGATTAATCAGCTAGCCATCTTATGAGTACGCAGAACGAGTTTTCCCATCACAGAACCGAGGGTATCACGAAACCTGAAGACACTTTTATCCGATGTCTAGAGAACTAACCCCAGGCTAGGAAGTTCCCTCTGACCAACGTTTCTAAACCATTGCCTCTGATTTTATTCTGTCTTGCATATATACTTAGAGAAAATGCGAATGCATTCTTCAAAACGAAAATATATGCCACTGGCAGCAAGTATCAATATACTGTGGCCGTCGATTGTAAACTCCTTGCTCTGATACCAGATTTGCCTCAGATCGTTTTTGGCATGGCTGGTGCACCGACAGCTTTTTTAACCTTAATGCAGACAGAAAATAAAGGTTGTAGTCTGCCCGGAAGCTGCTGAGTTCGACAGCTGAGAAAGGAAATATATTTGTTTAACACGAACCAAGTTGATCACATGAGAGAACAAACAAACAGGAATAATGACTTTGCAGACTGTACTGGAGACAGTGTTCAGATACTAACCCCTCGTCGTAAAAGCTCGGCTGGTAGCTACGTAGGAGCTTCTTGGCAGTCTACATATGCATCAGTTTACTGGGCTGGCTGCCTTGCTGTTATATAGCTTTAGTTGCTGGGTCGGCATATGCATGAGTTGTCAGGTCTCTGGTCATAAAGACACGGAACAGGATCTCAAAAACTACCATTTATTCTGTTACAAAGATACATAACATATAAAATACAATATTTAAAAGTATAAAACAAACAAGATATACACATAAGGTAACAGTCTTTTAGTACATCCATCTGCCGAGCAAGCTGTCTAAAACAATGTATATATAATCTCTTATCAGTTTTTGTTCCAGTCATTGAGTTATCTCAAATATTATCATCCACTTGCGTTCTTATCTTCTTTTATCTAAACACTGCTCCTAATACCCTCCACAAAGTTTTTACTCAAGGTCATGGGAGCTGTCATCCTCTCTCTCTCTCTCCTTCTTTTAATAAAATGAGTGTGAAACAGCATTCATTGTAATATTTTCTCAGACTGTCATTCTTGGTGTAAGATAGAAGCAGCCACTGCATTTTATGTAGCACTCAAAAACTACCTAGCTTATTCCGCGTAATGAAACACTGATGAGTTGATTATTATGCTTGTGACTAATTATATTTTATATACATATTGTATAACTGCTGTCTCATCTTACAGACTGATGAGACCGAGTGTTCTAGTAACGCCGAGTAAACAAACTTTCAATTTTCCACACACACTCAAGATGAGTAGACAACCCAAATAGCCGGAAGAAAAAATAACGGACAAACTGACAAAAATAAATAGGAACTAAAAATATATAAAGAAAGAAAAACAAGCTGTTTATAACTAACTTTATTTAATCAGTGTACGTCCATTTGATGCATCTTTACATCTGTATGATGCTAATTTTGGTTATCTTATAACTCTCTATTCGCCCAAATGCTTGTCACACCGACCTAAGGGCTTTTGTATCTTGTCTTAGGTCTTCGTCCTTTACATAGAAATGTGTTTGAGGAATTAATTTTTTTCTACCATAACATGCTGGACTGGTCATGCTCAATGTCGTTATTCTAGTACAAACAGCGAATAATTAATGAAGATTACCGTAAACATGTTATGCTGAACAATATAAGTGCCCAATCGAACTGAATGAAAGATAAGGTGGTCGGACGAATGATATGAAAAGTTAAGGCCCAGTCCTCTCTTTCGACTTTCTTTGACTTTCTCTCCCTGGTTAATCATCGTTGCTGCGTGGGAGATGAAATGTTCTTCTTGAAGGCCTAGACTGAAGCCTAAACTAGTGATTTTCACTCAGACATCAAGTTCGTTAACCGGACAAATAGTTTAGAAAATGTGCCTATGTTCGACAAATTAATTTGTGGCCATGATGAAATGTGTGGCGTCGCCTATTTGACTTGACAATCTGTGTTCTGTTACGGACCGCTCTCTTAGCTTTACTTAGGTTTATCAATAAACAAACTCTTAGAATTCTTAAGGAATTTATTTTATCACGCACGTACACAGGACGCCTACACCACAGGCTAGACGAGCATGAAAGTTGAAAGTGAAAGTGAAAAAAAAAAACATTCTAGAGAAATAGTGGTGACGGTGACGGCAGCGGCGACGAGAACGATGATGTAATGGCGAGGACATCAAACGTTTATGAAAGCTAGTGTCAAGGAGCAGGCTGAGCACAAGGTGACAATAGTTGTTGTGTCTTTATTTAAGGTCTCCAAAGTCGTGTCTTTGAAAATTCCGAATGTATGATTTTGTCTTTTGAATTGTTCACAATCTTTTTTAAAGCTTTACATCCTTTTTCATACACATTTGTAGTCGGTAAAGTGTCAGTACAGTTAATATGTCGTGTTTTAACTTAAAGTGTATGTAAACACAAAAAGAAAGAAAAAATACAACTAAAAATACCAAAGATGGACAGCAAGCTGTAACATGACCAGGTTTGTGACCAGCTTTATTTAATGTGGGTACGTGCTTCTCACGCATTGAGACATATCACTAACCCTGATGTCGCATGTTACTGTCTCACTAGCATCAAGTAAGTCAATTAATTTATCCTTGATGTCATTCTGCCTCCAGCCTTTATTAGAGCTATAAAATGGTGCTGTGCTGTATGGGAAACAGTGTGAAAGGAAACAAGTAGATGACCGCGATTTTACAGATTTAACAATAAATCAGACTCACTCAATGTATTCTAGAATAATTTTAATAATAATAAATAATAATAATAGTGAAGATTTTTATAGCGCATATTCACACTCATAGAGAGCATGCTCTTAGCGCTTAAAACGAGGAAGAGACGTGGACCAAGTAGACACAGAACAAAGGGGACGAAAGAAAACGACAGCACCGACGAAACAGAAAACATTAAAAGGCATCAAGCAACAGGAACAGAAAAATACAGTGATTCTGCGAGAAAGATGGGTAAAGTAGCAAGAGGGAAGGGGGCGGGGTTAAGAAGGACGAGCATTGTGCGGACTGTGTTAGGAGTAATGCTCAAGGAAGAGGTGCGTTTTCAGTGCAGATTTGAAAGATTCAGTTGTAGGAAGGTGGCGGATATGGAAAGGAAGAGAGTTCCATTGTTTTGCAGCACAGCAGCCAAAAGTCCTGTGACCATATGTTGTTGTTCTGGTGACAGGAACAGTTAGGATACGGTCGTCAGACGAAGAGCGTAGTTGTCTGGACGGAGAGTAAGGGATGAGAAGTTCAGAGAAATAGTCAGGACAGGAGCCAGCAAAGAAATTAAAACACAGCACAGACAGTTTGTACTGAATGCGAGAACGGATGGGCAGCCAGTGTAGAAAACGAAGGAGAGGAGTGACATGGTCCCGTTTCCCTGCTCCGAGCTGAATGAGTTGAATTTTGACTATGCAAAATAAAAGCATCGATTGAAGCTCCTTCTTTCCTTGGCTCTTTTCTTCTATCTTTTCATACGTTTTTGAACGTCTGCACAGATTTGAATATTATATGATTAATAAAAATGAATGCCTTATGAAATTGAACATAAAACTGTGTGACAACTGTGTCGTTTACCAAATAAGAGCAGCAGGTATTGCAAAGTGTGTATTATCGTCTTATACATGAAGATGAAGCTGGTATAGATGTTTTTGTTATTAAACTTAGCTCATTTGTGTTTCTTGTCGCCTAAGCCCCCTGGTAAAAAAAATTCGAAAAGTGTTTGTGGGTAAAAAAAAAAAAGTAGAAATGTGGAAATAAAAAAATTCTGTATGGAGGTATTTCAATACCAGATATTCAATGACGCATTTAAACCTCACATGGATCTGTAGTTAAAAACTACAAAACACTTTCCTTTTAGATAATTTTAAAAGATATACAAAAAATTACTTTAACTTTGAACAAGCGATTTTTTTACTTTAATTTTAATCAATGGACTGTGTTTATAGGTACATTTGCATGAGAAGTGTATGCTACCTTAAGATGATTGCAGACGGCTTTAATATTCATTTGCAATGGGAAGAACGAGCCTGACACTAAATTATTAGTTCGGACCTTTTATTCTTTCAGTAGAAAAATGCTGCCGATGATACAAAAATCTTTAATGAAAAATATGCAAAACAGACATTGAGAAGAGCGACGGCACAGGTACAGCTACAATTCTTATGTTATAAGTTTAGATTCATTTTGTTGTTGTTCATTTTTTATTCATATCCTGCTTACTGTTATCGTCCAATAAAACAGTCAGAAATGTGGTCAGGCAGGCGAGACCGCCCACACCACATGTGACCATTAACAGTGACCGTCTGTTCAACCGATCAACGAGGCAGTGATACAGAGCCAGGCTGACCACCAGGTCGATCAGACACAATATAGTGTAGTTCAGGAAGACGTTGCCACTCATGTTTGACACATTCAGCATGAGACCAAGATAGCACATGCCCACGTGCTCCCTGTGCAGTGAATACAGATATATCAAAGTGCGCGTGCACTATCCCACTCAACATATTTTAAAGCAAAACGAGACAAGGAACCACAGTCGAAGACCAGAGTACAGAGACCGTTAGTCTATGCAGTAATCTAAAAGATTCTAAGATTAAAAGCATGGCACAGTCGAAACAAAATAGTTCAAGTCATAGTTAAACATGGTAATAACAGCGTAGATTCTAGAAGAGACAACACAGTCAACTGCAAGACTGGCCAGTTTACCAAATAAACTAAAATAGATCATTATAATAACATTATGAGATAAGAAGAATGATAAAATTGTTTAAATTATACATAGACACTGCACGTCTCACAAACCCAGAGAACTCGAAAGCTCAGTTGTCATACCTAGATGCTGCTTACAAACACTCGTCTCACCAGCTTAAATACAGAAGGCTGTAGCGCACAAAACGTTGTGAAATGCGAAACAGTGCAACAGGGCTGACTGTCTTTTTCTTTCGCGCCTTCAAATGAGAGTTGTTGATCATCGAAGAAAGAGGGGGTACTGTGAATCCGTTGACGCGTGCGATGATGTCGATAGTCTTTTGTGCTTCTTCGTGTCGACCTTTTGACATCAGCCATCTTGGGGATTCTGGAATAAATCTAAAAGGGGAGACAAAGAAGTTAGAGGGGGAGGGAACTGGTGTTTTACGCCAAGCCAGCAACTAAGGCTATATCACGGCAAGGCAGCCAGCCCTGTTAACAGATTCCACAAACAGAGCAACGGAGAAAATTTTGGACACTGACTACTTGACGGATATTATGGCATCTGCACAAATACATATATCTAAAGTGTCATTTGAACATAGTTGAAAATGCAGACGCAAAAATTGAAGGACAGCCGTACAGAAAATCACAGCTACATTGTTTAATTTACTTACAGACACCCGACGATCGCCGGTATACAGGGAACTGCAAGAGCAGCTTAGAAGTATTGGCCGTTTCTTGTCAGGTAACAGCAACAAGACACCCTTAGTTGGCAGACACTAATGTGGCGGTCACAATCCATCTGCACTCTTTTTGTCCTACGAGTTCTGAGCCTTAAAGGGGAAATAAAAATGATTGGAAAATCATTAAAATGCTTAAGTTCATAAAATAAAAATGTGGATCGCGGAGAGATAAAACTTTATTCATTGCTGCATCCGTCCGACCGTGTGCCCCCTTCTCTTCGACGATCATTACAGTACTTATAACTAAACTGCAGATATAGGCTCCTGAGGCTGAGGCACCAATAAGAAATCTTAAGACAATCAGCAGGAACAGATTTGATGGGAACGTGAGGCCAATGGCAGATACTGTCAGAATAAGCACCATCATCGAATACACACGACGCCTCCCAAAGCTGAAAACAGGTCGAGAACAGAATTAATCATGTTTACTTTCTTCCCCTTTTAGTTTTAGTCTTTAAAGCAATTTTATAAGTAACAATACCAAGTTATTGTCTTATGTGTTTATAAAGGAGCAAAAATATCTTTAGAATCGTACTACCTAAAAATAGTACTTTCGACCAATGTTTTCTTACCAAGAGACATACAAATCACAACTAGATCATCAAATGAAAGAAAGTGAAATACATAAGACTTACGTAAGAGATAAATTTATGTACCTCTTTTATCTTTCATACTTACTAGTCGCCGAGTATGCTAGTCACAAAAGAACCCTACCAATGAACTTTCCCGCTGAAATCGCCATGTTTGAGTGGGACCTATATATTTGATAATCGCAGACTAGGTGCAACTGAAAATAATTGTTTCAGTTTATATTAATAATCCTTTGTATTTATATGAGACTATAAAAATAATTTTCAAAGAGCAACGACTACACTTCCTAAAAATAAAGAATTTATATTTTTGATCAGAATGATATATTGAAATTCCCTTACTTTACGAGAACAAAGAATGAAGCTACAAAATTCTGTATCAAGGGCTTACTGTGTATAAAGACGTATAAAAACTGTTAAATACATATCCCTATAAAGATCTACAGTTTTGAACGAACTAACACATCTAGAGCAGTCCTGTACCGTTTACCCTAACGACTCACACTGTTTACAGTACCTAGATCCCTTCATACCTTCATCCATTGCTTTACGTTCTGCTCTTGTACTTCATCTTTATGTTGTTCAGTGCGCCGACACGTATCTCACCCTCCACTGTTATCTTTCATTATTACTGGTCTGCGCAGAGATAATACTGCGCGTTAAAGTACAAATTATTATTATTATTACTACTTGACAATCTGTGTTCTGTTACGGACCGCTCTCTTACTTTATTTAGGTTTATAAATAAACAAACTCTTTGAATTCATAAGGATTTTATTCTATCACGCACGTACACAGAACGCGTACATCACAGGCTAGACGAGCATGAAAGTTGTCAGACACAAGTATCACTAGAATGACGAGATTGACTGTAAAATCCGTCATTAGAAACAACCTTAATGCTCTGATATAGGGGCTAACATACTTACCACTCATTGTGTGGATTTAGACTCTAGCTATACAGCAGCTTCGTGAAAATATGCACAGGTATGGGTCTACCAACTTTCTGAAAACGAAGAGGCAGGCTGGAAACACAAAATCCCTCAATATCGACCTCAGACTGTCAGACAGACAATGCTCACGTACCCCTTCTCACACCAACGAAGTTGTAATCTGCAAGACATCCATATCATCAGTAATCATTTTCGTAAAAATGTATTTCAAATATCATTGAATTTCATTGATTTATCATTCAGATTTCGCGTTTGTATTTTGAATTTTGATCATAATCATTTCTACAACTTTACATCCTTTGTCATAAACATTTGTATTCGTTCAAGTGTCAGCACAGTTAATATGTCGTGTTTTATACTTATAATGTATGTAAACAGAATAGAAAGAAAAATACAAAAAAATAAAGAAAGAAGACTACGTACGAAGGAAAAAGGATAGAACGAACGAAATAAAGAAAGACAGAACGATTGAAACAAAGAAAGATGGACAGAAAGAAATCAAGCCGTTACATGACCCTGTTTGTAACGAACTATATTTAATGTGAGTACGTGCCTTTCACGCATTGAGACATATCACTATGGCTGATGTCACATGTCGTCGTCTCATCAGCATCAAGCAGGTTAATTCCTTTATTGATGTCAGACTGACCTAAGAGCTCTTGGTGCAGTCTAATCCCAGTCATCTCGCTTCACCGTGTATGGAGGGATGGGGCCGCCTTGAGTCCTCTCTAACAGAAATGCATGGGAGCAGGCTTGACGAGAGGGAGGGGCAGGGAGGGAAGGTGTACCCGGGCCAGCAGCTATGGAGGGGGCCCGGCCTTAGTAACTTTTTTTTGCGAAACCAAATAATTTTTGAGAAAAAATAAATAAAGCTAAACTTCAAAAAACGCTATCAAGTGTAGGCTTCCCCACTGCTAGAAATAGTGTTACCTCTAATAATTATATCAAAATCTGTGACTACTGTGACATCACACATGCATTCGTGTGAAGGATATAAACCTTGGATTATCTTTAATCTTCGTTTCTTTAATCTGTCGAATTTTTCACGTCCACTGGTGACATTTTTCCCTCATTTACTGATCGCTCTGTTGTACTCAGCTCTAAAATGTTCATCTTTTGTAGATCCTAGTTCTGTAAGCTTTTCCTAACGTTAGCAGTCAAAATGGAGATATTCCCAGTCGTATTGTAATTTGTAAGCATTTTCTTTTACATCGGAAAATAATAAACGATTACAATTAATGATTAAAGCAAAGTGCCCCGGAAAGGTCATCTGCATAGTGCCCCGTGCTGGCTTTCGGTGGCCCTGCATGGGGACACACACACACACACACACACACACACACACACACACACACACGCACGCACGCACGCACGCACTGTCGGGAATGGAGTATACGGGCGGATGTGAATGTGTATGAACAGGATGGAAACCGTGGAAGTTGAAGCGAGCACTAACTAGTCAAAGGAGCATGTGAGTGAGTGAGCGAGACTGCGTTGACAGTAGAGCGAACCTAACGTGAGTGAGGAGAAAAGATCAGAAGTCAGTGTATGAGAAGTCATTCATTGCTTAGCCAATGCAACCTTTGTAAACCCTCTATTTGCTATTTATTTATTTTTATATTTTATTTCGAAACTTGGAACTAGTTAACGTGTGGCAGAACAAACGAATTGATATTACGCAATAAGCAACATTTTGATAACTGTGTGGGTGGAGGAGGAGACTGCTCTCACTTGAGAACTTCGCGTGATACCGAACGTTAACGTAAGTTGTTTAATATTTAAAGTATCTTCAATGGACCTAGATCCGGTGTCAAATGTTGAAATACTTTGCTTGCTGAAAGGCCGAACATTACAAACCGTAAAAACATTACAAACATTACATCTTATTTCAAAAACAAAACTGATGCAGTTGCAAAGACAGCTAGATGTACAGACCCATGACTGGCTGGGTACGTCGACATATTAACGAATGAGCAGAGACGTGCAGGTGGTGGAAAAGTAGTATATGTACTGTTAAACATGCCCTATAGTGAATATAAACCATTTGCTGTTCTTCATTAGAAAACAATATTCTCTCCTCCATTCCTCTCCAGCTTCTCGTCATCATAATCACCAAATCCATCGTAATCATCCCCGTCATCAAAGTCCTTATTGTCGTCGTAGTCGCCGCCACCATCATCATAATTAAATTCGTCGATTGCAGTGTAGAGCAAAGAGTTCTGTACCTACTGGCTGTGAGTTCAAGGCTATGGCATGACCCTCTGTACTTTGGTCTGTATGCCGTTTTCTTTCCTCTCAACTTTGTGCAATATCAGTCCTAAACGATGGTTTAAATGAGGACTAGCACCAACTAATTCTCGGTAATGTTCTAAATTACTTAAATTAAGAGGCAAACCTGAGGGCTTTGAATGTCTTGGGTTTTAACCCCTTTTCTAAAATATCCAAAGTCACTAAATTATTGTGGTTCCGTTTTAAGCAACTTCTATGTTGCCAAAGCCTTCAATATTTTTCAAGTTCACCGAAACAGCTCAGTGGCGTAGGAAGATGCTCGGCTTTGGTGGGGGGTGGGGGGCAGCTCCATGCTGACAATGAATGACGTTCACATTCTTGTCTTCCCACCATCTTTTCTTGGGGGGCGGCTGCCCCTCTTACCCCCCTCCCACGTACAGTTCCTACGCCACTGCAGCTTTTAACAAATTATTTAAATCTTCAGTTCTCTCGTCTAGGTCTTCAGCTATAGAGTTATCTTTCTTCCTCAATCAGGTCATCGTAGACCCTAGCTACTTCAACACGACTGTCGACAGAAGTGTTTGTTCGCTGCGAGACCAGTCTCCTTCCTGTCCTGTCTGGGAATCGCCACTCGTTGGCACACTCAAAATGGGTCAGATCATAAGAGCTTACTTCCTGAAGGCATACCGGCCATGCCCTGCTGCCTCTATCTGACTGACCTGTTCTTTCCTAGCGGCATCGCATGTGAGAAAAGTTCAAGGGTTCAAGATTCATCGGAAGGCGTAGAGGATGGTAATTGGAGTTAAGAACAAGGCCGCGACAGTGCGAATGCATAATAGGTCAACACAGTAGCAAGTGACCCAGGCTCAGAGGTTGAGCATCAACCTGTTTCCTGATGTCGGTAGAGTTCATCAAACACAGGCAGCCTTGTTGTGGAGCAGAGTGACTTCTGCGACTGTTGTAAGAGCAGAAGTGACGACTTGGAAGTGCACTCTTAGCACAAACAGGCGAAGTCAGTCACGTGACAGCACTTGCCGGCACCGGAGATGGGGGAGGGGGCGCCGCGCGAGCACGCGCAATCACCATCGCTAGACACACAAATATGTAGAAACGTTTACTCCGCCCCCCTCCCCCACAAACACCCTCCCTCCTCTCCCTCTCATCTCCAGTTACACACAGACAGGCGCACTCACACACCCGTACGTATGCACCTCCAGACACCCCCCCCCTCAAACACGCACACACATACACACATACGCGCGCGCGTGTGAGTCCCTACAACCCGCCTTGTGTTGTGTGTGTGTGATCCAGAGGTCAAGAGGCTCTATTTACGCAATGTTTACCACAGGGCACAAACCTCGCCTCCAACGTCCCACCAACCCCTACCCTCACCCTCCAATTTAGCTCCCGATTTTGCGCGTGCGCACTCAGCGTGCCAGAAGCTGTCTGGTGCGGTGCTATCCCTTTCTCTGTCTCTGTAGCTACAGATCACAGCTGCTGTCTGTGAAGGCCACGGCAGGTCTGCAACCCTGTGAAGATGTGCTAAACACACACAAACATACACACAGAGTAGTGCGGCCTTGCACGGTTTAATGTGGGGTTTTTTTCGTAGATTTTTTTCTTACCCGTGTTTGTGAGGAAAATCTACAAAATTTTGCTTCGTATATAAGAAAAACCTGCTGGGTCCAGGAGCAACTACTGGTTACGGAGGCCAGCAGGAGAAGAAACCATGGCTAACGGAGGAAGTTTGCGAGGAGAATCCGCCCTGGGAACAAAGGTAAGCAACAGGTGCTAGGCTTCTGGTAGTTCTCACACTCATCATGCTGTCTGGTTACACGTCGAAGCCTTTCTTCTGACTGGGCAAGATGCTCCTCTCACGTTCATTCTCGCCTTTCTCTCTTTTTGTTTTCTTAGCTTTTCTTTAGTGTCTTTCCTTTTTCTTTCTCTTTATTTGCTTGTGTCTTTTTCTTTCTATTTATTTGCTTGTTTGTTCATTGTTTTGTTTTTCGCTCTAGGCACTTGACTAAGTGTCTTTTTTTGCATTCCCTCATGGTTTTTTTTAAGCTCTTTGATTTTTCATTTTTGTTTGTGTGTTATTTTATACAATTTTTCTTCCTTCCTTCCTTCCTTTTCTTTCTTAATCTTTTTTTCTGTTAGTAGTTATCTGAATACAATCAGTTTAAACGCATCGCCATTGTTGATACCGTTCATCACTCATCAGTCACAGTTCGGTTTTCTTCTAGCACACTTCGTTACTAGCTTTGTTGGATCGTTTGACATTTTTTTTCTATGCGAACAAGCTTTGTACGTGTTTTTGCGTGTGTGCGTGTACAAATGGTAGAGACTATGTTTGTGCATGCATCTATGTGTGTGCGTGTTTGTGTGGGAAAAGTGTGGGGAAAAACATCTGGGCGTGAGCGGTGTTGGTAGATGCCGACCTCACAAATGTTAGCTTGCAGTATGTAGAAAGGATTGTCTGATACACTCCTTAGAAAATAATCAACGGCTTCTTTATAGACCCATCAACGTAACTCTTCTGTAGCTATTCTTCTTCCACTTCTCCGTTTTGGCCTGAAAGCTGACTGCTGCCACTATGGAGGAACTACCAAATTGTCAAAGGTTATTGGGTTTCAGTATCAATTTCCGTCCCGGCAGGCAGCACTTCGCAGTGTGCTGTGCACAGACTTCTATGTAAGTAAGTCTGTGCTGCCGTGATTCTAAGTGAAACGTCCTTCAGACAGTGGGTTTTCCACCATCACAGAGCCGCAGTTTGTCGATGGGCGGTCAGGGGAGTTCTGAAACAGCCACCATTTTATTTGTGCTTCGAAATCAGAAAGCAAATAATTTATCTAACATTTCTTTTGCCTGCTGACAACAAACTTATCGTTAATAATGACTCCAGCCATCTGCAAGCAGTCAGACCCATGCACGGCTACAATGTCTCGCAAGCTTTGCGGTCTAAACATGACAAGTTCTTACTTTTTGTATTTGATTTATGTAGTACTTTATCAGAAATGAATGGAAACGCATGCATGTATTTTAGCTTATTTGTTCGCGCTTCAGAGTATAGAATTTTCAATTCACTGTGTTTTCGGTATGTCTCAACATGTCATGGAGGTAATCGTAGACTAAACAATCTGTTTCTTGCAATTAGTGCACGAGTCTGACGCAGGCAATTAACAGTGGTTCATCCGGTTCACAGAGTTTCGCAGAAATACTAGATCTTAAAATAAACAAAGAAACAAACAAAGAAACAAAGAAAGAGAGAAGGTCAGGACAGCCTGAAGCGTATTGAGCTTTCCTGAACATAGAGGATTTCTGACCTCTGTGCTGGAATGTGCTCGTGGTCTGTATATCAGGCGAATGATTCATCTGCCATGACAAAACTTCAAAACCCTACCTGCCTATATCCCATCGATTCACATTTTAAAAAAATCAATAGGCAATAAAATTTCTTTGCATAAATTTGAAGCTTCAGTTCAATTTTATAGCCACAGATTTTATAGATATTATATTTTTGATAGCAGTTTTTTGGTCCATGTTCTTAAGTTAGAGATTTTAAACTAGCCAGAATCAGGCCATAGCCTAAGACCTATACATAATCGTTAGCTTTAATACACTGACGACACTGAATATTTTTATATGAACTGTGATTAGGTATTTGTATTTCGTTGGTAATAGTAATCTGTTTTCTTAGTTGTAATTAGTCACCCAAATCTCGCGCTTAGAACTGGAACAGAAAGTGATGTTCACAGAATGTTTATTTTGTTGGGGGAGGAGTCTTTCGTTTACATGACATTGTTCATCAGCAGAAGTTTTTAATTTTTACCATCAGCTTGAGGTAATGAATAGAACACGAAAGCTAAAGGCTACTGTCAATGTACTTTTAGAACAATGAGAACTACTAAGCATCTGTTTTTTGTTTTTTGTTTTTTGTTTTTGTTTGTTTGTTGTTGTTTTTTAGCAGTCGGGAGCTAAGTAACTGTGCTCTATAGGTAAGTAAACAACACAAGGGAAATGTTTAGTAAATTAAATCTTGAGCTGCGAGATGAAGCGTAGAGATAATGAGGCTGCTCTCAATCTTCAGTTATGTAAACAACATAAGGATAAAGATTTACCTGAGCAGTCGAGAAAAGGGCCCAGGTGCACAACGCCTCACTAGCCCTACCTGAATAGTGAGTAAGTACTCAGCTATCTTTCTGGTGAAAATCTTTAGTTTTAGCAGTCAGCGGCACGTTGATCATCGTGCTAGGGACTAGTTACATGCTGTGCACGTGGGCACAGTGAGTTTGCGCCGCTGTTGCCAGCGCGTGGCAGTTAAAAAAGAAATGACTGACGAGTGTAGTCCCTGGACTGATAAACATCCGAAGCGTTGTCTGCGATTCCCAAGACTTCGTGAGAAGATGAATGCGAAGAGACAGCGGCGGGGTGAGCGGCAGGGTGTGAAGAACAGAAAATGAATGAGAAACGGGGATTTTTTTCTTGTCTTTTCTTTTTTACGCCAGACTCTCATCGGTTTGGGAGAAGAAGGTGGGTAAAATAATCCAACATAAAAACAGGATGATGAATGTTGCAAGCACTGGGAAACAGATCTATTCGTAGGATACCATACACCCCTTTCCTAGTCTGCAAGCAGCTGTGAGAAGAGAGGTGGTGTTGGATGTTTGTGCAGATGGAAGGAATATCATTTCAAACTCACAACAAGAGCAACTGAAGGCCCCCCGATAGTTTTGCTTTGTTTAGCTTATGTGACCGCCACAAGCCACATGTATCTGGGGGATATTTGTAATCAGGCTGACATTGCTAGTGTACAAATTATTGGCTATAAATCCTGTCTGATGATTGCCATTACTGATGCATGTTTTGTGCTCCTTTTGTACTGTTATTCAACCTTACTATATAACACGGAGTTTCTTGCGGATGCTTGTATTGTCGCCGTGCTTCTTTCCATCTTTTTTCACGATTGCTGACTAAACCAGACTGGCCTTTGATATGCCAATTAGGATTTTCTAACAAAGATATTAAGCACCTAAATGCCTATATTAAATTTCTTAAACATGTGAAAAATAGAATATTATTAAGTCTCGATCTCTTTTATGATTCCAGGCTCTTAGGTCAGGTATCTT
The DNA here is from genome assembly GCA_004794655.1 of Marisa cornuarietis. NCBI lineage: Eukaryota > Metazoa > Mollusca > Gastropoda > Architaenioglossa > Ampullariidae > Marisa > Marisa cornuarietis. The sequence continues at coordinate 3,147,963 of SMMW01000617.1, read as the reverse complement.
CCTTGCCTTGGTGTTGACAATTACGGGTAAGTGCCAATCAATAATAAGTATCAATAAAATAATATGGAAATGTTAATAAAATAATGCTTAAGAGCTTGTAAAGCAACATATGAACCTCTAAAATGGAATAGAACAGTTCGTGTGTGTTGATATAAACATTTCATTCGTGCGTCATTACAGATATGCATAGATTCGTAAATACAAATATGTACGTACAATAAAACGCATTAATAGTTTGACTAACTGATTATCTTTTCATATCTTTTGAGTGATGTAGAATATACTGATCATAACCTTTACTTAATGTAAGCCATTACTTTTAGAATCTCCGATGCCGTTACTTCTTTTCTATTTTTAGCGGCCTCCTCCTTCACATATGAAACTGGCGAAAAGACGTCCTCCTCCTTCTCCAGGAGTGAGGAAGCAGGCAATGCATCTCACTCAGCCTATACCAGAATCTCGGGGTCAAAGGTGGGTTCTGAAGGCGGCGACAAACTCTCGCCACCGCAAGAGGACCTGCTCGCCAAGCTGAAGATAGTAGCTGCACAAAATGGCGGAGCAGGAATCCAGACAAGAGGGACAAAGGAGGGATCCGCTTCCGAAGGTTCCTATGAGGCGAGGAACAGCAGCAGTAGCAGTTACTACCAAGCAGAGGCCAGTTTTCATGCCGAGAGTGGAAGCAGCAGTTCGTTTCAATCTGGCTTCCGACATGGGGAAGAGGAGGGCGGTCAGCAGGGTGGGGCTGTCCGGTCCGGTTACGACCAAACCGTCAGTAGTAGCAGCAGCAGTGTCGGCAGTAGCAGAGCTGCCGCCTCACAAACCGAACGCCAGGAAGAGTCTGCTAGACAAGCCCAAATGGCGAGCCAAGCTAGACTGGTGAGCCAGGCCCAACAGGCGAACCAAACCCAGCAGGTAAGCCAGGCCCAACAGGTGGACGTCAGAAGCGAGGCATCTCGTCACAGCTCCTCTGATGTGAGGTGAGTAAACATTCCGTCAGTTTCTGCTCGAGAGAGGACAGGTAAGCAGTCTGTCGGGCTCCTTAAGTAAGTCGATTCTATTTGGGTGCTTAGAGGTTCTGCCGTGGTGAGTAGGCAGGAAATAGGTCCAAGTCACGATAGGCAATAATATTTTTGTCTCACATTTCAATGTATCACAAGAGGAGTACTGTTTATCGTTCATTCGTTCAAACAGTTTCTCTCACGATTGTGAGTTGCTGAGTAGATTGTTATAGGGCTGCAATACAACATTTTTAATGCCAGAATTGCTTTAGTGAAAGCGAAAATGTGAATGTCTGGTGATGGTGATAACGTGAAATATTTAGAGGTCGAGACGAAGTCCATGCCCAGAGTGACGAGCAGTCTCGAGCAGCTTCCGAAGTGAGGTCGGCAGCAAGGTCAGCGTCTGCCGAGGGCATAGGTGCAGCCAGCAGGAAAAGTGAAGCGTCCAAGTCATCATCGTCTTCATCGCAGTCTGTGTCCGAGCTCGACAAAGCGTCCGTGATGACTTCCGACTCGGACCAGCGCGCATACTACGAAGAGCTGTTTTCAATGAGTAAGGAAACAAATCCAGTAATGAATCGCGTCAGCTTGCTAGAGTATTGTACACAAGCTGGGAATGCAAAATGGGAAAAAAAACGTGAATACAGCCTCGGAACATCTCTTCTCTTCCTTTTCATTTTTCTATTTTGCTGCCGTTGGTTTTGCTGAGAATAAAGACGCAGACGACGACGACGATGACGACGACGACGACGATGATGATGATGATGATGATGATGATGATGATGATGATGATGATGATGATGCAAATGTGCAGCCTAATTCATGGATTTTATTTTATTCCTTCATCAGGGTGCAAGCCATGTGATGTCAACGGCCGAATGTACAGAGGCCATTCTCGTTTTGAGTACGATGATAACTGCAACCGCTTTAGATGTGTCTGCAGTTGCGATGGTTCCTACAACTGCCCAGCCAGGTATAATCTAGATGATAGCGATGAAGCATAGCACTTTAACAGATTGGCTATTTGTGTGTATGTATTGTGTACGTACAAATGTACGATTATCGCTTTTTCTCGCTTGGTTTCTTTTGAATTGTTGTTTTATTTTCTTTACTTTGAAAAGAATATACAGTGTTGGATGTTGATCGCAACTTCTAATTAGATGTCTTTTTTCAACACTGACACCGAGCTTAAATATCCCATGATACATTTTTATGATGTTTTGTATAAACACTTCTTGGTAACCACAATAACCACAGAGTAATACTGCTGTGTAAAACGTTCTTTGTTGGCATTCATCCTGTCATTGTTTACCGAAAAGTCTAATCCAACGGACTGTTCGAAATACTAGCGATGAATCTGTATCGACTTACATATACTCCCATACAATATCGCCGTCTGTCTACAGGTACACCATAGACATCTGCAAACAGGGAGCTGAAGGAAATGCTTCCAAGGAGCAGCCTTCGAGATCCCGCTGTCAACGTTGTCAAGCCCTGGGCCACGAGTATGGCTTCATGTGTCTTGTTCATACATCATTCACAAGATATTATATAGACACTTATGATTAGATGGCATTTAGCTCTGATACTCTTTTGCCTACCAACAGTAGTGAAAAGATTTTTGTCTCAAATTATTTCTGTAAATTTCCTAGAGGCTACTGCGGTTTGGAGTCTGCCCAAAAAGCACTTTATTGATGACCAGAATTATAGATTGTTTGATGACAACTATTAGCTGTTTATGCTTGGAGGTCATCATGGACAAATGAACATGCACATTTATACACTCTTAGTTTTTCAATTGCTTCCCCTATTATTTCTCAACTTTAGTACAAGCTCCTAATTTGTTGAAATTCCTTTTTGTGCCCCCAAACAACGGGCTCTTTCCCCTTGAGGTATAATCTTCAGTTTATGAAACAGTGTTTCTTTTTAAAGAATATCTACAGTATCACTTTTTCGCACATTTCCAAGCAAGCCCTTACAAAATGGCATTTACCTGCTTTATTGATTTCCTATAGGTTTGACGGTAACTCCTACTTCGACGTCCAGGACGGGTGCACCAGAAATCGCGGCTGCATCTGCTACTGTAACGGTACTTGGAGCTGCCCCAAGGAACGAGCCATAAACACGTGCGAGGGCGAAAGGGTTGTTGGGCCCGCGCGCACGTGCAAATCCTGCAACGCCAAGGGCAAAGTCATTGCCGGGGAGACGTACTTCGACCTGGAAGAGCCTTGTAGGCGATACAGATATTGTAGATGTCGCTGCGACGGTTCCTGGGAATGCCCGGAGCAGTACGCGGAAGACACATGCAAATCTCCTACTACTCAGTCTCCAGTAAATTTATAATTTATATAATTAAAAAAATTATTAAAAGGAAATTTATCAGGAAATTATAGAGAGAGTTATTAACCCAACAATAATTTAAGAAACTATTTCTTTTTTCGTCCAGATACAGCTTACGCGTAGAGGAATGCAATCCAAATTTTGTTGGAATGTAATTCTGAACTGACAGAGTCAAAAACTATACACATTGGGGGGGGGGGGAGAGGGGAAACGCAGTCGAAGCCTCGACTGACACAAACTGACACAACAGAATTACCCAAGGAAAGTCTAGACTGACAGAATCGGCGTAGACTGACAAGCATTAACTGACGCATAAATGTCTAGACTGACACAGCATTTTGATCTACATTGACACAGCTGAGGCCAATAGACTGCCACAATCAACAGACATATCCTTTTACTTATTGTTTCCGTGTGTCATTCAAGGCGGAAGACAGCAGGTGCAAGAACTGCGTGGCCCACGGCAAGGAGTTTCAGGGCAACACGTACTTCGAGCTGGAGGACGGCTGCGTCGAGTACAAGAACTGCGTGTGTCGATGCAACGGTTCGTGGTCGTGTCCCACGCGCTACGCTCGCAACAAATGCCATGGACCTGGTGGCGTTGGGCGCAATAAGAGTTACGTCAACACCAACACTGACTGTCAGTCCTGCTATGCTTTCAATACGTAAGTACTGAATGAATCCCGGGGCAGGGTCATTAATCGGGTGAGTGGGGACTGGGACGGGTGGAAGAAGATGTGTATGTGGGAATGAGTGCTTGCGAACCTTGTAAGACATGACTAAAAAAAAAAAAACTGTCAAGAAACGCAGTCAGGAACCAATAATGACTTTGAGGAAAGTCTCCGGAAAAAAACATGCTGTGATCGGAAAGCAAAATGGAGTTTTTATTCATTCAAGTACATCACCAATTAACAATCTTAAATATGTTACTTGTCTCTGCCATTAATCATTTGAGGTAAACTCACTGTTTAAGAATACTGATTTTTTTTTTTTTGGCTGTCATCTGGACAGTTACATGCGAAGTACTGCCATGTATCCATGCAAGAAGACGCTCATTAAAGTAGGTAGTTCTGTCGACTCATCAAAAGCGACATCGTGCTCTGCAAAGGAGGATGCGCTAGTGATTGTCTTGTACTAATCCAGGTGCTAACCGTCCTGCAGGTACTACCGCGGAAACACCTACTTCTCTGCCCGGGACGGGTGCACGCAGTACTCCAGGTGCGTGTGTCGCTGTGACGGTTCGTGGGACTGCCCTCCCAGGTATGCATCCAACGTCTGCAACACCGCTAACGCCACCGGCCCCGCCAGCGACGACTCAGAGTGCTCGTACTGCGACGCCCGCGGCAAAATCGTGGCGCCCAACACTTTCTTCAACCTCACAGAGGTGCGTCTCATGCTCTAGACGGAAGGGAGCTTGACGAGTAATTTGTGTCAGTCGAACGGGATCTAATAATTTCATCTTCTTCTTGACCTCTACCAAACCCCTCCATTCTTTTTGCTGACAAAGTTTACAAGTTTCTTGTCTCTCCTTCGTTGCTCAACATAATGAAAACTACATCTGTCGGTCTGCTTGCAGGGCTGCGTGACTTACAACCAATGCCTCTGTCATTGTGACGGCTCATGGGTCTGTCCAGAACACTTCGCTCGCAACATCTGTGAGAAACCGGAAGTAGACAAGGATGTAGAAACTGGGAGTTGCAGAAACTGTCATGTTGACAGCCGGGTGGTGAGAGGCAACAGTTATTTCGACAGGATCGACGGTTGCTACAGGTATAATGTCCTCTTTGAACTCTTTACCCAACTCCACAATCGCTTCCTTTTGAGTTATGTTTTATTTCGGTATAAGCGAGGAAACGGAGAGGCCGATGTAAGAATACCGTCGTCCGGAGACAGACACACTAGCCTGTGTGGCGCAGCAGTTGAACTGGTACCGGACCTCAGTCTAGTGGCGGGGAAGGAAAGGCAGTAATGATGAGATCGATGGTTCGGCCCTCACCAAAACAGAGCTTGCTCGAAATAAAGGCGGTTTCAAACATCTCGTCTTACTGTCACGGGGCTACTTTTATATTTTACCTACTTATTTTATTACTTATTTATCTAATATATTTCTAAAAGAAAATTTTCTGGATATGACATCACGCACAAGTGAGAAAGCAAGTGTGTGTGTGTGTGTGTGTGTGTGTGTGCGCGTGTGTGAGAGAGAGAGAGAGAGAGAAAGCGAAAGAGATATTTAATCACTGTACTATTCTTGCAGATATCGTGACTGCCTGTGTAAGTGCGATGGAAGCTACGAATGCCAGCCGAACCGTGTCATCAACGTCTGCGCACTCGAGAGCGCCAACGTTTCCAGCAACACCTCCTCATCCTCATCTTCGTCAGAATTGTCGTCGTCGTCGTCCTCCTCCTCCTCCTCCTCCGCGTCTGCTGCTAGCTCCGCGTCTGGAGCGGCTGTTCAGTGCACTGGCTGTCTGGTTGGTGGTCAGCAGCGAGCTCCCAGATCAAGGTTCACGTACGAGGCGGACTGCCACGAGTACGACTGCGAGTGCCACTGCAACGGAGTCTACACTTGCCCTGCGGAGCGCGCACGCAACATCTGCCAGCCCCGGTGTTCCGAGTGCGAAGTGGACGGGCAGTTCTACGATGGTAACTCCTACTTCTCACGCAGAAGCGGCTGCTTCGAGTATCTATGCACGTGCTTCTGCAACGGCTCTTGGGTCTGTCCATCCGACCGCGCCAACAACACCTGCATCGAGGGTCAGACCCGACCTGGAAGCTCCAGTGAAGTGGTTAATGCCGCTAGGGTACGTAATTCTTTTTGCTGGGGTAGGTGCGTCGCTTGTTTCTGATTGTACAACTAGAGCATAGCTGGTCTGTGGCCGTTGCGTGCAGGCAATCACAAAACAGTTTTCATACAGTTCCCTGCTGAGCATGAATACAAGTTTCAAACTATTAATTAGTGGAGGGGGGCACTAAATATGACATTATACGAGGAGGGAGAGACGGAGAAATGTAAAAGACTTGGGAAAGTCTGATCAAGAAAATGTTTGTATAAAATAAAAATATAATTTTTAAAAAAGTTGTATGTGGTGGAGTGGAAGAAGAAGGCAGAGGTCTTGTCGACGACTCTGCTGCCGATGATGAAGACGAGGAGTTCTCTTGTTTAGTGTCTACGCCCATTTACCTGTACAGGTTGAAAGCAGCTGCAGTAAGTGCGTGTCTAACGACGGCCGTACTCATGCACCAGAAACGGACTTTCACCTGGAGCAGGGCTGCATCCAGTATCTCTGTCGCTGCAATTGTGATGGCTCCTGGAACTGTCCAGGTGAAGCAGCCAGAAACGTCTGTCGTGGTGAGGTAAGACAGACTTTACACGGGACGCGACATAGTTTCAGCACCCGATGCCTTCTCGCTTCTGATTGGTCAGAATACAGCTGTCTTTATTTACGATGTAAACCTTTATGGTTCTAGAGATGTGTGTACATAACTGCTACAATATTGCGATTCACGCTGCATCAGATTTCTGTTTAGGTGGCGATAGAGATTTATTGAGCTGAATCGGTGAAGGCTCGACTAGTGCGTGCAATGGAACAACCATATTTTGCTATATTTAGACAGACCCATTTTTTTAAACATATCGTCTTTCTTTATCAACCGTGTCGCTATGATATGGTTTTGATTCCATGTAAAATAAAAAGTAGTTAATGTGAAGTGAGGATAAAGTCAATATCACCGTTCAGGTACAAATAATACAGTAATTAACGTATTCAAAATGATATTACCAGCCTAGGCTTTCAAAGGAAGGTATTTGTTTTGAAACTTTTGTACTTATTACCATTTTGGTCAGCGTGCGAGTTTTTTCCCGTACAAAAGGACAATTTTTGAAGTTTATAAAATATTTTTTAGGAGAATTCCACTTGTGACATGGATCCATTCACACCATTTAGGGTTTCCTGAACGGGAAGGGTGAGTGTCATGATTTGCTACGTGAAGTACACTGCACCTTGTCAACCATAATTAAAAGACCCAGCATAAAGATTCACTTTTCCTTGCAGAGCTCACCTGTCTATGGTGTCCACAATTCATCTATCCTACTTGTGAAATCCACAATTTATCTGTTTGTGATATTCAGGTGCTTGGCGGATGCCGAAGCTGTGTAATCTCGGAGACTCAGATTTATCGCGGAGGTGAAAACTTTGAGATGCGCAAAGAGTGCATCCACTACAAGTGCCGCTGCAACTGCGACGGGTCATGGGAATGTCCAGGAGAAGAGGCCAGGGATGTCTGTCTCGGAGAGGTCAGTGAGGGAATTCGCTGAGATGAACATAATCACAGATATGACCACCAACCTCATCATCAACATATTCGTCAGTCATTTTCTCATAGTGTAGTCAAGTACAAGGACTCATTCACACACACAAAAAAAAGAGTATATGATTTTTTTCAACTCTTTTCCTTATTTCCATCCCAGGTTTTCTAATTAAAATTTTAAATCTTTACTGGTTTAATTTCACTTCTTATTATTACTATTATTTTCTTGTTTCTACGTTCACGTTCAGGTTCCCGGCGGATGCCGCGTATGCCGGGTATCAGAAGAAGAGACTTATCGGGGTGGGCGTGATTTTACTCTTGTCCAAGGATGCATACACTATCAGTGCAAGTGCAACTGTAATGGCAGCTGGGAGTGCCCAGGCAAAACAGCCCGAAACGTGTGCATTGGTGAGGTCTGTATCACCCTTGAAATCTTTTTTTCTGGAATGTGTCTTTGTTGAACTCTTCTTCTTCTCTCTCTCTTTTTCTCTCTCTGTGTGTGTGTGTGTGTGTGTGTGTGTGTGTGTGTGTGTGTGTGTGTGTGTGTGTTAGAGCGAAGTTTTCTTTACTTTGCATTTTAGTGCATGCACAACTCTTCGCACTTATCTTTCGTAAATTTGTTACATCTCTTTGGAATATATTCTTCACCTTCTTTGAGGAAAAGGTGGTTTAATCTCATCACCAGGTGCCAGGAGGGTGCCGAGTGTGTCAGGTTGAAGGTCAGCCAGGACCATTCCGCGGCGAGTCCGATTTTCAGATGGTCAAGGACTGCATCCAGTACAACTGCCGGTGCAATTGCGACGGCGGCTGGAACTGCCCGGGAGAAAAAGCCCGACGTGTCTGCAACGCTGACGGCTCGCCCTTGACCCAGCCCCAACGCCCCACAGCGCCGCAGTGCCGCACGTGTGTGGTGTCCGACACAGAGAGGTTCCAGCCAGGGAGGAACTTCACCTTGCGAAGAGGCTGCTATCAGTTCCAATGCGGCTGCGAATGCGATGGCAGCTGGAATTGCCCGGCCGAACGTACGCGCAATCTGTGCGAGCGACGCGATGACCCAGTTCTACGCGCACAGACGTGCAAGAGCTGCAGGGTTTCAAACTACGTGTTTCCGGGGCGCTCCTCTTTCCTGCTGACTCGAAACTGCTTACAGTTCGGCTGCGAATGCAACTGCGAAGGACGATGGACCTGCAACCACACGGACACCCGGAATGTGTGCAAAGGCGACGACAGTGCCCCCGTACTCCCCCGCTTATCATCGGCATCGTCAGTCTCCACAGTGTCATCGTCGTTAGCCCAACAGCAGCAACAGCAGCAACAGCAGCAACAACAACGACAGGACACGCTGTCTTCCTCGTCCAAGCACAGATCTGTCAGCACGGCGCAGGGGTCCTCGGTGGCCGAATCAAGCCTGAACTCCAACGCCAGGTCGGTGGCCAGGGCCAACACCACGTGCAGGCCTTGCCTGGTAGACGGTAAGAGGTATCAGTCAGATTCACAGTTTTTGATAGAAAAATCCTGCAGGCGCTTCACCTGCTACTGCAGATGCAACGGGGCCTGGCGGTGCCCGCGGGAAGAAGCCGTCGATATCTGCGCCGACGGCAGACAGAGTGCTGTTGCGGACTCAAGAGCGGCATCATCAAGCCAGAGCTCCTCGGATTCTCGCAGGGTAGCGTCTTCCCCAACATCATCTAGCAGAACGCAGCTGGACCGCAGCGCGGAAAGCAGGAGCCAGGAACGATCCCAAGCGAAGGCCTCCATTGACAATGCGGAAGCTGCTGCTTCCTCAAGCCTCAGCACAGACCAAAGATATGGTAGAACAATCATTCGAGTGGTCGGAGCAGCAGACACAAATGCCTCCTCCGTCGCTGCATCCAGCGATTCTCGCCAGCAGGACGGCAGTGATAGGCAGCAGCAGCAGCAGCAGCAGCAGCTTAATGTACGTGGATACTACGTGGAAAGAAGACAGGAGGGCGTCGATAAGGTCAGCAGGACCCAAGGAGCTCAAGCCACCTATAGCCAGCAGGATTCTCGACAATCGCAAGGGCAAACGGACACCAGCGACACTATGAGGGTCGTGTACACCAAGAATGAGTTCCAGACTGGCAGCCAACTGCCAGGCAGGCAAGTGAGTTACAGCACTCACGTTCAAGGACAGGACGCTTCAAACCTTGGTGGTCAGAATGGTGGTCAGCAAGCATACCGCTACGATTATCAGTCAGGTTACGGAGGACAAGTACTGGAAGGTCAAAATGACGACTACTACGAACAGTCCCAAGGCCAGGCAGGCGGCCGACAGGCCCAGAATCAGTATTACTCAGAATCGAAGGCTTCGTCTTCTGCTTCCTCATCCAGCAGGTCAGCCGCGGACGCAGGGCTTCAGTCCAGGCAGGTGAGCAGCGCGTCTGTGGTGGCCAGTGCCGAGACAGGATCCGACTCCACGGGTGCCGCAGTGGAAAGTGGATGCACGCCGTGCCAGGTGGACAACAGAGTGTACCGCACCGGTGCCGTGTTTGACTGGAGGCGTGGCTGCATAGTTTACAAGTGCTCCTGCCTCTGCAGCGGCACCTACCGCTGCCGTCCGACCATGGACTCCGACTGTCGACCAGAGGAAGGGGAGGATCCCAGCACCGGGCTTCCTGCAGGTGTTCTCCCTGGACAAGTCCCCGGCAGGACAGGCAGATCATGTGGCAACTGCTATGTACAAGGCTACGTGTTTCCTGGCAACATGAGCTTTACCATGCGTGAAGGCTGTGATGAGATGTCTTGCACATGTGGCTGTGACGGCGCGCACCAGTGTCAGGGCAAGACCCCTATCCCTGGCTGTACAGCGGTGTCTACACCTATTGGAGGTGCCATGTATCCATACGCCGTACCGGCAGCTGTGTATCCCAACGGTTACAATCTTCCAGCTCGTCCAGGACGCATATACAGCAGTTTCCAAACATACTATACTGCTTCTTCCGGTTCCTCGGGCGGAGCATGCGCAACATGCAGCGGTGGTCTTCTCATACCGGTGGGTGTCCTGCCGCAGAGCGGACAGCTGGACCCCGCGCAGCCACTGACATCACAGGGACAATACAATGCACAATTCCAGATGGTTCCCATGATGCAAACACCTGTTTCGGACAGCGGTGCCAGAGACATTGTGGAGGACAAGAACTGTGCGTCCTGCTTCGTCAATGGCAGGTCATATCGTGGCAGCTTCGAGTACACCAAGGACTGCTACTACATCACCTGCTACTGTGACTGCTCGGGGCTTCTGCGGTGCTCAGTGCAGCTAGCGTCGTCGGAAGTGTGTCCTCCTCAATACGGCCCAGTCAGTGGTCGCTGTCGCAGCTGCGTCGTGCAAGGTCACGAGTACCCTCCCAGCGTGCAGTTTGCCCTGCGGGTGGGCTGCTATGGATACGAGTGCACATGTGGGTGTGACGGTATGTGGATGTGTCCGACTCAGGTGCCAACCAACTACTGCGTGCGGCCGGCCAGTATTTCTCCCAGCGTTGGCAATGACAGGTATGAAGCTTTGGCTTCAGAGGTGACCGCTGGACATGGGTACACAGCTGAACTGAAGGGGTCGTCTTTCTCCCAGAGTGCATTAGAGGATCCACTGAGCTGCACAGATTGCATCATTCGAGGCACCAGCTACCCGAGTCGAAGCAGGTTTCTTTTCAGGGATGGGTGCTTACAACACACGTGTGACTGTGCCTGTGATGGAAGCTGGTCATGCCTGAAGACTGAAACGGTGGACATCTGTCAGCAGCAACAGACGATGCAAGAGGAGGAGAGAAGAGAAGAGATGAGAAGGCAACAGGAAGAAGACACCAGACGGCAGCATAAAGAAGAGGACATGATGACTGACCGCATGAAAGCCGTGGCTGAAGTTGCTGCACATGAAGCCAGGCTAGCTTCCCTGAATAACAAGTGCCAGAGTTGCCAAGTGGATGGCAAAAACTATTTGGCCAATTCTCAGTTTAACTATAGGCAAGGCTGTTACCTATTCACATGCCAATGCTTTTGCAATGGTTCCTGGGAATGTCCCAGCACCAGCACACGAAACCTTTGCATTTCTTCCGACTATCGCGTGGATGGATGTCGTGTGTGTCGGGTGGACAACAAGACCTACCCAGGAGGTGCACCCTTCACTCATCGAGAAGGATGTTGGGAGTTTGCCTGCCACTGCGACTGCAACGGACAGCCTGCCTGCCCACCGGAGAGATCGCGCAACCTCTGCAACTCAGTGGAAGGCAGCCTTGACCTACCTCAATCTGACCTCAGCAAGACTGGTGGCCCCATAGTGCCAGCGTCTGCCTGCAAGCCTTGCATGGTAGATGGACAAACGATTCGCTCTCGATCAGCTTTTACACAGCAGCGTGGCTGCACAGAGTTTCTCTGCCAGTGCTCCTGCAATGGCACCTGGACATGCCCTGTGGACCGCTCTTACAACTTCTGCGACCTGAAGAACCCCAGCGAGGGGGGAAGCGACCTCAACCCTGTACCCCGCAAAGGTAAAATCAAATTACTGTTTATGCCCTGAAATGAGGCATTTTCAAAGTTCCTTTTTTTGTTCTTGGATTTAAGAGGCAGGGGTGAAATGGCTGAATTGAGTTGATTACAACATTTAAAAAAATTAAGTTTATTACTTTTACCAAATGGTTCAAATGAAAAACACCTTTTCACTGTTTCAAAGAAGCAACATGTTTATCTGCTTTAAAAACCAAACATCATTTTGCAGGCTGCACAGTTGGAAGACGAACCTACTACACAAGGCTGTTTGCGTTCTATGACCGGTGCATTCAGTTCATGTGCATCTGTTATGACTCTGGTGCCTGGAAATGTCCTACTGGCAAAGAACGTTATATCTGCTAGCCACTGTAATTGACACAGTCATAGAATGTCTTTCATTTATAGAAAAGATCTTGCCATGGCAGATAACTGACGACCACGCTACTTGTGTACTAGTCTGCTGAGTCTGAGGATAGAAATGCAAAACATATTCATGAATGTTTATGTAGCCTACTGCTCTCCATTTTCAAAAAACATATTTTTTGCTTTTTTCACAATATATAACTAAAAAAGACAAAAGTGTTGAAATATTTTCCTTATGAGATATTGCTTTTAAAAGAATTACTTTGTATATGTCAAAAAAGAATGAAGCTAACCTTTGTGTCAGTAGCTGCGTACTTGCATGAACATAAAGTAAATTCCCTGTTATTTTTAATGCTGCTTAATTGCTAACATCCATGCCAAAAGGAATATTGTCATTAAAGGCAGCCTTGCACTGAAAGGCATAAATATTTTCGGTTCAACAATTCACCCGCAAATATAAACTGTCCTGATGTTATTGGAAGACATTCATATTATCCATCCATAAATTCTCTCTCTCTCTCACACACACATATTTGTATGAATGCTTGCAACTTGAGCAAAACTGAATATAATACACTTTCAGACCATAAATTTGAAATACCAAAATATTCACCACACCAGAAATGTATCATTCATAGCATTTTATTAATGTATGCACAGCAACACAAATGCAGAAGTGCTTAAAAATGTAAATGCAAAAACATACTATATAATGTTGATACAACGAAACATTCCTATCAATACTATGATTTTTTTTTCAAATTAGTTTCAAAAACTGATGGAATGTATGACCTTTTTTTCCTTCACATTATCCAATCTTTTAACATTTTTGCAGTGTTTTCAACTTTAAAAAAAATGTACAACCCTGTCTTAAATACCAAATTAAAAATATGATTCTTTCAAATATATCGTTGTTTTGTTAGTTTTTAATATTTCTTGTATGATGCTGAAGTAAAAAAAAAAAAAAGTTAAAAAGATTCTGTTTATATGTATATATGGGCACGTGCATGTGTGTGCACTCTTCTTTGCATATATATAGGGGATGGGGTAGAAATGGGGTGGTAACTATATCACGGCAAGCCAGCCAGCCCTGTAAACAGATGCCCCATGCAGAGAAAGAACAGTTTGCCTGAGATGAGACCTCAGAACAGTCAACCTTCACTGTACTGGTGACCGGTGCTAATTGTTGTGCCACCAGCCCACCCTGCATACATATGGGAGCTGATATGTAACTACATAAGTGTGCATTTAAATGTGCAGGGTAAAGGCACACTCAATCTATGCATATATAAAATTCAAATCTGATTTTCAACATAAATGGTTGCATTCTTGTTTATTACTGATTGAGGACAGACAAAATTCATTTGTGTACACAATAGTGCATACAGATCTTAGCCCTAAGGTTAAGGAGCTTTCACTATTCTAAAAATGTATAAGGTAAGATATTTTTCATCCCTAAAAGCCATAAAACATACCATGTATCTCCATCTACTAACTTATTTCCAAAACAATCCTTTATAAAGAAATAGTAAACAAACCCTACTGCATAAATACCATCACAATCTAAACTTTTATCTTCGACCTCATTTTATCTTTACTATCACAATCTGATTGCTGAAGAATGGAATCTAAATGTTAAAAAATAGATCCAAATATCTAGTGCAGTCACACTTCTCAGAATTATGATTCTTTCTTTCCATCACCTATCCTATTAATGGCACTGACAAATGTCCTCATATTTGCCCTTGCCACTTACCATCACATGATTAACAAGTTCTTGCACTTTTCAAAGGAGTTGAGCAGCAGCATCGTCCAAAATATAACCCCATTTTACATCAAAGTTCTTGATGTTCGTCCTCTGAGTCAACTGTCAGAATAATTTTGCCTGTGTTGACATTCGCTTCCATCAACTTATGAGCTTCTGCAATTTTCTCGAGACTCAGGACAGTGTGAATAATTGGCTTGAATGTCCCATTTTCAAACAAAGGTAGTGCATCTTTGGTGAAGTTGGAGACCAGCTCTTGCTTGAACTGAAAGAAAAAAAATTTGGTGATATCTAAAGTGAAAATGGTAAAAATAAATGGAAGTGATGGTGGCAGAGGTGGATATTATGATACAGACCATGGTAAAAATTTGTGAAAATCAGAAAACGAGTCAAATATGTTATAGTGTGCAAAGCAAAATTCACTGTCTTGGAAGAATCATGCAGTAAGAAGCAATGTACCTCAAGTGATCGAGCTCGTAGTGTCGTCCCTATGAGAGTAATCCTTTTAGAGAGCACTTTGCGCAGAAAATCACCACTCACATCTCCACCACCTGCAGTATACTAAAAGTATTGTCCTCACACCATCCTCAAAGTTCAGTCTAATGAATTTATCAAATTATCAATAAAATTATCAAACAATCAGAAACAAATCCTCTCATTAAAATTTTGTACTCTAAGTAATGGTTGAATTTCTCTGAACAGCTAAAAATCAGACATTATCAAACAGATAAAAATCTCAATAAACTCTGGCAAAGAAGAAAATATATACCAATTATTATTAATGTGTGTGTGTGTGTGTGTTGATAATGACTTTATTTATTTGAGATGCAACTAGTAACAGCTTTATAAGTAAGCATAGGTTAGAATCACACAGCAAATCATCAACAATTAACAATACCATCACAATTCATACCTGCCACACCAGAGAGACCTTCATACAATCATAATTCAGACCTGCATATGATCACAATTCATATACAGTAGCGTTTTGAGCCTGCACGGCCAAAACAATAGAGGACAGCCTCTTTATTAGTCCTGCATGAAGGCACACAGAATCGGTAGCCCAAAAGAATCTGACAGAACTTTTCTGATTGGCATGCCTATCATCATGTAGAGCTGCAGACACTTTTGAAAATGTCTGCTTATTACATAGAGTCTTAAGGTCACTCTGGGTCATCCAGATAACTTTTGAGCAGCTGTATACAACACTGTTCAAATTAATCCTGTCCTTCAACAATAAACTGTTATCATAACAAACGTATGTGTATGAATGTGTCTGTGCCCGCATGCATGTGAATGTTCAAATGTTTTTCTTTTTTACTGTTGTAGACAGAAATGGACATATTCCGCCAAAAACAAAATCAACATAAAATAGAATTTAAAAAATATGACAGATATGTTCCACTCACCTAGCAGTCCATATATGATCCATCTACCGTCCACAGCAATGGCATTGAGATTATGCTCATACATGGAACTTCCAACACAGTCAAGAATGACATTTACACCCTTTCCTAGACATACAGTACACTTGTTCAGGACAAGCAATGGTGTTAAAATTCACTGGGTGACTGCCTTATATATTTGATCCTTTAGGCAGCATTAACTTGGTAACTTACAGTTTGGCAACAGACATATATACACACATACACGAGCAAAAGTCCTAAAGTGTGAAGAACTTCTGCTTCAGAATTTGCATCTGGTCTTGTAATCTTTTGTGTTCAGCCTTCACATCTAATTCTCTTCATGTGATTATTCTGAGATGTTATAATGAAATAAACTTTCAGGTTTCACAAAAGAAAATTGTGTCCACTTTTTTCGTGTAAATTCTTTGAACTTCTGGATCTCTTTTGCCAACAATTCTGAAACTTTATCCAGAGTTAAAAGTATTTTTACCATTTTTACCAGAAGTAGCAGCAATTGCAGAGGTTATAAAGGCAGTAGACAATAAAAAGATGAAAACACAACGGGTTTCAAGGTGTAAAGATTACAGGTGCTAAGTGCTCTTCACAACCGAATCTTAAACAAAAACAAACAAATACTACCTCCAGTAGCCTCCAGTACTCTAGCACCCACATTTTCCTCCTTATAGTTAAACCCTTCCACTGCACCAAGGCGAACTGCTGATTGGATTTTGGAGGAACTGCCAGCAGTGATGTATGGATGAGCTTTGGCCTGAACACACAGCTGAATGGCTGCAGTTCCCACTCCACTTGCCCCAGCATGGATAAGAACAGATTCACCTGGCCTTATTTTCCCTAAAAACCATACACAATTTTTTTTAATGTAGCCAGTAAGAAAGACACTGCTTGACTGACTCTCTATACTCTCTCTCTCACTCCCTTTTCCCTTCTGTGTAAAACTGAGTAGAGGAGAGCTCACCAACAGTGTGGAGCAGTTTAAATGCTGTGAGCCACACTTCTGGTATAGCAGCAGCTTCTACAAAGTCCATGCCAGATGGGACTGGCATAAGCAGCTCTTCAGGGGATACCACATATTTTGCATTGCCGCCACCTTTAAAATCAACAGTGTTATTATTTTGAAATTTTGTATTTTATTTACAATTCAATTAATGACTGACATAATTACAGCACAAAGAAATTTTCCTTTGCATCTTCACTCAACCATTATTCTCAGTGTATTATGATCAGCTGCAACAAAATATCCTCATATCAATGAACATCATATTGAACAAAAGATAAATGGACTTTGATATTTAAGTGGTATTTAGCTATGAAAGATGCCTTAGACATAAAAGCTAATTTTAATAAAAGCTAATTTCACCACTTATTGTAGTAAAATGTAACAAAACACTGAAAGATTGTAGATATACTATGACATAAAGTACTTTAAGCAACAAACTTTTGTAGCCATATTAAAAAAGTGTTGATGGCAATACTGATGGTAGATTCTTTCTGTAATGTATTAATATTTGAAGGCTAGCCTATTCATGAAAATTAGCATTTTATTGTTCAATGTAATTCTGAAAATTCAATAAATACCCGATAAAAGAGCCATAACTCTGTCACCAACTGCCCACTGTTCACTGCATCCAGGTCCTAATTTGCTTATAATACCAGCAGCTTCCAGTCCCAGAATGTCTGTCACACCTGGAGGTGGTGGATACATCCCACGCCTCTGTGTACATTTGTTTTTAATTTGAAAAGTATGTAATAATGATAACATTGTAAGATCATGAAAACATATTTGGGATTTTCTTTATTCTAGGTTAAAGAAGACTATCCATATTTAGACTATTTAAATAATTACAGTCTGACATACCAGATGTACAAAAGGTCATCACTTCCAAAATATTTTCTACAAATTGATCTAAGCAGAACTGACAGATGATAAAGAAAAATAATTTACTATTTCCTCACTTGCAGAGTATCAGCCCTGTTGACTGCTGTAGCTTTGACTTGTATCAACACTTCCTTAGTGCCTGGTGTGGGAGTAGGAACTTGTCCGATATAAAGGTTCTCAGGTCCTCCTGGCTGGCTTATCTGAACTGCTCTCATCATGATCTGAGTCAAATTTATCATAGTTAAAATATTGGCATCCACTTTTGGCAACTTTACTAAAGCATCGATTCTTTACTTATAAAATAGAATGAACTATGAAATTAACAGATCAGGAAATAAACTCAGCTCGCAAATGAATGAAATAGGTAAAAATATAAATGAAGAAAGAATATATTTTACTATTCGCTATTAAATGTCTCTTTAATGCCACAACTACAGATCACTAAAATTTCCATTTGGAGTAAAGGCTGATTGAAAATTTCATGAGGTTGACAAAATTATCTATAACTGCAATGCACTTTTTTCAAGAGGTAGACGTTTGTTTTTAATAACTGAAACACTTTTAAAGAATGAAAGCTAATATGAACTTTGAAACCTAAGCAATTAAAGCCTTTCGGTTTTGATCCACAGCACCAGTAAACTTCTGCTACCTTCTGTCAAGCCAAGAACTACACTATGAGATGGTGGCACATTAATTGTTTATACCTTTTTACTCTTCTTTCAACTGTGTTAAATGGACATGCTAAATGCTATCCCCAGGTCATAACTGACACTATCACCACCTCCCCCACGCCCCCTGAAGGAGGCGCATTAGTTTGGTGGATAGTGGAGGACCACAGTAAGTCGCAGGTATAAGGCTCATCTTGACTGGAAAACCTGCCCCAGTTGTGGCAGTTGGGTACCCAATTCATCAAGGAAGGAAAAGGCAGAAGGAAATGTTTGGGTTCTACCTTCTACATATGTATCTTAGACAAGGAGAACCACTACCACAAACAGTTAACTGCACCTATGGCCAAAGGACTCCCAACTCCCTTTCATGTATAAGCATGGTTTGTATGTTTTCTTGACAAGGTAAAATGTGTTCCAGTCATTTACACAACTCATCAATCCTAAAATAGGAAGTAAAGCTGTGTTCCTGTGTTTTCTTGTAGCCTTCTCACATTTGAAGGATGCAAAGGTTGCTTTTGATATGTTTATTTTATGCTTTCACATCTTTTTCTTTTGTCACTTTGATTGCATTTGTATACTAGTTCCCATTATTGGCTAATGGTCTTGTCGATGGTCTTTCTCCAATGTTTATACGTAACAGTATCAAGAAAGTACAGTCAGGCTTCTGTAAAATGCACACTACCTACAGCAGGTCTGGTACGTGTACCAGCAGCCTCGAATGACAAGTAGTACTAGAGAACCTTTGCCTACTAGCTCATCAAAGAAAATGGTAATTGAGCAAAAAATATTTTGATACACAGCGAAAACAACGTTCCTTACTTGTTGACTAGCAGTACAATACTCATAAAAAGAGAAATATATTATTTTGGACACGACACTTATACTGTAGGTGAACGATATAATATGAAATGGAGAGAGTGCCCTTACAACCATTTCACTACGAAACACGGACCTTCATCTCCGTGCTACGAAAGGGGACACTAATCTTGCTGTCTCTCGCAGACGACAGAGCATGTGATATAATCCTGTGCTCAGAAACGGCAGAACAGGAATAAGATTAACTAAAATTATAAAAAATTACTATATTCCTATTTTTACTTATTACAACATTTAAAAGATCTATGCAATCTCTTGTAAAGCTAGTTTAGCGTACTTTATTATAATCTGCTTTGTTTATTTTCCGATCTATATTTTACTCTCCGCTTATGTTCCGAGCGCGTATTTTATTAATTCACTGGTTTCTGGGCCAAGGTTTTTCTAACTGTAGTCAGTTCGATCATTATCAGACTATTACAATGTCGGCCATTTATAACAGCATTATATCAGTGACTGATAAATTTGTGCCAGCAAAACTACGCCCACTCTGGAATCATCCTGCAGGTTAGAAAAAATAAAAATCGAGGATTCAGACTCCAGGGAGTCGTCTCGATCTATTGCTATTCGTCGGCGTAGAATGGGTAGTACTACCGCTCCTTACTCTATACTCAAGGACACCCAAGAACATGAGAAATCTAAATCTTGTCTGCGTCAAGGCATGAATAAATATAATAATTATGTAGTTTATGCCCTACAGAAAAAACTAATTTATTAGGGAAAAAATGCAATTAGCCTACATGGTCTCTAAAACCAAAGCTAGTTCGTGATCGTAGGCATTATTAGAATTTAACGACGATAAAAATAGGAAACATGTTTGTCGATACTATATTCACTGCAGTTTGCACTTTTTTGTGAAGGTCAGAATAATCGGCTGCGAAATTTCATTTGCAGTTTTACTGTTCCCAACATCTGCAGACGGCAGATTAGTCGGTAATATGTGACAGTACATTAACTGTTTTCCTACAGATGTAGGATGGAACTTTTAGAAACTTCTTCGTAGATATGTAGGTGCTGGTTGAATACCGATAACTTAAAGTGAAACCAGAATAACGTTTTAATAAAGAATAGCGTTTAT
The DNA here is from genome assembly GCA_004794655.1 of Marisa cornuarietis. Taxonomy (NCBI): domain Eukaryota; kingdom Metazoa; phylum Mollusca; class Gastropoda; order Architaenioglossa; family Ampullariidae; genus Marisa; species Marisa cornuarietis. The sequence continues at coordinate 3,127,767 of SMMW01000617.1, read as the reverse complement.
TAACTGTCATAAACGACAGGTTTGTCCATAGCCAAACATGCAGTCAACAATTTCTAGCTTGCTTTACATGCTGAGATTGGTTGGTGGTATCCCATTAGTCATAGTAAATCAAGTTTTTTTTTAGTTTGTTTGTTGAGTGCTTCGGTAGTAAACACACTGGTGCAAATGTATCATTTGAGGGTGCATAACACCAAAAACAAAAGGACAATTATGGAAATTAGCAACTTGAAAAGAGGTATAGGGTACAGTCCAATTATATAGGTAAGGCAGGCTGAGCAGAGGGGTTCGGGCATAGGCTTGTCTGCCATTAATGAACCAGGTAATAGGGATTTTTGATTTGAAAAACCACATTTCCTCCATATTAGCAAGGAACTAAGGGCTGGGCCTTTCTAAAGTGCATCTACAATTACAGGAGATGATATCTAGCTCTACCCTACTTCTGGCAGGTAAAGCTCATGGTGTTGTGGGCCCTCAAGTGATCCATTTGTTCCACCATTTTTCTAATGCTGGTGCCAGCATAATATCTTTATGGTAATGAATAAGAAAGAAATTTTATGTTTACTGCTTGGAAAAATGTGAAGATCGATTCTGTATGACTGGTATTTATCACAAACTTATGTACAACTTAACAGAAATGAAGATAATAGTTGTTGCCTTTGTACATTGCTTTCGTCGGTCTCTCTAAGGCATTTGACCTAGGTAACAGAGAAGGTGTCTTCAAAATCCCTCCAAAGATCAGCTGCTCACCTAAATTAATGATCCTGATTGAATCCTTCCACACTAATATACAGGGGACTCTACAGTGTACAATTCATCAGCATCTCCTCTGAGGCTTTTAGCATCTGCATCGGTGTTAAGCAAGGCTCTGGACCAGCCTCTTGTCAGGGGAAGAGAAGCTATCGAAAGCTGCAGGTGACAGAAGTCCATGTAGAAAGGAGCACAGGCATTCCATCAACTCAAAACTAATACACAAATGTGTCCTGTAATAAAGAGATTTGTGCACTGCCCTCTTTAGCCACATGCACAGCTGCCATAGCTAAGCAGTAAAATGATGGGATGCACTATCCATGGTCAGCTTTGAAGGAGTCTTGGGCATGCTGTTCTTTCTTTGCATGTGGCATTTGTTTACAGGGCTGGCTGCCATGCCTCAGTTACTTGCTCGGAATAAAACACCAATCCCCTTCACCCATATGTGATCATACAGTGATAGCTCCGAGGAATATATATGCATTAATATGCTTAATTTAGTGCTTGTGCTTTCCTTGTAAACTGAAGGACTTAAATGTTATATTAACTTAATGGATCAACACTGCTTTTGAAATATATAATGCATTAAAGATTGCTAAAAGAATAAAAATTTACACGATTTGTCTGTTTCTTTCCAGGTCCAAAAACCATTTTTTTCTGGGCACCTCTAGGGAAATGGGTAGGTATTCATAGTGTTGATTTGTACAGTCACAGTGAATACAGGAGTAAAATTGTGTAGAATAGAAACAAAACTGCCTGCGAGATCAGAAAATGATATATAACTAATTGCTGTTACCTATTGCATTATGAAAAGTAGTTGCTAGATTGTCTGTAATGTAGACTCCTCTCCCGCCAAACTTAAGCATGTATTTTTCAAGAAGCAAAAGTAGTCTGAGTAAATTTGATAATTTTTTTTCAATCTTCAAATCATTTTTTAGCTTACTTTCTGCAACTTCATGCTTATTTTGTAAATCTTCAGTCATAATTGTTTGCCATCTTTAATTTATTACTGGCTTATTCATTAAAAGTAATGATGACAAAACTGATGTCATTCTGATAATGTCTGCAAGTAAACTGTGTGGCATCCTCTACTACTTTTATGTGGTGAACATCTCTTTCTTCCTAGACTCAGGAATCTTGGTGTTATCATCAACACATCATTGTCTCACGAATCTTGCATCAGTGGAGTCTGAAAATCTTTCCTTGAGTTTTGCAGGATCAGTCCCATCCAACCCTTCCTGTCAGTTTCTTCCACCAAAAAGATCGTGTCTGCTTTTATGTTGCTGTACCTGCAGCTGTCTACTCTTTGATTCCCTAATTACCTACTGGACAACCAAAAGGGTTCAGAATAATGCTGGTCAAATTGTTTTTCATAGGAAAAAAGCAGACCATGCAACATCCCTCCTCCATGAGCTCTACTAGCTGCCAGGTTGAGCTCACATTGATTACAAGATTGCTACACTGTTACCATTGTCTTTATGGCCATGCCCCACCGTGATGTCATGACCAATCATATCGGGGAAGCGGATGGCCTAGTGGTTAGAGCGCTGGCGTCCGAACCGAGAGCGAGCTGGTTCAATTCCCGATAAGCGCAGCAAACTTCCCCAGTCGACCCAACTGACGGGAATGGGTACCTGACTCCATTGAGGGTTGGGGAAGGTAAGGCAGCGAGGGAGAGGAGATTGGCACCACCCTCATGTAAAAAGCTGGCCCCGAGAAAAGTGGGGTCTCTAACACCTCACTCCCCAACGACCTGAAAAGGTTATGGGATGACCTTTACCTTTACTTTTTTTATATCGCTACTTTTGAGTAGTTTGCGGGAGAACTGTTTGCAGGAAAAGTTACTTCACCTGGCTTTGGACAAACATGTCTAGCAGCAACACGTTTGTTGATTTCAATGAGTCAATCATAATAGAAAGATGAACCTAGGGTTTGTGCATATCTAATTTGAGGTATCCTGAAAGACTTAGTAACAACTTCAGAGGACTGCTCTGTCTTTTTCTCTTGCCTGATGTCTTGTTTTGTCGCTTGACTTTGTGTGTGTGTGAGAGAGAGAGAATGCATAAGTGAGATAGGGCTGCTTTATCCTGTCTGGATTAGGTGTGGGGACTACAAATTGTACTTTAATGATCAATTTTCTTTCTTCAGGCTTGGAGCAAACAGTCTACTGAACACATTTGTAAATTTATCATGTTGTTACCTGATGATATAGCTGCTTTTATGAAGTACAGATCTGAACAATTTAAATCTGATATCTTGAACTGTGAAGAAACATCACCAGATTTTAGGCATTTGTTGTACTGTCATTCAACATGACTGCCATAATTATCCCATTATTTCTTTTTGTGTTGTTCTCATTTGCGAAGCGAATTGAGCTTGCTATCTTTTGCAGAAATGTGCCATATAAGTGCTCTTTAAAATTATTATTATTATTCTTAGACCATTCTTAGACTTGTCATACAAGGGAGAAAGGTCTTAGATCAAACTTTGCAGTCAACCACATGGGCAACATAACCTAGGACTACTCAGGAACTATTGGTACTAAAGTGAGTCGCATAATTCAGTACCAAAATGATGAAAATGTTATGAGTAATTGTGAAGATGACAAGCAAACAGTACTGGACGATTTAGATGTTACTTTAAAGGATGTGATGAATGTCAAATAATGCCATCAAGGCACACGTTCATTGGCTCAGCCTGGTTAGATATATAAAAATAGTGATATCAGATATTTGCGAATTAGCATATGAGTATGAGCACAGCCGGGTGTAAGATCAACAGAACTGTCAGTTATCATTTCCACAAATTACTGTTTTTCATCCTCAATTTGTCGAAAACATTTGAAGCAGTATATAATTATAATTGTATTAAGGCATCATGTTTTTCAGAATAGTTGACAACGTTAATTTGGTAAAAAAAAAAAAAAAAAAGCTTAAACTAAATGATAATAAAACAGAAGCCCTCTTGTGCTACAGAAGTTATCAACCTTCGCTCATCAGTCTGCCCAATCACATCAAGGTGGGCGAAGCCAACATCACCTTCACGTCATCCGTTAGGAATCTGGGATTGATGGTAACTGCAGACATGACCCTTGATAAACAAGTTGCAGCTGTCTGTCAGTCTGCCTATTATGAGCTCCATAAGATTAGCGCCATCCGTCATTTTCTCTCCACGCGTACTACCAGCACTCTTGTCTGTGCGTTTGTTCTTTCTCGGCTTGACTACTGCAACTCCTTGCTCGCAGGCTGTCCCTCATACCTCGTTCAGAGACTCCAGGAAGTACAGAACTCTGCTGCAGGTCTGGTGCTTAGAGCCACGAAACGGGACCATGTCGCTCCTCTCCTTCGTTTTCTGCATTGGCTACCCATCCGTTCTCGCATCCAGTACAAACTGTCTGTGCTATGTTTTAATTTCTTCGCAGGCTGTGCAATGAGCATTCTTCTGAATGGATACCTGCGCATTACAAATGGACATCATCATCATCATCATCATCAGGCTCCTGCCCTGATTATTTCTCTGAACTTCTCATCCCTTACGTTCCGGCCAGACAACTACGCTCTTCGTCTGATGACCTTATCCTAACTGTTCCTGTCACCAAAACAACAACATATGGTCACAGGATTTTTGGCTACTGTGCAGCAAACAATGGAACTCTCTCCCTTTCCATATCCGCCACCTTCCTACAGTTGAATCCTTCAAATCTGCACTGAAAACGCACCTCTTCCTTGAGCATTACTCCTACCACAGTCCACACAGTGCTAGTCGTTTTTACTCTCCCCCCTTCCACTCTTGCTACTTTTCTACCCATCTTTCTCTGCTGAATCACTATATTCTCTGTTCCTGTTACTTGATGCCTTTTTTGTGTTTTCTGTCTTTCTTTTCTGTTTGTCATCAGTACTGTTGTTTATTTTTCCTTCCCTTGTGTTCTATCCATTTAGTCCATGCTCTCTATGGGTGTGAATATACTCTATAGAAATCTTCATTTATTATTATTAGAGTTGACCCTTGTAGTACCACATGACTTTGCTGAGCAGAGCAAGAGGCAGGGTTACTAGTGGTTAATACCTGTCAGTGTTGCTGATGCCACCTGAGTCAGTTTCTTCAGTCTGCTTGTTTTGCCCTCCTCTCGGTTTCACACATCAGATGAGAAAAATTCAAAAGGCTTTATTTCTTCTTCTCAGGCGCCACCATTAGAAATTGCTTTTCTCTTCAAACTCTGCCAAAATTTGAAGCTTGTAAGTCCCTCCTCAAAACCCACATCTCATAAAATATTTGTCGTAATCAAGTGGACTCGTCCGTAATTTCTTTATCTTCATTCATACACTTTGTTTATATTTGCCACAGTGTTATCCAATAACTGCCACTTGTGTTTCTTTGTTTTGTGGTTGACTGTCGGTTTGTAGTTTTTCATGCACAGTGCATTTAGTTCACGACCACAGCACTGGACAGTAATTAATAGTAAATTTTGTTGTTAAGATTCAAGGTTTTTCCAATAATATATATTCTTTCCATTATTTCAGATATTAGTGTTTGCTGGTTTGAAAGACATCACACGACCAGCAGAAAAACTGAGTGTATATCAGTCTACAGCATTAGCAGCAACTGGTAATTTGCTTTCTGATGCAGCTACCACTCTTTCCAACCTTTTATCTCAATCTGTTTAAAATCTGCTCATCTTATTTAGATATTGCTGTTAATTGTACAGTATAGTAACACATTGTCTAAATAAGTATTTTTAAGCACCTTTGTGGTTACTTTGGTAGTAGGACTTAAAACATGCAGCAATCAGGAAAGCTAGGTTGTTATGAATAGCAGATCTTTATGGTAGATTTGAACATATAGTAATTGCAATTGTATCTCTTCTAAGCAAACTATCTACTTCATCTGACCACATTTTGGTAATTTAAAATGAGATATAGAAAAGTAGCTACAAGTCACAAAAATATAATTTTATAATATAATGAGTTAGGTAAAAACGAACTGCTTGCGCCTTTTTGCGATACAGAAGCATGTTTTGAAAGTTTTTGTGGGTGTTAGTTTTTTGGGTTTTTTTTTAAAGAAAATCCGCACCTATCAGCTCACCCAAAATGGCATTTCAGATTGTTTCTGAAGAAGGGTCACAGTAAAAGCTTTAAATGTTATTTAAATATTCAAGTTGTTAAGTCTTTTTAGTAAACTAAAATCATTTTAAAATGAATGAAGAAATGACAAGCATTGTGGTAATTCCGATGACACCCTCTCCCCCCCCCCGCACAAAACTTTCAGGAAATAGTCCACAGTAAATGCTTCATAATATACAGGCTACATTTAGAAACAGTTATAATTGTTAATACTTCGCTTAAAAATATGTGCTCATGAACATATCATAGCTTAATTTGTGACAGAACAATAGGCAGAGTTGCTTTAGAAATGATCTCATCTTTGTTTTTACAGGAATGATATGGGCCCGTTATTCATTAGTGATCATTCCAAAGAACTACAGTTTGTTTGCTGTTAATCTTTTTGTTGGCTTCACTGGACTGTATCAGCTGGGTCGGATCTACAAGTAAGAGCTCATTTGAATTTAATATAAAAATTTAAATATAATCCTTGCATTGATCTTAATAGTGTGTGTGGTTAATTTATAAGGTAATTTTCCTGAATTAGAAACATTGAAACTGCTACTGAAGTTTATTCTGTTGATTTATATTTTAAAAAGTATTTTTTAATGCTTATGTAAGTGATAATATTTTCTTGCTAGCATAGAGAGTTGTGCACCATTTTAGAAGAAGCACAACAGGGTTGTAAAGACGGAAATAATTTATGGAACTCAATTGTAGGAAAGATAGCAGAAAAAGTGTAGTTTATTGTGCCTCTCATATGCTGCGACTGATTGGCTCTTTAATAGACATGGAAATCTTCAAGCTTTTGATTTTAGGTTGCATTAATTCTAGATCACATCTTAAGCCAAATTTTTGTATAGGAAAGACATTAATAGATGTGATAATTTTTTGTAAAAAAGTTTTAGACTGTCAAGTGAGCCAAAAATAAAAAAAGAGAACACCCATCATCATGACCTTGGGGTTGCAAATATAGTGTTGTCTACAGTTTCGGATGTATGGAAGGAATGTTCCTCAAATAGGCAAAGCCCAAGCCCCCCCCCCATTTTTTTTAGCAAAATGAGTCATGTTAGTTTTACTTAATTGAAATGATTATAGAAAGTGAAGTCCCCTGACCTAGATGTTTATTTGAGGAAATGAGGGGAGGTGAGGGGATAGAATACTGCAATCTCTTTGAATGCATGAAATAAAGAAACTGCCACCTCTTCTCTTAGTTTAAAATGTTATAGTAGACACTGAAAGCATGAGAAATTTCTGAGCCAGTGGCTCAGATTTTTAGCATTTTGACCCTTGAGGTCAACAGATATTAAGCATCCTACTGTATCAGCTTGGTTTGCCACCAGGTTTATTTGATCCTGCAAGAAGGTAAACAATTCTGGACGTTTACTTTTTAAAAATTCTATTTGTACCGTTCTTTCATGGAATAATAATATAAATAATTGTGTAATTTTAGGCATTGTCAGATTTAGTCCATATCTGTCCTTTTTTCTGTTGCCTCACCCCTCCCTTTTTTCGCTCCTCCCCTCTCTTTCTCACCCCATCTGATCCCAGATTTCTATCATATTCACAGTTTTCTCATTTGTTCATGCTTGTCAGTCAAGACCCATTAACTCTCCTATCACTACTGGCTTAAGCAATAGGTGACATGATGGACATCCTGCAAAGGTCATTAAGTTATGGTGTCACATCTTTCTTTGCATTCAATGTTCATTTAACAAAATTTGACTAAACATTTGAACTAGATGCTTTAAGGTAGATGTCACAGAACGTCCCTTCATGTGTGCTAGATGACACACTGGTGTGTGGCCAGCTCTCAACTTATAGCCTCTGGCTTAGCATATCAGAACAACCATTCTTTTGCTTTTGGGAGGACTTCATCATTTCAGTATCTGTAACATAATTTTGTACTAGTCTGTATTGTTAATCTGGATCTTGCTCCTATCTGTCCAGAAAGTCCAGTTTGTCTTTTTGTCTGATCTCTACATGGTAGTCTTTAAATCTGACTTGGCTGACCTCACCATGATAGTCCTTTAAATCACTTAGATGCATGAGGTATTCAGCTGTGACAAGATGGTTATCCTAGTTGGAGGAATTGTACTTACATTTTCAGTGATGACAGGTGGCCAGGTCTTCCTTCCATATTTTCAATGAGTTACTTGATAACAAAGGCAATATTGTCACAGGGGATGAAAAATATGTTTTGTGAATATTTATTCATTATGGGGAAAATAAATATATGTTTGAGGCATGTCTGCATATGCATATGAAGGTCTTTTATGTAAGAGCCATGTTTTGTCAGTGTTTACTATTCATTATGTGGCAATGAGTGCTAGTGGACAAATAAAATGACGTGAGCAGGCTGTCCTTTCATACAAGCCTAAATTCTGACAGACCCTGGTAGAGGTGGCTGAACACTGACAGAAATAATAAAATAATAAATGCTACTGTGGACATGGAATGAAGAGGTTAGTTACCCCAGCAGATGTTTCATAAAAGTGATCACATTTTGATTTTGATGATGGCTACAAACATTTATAAACTATAATGCAGAAGATTGTTAAGAAAGTTGATGTGTTTTCTAATATTTATTTTATTAGGGACAGAACTGCTAGGGTAAAACAGAAACACCAAACCATTTTTTCAATTTGTTTTTTTAAATTGCTTTTAAACATTTATTTGATTTTAATTTTTTGAATGAGTTCTTAGTTACAAAATTTAAAAAAAAAAGAAACATTGTGCTAAAATCATAGCTATCGTTGGTAAATGGATAGGATTGGATTGTAATCCCTAAAGCACCATTGAAACTGTCATAACACTAATTAGGCATGAAATACATTTTTTGAGATTTTTATTGAAACCTAAATGTGATATTAAACTGCAGGATGTTTGTATGTGGAATTCACAGCATTTTTTCAAGATTTAGAGCCATTGTAAAGTTTAATTCTGTACTGCTTCTGTGGTATCAATGTGGAGCATATTTGATAAAGACAGCATTTAATAACTGACTTTAGTTTGTTTGTTTTTTTGTCAAGTGTATTGTATCTTTAATTTCAGTTACATGTTTGGGAGCAATCTGCTACAATTATATCAGTGTAACTGTAATATAGCCCTTGTCTTTTCTGTCCAATATTCTGGAAAAGATTGTTCTTTCTCAGATTGCACGTGTGGATTAAAATCATCTCCTTTATCCATTCCAGTCTGGTTATAGAAAGGGCTGTAGCAGTGAACCTGTACTTCTTACTAATTATCTGTTCCTTAGTGCTGATAATGACAAAGTGTCTTTTCTTGCTTTGTTAGACTTGTCAGGTGCATTTGACACTGTTGATCATTCTGTACTTTTACACAGACTTCAGCATTCTTGGCATTCATTGTGTTGCTCTGTGCTGGTTTTGATCCCATCAGAGGTGCCAAACCCAGACTGTGAACAATGTCTACTCAGGTGCTTCTGTCAGTCTTGGGTCCAACACTTTGCATTTTAATCTTCCCCCTCTGTCTGATGGCACAACACAGAAATGTATAGCTGACATAAAGACCTAAATGATCCAGAACAGACTACAACTGAGTGATGAACTGCTACTGACTTGTTCCAAAAAATATCTTGCTCGTCCTTCTCTTCCTTGTTCTCTTTCCATAAGCAACTCGTATATTCCTTTCTTTTAGGTGACACTTTTGATCAGAGTTTGACTTTTCGACACCATATTTTTTATGTCTGCAGAATCCCTTACGTTGAACTTTGTAGGATTAGTTTCATTTGTCATTATCTCACCGCTGAGGCAACCAAATCTCTATGTTTTTGTGCTCTTGACGACTGACTTTTGTAATTCACTTTTGGCTGGTATTTAAAAGGAACTTCTTGATAGACCTCAAAGGATCCAGAATAATACTGCTTATCTTATCTGCAGATCATGTAGATCTAAACATATAATAACATGCATCCCTTGCTCTTCACTGGCTGGCACTGTCTGATTGTATAGCCTATTAACTTTCCACTCTGTTCCTGGCACTGGTCCTTGATATCTCTGTGACCTCAGTCTCATCTGTACTCATGACTGTTCCATTCATCTTCTGACACCAGGCGTCTTCCAGTCCCACTAAGACGTATTGATAGTGTTTGAGCGTTTATTTTTTCCTATCGAGCCCCATTGATGTGGAGCAAATGACCTGTCAGCTTTAGTCAAGCTGGTTTTTTGACCACCTTTAAGTCAAGACTTGACATATTTTTCAAAATCACTGACCACCCTACTATATCCAGAATGTGGGCTTGTGTAGTGTGTGTCTGTATTTACTCTGTGGGTATGTCTGTTATATGAGTACATGTGTGTATGGATGTTAGTATGCAAGTCTTTTGAGGACTAGTCTGTTTCTCTTATCTGTGAAGTGCTCTGGGCACTTTATTTTGGAAAAGTGTCATATAAATGTTAACATATTATTATTTTAAATTTCAGTTTATTATTCTTTAACAGTTGCTTTTTTTAGGTGGGGGGGGCTGTTTTTTCTTTGTTTGTTATAAAGTTTATAGTTTTATCTTGATTTTCTTTTTTGCAGTATGTTTTAAAGCAGTCTCTTTACCAGTATTGTCATAAAAGAACAGATTTGTTGGTGACTCCATTTCGTTTTCATTAATTTTGCTTTATTGATTCGTCTTTAATAGGCAATTGCAGTATTAACATACATTTCAGTGTATTAGATCAAAGTAATAATAATAATAATAATAATAGTGAAGATTTTTATAGCGCATATTCACACTCATAGGATTATAGGATTTATAGGATTTTTGTGTTGTTTTTTTTTACCAGCGTCAGGTATGCGTGTTCATTCTGAAGGGTTTTTTAAGATTTACAATTACATTCTTGTTAAATAAGATATACCTTGGGAGTTTGTCAGTCATGATATTTAATTCCCTTCCAGAATATATCCGAATGCTCATTTACGTATATCCCTTATTCCTAATTCTAAGGGCATTTCCTGTAATAAGGTGATGCATAAAGATCATGTAGACAACCTGACAAAATGCAGAACAGGCACTCAGATCAGAGTCTCTGCTTTATTTTATCACAGCTTGACTGCTGTAATGCTCTTTTCGTTTGTAAGCCAGTTCTCTCTCAGGCCACCAACCACCCTCCAAGGTACCATGAAGGACAGTCTTTGACAAAGTGTTGTGCTTGGTCGCGTGGCATAACCAGACCAGCTTATGGCACTTGACTGTTGCAAGTAGGGGTTCCTGGTGTCCTACAAGTGTGGCAACCTTACATCATCCAAAGTCATTGGTTTTGTGTTCTCTGTATAAAATCCAGAACAGGCTCCCTTGGCACTTGTTCTGGAATGCCTGGATTGTGCTTCCTCTGTATTGGCAAGGTTATTTAAAGCAGTAAATATATTTATGCCAAAATTATTTTCAGTACATGAAAGAAACTAGAAACAAAAGCTCTGAAATGTCTTTGTTTCTTGGTTAAAGTTAAGGTGTTGACTATGTTGTTAACAATGAAAGAAATTGTTTTGAATTTGTTTTCTATTACAGCTATCAGCAACAGCTCAAGAGATTGGAGGCTTCAAGTGAAAATCAGCCGGCAGACCAGAATTCCTCATCTGATCAATGAACTGGGAACTTTGTTAGAGATATCTCTTCAGCTGTGATCTTCTAGAAAGTTGTTTTTATCCAGCCAGTCTTTGTTCACCCTCCAGTACAAATTGTAGGCAAGTTAATGGAAGATAGAAATTGTTTGGCATCAAAATGTATTCCCTCCATTTTGCAAGTTCAGTGTGTGTGTGTGTGTGTGCACATGCGCGTGCTTTGTATGTTACACATTGATACAGCAGGTGGCTTTATGACTGTGAGCAAGTTGTTTAGACATTCTATACTTCTTTTTTGTGGTAAATATCTGGCACTTTCTTGCACAGAAAACTGCTCAAACATTGTGAAAGGACAGTTGTAAGTTCATATCTTTACAAAAAGTAAAAGCTATTTAAAATGAGAAATTTAGAAACTTGACAGTCATCAATCAAACATAAATTCCTGACACAGCATTTTAATAGGAGTCTGTAAATGATTTCGCAAAATTTAGATGTGCTCAGCTTTATGCAGGAAAGGCAATCTTTCCCTCTTTTGAGGGAACCATGTTAACTCTCAGCAGACACAAAGTTATGTCATAGAGTTGAAAAGAACATAGAGCCCAGCTGAAAGTACAGGACAAAATCAAGAAGTGATGATGACCTGAGGGCCAAACTCAACCATTGCACGAGATGATACAACTACTTCCAAGGATTAACTTGACTGCTGACCATTATTAATGTGACAAATCTATTCTAGAAAGTTCTAGCACCTCTCATTTGTAGCCTTTGCAAGTGCTAAATTTGGAGGTTTTTTACTGAAGCTTTAAATTCAGGGGTCTTAAATGCAGCTTCCACTTTATATACCACTGGTTAAGTACTTTTCTGGTCTGCAGCCTACTTTTGTTAGTTATTTCAGAAAGTAACATGAAATGCAATGATGTCAATGTCATTGGGTATGAACCCAGCTTGCAACTCAAATGTGTGATATTCCTAACCTCTGATTTGTTGATTTGGCCAGGCAAGTTGCTAATAACTGACTTCGCTAACAACTTTTGTCTTTGATGATCAGGTTCTCTTCACAGTGGTCAAGCCATTCCTTGGTGGTGGTTGTATCATTGCAGGTAATGGAGGAAAGAAAAAAGAAAGCAATTGTATATGCTAACATGAGTCTATAAATCAGATTTATTACACTGGCTGAGAGTTAATATGTATTGATGAGACCAAAACTGTTAAAGCTTTGGATGTGGTTCTGAAGCTTGGTAATTCTTCTTTCCCCTCTCACCAGCTCTAATAAAGTGATTTGCTATAATGTTGTAAAGTCTTCCCACATATTCTTGTCTCCTCCCATCTTACTTGGATGTTTAAAAACAAAATGTCTGTTTACCTGCTACTTTTTTTTCAATCCTTAATCTGTTTCATGTAAGTGTTAAGACAGCTTATCAAGTTAAATAATATTTAAGTTGTTAAATGATTCTGTAACATTTTAGCTTTAAGAGTAGTAGAAAATTGATGCCATGAATCATCCTCAGCAAGTGCATTTTTTATCTTTATTAAAATTAAAAGATAAGTAGCTCTCAGAAAATAAAAAGAAATTGAATCTGATGAAAGAGTTAAGAATTGGTGCAAGAGTATAAAGAACTTGGAGAAATCTGATAAAACTATTCTAAAGATCAGCAGATTTTGAGTGCATGTCTTGTTTACACAATGACTTACGTGTGCCAGTATGCTTGCAAGGATTTTAGGAATTGATGTTTATCTTTTAAAATACATTCTTTGATCCTTCTGTTTGCCAAGAAATAAAACTGATTTCTTTGAATGCTGTGAGGAGATAAAATTTTTTGCATTAAATTACTCAGAAATTTAATGATTTTGCCTGTTACAGTGTTAACAACAGGTTATGCTTCATCTCCATTTTTATTTTGCACTATCTAATCAAATGCAAGCCAACCCAGTGGCATAATACTGTTAACATGTGTGGTAAATTATTTTTCACATTATGGAACAGATGAATCAACATTATAAAGATAGAATTTAACATCAAACTTTAAAAAAAAGATCAATGCCTAATGATCACAAGGTGAGTGAACTTCAAAATTGGAATAATTTATAGTAGTAATTGTAAACAGCAAAAAATTATAAACAACTCCAAAACATCTTAAAATTATTCTTTGTATTTGCGTTGTTTCTATCTCGTGTCAACAAATGACAGCATTCATTTCCCTCCACATGAAGCAATGTTTGTCTACTGTCATGAATATAATTTTGTTTTTCTAAGATTTTAGAAGAGGACTGGGCTTTTTACAGCATCATAAAATTTGTTTTGTTTAATGTTTTTCTTGCCCACCTTAAAGAGAGGCTCTTGATGCACTCAAGTTTGTCATCTTCATTAAGAAAAAATGTCGCGTCATTTTGTAGTATTAGGGTAGAAAAGCAAGAACAAAGACTCAGCAAAAGCAGAAAGCCTCATTCTTCAGCATTTATTTTCAATTTCATTGTGCAATGACAGCAGGCCAATTTTTTGTTATAAATCAAATGTTTTACTTCATGTAACTCAGGTTTGACTTGCTGTGATGTATACTAAATACTTTTATTTATAACATTCTGTGGAAAATTGCTATTGCACTAGCTAAAGTGGAGAGTTAAGCAGAAAGTAGAAGTTGACTGCCTGTATTAGTAGCCTTTTCTTGCGAAGTAAAAATTTGGATCCATTGCAAAGGATTCCCGAGACAGCTTTTAGCTTCTTTAGTAACTTTGTACAAAATGCTGTTGTATGTTTCATTACACCTCCCATGGAGAGAGAGAGCATGATGTAGAGTTATCAGATCAGCTGTGAATAGTATCCCTGGCATTATAAAGGCTTGTCATCGCAATCTAGATAAAAGTACCAGATTTGGTAGTAAGTAGTGTAGTTAACTTGTCACCAGAAATGTGCCTTGAAGCTCATAATTGTCATCGGCTTATATATATAACAGGACAGATGGACATAAATAATTTTGTACTCTTGCTCTTTGACGATGGTTCTGTGATGAAAATTGTATTGTATGTGCATTTTTTATTTTTTAATGGCAACAGTGTATGTAGACTTGTTGGAATATGTTTTTATAATTTACTTAAATTCATGTGTTGATAAGCTTGTGCCATTAGGTTGTAAATTATGCATGTAATAAATAAGTACTTTTATTTAACAGAAGCAAGTGAGACCACATAGTTTATATAGGAAGAACCTGGACTCAGTGTACATGCTGCCTTATATGGCAATTTGTGTAACATCAAACAACATAGCAAGCTTGCCAGAAGGTCAGCACTTTGAGCATGAGAGTTTTTTCTCAGAAATAAAATTTATTTGCTGTGAAATGTATATTTTTTCGAGCCACAGCAATCAATAAACTGTGGTAGAAGCCTGCAATGTCCCTTCTCCATAAAAATCTGTATTATACCTCATGCAAGTATGATGCATAATGATAGTATTAAAATATTTTTATCTTCTGATTTTATAACATGAACTTTGTATTTTAAGATCCAGTTATGAGTTTGTTTTGATTTTTTTTTTATAAATGGAAAGGGTTTTTAGCTGAGTTCATATTCTTTTTGTATGAATGGGAACTGTACATAAATGGAGCTAGTGAAGTATAAAAGACATTTTGTCAAATTGTTACGTCACTGAAACTGATGAGTTTCTTCATTAAATATTTGCTCAGTAGATGACATGAAACTGCATAACAGTATGTACACAACAGTATGCTTATTTGTTTTGATGTTTTCACTGTGTTTCCAAGTGGCTGCCAGTTTACAACTGTATGCATAGAGAAAATATTAGCTGCAGGTTCTTTTGGTCCCAACTCGTCCATCCCATGACCATCTTAAGGCTATGTATCCACATTGGCTTTTAACTTGCTACATGGATTTTTTTTTTTTTTGGTAAGAAAATTCCTAAAGTTTTAACATCACTTAAGCTCTCAATTTTTTTTTACTCCTAATTACTCACCCCAAAAGGTATTGTGATAAATCATGCACACTTCAAATTTCCTAAACTGAAAAAGAAACTGGCTTTGATTTTGTGACTGCTAAAATTTAAACATTTTGTCACAGTGCTGACAGAATTGCTGTTTTCAGGGTTTCATTAAAAGAAACTTGTGAACTATGCACGTGAAATATTTATGAATTTTCTTGTATTCTTATCACAGTTTTGGATATTTCTGTAAGAAAAAAGATAAATTCCTTGTCATTGTATTTGATGACACCATTAGGCACTTGCTTTTATGTTTAAAAACTATATTTTCAACATTTTATGTGAAATACATGCAAGAGAACTTTAGTATACCCTTTCATGATTATTCAATGGTTGTGTAACATTAAAAAAATATTGATAACAGATCAAGTTTTCCTTTTTTAAAAATAAATCTTAAAAACATAAAGGGTACCATGTCTAGTGGCTGTAAATGTAAGTAGTTTAGTCTGTGTAGGCCATAACATGTAGGGCAGATCCTTACCCCTTCTTCCATGGCCTTTCCCCTTCCCTAAGCACAGGCTATGCAAACTTCAACCTTTCTGCTCCAAAGTCAAGCACACTAACCACATACTCTATAATTTTGTAAACAGCTGATAAATGTTACACAAAAAAAACTGAAAAATGAACGTTTCAAAGTGTATCAGGAAGTGAACCTGTACCAAACGAACTGTGCTTCTGTTGGCAGCGTGTAGTGGATTGAAACCCATTACAAAATGCTCGTATAGCATTTGAACCAAGCTTTGTAGTGTCTGGATTTTATGAGAGTGTATTTGTTTCCTAGAGAACATTACTTAGCTGCACTGCATCATCCTTACACGTGGATTTTTTTGTTTCTTTTAAACATATATTTGGTGCTAGTATTTGAACAGCTGTGGACAGATTTCTTGCTGCAGATATATGCAATTAGAAAATGTATTACACCAGAAAATAAATCTTGTATAGTAACATCTTTGCTTAGGTGTGCTTTAGTATGAGTGTAAAATGTTGGTGTTGGGGTACAATACAACTTTATCCCCAAGGGGAATTCCAGTTAGTGCTCATACTAGCAGTATATACATGATATAGAAGAGATACTACATACATACATGTTGGAATAATTTCTCTTGCACGCGCATACACTCACACACATTCCCAGCAACAATAGATACAATTCTTGACCTTAGGTCACCTCAGGTTAATAGAATATCATGCCAACACATGATCAGAAATAGAGAGGATACCCCTACGGGATGCCTTCCTAAGGATTTGTTGATGACAGAAAGATGCCAAGTCCCTCTGCCTGATTCCTGTGATCTTAGAACAGATATTAACAAGGGAGACAAGACTATTCCTGTTCCCTAGGGAGAGGTGGAACCAGGAGGTGAAAGAAAAAGTGAAAGACATAGAACCGAGTGAGGATGACAGAGAAAGAACTGAGTTTCCGTAGGAGGTACAGGCGTTGTTGGCTCTTGCGGAGGATCATGTCAGTGTTGATGTTCATTTAAGCTTGTTATCGAAGATAGTACCTAAATATTTGTAAGAGTCGACTACCTCGATGGCATCATCATGGATAGTACTGATGACTGTCTCAGGCTTGTTCACCCGAAAGTCGAAGATCATTTCTTTAGTCTTTGAGGCATTCAAGACAAGGAAATGTTCGTCACACCAGCAGACAAAGTCAGGAAGACCGCCACTGTGAACATTTTCATTACCATACAAAAGTGACAGCAAGGCAGAGTTATCAGAAACCTCCTATCAGTAGAGCTTCTACAACTGTTAATATAGAGTATGAACAATAGTGGAGACAAGCAGCAGCCTTGAGGGGAACCTGTACAGGTGACAACAGGATGTGAGAAGACCATTAACAGAAACTCTCTGCTGTCTGTTAAAAAGTCCAGGATCCACAGATCAACATTTATGCAGTAAAATAAGACAACACATTTAGAATTTCATAAATTTTCTGCTTGATGGTAAACCAGAGGAAGTAATCAGTAACTAGGGCTAAGACCACAGAAGGGCAAGCAGATGTGCCAGAAGACAAAAATGCAAAATACACAAAGATAATTTATCTTTAAAAAATGAATGTTTATTAGGAAAATCAAGGTAGCATTTAGAACGTAAATAATAAAACTCAAGTTTACAACTCATTGTATCTACATGTGAGTGCATTTTTACCTCTCCAATCAAAATGAAATTTGTAACATTTTACATCAAATAATTTTTGAACTGATATGGCTGCAAAGGCTACACTGAAACTGCCTTTTTTAAAATAAAAAAGCTAAATGTGGATATCTTTGCACAAAGTCTAATATATATGCTGGTAAATTTGTTGCTCCTGATGTGGACTGTGATGTAAGCACCCTTGCTACCTTCAGCAGCTCAAGAAGTGCTTTGGCAACAGACTAAACAACCATGAACAACTTGACAGATCTCTCACCAAAGGAAGGAGTTGAAAAGAAAGCAGCTTTGAAGCAGTTTCCTAGTACAAAGCAGTGAATTAGGACATCAGGAAGGGAGAAGCCAGCTAAGGAAAACTGGATTGAAGACCAGTGCCATAGGGGAGGGAATGGCATTTAGTGACATCAAAAAGGCATACAAACTACTTAAATCTCTCACAAAGACAGGTGAAAACTAGACAAGTCATCAAAGACAGCAATGGCTGCTGTCTAACTGAAAACACTGCTGTACAACATCCAGCTGATGCAAACATCTTTCTAAGCAGACAGACGAAAACCACCAAGCCCTTTAAAGGGAGGAAAGTCACCTGGCACTGACAGCTGGGCTGCTCAACCAGGGTGGGAAAAGAACAATAAAGGCCCATACTGCTTTGTGTTGAGGAATGTGGGAACAAAGAATGTTCTTAGGAATGGTTATAATCACTACTCATACCCCTTCCAAAGAAAGCTTAACAGTAAATACTGCCAAAACTACAGAACCATAAGACTAATCAAAACCAAGCAAAATAATACTGAAAGTGATCCATAATAACATCAACACGATACAACGCCATTGTGGGGAGCTGCATGGTTGGCTTTAGTCCAGGCAGAAGCACAAGTTGAACAGATCTTCAACTGCAACATCCCGATAGAAAAAAAATCTACAGCCCCAGCAGCATATCTTCCACAACTTTATTGCCTTTACAAAGGCATTTCATAGACTCTGACACAAGGTCATTTTCAATGCCAACAGGAAAGCAGATGGCAGCTCCATGGCAGACATCCATATCTGGAAGGCAACAGCAACACCAGCAATGGCCAGATAGGATCTGACTTGGCGATACCATCACTGATGCCATCAGGCTTGCTACAAGTACAAACTGTGCATGTTCCTTGCAATCTCAGTCCTCCTGTATGGATGTGAGATGTGCACTTACCGATATTGAAAGATGGGTCCAGGTATTTGTTCTGTACAGGAAACATAAAACCAATACCTTTGTAGAAAGCACATGCACTAGACTTGTAGGACACCAGGAATCTCTTTTCACCACAGTTGAGCAGCACAACTGGTCAAGTTCAGATTATGTGATCAGGCACAACACTTAAAACCATTCTTGGATACCATAGGGGTGGTTGATGCAAAGAACTAGCTGTAAAACATGGGAGTGGACTTTTTTGTTCCATGCAGATGCTATCGCTCAAGACAAGTGGCAAGCCTTTTCAGCCGCTGCATCTATCCAGTACCAGTGGACGAGTGTAACTGTCTGCTGGTACCAGAGATGTATCTAACAAAAAAAGGTAGGCCTAATTTAATGCACATCCTAACACAGCAAACTGAAAAAACAGTAGTGAAATCAAATGATTGAAAAGCGAACACTGTATTTTTCAGTATTAAAATCATTACATTATCATAATGAGAATTTATACTGTTATATGTAAGCTGTGCATTCCCTATGATGTGAACTGTAAACAAAACCGCGGATCTCCTTGCTCCGCAAGTAACCTAGTACACTACTTACAAGTGCATGAAGACGTCATCTCTTACTTTTCGAAATTCAATAAACGCTGAAAGAGATTCTTCATCTTCGTTGCTGCAATTAGTTTCACGTACTATCTGCTGTGAGTCGCATCTGTTAGAACTAGTTCAGTATGGTATCGAGCAGCCGAGTAAGATCAGTAGGCCTATCTAAATGTTTTTTGAGTTCCAACGCTTTCCTTTCGATATTGATTACCATTTAAACCCACCCACAAGCAATGAACGTCTAGCGTCAAAGACTGTTGCGTAACAAGAAAAAACGAGTTCTACAAAACACATTTAAATACTATAAATCGGGGGAAAACCCAACTCGTGATGAAACTGTCCTTGACCATAAGTTCCGTGGCTGGGTGTCACGCAACTTGTTGTGACCACGACGCATGGGCAGATAGCTGTTTCCGGATACAAGGGAAGGGAAAGAGTTACTGTTCCCCCGAAATAATCATCTCTTTGAAAGTCTTTATTAGTGTTTTAACTTTTCGACAAAATGTAACTTTAGCTTTGACTTTATAGTAATAAAAAGCCAGTTACTCAAACAGAACACCTGTCAACTTCTGATGAAGTTGGGACGATACACCGGAAATTGAGTTCTGCACCTGCGCACAACGCCATATTTGTTAAAATTTGGGAGAGGAAAATATCCCGTTCAGGTGATACAAGACCTGCATATTGTACACAATGTTTTCGTTCTATTACAGCCGATTATAAAGAGATCATGGATATGAGAGATACGCACAGATCAATTAGCAAGTCAGAGGTATGTAATATGGTAATTAATGTGTTCCTTACCAAGATTGAGATGCTTTGAATGATTTCTTGACACTCGCAAGACATTTGATTTGCCCCGTGACGTGATTCTGTTTATGGTTTTGCTTTTGTTTGTGTTATCGGTGATATGAACATTTTTTGAGAATCAATTTTACTAGAGAAATACTGTTAAGCAGCTTTCTGCATCGCTTGAAATAGTTTATTAGTATAAGACTATTTGCCGCATACCCTTGACCCTAGTTCCGTGTCTGAAATTGTGAGAACTAATTTTATATTGAATGTTACAATTGCCACGCGTAGTTTAAGTCGCTTGCACTCCCATTGTAAAAACCACCACTTAAAAATTATTGATTAACAATCACATTATAGTAGATGCATTTGCACTTCTCCGAAAGCTGTTCATATGACATCGTTAACAGTTATGTGTCAACTATTGAAATTTTATGCCCATTGGTTCGATTAAGTACGTGAGGCTGTAGAGGCAAGTTATTTGTAACAGCAGGAAGTTGTAGGAAGTATAAAGTGTATAAGACAGTGTTTACATATTCAAATGTTTTGATACATGCTATTTTTATTTTGAATCACTATTTACTTTTAATAGTTTGCTGTAGAGTACAAATATTTGAATCATTATCAAGCACTATAAACAAATCACATTTACCAATATTATTGTGATTGCATTTGAGCTTTAAAATGATCCTGCTTCAGTTGTTATTCAAGTGACTGGTGCTCAGCATTTTAGCAGAACTCAGTAAACAGAACAGTTGTATAAAAAAAATTCCTTTATGAGAGTAATTCCATACATTTTAATTTATATTCTTGTGATTTATTATAGCTAATTCAAAGTAAACAAAACCATTTCATTCAGTCATGAAATTTTGCAACTGCACATATTCATGCCAGACCAACCTCTTTTACACATATACGCCTATGCAAATGTACATAAAATTATTAATTAAAAAACATAATGCTGCTGAATTTCTTTCTATGCAAATGCATTAATTTCTGAAGTTTGAACTGTCTTTTGTGTATTCTGCATGGAGTTTTTACCGCATATTGATACTTGTTCTTCCTTCTAGTGTGTGCTGTTTACATCAGTGTGTTTATAACATGGCTCAGAAAATGCCTGAGTTGCAACTCCTTAATGAGCTGCGGAACAAGTTTCCAGAGATCTCCCAGGCTACTCTTGTGAAGTTTATGAAAATGGTGAGAACCTAAATGGTGATAAAAATTGTCTGGCAAGACACTAAGTGGACAAAAGTCATTTGCAAACTGTTGTAATAATAATTTGAATAAAACTCATTAAAAATAAATAAAGGTCAATTGACTGTTCATAAAATGCTATGCTAATTGTTAGCATAAATTTAGGCATTGTATTTAGAATGTTAGTATTATTTATTAGTGAAATTTAAAGCCTTTTAAAAAATGTAAACACACAAGAAAGGTACGTAGTGTTGTTAAACATGACAAAAAAAGAAGAGAGAAAGTGTATGTGAGAGATGGAGAATGAGTATGGAAAGAGTGGCCATATCACTAACGAAGTGATCTCATTCACTCCCTTCAGCAGAAAAAAAGGGTGGGGAAGAGAGGTGCATGCCTGTGTATTTTATAAGTACTAGGAGTACTAGTAGACTTTATTTAGAAAATGAATATATTAAGTTAAATAAATATATAAAACAGTAAATAGAGTTGTTTGCTTCTGTGTTTCCCACATTTGCAAGCCTTTCCCAGCTTTTACAAGTTGAGCTTTTGCCTTGTGTGAACACAGCTCCAGTTACTTTAAGCACATTAAAACAGCTTTGTTGAAAATTAAAACCTCTTTTTTATATAACATGTGAAATATAAAGTGAGCCAATCAAAGTTTTTGGTTGATACGTGATGGATTTTGCCTGCTTTGTTAGCATGGAAGTACCAGCATGCTGCTAGTGTGAGGTGGTGCACATGCATGCAAGAATGGCGATTTTGTCTTGGAGAGTAATATAATGTACCTTTATCAAGTAGTCGCTTTGAATTGTGGATGTGTTAAAGTGCAGAATTGTTTTTTTCAGTTTAACAATGACTCAGAGAAGTGTATTCAAGCTTTAGAACAGGAGAGTCAGAGATCTCTGTATGGATCCTCACAGCTGACAGACCAAAATAGCCATCCAGCTAGCTATGGCTATGGTGGAAATCTTAGTACATACATGGATGGCATTTCTTCAAACAATAACAACAGTTTCAGTAGTTCAATGACAGGTACAGTACAACCAAGGTACCAAGAACTGCCTGTACGTCATGAAACTAGACACGTGAGTACTGTGCAAAGAACCTTTGGGCCTGCACCTTCTGTACCTCCCAGAACAGAGAACGCTTTTGCAAACCCTGTTGTTCCTGGATGGCAGGGCCGGACTGAGCATCAGCCTTTGCTATTCATTCATCCTTCAAACCAGGGAGGGATGCCACCTCAAAGTAATGCAGACTTTTCACCATTCATAGAGTCCAGTTCACGCTCTCGAGATATTCCTAACATTGGCTGTGTAGGGCCTAGTTCTTTCAACGTAGGAAGTCCAACAGAGTCTAGACGTCCTGTGAAAGTAATAAATGTACAGGGCAAAAGCACATTTTCAGGTGGGACAGTCACAAGTTGCCCTGTCGTATCCCCTAATATGACATCCTCCCACATCATGGTTGTTAGAGGGGATGGGGGAGGCATGTGTTCACAACCTGTTTCAGGTTCCACTGCCAGCCCTGCTACCACTGGCTTTATGGGGTCACCTTATATTTCACCTTCTTCAGAGCCAGAGCGGCCGACAATTCACTCCTCCAGCATTTACATAGACTCAAATCCACGTCAGTCAGGAGTACAGGAGTCTGGAAGCAACCTTCCAGCTGCTAGCATGCCAGTTCATCACCAGTCTGCTGGCCAGCTGCAGATGGCAGATCAAGCCCACTCCTCTTTGTCTGTGGGAAGAACATTGCCTTCTCTCAATATTTCCCATGGCTTACATAATAACCCTTTATCTACACCTCAGGACAGAGGAAATGTAGTTTCGTACCTTGGAATCTATGGAGGTAGCCCTGGTTTGGCTGGAAATCGATTTTGTAGTGATGCTGCAGCTGCAAGTACACCACAGAATGTCTACTCTGTTTCTTTGGTGACCCACAGCATGAACCAGATCAGTATCTCTCCAAATCATTTAGGACAGGGGACTGTGGGTCCAAGCAGCCATGCCCCTTCTTCACCGTTGGTGATCAGCTCGGCTGCCCCTCCATTTGGTGGCATGCCAACTCCAAGGATGCCGCGCTCACCTAGCTTGCAGCATCAGCGCAGCACAGGCAGCTCCACCAGCCGATCCAACAGCGTGGAGAGTGAGCATGGGAGCATCCACCACCTGCCTGACTATGAGTTCCAGACATCTCAAACACCAATGCCATCACTTTCGCATCATTCTCGCAGTGTGGTTGGAATGGGGGTGATGGTGCCAGTCCTTTCACCTGCCTCTAGCCAGAGTAGTCTCAGCTCGGAGTCCTCTGCCAGAGACCGTGATCACAACAGTATACCCCGACAGCGGTCCGGGAGCATGCAGGAGGAAGCAGCATACTCTCAAGGTGTGTATAAACACAGCAATTTTCACTTTTAGGGGAACTAAATAAGTGTGTGTTTCAAACTAAATATAGAAAAGGAGAAAGATTAGAATCACACCTTTACGTTGTTTTATATACATATGCATATTTCATTTAAGGGATGTTAGTGACCTGTTTTCCCCTTTCTAAACCTCTAGACTTCCAGCACACTTTTAAATTTGGTAATCTTTATGATATTTTAATGAAACTGTAAGCATTGTTGAAGCAGGATAATTTTATATTTCTTTTGGCATCCAGTCCATTTATTTTTAACATTATTGAAGTTTGGTTAATATTTTAATGTTTGTTCAGTCTCATTACATTTTATTTAAAATTGCATGTTAATGTACTTGCTGTATTGCAGCACTGCTTGTTCACCAGCACCAGAGAATGGAGAAACTGAATGAAGAAATAGAAGAAAAGCGAATAATACTGCAGAGTCTTCGGAATGAGGTGTCCAAAATGGAGAAGTCAAAGATTGAAAAAACTAGCGCTCGTACCACATTTCCTACGGTAAAAAGCTTTGGTTTGGATTAGAGGCAAGCAGTGCTTGCTTGGATAGTGTATCTCAGTATATCCCCGATGTATCCATATTTTTAACGATAAAATTTTCAACTGGCTTTCAGTCAGTCCACAGCATGATAGTACTTATTCATGCTTGGCTAAATACTTGATCATTTGGTTTTCTGATTTTAGTATCATTGGTTAGTGTCTGCCGCATCCTGCAGGTTAAACTGTCTTAGTCATAGAAAACACATTCATCTTTTTAAAAGACTAGAGAGCTGCAATTTTTTTTGTTCGAATAACTGGGTAAAGCTCGGTGCAGGATACTTTCCCCCTGCCCCCAAATCTTGGTGAATATACCTTTCTTTGATTCTTGAGATATATGCCTGCATATATCACCATCTTTAGAAAGAGGCTCAGACTATGATATATGCCCAACAACTATGCCTAATTAACATATGTTTCCAGCTTTCTCATTGGCCGAGGCGTTAATAATATAAATTTATCCATTAAAAAAAGGTACAAATTGGAGAAAGGGGAGTGAAATCAAGCATACTAACTGCACAAGAGTGTTTGATTATGAAAATTATTATGATTCTCATTTTTTCCCCCCTCAGGCTGATGACATTGCAGGTTTGTGTGAGAGTAACAGGCGGCTGCAAACAGACATTCAAATGTATTTAAATGAAATCGACATGTACAAGAATGGACAGGGTGAGCTTGCTTTTTTTTCCGGGACAGTCACTTAATTTGTATATCACAGTTTGAATGCTAGAATGAGAAGAGGAAAGCCATTGTTATGCCATCTATTCAGAATACATTGCAAAAAACAAAAATTCATACATTTGCCTAGTTTTATGATCAGTCACAGAGAGAAGAAAACTTAAGGACATGCTTGCAGTGAAGTCATGCAAGCAGAGCAATGCAGATGCAGGCAAAACTGTTTAATAGTAATAGTCCTTGAATTCGTAAACTTAAGACGAAAATTAGGGGCCTGTGGAATTAGCAGTGTGAGAGCAGGCTTCAAGAAAGGCAAAACAAACCATTGGGCTGCAGTTTGGTTAGAAGCTAGAGCAACCAACTTCTGTTCAGCTTGTGGTATAATTATTTAAACTCAATTCAGTTTCGACAACTTCTGTCATATGTTCTCACTTAGGGATTATTATGATTTTATTCTGTTGATTTATTTATTTTTATTATTAATTTTTTTCTGCTCTCTAATGATTTCTATAATAATGCAATATCTGGATTGCACTTTTCTTAGTACAAAAATGAAAGTAAGCAGAATATTTCTCTTTTATACAGACTAATTTTAGTTTATATCAGTTTATATGGACATCCAAACATGAAGGAATGCCTTGGAGCTTAGAAGTAATTAATGAGAATCAGTCTTGATCTGACAGCAGTCTTCTATAAGCTGTTCCTCAGTTTAAGAATTTCCAAATCCTAGCATTTCGCTGAGCCAGGAAAGACTAGATCCAGGATATATAAATAAAAGAAACAAACACCATGGAGAAATTCACTTTATGCCCCAACATCTCTACAGAAGCATCTCATGCGCAGTGGAACTAAACCTTGATGCTGAAACCTCTATCTTTTCTAGCTGATTTCATTTGTTTATTATTTTTGTTTCAGTTCCTTTTACCAATATTGACCCAATGGAACAGCAGAACTTCTTCAACAATATGCCTACTGGTCCCAATGGCCTCACCTACACACGACCACCTATCCGCAACCGTGAGCTGCATTTAAATTTTAGATAAATGTATTTGCACTTGAAAATAGCCTGATTGAAAAGAATTTGTATGTTCAAGTTCTTAACAATGGAAGTTGAGAGAATAAAAGCATTTAAAAAAAGTGTAAGTGCATACTGCAGCCATATCACAGAACACTTGTCTTCGTCTTATGTATATATGTTATAGCATATTTGACACTCAGTTGTAACGACATTTTACTTTTAAGGCAACTAAAGAAAAATAATTGATTATGCCAGATCTATATTTATCACTTACATTTGCTATGTACATGTACAATTATCTTTGTGTGATGAGAAGTTGAAGATCTGATGAAAAAAAGCACTTTAAAAAAATGTTATAGCATATTTATATATATATATATACAAGCTGCAGAGGTAATTCTAGGCTGCGGCCTTGCAGGATTCCTACAAAATTTCGCTGAGGGGCACATAGTCTGAAAGTCAGCGCGACCATGCGCCCGCAAAAATACCTTGGCTGGCGCTTTTGAACACGCGATGCGACACTTCAAAAATAATTGTTGTCATTCTTCGCGCTGGTTTGAAACCGACCCACTAGAATCGATGCTATAATGGCTGGACAGTTTTCAAACTGACCAGTTGTTGTCCATCTGATGCAACCTGCTCCAAATATCGCGCCAGGAAGTAAATTGTTGATATGCCCACAGCGAAAACATTTGGGACAGGATAGATGAAAGGGTATTGGAAGCAAGTGAGTTAAAAACGAAGTGAATGCGGCTGTCAACTCTGTTTGACTTTTCATTCATGACCAGACCAGCAGAAGGTGCCCCGGAAAGTAGAAATCGACAAGGACAGAAAGAAACAGAAACTCGTCAGAGTGTGCCGCACACATTGTTGGAACTGAAAATGTAGACAACGAAATAGAAAAATTGAGACAGAGACTGCATGTAAAAAACCACGCATCCAGAGAACCTGTCAGTGTGAATGGCTGAAGAAGTGGTCTTGAATAATGAACGAGGAGGAAGGCATGAGATGTAAAGTGTGCCTAAAACAATAAGAATAACGCATTTACAACGCCAGGTGTGTTAAGTACCGAACGAGGACGCCGCAGAAACATTCAGACTTCCAACCACAGGCACTCTTTGGAGGCTGAAATTCTTCAGTAAGATTTCAGCCAGGTAAACTATTTTCAATTCTAATTTATTTCTGTCCTCATGACCTTTTCGGAACCTATGCCGGCAGTATTATATAACACTTAAAAATAACGTGTTGCGAACTTGATACATCACAGGACATAGAAGCTATCAGGCCTGCTTTTGCGACAATGTGTGCAAGAACATTAACGACAGGTTCCCAAAAGATGCAGGTGATGTTGCCTCTGGATTTTGACTGTATCACGGACATCAAAGCTCTCGTCCAGAGCCAGGGAAAAAAATAAAATTATCCACTTTGTTTTGCAGCTAAAGCTCCAAATTCCCAGCAATGTCTTCAACCTGTCTTGTTACAGTTCGCCTGGAGAGGGGCACATTTGCAAATGCTTCTTTTTTCTCAGGACAAATTAGCGCTGCAGAGTCCACCAAACATTCTTTGACAAACTCCCCATCAGAGAATGGCTTACTGTTTCTTGCGATTTTGTGGGATATTACAAAGCTTGTCCTGACGGCTGCATCCCTGGATGAGTGAAGCTTTGTAAAAAAATCCTTGCTGCCTTCGAAGTTTTGCCAGCAAATCTTCAGATACCCATGCCCGCTCTGCCTCCGTCAAGTTCTTGTATTTCTCTGCGTGTTTAGTCTCATAATAGCGATTCAAATTGTAATCTTTAAGCACAGCTATCTGCTCTCCACAAACCATTCCTTGTTAAAAACCCTGCATTCTGCATCAATCTTTCTTTTTTTAATGTTAGCTGACATTTGGACTGCTGTTTGTCACCAATTTCTGGACGTGCTGCCTGTCACAAGAGCTCTAAATATTCCCTGGACTGAGTACTACAGCTGTCTCCTGCAGATAGTGCAGATAGTGCTACACAGCTGCAGTGTCTCGCGGACAGGCGCACAGTTGGCCCTGTAATGGCAGCGCACCGCTGCAGGAGGTGGGAGAAGGAGCGAGTGATACCACTTGCTATTACAGGCTTTAGTCTCGCACGGAGCACCACACACAAGCGCCACTACAGGCTTTAGTCTGACTCTGGTCACAGAGCACCACACACTAGCGCCACTACGGGATTTAGTCTGACTCTGGTCACGGAGCGCTACACACAAGCGTCTGCTCTCAGCAAATGCCTGCTCTCAAAAAGTCACGTAGTTCCGGTCACGTCTCCAACTCTGAACGGGCCGGTCAGAGACAGGAGGCGGGACGGATGCGGCCCGCGGGCCGGCCCTTGCCCAGGTCTGGTCTAAACATTAGCTCATAGCCCAGTGAGATGGACACAAAGACTAATTGGTTTGCAAATTTAGGATGCTATGATCACGCTAATGATGATGAAAGATAATTTATCGATATAAAAGAAAAAGATATCTATGTGATTAATCTTCAGTTTCTTGTGATTAATAAAATTTCTTGTGATTAATAAAGTATTTTGTTGTATACCAAATATTTATCGGAAAAAGCAGTGAAAATGTGTTTGTTTTGAGGACCCCTTGTTTCATTTGAAGGGCCCCTTTTTTCCATTGAGAGGGCCCCTCTTTTTGAAATCCTAGAACTACCTCTGAAGCTGGTTATCATTCTTGGTCATACCTAAGAAGCAGCAATGTTGTTTTCATTTATTGTGTTGGAATAATTTCTTAGTTGTCATATGCTGACAGATTGCTTCTTGGAAGCCAAAAAATTACTGTTATCCATGTAAGTGGCTGAATAGAGAATTGTTTCCAATTTGTTGCTGTGATCATGTTGTGCCTGCTTACTTGTTGTCTCACTCTAAAGCATCTGTCATTATCGTTTATGTCTTCTGTAACAATAACATTTATTTGTTGTTATAATTTCTCAGGAACACCTCCTCCTCCATTGCCACCTCCACGTGCCCCTCCCATTCGTCAGTTGACTCGGCCTCCTCCACCAGTTCTAAACCGTATCAACTCTGAAGATCTTAGCCAAGTTGTGCCTGTGCCTTCCCAGGATCAGCGTCCGGCAGCAGGATCTGGAGACTCAGAAGAAGGAGATAGCTGGAACTGCTCAGCTTGCACCTTCCGCAACCACCCAGCATTGAAGAAGTGTGAGATGTGCGAGATGCCACGAATGATGCCAGGTAGGAACTTCCAGCACCAT
The DNA here is from genome assembly GCA_004794655.1 of Marisa cornuarietis. Classification (NCBI taxonomy): domain Eukaryota; kingdom Metazoa; phylum Mollusca; class Gastropoda; order Architaenioglossa; family Ampullariidae; genus Marisa; species Marisa cornuarietis. The sequence goes on along the minus strand of SMMW01000617.1, from coordinate 3,098,561 downwards.
CCTGAAGGCATGGTGGGTTCAGTCAGTATGCCACATCTGCACCGCCTTGGGAGCACACCGCTCCACCACAAAGGTGCAGGTGGGGAGGTGTGCTATTGCCACAACATGAACTGTCAGCAAAAGATGAATAAGCTGTGATGAGTTCTCTTTCATTTATTTTTACCCTTCCTTTCCTTCTGCCTTTGAATATTATTGGTGAGAGGCTGTGGATTGATACTTTTATTTCCCTTCTGTGGCAGAATATCTTCTTATTTCCTTATCCTTGTCATTGTCGGCAAAACTGTTCCTTTGCAGTGATCTGATATGGCCGGACCATGTGGCAGAGGCAACTTTTGTTGTGATGGGGGGTTTGGGAGATAATTTTTGTTGACTTGTGGTTTGGAAATAACATGTGTTGACGATGCTGAGGTGGTACTTTCGTTTCCTTTGAAGAGAGTTCTGTAATGGCAGAGCTACCAGTAATCATGTTTCTTCTTACATTTGACACCAGTGTGATCAGATTGTTAGTTTTAACAATACTGTGGTGCTTATGCAGGCTGGTTACTGTTTCTGGATAAAGATATAGGTTGGGATATGCTGAAGTGTACAAGTTGAATTTCCTAAAATAGCTGTTTGAATTGGAAGACAGTATGCTGCAAGAAAGTAAGATTTAATAATCAAATATCTTGTCAAAGTCTACGTGTAGGTGATAAATGTTTTTCTTTGACCACGGCCAGTAGGTTATGTTCTAAGAGGGGATGTATTTTTGATGAAAGGTTAGGTGATTTGAATGAAGATGGCAACAAGATAGCCTTGTCCCATGTTTTATGGTCTCATACTTTTAAGACATAATTAATTGACTTGAAGTTATTACCCAATAGTGAGATATTTACCGAAGAAATTTCATAGCCTTTCTACCACGTCCCCTACCAATTATTTAGTGTAAGTTTTATACCTAATGATGTTATAGAACAGGGGTGGTCAAAGTTTTCTTTTTGAGGGCTAGTCTCAAAATTCTATGCTATGTAGCAGGCTGGTACAGTACCCATGCCAGGTAACGACACAACAAACCTAGTGTTAATGGAATCGACATAAAATGAGTATATAATGGCATTCACTTACAAAATTTATTGTGTGAAGTGAAGCTGTTTGAATTCACTCATAATAAAACTTTAAAACCAGCCTTTCCTTTGGAGGCAGCCACCCCAAATGCTCTGTAATGACTCATCAGACATGTTGGCCGTGTTATTTGTTATCTTTATACTTTGTGTATGTTAGAATGTTACGGAGTGCCGACTTCTAACGCTGTTGTACTTTATAAATTAAATTTCAATCAAACTAACCTAGGGTGAATAAAAAAATGAAAACAAGAGTACTTCACATTTTAGCAGATGGGCCGGTCCAAAGATGTCAGTAGGCCGTACTTTACCCACCCCAGTTATAGAAGTATGTTTTCTTCTCTCAGAAGACAGGGATTTTGATTCTGAAGTAAAAAAGTTCCACTGATTATGAATTAATTCATTTCACCTTTCATAATTTTTCCAGTAGCATCTTTCAGCTAACCTTAATTTGTAGTTGTCATCCTGAGAACAAATAACATACTGACTGCTCCAAAAAAGAACTGTGAACTAAGCAGGTTTTCTTGTCAAGAACTCCCTGAACATGGTCTTGCATTATTTAATATCTGAATGCTTTTAATAAGGATCTGGTTTTGCCACAAATGTAGAAGAAATGTCTTTATTGGAATGCAGTTTTATTGCTTGCATAACTTGCAGTGTTGTAGTCAGCAGTGAATAGAAAATCACAGGATCCATTTCAAAGTATAGAAGCTGTCTCTTCTCTTTCACAAATCTCAGTAGGTAAAGCATATGCTTACTTAGACAAATAACCAGACACCAGGTACATATTTGAAATATTTTGTGTGGCTATAATGGCAGTGGTCTGTAAGCCTGCAGCCTAAACTTGCTATTTACTTAATTCATAAAACAACAAAAATGGTACCATTTAGAAAAGCCAGTAGTAGACGAGATGGGAAGACTTGGAGAGTTATTATTTTAAGAGATTTTAGGACAGGCAGGCAAACAAATCACATATTTAAGAGGCAGTATCATTGAGGCAGATATTCAGGTCAAGATAAATGTTTATAACATGCTCTGTCCATCTATCCTTTCATCTGAGTAAACAGTGTGAGATGAAAGTATGTGGAAAGACTGATTGTTAAACAGTTATTTGAAAACAAATTACCTCAGAGATCACCATCTAATGCAATATCTTCCCCTCTACCCTCCACCTCATTTAAAAAAATAAAAAGTCACATTTATACAAACCTCTCTATTAAGACTTGGTAACAATCCATCCAAATTAGGCTGTGATTGAGAGGGGTCTTAACAGGGCAGTCGCCCAGTCTGCTTTCATACCAGGAAATATGATTTCGAGCACCTATAAATTCAAGTTCAAAATAATACTCTTACAACCATATCATAGAACTTTGTTATTTTCGCTTTCACTTAGTCATTCTTACTTGTTCTGGGATTGTTTTGCTCGATTGAAGATTTATAGGGGAATTGACTCTCTTAGTAAGCACAAAGGATCAGTACACAAGTACCGTGGTAGACAAAGATGTTCTTTTAAAATGATCCATATATATTTTTGTTAAACTTGAGTTTTGCTAAAATCTTATTTTTGTAAATACATGACCTTTTTCAAAAGGTCATTAATAAAGCACAATCAGCTGATGAGTGCTGGTAAGCGCAGAAATGAACCGGGCTCCAGTCATTTTGACCCAGTACCATCTGAGTCAAATCAGCCCTGCCATGACCATATTGTCCCATGCAAGACCATATCATCTTAACTTGATATTGGGAAGTCAGCTTAAATTCACTGTAAAAATTACTGCACAATCATTGTTTTTATCACAGTCATCAGTAGTGAAATGAATAAATTTTTCCCTCACTGAAATCCTTGATTCCTATTCTGAAGGTTGAATGCCCGAACAGTGACACCTGTTTGATGCTAACTGAGCATCTGTTTACACATTTCATAAAAAATTCTTTCAAACTAAAGAATAATTTATGACTAAGGCTTGAGAAATTCATGTTTATGGCCCACTGTGAAATTTATTTTCTGAATGTGCATTGCCAAGCGGCCATTTTTTGTTTAGTAAGATGTTGGCTGAACTTGTTTAAACAGTCCATGGCTTTGTTGGTCATATTTAACATTATTAGCCATGTGTGTCATCAGTGATAGATTCGTTTTTTGGGCCTGGGTTAATTCAACTTTTGGTGTTGGGATGATGTAGTCTTATGTGGGCAGAAATGGTCATGGTGAAGTTGATTTGGCTAAAGGCAGGTGGTTGATGTAGTTTTGGGTCAAAATGACCAGTGACCCAATGAACAAGCAGTCTCATTCTGTATGTACTCAGTTTATTTTATGTTATTTCTGTAGAAGGTCATATTATAGGACAAAAACAGTCTATTTTAAAATGTATGTCATTTTTCAGCACATGACTTTTGCCAAAACAAAACAAAAAAGTCATAATAGAGCACAACTGTAGGTTATAAGTCATGTTGGAGAGGTAGTCATAATAGAGATAATGTTTATATAGTGAATATTTCTGTTAACAAATTCTGGCTCGAATATAAGAGGTGGCTACAATACAAAAGGTTTTAATAACGAGGTTTTACTGTATACGTAATTATATAAGAGTTGTGAGTTTTCTTTTCATAGAACTTACCATCTTAGTCATCTTAGTGCAACGTACATTATTTATCTTATAAAGATGATATTAAATCCTATGGACTTAATTACGGACCTTCATTCACTGGATAAGTGTCTCTCATTCGTTGCCTCTTTGCTCTATCATAGGAGTGACCAATTGTAACAAACCCTAAAAACGAAGGGTTTTTGCTTCCGTTTTCTGTCAAAATGGCACATCTTCCTAACGTAGAAGAAATTGTAGAAGTGAGTAATTAAGCTTTCCTGTCATCAGTACCTTTTTTAAGAAGATTGATTGGAAAAAAACAGTATTTTCTGTAAAATGTATTGTTTGTTTATAGAAAGCGCACTTAGATTTTTCGACAATTTTATAATATAGAAACATCATCACAACAGATGCTATTGACTAGTTTTACCACTAACAATTAAAAACAAACATTGTTTTTGATTTTTTGGAAACAATTGTGTAGATTGTTCTGTTACGAAAACAAAACATCTACTTTAAGAATTTATTTAAGAAATGCAAACAAAGAACCGGAAACACGAGGCCTGTCTAATGGAAAGCCGAGACTTACACCGGACATGAACCTGAGTCACTTATCCAGTAATAAAGGTCCGTGGACTTAATAGTAACATAATGCACAGTCCATCCTTGTAGTCTAATCAAGACAAGCTGTTATCTTTCCCTTTATTACTTTTAGATCAAAGACAAAATAAAACTAAAATATTTTTCTAAGCTGAGTTTTAATGTTTTAACTATTTATAGTTCAGAGTTTCTTGCTCAACCACTAAATTAATGTGGTTGTTGGACTATAAGTAATCAACTGAACTGTAAAGAGTTAAGTAATGCTTTTAGTAACTCATCATTTATGTTAATAAGAAGAGGAAAATATTTGATACGCATATTTTATTTGATGCACTTGATTTTTCTGCCAAACAAGTTATAGAGAGTTGAGGTAATTGAACCAGTAAGTAAGTGTTACAGCTGGAACTTGTAAGGGTTGCAAAATCAAGATGTCCTTACCTTTCCCTTGCTCTCTGAAGCATCTTGGTTGTCCTGTCTTTGGGTAAAAATATGAAATACAATAAGGGTCAAGAAGAAACCCTATTCACCAATTTATATTGGTCAGAATGGTGGTGAAGTGTGAGGGCAAAATATAAAATATCTCTATATCATTAGTAAGGATTGAGGTTGAAAGACAAATAGGACTTGTAATCTTGAGAACTTCTCCACTGGATGCTGTGAACTTCATGTAAGCTTTTTTTTTTTTTACTCTTTTTGGTAAGTTCCAGTAGATAGAGGTTTAGGCTGTCAGGACCTGTCAGCAGCCTTGACAATCGTGATAAACTGACATGTTCTGCTGTTGCACATGATTACTGAAAGTATGTGATTAATTTCTCAATAAAATCTGAAGGAACTTCAAATAATGTTTTGGCTTGGGGTTTTGACTTTTCTGTCAGCTGTTGTGAGTGCCTTCCAACTAATTACAGATATCAGAAGATAACATCTGATGAAAATTGTGAATTGCTGTTTGCAGGTTTCATTTTGTGTGTGTGTGTGTGTGATTCAGAAGGCTTGTTCATCATTGGGTTTGTTTCTAACCTTTCGCTTGGCACTAAGAATAATTGCTGCCATGCCTTTTTCCCTTGTAACTGTCCCCACCTCAGCTCTTTGTTTTCCCTCTGGGTTTTTTTGGTGGTTTTTTTTTTTTGGGGTGGTGGTGGTGGTGGGCGGGGGTAAAGATATGAGCTTGCGTAGGCTTGTTTTTGAATTTAGATTGTTTGCTTGTTCTTTTGTGCTAACTGCTTTGTCTTCAAAGTAAGCATGGAATGTTGTGGAGGGTGGGGGGTGGGGAAGGGTGCATGACATAAGGTAAACTGCTATTTGTGAGGATTCCAGAGGTTAGCTGCCAGTCAGAGCAAATGCATGTGATTATACATAGACTGCACACACCTGAGTGCACACACATGATGAACATATGATAAATTAGGCAAGTTTTAGAGCTGCATTATGGCCTTACGCAAGCAAAATTGCACAAGTTTGTATTGGGTACAACGCTTGCTTTTATTGCAGAGAGTTTTAACATTTTCCAAAAACTTCAAAAAAAAATAAGACAATTTATTCAAGATATATGGTTCCAGGCATGATCCAAACTGTAATTTGTAATTGAAAGTGAGACATAAGAAAAGAACACTTGCCTTTACCTATGCTTTAATATATTTATGTTGATGGAGCAGAAAATAAGTCACAGTGCTGTTAACAGTAGCACCAATCAACCAGACTGTATTTGTATATTATTTTTGTTTGCACTTTCATGCTTCTCACTTTCTGTATTTGGTAAGCATTCGATCAAAAAGAATTAGGCCTAGTGAAATATCAGCTGCACTGTTGTGTACTAGCCTTTTCTATTACTCTATCTTTGCTTTTGCTGTTGTGCTGATTTTACCTCCTTTGATTTGAGCACCTTTTATTCGTCTTGTGCATGTGATTGAATGAATTGTGACACTTATGTGTGGATGAAATAATGTGTGAAAAGGGAGGGAATAAAGTTACTGGCTACTTATGGGACATGTTTTGTGGGGCCCATTTCACCCAGCTCTGCTTCCCTTGCTAGAATCACTGTTAAGTTCGGTAGCATTTTCATTTGTTTATGGGTTTTTTTTGTGTGTGTTTTTCACCAGGATCATGAGAATTTGCTGGGGTTGATTTTGGCAGCGTGCTGCCATGGTTTACACCCCAGGATTAATTGTCGCCATCTTCATTTGATGCCAGTTGCTGTTGGTCCCTTGTCCCGCCATCACTTCATCGTCTTTCATCCACCATCAGTGGAGACACGTGCATGAACAATTTCCATTGGTGTTGCTTTTTGTTTTCCAGTAGAAGAGATATGCTGAATGAGTTTAATTTTATCCCCTTGTTCGCTGAATGCTGTAATCATTTCACAAAATAATCTATTTTTGCATCAATGCAGGATGTGGAAAAGTGCACTTGTGCCATTAGGAAGATGCCCCATCAGATGCATTTTTTGTTTGCAATGTGTGCCTGACGTGCGAATGTACCCCTGTTTGAAAACAAGAATGTTTGGCTCGGAGGGATAGGAGGCACATATATGTGTATGTGCACATGCAATATTAAAAAGAAAATGCTTTTATGAACTACTGCACTAGCAGCTGTATAAATTTTTTTTTCAGTGTTTTTCTTGTGCTGTAATAGGCAGAAAGTTTAACCATGTCATGAGAAATTTGGCCTGCAGTGCATCTTGGATTTTTTATTTCAAGTCATTGAACTGAACATCTAACACATTTGCATAATCCCTTACTTTGTGGAATGTGATGGAGATACAATGATGAATGTGGAAAAACTTAAACAGTTAATTGAATGGTCATTCTAACATTTGTACTACAAATGGAGGACATTCAGGCATGTGTCCAGCTTGAAACAAACTGGTAACGATTATAGCATCCCACTTCTCCAGCTCTTACTTCTGAAGAACTGGCTTCCATCTTCTGTCTTTAGTCACCTTTTCTTTCTTTGCCTGCTCACTTCCTCAAGACCCTGCTAATAAGGGGTCAGTGTCGTGGCCTAGTCTGCATGTGCCTAGATCCAGGAACTAAATAACAGTTCATTGGGGTCTGGGCTGTGGCTACTATAAGGCTACTTTAAAGGATATTTCAAGTGAAATAGCAAGTTGAGCTTGATGCAGATGCTTATTACAACTCAAATTTTGAAGTTGCAAACAATTGTTTACTTGCATATGCTTGTGAAACAGCTCTGGGACAGTACAAGGAAGCTGCCATGTTTTGTTGAAGGTCATCATTGAACCAATCTGGCAATAGAGTGCAATTGTCAGAATGGTAACATCATGAATCTGCCATATAATTTTGAACCCAAGCAATGTGGGGAAGAGCAGAGCGAAGTGGAGAAGACTTGCATGACAGAGGATGCCTTTCTTGTCGTATAGTATCTCCTACAGCATTGTTTTTCTCCGCATATCTGCCTCTGAGAACCAGTTTATAGCTGTATTTTAGGCACAATTTTAAATAGTATATTTAAAGCCCAAAATTTGTAGCAAAAACCGTTTAGAACATCAGTTTCCATCATTTGAGGCCCAATTTTCTCTTTCACTTGCTTTTTCCTTTAAGGGACAGAACAACAATGATTTAAATGGCTCATAAATAATAATGGTATGTTGATGTGATTTTTTTCACAAAAATCTTTTATTGCACTTCTGTCCATTATTTAATCCTCTTTGTTGAAAAGTTGAAAGCATAAACCTTGCTTGACGTTCTCCCATTTGTAGAAGAGGAAGAAGTTGTAGTGGCAGAGAAGTGCAAGAAGGCCATGACGAGGAAGCTGAGAATTTGGCTGTGACTGATAATTGTACTTTCACCCATAGCTAATAATGAAAAGAAAATTTAAAAAAACCCACATCACTGTGATCATCCCTGCTGGTCAGGAATGTCTCTCTGCACTAATGAAGACCGTGGGAGGTGTCTGGGAGAGGGAAGAGTGCAGTGACCTGCTTGACAGGTTTTAGCTGGTTGTCCAAGTGGGCATTGTGGCAAGCAAAAATGATAACTTTCTACAGATACTGCTCAACAAGGGAAAAAAATTGTACTTTCACATTCATATCTGCGTCCTCTTTATAGAGTTTAGCTGTATGTGCATGACAAAGCTAATCCTGCAGGCATGTCACTGTTGAGCTATCTCGATCAGCCTGTATTGCCATTATTATCTGTATGGTCTTAATGTGGACATCCACGGTAGTGTTATCAAAATGTCAACATGAAGGAAACATTTGGTGATGAGGCGTTTTATTTTGTCCAACTTGCATGTCGATCATGTTTTTATACACACGCACTCCTCTTACCTACTCTTTTTTCAGAAACATAAAACACATGTGCACATCCATCTGAAAAAACACAGAAGTATCCTCAGAATGCAGGCCTGTAAAAACAATTTTAAAATATTTTTTTAAAGATAAAACTGAATATTTTAATATAAAAAATAATCACTGTTTAAATCTGAGGTCAATTATACCACTGAGTATTTATGTGTTGTATGCCAGTTACTATTTTTAATATAAAGCATTGTATTTGAACAAACACTGTAGCAAACATTTGGGCTACAGTAGGATTTGAGAGTGTGACAAACCATGAAAATTTGCATAGGTAATAGGATCTATATGAGAGCTCTGAAAGAAAGGGTCTCAAAATTATTTTGGATGCTTACAACTTTATCTAATTTTGTGGACAGATACAGTTCAGAATACAATCAGCCGTGAAGACTTGTGTAAGCAGCAAGTACTGGTTTGAAGTGATGTTTTTTTGCAAGTTATTTGGAATGCACAGAAATTTCAATAACTAAACTTTTAAAAGAAAAACTTATTGGACAGTAATTCATGGATTCAAAGGAGGCTTCTTCCTCCATCCCCTATTTCTGGAGGTAATGCGAATCCATTACATAGGCATAATGAGTAACAAGTATCCTAAGCACGTGGAGGGCTTGTCCCAATTGTTTATGCTGGTCTTTTCATTTTGTCAGGATTTTACATAGCTTAATGCCTCTCAGAGAGGAAGGGGCCATAAATCATCTATTTCTTGTGTTAAGAAACTGGCATAAGAAAAGCTTTTTTTCTTGTCAAAGATGATAATAAAATTTTGTGATGTGACCTTACCAATCATTATCTACATGAAGTATGATTAGAGCATTGTTTATATTTTTAAAAAATGCACGTTGGATTGTGTACTAACAGTCAATGCTGGATATAATTGCAGTCATACTAAATGAGAGTTGAGGAAAATTGCTAATGCCTAGGCTAATGTTAATGCTAAAATAATAATAATACTTGTATATATTTATAGCTGTTACAGCTTACATGTGTTTTTTGGAGGTTTTTTTTGTCTAACTGAAAGGATCTTTTTTTTAGTATGGTAGCAAGGCACAAGATTTACTGTCCAGTTTTTCTGTTAGTGCCACCACTATTTTGCAAGGTTAAATCTTTGGTTTGTAGGTGTTTGCTGCTGCTGGCCAGTAACAATAAACAGAACAATGCATATTTCTTACAGAACACACCTTTTGGCTTATATTTTAATTGACACCAAAGAAGAGGATATTTAATCAGAGCTTCTCAGTGGAGGTAATCTTGGAACTGCTTGTATTCATGTGCTGACCAGCAGTCATTTGAGGTTAACAGTTGGTGGGGGGGGGGGTGAATATTGTTAAAGCTGAAGTAGCTGGCAGGTTTCGGCACATTTTTTGGTGAGGCTGCTATTATGTTTCCAGCACCACCCACCGAGGGTTGTTAAATCCTGAAGTACTCCAAGTACTCCTGCTCAAGCATTTTACGTTTTCCCACCATCCTTCCCTTTCCCTTTTCACACTGTCCCAGCCGAGGGTAAACTGCGGGAAGTTTGCTAGTTGGGCAAAGTCCTAAAGTACTTGTTTGCAAGCTGCCTAGCACATCATCTTAATGTTATTACATTTGAAATTTGTTTTGAATGTGCTGTGTGCTGTTGAGAGAGTTCTCATGCATAAAGCAGAGGTGCACTGGATACTATAACTTGGAATATTTTTGGGCATTATTGTCAACAAATCTCCCTGTGATTCTCATTCTGGCTTTCTTGTCCACTGTTTGACATGTTTGATTTGCACACATGAACTTGCAGTTTGATGCTTGTCTGAATAACACCTTTTCTTCAGTGCATGAGATAATTCAACTTTTCTTTTTATCTTCTCAACCCCAACCACTTCCCTTAGTTTCTTGCTGCTTCCAGCAGACAGGATTGCTGATTTCTCAGTTAGCAACTATAACTTTTCAGGAAGCTCCTTGTAACCATTTTACAACAGATCAAATATGTTATTTCGTTTAGGCTGTATGCAAATAGAGAATACTAACAAAGGATACTTTCAAATGTACCCTGTATTTTGTTTTTGTCCATCTTGGACTCAATGTGCTGTTGCATATTATTGGAGCTATTATTTTTTTAAAACATAGCTTCTGCCTTCATGGGATGTTGATTAACAAAAGAAATCGGTAGCAGTTGAAAAGGCAACTGTGATTAATATAATCTACAGATGACACTGCAAGGTTCTCGTGAATGAATGTGGTGTTGGTGTGTGCCTGCAAGTGATAATAAAAAATGTTTGTTTAACCAGGTGTTAATAATTTAATGAGCTCAGAAGCAAGGAAACACCTTGGTATCTGTTGTATGAAAGTGTTTGAAATTTCATGAATTTCATAAACTTGCAGAAATGTTTCTTTCTTTGTGCATTGTTGTATCCTCTTGGCTCAGAAGACTCTCCAAATATAAGTTTGTCTTGTCAGACTGAAACAAAATGTCAAACTAATCCACCCAAAGAGCCAACAGAAAGTAAGGAACACCCTGCAGCTTTAAAAGGTGACACCCAAAGCTGGACTGAAAACAGTAAGTAAAAGGCCTCATGACAAAAATCAATCAGTGTGGCTGGCGCTGTCTGGTGATTACAGTCATCCCTCATGCAGATCCACTGTTTGATCATCAAGAGACTCCTCTTCAAAAGCTGCTTCATCTATTCCAGTCAGAAGACAGGACAGGCATCCAGGGGTCATTATCAAATTATCTCCCTTTCACTACAACGTATGCTCCCATCACCAAAAATGATCAGCACAAGTGTTTTGCTACAATTAGGCCACACGACAATTACTCATTAAACTTGACTAAAAAAATTTAAAAAGTGACAACACAATTGCAGTTAGAAAGGTTTGTAGCAGAGATATCTGGATGATACCAGATACTTTGGCTATTATCAAGATCTAGGCACTTGTGCATCAGAGTAGTCAACAGCGAAAAACACCATCCCATAACTCTGCCAATGATAAAAGGTCACATATAATCGTTGAAGAATCCACTGCTGCATGGTAGGCTTTGAAAGAAGCAATGTTGGGATTCATTGATAAGTAGTTATAGCCTTTCCTTGGTGGCATCAATTTTCTCATGGAAATAAGAATAAACTGGCCTCTCTAATGTGAGAAAGCCAAGAGAACGATCTATTAAATTCCTTTGAAAGGTCTGAATCTTTTAGGGAAAGCATTGTATTTCATACAGCAACCATACACCATAACTGCTGTCCAACACATACAGCTTCCTTGAGGCAATAACTACTAAAGCCTAACCCTCCTCTCTTTTGGAAAAACAGGATTAAATTCTGCCATTGAAAGAAGCAGCTAACGTAAGATCCTAATTAGCAGTTGCCATAATAAAGAGCTTCAGCAATGTTGCAAGAACGTTCCAAAATGCAGATGAGTTGTCCTAAGGTTTATCTCACGGACATCAAATTTATTGTCTCATTGTGGTAATTGTAAATTTTTAGCTCAATTTATTCATTTTAAAATAATTTTGTCTTCAGGTTGGCTAGTTAATTCCACGTCTAGACCATTCTCTAATCTGAAATTAGTTTTAAATATTTTCACTGTAATCGCCTCAGGCAGTAGTTATGAAGCAAGAGTAAGTTATTTTCACCAAGGCAAAATCAGGAACCCAAGGAAATGCATCTTGTTTTCAAAGATATAAATTGGTGTTCAGAGCCTGTGGTCACTACAGTGGAACCTCAATTATCCGGTTAAATGACTGGTGCTCATCATCTGGATAATCAACAAAAAAAAATGCAAATACTCAAATAGGTGCAATATCACATACTGTTTAATTTCCAATGAAAGCTTAGCAATTTACCCCCCACCCACCCCTTTTTGGCACGTTCAACAATGCGCAGTTTTGGCAAAACAACTTTTCTTTTCCCTCCTGCACCAGACATTTTAGTACGAACTCACACAAAGCTGCTAACCTTGAGGTTGGGATGCCAACTTGAAACAAGGCGTCATCTACATAGACGGTGCAACCCATACACAAATTGTTACAAGAAAAGCGTTGAAGCAGAAGACAAATGTCAAAAAAACTCACTGATGAATGGCAGTTGTTGAAAAAGGGGAGGGAGAATGTTCGGCACGAGTTTTCTGCATTGAATTAAGTCTAATGGTTTTTCACAGCAGGGGATCAACTGGCTGGTGCACAGATGCTTAAGTGTACTTTAAATCCATTTATAATAATTTATCGACAAAACTGAAGCAATGACACACGTACATTCCATTAAAGACTTGATAACTGAGGTTCTACTGTACTTCATTTCTTTACCCCAGGATACCTTTGCCATTGTTTTATAACTACTGCTCCAGGGGTAAAACAGAATCTGCCCATCTGGATGCCACTTATAACTTTGGAAACAAGATGCTTGTTTCTCACGTTGTCCCACGGCAATGATTTACACTTGCTTCATAACTACAGCCACTGTTACTTCCTTAACAAATAACATTCACTGTTAAAGATACAAGTTCTGTTATAAGAAGAAACAGTGTTAAAAAAAAAAGTTTAATTCAACTGTACATGAATTGCAGCATGCTGAACTAAATAGCAAGATTTAAACATATTACATACTTACAACATCCCTGTAGTCCTGTTTAGGGATTTCCGTTAGTTGACTAAAACTCTAACGTTCAAGATTTTAGATAGTTAAGGAACTGATAAAATTATTAATAGATGCTCCCAAGCAAGATCTTACAACAGAATCAATCTGGCACAACACTGAGAATCAATGATCACTTTTGTAGTCCAAAAATGTCCCATAACCCTCTCCCCAAATCTTGGAAGGTGGTGTCTGGTACACCAAGCAAACAAGGATAACTCCTAACAGACAAGAATGAGAATACTGTTTAAAAGAAGCTGATTTCATCAACATTGCTTTTTGTCTGGCAATGTTAACAGTGTCTTACCACGCTGAAGTTTTTCTTGCTTCACTTAGTTTTGTCAAAACTATGAAATGCATGTAATGTAATTTAAATCTTTACAAAAATTAATCACATCCACAAGGTTGTCAAAAGTTCTGTTTATCCAAATAATGTGGACAACACATCCGGATGAAACATTCAAGTTATCTAATGACCACTCATCACTGCTTTGAGTCTTGTGTAAACTAATTTGCTCCAGGATGTATAACAAATAATTTTGCCGCCCTACAACTGGAACTGCTGGCTGCACAATCATCCTGTCCAATGTAGCATGTCTTATGAATAAGGTTTTTGGGAAAGATTTTTTGTCTTGCTCATAATAATAGGTACATCAAAAACTATTCATATTAGATCCATTTGTGATAATAGTGATGTGCTAATTACTGGACTGAAACAAAGCACAAACTTGTTGTCCATTAATTTATTTAAGATTACATTCTGCCCTCATTTGGTGCCTCTGTACAGGCAAATAAGAGCACATCTGAAGACCAGCTGCACATGACTGTAATGTCCATTCTGTCAGATGACCTCAGCATACGCACAGATGCTGATGATGACTAATGCAAGAAAACATGACAAGCAGCTCTGTCTTTTAGGCAGCACTTTGTTCCAAATCTCCAACAGGTGCCTCAGGATCCTCATCGTTGTAGATATTTTCTGCCTGCAATTAAATTGACAAAAATAAATAAAAAAATGAAATAAAGATAGTAAAATCACTATATTCAGCATCAGATGTTTACTCATTAATGTTTAATGTTTTCTTATCGGAGAAAATGCTTTTTTGCCCTAATGTCTATATAATATCCACTCTCATCCCGAGATTAATTGCTTGCCCTTGATGTTGGCAGATCATATATTCATGATGCATTACCTATGCTGGTTGGCATAAATGTTATGTTTAAACATAAACATACAAAAACTGCAATAAAGACAATGATAATTCACATACTATTTTAAAAAGAACAGTAAGGCAGCACATTGTAATGGATAATACAGCAACACATGAAGTATTCTATCACATACATGATAAAGAACACACCATAAAATTGTATAGGCGAGAACCAACACATTAGATATTAAGAACACATATTTTAAAGTCATTACCATTTGCCAGACTTGCATGATATTATCCTCTGACACAGAGCAGATAACCCATGGTTCATTAGGATTCCAGGAAAAATCGGAAATCTTGGCAGTGTGGCCTCCATGGATAAACTGCAATTGAAGTAAGAGAGCCGTGAATGATTAAAAGTGCAGGTGGACTACTTTAGTGCAAGAACAGATTTCTTTATTCACAGCGTGAGTGGGTAAAACACCTTTCTGTTAGAACCACATTTATAATCTTGATCACAAAATTTCTTTAATGCGAAACTTACGAGGAGCTCGGGTGGTCCATCCTCAGCATCCTCTGCTGACTGCTCTTCGCCAATTTTGCTGCCAAAATATCAAGACACAAACTGCAGTGTTTTCTATGTTTAATATTTTTTATTGTATTTTCCTGCACCCAACTAACTTTCTGACAGCGATAGACATACCTTGCTTACTAACAAATTGTCAGCTATTTAAATATGCTTGATTGGGTCTACACTTTGCGCTCAAAATAAGATTCAACAATGGAACATTAGACAGGAAGGAGAGAGCACTTCTTGGCAACTGTTTACAACTGTATGTTGTCACAGTACTGTACCTTAAATCCCATACATGAAGACGGCGGTCTGTGCCACTGGAAGCCAGTATTGTCTCGTTATGAGGTGACCACTGAACCTGTGTGCAAGAGCCAAATTTTATTTTACACAATAGCCAGGCAAACATATGTAAGAATTGAATATACCAATGTTAAATTATAAAAGTGAAATGAAGCAAAACTAGTGAAATGGGTAATTTAATTATCATTAATGTAACCAGAGCTATATAAGCTAGGTAAATTAATTATTCACCAGTAAGATATATCTACAGGATATAAGTGGTCACATTAGAACTTGCAATGTAAAATAAGCATCTGCAAGATTAAAGGAGCGTTAAGTAATCAGTGAAAATAGGCCAGTTAATTAAATCTGATTGTCTAGGTGACTGCTGTTGGCTGAAATCACATAAAAGCAAATTTCAAAGACATACCTGAAAAATTTCGTCTTTATGTGATTCAAAGGAATGAAGTTTCAATTTCAGATTGCGCAAATCCCAGAGTGCTACTGTCTGTGAACAATTTATTTTACAAGTGATAAGTTCCCCAAAAATATATTACAAGTGGACAAAAGGCTAGCCATATTCAGAGAAAGTGGATAAAAAAAAGTAATGCTCACACTGAACCTTCATAAAGAATTATAAATTACTCACCACTTTAGTGCCTAACCGATAATTTTTAACCTATCTTTCCATTCTTCATTAATTAGTTACCTATAAATTAAATGTTTTATCTCAAGCCTAAATTCAAGAACTTTCTACTTTCACTATCAACAAATCTTGTTCATAAGGATGAATTTTTCTGCAACATTGAAAAGCGTGACAGAAATCTTTATTCCATAATTTTCATTTTATGTAACATATTTTCCCCCTTTAATTATTTACCATTTTATGAAACAAATATTTGCATCACTATTTCTTTCACTGTCCATTTTGCTTACTATTTTGCCAGTCTTTATCAACACCTGATGCCAGTTTAAAACAAAAATTCTCTCACAGTGCTTTTACCTTATCAGCAGAGCCAGTGGCTAGGATGAACTCACTGTATGGGTTGAAAGACAGACAATTAACTTCTGCTGTGTGAGCATCCACAGTGTGACTAGGCTTATTGGTTGTGTTTGATCGTGTATCCCAGCTGGATTGAAAGCAAAAATCATAAAAATATTAAGATCTACTCTGTATGTGAAACAAAGTGGCCACATTAGAGCACCTCATACTCTGAGCAGGCATGGTGGGAAGAGAGAGACACTGGGCTGAGGCAGAGCCAGCTTGACAATAAACACTGAAATAGGTCCTGCTTAATTTGCAGAATTTCAAAAATAAATAAAATGCAAACCCCTTTTCTTAGAACTGGCCATATGCCAACATGTACATGAGCAACATGAATAAAAAGTACCGTAATTCACCACACAATGTTGTTGACGTGTTCATGGAAACGATGTTGAATAAAATGACAATAAGGACTTTAAAAATATACATGTACAAAACGTACATAAAAATAATTACACTTTCAGAATAAGACTAGAAACACAACTACTTACATCATAAGCTTCTGATCATCTGCCACAGAGCCAAAAAGACTTTCATGAAGCAGGTGCCAAGCTACATCCTTTAAACAGATGATCAGAATTCAAAGTAAATGCTGTTAGTTCTGCAAAGCCACATTTAAGTATATTTTCTTGACAAACTGCAACTGTGAAGAGAAAGAAAAAGCTACTTCAAATGTAACAGTAGACATGACAACTGCATTATTATTGTCAAGGTATTTTAGTGTCCAAAAAGATACTAACCATGCAGAGTAAAGAATGGTATTCAATAGCTCTGACAAAAACTGCTTTCTCTATCATAATGAGGTATTATCTTTCACTTCTAAATAAATACCTAGTCCACAGGTTAAGCTCAACAAAGCCTCATGCAGTCAAGTACCTGCAAGTTTTTGCAAGTCTATGTCTGGAGGGCCCATCGAAACTACTGAGGTAGACTGACCTCTGGCTCAAGAATAGTGTGTGTGTAGGTGGGGGTGTGTGTGTGGGGTGTTTTTTTTTTTTTTTTTACGTCAACATGTCATGCAGAAAACCCACCTCCACAACTGATGTATGTCCAGTGAAGATGGTATGTGCCTGGATTTCTCGCTGTTCTCTTTGTGTGCTGTTTATATCCCACAAGCAAATGGTCTGCATGGATCAATAGATGAAAAAAATTTTCAATGGTAAGTTAAAGTCTTCTAGTAATCCCCCAAAACTTACACAAATAACACCCTTACCCCATTGTCAGTCCCTAATCAAACCATGGGCCACCTGACAGTAATACAAACATTTAATTCTGGTAATGGTGCCATAATAATAAGTTTCTTTTTAACATTACACATCAGCAAGCACTACAGACAAGACAAGACAAGACAAATTTATTAGTCCTCAGCGGAGATACATTTGTCGACAGCAAGGGCCTATATAAAATAATACAAATAACAAATTCCTACAATACTACACATACTTCAACATTCCCATACCGAAACACATCCATGACCTTTAAAAAAAAAAATTAAAACAATTCTACACAACTACCAAAATCATAAAGCCTACAAAACCATTCTCAAAGAATAAAATCAAAAATCAGCCAATAGGCCTGCCGTTGTTAAAGAGCCTAACAGCAGTCGGAATGAAAGAGCTACGAAACCGCTCTGTTCTACACCTTGGCATACAAATGTAAATGCTGTGTTAATTTGATTGCATATACACACTTCTTCTAATAAACAGTAACTGCAAACATTTCAAACGTGGGGTGGTGAAAAGATGAGAGCATACTGCTGTAGTACCAGTGTTTGAAGTGGAAAGTGATAAACAAAAACTATTTTCACCCAGTAACATTCAAGCAATGGTACAAGATCGGTTCCCGGTCGATTCGACTAGGGTAATTTCGACTAAGGTAAGTTCAACTAAGTCGTTTCAACTAGGGTCGTTTTGTCTAACGGTCAAGTCGTCTATAGGACATATGAAATGGAAAAAAATTGAAGTGATTTGAATGTTAATAAACGATTTAAATCTATCATGTAAATAGTGCTAATTGTCGCGTTAAGCAATCGGGCTCCACATGTTCCACTCTCGCATGCACGCTCTCAACCACAGACTCAACAAGCACTCAAACGCCCAATGTCGGCAACGCATCCAACCGTCCCTAAGTGAAAAAATTGATGCGAGCAGGTGGAAACAGTAAAAAAAAAACGTGTTTATTAAAGATGGAAGAAAACTGTAAGAGAGAAGAAGAAAGGACGAATACCGCCCAAAATAATGTCAAGATAACACATACAACGTAAGACAACCCTCCTCCCTAATCACTGTCTGGGTGAACACATAAGGGGTGTAGCCCTAAAGCGATGGCGGCAGTTCCTCTTACGTGAACGCCCGCGATTCCCAGGCTCAACTGATGCCAGGGGAGACCTGATGTTCTGGCCTTGAGTTACGCAGCCGCTGACCCACTTAATTGTGAAGGCCTTGGTCAGACAGTGCGGGATGGGGGCTGTAGATGCACCTTATAACGAAAGTTGAAGTGAGAGTTGCGAGGAGGCAGGCTGTCGTGAAGCGGCCCGCATCCTATAGACGACACGACCATTAGACGAAACGACTTAGTCAAACTGACCCTAGTCGAATCGACCGGTTACCACAAGATCAAACATTAAAACTCACGTGATCATCAGATGCACTCAGTAAATGACCATTCAAGTTTGGATTCCATGATAGTCCATATCTGAAATAAAAAATCAAAAACAGAAGTTTGCCGTTATTTTTAACTTTGAAAATGGAGTGATACGGATAAGCATATTATTTTTCATGAAAGTTACAGAGTGAGACCAAATGCTATTAGGGACACAGATTGATAGACTTTAAAAGTGTCTGTCACGAGTGATTTGTCTTTATTGTAGTAAAATCACCAGATCAATGATTCCTTTATATGAGGTACTTGGGGTTGGGTGGGAAGAGCAATTAGAAGAAAGGTAAATGTAACAGATGATTTTTATTTTGCTCATAAAATTCTTTTTTTTCTGTTTTTTGAATGTCTGCATCTGCCCTTCATTAGTTTTTTCCCACAACAGTCAAAAATACAAGCTTCAAACATGTAAGATTTATGAAAGTTATCATGAAAGAAATTTGGAATCTAGATAAGAAAATGCTAAATCCCACTTTAATGCTGCTAAAATAGAAATTGCATTACCCTTCCTTTTGGTGACCTTTCAATCGCAGTTCTGGTGTGCATTCTCCACTAGGATCTATAAAGGAATATTTATGCATGAGCTCCATTAACTTCTATTTTACTCATGTTATTTTAAAATCAAAATATAGAAAATAAGATAATAATCAATACCTAAGCAGCTGTCTTTTCTTTTTTAAACACCAAAATCAATAAGCTGCTTTAAAGATAATTCTCAATAAGATACCTAATGTTTAGCAATGCTGGTGCGCTTTAACTTTATAGTTCAGTTAAACTGGTTAAGTCAAAAAACTATATATACTCAGTGGTTAAGGAAACCCCCCCAAAAATTAATCTATGACACTCAAATAAATAAAAGCATTCTTCTAAAATGACCATCAAAACACACACATTTAACATTTGCAACATCTGACACATAATAAGCAACAACAGATGCAATGGGATTTCCCCCCAAATTCTAAGGTAGGCAGTTCACCTGGCTTTGAAGGATGCTTTGTGTAGTCAAAAACAAGGACATCACTGGAGGGTGTCTTGGTGGCAATGATACATGGATTTTGTGGCATATAGCGGGCTCGGTTCACCTCTCCTTCATGGTTGATTTTGATTTCTATTTCGATCTTCCCACTGACAGATCCAAAACCTCCAAATTCTGCATAAAAAGTTTACAAAGGTTAAAGAACACTTTAAAAAGTGCCCTTTTAAATTATTATTTATCACTAAGATATGTACTGTTCTGGTGGACGTATCTTATCCTATGCTGCTCCAAAGATGTCAAATTCCTTTCCAACAAATTTTTTACACATTGACTCTAACATTAGAAAAAAATTAATCCTCTTAAGAAACCCCTGTTCAAGAAATACTTTGACATATTCTTTGTGAAAACTTAGTTTATGTGTGTGTGTGTGCATGCATGTGTGGATTGTAGATTTTCTTATTACTTAAACCTAAAATCTACCTTTTTTGTAAAGTGCAGGGCCTAGCTTTGAACCAGTGATACACAAACTGAAAGATCACACATGCTCACCTCCTTTGTCGCTGTCATAGTGAGATGCATCAAACTGTGCATTATCATTAGGAAGCTGAACGCTGGCAATCAGAAGGTGATTTTGCTCATCTGACCTGTGAAAAAGCAAGGCTGAATATACTGTGCTGAGAGAATCATGTTTATATGTGAATACGTGAGTGGATATGTGAAAAACAGGCAAGATGGTGTGAAAAGGTGAAAATCGGGAGTGAAACAAGCCAGCAGAAGTGTCCCTTTCCCCCTTGGGTTGTTTAGTCCATCCTTTCGCCCCGTATTTTCGTCACACCCTTCTTATTTACATTAAGATCCAATCTGGGCATTAAAAATCAATAAGTATACCTCTGGCTGATCTAATCACTAAAATTTTTCATTATTTTCCATTTCTGAATATCTGATTTGGTAAAAACTGCAGGGGAGATGATCTTCAATTTCTGATAAAATGTTTTACCATTTTTGGCTATTAGATGAAGCCAGACAATCTAAAACCATGCTTCACTCAGACTTTTCCAGACTCATGCTATTGGTTTTTTTTTTTTGGGGGGGGGGAGTTTGCATTTGTCTTTATTCATCATCAGTACTTTTGTTCATCCTTCCATTGTTCATATGTTGTTTGTTTGTTCTTCGGTCACTTGTATGTTGCCTATGTCTGTTTTTGTTCTTAAAGGGATTCTCACCTCTAAATACAAACTTTTGGGATTCGTTTAAGTGTTGAATCAAGACCCTAAATATATCGAGCATTCAAGCCACATTGGGTTTGTTAACGTGTAATTCGTCATTGTAGGCAAGAAATTGTGCTGGTTTCCGAAGATTAATGAGCACTCGACGAACCAGCCTGAGCGCACAGAATTACGAAAGTGTGACACTGTATTGGCAACAGTAGTGGACTTGCATGGTGTGGATAGTGCCACAGAATCAGCTAAAAAAGGACGCAAGAGCCTAGATTTTAATTTGTGAGGGGTTTCCCCAGCTGATGACGCTGCTTTGTGAGTGTCAGGTTCACAAATCAAACTCAAGGCTCTTGCGGCCTTTTCAGTTAGCGACCCAGATGTTACACATTTCAAAGTTTTCGGATAGATGCACACCAGCAAAAGCGAAATAACAGTAGAAATTGTGAAACTTAAGTGTATTGTTGTCAAAATTAATGGCACTTTTGAGTCTGAATATATGGGTGAGAATTCTTTAAGCAGACAGTCCTTACAGGCAATTATGAATAAATTTTGTAAAAACGACGCGGCAAAATTTTTCTGAACCAAAAGCTCAGCATGGCATTTGTGGATTGCACTTTGCCGACGATTGCTTTTAAATTCAATGCACACATTTGCGTAAACATTAAGCCGGCTTCTAACAGTATCGAAAGTTGAAAGTAGACGCAGTTCCAAGTATTTTTACAGTGAAATGCTTAGCCGCGGCAGCTGCGAGCAGACGACAAGCAATTAACACGGAGACTGTAATAGAAAAAGGATCAGAAAGAGAGAACTGTTGAAGGTAAAAAAAAAAAAAAAGCTGATTATTGCAGAGTAAATGGAAAAATTATTCTTATGTGCAACAATAAGTACTTTTTATTTCAGGTGATAAAAATAAATTGAATTATCTATAACCTCCTAAATTTTACAACACTGATCTCATCAGACCATTAGAAATATCGCAGAACAAAGTTAAAATTATTTTAGTAAACATGTGTATGTTGTTTTTTCAGACTTAATAGTTTATTACTCATTTTTGGAATTGGAAGTATTTTGTTCTTACTTATGAAATGCATGGTAAAAATAAAATTGTTATTATTTACTTACTAAAGGCAGAGTATCCTTAATAATATTAATCATTATAGAAATTGTTTACTTATCTGTAAAGGTATAATATAGCATAACATGTTCTTCAGTTGGTTTAATGTAATCCACCAGTTTTTCGTGTTAGAATAGGCAGCTTTATGTATTATCATGCATAGTAAACTGTATTTAACTGAGACTCTAATTGCAGGACATGGATGTCATAAAGCAAGCTCCTGCAAATATTGCATGCAGCACAAAGGACAAACATGATGCAACACCAAGCTGTAGTGCCAGTGCTAGTAACATCACAGCTAATATATCTCCTCCAATATACTGAGTGAATCATGTGAACCTGAAATGCCTTCTACCTTCAACTATGATCCAAAGTTTACAGACATAGGAGTTGGGACAAACATAACACCTGTTGTGCACCACTGTGGAATGTCTGTCGGGTCAAGATGTTCAAACTGGTATGGCTGAACATCAAATACTTCATTCTGTGGCGCTATCCACAGCTTGCAAGTCCACAACTATTTCGTACGCTCGGGTATCTTCGTCGAGTGCTCGTTAATCTCCGGAAACCAGCAAAATTCCTCACCTTCAGTGACGAATTTCACTTGAACAAGCCTGATGTGGCTTGAATGTCTGATATATTTAGGGTCTTACTTCAACACTTAAACAAATCCCAAAAGTTTGTATTTAGAGGTGAGAATCCCTTTAAGATGTTTCCTAGCAAAAGTGTGAATTTTTTTCTATATTACTTTTGTCTAAATTATAGCACTAGAGAAAGAAAAAAAGAAAATAAAATTTGTCGTTTCCATATAAATGCCTGAAAGCTAAGAAAAAAATATTGTTAACTCACGTATGTGTTCCTAGTATAAGTCTGTGAAGAGAATAGTCCTTTCCCTCAGGTCTGAAATAAGAACATTTCGTGATATTCAAATGAAAAGAAGATTTTCCAGTATAACAATACTATCTGCAATAAGATCTGAAGAAAGTCATGAACTTCTGCGCCAAGCTTGTTAATATAAATCTCTACAGCAAATTATAACCAGAAATGACCTGTAAGCTTTTTTAGGATTATTGCATAAGTTCACTGGTTAATTTGCTCTTTCATACAGATGTTCTTCTACTTACTTTGCACCCTATGAATATGACTACACAAGATTTGCTGGACACCAGATGATGTGACATTAGCTAACCTCACCACTTGACACAAGAGGTAACTGAAGTGATGATTGAGATTTGATAAAGAAGCCAAATCTCAGTAGTAATATTATTTACATTAAATACTGCTAAATCGTCAAATAACTTGAATAATCAATTCATTACCTTGTAACATCTGGCAGCCATTGCGCAGTTAAGCTTGGCCATTCTAGAGCATGTGTCATAACAAGGTCATAGAGAAAAGGAGTGTTTTTCTTCCATATTTTGTATTCTTCATTAATGACTCTTTCTTCAACAGCATCATCAAAACCACCTTCACTAACTGCAAAAATACAATTAAACACAGCTGTATGTACTGAATGGCACTGTTCACTAAATTTTAAAAAGTTTACTCAGTTATGAACTGATGCGTTAAATTTTTAGAAAGAAGCATATATGCCCCCAAAACTGCATACGTCTTGCAAATAATTATTAAAAATAGTATTCAGTTCCAAGACATACATATTGACTCAGTATCTTCTTTAAGTACGAAATTATTCAATCACATCAGATAGAAAATGCACCAAATGACATAAATATTTCTGAAATATATACATATACACACTTAGAACTATCTGACCACGTAGCGTACTAGATCAATGGCTATAATACTCTTAATAACACGATCTGACGTCGAGCGTACAAAGGTTTATTTCAATCAAACCTCTTGGGAACATTCAGCAAAAAACTTTCTAGTTTTTCTTCTCTTTTTTTCTAACTCTTGTCCAAGAAATTTTTTTTTTTTTTGAAAGCGCATTGAGTCGACTCGGGTTGAAAATTGCGCTATATAAATCTACTTTAATAATAATAATAATAATTTTGTTCTGCAGTGAGTAGGTGGCATTGATTTGTAGGTTTATTTGTAGCTAGTCGAAATTTCAAGCGAAGAAATACACGGCTCATCTGATCATTATCTAGCGATACAGAGTTGAAATGCACACTGAGGAATAAGAAATATGTTTGTTAAGCCTTTTACCATCTTTTTCTGATGACATTTCGGCAGACTAAACTCCAAAGAGAAAGCCGCTGTTAGCAACAAAGCGCAGCACGCTTTCGCACAGGATCCGGTCGCGCCAAATCTAAGAGTAGTACCGCAGACTAAATATTGTTCTGATAAAAAAAAATCTAGCTGACAAATGAAGGTTAAAGTACTAAATAAAATTTATCAAATTATAAAATACTCAATTAAAATAATTTGTTTAATTTAATGAATAAATTTGTCTTAGTTCTGAAGATCTCACTCTACATTTTAATAATGCTTATAAAACATATTTCCTAGAACTAAATATTAAATAGAGTTATGTTTAAATATTTTAGAATGAACTGTATAGAAAACACGTATTTAATTTATGAAAGAACATACTACTATGACTCCTGAAATATTTTAAGAGAACATCATATGACATCATCCACGAGAAAATTGATCAAAGATGGAGTCTGACTTGTCTTATGCTTGAACGGTGGGACAACGAAGAGGCTGGCCATGTTTTCCGAGAATTGGAAGCTGTTGCATTTTACACACAGCTAACGAAATTCCTCATCTTGCCAAGAAATAACTACGAGAATGGAGGCATTAAAACTTGGAGATTTAGAGCAACAATACTACGCTGAGCTGTTTCAGACGTGTGATGTAGAGGGAACGGGCAGAATAACAGGCCCTAAAGCATCCGAACTGTTTTTAGCATCAAGTCTGAATCAGGACACATTGAAGCAAGTAGGTGAAATAATTATATTGCAGATTGGAAACTGAAACATACAATATGTATTATCATATTCCACTATACGTTCACAAAAAATGGGTATTCCCACAACCGAATGCGTGCGTCCAAAGAAAACTGAAAGTCTGAACAATTTTCATTGGCCACGCCCCTTTGTTAGCATCAAATTATTTCATACATTCGGGTGTATAGTGGGCTATGAATTAAGTAAAACTAATTTATATACGTTATTGTCATTAAGACAACAAAGAACTTACTGCAAACTCCATATATAGACCTGATAGTGGCTAATTAAAATATTAAGTTTTAATATGGCTAACCATTTCTAATCAGCTTTTAATTAATAAAATATGTAGTTTATTCAATTAATAACCAAATCTGAAAATTTGGAGCAATAAAAATCATGTTTTCAATAATATTGGTAGGTAGCAATCATTTTGACGTGCAGAGCTCTTCCCATCTTTTTTATAATTAATGTATCTTTGGATTGAAGGAATTATTTTTAACTTCCTATCCATCCCTTAAGGTAGGTAAGGTGTGAGGAATCCTATAACATCCCAGTAATCTTCTATTAACTAATATACAATGGTCCCTTTAACTTTGACACCCACATCTGAGTATATTTATAACCACATGTGATGAAGAGTCAATATGCATTAAACTACAGAGAGCCAGCCACTTCTTTGCTTTAAACAGATGTGTGTACATGCACAAAGGCATGCACGCAGAAACAAAAGAATGTACACGTAGGCTGTTACCAGTGAAAATTTTCAACTTTTATAAAGAATCTTGAGAAATAGATAATTTTAAAATTGTAGATATTATCTACTTTATTATAGCATTTTAACTCTTGATATACATTGCCACCATTTCTTTTTCTTCAAAGTGATTTTGAGATTTTTAAATTGTTGCACTATGGTTATTGTTTCATTTTTCTTAACTATTTATAATAGACTTTATTAACTGGAAGAATGCAATAAACAAGGCACCATAATACTATTATATATACTTTTATGGTGGCTTGTTTAGTGCATTATTCCATTTAATATATATTTTCAAGGTTTTGTGTGTGCATGAAGGATCACTACGGGGTCTGGAATGCAGAGAGAGAGAATTACTATGCTTTAGAAAATTAGCTGAAATCCCCTGTAACAGCATCTATAAGATGTTGATGTCTTTGTTTACATTATTAATAGTTTACTTTTCGTTGTATATGTTGGGCTTTCTTTTGAGTATAACATGAATGCTAATTGTCAGTTAATTGCAAAATTGCTTAATCACTGTCCTTTTCATATTATTTACACTTTCACCTGCTTTGTATAGTGAAAGGAACTTTTTTCCTAATCTACATTTTTCAGATTTGGGAACTCTGTGGAGCAAAACGACTTGGCCATCTGGGGCGAAGTCAGTTTTACATTGCTCTCAAGTTTATTGCTATTGCACAAGCTGGCTTGCCATTGAAATTAGAAACATTGAATGCTGGTAAGATTATGAAACTGGTTTTTGTTTACTAATACTTTAAATGTGTACAGTCGCCTTTAAACAGGCAGGAATGATGTTTGCAAAATGTCCTGTAATTCAAGTACAATGTTAAATATCTGTCAGGTCAAAATTATTGTTCCCCAGTTGAGATACATGAAATCATTCTGAATTGCAGCAACGTTATTATTATCAGCACCAGCACTACCACCTTTTTATTTCATCACTACCTCTCATTTCATACCACAACTTCCCATCCCTTGTCTCCCTTATACATTTGGTGATTTCATTTTGTTAACAACAAAGAAAAAGCTGGTCAACGGAAGAACAATAAAGTACTGCATTATATTTATATGTATAAGCTACTGATGAAGAAAAGTACTATTCTGTCTTTCAGGTGTTGATATTCCTTTGCCAAGATTTTCTTCTAAATCCACTGATCAAGGTATGCTAACCTTTTAACCAAGGATCTGTTTAGTATGTTATGTTTATATATTTTGCTTGTACAAATTCTATCGTGTTTGTCATGATGTTAATGGCTTACTGTGTGAATTCATTGTGACTGTCTTGCATAATCACACTTTATAGATTTGTTTAGCCATTGACTGTGTAGTGTTTTATCACAATTTGAACTTTCTGCAGTTCTTATAAGCTTGCTTGTACGTTGGTTTTCTGTTCTTGTAACTTGTGCTCACACATAGACATACATGCACTAATCCACATTCATCTGTTCAAATTATAATTTTACTACTGTATTTTTCTGTCATGTCTACAGATAATAAAATGTGCATGTTTTATATAAGAAAATGTATGGATACATGCATGTACACAACTACACCTCTGTAACTGCATCTGCACATCTTTGTGCATAGTTTACCAGTAAATTCGTTTGCTTATTTTGTATTTAGAACCCTAACTTATGAACATTGACTGCATTATGAAACTGATCCCAAAAGCCAGATGTTTGTATTTGATTGTAGGTATGGGGAAAAATGCTAAGCAGGTGTAGCAGATTATAAAATTGTGTGTCCTACTAGCTGATTGTCGGGAAGAAAAACCAGCATTTCTAGTGTGTAAACCTCCAGCAGGCGAGTTTTCTGGCCTGCACAGTTAAAAGCTTAAATTAGACACCCACATAAAAATACAAAGAAAATGGTGTGAGATTTAATACCAGACACTGAGTGTTTGCTTACTTACATATAAATGAAGTGTTTTTAGAGTATGCAGGCAAACAAATTGTGTTTAGAGGCTGAACGTAGGCTTCTTTGTCCCCCTAAAAGCATCACTTATTATTGCACAAGATTAAAACTTTTTTTTTTTCTTTTGGCAGAACATAGCACTTTTGGCTTCAGTAGAGCCTTTCTGTTATATACTGTCAGATAAGGATAGAACAAGGAAAGATCAGAGGATGTGCAGAGGAAGTACAATGATATAAAATAGCAAGATTTGCATTGCTGTAGAAACTAGTGGGATCCTTTCAGACAAATCACATACATAGAATATATTCAGACATTTGGTAAAAGTAGTGCAGATGTTTTATAAATCAGTCATTTTGGTAAGCATCAGCAAATATATAGCAAGCACTATCAGACTGGCAGAAATCATTCGCAAAATACTTTGGTGAAAATTCATCTGTCCACTGTTTTCGCATGTATGTAGAGAGGCAATTACACAAGCAGGTGCAACAGGCATTATGGTGCCTACATTCAAACCACTGAAACTTACTGTTTATTTGGATTAACGTTTCTATGCTAAATGTTATTATTAATGTGTCATCAAAATTCCATGTGTGTGTGAGAGAGAGAAAGTTCTGAGTGCTCGGTTACAGTAAAACATGCAAACTCTTCAGTTCCATATCAGTTGACATGTCTGTAACCTGGTCATGATGATAGCAGTTTGGGGTTTATGATCTGGTTATTATAATTTTTATTTTCATTTGTAGACTGGATAACCCTTCTCACTGTGCTTTTTTCATAATTTTTGTTTTAAATACCCTTCATCTACCGTTTCATTATCTCCAGCTGCTTGGAACAGCTATGGTACTTGAGGCCTGTTTTTTGTGTTTATTTAAGAAAATCCTTGTGTGAGTTATCTTTTCCTTCTCTATATCTTTTTTTCCTGTTTCCATATCATTTAAATTGTTAAATTGATCAACTGTGAATACACAATAAACAACCCCTGTGCTTTGTAGAGCTGCAAAGAAAAGAAGTACAGTATTCTGTTGTCATTGGCAAGTGCAGCTAAAGTCATGTATCTCTATAGCATCTGTTGTGCCTGTATATGTTGCTAGGACACAAATAGAGGGCAGATGAAGAGGAGGAGATGTGTAGCTATGAAAGATGACTGAACCACTCTTAAGTGTTTTAACTGGTAATCTATAGTAGGTGGAGCAGTTGAGTGAAAACAGTGCTTCCCATTTATAAAATGTAAGAGATTTTCAGACCCTCTTACAAATTTTGAAGTTTCTTAGACCACATCCCCAACACTGCATAGACATTGTAACATTTCGCGGCTCAAACTCCTTTTTATTTTTATTAGTTGTTCAAAGTATAGGTAGATCAGTGGGACGTTCTTGGAAAGCCACGTGACTGTGTGATGCAAACCGCAAAATTACATCACGCCAGGATGCCATAGGGGAATTCCAGACTCCTAACTATTTTGTTTCTTTTAATTCCATTTTGGCTAACATAACTAGTTTTTCTCCTTTTTTTAATGCATTTTTTTGTTTTCATAACAAGCCTATTAACTTTATTGTCGCAGGAATGACTCAACACCAGTTTACATCATGATTTCATGGCTTCAGTTTCTTTTACAGTTTGAAAGTTTTGCTTATAGATGCATGCCAAACACATGATGGCAAGCCAAGAGGTCTAGCTTTTGGGAATTTATTAGAGAAAACTTTTGTCTAATTAGCATTTTTAATTGTCACATTAGTTTTTGACAGCTCCAACTAACTTCAAGGGTACTAGTAATGGAGGCTATTCTGTGTCTGCTACACTCTTCTTTTTTTTCCCCCTTGCCTGCTTTTTTTTCTCTCCCTCCTGTGTGAGAGCATGAGTGTGTACATGGAGCACACACAGAGAGGCTTGTTTTCCTGCATAGAGAACATTAAGGACAGTCATCTGGCTGCTACATTCAGATATGCACAGTCATTTGGTTGCCACATTCATGTATGCACAGTCGTTTGGTTGCAGGTGATAGAAAGAGAAACTCAGCAGAAGGAGACAGCAATGCCAGTGACCTGTAAGTGCTTCAGTATTTTTTTTCCCCATGGAAACCCCCTCTTCCATAAAAATGGTTGAAAGTTTTTAAACTTAGTTAAATAGCTCTTTTATAGTAGTATCATTCTTCTATGTTTATTAGCAGGAACTGAGGGATTTTAAAAAAAAGTTGATATAAACAGGTGGACTGTTTTATAACCGAAAAAGCAATATTTTTTATTTAATTCATAAACTCATTTGCAAAGGGCATATTTGCATCCAGTGGTCTAAATAGCAGGCATCTCCTTTGCTGTTGGTTTTTTTTTTTTTTAATTTATTAACGTTCAGTGCAGGTTCAGTTGAGGTGAACGTTAAGATCACCAGGACTACCAGAAAGGAACTTGTCAAGTCACTTGAAACATTGCAGAATTAAAACATTACGCAAACTATAATGCATGTCAACACATCTGTGCTCTTTTTTTTAAAGAATGTTTTTAATCTTTGTCATTTGAACATTTATTCAGTCTTACCTAAAGTTACATATTTAGTTAAACATTTTCCGTCCAAAAACAAAAGTTATTGCAGGCTTCGGGTAACGTTATTTCCTGATTCACCTTAGATTTACTTGTCGTAAAAATTCAGATTGTTGACTGATTTTGTTGTTGTTGTTGTTGTTTTTATATAAAGAAACATTGTCACCCTAAAATTCTTTGTTCTAAGCAGCAAAGGCCAGGCATCAGGCGGACTGCCACCACCGCCTGCTGGAAAGCAGTCTCATCGGCGAAGTCTTTCTGGACAGTACCGAGGTGTCATTCCTGATGGTAATCCTAGTTTCCAGCCTGCTACTCAGCAGGTAAGGACTTTGTGCTATTTAAAGTTATAATTATGAGGAAAAAAAGTTTCTTCCAGAAGAATACCATATAAAATAATATAATAATAATCAACATTTATATATTACTTTTCCAATAATATGCTTAGAGCACTGAACAGAAATGATATACTAAATAAGATAACCAACAGCCATACACCAATATTTCCATATTACTGACATGCACTTCTGCAACAGACACACCTCCTCATACACCAAATAAATACAGACACACTATGCATGCTGAAGGTCAGGACAGGGTTGGAGTGAAGTCGCTTGTCTGAAAAGATGCATCTTGAGTTTAGACTTAAAGGTGGTAAGAGATTCAGAGTTCCAAATCGATGGAGCTTGGTAGGAGAAAGACCTCAGTCTATATCTTTGTCCCAGCCAATGGGACTCGAAGAAGCTTGGTGTCAGCAGGAGCGAAGAAGTCGCGTGGGCCTATATGTAAACCATAGTACAGAAGATTAACTCTTTCAGTATGGATGAAAAGTGATGCAATTCAACATATAGATCAGTAGTATGATGTGATCAATATTTACACATACATTAAAGACATCATTTATACACCATTTTAAAGAGCATTTATTTTAACACTTTATTGATAGGACGTGCATGAAATATGGTTTTTGTTTTCTTATACTAAATTCAAATGAAAGATCATAACCGTATGGGGCTACTGGTCGATTTGACCATTTACTGATTTGACCAAGTGGATTCATGCTCTCTATGAGTGTGAATATGCGCTATACAAATCTTCATTTATTATTATTATTATTCAGCCGAGACCCTTAGTCAGCTTGTCCACAACCCTGAGTCAATACCACAGCCATAGTCAATTTGACCATAGCCTGCAGTTGATTCAGCCACTGGCCTCAGGTAATTTGACCACTGTCTATAGTCGATACATCCCAAATCAACATCTTTCATCAGTGTATGAATTAACTACAGGTTTTGGTCTTGGTCAAATCAACTTTGGGCTATGGTCAAATTGGCAGTTCATAGTAACTTATAGTAAAACAATCCCTGAAGAAACCAACAGTTTCTTTCCTTATATATTCATTTATTTACACACATAACGTGATGTGCTTTGCAACATTTCCCAGTTTGCATTACAGTGTTCGAAACACACTGTAGCTGTGAAGATGTTCGCTGCTGCAGAATCAAATTTTATGCATATAGATAGAGTTAACATGGTAATTTAGTAATTCTGCAAACCTTTTTTTAAATTTTGTCAAGACAGTCTTGCATTGTAAAAAATGTAGTTTTGTTTTTAATGTAATTCATATTAAGTGGAGCTGGTGGTCTTTCTGTGAGTGGAAGGGGGGGGGGCCTAAAATACCTATCCTGGAAAAAGTTCTTTCTAGCTAACAGGTTTACTTAAAATGTTTGATATTTCACAATACTTTTATCTAAATTAATTCACATTAAGTGCATAACTCTAGTTTATTTCCTAAATGTTTATTTGATTAATGGATCCTTTTAATTAATGGTGATAGGAAAAAGATTTATCTGCAGTTTTCACTAATTTTTGTTCCTTTTGCAGTCTGCAAGTCGTGATGACTCACCACATAATTCCAGGTCTCCTGGCTTTTCACCCAAAGAATCACCAGCAACATCACCAAATCACAATGCTCCTCGGCCGCTGATTAAACAGCACACTGTACCTGTAGTGTTCGCCGGCTCTGTTTTGAGAGACAAGGAGACTACCCACGACTCTGGTCATGTCAATCCTGTTGCCCTGGCATCGAATGGTGGGGGTGAGTTTGAGATGACTGTGAATTCTGATTGAGAAGAGATGGTTTTATTTGTAAAAGTATGACAGTCAGAAACAAGGGACCATGAAAAACTAAATGAATTGATGCCACTTTTCCAGGTGGAGGACTGCCAGGAGGAGGTATGGGACACTCAGTAATGTCAGGGTCAGCAGGAAGCAGTGTTGGTTCCCATGTACATCCTGTAGCTGTAGTAGGAGGACATTATCCCCATCCTTGCACTAATGAGAATGGCAACTGGGCCATGTTTGAGGATGATGAGAGTCATAGTATGTGAACGACATTTATTTCTTACCATCTGAATGAGCGCTTTGGCAGTCTTTTGGGCCATGTCGTTAGATAACTGTCACTTTCTGTGGATGGAAGTTTTAGGGAAAAGAATTGTTTAGGTCATGTTTATTTTACCCAATTTATTCTGACTGCAGTTTATCTTACATTCGCAAAGCTTTAAAGTACTAGAGGGATGCACTTTTTTTTCTGGGTAAAGCTCAGTTGAATACTACCCTTTCATTCTCAAGAAACAAGACTACAAACATCAGCATGCTAGGAAAGAAGCAAAATTGTGAAATGTTTGTACATACATAAGTCATGTATAGTTCTATCTCT
Source organism: Marisa cornuarietis (assembly GCA_004794655.1). Lineage (NCBI taxonomy): Eukaryota > Metazoa > Mollusca > Gastropoda > Architaenioglossa > Ampullariidae > Marisa > Marisa cornuarietis. Next base: position 3,065,516 of record SMMW01000617.1, on the reverse strand, counting down.
CCCACTGGCTGAGGGCTTCACAACCTAAATATAGATATTCACATACAATTCTGATCTTTGTGCTGTTGACCTTTATCTTCATATGGTGATGTTTGTGGGCATGTATCTCGGGAACAGAACTAAGAATGAGAAGGAAACAGATTTGGGGAAGTAATATCTTTCTGCTATTATTGCAAGGGATAACAGTTCATTCCATTCCTTATGGTTTGTCATGGCAGAACATTTATCAACTTGTGCAAAATTAAAAAAAAAAAATACTTCAAAATATTTTAGATGTAAAGCATTTTCATTATCTCGGAACTAATAGAATATGTTTATATTGACAGTGTTAATAGGCAGTGGTGTCAAAAGGTGGGAATCTTCTCTTGAGCCGCCGGGTGTTGATTCATCTTCTATAAGTTCTGAGGCTGAGAGTATTGATGATGTTTGGACCATCACAGATGAACAGCGAGAATACTATATAAAGCAGTTTATCTCCATGCAGCAAGATCTTAGTGGAGTCATTACAGGTTTGCTTTTTGCTTTCTTCATTTTGTGATAATTGGCAGTGATAACAATAATAATAAAGCTCATACAGCAGTCCCTTAGTACTCAAACTGCTCTGTATTTGAACATTTTGGTCCCCCACCAGTATTTCTAAGATAAATTTTTTTCAGTGCTCAACCGCTTGCTTAGTACTCGACCATTGCGCAAAACCTCTAAGAGATGCCACACTTACCCACCACTTTGTGTATTGATCTATGTTCGTAGGGTCTTTATTGTACTGAGAAACCTTCTAGTGCTAGGAAAGCACCACTTTGTGCACTGATATCAAGCAGCAAAGACCTGTTGCTGTGTTCGTATGTTCTTTATGGCACTGAGAAACTTTCCAGTGCTAAAAGTGAATGAAAGAGGAAAACAGTAAGAACAGCAATTGAATTAAAAAAGAACTTATTGCCAAATATGTGAGTGGCATACATATGTCTGAATTAGCCATTCAGCATGGCATGTTTAAATAAACAACATTGACTATGCTGAAACTTAAATTTATAGTATTGATTAAACTATTTTTCAGTGTGTGACATTTTAAAATGAATAATCTTTTTTATGTATGCTGTGCTATAAAATACTATAAATAATACAAGGTAGACAGCTGTTGATGGGTGCCAGAACCAGTTAAATATGTTTATATTATTTCTTATGGGGGTCGGGGGAGGTGCTCTGCACTTGAACTGATCAGCACTTGACCAGCCTTCCAGAATGGATTGTTGTCAAATGCTAAAGTACCACTGTATAGCACTGTACATCCGCCAAAGTCGACATCACTGTACTTTACAATACCCAGTTGACATTTCTACAGAAAGAAGGGTAAGCCTCCCATAAAGCAATCCTTAAATGCAAACTTACATGCACATAAGCATAATGTCAAAACACACTAACACTTGAAACATCAACACACACACACACACACACTGACACTTGACACATCAACATAAATACAAACATCCAGAGATTTCTCTACCTTTCTCACAGGTACATTCACATCCATATTTATGCACACACATGCATGTGCTGTGTGTTTGGCCCTGACTGTGACATAAACTTCAATCCCAAAATCAAATGTAATATGCACATACTTCTTTTCATGGTAAACTATTGAAGAACTATGATGATATTTTACACTTTTGTAGAGGTATTATGATTATGCACTTCTGTGAAAGAATTACCTTCATTCTTTATCATCAAGATGCGATCCTCTGCCACCTGTTTAGAGTACACATTGGCTCACACATTCTTGATTATAAAGTAATTGGTTTCATGTCTTGACTCCTGACCACACTCACTGACACTGTATGAGTAATGTGGACCTAATGGAGCAGGAAGAGGAACTGTACCACAGTACAAAAAGGAAAACAAAAACATGCTTTCTAATGGTTAGTGCTGTGTCTAGTTTATATGCAATGATGCAGCACTCTGCTGCTTTTTTTCACAGGAAAGAAACTTAACTTTCTGATGTTAGAGAAGACTGGCTGTTTGCAGAATGTTCATGGATGAGACACAAAAGGCAAACAGGCCACCACAATGATGAGGATACCAGCTAAAAACAAACAAAAAAAAGTGTATGTCAAACATTGAGCACAAAAATAAAAACAGATTGGTGTAGAGGAACAGAATGCAGAGAGCTAGTCCCCGCAAGCCAGGAAAATAAAGAGACAGCATTCTTGTATAACATTTCTGCTCTCTTGCAGGTCCTGTTGCCAAAAATTTCTTTGAAAAGTCCAAGTTACCTGTTGTAGAGCTGTCCAAGATCTGGTAAGAAAATTGCATTCTGATGTTAACATTAGAGGTAAGATGTAGAGCTTGTTTGCAAGATCCCTGCGAACATTGTAAACAGTGATGGCTTAGATGTCATTAAAACATTACTTCAATAATACAGAGGTAATTCTAGGCTGCGGCCTTGCGGGATTCCAGCAAAATTTCGCTGAGGGGCGCATAGTCTGAAAGTCAGCGCGACCATACACCCGCAAAAATACCGTGGCTGGCGCACTTTTGAACACGCGATGCGGCACTTCATAAGTAATTGTTGTCATTCTTCGCGCTGGTTTGAAACCGACCCACTAGAATCAATGCTATAATGACTGGACAGTTTTTAAACTGACTAGTCGTTGTCCATCTGATCCAACCTGCTCCAAATTTCGCGCCAGGAAGTATATTGTTGACGCGCCCACAGCGAAAACATTTGGGACGGGAAAGATCAAAGGGTATAGGAAGCAAGCGAGTTGAAAACGAAGTGAACGCGGCTGTCAACTCTGTTTGACTTTTCGTTCACGACCAGAACAGTAGAAGATGCGCCAGAAAGTAGAAATCGACAAGGACAGGAAGAAACAGAAACTCGTCAGAGTGTGCCGCACACATTGTTGCAGAGGTAATTCTAGGCTGCGGCCTTGCGGGATTCCCGCAAAATTTCGCTTAGGGGCGCATAGTCTGAAAGTCAGCGCGACCATGCGCCCGCAAAAATACCGTGGCTGGCGCACTTTTGAACACGCGATGCGGCACTTCAAAAATAATTGTTGTCATTCTTCGCGCTGGTTTGAAACCGACCCACTAGAATCGATGCTAATGACTGGACAGTTTTCAAACTGACGAGTTGTTATCCATCTGCAACCTTTTGACGCGCCCACAGCGAAAGCATTTGGGGCGGGAGAGATCAAAGGGTATCGGAAGCAAGCGAAGTGAACGCGACTGTCAACTCTGTTTGACTTTTCGTTCGCGACAAGAACAGCAGAAGATGCCCCGTAAAGTAGAAATCGACAAGGACAGAAAGAAACGGAAACTCGTCAGAGTGTGCCGCACACATTGGTGGTACTAAAAATGTAGACAACGAAATAGAGACTTCACGTAAAAAAAACACGCATCCAGAGAAACTTTCAGTGTGAATGGCTGACGAAATGGCCTTGGCTAATGAACGAGGAGGAAGGCATGAGATATAAAGTGTGCATAAAACAATCAGAATAACGCGTTTACAACCCCGGGTGTGTTAAGTACCGAACGAGGACGCTGCAGAGACATTCAGACTTCCGACCACAGGCACTCTTTGGAGGCTGAAATTCTTCAGAAAGATTTCAATTTTCAAACTATTTTCAATTCTAACTTATTTCTGTCCTCATGACCTTTTCGGAACTTATGCCGGTCTACAGAAGACAGAACACCTTATGGAGACAAAGAATTAAATATCTTAACAGATTTCTTTGGAAAACCAGCATAAGTGGGCAGCAAATTCAGTAAAATCTTGCTTGACAAAGCAGCATGTTTAGAGGAATGGATTGTGGTCAAAGAAACTGTAACGCAGAATGCATATCGGAGAGATTCCACTAGCTGTTTAAACTGTTATTTGACTTTCACAGGGATTCATTTCCCAATTTGCTGGTTCTGGGAAAGCTGTGCCTCCTTATGCTATACGACAATGCAGGCTGTGAGAGGGGGCTTCAGCCATCAAAACTTAATAAAGTCTTCTCGTAGAAGTTGCCTCGAGGAGAAACATTTAAACCCCTGCACTAATGAGACATATGAAAAGTGTCTAAACATTAGCTCATAGCCCAATTAAATGGGCACAAAGTCTAATTGGTTTGCAAATTTAGGATGGTATGATAAACTAATGATGATGAAAGATAATTTATCAATATAGAAGAAAAAGATATCTATGTGATTAATCTTCAATTTCTTGTGATTAATAAAGTATTTTGTTGTATACCAAATATTTATCAGAAAAAGCAGTGAAAATGTGTTTATTTCGAGGGACCCCTTGTTTCATTTGAAGGGCCCCTTTTTTCCCATTGAGAGGGCCCCAGGGCCCCTCTTTTTGAAATCCTAGAGTTACCTCTGTTGTTGGAACTGAAAATGTAGACAACGAAATAGCAAATTGAGACAGAGACTGCATGTAAAAAATCACACTTCCAGACAACCTGTCAGTGTGAATGGCTGAAGAAATGGCCTTGGCTAATGAACGATGAGGAAGGCATGAGATGTAAAATGTGCCTAAAACAATAAGAATAACCCGTTTACAACCCCGGGTGTGTTAAGTACCGAACGAGGACGCTGCAGAGACATTCAGACTTCTGACCACAGGCACTCAGTCTTTGGTAAACTATTTTCAATTCTAATTTATTTCTGTCCTCATGACCTTTTCGGAACTTATGCCGGCGGTATTATATAACACTTAAAAATAACATGTTGCGAACTTGATACAACATCACAGGACATAGAAGCTATCAGGGTTGCTTTTGCGACAGTCTGTGCGAGAACATTAATGACAGGTTCCCAAAAAATGCAGGTGATGTTGCCTCTGGATTTTGAGTTCTTTCCATGCGCCCTTTCTTTTTCCTGTCTACAGAAGTAAGAACACCCCATGGAGACAAAGAATTAAATATCTTGACAGATTTCTTTGGAAAATCAGCACAAGTGGGCACCGAATTCAGTAAAATCTTGCTTGACAAACCAGCATAGAGTAATGGATTGTGGTAAAAGAAACTGTAACGCAGAATGCATATTGGAGAGATTCCACAAGCTTTTATTTGATTTTTACAGGGATTCATTTCCCAATTTGCTGGTTCTTAGAAAGCTGTGCCTCCTTATGTTATACCACAATGCAGGCTGTGAGAGGGGGCTTCGGCCATCAAAACCTAATAAAGTCTTCTCGTAGAAGTTGCCTCGAGAAGAAACATTTAAACCCCTGCACTAATGAGACACAGGAAAAGTGTCTCAACATTAGCTCATTGCCCAATGAGATGAACACAAAGACTAATTGGTTTGCAAATTTAGGATGCTATGATCACACTAATGATGATGAAAGATAATTTATCGATATAAAAGAAAAAGTTATCTATGTGATTAATCTTCAGTTTCTTGTGATTAATAAACTTTCTTGTGATTAATAAAGTATTTTGTTGTATACCAAATATTTATCGGAAAAAGCAGTGAAAATGTGTTTGGTTTGAGGGACCCCTTGTTTCATTTGAAGGGCCCCTTTTTTCCATTGAGAGGGCCCCAGGGCCCCTGTTTTTGAAATCCTAGAATTACCTCTGATAATATAAAGAGATTCCTCCCCCCACCTTTTTTTGAAAATTGTGTTTGCTAGCGTAAGGTGCAGGGTGGGACCAAATAGAGACAAAAGCCATTATGCTAAGATCACCTTTCAGCCATTACACTAGATATACTTTCGGGGCATTCTGCATATCTGTATGACTTTGACCCTAAAGAAGAAACACACAATGGCAAAAAACACAGTCCTGGCCCATAAAAACTGTAAGACATTTTGTTTATGACAGGAAGATACAAATACTCTGTAGAAGTTGGTGGTTTGGAATCAGCTGAAAATGTGTAAATTTAAGTTGCATGATACCAGAAAACATATCTTCCCTGATTTGCAGACACCTGCTGTCAGAATATAGCAATTGTAGAATGTGCAACCATTTTTGTCTAAATATTTTATGAACTTCCATGGGTATACAACACATGAAAGCTACAGTTAACAACAGATCACAACAGGAGCATGACAGTCATGGACTACCCCTGCTCAATTCCTCTTATTCCAAATTGTAGCCAACAGATGTGGTTGGTCTGAACTGCAAATCAGAGGTTCACAGGCTTTGTTTGTTTGGCAGGCAATTGTCAGATTTGAATCGTGATGGAGCACTGTCCATGGAGGAGTTTTGCATTGCCATGCATCTTGTTGTCTTACGTCGAAATGATGTTGAGCTGCCAGATCACTTACCTGCTTCACTTATGCCATACTCCACATTAAATGGTAGGTGCTATGTCATGTCCTGCGTTACTTACCTTGGTAACCGGTCGATTCGACTAGGGTCATTTCAACTAAGGTCGATTCGACTAGGGTCATTTCAACTAAGGTCGATTCTACTAGGGGTCGATTGACTAGGGTCATTTCGACTAAGGTCAATTCGACTAGGGTCAGTTCGACTGTCGTTTTGTCTAACGGTGGAGTCATCTATAGGACGCATGAAATGCTATAGGACACAGGCTTCATGATAGCTTGCCTCCTTGCAACTCTCACTTCAACTTTCGTTATAAGGTGCATCTACAGGTCCCATTCCGCACTGTCTGACCAATGCCTTCTCAATTAAGTGGGTCAGCGGCTGCATAACTCGGGTGTTGAAGGCCAGAACATCAGGTCTTCCCTGGCATCAGTTGAGCCTAGGAATCGCAGGCGCTTACATAAGGGGAACCGCTGCCATTGCTTCAGGGCTACATCCCTTATGTGGAAGACCAGTCTACCGGAGACTAGCATTTGTTTTCATTCTCTCCGACTGGAAGCCGGTGCTGTGTGTGCGTCAATTTTTACACTTAGGGACGGTTGGATGCGTCGCCAACATCGGGTGTTTGAGTGCTTGTTGAGTCTGTGTGGTTGAGAGCGTGCATGCGAGAGAAAGATTTAAATCGTTTATTAACATTCAAATCACTTCAATTTTTTTCCATTTCATGCGTCTTATAGCATTTCATACTCTACCGTTAGACGAAACGATTTAGTTGAACTGACCCTAGTCAAAACGACCCTAGTCGAAACGACCGTTAGACTAAACGACTTAGTCGAACTGACCTAGGTTGAAACGACCCTAGTCGAATCGACCGGGAACCACTTACCTTTTTGTTGTTTTTAGAAGTTATAGAATATTTGTCTGATTACAGATTATTTTCATGATCATCATCTCTACCATTTTCATTAAAATTTAATTTTTATTTAAAAGTAAAAGTGTAAATAAAATTTGAAAATTGATGATTTGATCTTTGAACTGTTTGCAGATGAACCATTTGCTGCAGATCTACCTCCAGGAAGCACATTAAAAAGAGCAACACCGCCCTCACCTCAAATTAATCAGGTGAATAACATTAGGCTGTGCACCCTAATCACAAGAATAAAACAATAGGGGTTATGGCCTGGGTTGGAGGAAAACACATGCCAGAAATAAAGATTTGGATGTATAGCATCAGTTCCTTTCTGTGTTCAACGTAACTTTAAAAAAATCGTTTGTGCTGATTTATTGATTTAATCAGTAAATCACAATAAATGTGCATGGATGAACAAAACTCATCATGCCAAAATATGGTGGTTTACTTACGTCTGGCAGTGGACAGCCAACTTTGTACAGGAGTCTCCAGGATCCAGTGGAGTTCCTTCCCCTGCTCATCTCGTGAACTTTGATTATGCCAAACCTAGTGCAGATCCTGTGAGTTCTCATTCTGATTCTTTTACTTTCTTTTTGAGTTTGGGCTTTGTATTCATGCTTTTGTCTTTCTTTCAGTTTTCCTTTGTTTGGATAGATTAAGGAAAGCAAAATTACATCGCATTACATCAAAATGGGATAGATAAATAATTTTCTGTGCAGATCTCTGTGGTTAATTTTGTCTAATGGTTATATCATTCAGTGTTTATTTTCTTTCTTTATTTCTTTTTAATACAGAAAAGTAATTAAGGAAGGTTTTGGCAGGTGAAAGCAACACTTGTTTCGTGGTGGCAAGGTTTGAGAAACCAATGAGTTGGGGGTGTGTTGGTGTCCTCCACTGAAACATTCACCAGACACTTTATTCCACCCAGAGTCCATATTTAACATAATTAGACCTTTATAAACAATTTCTTTTTCTTTGTTTTCTTTTTGCTACAGGATTCAAAAATTGTGCACCCTGTTGCTGTGCGGATGTCTCCTGATGGCCTTCCTCTTCCAGCAGAAGGTTTTGACCGCGGTAGGGCACTCTCAGGTACTTGGCATGCTGTGCTGTCTGCCTTGGGCTGCTAACATTTACTACCATTCTGCTACCTTCTGAGGTGCAGCTGCTACCACAATGGACTCGTGGAAACTGGTGTCAGCTTGCTCACTTTCTCTTTTTGCACATCTTTCTGGAAAGAGTCGAGTCTTTCAACATGCATCACACAATTATTCAGGACCAATATAAAACCAGAAACATCATTTATTTTAAGGATACACCAATAACTTGTTGTAATTCAGAGTTGGCGCAAACTGAGGCGTTAAGGTTAACTGCTGCTGCTCAAGAGTAGGTTCACATTATTCTTGTCTTAGAACTTTTTTCCAGTGTTGACAGCCTTCTTGTCTTAAAACTTTGTTAAGGATGAGAAGGGAGGAATATTACTTATCGCACTGGTGTAAACTACAGTAAACATGTTTCAAGACGACATCTTTAGACAAATGAGCTGTGCAAAGCTGTTTTAGCTCTAAAACTAAAAGTCTGGAGCTGACAAATGTTCAGCATGTAGTTTTCTAACAGCTGACAAGTTTTATTACAGCATTCTTTTGTCCCTTCACAATGCATGCACAATACACCTACATGCTTTACTCACATATCATTAGAGGTTTTACTAATGGTAATAATTCACTGTGTTTTTCACTGACTAAATATTTCTCATTGACTCATTAATACTGACAATAAGCACCATATCGTTCAAAGAAACAGTTAAAAACAGAGCTGTTTGTTGCAATATTTTGATGTATTTGAAATGTTATATAAAATGTTTTAAAAATATGCAGACTTTTTTTTAAGTTATGACATTGGGAAAACAGGGACAGATAAGAATTTCCTTTTGTGTGAGACATAAATTTACTAAACTGCTCTTTGTTCCTTTAAAAAAAAAACTCTGTAACACGCTCATTTCAGTAATGATTTGGGGGCATATTTTCGCTACTGAACATCCTTTAAATGCTCTTTGCTAATGGCAGTCATGATTTGCTTGTGAGACACACAATGTACCTAAGCTTTTTAAATGTGAAGTCATTGGTTGTGTGCTTAAATTTGCATGAGTGGACTGACCAAATATTGTGTTGTTCTTTCTTCTCAGTGCATATTCAAATCATTTACAAGAGGCATTTGGTGTATATTGCCACATACAGCATGTAACAAAAAAGGCAGTTGATTAACTGGGTTCATGGAATAGCCTTTTTATGATGTATTTACAGGTGTAACCAGGTTTGATGTGGCCAGTATTGGCATGTATACATGTTCTTCTGTTAACACAGCTGCACTTTTTTTATGAACATCATATATCAGTCTAAACCTGGACCAGAAGGTTGAAAATATTCAAACTAGAAACCTATGATTAAGTTAGTGCTGATCCAGCCAGTCATCTATTGGAATCATCGGGTAGAAATGATGTTAACTGACCAACCTAGCTACGGCTGGACACTAAAATATCCAGATAATTTTCTGGTAGTGTGTACCAGGGATTTGCACCAATAGTTTGTGAGACTCCTCACCTGTGCACCCTTTCATTGCCAAAAATTTCTTTATCCGCTACGCACATGGTGCATGAAAGGTAATGTAGAAAGTGCTTGATGATTAACTGCAAGAGATAAAAGAGCATTTAAGATTGCTGCTCTTTAGCAAGGAATGGATTACAATATATTCATGAGACTGAGTCACCCAGGTGTCTGCATGGTTGTTGGTGCACATCTCTGAGCCCTGTACTGTGGGTGTCATGGTAGCTGTCTGGCCGTCTCATGCCTTTCTAAGTCATAAGCAAATTTCTTTTTTAACAAGCAAGGTGGGACTGAGCATGTTATATAAACTGAGTTTGAGAATACTACACATATTTGAAAAATAGATTACCAAAATGAAAGTGTAACAATAACAAATCTACATTTTGGAAATTGATTTAAAGTGACAGAAGAAGATGAGACATGCATATTGGTACCAAAAAGGTGACACCAGACAATTTTTTTCAATTAGTGGTAAAGGGTGATGGAAAGTAGGGATAGTGCTTTTTTAAAATAGATTGTTAATGGGGAAAAGCAGTGTTTGCTGGGAAAATGTGTAGTATCAGTATTAAATAAACTGATCGTTAAATCCCTTTCTAGAATTGTGAGACAGTCATATAGCTCTGTGATGGCTAGTAATTGGTTAGAGTTTTGATGTTCCTTGTGTTGATACTTTATCACATCTTTATTTCTCTGGGAGTTTTCGACACAAAGCTGCTGGTTTATGAATCAGATTCTAGTATTAGTAGACCATTAAAGTCAGCATCAAAATAATCATATTCTTTACCCATATAGTGGCTGAAGCTACAGTTAGCTCTTTCAGTTCCAGTTTTAACCTGTTCTTTTTTTTCAATTTAGCATTATTATCTAGATATAGAAGATTGACCTTCCTGAAGAGAAAAGAAGTATGGGAAATAAAGATTTTTCTCATTTTTATCAGAGAGTGAATTTGACAAATTAAAAAGGCTATTATCCACTTTGGATCCAGCAGCTTTGTGGGCAGTGCAAAACTCCCGGCCACTCACCTGTGGAGTATTCTTTTGGTTTTTGCCTGTCTCCAGATTCTGCTGTGCCTCTATCTCACGAGCATGTAGCCAGCGACGAGGCTATGGTTGGGCACAATCATCGTGTTCGCATCGAATCACATCCCCCATCATCTCTGCCCCCTCCCTCCTCCTCTGACCTGCCTAGTCCCAGCGACAGCCCGATCCCTGTCTCCTCCAAATATAGTGCACCCATACAGGGCAGGCCCCGTCCAATACCAAAGAAACCCAACACAGGTACCTCTGACACCTGTCATTGCAAAGGGATATTTTTTCTACCAGTTACTGCTAGTTTTATTACAATGCTTATAAATATATATTTTATACAAAGTAACCGTTAGATCAGTCTTGGATTTGAGGCTTCTTTAGAAAGAACAGTATTTGGAGGGCGGGGGGCACAACATTTTTGATTCAAGACTTACTTCCCCAATGTTGTGCCAGAAAAAAAAGTTTTCAAAGTACTAGAAGATTCAGAAGAAAAATTTCTTCACTGTATGTACCTAAGTGTATTTTAGAATGCCTGAGATTATCAGTGAGTAGTTTGGTACTGTACTGCATGAATTTGTATAGTGTTTGTCCCTAATTTCCTGCTTTAGCATGAGTTGTGTCAGAGTGTTTGTTGGTCATTTTTCCCAAGCACCCCCCTATGCAAGGTAAAATCTGTCTAGTGTTCTGTGTGGTCTGCATTCATATTATTCATATTTATGTGCACTACAGGCAGTGCATGGTAAAGACAGAGAGAGGCATTGCACTTTAATCCTTTAGTGTGTAGATGTTACTTGAATTATTTGATCCCATGGGATTTTATGTGCTGAATCAAAATGTAGTATTCTTGTTTGTTGTAGCCATGTTACTTTTGAGTGTTTCCACTGTAGCATTCTGTGCCTGATTTAATGCTGCACAGCTTGCCAGATATTTTTAAAAAAGTAGCTCATTCTTATTTTCAAAAGGCTCTGCTATGTAGACTGATTGATTTTATTTTTATTTATTTAGACATGCACAGCTGATTTTTTTTCATTGTCAACACAGAACTTAGTATGAAATTAACATTTCACTTTTTTACCCCCACCCCCTCCCCCATGATACCAAGTTATTAAACAACAGCTTTTGCAGTTAGACTTTTGTTCTTGCAGTTACTGTCTTTTTAAGGAATTACGAAAAGATTTTAATTAATTGTGTGTGTTCCTGCATTTGTGTTGTTGATGGAATAAAGACTGCCTTGTTGAGGTGCTATCATGAAGAGACAAAAGCTCCTATTAACCATTTAGCACAGTCACAGAGCCTCACTTTGCAGAAGCACATGGTTGCCATAGTGTCCAACCCTTATGCCTGCATAACAGTTTGCACACTGAAGGAATGGGAAAGCTGGGTGATTAATTAAACCAGCAGGTTGTCCTTATGACAAAGCTTTAATGTTGCCTAAAAAAAATGAACCACAGTCATTTGGCATTCTACACAGTTTTAAAATGATGATCTTGTCCCTTGCCACAGTTCCTATGGTGGCCAGAGGTCAGTTACATCCACCACCCCCATCAGCCCAGCAGGAGGAGGATGGGGTAACATCTTCAGGTGTCTTGGGCAGTGGGGATCCTGCAGCAAGCTCCTTGCCACCCACTCAGGCTCCACCCACTCCTCCTCCTCGCCCACAAGTGCATGGGCGCAGCATGTCTGTGGACCTGAAACAAGGTAAACTTTTAGTCTAAATAATTGAACAGCTATGCTACAGAATGATCATAAAGTGAAATGAAAGAAATAAAAGAGCAGAGAGATTAAGGAATGCAAGATTTTTTTTCAGCAAGGGAAGCATTGTCAGTTCATTCATACTTCCTCAGCGTGAAGGAAGAAGTATATTGATGCTAGCTGTTGATGAGAGCTGTTTCTTACATCATAGCATCCAATAGATTTTGTAGAACCTTTAAGTAGATGTTTAATATGACTGTTAAAAGGAGCAGTTCATGGCAGAATAATACCTGAAGGGCACTGTGGTTTCTTCCGTTATTCTGTTATCCGTTTTTTCACAGTGTATTGCATTTTTACTACCATACCATTCCACGCAAATACAGTAATCCCTCACTATATTGCGGCTTCACTGTATCGCGGATTTTTAAATATATATATATAATTCCATATCGTAGAGTTTTTGCTATATCGCAGGATTTATGGTGTATAGGTATTTATATAATATTTATGATTTTAATTATTTTTGCCTAAAAAATGTTAAATAGTATTAAAAGGATATAAAAAAATTTGTCAAACAGATTGAAAGAATATTAAATTAAAATACAGTATGTACAGATATTTTATGAGTGGATGAATACTGTACTGTACATAGTGGAAACACATGAAGTGTTTATAGGAGTGTGGGAAGGGTTTATAGAGCCTTAAAATATATATAAATTATTTATATATAGATATATAATAAAATATAACTCTACTACTTCGCAGATTTTCAGCTATCACAGGGGTTTTTGGAAAGTAACCCCTGCGATAGGTGAGGGATTACTGTACAGCCATATGAAAAGGTCATCATTTTGCCTGTAAGTTAAAGGGGAAAGAGTTATAACTGCCTATTATATTAAATGATCTGCTGGATGATTACTACATGCTGTAGATGTTACAATGCAGGTCCTGTGCCAGTGTCTATGCTACCTCCAGCGGTCCCGCCTCGTGCAATGCCAAAAGATGTAAGTCTGTGTTCTGCTGTTGTTTAAAATCACGGATGGTCTGGATGACAATTCTCACTTGTTGTTCTTTTAATGTTTGCATTCATATGTGCGTGCACATTTGTAGCCATATCTATACACACCTTGAGAAACTGTTTATTTCTAGGCATACAAAAGATTCTGTTTTCAGAAAATGGTCTGCTTATATAGAAACATAACACATGTGACACAAAACTGACCATTTTCTGTGCAGGCTCATATCACCATCAAGGCTGGGGAACCTAGCGTCAGCATAGAGGTAAAAGTATTTCGTCTAATGTGGTGCTTCCAGAGAACCACTGATACTATCGTGCATATTTTAACCTGTTTGCTGTAGAAAGCAGCTGTGCATCGCTTATTAGACGTGATGTGTGTGATGCAGGGAAATCTAATATTGTAATAGTAGCTGTTCATTTGGTTTTTTAAAAATTTTGAAATGATTTCAAAATAAAACACATTTTTCAGTTTGTATGATCCTTATGATCTCATGTAGGTCTAAATTACACTAGATTTGCATTATTTTTTTATTGTTGTAAAGATGAATCCTGTTTTATCTAAATTCGTTTAGTGGTTCATTTGGTCGTTTTGTTAATAATACATCACTTTTCCTGCTCAGGAAATGTTAATGTAGATATTTACGTGTTTGTGGGCGTTGTTTCAATTAAGATGGTGGAGATGCATATCTTGCAGTGACGTTGAACAATACAAGTCATGCTTGCATTCTGTGTCTCCCAGTCTTATTAATAGCTTGTGCTCCATTCTCACTTTATCTTTTAAAAGATTTTGATTGGTTAAGAGTGAACAAAAGTAATAGTGGTAGTTAGGGATAGCAGGGATGAAACATGCTGCACAAGCAGGGCTGATTTTTCTGATGGTTAACATCATGCCTCACTGTCTTTCGAGCATTAGGCTATCTTTATTTTTTTAATCTATTTTAATACTTTCTTAAATCAGTTTTAAGTAATAGAAACTTTTCATGATATTGTATGATCAGAACACTGTGTCAAATAAAAGAGTTTAAAAACAGTAATTTTCAGTTATATGTAATAACTGGTAATAAATAACAGGTGATAATTAAACTAATTTTAATCATTCTTATGTAACATTTGTAACCTTAGCTACAATTTTTATTCTTGTATACATTTCCTTTTCTTGGTAATAGTGGAATTTTGAAAGTGAACTTTTTATTTAATGTCCCTTTGCCATTTCAGGTTGTTTACTCATAATTTGTTAACTTTTGTTGTAGCATGTCTGAAATACTTCATATCTAGCTTATTTCCAAGTAAATGATTTATTGCACAAATATTTCAGTATAAAAACATTGCTAAACGGCAAGTTCAGCCTGTTGTGGGAAAGCATCGGCGCAGTGTCTCCTTAGGTTTTCTGAAAGTGGTGAGAGACCTAACAGTCGCTCTGGGAAAGGGCCTTGCATTCTCTAGGAGGATTAATTGAAAATCACTGACTGCTTGTAAAAACCATAAACAGTTTCTAATGGTGCGTTTCATATGTAGTTCGGTGTAGTTGGGATTCACTACCTGCTTGTAAACAGCAAGATCAACACATCTGTTTTGCTTCTTTCTGTTTTCCAGTCATGCATATAAAACATATTATTGTTGAGCTCATTTTTGTTTTTTGTAATGCTTTTGTAATATATTTCTTCTAGCGTAGTTCAGTATTCACAAAACTCCAATTATAAAGTCATTATCATTGCTTTATCCCTTTCCTCTACTACTATTAATGACTGATGTCCTGCATGCTGAGGTAAGATTTTTGTTGCAGTGAACTTGTACATTTTTAGGCACTAGTTTGAATGTAAATGAGATCAGATAACCTTCTGTTAAAGGCTGGGTGTCTTTTTTTTTTCTTAAGTGAAATGTAGCTCCATACCACGTAAAGTTTTCACACCAGTGATTATTTGGATGATGACTGAAACAGAGTTTCAGTGATGTTTTGTATTAGTGTGTTTTGCATGAATATGTTGCATGGCTTTTTTTTGCATCATTTTTTTTTCCCTTTTTTCTGCCAGATCCATTTGTTCATGAACATTTTAAAAGGTCTTGAGATAAAAGTGTTTTTAAGCATATGTGTGATGGGATTCTTGTTAGGGTCATTTGCTATATACCTGGAAGAAAGCTTGGTTTTTTAGAAGGAAAGGAAATAAAATCAAATTTAATGTTAATGTGATGTTTCCATCTTGTTTGATATGTGTGAACAAACAGGAACTTGGCCTTGAGTTCTTGATAAAATACAACATTCTAGTATGTGTTAGCTATAAGTATTCTTTTGTCGTCAAACTCCTTCAGCATGAATCTTAGAGAGAACTGCAGTGATCTTATAGAAGAAGAACACAAAAATAGATTTTTTAAGTTACAGAGAATAGCTTTTATAAGTAATTTTAAGATCTCCTGAGGTAACTCAATGAATTTATTTTTCAGACCTCTGTGTCCACACTGGAAATGTCAGCAGGTATGTTGCATAGGTTACAAAACAGCAAATTTCATAAAGCTGGTATACAGAAAGTAAAGATTCTGCTTTTTTTCATTTCCTCAAATTAGATGGGAGGGAAAAATCTGTGTGTGGATATGTTGTAGAGAAGTGTTTTAAAAAAGTGTTAAGTGTAGACTTTTGTTAGATTTATGTTTGGGTGTGGTGTAATTAATATTTGTGGAGTATTCCTGTTTGAGATTAAAAAAAGAACTATTGTTGGGGTCAGAAATGATTGTCTTTCTTTCTTACTTTTCTGACGTGTCATTATATTTCTGTTTTATTTTCTTCCATTGGGGACTCTTATGCAATAGAAGGAACTGTTGGTGCAGGAGTTTCCCAAGAAAAGGTTAGTATTTTCTAGTCATGAGCAATATCTCCTCACTGCTTTTATTTCATCCTTTTGAGACACACAACTTCATCAGAATTTTTCATTGTAAAACAGTAGAAATTGTGTGCATGGGTGTGTGTGTGTCTGTGTGAGGGCTGGGTTTCTGAACTGGATGGGTGGTCAGGTTGTTATTAGTCAGACTGGTCAGGGAGGCCATAATTTATTGCTTCCCTCAGCTTCCATAGGTGACCATGGGCCATCCATTAGAGACCAGGGAAAGATAGAAAATGTATCAGTTTTTTATTATTAGTGCCAGGTTGGTCAGTTCTATGTCTTCCCATTCACCAATGTGAGAGCAGCCTGGATGACAAAAGTGGAGATTTCAGGTTTTAGACAGACTGGTGACTAAAACAATGAAGATGCTCATTTAGGCACCACCTTCATTTCATTTCAATTTTATTTTGTTTTCGTTCTCTTGTTTACATGTTTGTTTGTTTGTTTGTTTGTTTTTTTGGTTTTGTCTGAACAATGAATATCTGCAATGCATGTAGTTATGTTGATCCTGTGCTATGTGCACTTATCCTTTTGTTCACTATTAATATTGCATTATTTAATGTAGATAATGACAGTTGACTTGTAACTATTCTACTATACTTTGAAAAAAATCTACTTCACAATCACAATTCAATGCTAAGGTCCCAGAAAGGTCATCTCACTCTCATGGCTCTCAGCTGCCCTCTGTATGTCATTGGTGTGTGCATGCATATGTGTTCTTGAAAAGCCAGACTTCCACCATCCAGCAGGAAAGAATGGCTTCACTTTGGGGAGGGAGGTGAAGGTAGATATATAAGCAAATAGAAAAGCATGACTACTAGGGTAGCCAGTCGTTGTGTGTGCTCCTTACCTCCCTTCACAAGAGGTCAAACCATTCTTTCCTATCTAAAGGTAGTTCGGCGAGTTCATGGGCTAATGGCCACTGATTGTGATAGACTTTAATTTTGGTCACACCAGGAGGCTGGGGGCAGTGGAGAAGATATGATTGAAAGTATCAAGGACAGGCTGACACAGTCAACTTTGTCACAAAGGTATGCCTGTACAAAATATTTGTGTCTTTTGGCTGTACATTAGTTGCATATGAGTATACATATACACACACATTTTGGAAGCATGTCAGATACCTCTCTTTTTTTTTTCATGTGGAAAATTTTTTTTTTGTTTGAACTCTCTTGGCATATTATTTCTATGAATTTGTGAAATCCTTTGCATGGTAGATCACAGTAAAATTTTGTTGTTTGTAGTGCAGACTGCTGATTAACAATTAAATCTGTTTCTGTGCAGGCAAATGAGTCGGGACAAAAGAGATATAGGTATGGCAATAAGAACACACAAAGAGCGTAATGCAATGTTGACACGCCTGAACAGTGAGCTAAACCAGGAACTGCAAGAGGTGATGGAGCAGCGCATTGCCCTGGAGATTCAGCTCGAACATCTGCGGCCATTCTCAAGCTAGTCCAGCGTCTGTCTTCAGGAGATCACATAAAAGATCTGAAATGCATATTTTCAAGGCCTATTTTCCCTCTTTTTATTTATTTCTTTTTAAAGAGATTTCGTGAGGAAAGAGCATTAAGAAATATTTATTTTTTTGTCCCTTTTTTTAATTTTGTTTTTATTTCAACAGGTGAGGGCTTGGCTTGGTAAATTAGTGTGCAACGTTTGAATGAATGTGGTACTGTTGATTGTAGCCTTCCTGTTTTGCTGGCTGTGCAGAAGTTTGGTGAAGGACTGAATAATCATTAGCAGCATGTTGTGGTGTATAGCATTTTTAGCAGGGGAGCATTTCTAATTATTTTTTTTATTATATTTGCTTATAACTAAAACTTTTTTTTCAGAAAGATTTTTCAACATTCAAAAGGAATTTGGCTTTTCCACTCATTTTACATTATTAAAAAAATTCACCTTCTGTGTTAAAAAAAACATCTAGTTCATTCAGAGGAAAACATTTCTCTCAAAAGCAAGCATTTATTATTGAAATAGTGTTTATGATATATATATATATATATGATATATCTTATCTCCATACACACAATTTTATATGAAAAAGCAGAAGCCCATGAAAAGTAGTTTTAGCTTGTTCCATGTGTTCTTTATTGGAAGAAACTATTGTTTACGGCAGTTTCATGCCTTGGTTCTGAAAGCTGTTTAAAGAAAAAGGCTTGAGAAGAGAAAGCAGAGTAGGAGAAACCATTTGGCAGTTTATTTTTTTAGTAAATAGTGATAAAATGAAAGTAAAGAAAAGCATTTAATTTATTTATTGAACAGTCATCAGGCAGTTTTGTGAATTTTTTTTTTGTTGGTAGATGTCTTGAAAACATATTCTAATCTAATGGTTGAGGGGTACAGGCTTATTTTCAACTATGTGTAATATTATAAGGAAAAACTGCATATGACGAAGATGGCAAACAGTATTCATAGAATTTCAGTTTTCTCCATAACAGAGATTTTCTAATTAGTTGTAGTAGTTACTTTGCTTCCGTTTAAAAGGCATTGATTTTTATAAAACCCAATGCCGAAGCAAAAGATTTCGTGCATGAATCACCGTGTGATATGTCACAGTATTGTACAGAAGCTGGTCCCCATAGAGATTATGGAGAGGTGCTGCAGTTACTTTTGTCAGCAGTCAAGTGGATTGCTCTGTGTTTTTGTGTGGTTTTTGTATGTTTTGTTTTGGAAGAGGTTGCTAATTAGATACCAACCTACGAATAGAAGCTTTGTGAAAACTTTACTTGATGACTGAATCCTGAGTTGGGGAATTTTGTTTCCCATTCTAAAGTGTCTGGTGTCAGCTATGTTCCTGCTTATACTTTCAAATGAGAGATTTTTTTCACCCTTTGACTTGTAAAGAGATCCAGAGTTATTTTTACTTTCAGTTCACATCACTGATGACTGGTTTGTGCAAGCACCTTAAACATTAAAAGGGTGTGGATGTTTGTATATATCTAAGTGGAGGTAGATATGGTGGAGTGTGTGCATGTGTGTGGCGTGTTTGAAAATGTTTGAGTGTTCTAGAGTTAGTTGTTGTTTTATGCCAAGTCAGCAACTATGGCTATCTCATGGCAAAAACAATGTACATGACTATTCAAAGGTTGATATAAAGTAATTGTACAAGTCTATAGATTTCTCTTTTCTTATTTTTACAAAATAACAGTTTTTTTAAACACATAAGTTCTATCATATCAGGTGAAAAATCTGAATGGACTTTACATATGCCAATATTGATTTGGAAGAGTGTTTGGCAAAAAGGTCATCAAGAATCTGTGCTGTAAAATAGTTTTGACGAAATGTAGCGAGTTTTGAACAGGAGATGAGCAAATGTTCTATGGTTAGGGGGTCTTTACACCAAGGACAAAGTGGGGGGTTTTCTCCTGCAAGCAAAAATCTGTGAGTGATATATGAGTGACCAGCTTTTAGTCTATTTATAACCACTTTTTCTCGTCGGTTTAGAAATTCTTGTGTTATACAGTCTGCTAGTTTTGGAAAAATAGCGTGAAGTTTGTTGTGCTTCATGGAGTCCCAGTGAAGCTGCCAAAGTTGTGAGATATACAGTTTAACAGAAACGTTCCAATCTGAGGCAAATGTTGTATGGACCACAAGTGGTTGTTGAAGGGCCTTTTTTGAGTGTTCTAGAGCAGAAATTAAGAAAATGCAGTGTGGAAACATGAACAGGTTCTGTAAGGAAATATCAGGAGTAGTTTGCTTCATATGTTTCAGGGTTTTTTTTAAATAATTATAAATGTTCTTCAAGGCTGGAAACTAACCTGGTAATTCAAAATCTTACAATTAAGGCATCATGAGCTGGTAAAAGTGGTGCTAAACCAGCACATCCAAATCCTTTTCAACACATTTTAACAGTTTTTGTCTCATATTCACTACAGTGGTATTTGAGATAAAGTATTTAGGTATGACTAATCAAGACCATTACTGTCTTAGATTTGTGTTTAACTTGCTTAAGTGAAAGATGAACTAGGAGTATTTTAATCTTAGGGTTAAATGGTGCTATGTATGTCAGCTAGGTATGTGTGGGTATGTTTGCACTAGTTGTGAGAAAAGTATAGTAGTCAAAAAAATTATGGGTGGCCATGGCTGGGGTGTTCAAGTGTCGCAATAAATTAGATTCCTAGTCTATGCTAACATCAGGTGTTCAGCCTTGTTGTTCACATGGACAGATTTAAGCATTTACTCTGGTGTGAACATATTATGTCATATGACTGTATGCAAAAGAGGGGAAGAGATTTGTATGCTTCATATTTTTTGTTGCATTTCACAGAAAATATATTATATTCACCACCATATTTCAAAGTTTGTGACGGCACAGTTGAGTTCATCTTACAGTCCTGTTGGTACAGATGCTGGTGTGATTTATTCAGCCAAAAAGTGTTGTGCATTTTCTATTTTTGTTCTCATTGCTTATTTCGGCTTAAACTACCAAATTGTGATGTTTTGGTTTGGGCAATTTTGTGCAGATGTGTACGTGCTTTGTGTTTGTTTTTGTTTAAGAGGGAACTATGAAATAGCCCAGACACTTTTGCTGCAGTGGTGCATAGTGGGATAATGACTGCTCCCTTCCATTTATGTATATTTTCTAAGTTTTGCATTCCTTGATGTTTTTCTAAGTATTTTTGTGTTACTATCTCCTTTATTTCACTCTTTATTTCAGATGGTTGTGTTCCTTTCAAGAAACTGTTGGCTTTGAATGTTTATTTTCAGCTGTTTCCTTTTTATGTTTGTGTGTTTAATTTATAATCACTTTAAGAACTATTTCACACTGTGCAGCTTATGTGTTTTTGGGCATGTGTGAGAGGGGTAGAGCCAGTGGATGGGTCAGGCTGGTATGTGTCGGTGAATATTACATAATGAGACCTTGCTCTTATTAAATTTGGTTTCCAATTTTTATCCTTTCACAATGTGCAAGAACTGAATACAAGATTTTTGCAAAATATACCAGATATTTTATACCATTAGACAATGTACTTTATTTTCTTCAAAGGTGTATTGTGTTTCTACTAGAATGCTTGCACCCTTATAAGTGCATGTATAAGAGTGTACTTCTACCAAAACGTGTGTAATAATTCTAATATGGTCTTAGCTTTGCATGAGCACATTAGATTTAATCTCTCTGAGGTTAATTAAACACCTCATGGAGGACAGACAACATGATTTCCAAACATAGTTTGCATTAAAAAGGGATTTTCAAAAATCATTTGATTATATATATATATCCACAAGAATGTGAGATTTCACTGGTAGAAATATGAGCAGTGACTGTAAAGCAGTGACAGAAAATGATTCCATGAAATCACATTGCATTTAGAGATAATAATATTGGGAACATCGCAAGTGCACCTACACTAACTTTGTTTTTGCTATTTTGTGACAGTAAAATTATTGGATTTAAATACTAAAGATGTCATAAGTTTGCACATTTCACTGCTCAAAGCATTCTTCAGCAGTCAAGTCAGCTTTCCCATCTGTGATTAAGGCATTTTGCAAGTTGCAGAAGTACATCTTTCATTGTAATAGCCATCATGTTTCTCTTGAGTTTCTTGTGTCTTCTAATATGTGTATACTGTCATATATAAATAAATTTTAGAAATAATACAGTCTTGAGCCCTGGTTTAAATTCTTCTCCATCCGTTGTCAGGCTCTGTTAAATATTGGACACAACCACACATATTGTAAACTTGCTGTTGTAGTTTTTTGTGTCTTAAATTAATGAAAACAGTTTTGACAGATGTACCTTGTAGTGTGTAGCATTCTGACACCACCTGCACACTAATGTGGCACACTGTGTTTAAGTGGTGAACATAGTTTTAGAGTATTACTTGAAAGTGTATATATAGTTAACATTTGTTGCCATCATAAGAGGGTTATGTTAAGTTGACATGCTGCTTTAGCTGTATTACATGTTTTAAAAGAAACGCAAGCATTGTAGACCATGTCCGGTACAGTACATTTGAGCCGACAACCATTCTGTACTGCCTTTGGTGGCTAGCTCAAGTTGTCAGATCAAAGGGTTGTCATCGAGAGTGTTAATGAGCTGCCAAGTTAGGTTAAAAACAAAAAATCTCTCCACTAGCAACTAGATGTATTGCGCTTTGCTGCAACATTGCCAAAAGGCAAGGCAGATATGTTTACATGCATGTATCTGCTGCTGTTTAGAGTAAGATACAATTACCATAGCTACATTATATGAGACCTGCTTGTCATTTACAAGCTTATGAAATCGGATCAGCATATCATGTGGAAATAAAATAACAACAGTTCTCAACTCGACATTTTGCCAAGACATTAACAATATGTACAACCTGATGTCTCGATTATATTGAAGTCTTTATAACATTGCCCTTATTGAAGTAACCATCTTCAAAGTTCGTTTCTGATTTGTTTAAAAATACCGTTTTTAGCTTCATAATGGCTGGTTTTCAAAGTATCGATTTTGATGTGCTCTTACTAACATTTAGGCTATTTGCTCAACTGCTTCCCTTCCCCCCCCCCCACCTTTTTTTCATTTTGAGGTATGGCCACAGAAATGTTTGTTCTTTATGATCTGTCTATGGCAGAAAAACTTTTGCAGTTGTGGAATCAGTTGCTTCGTGATAACAAGAAAATGAGAGCAGGCACTTTGTACATCGAAGTCTGCTGCCTGAAGGCACTTTGTACATTGAGGTGTACTGCCTCACAGGCACTGTGGAGCTATTCCATGATAATTATTGTGGACATATACATGTTTGACAATTAGTGAATGAAGAATTCAGTCTTCAGCTGCTGTCTTTTTGTTTTTATAGGTAACAACCAAAATTACTACCAATAGGTCATATGTTTTTATATCTGTATGTTTTCCATGATTATAATACAACATGCAACGGACAACCATTAAATTCACTTGTATAAAGTTTAACAATTGTTTTTAAAAAAAAGTAAAATTGTGAAAGTTAATGCAATTGCTTACTCAAACCATAAATATTTACTTACAGTTGCTTACTTAAATCATAAATATTTACATCCTCAAGTCCAGAAGAGAAACCCTTAGAAGGAACATAAGAGTCTCAAGTCTAACTATAGGCATGCTGGAAGATGCTGCATGTTCTTCCATGGGAGAGAGCTTATGATATCATTTACACAGGGAACACATTGCCCCTAGGGTGGGCTGGTCTTGGCATTACTACCCAGGAAAGCTTGGCCAGAACATAGACTTGAAGGAAAATTGCACACTCACCCACATTATTCCATTGCAAAGCATTTAAGTGACATGAATGGAGTTTGTGAATGAACTTTTTGCTGGCACTTGTCACACAGTTTTGAAGAATGGTTTGTGATTTGATATGTAGTATAAACATGCCAGTACATTGGAGCAGAGGGCCAAGTGTGCATGATTGTCATCTAACATTGCGATACAAAAGTGGAACAAGAAATGGCCACTAATGAAATAAAGTGCTGTTTGGATAATATCCAGCATGCTTTGTGTTTGTAAGTGGCTTTCTGTGTATGGAAAAATGTGAGGGCTTTAGTGCAGCCTGCTCACAGCTGAATTTGAAAAATATGTATATATGATGCAAGATGGGTTCAGATGAGTATGTGCATGCATGCAAAGCTTATGTAAGGACATTTGTAAGTTTACAAACATTTGCAAATGTTACTCATTGTGTTACTGCACAGTATTAGCTGCTGTGACTCTGTCAAAGCATCTTGTAATTTTCGTCCTAACATGGCCTCCAACTGTACATACCAACTCCAGATACTGTGAATAAAATGTTACCTAGATTCACTGTGACTTGCCTTCTCTGCATCCTGTGAAATCTAGGAAGAATGTTTTTGTATTGATGCTGTTTCTTAACTATGTGGCACAGGGGGAAAAAACAAACAAAAATCCACACGGTTTTGTTTGTTCTCGAGAGACGGCATGGTTGTATGCACAGCTCACTCACACTGTGGTAAGGGCTTTTGCAATGAGCCGTTCAGATGGTGATTATCTCCCTTCTCACTGTAGGTATTCATTCGTTTGCTCCCCTTAACCGGCACTAGCAGTTTCCTTCAGCACCTGTTCTTGATAGCCTGGATTTTCTCCTGTATCAGCAATCTCCACGAATTCCACATGCAGCTAACTTTACTAACAAATCTCTCTGTGAGACAGAATCAAAAGCCTGCTTAAAATCAAGGTATACAATAGCAATATCTTTGCCATTATCCAATAAAGCTACATCCTTCAAGACTTCTGACAACTGAGTCACATAACAAGATCTTTTCTTCCTGAAATCATGTTGATACTTCTCTCCTGAAGGTATTTCGAAGGTTTAGGGGTATTTTTTGTTGTTTTAATTTTTAATGCTTACCTTACCTTTCTTAGCAACCTAGCTGCTTTTAATTCTTTCAAGTTTTCATAATTAACTTTGTACATAGATTTTACTTCTTTATATAGTAACCACAATCATGCCCAGATCTGTTATGCAAATACCTTTGACATAACCTCTCTTGTACCATGTTTAATCCAGGCTTATTCATCCATGCTGGTTTTTCTTTTTATTGTGAACTATTATCTGAGGTCTCCACTCCTCCATACCACTTTGCTGCATTCTTTTCATATAGCAATACATTTCATCTACTGACCTGCTGCCCCCGACCAGCATAAGCTTTAGTAATGCCTTTTAGTTTATCATAATTATCTATACTTATACATTACTCCTTTTGTTGATTATCATTTTCAAATAAAGCATATTTGGATCATTAAACCATCATGATCATGTTAAAGTACAAGAATCAGTGAATGACTTTTGAAATTAAAATTATGCTCATTTTCCAATGCCCAATCATCTAGTGAGGGAGCCTGACTTATTCTCCCTGCAGATTTCTCAACCTTTCATACCAAGAAGACATCCTAAAAATTCTTTACAATCTTTTCACTATTTTTACCAAACCACATTTGATCCATTTCAACATACATCAGGGTAGTTAAAATCACCATAAATACAAATCTTTTCAAATAAATTTGTTTAAATTAACGTTTAGATCTAGGTACTCATCATTCCATTATTCTGCTCATGATTTGGGCGACAACACACACAAAACCCTATGCTCTTGCGGTACATATTATATATATACACACTTTCCTATAAGTTAAAATATCACACCTGTGGTTCAGTCTTTTTTCTTGATATACAGAGCAACACATCTTTTGTGATTTTTTTTTTAATGACCAGATCATAATTAAAAATGTGCTACTCTATTTTGCTAAACCAGATCTGTTTTCTTACACGTAATATCAGTCAGTGCAATAAATGTAAGGTTTTAGTTCTTCCATCCTTACTAGAAACTCATCTCTCTTGTTTATGAATCCATTAACACATTGGAGTAAACCACAAGACATTCTTCCTACTTATAATCAATACCTATGTTATCCTCTTTCTCACAACTATATGTACACTATTTACAACAAATTTTCTTCCTGTGTCAACCACTAACCTCCACTCGAGTTGGTAACAGTTTCCCTCATAGGAAGACCCAGATTTCCTTCTTCATTCCTGTGCTCGAATGCCTAAATTTTCCCACTTCTAACGTTAACCTTTGCCTCCTCCCCCTCAATCTTCAATTATTATTACTTCTTCTGTGCAGATGCTTAGTAAAACTATGGGTCATGTTTTGACGACACCTGCTCGACGTTCCATGAAGCGGGTACTCCTGGTGAAGGCACTCCTCTACAAGACGAATGTCTAGAGTACCCCTTTTGGCAGAACTTTGATATGGGGGGGGGGGCGTGACGTCATAGGCCGGTCTATGTCATTTTGTCAGAGGTTTGGGGTTAGGGTTTGGGGTAGAGTTAGGGTTTGGGGTAGGGTTAGGTTTAGATTATTAGGTACATTTGGGCAGTTGAGTGGAGCGAGCAGACGACAAATGCCGCGAGCCATTTCTGTTATGGCCTACCCCATATCAAAGCTGTACCCCCCTTTTTTCACAGAATGGTCAAAATCATGCTATGGTTGGTCAGGGTGGTAGACTGTAAATTAATTATTGTTACCTGGCTGCTGCTCCGCAGTAACAAACGCAGTTCAAGGGACTGAACTGAAAGGAAGGCGGTGGCTGACAACGGAGAAAATCTATTGGCTGCTTGTGACTTGACCTTGACACCTTGCTAAGCTCGTTCAAAGTTCGCAAAATAAAAATGACTCTCAACGCGTTCTCTGCACGTCAGGTTTGCAGAAAACAATATTTTTCATTCTTAAAGTGTGTGTGTGAAAGATAATTAACAGAGATTAATGTGATGTATAGTTTATGTATCGAATGTTTAGATAGAAAGTATGGAAGCGGCTCATACCAACATCTGGCGAGGAAACGTGTGTAGAGGGGGCTAATGGGAAGTCCACAATATTTTGCAGCACAGACTTCTATGTTTTGCAGAGTGAGCACGATGATTGCGTAGCCCACAATAAAGAAAATATCACGTTTGTTGTTGTTTCAGGTTTTCAGGAACGTTAGAGCCGTTCGCCACTTCACGCAAGTGACAGGACTAAATGTGAGAGAAGCAACCGCTCACACGCAATCTGACTCAGCTCATAACTCACTGTATGACAAGAGTGCTAATGGGTGGTTCACAGTTGACTGTCTACACACAAACTTG
Organism: Marisa cornuarietis; assembly: GCA_004794655.1. Lineage (NCBI taxonomy): Eukaryota > Metazoa > Mollusca > Gastropoda > Architaenioglossa > Ampullariidae > Marisa > Marisa cornuarietis. The sequence continues at coordinate 3,038,532 of SMMW01000617.1, read as the reverse complement.
TGCATTACCACATTTGCTGATGACACGTAGCTGCATGCCGCTGTCAAAAAATCTTTACCGCCACACACCAACTAATTCAAGGATTGTTCTTTAGAGCATCACATCAAACCAGTCCCAAGTCCATCTGTATAATCAGCCCTGTAATACCTTACACGAAAATTGCCACTTGATTTTGTGGGAAAGTTTGTGTGTACATTGTTGTAACTGTTTACTTCTTATTTATTATAGTGTTTATTTATTGGCCTTCTAACCTGTCCTCTTGAAATAATGCTGCTTGCATTACCCATTCTCAAAAAAAAAGTACTGTAGCAATTCTTGTGCTGTACTTATTGCTGGCATTTACTCACAAGCTTTGTTACAGTTTCCTTCATAGCCATTCCTCTCTGAATTGGTGAAACTTGACAGCAGTCTCTTTAGCATTTACTCTTGGATGTGGTGATATATATATATATCTTTTCCCCCATTTATCATGCTTTTAAAAGTATGCCTTTTGGTTTAATATTTCAAGTTGCTTTATTTGAAATTCATTGCCCTTATCCTTTTGTGGCAGTCCGGTAACACAAAAGTTAATGCCTCTCACCAATACAGTGGGGATTGGCTGTCCTGGGTTCAGATCTTATCTCAGGCACACTGTTCTTTCTCTGCATGTGGCATCTAATTCTTTCCTCTTACTGTATCCCTTTGCTCCGTTTCTAAAGTAACTCCTGAAATTTTTACTCCACTATTGTATTAACATTTTGATAACTAAATGAACACACAAACTGTTGAAGAGCACTACAAAACTTGAAAATGTTAAACATTAGATGAGACCTTTTTATTCTTCCAGGATGTAGTCATTGTTAGCGCTGTGCGAACTCCTATTGGGTCTTTCCTTGGCAGCCTAGCTGATGTACCAGCCCCACAACTGGGATCCATTGCTATCAAAGAAGCAGTGAAACGAGCTGGTAAGTGATAAAAATGTGGTACAACATGAAATGTTTATACAGTGACAGGAATGTTGTTGTAATGATCATTCTCATCTTGCATTTAAAAGCAATCGTATAGTTCTCCAATAGACCCTTCATATTTGAAAATCAGTGGGTTTTCAACAACTACTTTATAAAACTTGAAAAATCAAAAATGATATTGTGCAAAGAATTTGTAACATAGATATCGGATAACTGCATTCTTAACAGTAATTTTGGAGCCAAAGAGAATCCCTACAAATGTTAGAATGTGTTGCCTGAGAGCTGCTTATTTTAAAACACTAGTTTCTTGTCTCCCTTTGAGGAAATAAGGTGCCACAAGCAAAGCACTGTGAGACAAATTTTACATAAGGACATAGTACAGAATTTGGCAATAGCCAAATGAGTTGAGATTTGAGAATCATCTTTTATTGCCTATTGGATAAATAAAGTGTTATTTATTTTGGAACCATCCATCTTTAACTAAAGTGTAAATAGTGTATTTTGGGGGGTTGGGGCAAAACTATCATTTTTCTTGAACTAGGTATTGCTGGAGAAGAGGTACAGGAGGTCTACATGGGTAATGTGCTTCAAGCAATGGAGGGGCAGGCTCCCAGTCGCCAAGCAACTCTTCGTGCAGGTAAGAGTCAATTCTTTTTCTTTGCTGTCATAGTTTCATAGTACTTTTATGTACTAAACCTAACCATAGCCATCTTTGAGGAAAAGTGGATGCATGATCCCTAATCTTAATCTGTAACGTTTGAGAAATATTAAAGGTCAGTCAAAAAAAAAAAAAAAAAAAACGAATGCTAAGTTTACTCGCAGTTCTTTGCCAGGATTATGTCGATTCCAGGTCTCCCAGTTACTACACCAACAACCACAGTCAACAAGGTGTGTGCCTCTGGAATGAAAGCTGTCATGCTTGCAGCCCAGAATCTTATGTGTGGGCATCAGGAAGTTATGGTGGCAGGTGGGATGGAGAGCATGTCAAATGTTCCTTACTACATGGCTCGGGGCACAACTCCTTATGGAGGAATCAAGCTTCAGGTATTCAGTCCGTCAATCTGTTTGACTCATGGATAATCTCATTTATTGTGCACAACTTTTTAACGACACATAGGGTTTGTAATTTCTTATTTGGAACTAATTACTTTGAATGTACAAAATAAAGAATGTCTCAAGACTCATGTCATGAACCGGCTCGGTTCAAGGCCAGAACAACATGGCTGAAGTCGGGGTAGCATAATTATAGGGGACAGCGGTCAGTCAAAGGCGGTCAGGAGTTGAATCCATTCTGTCCGATTTTATGTCTTGACAGGCTGCTGTGATGGATGTAATTGATTTTGGTCTTTGGAGAGGTTTGCATTCACGAGCACACATGCACTCAAAACATTTAGCAGTCATTTGACAAGTTAAGCGACAATACCAGTCAATCTGTAATTTACAAGGGACTAGGAGAAGTTGTCTGCCCTGGGGCCCATGGTGGTTCTTGGCAGCCCTGCCTTCCAGGCTTAAGTCAGCCTCAAAGAAAGGACCCCTGGCGCAAGATGTGTTAATCTCGATGTCCAAGAACTGCCACCAAAGTGATATGTTGAGAGCTCCATAAAGTTGTTTTTAACTTAAATTTTCATCCATTCATAGATGTCATACAGCCCAGGTATGCCATTGAACAAACACAGCCATCATCATTCAACAGATCATCAACCAGCCAGAGAGATTCAGGAATAAGGCCACACCCCACTGAGCTTTGACCAAGCCAGCCATGGACTTGAATTGTGGGAAATTTTCAGGTCCTCCAAACAACTCCCACATGACACTTAAGATGCACATTTGTGTACCGAAAATTTTACTCTGCATGAAAACAAAACTGAAGGATTGGATGCAATGTACACTTCAACATATGATGATGTCAAAGTTTTTTTTCTGTTTCAGGATGGTATTGTGTTTGATGGGCTCACTGATGCATATGACCAAATTCACATGGTACTGATTTTTTTTAATCCTGATAGAATCTGTTAAAAGGTTTTCAAAAATATTGTTTTACTTTAAATTTAAAAAAAAAAAACAATAGCAGTTACTGTTTCCAAGCTGTGTTGGTTGTTGGTACATTTTCTTGTGATGAACAAGATAAACTAAATGCTATACAAAACGATGTTTTTACCATATTAGGTGTAGGTGCATAACTGCACCACATTTTCACTCCTGTTCTTGTTGCATGTTAATTTTTACATTTCTTAGGGCAACTGCGCAGAAAATACTGCCAAAAAGTATGGCATCAGCCGAGAAGAACAAGATGTTTTTGCTGTCAGAAGCTATACCTTGAGCCAAAAGGCAGCGAGCAGTGGCGTTTTTGAAAAGGAAATCACACCTGTTGAAATTCCAAAGAAGAAAGGTATGCATAATAGAGTTGTGTCCCTTTACCTAAAAGGTTTGTGGTCTGACTGTGCCTTCTTGTTAGATCTAGATTGTTTTTGGTGTCCATTGCTGATTAGTAGATCTGTATTCTGTGATGATCATCTGTGTGACACATTTATTATTATTATTGATACTTTCTGATTTGGACAAATTTATGGTGCCTTCTAGCCTACAGTGGGCCCTTCATTGTGAAGTTGTGTGCTCACCTTTGGAGTCCACTGTCATCAGCTGCCCAGTCCTTGGCTGTGGCTGTGATTTCTTTCCTTGGATTGTTGGACCTGTTTCTATTATACTGTGGTCTTGTTAAATAGATGCCTTCGATGCATGGTTGCTGTAGTATTATTATGGAAGCAACGCTCACAGTGACTGCTGGTATTATGCTCAAACAAGAGTTGTGTTGACCAAGTGTTTTGTCTGAGAAATGTAGGCCACTGCTTCAAAGATTTTGAGCTGAGCTTCTGCAGAAACATCATACCTTTCAGCTACTTTTAGGAGCAGAACTTTTAACCGACTTGAAAACATCCATGATGATGGCATTCACTTTCTTCCCAACATGACTGGCTACACTGAATGGACACACACTAACTCTTTGCGTTTGACACAAGCTCCCATTATTATTATTATTATTCCATATTTTTAAATTTTTGTAAAGTACTTTCGGCCTGCCTTTGATGGTAGGGAAAAGCACTATATAAATCAATTTTATTATTATTATAATGGTGGGATGATGAGACAGTAAGCTGTTTACACTGGTCTGTACAAAGTCTTTGCTTTCCTTTGTGACAATCTTTGGTAATGTGTGAGGTACTGAATGATGAGATTTGAAAAGTTTCATGCTGTGTAATTCATTCCTTTCAAGTGAAACACTGCCTTAAAATTTACATTCACTGTTTTTCACTTGATAAGGTGAAGTTGTGGTTGTGTCGGAAGATGAGGAATACAAGCGGGTTAACTTTGAAAAATTCAAGACACTCAAGCCAGTATTTCAAAAGGAAGGAGGTAAACATAGCTCACAATTACGTTATATCATGAATGAAAGTAGTGTTCATTGCTTAAATATATTTCACATTTGTATCTTTAAGGCAAGTAGTGTTTATTATTTAAATGCAGCTCAAAATTTATGTAATACTGTTAAAACAAGTATTGTTAAATATAAGACTGATTTAATGATAATCCATTCAACAAAGACTTTTTTAAATACACAAAAAAACCATGAACACATTTAAGTTCATAACAATGTGCATTTGTGTGCTTTTATGTGAATGTTGTGCAATATTGTTTGATTTGGTGCAGGAACAGTAACAGCAGCCAATGCCAGTACTCTGAATGATGGGGGAGCAGCGATGGTACTTATGACAGCCAAAAAAGCTGAAAAACTGGGTGTCAAGCCTTTGGCAAGAATCCTGGGTATGTGTCAAAGGCACATAATGGTAGTAATATTGCAGATCTTTATCTGGTCAGACAGAATAAGCTTTGGGTATTTTAGCATTTTCAGATCTTTCGTGCACTAGCTTCAAATCACGCTCTCTTTATAATAATAATATTTTGGAATGGAATAGATAAAGACATACTAGAAAATTCATAAATATTTCACGTGCATAGTTCACAAGTTGCTATCTATCCAGCTGCAAACTGTCTATACACTGCAGAGCTGCTATTGGTCTGTATATATGCTTTAACGACTGCTTCATAAAAGCTGTTCAGTACATTCATATGATTTGGATGGCTGTACACTCTGAACTTTGTAGTATAGCACAATAAAAAGCCTCTTCAAGAGTATTGATGAAAGAAACATGACAAGTTACTTTATGACAGCTATGTGATATTATGCAACAGTCATAAAATTTTGTCCAAGCCATTATGATTGGTATCAGGTTTTGCTGATGCTGCTATTGCTCCAATCGACTTTCCTACTGCTCCTGCTGAGGCTGTTCCGAAGGTAAAAGAAATGTGCATCAGCTCTTGTTTTCATTCTGTCATAGATGTCTTCCTATGTTTGCTTTATGCAGATTTGTAAGATTTACCATGTATTGCTGTAAAGTTTACCATTTATTCCTCTTAGATTTACCATGTATTGTAGCTTTTGAGGTGTTTTGATTTTACCCATTGTTGCCATTGGCAGTGATGTCCTTTTGAAGACTGTATGAGACCTAGAACTTGTGTGCTCTTAGGTGTTGAAAATGACTGGTGTGAGGAAAGAGGACATCGCTATGTGGGAAATCAATGAAGCTTTCAGTGTTGTGGTCTTGGCCAACATCAAAGTTCTCAACATTGACCCTGCTAAGGTCAATGTCAATGGTGGTGCTGTTAGCATTGGCCATCCCATTGGGTAAACTTTTACTTTTTTTATGCAGGTTAACCGGATAAGGAAAGATGGTACATGAACCCCTTTTTTAAAGGAATTCTCTAATATGTAAACTAGAAAGGTTTTCCATTTTTCTTCTTGAATGAAGGTGTCATTTTATTGCTCATGGAAGGAAAACTGATGGGGATGAAATTAGGAATGAAAGGGGTGTTTGGTAAACATTTAGATCATCATGATTGATCCATCTGGAAAGAGATGTGAGTATGGACTTTGCCTAGGATAGCATATTGGCCGTTTCCTGTACTTTGGCCTTATGAGCTTTTGTAGTAAAAAAAAAAAACTACAGATTTTGTTCAATTACCCTTGCTGTCTCTCATGTGATTCAGTGATGGTTAGTTAACCCATTTATGCTGGAAAATGAAATTTTTTAATTTGTGCATGAAATTTATATATGTGACCTACAGATATTCAAGGAACACAAAATTTGAAGAGAGAAAATATTTTGTTCCAATAATGTTTCTCCACAGAATGTCCGGAGCCCGCATCACAAGTCACATGGTCCACAACCTCCAGCCAGGACAAAAAGGATTGGCCAGCATCTGTAACGGAGGTGGAGGAGCATCTGCCATTCTGATTGAACGCTTATAACCTTTCTCCTGCTGGTGACAATATTCTGTGATTATGCTAATCTGGATGACAAATGTGTGAAGGCTCACAGCTACCTGCTACTGTCAATGGACCATTTACTCTTTTTAGCAGCCAACATCATCCATTATTTCATTTCTTAATAAGACATTGTTTTAATAACCCATCCTTCTGCAAATAAAACTGTGGAAGGAGATATGTAGATAAATGAGATCAATATGATAATTTGCTGATGACAGGATTGATGGTAATCTTTTGTGATACACATACTTTGCTTATATTCTATTTAAAGCAGCAACATGGCTGTTCTTGTTATCAGCTCTTATAAAACTGAATGGATTATATATCATGTTACATGTTTTTCTTATTGCTGCAACAAATGGTTAAATAGTTTACATATGTAGAACACGGAAAAGTTTAATTTCAAACAAGAAAAATGTATTTGCCATTGTTTCATTTTCAACAAACAACAATGTGAGTGCATACTCATACCATATATAGAACTGGTTTTTCTATCCTTTGCATCGGTAGCATTGTGGTACTACCTCTAACTGAACCCTAGCACACTGCAGTATAAAATATGTGCCCTCCCACTCTTGTAGCAAGATCATCACAGTGTCTTGTACATGCTGCAAAGTGCTGAAAACATTGAACACGTTTCAGGATATGAATCCAGCAGTAGATGGAAAATGCTGTATTCCACAGCTCCCCAGAAATAACAAAATTGATAATTAGTAAGTTTTGGCAGGAAAACTTTCTAATGTGACATTTCTGAAATTAAAAACAGGCAATTGTGGCAGTAAGCATTTTTTTTCTGTCCCAAACATTTTGCCACCCAACTCTTTCACTGTGACAGCTGCAGAGTACTGAACACAAACACACTACAATAATTGCTCAATGACTGATGCCTGAAGTCTACAGAATCGCAATAGACTTGAGTGAGCTTCAAACAAGATCTCCAAAATTTGAGTGTGATGCCTCTCAGTTATCAAGGTGCATCCTGCACACAACACCATGCATGAAGTCGAAGCCACAGATCTGTCTAACATACCAGTCCAAGCTTTTCCACTGGTTGTAACATTGACAACCTAAGCATATACATATGCACTCCTGGTGTCAGATTTTCTTTGACATTTTGTTTTGCAGGCTTGTAAATTTGAGTATGGAAGGAGGTTATTCACTCAGATTTTGGGAAACCATCTTTTACTGCCCTCAATCCAGTCATTTGAAAAAAAAGTACAGTATGGTAAACCAGCTGAACAGTGTAGGTCCGAATCTTCAACCCTGTCCGATACCCATACATTCTAGCTCATAAAATTGCTCTTACAAAATTAGATTCTTTTGAAAACGTTTGGTAAAGAGATCAGAAAGTAAAACAGGGTGTTGCACAAGACTTTAAGCTGCCATTTTTCATAAGCAAACAGAAAAATTAACATCAATAATAGAACTATTGAGTTAAATCTGCAGGATCCATAACTATTTGAACAAGATCTACAGAATGCAGAAACTAATATTGGTATCTGTTTTTCACAACAGGTGGCTTTTCTCTCACTCACCATATGATTTAACAAAACTAGTACCTTGTCTGAAATGAGACTACAATGATGATTCACTTCTGTTCATTGGGCTCATTGTTATGACTTCCAAAGCTGACATTTAGATCTGTCTTATAACCAAAGAAAAACTTAACTATTTGCTCTTTGACATTAACATATCTTTTTTGTCGTTGCTCATTAATAGAAGGCACTCTAGCGTACAAAATACATGGAACTGCCTATGAGATTTGTTTATTCTACCATTTAAAAAGTTCATTAGTTTTATAAACTGGGTTTTGATAACCTTCACTAATGTTTGACAGCAAATCTAAAATATTTCCTGACACTTTCCCAAGCAAAAGAGAAGAAAAAGTTTGCAGTTTTATATTGAGAATTCAGAATTTTGTAAAATAAAAAAAATAGCATGAATCTCTTTTTGCAAACAGTAAGAAACTGTTCTTCAAACCATCCCCTGAATGTTTGTGGTCTAAAGCAAAAAATCCCAATTTAAGTATCTAAAAACCATCATAATTGTGTGTATCAGAAATCTTTAAAATTTACAGGGAAACTAATTATATAAGCTTTTGGACTTGCTTCACATTATAACAAACAATATTTAATATATCTTCACGTATTCAGGCTCTTAATGTGTGCAGTGGATACCAGTAATGCATGCAAAACTGTCAGGAATTCTGGCCCTCATCTTTGTGAGGACACAACTGTAGGGAGTAAAAGGTTGTTGGTAGAATATGGCACACTACTTTGTCATTTCTTCTTTTTTTTGAAAGTTTCAAAAGAAGCACCTTTAGGTTAAGAATTGCCAATTTTATTTGTTGATAGTGTTAAGGAGCTGTAATAACCTGTAATTTAAAAAAAAACTTGCAGTCTCATTTACATTTGAAAAAATATTAAAGCAGATTATTTTCCATTTTCTGTGAACTTTACAAAGACTGCTATTACAACATCATATAACAACCTGCTTTTTTTTAACCTCTGCCTCAACTAGATTAGATGGTGTTACATTATATTTCCAATGATACTTCATTTAAATTATAATGTTTTTAAACCCTGACATAATGCAGAAGTGAATGGCAGAAAAAAGCTGATTTCAAAACTACTAAGGCACCCCTTGATATTGTGAATTCTCCTGCTTTTGCTCATGACTGCAATGGATTTGTTTATGCCTACATAAACATGGATTATAGTCATCTGTGCACAAGACCACACTTTCATTATTACATGGAAATAGATACATTTGTATGTGATGTGCAGATAGATGCAGACAAACAGCTTTCTTTCCCTCACTAATTCTACAACACTCAGTTACAACTGAGACCATATTTTCAAGCATACAAAGTCTGCACATGTGGTTGGTCCTCAAAACTAAATGTATCTCATCAATATTTCACAGGATTTAGCTATACAGCAGCAGTAAGTACAGTGGAAATACTCTTTCCACAGTCACAGGATGAAGCATATAAATAGTATCAAAATAAATAAGTTATGCATAGACTACTACAAACAATGGTCCAGGCTGCCAGCATAGAGGACGAGTGGCACAGTGTTTTTTTCTTTTTTAAGTGAATACAATATTTACAACAAAAATATGCTCTTGGCATGAAAAGTACCAGGTTCTTTTTGGGATTTCTTTTGTGGCAGAATTAACATCCTGATGGAATTACAGTTCACCATGTCAGAACTACCACTCGTCGAATGAATACGCCAAGAATTTTACTTTGTGTCACATAATGAAAAAAATAAAACAACAAATTGTACAAATGCTATAAATAATTGTGAAAAATGCAAGAGTTCTTGTTTGCTTAAACTTACATGCATGGACCCATATATACATGCTTACCTGTTTATGCATGCACATAAACCTCTCCCCCTCCCCATCCTGTACACATGCACAGTATTTTTTATAAACACAAGTCAGATGCTATTCTGCAAATTGGTTTTGCCTATGTAGTGGAATTTTTTAGGACTGAAGGTTGAAGCATCAGCATTAACTGCCTGCAGTTCAATGCACTGAACAAGAAACAAAAATAAAGGCTTCATACATTTGACCAAAAGATGCATTCAATATTTCTCAAAGAAAAAAAGGGTAGGTGGGGAATGACACACATACTGAGCATTTCAAGAAAGATGATTTGATTTTCACTTGCTCTGTATCAGGAAGATTATTTGTCAAATCAAATGTACTTGCTAGGAATGCAGACTGGCAGGAGCAATTACAATTTAGTAAGCCATACAGGGTTGCATTTCAGTTGCTGACTTACTGGCACTAAAGCATTCCTTTCTCACAGACATCTTGTGACTACACACTCTTGAATACTTGGAAGAAGCATGGTTGTAATGCTTCACACCACTGTTTATACTCAATATACATGGTAATAATGATTCCTCTTGTGTAACCCATAGCTAATCTGGTGATTCAAACAAGTGCACCAGGAACATCTGTGCTGAACATTTCTCATTGTTTCTGCATTCAGACCTATTCATGAGGCACAAGATTTCCTTCACACATCACTGCCATGGACAGGGTCATAGTGGACTGGAACTGTAGGAAAACTGTAGCCTGTCTCCGGCTGACCATACTGCTCGCTGTTGCGAAGTCTCTCTGCAGCTTCCAGGAGCTTTTGCTGGTACCAGCCTTGGATGTGTTTTTGTATGTTTGCAGAAGTGTTAGGGCTCTGACCAGAATTTGCGACAGGCCTCTGAGTGGAAGGTGTACTAGGCCTCAGTGGACACTGATAGTCAGGGTTGTTTCTGCTGCCCTGAGGCTGGAAATCAGCTGAAGAATACAAAGAGTTTCCACTAGGGCGGTAACTGCCCTTGCGATGGCAGTCTGGCAAGTTATCCACTTGGCGTTGGCAATCTGATGGGCTTCCTCCCATGTGCTGGTAGTCAGAATAAGTGCTGCCTGTAGCATGGAGGAATGGGGAACTGGCATTGCTGGGTGTACTGACAGACATGCTGCGGTCAGTGCTGAAGGATGAGGAAGGTGTGCCAGACTCTGCACTGTGCCCAGTGCTGCCATAACCAGCACCTTGAGAGGCGAGCACCCGGCTACTGTAACCAGAATCTTGATTGCTGCTGCAAGTGGAATCCTCTTTGCTGCCACCTTTGTACACAGGGCTGTAGGAGAAATTGTCATGCTTCAGACAGCCACTGGATGCAGGGAAATGCTGTGGCTGCCCAGATGTCACAGTCGACTGGTCCTTGTGATCTCTAGCTAAAAGATTGCTCTCCGACTTGGTGGGCTGCAGCTGGTATGGGCTTGCTGAGTTTTTCCTGGGCAGGTCGTTGTGAAGTGTGTGCATGCTGTGGTAAGGCTGCCTGTCCTTTGCAAGCTGTCCTCCCAACCCAGGTCGTGCTTCTCGGGGGCTCTCTGCTTGGCATGGGCTATGGTCCTGAAAGTTGAGAGAACTGTCCCACTGGCGAAAAGAAGGATCATAGTTTTGATGTGTGGGTGTGTTGGTTTGCCTGTATGTGGAGCTATCCTGTATTTCATTGCTCACTTTAACTGTACTCCAGTTACTGCTTACCTGCTGACTGTTCACATTCCCTGAATATCCATGTATACTGCCACCAACTTTATTTTCTTTTGCATTTCCAACAGTGCTTTGCGAATTTAGATGATCAGAACTTGATGTCATTGGTGGGAGCACTCTGTATCGGGTGGCAGGTAATCGATGAGATGATGGATTGTATGACACATGACTGCTCTGACCAAACACTGATATTGCAATATTAGATTTGGCAGTGAGGTTATTTGCTTTCACTCCAGAGTCTGTTGCATAGCCAGAGTTGCGTTCAAGAGACACAGCCCTATTGTCAGAGTTCACCCTGTACTCTGTGGCTCTTTCACTGGATCCAGGTCGCATACTGTTTTTCTCATGGAAGTCTGGGTTGCGTTCAAGAGACACAGCCCTATTGTCAGAGTTCACCCTGTACTCTGTGGCTCTTTCGGTAGATCCAGGTCGCACACTGTTTTTCTCATGGAAGTCTGGCCGCTCAATATCTCTCTCTTGGTACCCCATGTTCCTGTCGCTGCCTGCTACTCTGTAAAATCCAAAGTTATGTCCCATCATCAAACCACCAGGGTAGTCCTGGTAACCTTTACCAGCTGCAGAGTCTGTGACATACCCAGAACTCTCCCTGTGCACCTCTGGTGAATGAAGAGGCCGAGTACCTCTACTTTCCTCCAACACACGCTCTGCACTTCTGCTGCGGAATCGACCACTTGAAGATGCACCATCTCCTTCCAAAACAGAATCAGTCGACCTTGTGCGTTGTCGGTAATTCTTGTTATCTCCATCTAACTTGTCTTGATGGCTGAAGTTCAAGTTTCCAGCCGTTTCTAACACCGAGGGTGTAGTGCCGTAAACAGGATTACTGTGGCGACTATGTGAGATCATCACAGTGTCTTGTACATGCTGCAAAGTGCTGAAAACATTGAACACGTTTCAGGATATGAATCCAGCAGTAGATGGAAAATGCTGTATTCCACAGCTCCCCAGAAATAACAAAATTGATAAAAACCATCATAATTGTGTGTATCAGAAATCTTTAAAATTTACAGGGAAACTAATTATATAAGCTTTTGGACTTGCTTCACATTATAACAAACAATATTTAATATATCTTCACGTATTCAGGCTCTTAATGTGTGCAGTGGATACCAGTAATGCATGCAAAACTGTCAGGAATTCTGGCCCTCATCTTTGTGAGGACACAACTGTAGGGAGTAAAAGGTTGTTGGTAGAATATGGCACACTACTTTGTCATTTCTTCTTTTTTTTGAAAGTTTCAAAAGAAGCACCTTTAGGTTAAGAATTGCCAATTTTATTTGTTGATAGTGTTAAGGAGCTGTAATAACCTGTAATTTAAAAAAAAACTTGCAGTCTCATTTACATTTGAAAAAATATTAAAGCAGATTATTTTCCATTTTCTGTGAACTTTACAAAGACTGCTATTACAACATCATATAACAACCTGCTTTTTTTTAACCTCTGCCTCAACTAGATTAGATGGTGTTACATTATATTTCCAATGATACTTCATTTAAATTATAATGTTTTTAAACCCTGACATAATGCAGAAGTGAATGGCAGAAAAAAGCTGATTTCAAAACTACTAAGGCACCCCTTGATATTGTGAATTCTCCTGCTTTTGCTCATGACTGCAATGGATTTGTTTATGCCTACATAAACATGGATTATAGTCATCTGTGCACAAGACCACACTTTCATTATTACATGGAAATAGATACATTTGTATGTGATGTGCAGATAGATGCAGACAAACAGCTTTCTTTCCCTCACTAATTCTACAACACTCAGTTACAACTGAGACCATATTTTCAAGCATACAAAGTCTGCACATGTGGTTGGTCCTCAAAACTAAATGTATCTCATCAATATTTCACAGGATTTAGCTATACAGCAGCAGTAAGTACAGTGGAAATACTCTTTCCACAGTCACAGGATGAAGCATATAAATAGTATCAAAATAAATAAGTTATGCATAGACTACTACAAACAATGGTCCAGGCTGCCAGCATAGAGGACGAGTGGCACAGTGTTTTTTTCTTTTTTAAGTGAATACAATATTTACAACAAAAATATGCTCTTGGCATGAAAAGTACCAGGTTCTTTTTGGGATTTCTTTTGTGGCAGAATTAACATCCTGATGGAATTACAGTTCACCATGTCAGAACTACCACTCGTCGAATGAATACGCCAAGAATTTTACTTTGTGTCACATAATGAAAAAAATAAAACAACAAATTGTACAAATGCTATAAATAATTGTGAAAAATGCAAGAGTTCTTGTTTGCTTAAACTTACATGCATGGACCCATATATACATGCTTACCTGTTTATGCATGCACATAAACCTCTCCCCCTCCCCATCCTGTACACATGCACAGTATTTTTTATAAACACAAGTCAGATGCTATTCTGCAAATTGGTTTTGCCTATGTAGTGGAATTTTTTAGGACTGAAGGTTGAAGCATCAGCATTAACTGCCTGCAGTTCAATGCACTGAACAAGAAACAAAAATAAAGGCTTCATACATTTGACCAAAAGATGCATTCAATATTTCTCAAAGAAAAAAAGGGTAGGTGGGGAATGACACACATACTGAGCATTTCAAGAAAGATGATTTGATTTTCACTTGCTCTGTATCAGGAAGATTATTTGTCAAATCAAATGTACTTGCTAGGAATGCAGACTGGCAGGAGCAATTACAATTTAGTAAGCCATACAGGGTTGCATTTCAGTTGCTGACTTACTGGCACTAAAGCATTCCTTTCTCACAGACATCTTGTGACTACACACTCTTGAATACTTGGAAGAAGCATGGTTGTAATGCTTCACACCACTGTTTATACTCAATATACATGGTAATAATGATTCCTCTTGTGTAACCCATAGCTAATCTGGTGATTCAAACAAGTGCACCAGGAACATCTGTGCTGAACATTTCTCATTGTTTCTGCATTCAGACCTATTCATGAGGCACAAGATTTCCTTCACACATCACTGCCATGGACAGGGTCATAGTGGACTGGAACTGTAGGAAAACTGTAGCCTGTCTCCGGCTGACCATACTGCTCGCTGTTGCGAAGTCTCTCTGCAGCTTCCAGGAGCTTTTGCTGGTACCAGCCTTGGATGTGTTTTTGTATGTTTGCAGAAGTGTTAGGGCTCTGACCAGAATTTGCGACAGGCCTCTGAGTGGAAGGTGTACTAGGCCTCAGTGGACACTGATAGTCAGGGTTGTTTCTGCTGCCCTGAGGCTGGAAATCAGCTGAAGAATACAAAGAGTTTCCACTAGGGCGGTAACTGCCCTTGCGATGGCAGTCTGGCAAGTTATCCACTTGGCGTTGGCAATCTGATGGGCTTCCTCCCATGTGCTGGTAGTCAGAATAAGTGCTGCCTGTAGCATGGAGGAATGGGGAACTGGCATTGCTGGGTGTACTGACAGACATGCTGCGGTCAGTGCTGAAGGATGAGGAAGGTGTGCCAGACTCTGCACTGTGCCCAGTGCTGCCATAACCAGCACCTTGAGAGGCGAGCACCCGGCTACTGTAACCAGAATCTTGATTGCTGCTGCAAGTGGAATCCTCTTTGCTGCCACCTTTGTACACAGGGCTGTAGGAGAAATTGTCATGCTTCAGACAGCCACTGGATGCAGGGAAATGCTGTGGCTGCCCAGATGTCACAGTCGACTGGTCCTTGTGATCTCTAGCTAAAAGATTGCTCTCCGACTTGGTGGGCTGCAGCTGGTATGGGCTTGCTGAGTTTTTCCTGGGCAGGTCGTTGTGAAGTGTGTGCATGCTGTGGTAAGGCTGCCTGTCCTTTGCAAGCTGTCCTCCCAACCCAGGTCGTGCTTCTCGGGGGCTCTCTGCTTGGCATGGGCTATGGTCCTGAAAGTTGAGAGAACTGTCCCACTGGCGAAAAGAAGGATCATAGTTTTGATGTGTGGGTGTGTTGGTTTGCCTGTATGTGGAGCTATCCTGTATTTCATTGCTCACTTTAACTGTACTCCAGTTACTGCTTACCTGCTGACTGTTCACATTCCCTGAATATCCATGTATACTGCCACCAACTTTATTTTCTTTTGCATTTCCAACAGTGCTTTGCGAATTTAGATGATCAGAACTTGATGTCATTGGTGGGAGCACTCTGTATCGGGTGGCAGGTAATCGATGAGATGATGGATTGTATGACACATGACTGCTCTGACCAAACACTGATATTGCAATATTAGATTTGGCAGTGAGGTTATTTGCTTTCACTCCAGAGTCTGTTGCATAGCCAGAGTTGCGTTCAAGAGACACAGCCCTATTGTCAGAGTTCACCCTGTACTCTGTGGCTCTTTCACTGGATCCAGGTCGCATACTGTTTTTCTCATGGAAGTCTGGGTTGCGTTCAAGAGACACAGCCCTATTGTCAGAGTTCACCCTGTACTCTGTGGCTCTTTCGGTAGATCCAGGTCGCGCACTGTTTTTCTCATGGAAGTCTGGCCGCTCAATATCTCTCTCTTGGTACCCCATGTTCCTGTCGCTGCCTGCTACTCTGTAAAATCCAAAGTTATGTCCCATCATCAAACCACCAGGGTAGTCCTGGTAACCTTTACCAGCTGCAGAGTCTGTGACATACCCAGAACTCTCCCTGTGCACCTCTGGTGAATGAAGAGGCCGAGTACCTCTACTTTCCTCCAACACACGCTCTGCACTTCTGCTGCGGAATCGACCACTTGAAGATGCACCATCTCCTTCCAAAACAGAATCAGTCGACCTTGTGCGTTGTCGGTAATTCTTGTTATCTCCATCTAACTTGTCTTGATGGCTGAAGTTCAAGTTTCCAGCCGTTTCTAACACCGAGGGTGTAGTGCCGTAAACAGGATTACTGTGGCGACTACTCTGACCAAACAAACTCCCAGCACGACCAGTGGACCCCGCATCTCGAGGCAAGGGGCCCTCTCGTCCACTGGAAGCTCGTACCATTTCATTTGCGTCTAGAGGACCCCTTTCGTCTAAATTTGGCTGGTGATGAGTGGAAGCAGACCGCACATGTTGATGAAGGCCACTGTCTTCTGTCTTGCTGCGAAGAATTCCTCGTCTTGGCTGCGCAGCAGCAGTAGGATGACTAGACTGTATGGCAGCTGCAGCAGTGATGGGAGAAGAACTTGTCTGCGCAATATCTCCATGAGAACGAGCTTGCCATGACTGATTCTGTAAGCGTGATGGGGGCTGATGGTACTGAGCTTTCTGGTGCGATGGGTACAGTTGGGACTGGCGTTTAGGAATGGCACCCTGATCATGAACAGGTGTCTGCCTTCCATTAGCCATTCCACTAGCACCATACGGTGATTGTCCTGTTGGCCGTTCATGAGGCCCCTTATGCACCCCTCCAGTGCTTATAGGGCTCCCCTCAAACTTCTGGGAAGCCCCATCTGGCAGTCGATCATGAGACCTTGTGTGCACTTCTGCTGTGGTTATTGTTACAGTGCCAGAACTGACATGGCGGGGAATATTTTTGCTGCTGCCAGAGATGTTGCCAACCTTCCCTGGCATGTGGTTCTCAGTTTTGCCCAAGTTGTCAGCACTCTGTCCACGTTGTCTCTTTACAGGTAAATCTCTGAGCTTGGAAGGCACACGCCAACCACGGATCTGTTCCATGGCTGCCTTCCTTGACTCATAAAACTGCTTCTTTCTCCCCTTGCCACTGTAATCGGAGCAAGAGAGAGTCTCATCTGAGCGTGATCGAAACAAACGACCACCATCTGGACCAAGGTGAATGTCTGAAAATATGTGCCGAGGAGGGAGAGCAGTATCATCATGGTGATGATCCAGGCAGTGGCCATATGATGCCAGCCTGTCTTCTATCCAGTCGTGAATGTGTCCTTTCATATCCTCACCGTAAGTCTCAACCACGTAATTCATATGGTGTCTCTCTCGCTGGAGTCTATCTTCTAAAGCTCGTCGTTCTGCATCCAGACGTTCACGAGTCAAGTGGTCAAGGGAGTGTGCCTGCTGTGTGGTGCGCTTGTCTAGCTGTTCTATGCGGTCTTGCAGAACCTGCACAGGGTAACAGAAGTGCTGTGGAGAATTAGTCAAAATCAAAATGCAGGATAAAAACAAAACACGGTGGGGGACAAGCTTTACAGTTCTGATATAAAGCAATCCAAAAATAAATGAAGACATGAAGACAGGGCAACGTCACAATATCTCAAGTAAACATGGAGTAGTGCCACATTCCATAAATATTTTATTATACCAGACATTCACCTATTGATAACGCTACATTTTTGTACAATGCTGCGATTTTTTTATGGCCTCTATGAAAAATGTACCAATGTAGACAAAAATCAGTGTCCCACCACCCACAACATAAGAGGAAAATTACTGCTTAAACATATTATATGTAATAATTAGGCATGCAATTTATCCTCAGAAAAAAGCTACACAAAAAATACAGAGAAAAAAACATTGCTGAGATTGGAAGGCAGCCTGGTACTTTAATGTTCTGGCGCATACTTGTAAAGTCTTTAACTTCTGTCATCAGCTGCACAAGCCAGCCTTTTCAAATTAGTGAGTACTAATCTAGCAAATTGTTCACATGCATATTCTTTCCAAAAATTCTGAGAGCAGGATGAAGGCAGAAGAAGCTGCTAAAATGAGGTGAACTAGCATGCCTAAGGAGTAAGTACATACCTGGTGAGTAGCATCAATGTGCTCATAAAGTTCTTCTCGAGTCTGGTGCACAGACCTTTCAAGGTGATGCAGAGCAGGTCCACACTGACAGACTGGTGAGTAACCAATAGGGCCCTGAAAAATCCAAAATCATTTTCAAAGAATCATTTTAAAATAATTATCACCGCTTAACTGATTATAAATTTGAGAATATTGCTCAAAACCAACTAGTTTTTCAAATAATTCTAACAGCGTGAGGTAACAGTCAAAGAAAAATTAACTTCTTTTATTACGTCTAAAGTTTTTATACATATCAGAAACCCTGATAAGCATTAAATATGCAATACATAATTCACAAAATATATAATTCTGTGTTCATTTATATGAAAAAAATTTTCTTACATCAGTTTCACTCGCTTAGCACCTTGTGTATTGTAATGACAGCATTATGCTGTTTTTGGTTTTGTATTGTGTCTTGTGTAAGTCTGAGTCAGCAGCCTGTAAGATTACCACTGTAAGAATTGTAAAATGCCACATTTATACATTTCATAGCAAGCTACCTGTTTGATGTTACCAGCCAAGTCCCGATAATACTGCATACCAGACCTTGGCAAGTACTGGCTAAAAAAACCTGTGACAGGTTTGGAAGTCCCCGACCGCACTTGACTGGGAGGAACTGCCTTCTTCACAGACATGACAGGCGCCTGGCTTTGCTTTTCCTTGTCTTTGTCCTTATCCTGCAATACAGAAGAATATCAATGTTTCTGGTCAAAATGCTAAAATGGCAGTAAGTGCCACAAAGTCATCTTCATGAAGCCAATGAAGCAGTGCAAACAGAAAAGTCAATCAATCAATCAATCCTCTTCGTGCTAGATGCACATAAGGCCTCAACTAGAGCCCGCCACTGATGTGGATCGGCTGAAACTCGCTCCAGGCGACCAAACAGAAAGGTGCATAATGGAAAACAAACGCACTTGCAAGAAACTAAAGTGTATGGTCAAAGTAATCTGAAAATCTACAATAGGGTCTGCATACAGGTGGTTGCACTAGCTTGGTGCTAACAAATATAGCAGACAGCTAAAAATGCTTATCAAATATTAATGACTGAAGTAGAGAAATAGAATATTTTATTGTCACATGCACAAAGACCAACCTTTTTCTTCTTCTTAAAAAATGGAAAAAACCTGCGCTCCTTCTCTTGCTTCTCTGGTTTAAGAGGTGGTTCATCATCAGCACAAACAACGGGACCATCATCATTCTCAATCTCATCCTTGAATACCACACCTGGCGCTTCTCGAATTCGAGGTCCAGTGGAATGTGGCTGAAAAAAAAAATGCAATGGTACATTAAAATGTATGCATGCACTGTACGAATTTATGGACTATTACTTTCATTCATTAAAAAATTAAGTGTTGTTTTCAGTAATATATTATTACTATCATTGGAGATAGGACTAGGTTAAATCAGTCAGATACCAATTTTTATGAATGGTTAAAACCAGAAGAAGTAATTTCCACTAAAAAAATTTATTATCAAGTTTAATAAAGATTAATATCTTTATTTTTTCTCAGAATATAAATGTTAAATATTTATAAAATACAACAGCACAAAATGATAAGGAAATGAGGAAACTTGCTGCCAAGACTTGATAATATTCGCTTACCCTTGACAAGGAAGGGTGATCATGTTTACCTTATTCTTCACAAAGAAGTGACCATAATGTTCACTTCACCCTTGACAAGGATGTGACCATAATGTTTGCCTTACCCTTGACAAAGATGGGGCAATAATGTTAGCCTTACCCTCGAGGAGGATGAGGCAATAATATTAGCCTTACCCTCGACAAGGATGTGATGATGAGAATAATATCAGGATGTTCCTTCCTCCGCGCTACATCTACTGCTGTTTCATTTTGCTGCAAAAACATAATTTTTAAAAACTTTAGTTAGGAATCCTTTCTTCTGCTAAAAATGAAATGTTCCTTTATCACATTTTCTGATAAATGTATAAGCAAAAAAGCAAATCTAGATACCTAGATGCATTAACACTTGCATGAGAATACATGTACATATGTAGCTATGCATGCAGGAAAATAAGCATGCATTTGCATAGACAAATGCATGTTCCAGAACACTCTCTCATATCCACCAGGTACACATCTATGACTGCACACCCAAGGAAGTTATCCTTAGTTGCTGACCTTATTCCTAATACTGACATCCACATGAGATTCAATCAGAATTTTGGCAATCTTTCGCCGTTTCAGAGCTGCTGCAATGTGTAAAGCAGTGTCACCATTCTGCATAAAACAAAACAAAGTTATGCACTTAAGTTCACAAAAAAACCAATGGGAAAAAGATATGCATGGCATCATGCAAAATTCCAATGCTAAAGCAATGTTCTGTTCATGCCAGTTTATCTTTGCTAAGCAAATCCGAAGAAAACTAATGACAGAGGAAAAAAGAAAATAAACCTGATATGGGGTAAAAAGGAAGAATCTAACATAGTAAATAAGGAGCGATTTTCAAGCTACACGTTTTCTATTTTCACCTTGTTCTGAATGTTGAGGTTGCTCTTTGCACTTATCAAGATGCGTGTCACACCAGCATGTCCATATCGAGCTGCTGTGTGCAGAGCCGTGTCCCCGTACTGCCAACAAGACAGGCATTTATACAGTCATCGCTTACCAAAGTAATCAAGGCATGACCCAAATTTGGAGTATTGTGGCAGAGGGGTATGGATTTTTAAGTCATATATTTGGAAATTTTGACACCGATTCTGCATACATCATGCAGAGCAAGAACCATCATAAATCTGATATAAGTTCTATGGAAATATAGGCAACTGGTATTAGGGAGACCTTGGGAATAACACCTACTAATGCACCAACATTGGTTTCTATGAACTTAGATAACAAAGCTTGAAAGTAATGAAATCTTCGAAAACAATTGTGATTGTTTCTGTAAGCTGACCAACATAGAAAAAAGTTAGGTGAGATTATGCTAAAGGGTAATGATTATGCAGCCTATAGCTTTGCTTTAATATTTGCTGCAGTTTTGTGTGACAGACATTGACACAAGTATATAGTTGCTGGTACCAACATTGTTCTGTAGGTCAGGGTTGATGCCTGCATACAACAGTACTCGGGAGCTTTCATTGTGTCCATTTTGGGCTGTGAGATGCAGTGGTGTAAATCCAGTCTATAAAGAAGAAAACATGCACCTTTGTTACAAAAACAGATTACTGGTTGCAAAATAAACTTTATCTGTAAAAAATAATTGGACCTTTGCTACACAGTATACTCTCAAACCATCTGGGCTTTAGATAAAGCCATTATTATGCACCGTTAAATTGGTGTACCTCAGTTTTCACTGTTTCAGCATTTAGACCAATGTTGAAAGCATATAGCATCTTCAGTAAACTGACAAGACACATATACTATCAGATTATTTTGATAGGACTAGACAAATCAAAAGCAAATGTCTTTGCTGTAAGTAATGAATACAAATCAAAATGTTTAAAAAAATATTGTAGATGTCACATGACCAAGAAGAAAAATCACCTTGTTGGTCCTAAAGACATTGGCATTGTACTTGACCAATAGTTCTGCAGTTTTGCTAAATCCTTGCCAGGCTGCTTCATGCAAGGCTGTGTTGCCATGCTGTTTAATTCAGAGAAAATTATATTCAGTAAATCACGCCACGTATTCATGTTAAGCATTTCAAACTGAACAGCTTCACTCTTAAAAGTAAATTTCTACTCTTCTCCAAAATAGTCTTACTTAGTGGGAGGCTGGGTAAAAGGCATGTGAAAGAAGCTCATCCAATCCAAATAGCTTTCAATGTTTTACTAATTCTCAAAATGGGTCTACAAAGCTTTTTAAAATGCACTGTTATCTCCATGCACTGGTTTTTTGCTTTCCAAAAGAAACTGTTGGTAATGTAGCAGTAACTGACATCAAACATCAGGGCTTTCACTCATGCCATCCACAAACCTCATCTGCAAAATCCACAGCACATCCTGCCTCCAGGCACAGCTGCACCACGTCCAGCAAGCCCTGTGAGGCAGCCCTGAAGAGCGCCGTGCATCCCATCTGCCACAATGAGAATGCTACTTTGAAACCAGCAGGTAAACTGCTTGCAGTCTTAACCTTTCACTCAAAAAGTACCTTATACTCTTTATGTTTGCCTTGTTCTTGTATTTGAGAACACAAGTTTAAAAAGTACAGTGAAATGAAACTACAGCACACCAACAACAGAAAAGAAGTCACAGATTTTTAATGTTTCCAGATGAGATACATGCTGTCCAACTGTGCCTTTTTTAAAGTGGTAATGAAGCAACACTATGTTAAGACTTCTTGTTTTCCTCCTCTTCTTGCAAGACCTATGATTGGATTTTCTATAAGGCACTACTAAAGTCTACAAAAAGCATTCTTATTATGAAGAGCTTCCAAAAAAAATATTTCAACTCTTTCATTAAAAGGGGATGGTAAGAACTTTCTTCTTCTTAATTTGCTTATAATTGAAATGGGAGAGCCTGCCATAAAATCTTAAAGATGTTTTATGAATTTCAAAACTTCATGTGATAAAAAAAATCAATGCTGTCTAAATACTTCTACTCTTTTTCATAAAAACAAATTTAAGTGTTCTCCCCATCTCCAGTGATCCAGATCATCTTAATGTCATTACAGGCAGCATAGATTAACAATTTGCCTCTTCCTAGCACCAACTCCAAACACTCTCTGCAAGCAAACTTTCAATTCATGTGAACGTGAGTAAGAAATCTTTCTTTTTTAAATACAATGTAAAAAATCTTAATTAAATATTGGGTACAGTTATGGTGAACACCATGATATTAAACAGCATGTGTCAAATTTCTGCCATGCATGGGTTTCTTGTATTCAGCTGTTGTTGGTCTCGTTTGCCTGGTTTCGCCTGTGTGTCATTTGTAACAACAGCTAGGTTCCTTTTTTCTTCTTATGATTCTTTCAAATGTCTTCTTCATACATATAAGATTATAGTTAGGTGAACATCAGGACAAGCCACCCTGGGAGATTGTTCTCCTACAATATGAGGACCACGTGAAAAAGATCTGAAAAGGTGGGGTAGTAGAGATGATAATAAACAGTAGCGAGTCTTCCATGGTGGAAATGCACCTTCTTCAAGAGACACCCAGCAACTCTTGAAGCCAACTCATGTGGTTATTTGTGCTCAAATCCTGAATCTCCTAGTCAAGCAAAAAGGAGGAAGGAAAAGATGGAGGTCAGATAAGGATGGAAATGATTTTTTAGGGAGAGGGGGGGGGATGATCGCTACTAGGCAATCCATTATTTCTGGTCTGCCCTTTGCACTTGATGATACCCTTACTGAGGATATTCTCAACTCAAACAGTCCTTTGGCTGGTCTTTGGTGGACGAAGTACGTGGTAGTGGTGAAGGGGGGAACTGAAGGGACGGAGAGGTTGACAGGGTTCTCTTCCTTGACCTTTGCTGCGCGGCGGGCCAGAGGTCGGGTGAGCGAAAGCAACCCTGAGGCAGTGTTGTTGGTCGGTGAAGTACCCTACTGTATGACGCACACTGTCACCCGCCGAGTGGGTGGGGGAAAACGAGGATTGGGTAGGCATTGGGTAGGCCTCTGTACCCTTTTCTGACTCACCCAGTGCGACACCTACGCTGCACGACCTTCCCCACTCTAGCGAATACGAGGGTGTTTGCTGGCAGGTTGCCCAAACGTCCACCCGTACCCAGCACCCTCCGCAGCACACAGACCAATCTTCTCCGACAGTATTGAGGCCCCGTACAGGTCTCGTAAACAGCTGGTAAATCATGGTGTTTGCAGACCGAGTAAGTCACCATTCCCGCCCATCTAAGTGAGAAAGGTTTCCCCCCCCCCCTCGTTTTGCAGATTCGCCAAACCCAAGGTTTAGGACACCTTTCCGTGTCTACTGCAATCACGTACCTGGAAGATTTCCGTGGCTAGCGTACGTGTTTGCTCCCTGAAAGAGGTTCAAGGAGAAGAGACTGTTACTATGGTTGTCATAGTGATTCGTGACCATCAGCATGGATGGACCACCAGAACAAAGCTGTAGTCGGACGTGTAAACACCAACAATTAGAGTTTGGGGGGATTTTATTTCCGTCTGCAAAGACAACAGCTTCGAGCAAGTGAAAATTAAAACGGTGTATAAAAAGTCATGGTCTTGGCCATGTCTTTTCCCCCTCTGCTCGGCTGATCTTGCTCCAGACAATGAAATGGCCTTATGATCACGCTTTGACGCAGTGCGTAGGCTTCCAACTGGCACGCGCGTAAGTGCAGTCGCAATTTTCTCACAATGCCCACCAACTTGTGCGTAAGTGCAGCCGGCTAGCACCTGCGGCGGCCATGACTTACAAAGAAGAAAGCACGCTTATGTATTCATGGTTAGGAAAAATGGATTAGCATCCAGGTGTGCGTAAATGTGTGAAACTGACAGGCCACTGAAGTGTCCGTAGCACGAAGCTGGGGGTGAAAATGAAGGACTGGCGGGCAGCTCATTTTTTTATATTAAAATAAAACCAAAGGACAAAAAAGGTATGAATGTCTGCTATGATAAACGCTATTAACATCCAACAGCAAGAAAACTAATTTTACTGACGTTCATTTCTCGAGGGTAGCAGTCACTAAGGTCCTGCTCTTGTGTCAGCCATTTTACTTTCCAGCTGTCGTTCTGCACTGAACGACAGCCCTCAGCAACAAGCCTTTACCTTTATTCTGTGACATCAAACCCAAAATCCAATCCCTCATCGTTGCCATGGCAACGCTGGAGAAGACTTGTTGCGTTTTCTTGTCCCGAAACTTAAGCAGTGTCGTGCCTTAAACAAGCGTTCGTGACAGCATTATGCAAATCTGAATGGGATGGTGATAGGATAGCTTACGGTATATGACGGAGAATACACTGCGTGCTCTCTCTGTGGACATGACAAGTTAATTGTACTTGGACAGTGAAGAACAGGAGGGGGACCGCTGATAGTCGTCCTTCACCACCCGTGCCGCAGCAGGACCTCGTGTGAATTAAGATGCACAGGTACAGGAGCCCTGACCGCGAGCCGCAGGTGTCAGCTATCGCCTGTATCACGCACCCAGCGGGGATGTGGATCTCTCTAGTGAGTCTAGTCACTGCGCTAAGACATCCAGCCATCGGACCCCTCAACGACCACGCTGAGGGCCCTCATCCCAGCGCGCGCCTGACGCTTGTCTACCCTTCCGGAGGACTCGAGAGCCCTTCTACAGGAACATCAGCAATAATCTCCCCTTCACTCAAGAGCTCAGCCTGTTGTCAAACTCGGTAAAGTGCAAAAGGACAGGTAGAAACACGAGGATACGTGATTCAAGCGAATCTTTTTATAGGTCTTTGATGAAATGCCTTGTTAGTGTCCTGTCTCCTACTGCACGAGAACTTGAAAAGCAGGTGATGATTTTATTTCCTAAACTTTATGTGAGGGATTTCTATGAATTTCTATGAAGTTTCAGAAGCACTTGTGGAAAAAACTGCCCAACTACATAACATATTAAACCACCTCAGGTAAAAATGAACTGTTGCCGTTCAGTTCCTTCAGATTGTTGAAGTTATGAAGACAAGCAGTGTAAGAAAAAAATGTCAACAACAGGGCATTTAAACTTCCGATAAGGAAAGCATTTAATTTTTACCACTAAATATGGTGGGCAGCTGCAGTGTGTAATATGTAGCTGCTCCAGCTGTCGTACATCTTCTACTTTCATATCCTCTCAAGCCTTCGACTAAGTTCTATCCACTTCCACATTTCTGTGTCGTCCGCAACTTCAACAAAGTTGTAGAAACTGTCACTTCTGGGGCCAGTTGCACAACACGTTTTTAAACCTTAAAACTGTTCTAAAGAGGCAAAATCTCTTCTAAGCCATTTTGATTCTTTGCAGAAAAACATACAAAAAATTGTACTGACAGGACGGAAAGTCAGACTTAAACAACTTTATCTTACTTAAAGCAGTTTTAGTTTTAAAAATTCCAAAATTGTGGTGTGCACTTTAAACTAATTATCTAAATAGAGTTAAGGCCTAAAAGTGTTTAAAATTAGAAATGTGTTGTGCAACTGGCCCCTGGACCTCTGGCTAAGTCCTCGATTAGATCACAATGAGGCAGCAGCATCTACTGAGAAGCAATGTACTGTAGCTTCCACACTCGACTTTTATCTGCCGCACGCCCAAAAGATTATCAGCGCGATAATCTCTTGTTCACCACTGACAGGTCAACGATCCCAAAGTTTCCTCAAATTTTGACAGACACTGGAATCAAACTTTAAGATTCAAGTTTATGAGAAGGGATAAGAAGCCAATGAAGCTTTCGCAAAGGTGAATTATAGGGAAGACAGTGTCATGCTTTAAACTGAAAGTAACGCATTAAAAAAAAAATCACACGCAAGATGTCGGCAGTGAAGGTGCAGCAAACAGTCTACCCAGCCAACACAGGTTATCGGCTGTACGTGACGGGGTCGAAGTTCTCGCTCTATATCGTGGCCACGCGAAATTCTCGCAAACTCACACAGAGCAGTGTAAATTACCTTCCCCACTGATTTAGAGTGCAGACCTGAACAGGACAAGCCTTTGTTCTCATCGTTAAATTACCAAGTCCCGCCTACCTGCCTGACTCCACAATGAAAAACGGCAGAGCAAATCAGCCACTGTCACAGCATGAACGCTGATTAATGGGTTATCTTTACTGACCGCCAGTTATTGGGTTGTATTTAGTGAACATAGGCATAGGCATGACAAAATGTATTCATTAAAAAAATATATATTACCATGAAGAATGCAATGAACTGCTTTCCTGTTTCTTTGATAGCTCATGGACTATTGCTAACTACCCAAAAGTAAAGACAAACCCTCCCACAAATACAAACCACACACATGCACAGTGCAGCACTTCGTCACGCGTTCAGACACACACGTGTCGGCTATAGTTAATCTGAGACTGGCTGGCCACAGCTGGCGGTACAGGCACGAAAACCAGTCTTTATTCACAGGCATCGTGCGGACTTGTGGAAATCAGCGCCGTGCAATGTAAATTTGTAGTACATGTACCTCCTGCTGATAAGTTTTGGGGAAAGCGGCTACGTAGCCTATCGTACGATGTTGAGAGGGGTCGGTCCGTGGGTGTGAGAAATCGAGGACATACTATGGCTGGAATCTCCCTTGGAAGAGAAACCCACAGATGCTGACACGTTAAATGTGCATTTACAGGAGCCTGAACTCGCCTTTCCTGATTTCTGATTGGTGGAGAAGAGTGCACTTATGGTTCGTACATAGGAATTGCAACTGATGCCTGTTGCTACTGTTTTACAGCAGTTTCTACTTACGAACACATCTTAAATACCGCGAAACTACAAACATACGTCAGTTTGGTCATGTTCTTTGAGGATAAAGAATACAAGGCAAGCTCACTCTCCGCTTATTAAAGACCAACCTGAATGGTTTAAGTTTTTTTGCAGATATCGGTAGATACAGGCGATATAAACATAACCTGTAAATTTCAGCCTCCAAAACCCATCCGTTAATTAATTATCCGCTAGCAAAGTACGCAATTTGCACATGCGATCAACGAGCGCCGTTAACAGTGTACTACGTCACACTAGTGCACCATTCACAACATTGACAGCCGTCAACACCAAACAGAGAGAGAGAGAGTGAGCGACAGTTGGGATTATTCGGACGTTAAAGTCTGCTTTTCTCGTGCTAAAGTAACAGTTTTTCAAAACCACGAGAAATACAGACTTTCAGCGTCCGAATAACCCGAGGTGTCGCTCATTTTCTCTCTCTGTTTGGTGTTGACTGCTGCCATAGTTGTCAATGATGCACTAGTGTGACGTAGTACACTGTTAGCGACGCTTGTTGATCGTAAGTGCGAATCGTAGCGAATAATTAACCGATATAGGCAAACATCGCAAACCATTCAGGCTGATCTTGAAAACGTGAACAAGTCTCACAAGCCGTAGGTCACCAATGGCATGCGCATGCGTGCGTGTGATGGGGAAAAAGCTGCCAAGAAGAGGCGGGAATTGGTGTTTTACCCCGAGCCAGCAATTCAGGTTATATCACGGCAAAGCAGCCAGCCCTGTAAACAGATGTCAAATGTAGCGAAAAAACAGCGTGCCCGAGACGAGAGCTGAACCCATGACTGCCAATTCTCAACATATTGGTGATAGGCGCTAACCGTTGCGCCACCGGACCGCCTGGAGCTGCCAAGAAAGCCGACATTTCTGCAGGACGGAAGTAAACATAGCAAAAACTATAAATAACAATGACATTAATAGCCCCTGACTTACCGAGTCCTGACTGTCCAGGTCGCATCCTTTCTCAATGAGAAACTTACACGTCTCGGCGTACCCATTGAGAGCTGCAAAATGCAGGGCTGTTCGTCCTTCCTGCACAAGAAAGTAAAGCACGAAGTATTACTATCTCTACAAACGTGATAATATTGTTTATTGTCTTCTACCATACCCCAAACCACCCGAACATTTAAGACTAATTGTTTCCTTTGCATTCCCTCGTCAATTTAGCTACGTTAGTGGTGAATGAATGAATGAATGGAGCTGATGGTAGTGAAGAAATATATTCACGACGAAAACAACACATTAATGGTAAACAACAGTGACTGAATGCAAGTGAGCACGGACTCATCACGCACTAAACACATACATTAGCTTTTCACGGCTCAAAAGAAATATAAAAGCACCAAACAGTAATCTATTTTTAAACCAGAATGACTTGGAAATTGTTACTTCAATGGTGAATTCAAAATAAAGAAAGACGACGGCTCCTAAATCACAACACCTTTTGGGGAATTTTTAGTTCAAATGAGTGTAAATAAAATCTGTTCATTCAGAGTGAGCAGTGTGTTGATGTGATAATAAAGCTGTCTAGTTTCTCTTTCTACGGACCATCTCTTTGCTCTGTCTAAAAACCTTTTGCGCAGTCACAAACAATAGCTCATTACATATTCAGTGACCTATTACTGAATGGTTTTCTTGTTGCATTTACAATGTCTTTTTTGTTTTTTGTTTTGTTTAAGGTGATATCCGCTTGAAAGGTCCCTCTAAGTGTGCATACCCTTACTGAGGCATGCGCCGAACAATGCGGCTATCAAGATTCGACTCCAAAGAAAAAAAAAATCGAAGTTTGTGTGTGGGTGTGTTAGAGAGAGAGAGCTATCTCTTACGATATCCCCTTCTTTTCCTCCCTTTTGCGGTCGCACTTTGAAGTGAATGCAATAAGTAAAACAACCCCTCTCATTCAATTTCATAAGTTGTTGAATACTAAGTACGACTGAAACTATTACTTGCAAGCTTTCATAAGTCGCATATCCTGGAATGCTGTTGATAGAACGATCGCTCCCCAGTAGCTCACAGAGAAATTTACAATGTTACTATCATATAATTTAGATCAGTTAATACACACAGACCAAAGGATACTCAAGAGAACAATTGTCTAGAAAGCCGGCAGGGGTTCTCGCCCCCCAGTCGTTTAAAAAATCCCGGCTTTCCCACTGACCTGTAAATAAAACCCCGAGACAAAAGCAGTCTGTCCGTCTTTGAAGTCGGAAAAAAGAACAAGCTGTTTGATGCACAAAAATGCAGCAGTGGAAACAAAACACAACAACTGTGTGAAAGACTGGCCGTCAAGAGAGATCAAAAGTGGCCCAGTCACACAGTATCTGACATCATGTCTCCCCGGGTCATGAGAGGATTACGGCAAGTTTTAAAACCCCCCAGGGTTCCAGACAGATTTGTGAAGTGAAAAAAAAAAACTTGCAAGAGCGTGTCACGTGTGCAGTGCTAAAATTTGATGAACAGCTTAGAGTGTAAAATGCTGCATCGCAAGCGACTGACGATGGTGTAAAACTTTATTTCCCAAGATGGCATCGTGGACGATCACAAAGGGAAAATAGCTCCATTTTTTATACGCCTGCCTCAACCCAGTTGAAATGAGCGGAACTTGAAAGGTACGGATCGGAGACGTTTTGGGCTTTATAATATATTCAGGACATAATCTTTAAAACTCCGACTAAACAAGTGCTTCACTCAACAGGCAGAAATCACTTTTTGCCCTCCGTATGGTCTATATGGTCCGGTAGACAGCTGAAAATGTTCATTATTTTTACAAAAATTCTTGGCGATTTCGTTGTTAAGGTGACTGTGTTTGCTGGTCGTGGTCACGAAGCTGCGTATGCACGTAGTCTGGGATGGATCGACACAAAAGTCTGTAAAACGGTGTGACCCTGAGAAGTAGGAATCTCTTCCCCCACCCCTTGACCTATTCCAACATTTGTGAACAGCACGTGTTTGTCTACAAAGCACTTGGCGCTTCAAGTGCACGAAAAACAGCGAGTTTTTCTTTCTTTTTGTTTGCTTGCTGAAGAAACTGTTCGCCCACACACATTCACAAAATACCGTGAACTGATAGCGACAGACACAGACACGGACAGATATCCAGAAAAAACAGTGGGACGGACAGTAACTAGCACGACTAGTTCATAAAAGAAGCTAGTGAAAAAAATAAAAGCCATTCATGAATAACTGCTCCCCACTCCCGCTTACTGAGTGCGCGTGTTTGCCTGGCTGCTTGTTTGTTTATAAAAGCACATATGTGTGCGCACTCACGCGTGACCGTGCAGATATTTTGTGTTCAAGCAGACCGCTGTAATCTTTAATAAGATGTAAAATATCAAGCGGGAACCCTGTCACAAAGGCATAAAAAGAGGTAACTCTGAAAGCTCAAGTCACGCATGCGCTACCTTTCATGCGGAAAACGGTCTTCCCCGGCACGTTAATAACGGCTGTTCAGAAGTGCGCGTCGGTGTCCTCCGCTATACAAGCCTGTCCCACTTACGACAACAGCGCCAGCAACAAACAAAATAAGTATGCGACAAGACGGCAACGTATAATTGCCAGGTCCTAAGCATACACGCACGCGCACACACTATCTTTTGCGAGGTAATGCGATTTGCTCATGCAAGAGGCTATGTACCTCTCTCTGTCTGCTCTGTACCTCTCTCTCTGTTGACAGGTAATATCATTTTACTTCTGTGGTGTAATTGTACTTCTCCCTGTTAACAGGTAATGTCACTGTACCTCTCTTCGTTAACAGGCTGGGTGACAGTACTTCTCCCTGTTAACAGGCAACGTGATCTCGGTGACAGAAAGGCGAGCCCGCGCAGCCACTCGCCCACAAGGCAGCGTGGAACATACCGTGGAACAGACCTATATCATCACTGATCACATCGTGCAGCCTAGTGATTTTGTTCCACGGAAGATCGAGAGACCTCAGCGACCGTGGCGGCCCAAGTGGCGTGTGCACAAGCAGGGCGGCAGTTTAATCAGCCAGTTCCCACCTGCACCCCCGAAACCTGTCAACATCGTCGCCAAGTGCTGACCACGCCATGTGGTCAACTAAGCCGGCCTTGCCAAGACAACAGTTGCATCTTTACGCTTCTCGGACACAAGCTCTCTCTCTCTCACACACACACAACCCCCACCCCACTGCCTTCTGTATTGGCATGTCACCAACACACTGAGAGCTGGCTGTCCTGGGTTCAGATCTCGTCTCGGGAACGCTATTTTTTCTCTGCAGGTGGCATCTGTTTACAGGGCTGGCTGCTTTGCTGATATAGCCTTAGTTGCTGGGTCGGCGTAAAACACCAATTCGCCCCCTCCTTCCCCCAGAAACTTCTGCAAATGCACGCACATGTTCAACCACCCCACGATTGCAGCGCCGCCATTCAGGCCTGTCTAGTCCTCATACTGACGTCATGCATGCTTCGCTCGGTCTCGCTCTTCATACGAACTAAATGCTTCCATTCGCGTAGGTGCCCTTATCGCGTGAGCTATATTCTGTATTTAGTTAAATCAGAACATGAGAGTTTTTATCAAAACGGATGATTGCCACTCGGTTAATAAACACGCTAAAGTTAGCAGTATATATATATTTATAACCCATGAGACAATCTTCCTCTCGCAAGCACAACAACAAAGCATTTCTCCGCGCGTACACATTTATTTAAGCCTTTAAATAAGGCGAAAGCACGTGCATTAACGAAATAAATAAGTATTCGTAAGCAAGCGAACGGGTTTTTGTTTTCATTTTTCTCATAAAAATAATGAGTAAGCTGGCGATTGTGATAAACAAGGACAAGGACAGTAAGCCCAGAACAACAAACCTTAAGCAAGCTGTCGACTATTAAAATATCGGAAATATGTGAGAGTTAATTGAAGCAGCGTGTTTGTCTCTTCCAAAAGGTATTTCGCTCGAGGACTAAAGGAGCCACCATCCCCCTCCCACACCCGCAGACACACGCAACAATCAACAGCTCAAAACAACCATGACAAGAATAGCATTGCGGACAAACAAAACTCCTTTGTTTCGCCAAAGCTTGCTCCTCATACAACTGACTCTTCGGGGAATCACAAGGCTTTGACGGCAGCACGTGAGTAAATTTGTCCTGCTGAGCCACGGTCCGTCCACAATATTTATTAACAGGGTCATCGATGAAGCACAAACGAAATACCAACTTCTCACCACTCTTCGTGTTGAAACATGCATCAACTTTCTGGCGTGTTAAAGAAACAACCTTCGTTGTCTTGGGTGGAAAAGAGTAATGTTGCAGCATGAGAAAACTTTACAAATATAGATGGAGAGCATCCGACATAACTGTCAACATCGCGCAGCAGACGACATAGCTACTGGCCTCTGTGAGTCCCAATACACCCTCTATTATGGCCGGTAGAGAAAGTGACTGCACGCGCGTGCGTGTGTGTGCGCGCGCGCGTGTGTTGTGTTTTGGAGACTGGGGAGGCAGATAAACGGTGGAAATGTTAACTACTGAACTTAAAATAATGTTCAAAGAATTAAACACCTGTGTGCACTGTGACACCGTTTTACACTCTGAGGAACTGCGGATAAACACGGAGATGACGCCCTTAGCAGAACAAAGCGGAAGCGAATCGGGACAATTTTTTAAGGGTGGAGAATAAGGGAAGTACCCCGAAGACTACCTCTCGGAGAGCGGGTGTCAGGTTACTTGACCTCATCGCACACCAGCAAGCACTGTAAACATCTCTTTCTCATTCATGACAAAAGTCTAGACTACTTCACCAGGTGCGCCACTCCTGGCCTAGGAGGCAAGTGCTCCAGCATTATTTGTTTGCATTTATTTACTACAATACAGCGAGTACAGGAGTAATTTTCAACATCGTACTTCATCAGATTCTTCTTTCTTTTTACATGAACCTGTGTCACGGGGCAGGACATGTCACTTGTACCTGCATCTATTTTCGTGACACAAGTTTAGATGCTATGTAAGGTCAAAGATTTTCACAGCTATGGGAATGCAGCTATAACTATATGCTTCATGAAACCGGAAATACTTGTTCTTGGACATGAACTCCAGGAGGGTCATGATCTGGTAACGTTAAGCAGTCAAATTAAATACTATACCAGCGCAGCTTTGCTATGCTCAGCCTCTATACAGTACTATACCAGCGCAGCTTGTCTATGCTCAGCCTCTATACAGTACTATACCAGCGCAGCTTGTCTATGCTGGACCAAACTACTGGAAGGAACATGTACAAAATGCATTAAAGCCAAGAAAAGTTCACGACTGAGATAGGCATATGAGAACTGCAATTTCTACAAGCAACAGTGAAAACTGCGGCGATTAAGATTTAACACCAGACTGGATTGTAAAATGGTCCTAGATTCAACACTACCCAGTGTATACCCGGAAGTGGCGATAACCTAATAGTAACAACCGCTGTCCACGGGGTATCGCTGTAGCTCAAAAACGAAGAAAAGCGCTAACGAGATCGGGTGTCAGGTATATGTACTTGTTAGTTTTTCGCATCTACTTAACACGAGCCCGTCAAGTTTCAATCAAGGTCCACGCGGACTATAACAGGTCACGCTCCAGGTACCCGATATTCAGAGGCATCAAGAACGATGATCCCAATCTCTCGTCTGTCCTCGCTTTCTGCTTTGATGTGCCAGACCACGGACCAGTGACTACAAAACCTTTTGGTTTTTCGCTCATCAGCGTCCTGTCTGGCAAAGCCCAATGAATGACCTGTGTCATAGTCTAGCCTTCCGTCCCGCTCCCGCCAAGACAGTCAGATTGGTCCTCGTGGGAAACTGGGATAATACTGGCGAGGACACAACAATCAAAATGGCTGATTCCCAGCTTGCAAGGATACATGAGGACATTCGAGTCGCGCCACAATCCCGGCTTTCACGTGGTTGTTACCAACCTGTGTGATCAGCCCGCCGTGAACAGACTACTGCCTCATGCCAACCATTTTGTACAGAGTTGACCTTGTTCTTGCTTTCATTTTATTTCACCTAGGCAGAACTCGGTTATTCACTCTCAAGTCCATCTTATTCCTCCCTGTTCCCCCTCACCAAAAACCCATATTCTTTCGGGACGCCCCCTCTTTTCTGTTGCGTGTACCTTCGCCAAGGACTGCGCGCGCTGCTTGCTAATGATTTGTTCGAGACGAGATCGCCATGAACGCTAAAATGAGTCTTCAAAATGGCAACAAATAAATGATTCAAGGAGACTTCAGATCCAGGAGCACGTGTTGTGATTGGCAGATACCTGGTCAAACAACCTGCTGTGCTGTGCGAATGCCGATTTTGTGGCCAGTTGCCTCAAGTGGAGGGACAAGTTGAGTGCCTCCGTAGCATCTGTAACTGCCAATTACCTGATGTGTTCGTGTGCTGAAAATGTTTGCGACCTCCTGGGTCGAAGTGATTGCCTGATTAGATGACATAGCCTCGGTAACGACAGAAAATTAGAGACCTGAAGGATGCTGAACGCATGCATCAGTGGTAATGTTTTTTTTTATTTTTACTGTCCGAAATATGAATTTCCATACGGTGTCTGTCCCATTGCATGCACCAAGCTTCATTCTGCATCAACCTACATTCTATATACATAAATATATAGACAAAGACCAGTGGCAAGACACTGAACAAGCTCTCCACCACCTTCTGCGATGCAGCAACAGAAACTGGTAAATGAATAATGAAAAACAAGAATAATCAGTCACTTGAAAACACTCAGTGTGTAAAAGTGATGTAGAATACCATGTCAAGCCATTTAGAACAATTT
Source organism: Marisa cornuarietis (assembly GCA_004794655.1). Classification (NCBI taxonomy): domain Eukaryota; kingdom Metazoa; phylum Mollusca; class Gastropoda; order Architaenioglossa; family Ampullariidae; genus Marisa; species Marisa cornuarietis. The sequence continues at coordinate 3,003,313 of SMMW01000617.1, read as the reverse complement.
ATCAATTAGAACACTGAAGTAAGCTGTTGATTATCACTGCAAGGCAATGTTATGGATCACTCTAGTTCTCTGATAAGTCAACGACACACACACACCACGAAAGTAGCAGTACATGATTAAAAAGACTCGGACCGAAGGAGCAGAGTCTCTGCACCCAGGGTGAGGTAGGCAACGAAAGGGAAAGGGAGTTGGTTGAGGGAAGGGTGAGGGTGGTAGTTTGAGAAGATCACGTGACTGTGTGGTGCAACTCCTACCGGGTGCAGCTTGAGAGAAAATCCCAAAACACAATCGCAACAACCTACGCTTAACCTTGTGGAATCCCGAAGAGGTTCATTATGTGCCGATTAAAAGGTGTTCAAAATACCTGGCCAGTTTTTAGCAAAAAAAAAAAAAAAAAAAAAACCTCGACGATCTGCGGTTCACAAAACCATCTAGAACCAGGCGAGCCTTTGACAGTTTATTCGTCTCAGAATTGAAGTGCAGTCCCCCAAGCTTCCCGCTTTAAAAGGACACCTCTCTCAACCATTTCATTATCGGCGCTCAAACCGAGCCTGGTGTGCTCTGTTCTCTGATTTCTAGGCTCAGGTATCGCCCTCGTGCGTTGCTCGACCGTAAACTGCGCACACCTGACGGAGGGGAAGATTTCTGACCCCTTACTCTTTGAGCCAGGATCTCCTCCCCGTCACCAAATTATCTCTTTGGTGAATGGCCGTCGTGCGCTGAGAACATTGATGAACACAATCTAGTTCTCTTTCACACACACACACACACACACACGTACCCTGAGAACATTGATCAACACAATCTAGTTCTCTCTCTCACACACACACACACACACACACGCGCGCGCGATCTCCTAAGACACGGCGAACGCTGCTGAATTTAAATGACTACATTAACATTCGCTGAAATCACACGTTTTCCTCCTTTCTTAAGCGCTAGCTTTAAGGCAGTTTTACTATGAGAGGAGCAGGGGAGTGGTCGCAGTGAACGGACCAGCTCTCAAGTTCAAAAAGTCTGAACGTGAAATGTTGGTGGGTTCCTGGGTGCTTTTCTGTAACACTGTAAAACTCTAAGATGCTAACAGTCCTGTCTTTCTGCTAGTACTACGTACCTGCTTGGCAGCACAATCACTAGCAAATGAATTTTTCCAGTGATTATTTGTAACCCTCCCTACAGCAGTGAGACATACACCCCAACAAAAGTTTAAAAACCTGCTTATTCTGAAACTTCTAGTGCACATGCCAGTCACTCGTGATGCCTCGGTTTTTGCTTTCCTGTAACCTTTTTTATTTATTGTTAATCCAGCGCCTCTACAATGCTAGCGAGTCTCGTGACGCTTGTGCGGGAACTGAAACAGGCATTATGTACACACTTTTAAGCAGTTCATATTCGGCTCTTGCTCAGAGTTAGGGTACGGGTACCTCGATAGGTGAGCCAGTTTATATAAACGTTCTGCAGCAGAGACGGTGTCTGTTGACACTATACTGTTCACTGGCAAGAACCCGTTATCTCTCGACTAATGACAATCAATGACCAGATTACATCAACTCTGACAAAACGTCTTTAACAAACTCTGACAAACGGAATAATAGACATGAAACATCATGCCCAGGATGGCATCACTGCGACATTCAATGAACAGAAACAGCTTCAAGTCTCTCAATCTTTTTTCTCTAACAATCTTTTCAAAACAAAACGTGTGCATCCTTGACTGTCTGCTACCCTGACCAACGCTAGAATCAATGCTGGGGCAGCAAAAGCTCAACATTTCATGAACTGAAAATAATATCCACCAGCTCAGTCTACAAAGTGGGACGGTATCAAACTCTCTTCAATATTTGTATGCGGCCTGTACCAGTGCCTCAGAGGAGAGCCGAGAAGTACAAACCTTTGCTCCCGAAAAGACCCTCAGTTAATGTGACACTCGAGGCAGCGCGAGCTTTTTTGGCAGAACACAAAGCGCGCGGTCAAATCATTCTCGATCAACACTCGCATCCGTCCATTAGTTGGCCGCACGGGTTCCTGTCGCTTTGTTGCAGTCGAGATCTATTTATTTATAAAGCAGAAAATATTTCCCGCAGCTTCTTTGTTCAAGAGGCACCTGTTTACGATATCATCTAGTCGCCGGGTATCTTTCCAGGGAATTCCGTTTTCTCTCCTTTGTCTTCGCTTTCACCCCATAGTGTGATATCACTTCTGGATGGAAACCCGTCCTACCGAAGAAACCAATCAACAAACACCGGACTTAAATAGAACCTTGTAACCGCTGGGTTGTCATGCCTGGAAATAGTTGGTGAGTATATTGAAGATACAACAGTAAGACCGAACAGATAGCTCTTTTACTAAAAAGAAAACGAAAATCCAGTTCTTGAAATTTTTTTTTTAATACGCAGTCGCCAAAATGGCTCTCAAACATAAGCATGACCTCGACAGTTTCGCTTATTTTGACGGGAAATAACATTTTACGGCTTGTCACAGTACGCTTTAAGGTTTAGCATGAAAATGCCATTAGTTTTTTTTGTTTTTTTTTGCTAAATACACCCATTCCTCTCCTCCCTTATACCCAAGACTGCTAATTTCCCATAAAACCTTTCACCGAAGAGTGTAGTGACGACGGTCGTATAGAAAGTCCAAGGCGTATGACTGACTTTGTCAACATTAAAAAAGAGTGAAATAGCAATATCACCACGCAGATTTCAAGGTAAAGTATTCCCATGTACAGCCAGCAGTATGAGGTATGCATATTGGTATGTTATCAGCCTAGCATGCTGGGTCACACTGATCGTAGCATGCCAGGTGATAAAGATAAACCTAATTAATTTCAACACCCCACAGTCATTCCACATTCTAAGTTGACTTGTCTCCTGAAAAGTGTTTTCCAACAATGTTACGTGTCAGACTCTTTAAAAGAAGGAAGTAACTACTCAGTTAAAATCGTACAGTCACGAAATTTTTGAAGCTACGCAGTGTCGAGTGCACCTCCTAATACCCATATGTGGCAGTAATGTGCATGAGGAAAGCCCACTCATTGTAAATACAGATGTCAGCTAGGGCTAATACTGCACAGGTGTGCACACTAAGAGCCCTAATGTCAACGTTACGGAGACACGGGGTGTGTGGTCAACAATGACAAAGGCAAAGTGAGAATAAAGGGTTCAGAGAGGCATACAATCCAAACGCCATTACAACACGAAATTGGCACGAAAACTCACTCGAAAAATTTCAGTAATGATCAAAAAGACGCCTGCTTGTTTTCTGCTGTATCTGCAGACGGAAGCCATCCTAGAAGAAGCAGGGAAAAGCTTACCCGATCTGGTTCAAATCTCGCTCCCGCTTGGTAAAGCTCCTTGACCTTGTCCGTCTGACCCTTGCTCGCGGCTGCACGTAACCGGTCTGCAAGGGATCCCACAAGGATGGTGCCTGGGTAACCAGAATGGCCAGCACTTGTTCCCTGGCCGGAACTGACGTCATACAGTTGAGGCTGAGACGAAGCTGGTCCAGGGCCTGGGTGTCCTGAACTCATGTCTGGAAATACATTAGCAACATTCTTATATCAGCAACGAGCTAACCGTCAAACACCTTAATTTACTTCATCCACAAATGTGATAACATTTTAAAGGTATGATATTTTAATTAAACAGGCTCAAGAGGCGTAACAAAATTTGAAAAAATGTTATAATTTAAGGTAAGTCCAAATCTACACATTAAAAATTAATATGACAAATAATATGCGACTTTGAGGGGGATAAAGAAATGATCGCAACTTTTGCACAGTGATCCCAGAGTATAACACCGACAATTGGCGCAGGTTAAGCAGACTTTTGCTCCAACAAAGACCCAATACACTCAAATCTTCAAAACAAAATGACCAACCATAGACACTGGTAATAGAAATTTTAAATCAAAAACATCTCGTGGAATTCATCCTGGAATCAATGATGGCATCTCGGGAGCAGGAAAAACTTCATCTCTGCTGAAACGATCACTCTATCAGATTTTGCTCTGAGCAAACAAAATATTTTTTAGCCATAACCTGTCAGGCAGTCTTGTCCGCCAAGACGAATAACGGCTCTCTTGTTAACAGTAAAGCAAAACGATATTCTCGAAAACTAATTTATTGCCTACTTTAAATTTAATACACACAAAATGTTGTTGTCATTACCTTATATATTTCCTCTGTTTACTTTCCCATGAGTAATCAATAATTAAACACCGCTGGTTTCTGAGTACTGAGGTAGCGGGTGGCCACCACACACACAGTAAGCAACTGACATACTAGCAGTGACATGGACAGTAGTCCAACAGATACTCAAATCCATGTGGTCATGTGCCTGCTATGTTCCTCTTGTCAGCAAGGACAGGAACCAGCAGCGTCCGTCTCCGCACGAGCAAGTTTTAGGTAAGCACCGATGAAAGGATAGATGTGAAAAAGATGATGTATGGAAGCCTGATAAAGAAAAGGCTGCAGGCATGTCTTTAGTACTTCAGTGGATCTGATCATGTATCTGATATATATATATATATGTAAATACAGACACATGTGGACATGTCTTTAGCACTTTAGTGCATCTGATCATATATCTGATATATATATATATATATACACACACACACGTGGACATGTCTTTGGCACTTCAGTGCATCTGATCATGTATCATATATATGCACACACACACATGCAGACATGTCTTTGGCACTTTAGTGCACCTGATCATGTATCTGATATATATATATACATGCACACGTCTTTGGCACTTCAGTGCATCTGATATATATATACACACCCACACGCAGACATGTCTTGGGCACTTCAGTGCATCTGATATATATATATATACACACACACACGCAGACATGTCTTGGGCACTTCAGTGCATCTGATATATATATATACACACACGCAGACATGTCTTGGGCACTTCAGTGTATCTGGACATGTATATGCATATATGTGTATCTGAGAAATATATATATATATATGAGAGAGGCGGGAGAAAGAGAGAACGAGGCAAAAGATATTTTCAAAGAACTAAAGGAGGGGATAGCCGAGTGGTCAAGAACTGTCGTTCGAACCTTGAGGTGCGTCGTTTCGATACTTATGTCGCTCAACAGTTTCCCTCAGTCAACTTAGCCATCGGGAATGGGGGTATCTCACTCCATAGAACGTTGGGGAAGGTATGGTAGTGCGTGAGGGGAGATACGTACCGCCCTCACATAAAGCTGGCCCCGAGAACAGTGAGGCCTCTACCATCTCACTCCCTAACGACCTAAAAAAAAAAAAGGTTAGGGGACGGCCTTTAACTGTACCTTATGGACTATGATTTATCTACGCCACACAGCCCAGATTTTTCGGTACGATGTGTTTAATAGTCAGTTGCAAGCAGAACTAGGGAGGAAACGTGTCTTCTGTCACACTAGTCGCTCTGATCACTGACTACGAAAGGAGTGGCGGCCTCTTTTTGTGTGAGCGTATCTCTCTACAGATCGTCTTCTCCAGAAACATTTGCTGCAGGCCTGTTCACAAGGTCCAAATCTGATTAAGCTTTGTAAACGGAACTAAATTTTTCTATTGTATACTGTTTTATTCCCTTTCTCTTCACACATACACTCATTTCAGCCTTATCACCAAGGCTTGTTTTTGACGTCCTTGGAAATGACATTTTAGTCCCAAACCCAGGTGATAAATGTGATGTTCAATGACTTTGTATCTCACGTGTTGGAAATCAGTATCTCGTGATGAATTATATCCCTTGATTTAAATATGATTTTCCACTGGCATAAGTCTTTAACATTTCGCGATTGTGGGAGGATTAAACATTCGAAAAATGCTATTCATCGGGAATGCCTTCAAGGGAATTAGGGGTGAGCGAGGAGGAAGTAACCTAGGCCAGCAAGATCTTAATGTGACATTTGATGTCCCCTCTTCTTAAACCCTCGTTTGATTCCTTTCTCTACCTCTCTTGTGCAGCCAAGCGAGACGACTCGTAAAATGTGTCACCAACCATACACAGCAACAGACATCTGCAACCCACAACAACTGGCATGAGTTTAGACCAAACTCACGAGGTTAACGATGTATGGCGAGGGAGGTGCATGCAGCAACCAGAAGAGGATTAGGCCGATGTCAAGCATCGATCGAGACTCTCGCACATTCAACCCACAACATCGAGAACAAAGATAGTATACACTAAGATTGACCACTGAAGCGGGAAAGTGAAGCCGCGCGGACCCGTATGTGACCGCGACCACGCCCCCCTGTTCCGACGATCGGTGTTCACGCTAGGATGCCGGGTGGGTCATGGTGCGCTACGCCGAGTTGTCACAACTCTCGAACTAAAGGTTTTCGATTGTTCTCTTTTCCGAAAGATGAAGAGAGGTGATTAAGTATTTCTTGCTTAAGTATTTCCTTTCTTTAGTAGATTTAACAAGTCGCATTTATTTTTAGCTTTGTCACATATGCTGCTGTTGTGTTGTCATTTCCATAGATGTAAGAAGTGGGTGCAGAGCTGCCGGCGAAGCGATCTGTTGGGCCAGCCGGCATCGTATTTGAATGCGAACTGTGCTCTCTGCTCTGACTATTTTGAATCAAGCCAGTTCATGAACCCCTTGAACAAACACTGCCTGCTGATCTGGTGTGCAGTTCCAACCATCTTTGATGTACCCAATCCACAAGCACCGCTTTCTCTTGACGCTGAACAACATCAGTACTCAGCGCACTCCAGTGATTTCTGATGCCAGGTGTGAGCAAACAGAAAGATGTGAAATCTCCCAGTTTCCTTTTACCAACTCTGCCGAGGAACTAACGATTACTGAGGAGAATATTTTAACTTTCTGGTAACATAGCTAAAAAGGTCCAAAAGAAAGTGTGTCCAGAATGTAAAGAAATCATTACTTGAAAACAAGAAGGAACTGTAAGAGAGACCCTGTTGTCCATTAAGCAGGTACCTCATGCTAACTAAGGGCTAGTAGTCCCAACATCACAGCTGGTAACGCTGGTGGAGGAACTTGAAATTATATTAAGAAAATCTGAACAGCTCCTCCACATGGACCGAGTGAGAGCTCGATTTCTGGAACTTTTTGAACAGACATCGAGTTCGCTCATGTGTCCCTCCAGCAAATGCAAACCAGGCAGTGTTGTAACTCAATTATTTTTAAATATACGGCTGCACTTTGCACTGAAAGAAAACAATAGATATTTCTCTACGGCCTCCACAAGGAAAAATAGAAAAATCTTAAAACTGCAACATCTGTAAATACACGTGTACATGTTTTATATTTTTCCAAAGGCACTGGGTGTAAAAGAGGTTTTAGATATGTAACAACCATGTCTTCGTGTTAAAAAATCTGTCCAATTTGAGTTACTTGCAAAACCTATGCTAATGTGTACTTTAAACGTTTCATTTTATTTTATTTTATTGTTTTTCTTCTCAATTAGAAAAGTTGTGCCTTCAAAATATGTTTTCAAGCTCTATTTCTGAAAAGTATGAAAGCGTGCGCGCCTGTGTGTGTGTGTGTGTGTGTGTGTTGCCAGTACATGATGGTCAGAACCAAGGCGGCACGCCCGTGTGTAGCGATGTTTACTTCACGAAAGGGGGGAGCAGCCGTCCACCCCTTGACCGCCGCTTGGCTTCTACCTTTTATACAAGAGTGGGCTATCTGAGTGTATAGTTGTATACAATCTTTGATCGAGGACCAGCCTTTACAACCCTCCCAGTTCACAAGTTCACGCCGCTCTCTTGCACCCTTCCCGCCGCCCTGCCCTCGTCGCAGACGTATTCTTCGGCTGCTTTTCTCCCTCTTACCGACACTTGCAAAGTATACAAATTAGCTCTCTCCTCGGAGGCAATAGGTCATAACTGAAACGGAGTGCATACTACTTACTTTCACGCAAATTTTTGTGCCCTGAAAGTAATCCCATCTATTTTCACGCTTGAGTCGCGGTAACGGATACACCGTCAATAGCAAAATATGAAATCTCGCGTTTATGTTCACTGCGTTACTGGAAATTATGTAAACTGTCATTTTTTATCGGCGAAGCTGTTTATAGCATTGCTGCCAAGCGTAGCTTTTTTTACGAGACCAAAAAATCTTGCAAATGCCACTCACATTAGCAGAGCCTTTTTTGTATATGTGTGTTAAATGGGACAGTAAACGACAGATGAAATGCTCCATAACCAACGAAGAAGAAAAGAACGTGGAATTTTGGCGCCGGAAGACGACAAACCAGGTTCAACAGAAACAGAAATGGTGTCACCGCTTCGAGGGAGCCATGAACTGCCTGGCGTTTGGTACGGATCATTAGTACAGTCGTTTGAGATTATGTGACAGAAACATCAATGAAATCGCCAGCAGGGTTTATCATAACGATTTTCACAAATATGCAAGGGAGGTGAGGAGAAGTTCTCGTTTTGGTCCTGTGACAGGCTGCATGAAAATGTACCTCTTTTTATACATAAAAGATCTCATATGTCTGATAGGGCGAACAGGTGTTCTAGGCGTTGTTATGTATGAAACATGAAGCGTTCATGAGTCGAATCCTACAACACTCATACCCTGATATGCTTCTGTGGTGTTATTTTATTTTATTCAGGCAGCAATATTCACCAAACTACTGATATTTTTCATTTTGGTCACGAAAGAATGACAAAACTTAAAATTTCAAGTTTCCCTGCAAACAAATGCAGTAGCTATGACACGACGACCATCGTCGCTCGACGATAATTTCCTCGCATTCTCCCAGCGGCCTGCAATGGGAGTGTATCAAGGGGGTCCTGCATATCGAGAATGGCGATGGGACCACAACATGCATGCGCGTGTTCGGGACAGTCACCACACGCTGTTGCCTGAACACGAATGCGGAGGCGAGTTTCATGAAGGCTAGAATTGCATCTGAGGTAGCATAGGGCCCTTAGCCTCATCGAATGCAGTCTATGCTTTACTAGCAATCCTCGCCTCTGCTGAACTCTCCCCCCATCTCTCCAACATCTTTCTCTCCGCAATACAAAGACCACTGCATCCTCCTTAAGAGACGGATTTAAAAGTTGGTCGTCTGCTTGTCTGGTCCGATCTCAAAGTGACGGCGATTTACGGAGCGGCTTTTAGTTGCCGAGCCCCAAGTTCAAAGCCAACCGACAGCCGGAAATCATAGTCTGGGATGGCGAGAGATCGCTTTTTTGTACGCGATGGTTACTTCACGTGATTTTGTTAGCCTGTTAAGCATGCGATCTAATTAAGTTTGTATTAGGTTCGAAGAGACCCAGCGAACGCTTCACGAGGATTGACAAGGAAGGTGCAAGAGTATCACCTAAAATAGGGCTATGTGGCTTGCTGGCGTGTGAACAACGGTACCTCTGTTTTCCGGCCCCCGAGCACACAAACAAAACCTGCCAGCTGTCCCGAGACCGACCTTCAGGGCGGCCACAAATTCGCCCTTTCCCACTGCCGTCTTGTTCCCTAGCCCTCGTAATCCCAAGTAGGGTGTCTTGACACGTCCACCAACGATCGCCTGTTGTCAAGACGCCGCTGCTGATTGGCTTACTGCACAGCTGTCCTTGAGCTTGAGTTCCCTCTTCACATGCTCACAAGAAACCGCCACTCCACATCAGAAATATATCGATTTCCCAAGGCCATTTGTACAAATGAAGACTGGACATGCCGACTACAACTTTATACAAAACATTGCGTGCAAACACCTAGGGGTGATGCATGTTTTGCTGGTTATTACAACGATATGAAGACCTGTCATGATAGTGTAACCCTGGGGTTAATAAAAAGTAAAAAATAAAAGCGTCAGCACATAAAAGATACAGGAAAAGGTGCATGAACGAAACGTTTTACAAAGATCCAAGGATAAAAATGACTTGCCAACTTCAAAGAAACAAATAATTACAAAGAAAAGCATTAAATTGCTGTTAAAAACTTATTGCCGGGATGGGAAGGGGTTTCAAAAGAAAAGAAAGCAAACTAGATGAAAGACAATGTGAGATGGAAAGACAAAAATTATTTTGAAATAAATGTTAGGGTGCAGAGGAACCAGGTCAGCGTTGGTTGGTTGATTTAGTAGGAAAGTGCTTCCGCCTTGAGGTGATTTCCCACATTGAGGGAAAGGGGGAAGTACCTGGAGAAAAACCCCGACGCCCAGCTCTGCAAACAAGTGTCACACAAAGAGTATCCTGAGACGAGATCTGAACTTAGAGCCTCTCATTGCAGTGGTGACAAGCGAGTATTTTAACCACTCCCAGGTGCCAACGGCTCAAAGAGTCATGAAGCTCGCGGGCTGTTGTACAACGTTGCGTCGGGTGACACCTGACAAAGGTTAGAGTTAAATGATAATGATAACAGTAAGTTAACAAAGCACACAGCCACAATAACATGAACTCTACTCTTTTCCCTCTTTTGCGACAATGCATCTTCTAAGCAATCATTACGGGGCCTCAGCGTAAATAACTGTCTGAACTAACCTGCTCTACGCTGTGATGGGTTTTATGGCGCTGTTAAAGACAACGCTGGGCGACTTCTTAAAGGTCTAGTGTGGTGCCATGTTTCACTAGATACTATTTACCCATATCTTGGCGAGTAACACCCTCCCATTCGCGTCATCTGTTTACAGGACTGGCTGCCTTGCCGTGATATAGCCTTAGTTGCTGGCTCAGCATAAACCACCAACCACCCCCCCCACCTTCCATTCTTCACCGTGCACATCGTCAACATCGACATCAGGACTGTGTTTTAATACGTTTACGTTGTCACAGCTTTGGGAAAATTGTAAACGGCAAAATTAAGCTTGTTTTCAAACAAGAGTTCGATCTCTTTCCTTACATGTTTCTATTCAGGTATCTCGGGATATTTACGCGGATTTTAAAAAATATTGTAACTTGTACTGAACTTAAAAACACAATTTGCGTCCCACTGGACCTTTAAGAACGCTAATACCAGAGTAGTCGCAACGTTGGCCAAACGACATCATCAATCAGCCGGTAACGTAAAAAAAAAAAAAAAACCAACAAATTGAACTCCCCTTTCCTGGTGTCTCAAATAGTGTAAATTCCCCGACTCTTTTTTTTTTTAATCAGCTACAAGCATTCCATCCCTCCCTATCCTGATCTTTAAAATCTGTGATTGTCGCACGCATGGAAAATTTCAGTCACAAATAGTGGAGGAGTTTGCAATATCCAGCACTGACCAGTACTGAGTCCACTGTTATAGAACCTTAAAGTAGCTAAGAACCGTCCCTGCAGACTACCATCACTTCCAGAGCATCCAATAATGTACAGCTGTCCAGGAGACTTCTCCGGAACTTTATAAATGGCGGACATCGAAATCACGACAACGCATCCCCACCCGTCAGCCACTTCAACAAACAACCACCTGCAAGTGCTAGGAACGGTGACAGCAAAACCACTGGCGAAGTCCGCGGCCTGTGTAACTACACGCGAGCATCTCACCCGTCTTATACCCGCTCAAAACGGCCATGAAAAGGCGAGAAAGAGCGCGGTTCATTAACATGTAAATGTTTGCCCTAGCTCTTGCCCTCTGCTCGCCCTGCAACCCTCATCCGTCGATGACATTTGCGCCAGCGCGGCCACCGTCTCCGCTGAGACCGCCCTCTCTGCAAACTCTCAGCTCGTGTTTCTGATGTCGGATACCAGACATTCCAAATGACACTTCTTAAGTAATGGAAGGAAGGGGGACAGCTGACTGTGGGCATTAAGGCACTAACTGAAAAGTATTTGCTTTAAAGGCTATCAGCCAGGACGTTTCCACAGGGTTCATGCAAGACTGTCGCAAAGAGTAACACGTGTGCAAGAAATCCTGCCTAACACAAATACCAATCCCGCATGCAGAACCTCCATCACCATCACTATAACAGCAACAGCATAAAGAGTACCACATATAGACTTACAGAATGAAGGCCTCCAATGTCAACATGCATAGGTAAGTCCAATCACATACACTTTTCTTTATTACTAAGCGCCGTCGTCGCTGCATGAAAGCGAACCGGTTTTTTTTTTTTTTTAGTAATCTTAAGATTTTTTTTTCTTAACAAAACAGGCTGGTGACCTTGTTTACAAATTAAGCGCTCTTGTTCAATGCTTTATTTGTGTGTGGGGGGGGGGTAGAGGGGAAAAGAGGCCACAGAAAGGGAGGCGATGCATATAAACCGAAAAGGAGAGGCTATAACTCTTCATTCTGCCACGTGACTATCTCTGTAATCAGCCTGCAGTTTTTCAGAAGATATATATATAAACAGGTGCACCACGCAATGTTCGCACATGCATGGTTTCCAGCTAAATAATTATAGTGACATTTTAATGTAACAATCAACAGCACCGCTCAACACTGACCACAAAACTCGAGAAAGGGGAAAGAATCATTGCGCGTGAAATATCGGCAAAGATCGACGACTCGCTAAAGGAGACTCGTCTGTGTTTGCAAAAACAAGCCACACAGTCGTAACGCTTCGTCTCTCCACTGCGCCATCGCGTCCTCCTAGGTTGGTCTTTGGCTGCGCTCAGTGTCATCCCCCGCCCTCAGGCCAACGCCGGACTTGGCAGGCTGCTCAGTCAGAAGGACAAGGCGCTGACTACTAGTCAGCCCTGTACTTTATCATGTTCAGGTGGCATTCGCTTTTACAAAAGCGTACATCTCGCTAATCCCTTCCTTGAACTTTGTACGTAGGCTCCCCCCCCCCATCTTCAACGGCCCCCTTGCACGCTGCCAGCGTGACACCAATAAATATAAATATCCCGATAGAGGGAGGGAAAAGAGTTTGTGGGTAGAGGAGGGGGAGGGGGCAAAATCCTTATCGTGTGAGGCAAACAGCTTACGAGCAACGCACTTGAAAACACCAATCAGATACTTAAAAAAAGTTAATGTACAAAAGTGGCAGAAGGCAAGGCCGTGCAGACATCGTGCCCGCATGAAATGAGATGAGAATGTGAGATTAGGAAAAGACAGTGAGGGGGGAATGTCAAGTGACGGCGGGATGATCGTTAAACGTCCTGGCCAGCCTGTCAACGGAAGCGAGGCTGTTTGATTGGAATCTCAGCACCCCGAGGTTTTGATTAAGCCGTAAATATGACAAAGTAATAACGCCTATGTACAAAACTAGTCAAACAGCTACATATCTGACACAATGTGCGCAGAAGACACTAACCCTCTTCACCATTGCTGCCAAAGCAAATCGTTCTGGTTCATAAAGTATGCACAAGCATGCGCGATCTTTGTGTGACAAAGAAATACTGAAAAAGAATGCAGCGCATGTATTACGTTCATAATGAACACACAGTGCTTGTCACATGACCAAAGGCGGCACGGCTACAAACTATAACATTGGCAGCGACAGCCTCAACAAAGGGGAACAACTGGGCGTGCAGCTTCAAAACCCGGCGTATGGAGACAGACAAGATTGTGTTTGCTGTTTGTTCTCATAACTCAGTTGAAAACCCACAGATGTTTGTGTATGTCTGTTTGTGCAGGTAAGGGAGAGTGCGAAAATCTCGTGTGTGTGTGTGTGTGTGAGAGAGAGAGAGAGATTGTATGCAAATTCCTCCGTGGGCGCTGGCATACTACTGTGATCTCTTTTCACAGTTCTGTAAGAGACGCCCATGCACACCGGCATATTCTCCTCTTGCATTTCATTAAAATTAAAATTCATTAAAACCGGCCGCCTTTTTATTCTACGCACACATTAAAGTTTATCAAATCCAACCACCCACCCAAGACACAAGCGCACGCGAACATATTTATGTTTTGGCCATTCTGCTCTAGGAAAACCGAGAGTAAATTTATTTAATCTACATTAGTCTACAAAGGACGCGCGTATTTGAAACAGCTTCCCTTTACACTGCTGCATCCAAGTTATTTTAACGGCGGTTAGCCCACACTGTTTCACTCTAGTCTAACATTTCATCTCTTTCCCCCGCCTTCGTCTTCCCTCCCTTCATCTCATGCTGATCATCTTTGTGTTTCGGCCCTTCAAAGTCCGTACTTGTATCTGACAACCACCCCACAAAACCTCTCTGCCGCTGACAGGTGAGGGCGACCCTAGCAGGGAAGGTGTGCATGACTTAGAAGCCAAATATCGATACAAGGTGCCTGTTGTGGCAGTGAGCAGAAATTCTCCATTAGCTCCAGAAACTCCCCGTGTCCAGGTATTTGGAAACGACCAGAGCAAATGACACGTGAAAGTTTCCAAGCAGTAGCCTCCCTCCTGAACCATGACGCCTCCCAGCCCCCTTCTCTCTCTCCACCTCCCTCACTCGCTTTCCCCAAAACACCGATACCTGCGGTCCTCACTCGCCCCGTGCTGTGAAGGTAGCTGAACGACAGCATCTTTCCTTACTGGTCCCGTTTTGTATATTTTAATATTTTTTAACTGCTTTAGAAAAAATACGGATAAACTCAGTGCCCTTTCCCACTGAGCAGTGTGTGTGTGCGTGCGTGCGTGCGCGAACTTTTTTCTCTTGCAGGTGAGAACCGAGGCGGCATCATGCCTTGGTTTCTATTCAAGCCAAGGAACGCGCCTCTTAGCTCTGACTGCGCTTTGTTATACAAACACCTGTACAGCCTACACCTGTCCACGATTATGTGTGCGACCCCTCCGAGTCCTCGCCACGAACAGCGCCACCTCTCTTTGCTGCAGAGCAGCAACCACAAAAGCCTCACTCGGAATCTTTAATGGCACGACGAGGGCGTGATCATTTTTTAGCTCAGCTTTACCTTGCTGAAGATGATCCGAGTCCAACCATGAAAGGTCGGAAGGAAAAATAGTGCACTTTTCGAGCGCTGCACCTTCAGGAATGTGCCCGGACAGTGCAGTATCGCCGTTCAGACAAGTACCACTGTTTATCACGTTGTCTCCTCAATCTTCCCGACAAAAGAATGGCAAGGAAATAGAAACAAGAGAGCTCACAACGGGTCTGGGAACGTATCCACGCGTCCAGACGGTCAACACGAGATATTAATCGCCCTTTGAATGGTACTGCAAGCGGGTACTCCCCAAGCTGCCTTCGCCGGGTACGTCTGAGACTGTCTTCTCCAGCATTGTCCCCTTATTGATCAAGCGTATGCACCATCTAGGCAATGCCCCCCCCCCACCTACTTCCACATAAAATGGCGCAAAAGCAATTTCCGACAAGCAGGAAATTAAAAGATCACATTTAACTGCAACATTTATTTCAAGATAAAACTAGGTTCCCAGATAGCTTGGTCTTAACGACGTGTGGAAAGTAGGAAAGTTCGAACCACAACTACAAGACGGATGTAAAGAAGGTACCCGATTATTATATTTCAAATCTAGAAAGACGTCTCATTTTAAAAAAAAATCCCTATAACATTTCCTTAACGACTATTTTATCTAGGTCTGGTAAATGCTTCGAGAACATTATTGCTTTCTTCTCTTTTGCGGGAGTTTTTCAACACAGCGCAATACTTCTTCATAGAACCAAACCCCGCTTGTCATCTTATTGCAGTAATTCTCAGCTCTACTCAACTCTTGATCAGTATGTGTGACTTTTAGGCAAGTAGTTTAAATTAATGGCCGTGAGTAAACATACGGACTGCTTGCCGTGCGCTCGTCTGCTAACAGCTCTTCGCCGCTTTCCTACCCGGACGCTTGGAAGTTCATGGCGGGTAGGCTGACTCAACTGCCAATCCCTTTTGTTAAAATGCTTACACAGTGTCTTGCTACCAACGGAGGAATTCCGGGTACAACTAAGGCAGGCACAGTAATGTGGATGGCATCATACAAAAGGTTTCACTCCATTTTATTTATGTGCTGCGTCTGTTCTCGGGTGTCGGGTAACGGTCGACGTCAGTGTCATGCAAGTGGTGCGTGTACTTTCAAAACTGTTTTTTTTTTAAACCCAAACAAAAAAATATGACGACCTGCAAATAGTTTCGATACACTGCACTTCGTGTAACTCTGCATTTCCGCTTATACAGGCGGTCTCTGTGTCACATTCCTACGACCTAAGTCAATTTTGCATGTAAATCGAAACTTTGACAAACCTTTCTATGCACATAAAACATGTTAGAAACACTTGAAATACAATAAGATATTTAAAACACAATAATAAGAGCGTAACAAACTAGTACCATGTGAATCACTGTGAACAATCTGCAAATGGGGTTTTCTAGATTAGTAGGTTTCTATAATAATAGGTTATGTGGCAACTCATTGGCAAGTATGGATGTTTGTGCTTAGCTCAGACATTCGTTAACCGTGGACTGCCTGGGACTGTTGTTGTTTGCTAGCGTTTGACGCCGTGCCAGCAACTATGGCTACATCACGACGAGAAAAGGTGAGTGATATATTCAAAAGTTTGCAGGTGACTGACTTAGAGCTACATACTACACTCCCTATCCTGCTCTATTGTTCTCACGACCCTACCTACCTCTCTGCGCACGCGTATGTATGCGAGTGTGTGTGTGAGTGAGAGAGTGAGAGATCCTTATAGCACTGTCCTAACACATACTCCCAGCTCTAACAAATAGAAACTAATACAGACCAAAGCGCTGTCAAGTCTAAGCCACAAAGTTCCTGCATTGTGTCGATTTCATCAATAGACGTTGGCGTGCTTCGATTGCCTATCAGCTCCTGGTGGCTGTTCCTCTCTCCGCCACTTCCACCACCAATCCCCACTTCCTAGCCAACGTAGTAAATAAGGTGAGGGGGTTGGGATTCATGAGTTGCTTCGTTCCCCGCGGCTGCACCTGCTGCGGAATGTGGCAAAGATAGCGATATCTCAAAGCGTCATTTTCACAATGGCCCGCTTGATGTGCGCAGAATTTGTTTTTCAAAAAAGCACCCCGAGTTGTTTTTGTATTACAAATGCAAGGCGGGCGACTCAGTCAAGGGGCAGTGCGACATCATGGTAGTGGCAGTTATCATCAAAGCTCGGTCAGTGACTTGGTCTTATCAACCTGTATCTGACAGAGGAAAGCTGCCCTCTTCGTGACAAATGTTTCACAATATACTCCTTGCCTTTCAACCACCACCACCACCACCACCCCAAAAAAAAATTAAAGGAGAACTCACAAAAGTCCAGCGGTTATTGCTTCACGGTCGACCAAGGCGCCATAGCTTAATAGCTTTTACCAGCCGCCTGCACTAACTAAATCAACTTGCCTACTGGAAGCCATGCTGTTTGGTCCTTTTTGTGTCACTGTTTAACATAAACATGGTGTCGTGACAGCTGGCGTTCTCACATGAAGTGTTGAGGCTGCGATATTAGCTCGGTTGCTAGCGTACACTAATTACTTAGGTACTGTTCGTGAAATGTACTAAAGATAGAGATTTAATGTTTGGCGAGTTTACAGTCAGCACTTGAGGCACACGATAGCTGATTTGTCCCATAAAGTACTTCACTCGTCTTGAGACAATTTTCGCGGTGACGAGTGTCTGCGGGGAGCCGCAAGGCTTCGTCATTCACTTTCACAACCTCGGCACAGACAATCGGCCGCCAGGTTCGCAGCTCATGCGGAGCCATGCCAATGAATGCAGCGGGAAACTCGCGCACACTAGCATGTTCATAAAACGCCAAGAAATATGAAGGAAAATGCTCCCTTTGAGTTTATAGGTCAGATGGTGTGAAGTATGGCTGGGGGTGTAGTTTTCTTGTTCTCTGCTTGAAAGATTTCGGAATAAAATTATACATTGTACCAGCAACAAGAATGCCTCTTCTCTGAATAAGCATGACCATAAGAATACAAACACCTCATAAATAAATAAAAAAATAAATTTGCATATCTTACTTCAAAATACCCAGACATCTGTGGTAGTACTTTTGTCCACCTCTGCTCATAACCACAAAATCACAACAAAATCTTTCCTTTTGGGCAATAAAATACGATAAAATTAACAGACACTAAGACAGCCAACAGCTGACAGTTTCTTCTGGAACCAATCTTCAATTAAAAAAAAAACATCATTTCTATATTAGTGTATTTTTCTCAACTATTATAACTCATTCAGATACATCCCTCACAAGCATTCCTAATTGTGGACTGTACATAAGACGAAGACCTGTTTCCAATTACTGGCCCCTACAAGTCTATCCCTGAGGTAACCTTACCTTACCTCTACTTTATAACTCTCAAATAGTATATGCCAGCACTTGCATAATGGACGTTTCTTTTACAATAAATCCCAAAATATGAAAAGAGTTATAACTCTCTTTTCAGAAAAACACTTAAAACAGAAGCTGTGTTTGTCAGCAGCTTTTTCTGGACATTTTTTTCAGGACTTTGGATGTACCTCAAAATTAATTGTTAATGGTCATGTCTGGATATAAAGACACGTCTGCTGGTCGTTTTGGCATCTGGTATCTGCAGTCACAACTGGCAGACCTCAACACAAACCTTGTGCAGATTATCCACAGTACTTGACAGGCTCACAACGGACAGTGCTTAGTTGCATAATGCAGTTATTTTCTTCTTGCAGTTCGTCATCTGGTGATTTGAATCTCGAGACGTTTGAAGTTCTCTTCTTAAATAATGAGTTTCTCCTGGCGTCTGGTTTCTAATAACCACATTAGAAATGTCTTTTCCATTTTAGGAGGCGTTTTCTTCATGGCAACAAGACTAGAGAGCAAAATAATGAAGTGGAACAATCACAAAGTTCGGGACTATAGAGAAAAGTACAGTGTCCCCAATGGAAATCCCGTATCATATAAAGTAGATGTCATCACGTTTACTCTCTTCTCGGATATCAAATGTAAAGTGTCACCGGCTTTATATCTCATAGTTTTTAGTAAGTCACATGGTATTTTTTATATATGCGTAGTCCCCGAACTAGGTCAGTGATTCTTTATGCATCTGACCAGACTTCTGATACTGAGTCTGTCACCAGCAAAGGACATGGTATACCGTTTACTTGAAGGCCCCGCCACCGAACCGTCTGTGGTTTTAGGCTGCTCCATGTGGCTACCTCGCGCAAAATGGGGACTCCTTCAAAAAAAACAAAACAACCCTAATCCCTCAACGATGTTACACCTTGTTGATCTGCTGGCTAGCATTAAAAGCCCGGGCGATTTTCCGACTGTATAAGCAGCGCCGTGTGAAACAAACAGCGCAGAGCTGTGCGAGGTGTGAGTGAGAAGTGCTCATGCTGACTGCAGGCGCCATGCTATACCGGAACTTACAGGCAAAGGGAACACTGAAAAATATATAATGGCCTGCTGCCCATACACTACTCGCGTTAAAGGTGTCTGGTTGTTAACGGCTTTTGGAAATGTGTTATATCTGGTGAAGCTGTTAATTATGCAGTTAAACAGTCTAGCTTCTCACAATATATAGAACACACCCACCAAAACACTTGCATCAAGTACAGAACGTACAGCACTGTCTCCATAACTGAGGACAAATTTATTGTCCGTGGCCAGTTCTTCACCATCAAGGAACTGTGCTTCAGAAGGAATTAAGAAGGGTCGTGCCAACGGCGTGTGGGTAACACCAACTGTCACGAGCAAACACCGCATGCACGAGGGCACGTTGCGCGCTCAAATCAGCAGCACATTACAAGGCATCTTCGACTGAATTAGCGAGCAAACTCCCTCGGAAAACAAGAAGCTTACGACATAAAAGATCGAAGGAATTACTCACTCTGAGACACGCACTTGGGTCAACATCGGGCTGGCTCTAACACGTCCGAAGCTCGTAACATTTCAAACATTAGAGGGTTAACAGCTGAGGCCGCCAGCCACTGTACCTGTCTCGCCCTTCTACGGGAAGAGGGGACACCGGTCCACTCTTACCCTCTCCCTTCCTTCTCCTTTAAATGTTTTCACGACAGCCAGGAGGGAGAGGTGGCGTGTCACCTATTACTAGCATGATCATGATTGATTTGTCTCAACTGTTGGTGACATGCTGAGATTTTTTTTTTTCAATATGCTAAAGCCCGCAGCTTCTAGTGAATCAAGTCCATCTTAAAAACTGAACATAAAGGCTGGGTAAGTCTTGAGGCGCGCTTAGAAACAGTATAACAGGGCGTTATCACTAGAAGCTGTACTTACCTCGACAGTTCACTACTAGACTGGTATCAGTGTCAGCCTACTCTTGTTGCTGACAGCGGGGAAAAAAATGGAAGTGATAAAAAGAAATCCACTTCGCACAGTTGATCCTTCGAATATTACAGTACAGCCTGAGAGAGCCATGACTTAAAGATTTTATTTTCATTCCATTGTGTTCGCCACTGCACAGCATTTTGTGCACCGGGTCGTCAGTTTATATAAACACAATCTGATAAGCAATAAATGAACTGAAAAAAAACTAAACTTCACATAACTGCTTTCATTGCTATTAAATCTCTTCTAGTAAGACGCCAACTACACGTCTGCTGTTTTTGGACAGCTCAGGGAGACGCGAGATAATTTCTTATATTAAAACGTGAGTCATAAGTGACGTCACAGCTGTACTTCCACTGAGGAGAAACTGTTAATTACAAATGAAATTAAGTCTGGTACTTTATTGTTGACATAGTTCACGCCACCTACCCCTCCACACATACCCAAGTACTTGCACCTACATATCAAAAAGCATATATCCAGGCAATGACGTGCTTGTTTTTGTTTGTTTTGTGTGTGTGTGTGTGTGTGTGTTTGTTTTGTTGTTTTGTTTTGTTTTGTTTTTTTTGCACCGACTTGGGCGACTGACCATGTGCGAACAGCCAAACGCGGTTGTTAGCTGAACAAACTTTGACTTCGATCGTTTTATCTGCTCTTCTTGAACATAATAAAAGCCTAAACCAAAAACCCTAAACCAATCCTTAAAGCTATCTAAATTATACAAGAGGAGCTAGCATGTTAAAACACACAAACCCTCCAGAAAATAAACAAAGCGTCTGAGTTAAAGAAAAATGAAATAAAATATTCATCTGAAACGAAACTAGACGGTTCGCACTGGAAAACAGCACGTGTTCCTCACTGCGCCAATGCAGGTTCGACAAAATGCAATCACCAGTTAACCTACTAAGTACCACATTTTCAATGGAGACTATAAAACGGTGTTCAAAAATGTTGTGCGCATGCAGATCAATTCAAAAAATAACTTCCAGGTAAAATGTTTGCGGTAAAAACAACCACCACTGTGCTAACTTCTCTTGCTTGTACTGACTGCTCAAACATCAAAGCTCGCGCTGAGAGAGGGGAAAAATTGCTTCATTGCGACTGTGATCGAGGGAGGTAGAGACAGCGGGACTTGCCCCCTCCCTATGTGCGTCAACCGTGCATGGCGATGTTAAAGGTCAGGCTTTCCAACACATCCTCGTACACAAAAACCTCCATCCCGCTAGCCGCCTCAGCCTGTAAAAGACTACCCACCTGCCACAATGTTTGCACTGGGAGGCTGAAGTCAAAGTTGACTCCATGACACTTCCACAAAGAGGCCGCATCCACTGAGACTCCCATCCCCTCCACAGGTGTGCTGGTAAAAGTCTTGAAATCCAAGACAAAAACCACGGACACGTTCGGCTAAAAGTTAACATTCAATAAAATCAAAACCTCGAGGGACTCAAATCCTGCCCCTTAGAAAATGAACAAGTACTGCCCTGACTATTGGAGCTGACAACCTGAAATGTGGAAAACAGGTTGGCAGTATAATTCTGACCTACAGCTGGGTTTGGTGACAGATCAAAGACGATGAATATCTTTGCAGAAAAGTGCACAGAAACTAAAATTTCGAAGTTTATGTAAAATTTGGTGCCCCACCAAAACTGAACTACACTGGCATGAACAAATGGCTCTCACAGGATCACTGGCAGAAATACAGATGAGCTGCTTTGAGGGAGACTGGCTTTGAACGCTGTATTGGGACAAAAGCAGGTGACCAGGCATGCTTCTGGGTTAGATTATTGTCATTAAGTATAAAACAGGTATTCTGGTGGGCACAACTATCTTCCTGACAGCTCCACCACCAAGGAATTAACTTTTTACAAAAGGTACATGGCTTGAATAAAAAAAAATTACAACTTATTAAATTATCGCTGATGATAGTTCATCTGTGTCTGACTGCTTTCCTGCATGTTTTGGTATGCACTCTATAAATGCATGCTACATCTAAAATAAAAAAAATGCAAAAAGTGGTCTTCAAAGTAAGCAGACATATGATGTTTGCTGTGGCATAGCAACGTGGAAACAAGTGTCCTTGTCGGGTGTACTTGTGACATTTTCTATGGTGATGAGTATGCTCAGGTGTACTTGCAAGACATACCAAGATCTGCAGGGAGGGGACATGGCAGGAAATAAACGCATTTTCTCCAAAGGTATTTCAGCAGTTGAGGTGACATCTTTATGGGGACCACACAAACTTCTGGGCCTTTGACAGCATCTTGGAAAGACACAATCCATCTTCCTGGCAGATAATGGTGAGCTATTAACTAGTATGTCCTTCCACCAAGCACATGACTGAATTAACCATGGCTGGTGCAATCACCACAGGGAACACTAATGGGGACAAGATAATAATGGTGAGGATATAATTCAATCAGGATGTTATAAAATGTAAACATCAAGGCAAACAACTCTCTACAGAATATATTTCACTTCTGAATGCAGCCGTTTCTTCCCTACAGCAGTAGTTCTTTAGTTTAAATTTCTCAAAATAACTGCAAGTGCAGCTATTGATCAGCTGCAAATACTAAGGCTGAACTAAAATCTGCATTTCATTCCTTCAGAATTAAATTAATGCTGCAGTAGTAGCAAATATTTACCAGAGCTGTATTTTGGATCTTCATTTTTTTTCCTACATACATAAGCAAGGAAGGAGTTATCCATTACCTTTTTATTCTTTTGCCAGCACAGAAAAATAATAATCTTAAGTGTAATTACGTAAGTGATAGGAAATCAAATAAGCTTTCGGTCATTCACAATAAAAATGATGTTTACAAAACTAATCTGTTACAATTTTGTTGGTTTTCATGTTTAAATGTTGCTATTTTTGTGAGGAACTTAACAACAGCCTTACAATTCAGTTTGACTCAAAATTTTTCACAAGCACACTCCACACAATTCTACTTCTGGCTGATATTTAAGTACTGACATGTAGAAAGCTTCCAATTTAAAGTTTTAAAAAAAGTTAAAGCCATCAAATTTGGTAACTGAAACTCATCCATTACTTGCAGACATGCATGTGGACATACACACAAACACACATCACACACAAATCTATATACCAGAAAAAAACATGCAGATTTTCAAAAGTGTTGTATGATTCATATAAATATTTAATATCTAAAAATAAAACACTGCAAACATTCTTTGTGGATTTTATGCGATAACATTTATGATGGCTTGCTGGCAGGGAAATAATGCTGCAAGCTACTGTGCCTGTGATTTTGAATACTGGCAGAACAGGTCCACTTCTGCAATACAGCAAAGTATCTGAGTAGCAGGCATAAGGACATGAGCAGCACATAGGGAATGTATACAACATTCACACAAACCTTTGCACAAAGCTGGAAATCCCAACCAAACTGTAGACAAAAGGTACAAAAAGTCTTCCCCTCAATGCATTGTGATACAAATCCTTCCCAGCCTGGAGCCACATTCTCGTGTCAGTCTCGATGTCAGCTGCTACAGCAACAGCCTTCCTACTGTTTCTGAAACAGGACATGCCATTCGACAGGCTCCCCCTTCAGGAGCCACTGTCAAGCTTTGTCGACAGTCATGGACTGAACGCTAAACGTCGGCTCTAACAGGGCACCATGCAAGGTGCCTGAGGCCCTTCGTGTATGAAAACATTCTCATATAACCTGTTCCTCGTGGATCCAAGCTGAAGGATGAATTGTGGCAACCTGTAAAGCCCGCAGGCTGGTCTCCATAATACGCCATTGGCACGCTTGTGCAGTTCTGTGGTATACGACGGCCGTGTTCACCCAGCGCTGGGTGCTAATAATAGTGAATTACTAAGGGCAGCGAAAGCTGCCTTTTATAAGTCTTGCCTCCTGCTGACATGCTTGTCACTATTTCTATTGACTAGAATTATTATGAGACTTCAATCTCACACTGCATTATGGACGTGGTAAATGCTCTCTCTGCAATTTAATTCCTTAAGTATTTTCTAGCTTTTCTAAGACACAGTTGAACAATTGTGTGGTTCTGACCGACTCACATTCTGATTATACCCTTCATTAACTTTTTTGAAAGAGGGAAATCTATAGGCTTCATAACCTGTGTATCAATGTTTGGATCAATAAAGTTTACTTCATAAGAACGAAGATATGTTGAAAAAGTTCTGCATCCTAGTAACAGACTGCAAAAACAGTTCCCTTCCAATTTCTACTGTATGTAAAAGATACTAAACAAATATCTGAAACTCGCACTTATTAGCGCACAACCATTTTCAAACACAGGCGAAGAACGTGATAAATTTATTTTGATTGATAGTATGTGGGGTTTTTTTCAAAACCAAAGCGTACTGTTTGCAAATCAAGCGTGTAAGCGGGTACAGGAACTGGCTTTCTCGTGTTCCCACAGGGTAACTGTCGCACGTGACGAATCAATAAATCACCGATTCCCACCTTAGACAGCTTTATGCGGGATCATGATCTTAAGGACAGAATTCTTTCAGCTGGAAAAATGTCACGCATTCATAACCTTCGCTCAAGGATGACACTCGCACTCACCTGCCATAGCATATCCCGATGTCGGCCTTGTTAGGCTCCAGTGTGGGACACAGGGTAATCCAGCAAATCTTGTTCTAGTCTCGAAACCAAGAAGCGTATATCACTCTCTGGGCACATTCCCCTTCTTACCACAATGTAACGGTGGTGGTGTTCGTTGAAAATTATCCACAAAAGCGACAGTTGAGCCCACCACTCCTACAATACAGGTGTCGTAAACAAGGCAGCACGAATTCTGCCTCAAGGCAAGGGAGGTCTCTAACTTATCCACGCGCGGTCCTTGAACAGCGGTAAACACCTGTGAGAAACACCAACACCACTCGAAGAACTACCAGCACACACAGCGAAACACCTGTGAGAAGTATCCCGGCCTTACTCCAGGTAAGTTAGGAGTCGTGACTCTGTCGTTGGCGGAGTGTGGCCTGGTTTTCTCGCCAGAAGTCACCCTGGCGGCGACATTTGGACGGAGTAAGCCCTCGCTCGCATGGTAAGGAAGCCATGCCACTGTCGAACTCACGCAGACGACAGTAGGTCGGCGTCGTCTGCGCACTGCGCATGACACGGTCGGTCGTCGTACGCAGAAACAGCTGAGGCCCAGCAAGGGATGTGTCGCCGCTCACCTGTCGCCTGTCACGTGTCTTGCACCGTTAATTAAGACAGATTTGAAAATTCGTTTGCGCGCGAATTTCTGTTGGAATCTGGAAAAAGGGAACTTTTTGTCGAATTACAATTTTCATCGTCCCCTGCAGCCCCATAAGTAGTGCGTCTGACTTACATGCTTTCCTGAATGCGGACATATGCTATACTGACTGTTGTCATGCTGAGTAAGTGGTTCTTTTGAAAGGGGGGAGGGTGCAGAGAAAGAACAGCTTGCCCGAGACGAGAGTTGAACCCAGGACAGCAGGGCCGCCGAGAGCCAGCACTTGTAGTAATCAGCTCCATAGAAAATTCCCCAGAGTGAGGAATGTTATGAAAAAGAGAAGGAAAAGAAGAAGAAAACAAATCCACTGACCAAGGCCGGGCCCCCTTCACAGCCGCGGGGCCCGGGTACACCAGACCCCCCTGCCCCTCCCCTCTCGTCAGGCCTGCAGGACAGCCAACCCTCGCTGTGAGAGGTGCTAACCATTGCACCACCGGACCGCCCAGGTTCTTTCGAAGACCCCGGATATTACAACAGCATAAATAATGACGATAAGCTCTTTTTCAAACTCTTTACATATAGAAAAAAACCCAAAGAATCTTTTGATTCTCAGTGATGGCCGAGCATATTGTAACGAACGGTCGAAGTACATTTTTTAAAAGTTGTTTGTATACAGCAAATAATAGGAACTAATCGCCTTAACTAGTGCTACATTTAGTTCAGTATTTTAAAAGTACTTAATAAAGGTTCACGTGACAAACTATATTAACCATCTGAAGTAAAAAAAAAAAAAAAGCAGTGAAGCACTAAAATCACATTGAACAAAAACAAGTTCCGGTGACACACAGATTTCTATTATACAAGTGACACCAAAAAAACAAGTTTTTGGAACAGAGAGATCTCTATCCGACAAGTGGCATTAAATTAAGTTGCGGTGACAAAGAAAGTAACATATTTCATCTCAGCAAACACTTGTCGTATGTTATTTGTCTCAAAATATGTTTCGCCGCATTTGCAGATTTGTCGACTTTTGTACTGTTATGGGTATCTTGTTCCATGGTGAGAAAGCTCCAATTAGTCCAGCCTTTATTGTTCAAACATCTCTTTGCATAAGCCACGTAGTCGTTTCACTGCGTCTTTGAAAGTGGGAGAGGTTGCGGTGGGACGAGGGCGCTATGTCTCCATTAACCCTTCAGCCACAGCTACACTGCTCTTTGTCTTTATCAAGTATCAGCAGGATTGTTTACGAATGAATAGTGTTTTAGCTCAGATAATCTGGAGCTCACTGACAATACATAAATACACTTACACATGACGCGCAATCTAGCGTGGTGAACCAGCTGAAGACTAAGCAAACGATCTTTGACTTTCGGATGAACAAGCTTGAGGCAATCATCAGTACTGTCCACGATGATGCCATCAAGATAGTCGACTCTTACAAATATGTAGGTACAATTTTCTAAAACAAGCTTAAATGGGACAGCAACACTGACATGATCCTCCGTAAGAGCCAGCAACGCCTGTACCTCCTACGGAAACTCAAATCTTTCTCTGTCAGCTCTGTCATCCTCACTCGGTTCTATCAGTCCTTCATTGAAAGTCTCATCATCTTTTCTTTCATCTCTTGGTTCCACAACTTTTCCCTAGGGAGTCTTCTTTCCCTTGTTCTAAGATCCCCGGAACCAGGTAGAGGAACTTGGCAGTCTTAAGTACTTAGCAAATCCTTATGAAGGCCTCCGGTATCCTCACTATTTCTGATCAAGTATTGACATGTGTTCTCACTCTTGCGAATTGGGCCGATGTCTGTATGCAGAACCAATCGGCTTCACAGCTCTTTTATTCCAATGGCCTTTCACTTAGTAAATTCTACTGGCAGTGATCTTGTGTTAGCCTGAGGTGACCTAAGGTCACCAGCTGTATCTTACTTTTCCCGGGCGTATGTGTCTGCATATGCATATGAAGAGTGTATGAGAGAAATTATTTCAACATGTATATTATGTACATATCTGTAAATTGCAAGCATATAAGCATGTAATTGCCCTTGTGGATTAATAAAGCTGTATTGTGTCGTAACTAACTTTGTTTGCCATTACATTTGACTTTACATGTATTTTAAGTTGTCACATCTGCAAAGCTAGCCAATACCTTTACCAGCATGAAATAAATGCATAAATTCCGACTGTTTTACAAAAACATTGAAATGCTATTTTTTTTCCTCTTTTCTGGAACATTAAAGACAAAATAGGTTATTTTCTTCATCGATTTGGGGGTACATTTTTAGGACCCTCCTCTAAGTACAAACCGTCTACCACAATAGAACTTCAACACGCATTCAACTTCTCGCCGTTTCTCGACTGACACGAGATCGGCGTGAAATTGGCATCAGCAGAATCGACTGGTTTTCAGCAGCTTGTCTGTCGCAACCTCTGCATGAACTGGCAACAACCGCAACTCCAGGTTACCGTGACAGTAAGTCAGGCAGCCCTCGGTGATTTTATTGAGCACTTTGGCGGTGGTAGTTTGGAACGCCGGTTATCGATCTATCGGTCATTGCGTGCACACACTGCCGAAGGAAACGCGAGACTTGCCAGAAGTGGAACTCAACACTCCACGACTCGCTCAAGCGTATCAGAGAAAACGAAATCACACTCTTTTTTTTTTTTTTTTACCTTTATCTTTTTTCTGTGCTGAATTTAAGCACCAACCTTACCCCTCAGATATGAAAAATAGCACAGCTGTACCCTCAGGATCCAGAGGAAAGTCATTGGTGTGGGGTTGTGCATAGAGCCTATACTTTACACACCAGAAAGCACCAGGCAGCAGTGTAAAAACCATAATTTCAGCACAAAGAAGACAGAAAAAGAATGAATGAATGAGGAAGGTAAGAAAGAAAGAATGAATAAATGAAGGAAGAAAAATGAAACAAAAGAATACACGAATAAAAGAAAGAGAGCTATGCTAAAGGCTAGGCGACTAGACAAGTTTCATTTCAAAAATTTGTGTCGTGAGAAACACATACCCGCGCAAAAAAAAAAAAAAAAAGGGAGCCAACGAGACAAGACGGAGCTAGAAGCAACGATTGTCTTGAGGCAACGAAGGTGATATTTTTCGCATAGACTGCAGATCATGTCAACGAATGCCACATGCAGAGAAGGAATAGCGAACCCGACACGAGATCGTAACTCAGAACTAAATCCTCGCTGTCTTGATGACAGTCTGGCGTCCCCGTGACGTAACGTGAACTATCTCCCCATGACCTGTGACCTTGCGAGGTCGCAAGCAGAGTCTAACTAATGAAAAAGTGTTCGACAGGCTTCCGAGCGTCTTTCATGCAAGGAGAGGCCCGGCAGGAAAGCGACTTCAGCTGACAGTAAAAACTACTAAAGCAAGGCAACAGTTCGCCAAGGGTAGGGGGGGGGGGTAGGGAAGCCACCGGGCTCGATTGTCGAGTTTATTATGTCCTGTTCGTGAAGAGGCCTTTTGTAGCAATAGCTGGAAAAAAAATCATTGTTGCACCCGGTGTTCTGCTTCCGTGGAAGCAAAAGTGCTCATACGTGAAAGTGAAGCAGCACGGAAATACTGTGCCCGCATAATTCTCTCTCTCTATGTGTGTGTGTGTGTGTGTTTTTCTTAGATCAGCTCATTTTAGCGAGTATGCGCTCATTTTGCTTTAGATACCTTGTAACAAGTTGTAAGCAACTCAGGAAAGAGTACAACGCGCAGTGTGTGTGTGTGTGTGTTTAAACCTTAAACTCATTTTTACTTCCGTGGGAATGTAAGTGCAGCAGGCAACACGGCTAAACGAATAATCATAAGCACTAACGCAGAACGACAACGGACATGTGGACAAAACACGTACTGGTGATGAGCGGACGTCCAGACCAAAAGTCTTTGGATTTGTTGACCCTCTCAGAAGAACAGTTGTTAGAATTATTACAGATACTAAACGGTCTCTCGATCTGGAAAAACCAGCACAGTCTGCTTTTCTTGAAGTTGTGGTGAATCAATTTTATAGTCTAAAACAGGGGTGGGCAATTGTTTTGGCTCGGGGGCCACATTGTGTCGGCGGAAGTTAGCGGAGGGCCGCACCTTTTTAAAACTGCCCAGTTCATTAAATATTGGCATTTCTTTTCCATTATAGAAACATTAAATAATAATAAACAATAAAGACAATTCATATCAATTTATAAATCTTATTCTTTCATCAGTTTAATGGGACAAATGCAGCCTGTCACAATTTTTCACAATCCTTTTAAAGTCTGGATTGAGGTTGCTGGTAGATATCCTCAGTACTGCCTCCAAGTTTGCGTCAGTCAGTGCTCCTCTGTATTTGTTCTTGTTAATTTTCATACACGAAAAGCTTTACTTGCATATGTACGTGGACCCAAACAGTGAAAACATCTTCATTGCAAATTTCCTCAGGTGAGGAAATTTGTCAGCAGACAAAGATTTGTAGAAATCCACTAGTTTCGCGGAACTGAACGCTTCCTTCATTGCGTGATCTGACTGCAAGTCGATCAGCTCCAACTGCAGCTCATCGGGTGCTGCACCCGGATCAGCAGTGAATGGATAAGAATGGATAATATTAAATTCTGGCTCATTGTTCCTAAAATCCTGAAATCGTCTTTCCATTTCTCCAAGTTCTTCAAATACCCCTTAACTTTGGTTGCTATATTCCCAGGCACTTTCTGTTTTATAGCAAAGGGAAATGGCGGAACTTGCCTTCACCTGCTTGCTGAGCAAAGAGTCTCAGTTTTAACTTAAAAGCCTTCACATGTGTCCACATTTCATGAGCAAACAAACCTTTTCCCTGAAACGTCACATTCAGATCATTTAATTTCTCGAACATATCAACAGCAAACATGAAGTCGAGCATCCACTCTTCACATCACATTTTCGATTTGAATTCACAAGAAATTTCCTTCATGTCCTAGGAAAACAATGATTTCCTCCCTCAATGCCCAGACTCTTGTTAGCACTTTGCCCAGACTCAACCACCTAACATTGTTGTGGTAAAGAACGTCTTCATATTCTGCCGCCACATCCTCCAGCAGAGACTTAAACTGCCGGTGGTTGAGCGCTTCTGATTTAATAATATTCACAACACTTATCACAGGTTCAATCACGTGCTTAATATCCAATGCTGATTTGCACAAACTTTCTTGATGCAAAATACAGTGAAATGATAAAATATCAATGCCTGGATTTTCAGTTGTTAATTTGTCTTTCAAACGTTTCACCATTCCTATGTTTTTGCCAGTGATGGATTTAGCTCCATCTGTGGTGATACTGGCCATCCTATCCCATGACAATCCTCTTTTTTCAAACAAACTGAGTTTCGGTTGAAAACTGTCAAATTTTGTGAATATTAAAAAAATCTTATATGTTTTGGCGGGCCGTATGAAACGGCGAGGCGGGCCGCGGGCCGTATTTTGCACACCCCTGGTCTAAAAGTATATTAGAAGATTCAAGACTAGTTTGACTGTGATCTTGTTAATGTAAACATTTATTATAAAATTCTTGTTTTTTCTTATTGGTAAGAAGTCCCCTAGAGTTCGGAGTCTATAGGTCAGTCGGTCAGTGGTCCCTCAATCAGCATAATTTAACGGTACCTGCCGTCTCGTCTCGCACTTTGACTTGATTGAAAGCCAAACTACCGACGGAACACAAACACTTTACCGAGAAACTTCTCGAATGCAGCCTTAACCACACACCTGCTCGCACCAGCCCGGGAGGTGTCGCTGTTATCACAGGAGAAGCCAAAGCTGTGACATAGGCGAGCTTTTCAACTACCCTTTCAGGCCGAAAGGTCGCAGTGCCGGGTCAGGCGCTGGTGAGGCTCCAGGAATGCGGTGTAGTCTTGGGAGAGCGGGAGAGAGGGAGGGATTGGTTTGTCGGGTACGTTGACGACGTCACACTGGTGCAGCGATAGCGTCCTCGACCTTTGTCTCTCTGCCCTTCTGCAAACTTAACTAAGCCCTTTGGGGATAGCTTGCAGTGTTGGTCACACGGCAAGCAGGAAAAGCAGGGCTGCTTCGGAAAAGTTTCGTGCTTTTGGCTTCTCGTGTGCCCACAGCGTTACAAAAACATCGGCAGCACACCGAGAGGTTTATCACAAATTTTCTTTTTAAAGCCTGCCTGATGTTGGATAACATTTCGACCTAAACCGCTTCTATTTCAACACTGTTGGCAAAAATATTAACAGCAATCTGACTGAACAACGATCGGGTTCGTTATTCTCGTGGAACAGGCACAGAGAGAGAGAGAGAGAGGAAAATTCGATCCAAAATGTGAAAACGCTAGAAACTTTTGTGTACTGCAGCGCCCCCATCTTCAGAAAACTCGACGTTGTAGATGACTTTTTATCTGCGCCTCTCGGTTTGTCGCATCTGCATGCACAAAGAGCTTCATTAATGGCTACTTAAACATAGTTACGTGCATAGACATACGTATCTGTGTACATGTATCTACACTTGGAAATACAAGTAACCCTGTGGATGTGCGGCTATAGCTTGACTCGTATCATACAAGGCGGAAAGGTTAGGGATCTTCTTTGTCATCAGGTTCAGATACCTGACCAGGTATACAGACAAAATGCGGACAGCGCGAGTTGCTATGTAACCGTTAGCAGTATTTAAACCATAACTGTAGATATACTTCACTAAAGAGCCGGTGCTAACAATAAACAGAGATTACCCAAAATGGATACAAACTTGAAGACCAAATCGAGGAAACACTCTACCTATTACGTGGTGCACCGTGTACATGATAACGCAGTCCAGGTGGGGTAGGTGAAGGGCCCACTATCCAGCCCCTTTCTACCAACGACACAAATACAATTTGTGCATGAATATAATCCAGAACGCAAACATTCCAGCACTGAAAACAGTCTATAGATAGCGGTCGAGGAGGGCTGGGGGCTGGGGTGGGGTCCGAGTGTGCATATGTACATGCGTACCACGTCTCAACCATTCACTCCGGAGACACAGACTTTGTGGAATCGCACCACTCACTTTTATACTCTTTTGACAACAACCTATGCACTCACATCCCTCACCTATCTACTCTTCTGACAACAACCTACCCACCTGCAGAATTTCTTTTCATCACCATCCCCCCCTCCCCCACCCCTTCTCGCCCTATTGGCGAAGAGTAAAGTCAGGTGTACATAGCAGGCCCTTCGTTTCAAGCATTTACGCAGGTAGCACGTTCCCCAGCAGGCCCCAGCACGGACCCTCCACGTCGTCTGCACTTCCCCCACGTGAAAATGTCTCGAACCCGCAGTCTCGTAAGCAACGCTTAGTGATCCACCCTACCCACCCACTGCGAGCTGTCCTGACCGTGTCTGTTGGGTAGCGATGTCTGTCAAGCTGTCAACTCGGGGAACGAGCTTTCTCGCAGTACCTGGCGACACGCAACAACACCGCCATGGCTCGCAACAGACCCAGCGACGTACTACAGGATATGCATGACGAGACCCTGCCTCCATGCACCCTGTCCTTCAAACTCGTAACCTCCGAACTTCACACGAGGAGATCTTTCAAAACATAAAATGTATATCTGATATGTATCACAAAGCCTACAATTCCAACGATCTCTGACCTGCTGAAACAATCTTTAAAAATAAATATCACTCAGACATGTTGTACAAATCATGTATGAGTCGGCATATTGACGAGCAGATAAAACTTAGCTTCTAGATGACTATTGTGGAAACACATGTTTGATAATTCAGTCTCTTTTGCATTGAAGCCCCATCGGCGCGCTTGCCCAATAAATTAAAGACAGTCTGGAAGATGAAATTGCTGACTCCCGTGTGTAAGTAACGTTTTAGCATGTCAAAGGGTGTGGAGGACTCCTCGCTCCGTCTGGTAACATGAGATATTTTCAAAGGTATTTTACCGGCCCTTGTGTACCTGAGTTAAGCCTCTTGCTAGATGAGGTATTAGATACAAGTGTTACCGGCGCACAGCCCAGCTTTTATGGTCTGTCCCAGACCAACTTCTCAAGGATTTTTTTTTTTTTTTTTTTTGTACGTACAGCATACAGTTTACCCCGCGCTTCTTGTCAGCGAAACCCGCGAAAGTGTTGAGAAAAAAACCGAGCACACAGATAATGTTATGAAGGGATTTTTTGCTTACAGCTCTTAACAAAGACAAGCCACGAACCTTTCACCGACAGAGCCTCAATTAGCTAGGGGAAAAAAAAGGATCCGCAGATGTACACTGAGAGATAAATAGCTGACTCGATCTCCGCCCTTAAAAAAAGAAAAAAACCTATCGAGATGGTCGAATGCCCTGACTTCATTCCAATAAAAGAAGTATAGTATATAGTGGTCGAGGGCTTAGCGAGCAGTAGAAGTGTAGCATGTCCAGTCTCACCTCAATAATCAACACAACACTGTCATGGGTTCAGGTTTTACTTGTACGCCAGAGGATAGGTCTGAGTAAGGCGAAAGCATGTACATCAGATACACGTTCTCCCAAATGCTTGGTGGGGCGATGCTCCCACCTCTGCGCACTGCTTCCAACTCCTGTTCCCATGTTGTTTATTTAGTTGGAAAGTGCTTCCATCTTGCGGTGATTTCGCACTATGGGGGGAAAGGGAGGGGGGAGGAAACCGGAGTACCCGGAGAAAACCCCCGCCGCCCAGCCCTGCGAACAGGTGTCACATACAGAGTGTCCCGAGACGAGATCTGAACCCTGAGCCGCTCAGTGCAGTGGTGACAAGCGAGTGTTTTAACCACTACACTACCGGGGGCCCAGTTCCTGTTCCCAGTCGAAATCCCCTTTTCTTGTCTCCCTTCTTCGGGCACGTGGCCAGGTGTGGAAGTCTTCCCATTGGTTCTTTCACTCTCGCATTTTCTCACAATACTTCTATTTCTTTAACTAACCAATCGTGCATCGGTTAACTTAATATCACGTGGTGTCGCTACACGCTCCTTGCCTATGCGTAACCTATCAATCTGACCACCATACAGCGCCACACAGTCGCACCCGTCGTCTGCTTTCATCGCTCATCACCGATGACCAGTCTGCAGCAACCGGTCTTCCAATTGACAGCTACCCCCTAGGCCAGTGGTTCTCAAAGTGTGGTCCGCGGACCACTAGTGGTCCCCAGGCATAAGTCAGGTGGTCCGCGGCTGACAGTCATCATATGTCAGCAAAGTGATGCTTAAATTGCCAGATAGGCTTGTAGAGAAGCCTGTTGAACGTGGAATCTGACATGAGATTGAAACTCTCCAACATTGATCCACATATTATCACCTTAATATCTCGTTAAAAACAACTGCATTCATCGCATTAACATTTTAACTGTAGCACTGTCACAAAAAGACATTTAGTTTTGAATTGTAATGAAACAAATGCGGCAATTTAAACTTGAAATTCACGGTACTGAGTGATTTTAGGCCTTGGTGGTCCGCCATATTTTTTACTCTAGTAAAGTGGTCCGCGGTCTGAAATACTTTGAGAACCACTGCCCTAGGCAACACTCAGTGGTCTTCCTTACATAACCGGCTCAGTGGATGTCACCTTCCTCTTTATCCCTCTGTGTGCGTGTGTGCCTGTGTATGTGTGTGCCATGCGTGTCCTACCCCATACTACTATAGAAGGTACTTATGTCTCTGTGAGTGGGTGTGTGAGAATGCATGTGCGACACGATGTACTAAAGCTTATTTTTATATATACCAGAAATGTTAACGTTTCTGGTAAAAGAAATGTATTTACACCAGGAATTCGATCGACACAGCAATAAATCCGTGCGAACACTAGATGTGCCCTGTCTTCACGACGGTGATAAAAAATAATAGATGTCAATGTTGGGACTAGAGTCAGTCTTTAGCATGGGCAAGTTTCTACTGCGTCTGTTAAGACGTATATATATATATATTTCTCGCTCTTTTTTTAAAACCATCTCTCAGTCAGCTTTGACAACTCGGAGACTCTCTTACACGTTCATAAGGATTTGTACAAAGGTGTAAAAAAAACACCCCTGTCAAATTGTTCAAAGCAGGATTCGCATATTGTCTCGAAGCAGTTCCCAGTTTTCTCCCTATTTGTGCGTGCTTACAATACGGTCACCCTGAAATAAGTATTTAACCCAGGGGTGGCGAACCTTTTTTCTGTCAAGTGCCATTTGGATACTTTTAAAATCATTCGCGGGCGATACAAAATTATCAACTTAAAAATTCCCCAGCTGTATTTCGTCAACCATTTAATTAAACTACCATTTGCTTAGATAGGGCCAGACTAAAATGATTTCATTGGCCTTATACGAGCCATACGGCCAGTGGGCCGGACTTTCCCCAAGCCTAATTTAAGGTATTCATTCTAAACTAGGGGTGGGGCTGTCTTCCCTACCACGAGTCTCTTCCCCTTTCCACCTTCTGTTTGCAACCGCATCAAAAAGAGAAAGTTTTTGAAGTTCAAAAGTCGCCAGGTATGGCCTCTAAACAGCTGTTTTATCTGCCTTCAGATTTGAGGACAGCGAAAAAGTTAAAGAAAACTCCATATCAGTGCCTGTGTGTAGAGAACAGCAACCTGACCTAAGGGACGCAACCACGACTGCGGCAGGAAAAGGAAGGCGAGCAAAGTTACGATAAAGATTTCGAGTTAACAACGCGGCGGCTGGAGAGGGAGTTGGGAGCTTATCCTCCTGCTGTCCCTTATCTTGCTCAGTTTCGCCAGCTGCCGTTGCAGCTGTGATCCTGTGACAAATGTCCGCCATGCAACTGCCATTCTTCGAGAGGGTCGCTCTCACATACTTGAAAGTCTGCGCACCTCCTCGAGTTACACGCCATTCAATTGAATCTCTACTTTTTCCTGCCCAACAGTGTTCATCATTGTTTTGCTTTTGTCTGTTCTGATGTCCATCCCATTTGCGCTCGCACTGGTTGGGGGTCTATCTGTGAGAGCCTGCAACACGTTATTGCAGCTTGCGATCAGATCGATGTCACCAGCAAAGCGGAGGTTATCTAACAGTCCTACTCCGAGTGTGTTTATGTAGCCTATCTCGCATAAATCTAGCCAGATAGATGTTTAACAGCATCGGTGACAAAAGGCAGCCTTCTTGGACCCCCCCCCTTCCTGTCGTAAAGTATTCTTCCATCTTTCCTTTGAAGCAGAACAGAGCTCACAGAACTGATGTACAGCAACTGGATGGTTTGAACTATGTCCTCTTCAGTGTTAAAGTTCCACATCATGAGCCACAACCCTTCGAGCTACCCCGTCAAAAGCCTTCTTAAAGTCAATAAAGGTATGGTTCAACAACTCGACCCTGTAAAAGGCCAACTCGTTTCCTCTGACCGACACGATTGTCTATGGGAGGCAAGTCTTGCTATACTGGTACTTAGAAAATCTTCTTCTTTCCCCTTGGCTTGTGTTCTCTCTTGTGCACTCGTACTGCTTGTATCAGCTGTCATTCTGATAAATATCACCACCTTTGCAAACATTGACGTCTGTCGGCCGTATAGTTCATATGCCTCCATTACCGTTAAAGCTTCCTTTTCGAGACATTTCTCAACATCTTCACGCATCCACAACTGTCGCAGGATTCCTCGGATGACGTTCTACATTATGGAGAATTTCATTGGCTGCCAGGAAGATACAGTAACAGGGCTACGCCGCTTGGTTTGTTTCCGACACGCAGATATGCAGATTTATTTTATTTCATTACTGACAAACAAAACCATTGTCTTGAGTAGCGATGAATCGCTAGTTGCTTGTAGACAAATTTGTTACATATTTTTTTCCAGTTTCGAAGCACACCTACTCAAAAAATAAAATGACACTAATACTACTGGTGTAACATTTTCTGCAAAGTTACTGCACACATTTACTCCCACTCATGTCTCAAACCTTTTGTTATGCGCACACAGAAAGACAGGCAGTCAGTTTGGCTGGCGAACAGACTGTGAAAGAAATTCACTAAAAAGGGTTAGAGACAGCAATATAAGAGGTGTGGACAAGCTTCAAGAGTAAGCACGATTAAAGCTTTGCCTCCATGTGCGCAAACACTTGACAAAAACGTCCTGGATTCAGGCGTCTCCACGCGATGCATCTCGGGACTAGCTAAAACATCTGTCAGGCATCATACGCGCGACTAGCACAAGTGATAAAGCGCACAGGTTAAGAAGGAAGCAGAACGAATGAACGAGAGCACCTGCCGATAAAACCGCACTTACCGAACCATCCACTGACACGCACATGACTGAAGCAAAGTGCTTTAATATGACGCACATGACTGCAACAACATTAATAACATTACGCACATGACCACAACAACATGCTTTAATGACACCCTGTTTCACAGATTGTTACTTGCCTTTCATCAACTTTGTCACACGCTGACACCAAAGAAACAAACAACAAAAACTCATAAAAGACCATTGGAATTAAATTTATTAATTAAACAAAACCAAAATAACTGATCACAATCTCAGCCATGACTTATCAGAACAACAAGCAGCTGACCAGTCCCGTGTTCTTTTCTGCGGACATGACAACTGACGACGGTTAGTCTGATGTAAAGAAACGCTAAACCTTGAGCAAAACATTCAAGTTGTTGAGCTTGCTCTGTTTAATAGAGAAGCACGCACACGCAAACAAACATGCGTAAAGTTGATCATACAACTGGCGAGACACGACAACTCACAGTCTTCTATGCTTCTCCAAACAGTAGCGAATGTACTACAGTGACGTCATCTGAGACCTTAGCACAGATTTTTGCTGAGGTTCTGGAGTTACGGGTTCCTGAGCAAAGTAGTCTTCTAGATTCTAGGCAGGTTAAGATTTCGACCATATGGTAACTACTTCTGAAGGAAAAGTTCTAAATCTAGCCTGGGACATTGCAGTCAGGAGACCTTGTCCCTTAGAGATACAGGCCAACGTTTTCTAGATGAAAAACGTTCAGATGCATAATGTGTTTGAAAGGTAAATCGATATATAAAATAAGATTTTCTTGATTAAAAAATCTTATTTTTCAAAATTGGGCTTAATCTTGGCCTTTGGGATATAGAACTGATTCCAACTTTTTAAAACAACTTTCTTTTGTACCAGAGCAGAAGAATCAGACTTCTCTCGTTGAAGGGGGGGGGGACCCTGCAGGAAAGAGGGAGCTAATGTTTTAAAAATGTAAATATACAAAGAAATGGTTTGAACTGAACATTACAATAATAATAAGAATAATGAAGGAAATCGATTTTCTATGCAATGTTTCACGCAAGGAAATCGCTACATCGGCATAAAATCTCGAAACATCTGCCAACCAGGATTTCGTCAGAATGTACCACTTGAAATATATTTGTATTAACGACGCGTTGACAGGCCAGAATTTACATAAGTGTGTAGCTGAACGCTTGACACCCATATTTCTACATGCATGCCGGGGAAAAACACTTTAAAGTCAATTTCCTGACCATTAAGGCTCCGGGATGTCGACACAAACCCCGATAGCACAACATCCCGGACTAATAAAAAATGCATGTTTGTCAACGTGCACAAATTACAGACCCTTTGCCATCCATTATTGAATCATCATTTGTCTCGTTCTCGCTGCCTGGTGAGGGTTGAGGGGGGGGGGCTATGGAGAGCAGTCTAATGTATCATTGACCCACTTCCCCATTATTACGAATTAAATTGCTCAGCTATCACGTTTTCCGCCAGTCGCCCGGCATGAGCTGTTTCGACATGGAATGGATTATCGAAACCTCGTTACTTGTGGCTTTAGAACCCAACCCCAGGCGGTGAGATAACTTATCACTGGATCAATTTCCTTTTTTTAATGGCAACCGTGAGCTAGTCTCTACACTCGTTCACATCTGCAATGAAACAAATGAATCAACCATCCAAACATCAAATGACAAATAGCTATACATACATTCTCTTACTCAGTACATATGTGTTCTGATACCATAGCAGCTTCCGCGCTTTGGAACATTAGTGTGTAATCGATTCACATTCAACAGGACACGCGGATGAAGTTCCAACATGGGATTGGTACAGCACTGAACAGGTAGAATTATCACTGAATAGGCATTACAGACATTACACGTGTATTACATCCGTCGAACAATGCACAATGAAAGTGTAGACATTATGTTACCACACAGCATGATAATACAGCTTTAGGACTGAAATGGTATTATCCACAATGAACGATTACCTACACTTAAAAAAAGTCGTTGAAACAAAATAGGATTTTATTGCTGATGTTTGTACAAAAACGGTCTGGAGATGTAATCACCGTTAACATCACTGCTCTCATCCATAGTTACCTTCATCATCATCACTAACTCTACCAATACTGTTTATTATTTACACTGCCTTTACCAATACTGTTTATTATTCATACTGGGACTATTTGCGCAAGACGGCCGCGCTATCGACAGTGAACACTCGTGAGATGTGAACACGACATGCCTGGCAGATAGCTACCGGGGAGGACTGAGTCTGAGGAACAAGCCGGGTGACTTCGAATGTAGAGACCCAGTGGACTGGGTTAGTGTCTCGCCTCGTTGAAAACAGTGAACTAATATTTACCGCAGTTTCCCAACACTAAGGCTGTGACCCACAGCTTACTATTAATGTTTCAACTAACATTTTCCACAGTCTGTTATCAACGTTAGGGCTGTGAACCTATGTTTCTCTCAGTTTGCTATTCATGTTAGAGCTGTAAACTCTAACCTTTCTACTGATTGATTCCATGTAGACTAGTGAACTACAGAACAAGCTGTTTGCAATTTGTAATTTTTTGTAGTATAAAAATAAAAATGTCTGTACGGTTATCTCCGGGATTCTGTTTTTCTTGGAGGGGCGGATAATGAACGAAAACAATTCAGGAAAGATACAAATAATGGCATTCTGGGTAAGTCGTGATATCCTGAACGGTAGAGTCCTGACATCAGGGTCAGGCGTCCTAAACGGTGTGGTGAGCTGCTGTCAGAGGGTGTTGTGACATCCATTATGATAGCGCCGTGACGTCTTGTACGCCTGATTGTGTCGTGACACGCTGTTTCCACGAGGGCGCCGTGACCTCTGGTGGTGTTCAAGTCACGTGTCACGCGGCGTGTCGAACGTCACCAACAGGATGGACGTCACGCGGTCTCCTGGCAACGCGAAAGCGAAACGCGACAGAAAGGCCGAAGTTCGACCGGCGCACGGGTTACCTGCACTCTTAGCAGACGATTTAACCCAGCAGGCAGCCCACACAAAACAATCTGCGCTACACGCGGTTTTTATAATTTTTTTAAACGTTAAATTTCTGCTGCTCGCAGGTGTACGACTTCAAACACCTGTAGTGACTCACCTGTTCATCTAATTCGAGCGACCTTCTTTTATTCTTACACTTTTGCAGGTGAGTCTAGGTAGGGAAATGTTCTCTTGATTAACCCGCTTAGACCAGAATAAAAATATTTCTATGTTCAGAAACATGGGCTTAAAATTCACGATTTTGAAGACGATAGTGAAATTGCAGAGCCAGGCTCGTGGAGCTCGAGCCACAATAGTAAGCGTATCGTTGCTCATTGTGTTCTGCCAGTAGGGCCACAATCGTGCAAAGAGAAAATCACGATCGTGGAGCAGAGCTCATCGCGCTCTACCAGGTAAGCCAGTAAACTGGCGCTACGGAGTCAGCGGGTTAAGGGCGCTCCCTAAAACGCAGAAATTAAGGATCAGGCTGACTTCAGCTTTTAAAATGTCCGTCTGCGTCTGCTTACCAGGTGCGACCTGCGTGCAAAGGGCACGAGGAAGTCCTGTAACTCGGCCAGTGAGCCACCTTCATGTTGACGGAATACTTCAGCTCAAGCCTCCGCAAACAGTTCATGTCTCTTTCTGAAAAAACCTCAGACCCTCCTCCTCCCACAATATGGTGAAAGTTATCGTTAAGCTTCAGCTTCAAAACTGGCAGGTAAAAACACAGATATCACATTAACTTTGACAACAAAATAACAACCTAAGAATCGCACACAAAAGGCACAGGTGAAACTCTCTCTCCGCACACCTGGCCTACATTCAAG
The DNA here is from genome assembly GCA_004794655.1 of Marisa cornuarietis. NCBI lineage: Eukaryota > Metazoa > Mollusca > Gastropoda > Architaenioglossa > Ampullariidae > Marisa > Marisa cornuarietis. Next base: position 2,962,036 of record SMMW01000617.1, on the reverse strand, counting down.
CAGCCATGCACTCACTAAGGATTGTCAAAACAATCTCGCATTTCTCACTTTGAACTTCCAGGTCATGGTCACTGGACATAATGTTCGGATTGTCACTTGTGAGAGTCCGTCAGAGCAATTTGACAAGACTTGAGCGTCAGGGGCATAGCGACTTGGCAAAGCTCAGACAGCCGCTTGGCGACCGAACACGGTAAACATTAGATAATTATAATCAGGTAATTATATCACTAAATGCCAAGCATGAGAATTACTCTCCTTGGAAACAATGGGGAATGGTTACTGACGCGTGTCCATCGCTTGAACACAGAGGACCTGAAGGTCCGGCATAGCAGCTATAACCGGGCCGAACACTGTGCCCCACACCACTGCCGTTAGCAAATCTCAAAGTTAATGTTCTAAGGTTAAAGGTCAAAGTTAATGAACATGTTCTCGCCTAACGCTAAACAAGGGTCTAAAAAGCATCGCTTTCAACCTAGAAACAAGAAAATCTTGATATGGCTCAAAGATGGCGAAACTGGTGGTTTTTAATCAAGTGGTGTACGTTGATTGTGTGGGGTGGGGGTGGGCGAGCAAACGATGGTGATGACAAGAACACTGGTGGGTGTTTGACCTTGACCTTACGATGACGCTCATGTCACGATATGTCTGCACCTGCAGTTCTTTAGTGAAGCAGCCAATACAGCATGTGGTCATATAAGGCTGGTCAGTCTCCTCACAACTACAGTGCAGTCAGCATACAGCACTGGAGGCGAATAATTTGGTGTCTCGTTTGCGGGCGAACAAAGTGAGATCAAGAGTCACCTGACGCAACTGACTGACCCTCCAAGTCCCTAGATAGTGTTGATTAAAAGAGGGATTTTTTGCAGACGAGGCTGTCAAATAGTGAGCACTACTATCTTTTTTTCGGAACTGAACACAAAGTGCTACAGGAACTGAACTTCGCATATACACAAGCATACCTATCAACACACAGACACTCGCGCGCGCATTTGGATTTCTCAGGAAGTCATCAGCAGCTAGGCCGATTAAAGGATGCCCACTTCTTGCAAACGTCTTGTAGAGACATGAAGGAAGTGGCAGAGGATCTTAACGAAAGAAATGTGGGTCAATGTAATGTGTGAGGGAGCAGACTGTCATCCCAGTGGTCTTTGTGAGCAGCGATCAGTCTAGCCAGGCTGTGTCATTAGTCCGATCTACCGATGCCCTACTGAAGACTGATGATTCGCTCTCCACCTCCGGAAAAAATGGAAAGTTGCTTTCAATACTTCCACAGACTTAACAACCTAGATGTCTGCGACCGCATCAAACTTGACACGAGCCTCAAATTTCATTTTCAGGTATGTATTGTAAGGACTTGAAGTCCGCGCCATGACTGCAGCCTCTGTTGAAGAAGTGTCCACGCTGCCGTGGGACTAACAGCCACCGAAATCATTAATTGCACGAAGCCGTTGAAATTAAAGGAACCTGGGGATTCGCTGCACCCAGTGCTCCACCCCCATCCCTCAAAAAAATAAAAAATAAAAAAATTAAATAAACGAAAGGCGGCTTTGGTCTGGGGTCGACTCGTGCAGTCAACAGATAACCACGTTATAAACTTTCGAAGATGCTCAGCCGCGCGGCGAAGCTGATGCCGCGCGTGATGCCTCGCTGCCGCGCCGAAAGTCTACGCCGCACGTCGTTGACGGTGCCGGCCAGAAACTGCGCCTGGTCGCCGGCCTGCCGCCCGCCGCGCGCCTGCTGCTGGGCCGGGGACGAAGAGCTCCCGGTCTCCGGATGCAGTGGCGGCTTCTTCTTGGGCAACATGGGCGGGGGCTCCTTGTACGCTCGCGTGCGGGCGGAGAAGGTCTGCAGCGGGTACTTGTCGCTGTCGAGGAAGAAGCGTGTCAACTCCAGCTTCTCGCGCAAGGTCAGAATGTCGTAACGCATCACGTGATCCAGGAAGTAGCGCGCCGGCAGCAAGGGGAAGCGGATGTAGCTGAAGCTAGCCCCCAGCACCGCGCGGCGGTCCCAGCCGCTGTCCGCACGTCCGCGCCGCTCGCATTCCGCCGCCGCCCAGCGCAGGGCGCACTCGTACACCTCCACCTCCGGCGCGCGCAGCAGGTCGCTGCGGAAGACGCTGGCCAGGCAGCGGTTGCACACGTCGTGCACGTGTGGGCCGTTGAGCACGACGCGCGCATGTTCGCTGATGTAGGTCAGCGCCTTGAGCCGCAGCCCCTCCTCGCTGAAGATGTGGCCCTGCTCCATCAGGAAGCACGCCGTCTCCGCGCACAGGTTGTCGCCCAGGAAGGCCACGCAGCGCCGCACCAGTGTGTCCACATTGTACTTCTTGGCCAGGTACAGCAGCACCAGCACGTTGTCTGCGTCGATGGGGCCATCGTCTGTGTACAGGAACCTGTGACGACAGACAAACGATGATGGTTTAACCACAAGCTCACCCACCTACCGTCCTCTCACTGGGCAAAGAAAGCGAAGCACAAGACGGACAAAAGAAAAAGGCACAAAGAAGAAAAAATAGATAAAAAATGAGGAGGAGCACCTCAAAAAAAAAAAAAAAAAAAAAGAAGAAGAAGAAGAAGAGAGAACGCAGAAGGATCTGTAGATCTTGTATCTCTGCTTTCTAGCGACAGAGGCAGCAGATAAAATATTACAACTACTACCACTACAGCAAATACAAATCTATAAACAACACCACTACGAAGAACAACTACTATAGCTATTATCGTGGCTGCTGCTACTACTACCACCACAACAGCAGCCACACCGACGACGATGAAGACGATACAACCTGGAAATGGCAGTTCATTTAGCCCTAAAATACACATGTAAAGCTATTTTGCGACTCCTTATACATAAGGAAATGGCATCAGTTCAGCCACGGATGTTAATGGTGGATAGTTTCACCCCCCCCCTTCCCCTACGCGCGAGCCATAGACACGTCGTTCGTGGTGCGCGCGCGCACAATGGGGAGTTTGCCTGACAATCACAGAATGGGAGCGAGAAGTCATTGTGTGTATTATACAGCAAACCTTAGATCAAGTTCCGGCCACAAGTCAACCACTGCGTAGACGCAACCAAAAACATACGTGGTCGGGACTCGTTAGAAATGTAAGTTCATGATTCAGACGAGATTCGAACTGTGCAGCTGCCAGCAGTTCGCCTGGGTACTTGCACTTGTGTGAGATACCTGAGTAGTTTCAGCGCACACTATTACCAGTCACTAATTACCAATCAACTTTGACGACTGACCACATGGGGATGGTTACTGGGTGCATGCTCACAGGACTGTGAACAGCAGCAACATGGAAAGGCATGGGCAAAACCTGGGTCTCCCTAAAAGCACCGACTGACTCGCTCGGGTTATCTTTCCCATGTTTTCAACTGATGTCCTAATTAACAAGTGTGACCAAGTGACATCGTACAAACGACTGAACGACAGTCGATGAGTCATCTCAATAAAGTTGCCGTTTAGACATTTTAAGCAAGTTAATACAAGAAAAAAGGAAACAAATTATGCAAATGGATTATTCAATTAATAGCACGAAACATCCTAACAGGTCTTTTTCAAAACGTGAATGTCATCAAAATAAAACATTCCAGTTTCTGTGCAGATGGCAGTTATGTCCGGTGTCACAAAATTGCTTTCTTCGCCTGTAATTTATGTTAATGCACGCAAATGCAGGCCTCGTGTGATTTCTATTACAGTGTCTTTGGATATAGAGACTGCAAACTCCTTTCCTTTGTAGCTGTTCGTTTATTTGAAAGGTCCTGTGTCATTTGAGGTTCATCGGTTGGGAGGATGGGGTGTGGGGGTGACAAGGTCCTAGCAGGGAGTGCTGGGGTGTGTCACTTCTGTCCCGTTATCTTCCTTTATCTTTACAACCCGGACCAAATGAAACCCCCCCCCCAGCTGTGCAAGTGGGTACAGGGTTACTCAGTTCGTAAATCATTGTAAAAAGAAAGTCATGATAAAGGACTCGCTGTGCTTGCACAATATTACCTCCACCGATAGGGTACATTCGTTTAACAACAGCAGCGAGCTGCATAGTCTGCCGTCTCCCAGCACCACACTGCATAAACAGAAATTTCCATTCATGCCAGACTAGCCTTTTCCAACATGATTGCAAGCAGTTAAAAAACATGGTTCTCCTGGTAACTGCCACGACGGTCATATTATCTTCGTTGTCATATTTATCACTGCAGTAAGTGGAACGGGATGTGCAACTGGGTAAGAAATCGATTCCCAAAGCGTTCAATCAAAGAAACGACTTTCTTTTTTTTTTTTACTATGTCAGCAGCAAAGAACAAGCAAAGTAGTGCATGTAAGGTTTGGCCGAAAGTGACTTTCGCGAAAGTTTTCTTGGGCTTGAAGCCCCAAAACCGTCCTGGTGATTATTTCCGTTCTGGACTTGAATCAAATTATCAGCGATCAACGTTTCGTTTCTTACAACAGATGAATTGGTGCCTCAAATTCTCGTTCGATCATGATCGTGAACTAGGTTCAGGGTGGTAAAAAGATACAATCACATGCTTTAGGAAACTATCGCTTGTTTTTCGATCTTTGAAGCGGATTGGCTCAGCTTTAGATTAAAGTGAGAAGAGAAAATTCTCGTGAACTCTCGTGTCAAGTGAGTCAAAACATAGTCTCGTGAACTTTCATGTCGACCAGAAAAAACCGTATTTTTGAAATTGAAATGACAAACGATACAGCACTTGCTGACAACTACTTGGCGCTTTTTATCAGCTTGTGGCAAGTACATTGATGCCTGTGACAAATAATGTCCTCCAGAGCTCATCAAAACATCCATAAAACACGGAGTCTGAGCAAATTAAGAACTGAAAAGTAGATCACAGTAGAAATCAAAAGCGTGGGTTCAGAGCGGAAATGATCGCGAAATTTAGACGAGGCCCAAATCTTTAGCTTTATTCTTACTCCACTACATCTCACACACACACACACACACACACACACACACACACACACACACACACACACACACACACACACACAAACACACTTCACTTCCTCCTTAAAGCTCCCCACACACCTGAGGAACTCCTTAAAGTCGTCAAACTCCACTTCTGGAACATCGATGATGCCGGTCTCTGCCAGCGGTCCGTGGAACATGACGGTGAAGACGTCACTACGTGACTCCAGTACGTACCGGTGGGCGCCCAGCACCTGCCCACGTGACCCGACGCGAAAGTTGACATCACAGTGGATCTGGTTCTCGAACATGTGGTGGTTGCACTCCAGAGCAGAAAGATGAGCTTGCCAGTCTCTGATTTCCATGGCACGGAATTTTCAATCACGATGCTGGAAAAAAAAAGTCAGAAAATGAATTCATTTCTTCAAAACTAAGTGTCAAAGCAAACGAGGGCTGTCGAGACTTGGTGATGTGTGCTTTCGTTATAGTAAGAATAAAAATCTATTATAATGTCAGACCGACGAGCATGTAGATGTAACCAAATGTTTTTTACTAGCAAGCTCACGCTTTTTTGTCACTTAAATGTAGTTCATCAAACTAAACAACACTGTATCACACGCTCAGGCATCATACCTTGTCTTGTTACCCACTCTTCCCCCATACACGAGACACGTGGAGGAAATAGTTCAACAAAAGGGCTGGTTACCAGCTATTCAACTCAAGCTCTTGAAGAAATCAAGATTATTTCCCCGCACCATCATATTCTATGACAGATGCTGTGATCAAAGGACCCACGGATACTGGACTGAGTGAGCCAGGCTCTAGTGATAACGGTTTACGAACTCCAGGGTGCAGAAACACTCGAGACTCGGTAACGCAGCTGATAAACGTAGGTGGAGGCTAAGCACATACCACACTCAACACCGTTCACATCATTCACACAAAACAAACGGTCCTTCGGTTATTATTATATGTGGGTAGAAGACATAAACACACATGGATTTCAGCCAAGGAAACTACGATAGTTTCTTGAGACCGGCACGAGGCACAGTGGAAATATATTTAAGATTACCTTTTCATTCACTTCTGCTCGAAAAAGTGTATTATAACGCAGAGCATAACTGAGCTGTACTTAATAATAATAATAATGACAGTGATGTCTATAGCACCTCCCCCAAACATCGACGGGCTCAAAATGATTTACAAAAACAGCAAAAAATAACTGTTGCGGACACAAGGACATCAATTCTGGAAGCGAGGAAGTATGAGTTCACAGAGAAACTGAGACAAGGAATATCATCAGAGAGAGAGAGAGAGACTAGGACAAGACAAGCAATGTGCCACAGAGACCGTTAGTGGAAGACGTGGTTTACAGCTGAAAACGACCTGGCGTAGTCTTAAATACAGTACAACAACATCACCACCACCAACAACAACAACAAAAAAGCATCAGGCAACAGAAGACACCAAAATCAACTTAGATTGGGTTAGGGTGGGGTAGAAGAATTACTGTCCTACGCCAGGCAAGTAAGTCAGTCTCTACCATCCCTGTAAACGAAGAAAGACTAAAATCAGTCCACCCAAGCTCGTTAGGCAAAGGAACATCACTCTGATCTTAATGTTTGCACTACAGAGTTTGCTTCGTTCGTTGAATGTATGTACCACCATCCCCACCCAGCCACTACCCCACGTCTGTTTGTGATCTTCTGCTCTTATCGGAGTTAACGGGCAACACTTTTGGACTCACACACATGCGCAGAAAGGTCAAAGGGCACATGCAATCTCGAGTAGCAAAGTTGTTAGAGTTATCAATCGGCTTGTGAAGTGTTTACAGCCACACCACGAACAACCATCGACGGGGCTCTATAAAATATAAAGTACTGTAAAATTAAAAAAAGGAAAGAAAAGAAAAGAAAAAAAACCCAAACCAAACCAAAACAAAGCAAAAAAAAAAAAAAAAGCCCTGACTCACACGCCAAGAAATCGCCAAAAGAGATCACTGTTAGCGATGTCAGCAGAGGCCGGTCGACTTCGTCACGCGTAACACCAGGCAGAGGGCGAGTTTGCCTGTCGCCCAGCGCCTCGGCACGACCCCCGACGCAGGTGCAGGACATCGACCACAGACTTACTCGTAGGATCATAGAAGTTTGTGACATCGACAGTTTGTCGCTCTTTCTCGCGAGGAGATACCATCGCTGTTACACTACCACTTTACACAAAGTGTCGGTAAGACGTCTCGACCCTCCCACAACTCTTGGAGAAGGCGAACTCTTGCTTCTCACTGCTCCACCCCCTCCTCTGCCGTCCTCCACAGCCCCTTCTTTCACAATCAAGCTTTGTCAGTCAAACTTGGAGTCAAAGCCCGGGGACAACATATGTATTAGCGACTGGTGCGTCTCCTTCAGAAGTAATTGTACAGCGTAAGCACCTCGCGTTTTTACAGAGCGATCAGTGTGCTACGATTTCCTGGGACAGGTGCGCTCTACAGAGCAACATAACGAAGCGCTTTGCCTTCACTGACATAACATATCACAGTGACATATCATATCACAGTGACGTAGCATATCACAGAAACGGATGGTGTTGGAAATCGCCCACACATCTGATCGACTCTTGGGGAAACCGAAAGGAAAATCTGCACACGACATGTAAGTTCGGAAGTATATTTAGTACCATATAAAATGAGACGACCAGAAGCATAAATTAACTAAGATATACACGAGTTCTTCTTGACGCTTAAGACCGCGATTAGTCGGCAGCCATCAACGCGCGCGCAAACATTAACAGAAACATAGGTACGGAAGTGTAGTAACTGCTGGTGAGGAGACGGGAGAGTAATTTGTAATCAGTCGGGAACTCGTCAACTCTGGGGTTTAATGACACGATGTTTTGTCTGTGTTACGGGACGATCTCCGCTGAAATAGCCCCTATGTCAGCCACAATTTTTAAGGCTCTCGTCGTGCGGAACAAAGGTTTTTATTAAAACCTTTTTTTAGTCATTACTGTCAGCACAGCTGCACCTTGGTAAAAATACACGATCAACACTGTAGGTATAGGATCACCTTACTTTCGACCTCTGGCGTCTAGGTATGGCTCTGATTGGACTGGTATTTTAAATCAGCATTTAACACTGATGACAAGGCTATGTGAGTAAGAAGTAGCTATAACCGACCTCTGAAAACCGATCTTCCAGTAAGGAAACAGGTTTAACACCGGTAACCTCGTAGTTCATTGTTTGTCCGCGAGCACCGGCAACCTTCTTCCTCAGACCCCGATTTTCCAGTCATGTGAAAATGATGAGAGAACAGTTTACAGCTGCTTACCGGGTATCCTGGCACGCACAAAGGGTGGTTTTATGTGTGACCTAAAACAGCACTTTCTTACAAACAGAATAGTGTATTCTAGAAGACCACCACTGAATCCTTTTCACGTGCACTGAAAACGAAACTCTTCTTTTAGCATTGCTCCTCACAATAGTCCACACAATGCTCGTCCTTTTTCAACCCATCCCCACCTTCTTTCCCGCTTATTGCTACTCCCTTTACTCGTCTTTCTCTGTAGAATCACCATACTCTTAGTTCTTATTACTTGGTTACTCTCTGCGTTTCCTATGTTTGACTTTTTTTTAGTCATCACCACTGTTATTTATCCGTCCGTTGTTCGTATGCTGTTCATGTCTCGTTCTTGTCTTAAGCGCTATGAGCACGCACTTTACGAGTGTGAGTATGCGCTATACAAATCTTGCATTTGTTATTATTATTTAAAGAGTGGTTCTGGTGTAAAGGGGGAGGTGTCACCGTCGAAGTGCTAGTACCACCTGTGAAAATCGTCTCAAGTTAATTAAGCTAATAATTAAGCTGTTAATTGCCTTTACAATTAGGAACTTATTAGTTCCTTCTGTGTTGCATGTCATCTGTGTTGAGAACATGCCACATTAACTCACACATGTCTGGATGCCAGTCAGCAGATTTTAAAAGCAAACGACATAATAGATTTACATTTCTCAAAAGATGTGACTCACAGAACATAACTTCTCCTCAGAAAAATGCCAAAGATTTTTGTTCAGAGTAGCACTTATTAATGGTTACTAGCAATTAACATACTACTTAGTGTTAACTTTCTGTGTTAGCAAAGATAGAAATAGCAATGGAAAAAGGTCTATCCAAGAACTGTCTCTACTTAAACAGGCAAAGCATCTGGAAAATACCCGAAAGTTCAGATTCCAGACGATTCATGTTTTGACAAAACGTTCGCGGTTAAGATGTCCTTAAACAAGTAACCAAAAATGAGCACAACTCATCTTAACCCATCTTTTTCTGCAGACATTTGCTGAACATATATGCTTAAGCGTCGTTCGTTTGACTTTTTTGTTGGAATTGAGAATGACTTGTCCTTTGTGACTATGACAATTAGTCTTTGGGGGTCCAGTAGCACAGTGGTAACACACGTTTGTCACTACTGGTGCGAGAACTATACGGTCCAGTGTTCGGACCTCATCACGGGGACACGCGCTCTGGATGTGACACGTGGTCCCTGGACTTGACGTCAGGGTACTCCGTTACTCTTCCTTCGTCGACCTTTTCCCCCATAGTGCCAGTCACTGCGGGGTGGAAGCAACCATTAAATCAACCCATTCCCCCCCCCCTTCTTTTTCACACTATCGTAAAATGACCTGTATAAAGCCTGTTTCGATTAAATGGTCTACTTTCTAATTTTTCAATAATTATTCAATGGCGATACCCATCCTACCTTCTAAAAAATTGCGAAAGCACATTAAGTGTTATGCACGATAAAGACTAGGTCATGTATATTATACAAACCCGTTAAGGACGACGTGACTTCTTGCCACTGGCTATGCTTTTGATGTCTGATGTCAAAGGTCGCTCCATAACAAATAGGATCCGGGTATGAGAAAGACTTTCTTTGTCCAGAGCAAGAGCCTCGGTGTCATTCTTGACTCCACTCTCTCCAATGATCCTCCCATATCACCCCCTTGGTAAAACTCGTTTTTTCCCCCTCTCCGACGCCTTTTCACTGTCCGACGGTATTTGGCTGCTGATGTCACTGTCAAGCTAGTTCTCTCACTTCTGGATCGCTGTTAATTCCCTCTCTGCTGACCTCTCATCTGCCACACCCCAAGCCTTCAACACGTTGAGAACTCTGCTGTCCGTCTGGTGCTCCGAGTGCATTAAACTGTTCGCGTCACTCCACTGTTTCGCATCCTTCACTAGCTGCCTATATCATCAGCCGTATCACTCACAAGGAGGGCTGTCTTTACCATCACTGTCTTCACCACTGTGCACCTAATTACTTTTCTTCCTGTCCCACCACTCAGACACCACCACATCCACTTCGTTCAGCGGCTGATACACTCCCTTCTCCACATCCCCCGCACTTTGCTCTGCTGGCCAGCCAACCTCTGCAAGCGCTGGAACATTCGCCCGCAGCCGGTCAGCCAGGCTGCCTCTGTATGCGGTTTTCAGCGGCAGCTCAAGACTGACATATTTTAAATGACTTTCTAACTCTCCCCAGAGTCTTGTCTTGTTTTACTGGATCAGTTCGCTCCACAAGTCTCCTAAACGCAAACGTACGTAAACTACTTTCAGTGTTAGGTGTTCACAAGCTTTTCGAGTTGTATATATTCGATAAACACAGAATTTTGTCCCGCTGTCACAGTCTACTTTGTGCACGAGTGGTGTACAATGTAGTATAGTGCAGTGGATACTGAAGCACAGATCGTGGTAAACACCAGTTTTAAAAAGGCGGTTGTTGTTCGTGGTCAGTCTTGCTCAGTGACCTTCAAGATAACGCTGATCAGGACCCTCGGAAGTGGCTGGCGCCTCGCGATATTTACAAGTGTTGTCAGCCATGATAACCTTTATCCTTCGTAATAAACTTTATTCGACTTGAGTGGCCGACATCACGGCTTGTGACATTACCTGAACGGTTATCACAAACTCTGCGGAGCGACCGACGATCCTTCATTATGAAGGATGAATGTGTCGATAAGACTCGTCCCCAACGGGATCCCGGACCAAATAAGTTATCCAACCTGACTTTCTGCGGTGAAGAAACGAGACTTGGGATTCTGAAGGTAGCTGTTGCTCAGAGAAATTTCTAAAATGGTGTTAAATCAATAGACTAAAACAGGCGATGAAAAGTATAAACTTTATGAAAGCTCACTACAATATCTGCATACCACATTATCAGCAGCTTGGGGAAATGATCGACCATGACTGATGATCGAACGCACCTGTAGATCGGAAAAAAAGCCAGTGGCGTTAATGACCCGGATGGAGGTGATATTGCTCGCCGTTGGTCGATGCTTTGTTTATTTGTTCCAGGTGCGTAGAAATTACGATGCATGTTTTGAAGCGCTTTGTTGATCTGCTATAAGGACGGATGGAGGGAAGAGTAGGTGGAGATGGGTGGTCACTCTGCTGTCAACGTGAAGCCACGTCCGCACGTGTGCGTGCACCTGAATATATTTTTTTTCTTTGCAAATATACTGCGTTGTCCACTGGACTTATTGGCGCGTGCGCCCGCATGTAAGGGACGATGAGAGATTCAGTCGCTTGCATTCCGCCAACCCACCCATGCAGTCTGTCTAAAACGTACTGAATAACATGATTCGAAGATCAGACAGGTCGGGCAGAGGGTCAATCCCGTCAAGTAGCCACCACCTTATCACGGACGGTGAGAACACCTGTCTGAAGTCGCATGCGAAGCCGATGTATTTTCACAGACAACGGCCCTTTTGCGTCACTTCCTCTGTCCTCTGCTGTCTAGTGCCAAAACGCTGTCACATCACCAACACCTGGATTGAAAGCTCACTCTTCTCGGGGCTGTCTTGATGTCTATCCAGTTACTGATAACAAGTTAATCATTCTGATGCTAAGCACACATGACATGTTGAATGAGTATTTCAGAAAATACTTCAAATGTAAAGAAGTTATGATCAAGAACGGTAAATGTTTATATACGAAAGGTATAGAAAATGTGACTTGGAATAAGTAAAACGGTATAGGCTTTACTGACACGTGCAGTACAATACGTTATGATAAGGGTGAGCAAAGTATGGCGACGTGGCAAAAACACAGAATTGTTTCCAAGGGGAAATCCGGCGTACATGTATACTCCCCTTCCCTCTCCTAGAAGCGACTTCAAAACTCGCGGACGCTGGCGACAGAGCCGCCAACGTTCGTACACTGATCAAATACCCACAATCCCCCACGCTCCATCACCCTGCCGTTCGTTTTATTTAAAGTGTCGGGCCTTAACGTCTTTCTCCCGCCGTTCAGTTAGAGAAAGAGTCGCTAGTCAAACAGGCGATCAGTCAGCAAAATGTCAATCGTCAGTCAGAGACTCAGTATAAAGCAGTTTGTATGATCAGCGTCACATCAGAGTTCATAGAAACCGGTTCCTACGATCTCCGCTTGAACGTGGGTCCAGTCCTTTTGCTGAATCACAAGCGAGACACCGCCAGCGCACCGCGCTCCTTGATGGCCCTCAAGAGCTTCGCAGTCCTGCTAGAACACCAGGTTTACTTTGTTCACAGGCAATGTTTACCCTGTTTACAGACTAACTAAACACTCTTTTCTTCCCTGCGAGGGTGGGTAGGTGACACACGCGACGTTTGCAAAAGTGCTGTGCGACCTTAATCTGAGCTGACAAAGATGCTCCCCCCTTCTCTCACCTCCCCCCTCTCACACGACCGCTTACTGTTTTCTGTCGGTTAAGGCCGTTCTTTTATATTGCCAAACTTGGTCAAACATTTCTCATATTTGCCCAATTGAGAAGAGTCTTTCTCTTTGACTTTTACGGAGACTTTTCCCACGATAGTTTAGTTTCCCGAAGCACGCGATGCGCGACAATATCTCATCAGGTTGTTTTTTTTTGTTTGTTTTGTTTTTATTATTTTTTTACGTCCTTCACTGTCAGACATGGACGCTATGAAGGGAACTGCCTTCTGAAAAATATCAAACAATACCTTTTATCTCATGCTTTCCTGTCTGATCAACATTCATTTGTTTTGCGATTTATATTTTTTTCTATCAATTTGACAATATTTGAAACCTCCTGCTTCAACTTTGTTATCGCTTTTCCAGAGACGACGTATCACGCTCTCATTGTTCATTAACAGTGACGCCTAATCAATCTTGTTTACATAAACCAATCTGCAATTACAAAATGATTCACCGATAAAAGTTAACGACAGCTAACCCGGTTTATAGGGTACAGAAGAACAATATAACGAACTGGCAGTCGTCTGTTAATAGGCGGGTGATTGAATTGGTCGCGCCGAGAGAGAATTTCTAGCTTTAAATAGAGAATTCATAAATGACAATAATAAATGCCACCATTTTTTCTGTATACATTCAATCGCCTTTTTTAAACTTTCTCTGATGAAGTCGAGTTTATTTCACACGGCTGCAACATATTGACACTTCGCCAACACTTGGCACTTGATAGGACAGAGGTGCAAATAATGAGGGTTCTTAAAAACACTGGGCGATACCACGGCGCCATGTTGGAACTGTTTGTTAGTTTTTCAAGTCGTGTTAGCTACAAAGACTACAGCACAACCAGAAATGTTAAACTGGCAGGATAAATAAGATAAAAATAAATAGATAAGCCAGGATTGGGAAGACAGCGAAACGAGACACGATGACAAGGAAATTCAAAAGGCTAGGAGATGAAAAGGCTACAATAGTTTCACCAGAAGACGAAAGTTTACCTCAAAAACACATTATTAAAGCGTGGACTTAAAAAAAAACAACTAGAAAAAGTACATCTTTGAAAACAAATCAGGAATCTGCAAAAAAGGCAAAAAATTGCATCAGCCGTCACTGATATTTGAAGCAAGAATGACAGGGTGACACTAATTAGTACTTGCTGATGACATAAGATCAAAAGGCTAAAGGGTGCAATTTTTTCTAATAACTTGTAAAGCACTGATGTGTAAAATACTATTTTCCCAATCACGCGAATACCTCACTTCCTTTTTCGAGGCACGCGTAAACATCACCATTCGCAAGGGTGGTTAACAGTACAAAGGTCTTTGTTGTACATGGATACGTTTAACCTCTTATAGTGAAAGACTCAAATACATCTTGTTATGAAATATTTTGTGGCTACTGCCGCAAATCGCGGTCCTCGTGAAACTAAACAAAGGTCATCGCCAATAGGAGAGCAGGGCTGATGTCCCGATTTTGACCCGTTCATGATGTTTGTCGACATGAATCTCGCGACCCGATGGGTGCATCCACCCAGATTTAGAGAAATATTATCTGGCACGGAGCTTTACCCAATCATTAGAAAAAACAATTTGCACCCCGCTAATCCTTTAAAATGGTAAAAATTCCAACAATTTCTGACACAACGCTCTAGCCATTCAATGCTCAAACACACGTTGATCCAGAGGACAATCACTGCCTCCCCTCTGTGGATTAAAGGATCCGCACAGTAAAAGATCCGGTACCCGACAACGCCTGTCATTCGCTGAAATGTATGCACGCTTTAATGTACACGAGATGCCGACATCCCTCGTCGTGTGGTCGAGTCCTTGAATGAGGTTTGTTTGCTCTCCTCTCTAATCGTATGCTCCACGAACTCTAGTGGCGAAGTGACCTGCTCCCGGGTCGACGCCACCTGACCTTTTGCAACAGCAGTCTCTAGAAACATGTGTCCAATGTTTTAATCGAGATGAAACTATGCAAAGCGGACGAAGAGAGGGTATACAGTTTTGATGGAGTTCGTGATTTCATTTTTCTTACTTTATTATTTATTCATTAGTTCGTTTATTTTACATATATTGAGAATGATGGAAAGGATCTGAGAACAAAGAAAGTGGTTCCTGGACGTTTCGAGGACATGAGACGAAATGAGAACTAAGTCAGTGCTGTTATGGCTGTTCTTAAAAGGAGAAGAGGACAAAATGTTCAGCCTCCGACGTGCCTCAAGTCCCATTGTATTGGCAAACAAGTTTGGACTCGTGTTGACCAAAGTTCCAGCGTCCTGAACGACTGGTTTCCCGTGATCTTCATACACAACTTTTCCAAATGTTCGACGATATGTGCTCTGTCGAAAGGTTCTTTAGGAATAAAAATCCACATTGCAATCTTGCACAGATGAGAATATTGTTGATATTTTTTAGCATCTTTCACGGTGAAGAACAACAGAATAGTGTGTGTGTGTCTGTGTGTGTGTGTGTGTGTGTGCATGTAATTTTGTAAAAAATAAACAAAATCATGCGCGATGTGTTTAAGTGCGCAGAGCACCAAGTTGCAGCGATCAGTGTCTTGCGACAACCGAGGCGCTCCTAGCGGCCACAGACACGCCGCATCTCGCTGAGTTAATCTGCACGCATTACCCTTTGCCCTCCTTTAAACAAGGTTAGCGGGATGCATGTAAACAGCTCGTCCTCTATCTGTTTTCTGCGTGTATAATTTTGTGTCTCTTTTGTGCTTCACACCACATGCACACACACAAACACACTATCCGTCAGGATACTGGGTTAACATTTGACCTCCTCCTTCCCACCACAACCACCATCCCCATCATCATCATCTTCATTATCAAAGCCATTAACTATTGACTGTCGCACGGGGAGCTGTAATGACTATTGTCTGCTCTCTTTCCCGGCTCCCACTCCTGTCATGATCTGCTAATTACCTCAGAAGTAGGCCACACGACTGCCCCGCAGCCAATGTGCCGTGCAGTAGAATCTCAGTAAAAACGCCTTTTCGCCGTGACGTGGCCTTATCGTCTTGGCTTCTGGTTCTTTCCGCAGTCACAACTGGGACTTTAGGTAAGCCAATCACATTGCTTGAACTCTTCACAAGACTGATTCGATTTCTGCCAGAACCACAGCTGTTAGAACGAGGTCAGCTGATTTCTGGTGGTTGTCGTGTTCACCTGGTGGGCGTTCGACTTTTCTTAATACCACGTGTGCATTTTCTTATGTCTTGAATCCAAGGTTACAAAAAAAAAAAAAAAAAAAAAATATCGACATTTGCATTAGGCGTCTCTCAAGGCTTTTCCGTTGTCTGATAGTTCTCGCATTTTACGTTGCCAGGCAACAGTCTAACCCAGTAACATTTGTTTAAGAAAGAAGTACTTCCTGACATTTAAATTATCCCTCCTACCGTTCGCTGCCATATTGACTACAGGCTAAGCTCCATATCAAGTTGGAAGCTTCTTTGTCGATAATGTTTGCCACTCACGGCTTAGTTTTTTTTCTATTTACTCAATGTCTTAGGCAGAAGAAATTGTCTAAAGCATAAAATGTAGACTTGGGCTGGAAGACTCGACAACATAAATGTTAACGTCTGTGTATGGAGACATCAGACAGAAGGTGGTGGTAAAGTGTGGAGATGTGTGTGTGTGAATGTGCGCGTGTGTGTGCATGTGCGTGTGTGACCTGCATTATTTCTCTGATGACGCAACACATTGTATTGTTGGGGAGAATGAGCTCAAGGCGCCAACTAAAGCCACGATCCCTCGTTCAGTTACCCTGTAATCCCTCCCCTGCCTCGCGGACCGCTTGAGCCCGATTACATGTAACAGCGTTACACGCAAGCGCCGCGCAGACGCATCACCTCAAATCCAGTCCCCAACACAATGATCACGCAATGCACGTGGACTTATGTAAAGCCCCAAACTAGCTTCCCTAGGGGGCAAGCATTTGTGCTTGTTTTACGATTATGTCATCTAAACGTGTGTAAAGCGTCTACCTACAACAACAAAAGTAATAATAAAAATAATTAAAAAATATAGAACATTGTATCCTGGCAAGGCCAGGCTATGGTGCTTTACAAATATCACTTGATTGTTAAAAAAAATTAATAATAAATAAAACCTGACGAATACCCGACTTCTCTCTCCCTCTCACACGCGCACACACTTTTATTTAGAAGATCAACACTCGTATACACACATTCTCTCTCTGTCTCTAGAAGGCAGACAGTAAAAAACAAAACAAAAAAAAACACATCAGCACGAACTTCCGGCACAGTAAATCTTCACCTTGACTATAATTCCATCAACCTTCCTAAACAATACAATACAGTTAATACAGTTTCTCGAACAGATATCACTTCCTAATCAATACAATTCAGTTTTTCAAGCACGTCACTTCCTTATCAATACAATACAGTTTCTCACGGATTGTGGTCTCCCACCCACACTTTTCCCTCGTATCTTTATGTCATCTCATCTACACGACTTCTGCAAACCAGAGGTTAGCTGCATAATGTCTCTAAAACCTAAAACTGTTCTACAGAAGCAAATTTATAAATAATTTTCCAAAATGGCTTCTATGCCATTAAGAGGCGGTGCACAAGGTGAATAAAAAGAAGTGCTGACGGAAATGAAAGTCTGGTTTAAACAGTTTTATCTTGTTTAAAACATTTTTTGTTAAAATAGTTGTAAAACTGTGTTGTCACTGTGTTTCTATATAACTGATTATGTAAACATATTAAAGGCCTAGAAGTGTTTAAAATTGAAACTATGTTGTGCCGCTGGCCCCCATACCGTTAATTGCGACTGTTACCAATCAAACGTGATGTAAAATGAAACACGTACTCGCACGCGCGCGCGCGCGCACACACACAGAACGTTTTTTTTATCAGTCCAAAGGCTGTCGGGAAACCGC
This sequence comes from Marisa cornuarietis, assembly GCA_004794655.1. Lineage (NCBI taxonomy): Eukaryota > Metazoa > Mollusca > Gastropoda > Architaenioglossa > Ampullariidae > Marisa > Marisa cornuarietis. The sequence goes on along the minus strand of SMMW01000617.1, from coordinate 2,944,456 downwards.
TTGGAGGATGCTAGAATGTCTGGATCCACAGTCAGGCCGGATGGACGCCCTCACACGGCTCTCACTACGTCGCTTACGTCGGTCTTCATCTCAACTGTTGCCTCGCCCGTGTGACGTACAGTCATCCAACAGATAACCGCCAAACTGGCATCGCCTGGCGCGCACGAGAAACCGCACGTGCACCCTCGACCTCCTGACCTCAGTAACTGATTGTGCGTAATTCTGACGGCCTGAGAAGACTTCTGTCGGCATCTTGTACCGTTTAACACAACGTTACCGCACAGTCAGGGAGCCTTCAAATACCGTTGCTGAGGAACATCGGTTGTCAATACGCATCCTGCTGCCTTACTACCGGCACTGAGGCACTTATACGTGCTATCGACTTTAACATTTACTTTTTTAATTTTTTTTTAATCAGTCGAATGGAACCTTGTCTTCTTTGTTGCATTGCCTGAGCTGGTGTCTGAAGGAGGTGGTGGTTGGAAACGGAGGTAAAGGGCCCCAAGGAAAAACAATCAAGTACGTTTTCCACATCGTTAGAGCTGGAAAGAACTTAGGACAGGTTGTGCGAGCATTGAAGTGGACTGTATTGCCGGGCTTTGTCCTCATGCAATATAAATCAAAATGGATGGAGGACAAGCGAAACAGAGTGAATGGCGTGCTTCGCTGCTTTTAAACAATTCGACTGTTACCATAGCATGTCAGTCTCTCAATACGTGTACATCAGAAAGAGCTACTTCTTCGCGCGAACGCAGGCACACACATACACACACATACACCCACACGCGGATCCATGCACGTCTATCCCAAGATCATATCTCATGTAAACAAGAGCATCATCAACATATCCTGCCCGAAAAGGCGAGGATAGACGAAGTTACACAGCATCACAAAAACTTTAAAATATGCATATTTTACAGTTTTTGTCAGTGACCTACAACACGTGGTTTCCTTGTTTGTCGGACAAGAACTCGTCGTCTGCCAACAGACGCTTTGCAAGTACGGGCTGACCAGCGAAGAGACAACATTGTGCAAAAAGGCTGACCGGTTCACAAGGGACATTTCGCCCCTGCATCTGTGAAATCCAGAAGTCACCCACAAGCAAAGATCACATCACCTCAAAATTAAATGTCGAATTCACACAAAGCCCTTTACAGAGGCATAGAGGAATTACACGGCGTGCAATCAATAACAATAAAATCGATAAAAATAACAAAAATGTAGAATTTGTAGCAAGCTAAACCTTAGAAGTCGTTCGACTTACAAGGACGCTCATGAAACCGAGCAAGGCTCATGCAGACGATCAAGCAGTAAATTACACAACACGTTCAAGGCTCATGCAGACAATCAAGCAGTAAATTACATAACAACACGTTCAAGGCCCATGCAGACAATCAAGCAGTAAATTACATAACAACATGTTCAAGACTCACGCAAGACACTCAAAGTGTATGCAATATACAGGACGACATGGTCGCGTGAGACTGGAGACTGTAAATTATGAGCTGCGTATAATGCTGAACACTCATGCGCACTGTAGGCTGTACAGGGAAGCGATGCGATCATAGAGCGATAGCCGGGGATCTCCCTAACCGATCGACACCCCCATCCCCCACCTCCCAAACCCGTCCCCATCTCCTGCCGGGCGGCGTAATAATACCTGGGGGGGGGGGGCTCGCCACAGTGACATGGCGTGCTCAATACCGACAGCTTTTTGTTGTCATGTGGCGAGAAACTAGATCGCGCGCAAAGTTTACACACACGGACACACGCACGCACCCTAGCGCGGCGCACGAGAGTGAGGACGAAGGCACTCGTGGAGTACCGGTGGACGGGCGAAAAAAAAACCCCTCCTCGAAACATGACCCTTAGCGTCACTAATAGCAACACCATCCATAACACAGCTACAAGCAGTTTCGTGTGTGCGTGTGCTAACATTCGAGGAATAGATCTAATGGTACGATTTGCACCTGTTTATTTTAGGCGAAACGTTGTAGACGCACCACTTGCTAGTATAGCCGAAACACGTGCGTGCTCACGTTCTGCAAGCGTGCTGTTAGCGCGTGACGTGTCCAGCATCCAAACACAAACAGCCTGTCTGGGCACGTGACGTGAACGATCTCCTGGCTGGAGGCACTCTATCTTGATTACCTGGCGGCGCCCAGTTATAAGAAATGTACCTGCGACTGTTGCGCGGTTTAATACAAAAGCTGGCAGTGCAGACGGCAGAACTGCTGACTCACAGCTTGTGATCGAATGGCTGGCCGTTACGTTGGTGACACGCACGCCACCAGCTCCGTAATAAGCGACAACACCGTTCTGCAGGTTAAAACTCGTATGGGAAAGACCGTTGGAAACTAAACACCTACCAACTTTATTCTATGTCCCAGTTGTACCTTTTCAGCGCCATTCGCAAACTGATTTACATTAAAAAAATGAAACAAAACATGGAATGTGAATACTTCTTTCTTGGTGAGAGATATCCTCTCACCTGTCACCTGTAGCGTGACAGATGCGCACACGCGCGCACACACACGATCTGCCGCGGCCATGACAGCTTTTAACCTCCTTTAATTACCGGTGCTACATCTGACGGTCGTTTACCCCTGTTACACCTGCCGGTCCGTAACTGGAGTTACATCTGACGCTGCGGTTTTTGTCCCCTGCCACTCAGCCCCGGCTTTCCAGCTTGCAGCACAGAAGCGGTCGCATCCTCCCCCCTCCCCCCCGATCCGGCAATAAACACCTTAAACAGTTAAAAGGAGAAGCGGGGATGACAAACAAGGCAGGCGTGAAAACAACGGGCACATCAAACACTCGGTATATGCTTTCCCACCTCCAGCCCGCGGTGGGCATCGATCAACGCCTGTGACCACAGTTCCTAAAAAAGCCACATGTCTGAACATTTCCTCGACACTCAAGGTTCCCTGTACCCTGGGATTTTCCCCTCCCGTCTTTTCTGTGGGCGTGAAAGCTTTGCTGTTAGCGAATCAATGATTACTTCTTCCTTTAACCAAACACGATTGATTCCCGGATCGATAAATTTTATACCTCTCCAATACCCTGCATTTATCGGCCCGGGAATCCCTTGTGTCAGCAGACCGTGCATATCAAATATATCGTTTGATGTTCATATTCACACTTCATAAGAACTCAACCACAGACCTTAAATATGAATAAATTTTAGTCGAGGAAAGAAGTCATAAATGTCGCGACGACAGGCTGTTGTAACCCTGTTCGGCTGTTTTATTACATACAGGAGCATTTATAACAACCTAGCCCGAACCGTAACAGTTTTAAAGTACCTCAAAGGACTGAAGCAAGCACTCGAAATCTGGGTGGGGGGGGGTAGGGGGGAGCGGTAAGAAAAAAAAGTTCGTCTTATCGTATTATTATTAACAACTAAGTTCTAAAATCTTCATCACCAAAAATTGAAACAGTATTAAAAATAAACGTCTCAATCGATTCACTCACAGGCAAGCCAGGTAGCCAAGGAGAAGGAATTGCTTCACTCACTCAAGAGCCCTCGCTGACGAGATTACCATAAAGATAACTTATCAGTGACAGCTGTTAAAATGACATGCACTTTGTGCCACTAGCCAGTGCTTGGACAGGCTGAGTCTTCGATCATTTTCCTGAGAGAAAGACAAGAGGAAGGGAGGGATGTAAGTTGTACCCATATAGAAGTCTGTGCTTGTACCTGTTCCTGGTCACGGGTGTGCAGTGACTTTCGGTTCGCAATTACCTAACAAAATAAAAGCCCTCGACAGGATATGATCAAAGAGCTGAAAGCACAGCTAGGTTTGAATCATTAAAAAGTGTTGAAGCCAAGACCTGTTTGTTTGGCTTCAGTTTGCACAGCCTGTCACACCGTCCCCAAATCTGTTCACAGATACACACGCTTGCTACACAAAATGATTGATCGTCTGCTTTGCACTGAATGCAGACGACTTGTACACAACGACGACACACGTCTGCTACACAGCGAATACACGCTACACAGCCAGCGAGTCCAGGCGGCTAGAGAAACATGCCGATGTAAATAAGCGTGTAGTGTGTGTGTGTGTGTGTTTTGTGTGTGTGTCCTTGTGACAGCCACAGTGCAGACAACGCATGTTAGTTGACAACAAACAAACAAACAAACAAACAAACAGAACGAGTACTTCGTCCGATTATATATATAAAAGGGTCACTATAAGTTCACGGACTGACGTTCCATCTCGTCGGAGGTGAGCCTAATGAGCTTAAAAAAAAAAGTAAAGAAAACTTTTTACCTGGCTTGTGAAGAGGTCGTCTGCAGCAGCCTGATGTCAGCCGCCTGTGCGCTGTTTGTGTCACTGCCGTGTCGGCGACTGAGGCTGACATCACTCGCCTGGGGACGCCGAGAACCCAGCCATCCTTTGTCCAGTTCTCATGTAAACAAGAGTAGACGGGAAAGTCTTCTTCCACGGCACAGGTATCGATGAAAGAAGAGCTGAAGGTCTGCCGAGCTGGCACAAACAGTCGGCTGCCTACAACACGGCGAGCTGAGTACAACTGCAGCGCCTCGCGCGACCTGCCGCATGACATCGTGTCGGCTCGCTAAAGCCCACTTCACACTTACGATCTTTCGAAGAATCGTGCATAAATAGCTGGAAGTCGATAACGACTGTTAGTTTGCACAGGTTTGTTTGCGATTGCGGGGACAAAAATCAGACAACAAGACTGTTGACTCTGTTACAAATGTAATCTTCAAAGGGTCGACTTTAACGAGTACTGTTAGTTATAGGCACACCTGTAGGTAATACCATCAGATTTGGCAGTCAACTATTTTTTGTAATATTTTTGTTCTTCTGGGCTTTGTAGACTTAAAGATTACGAATTTTATGCTGTATTTAGCACTTGTTTTATTTTGTAAATGAAACTATTTTTACAAGTTATAATAACCCTCTGGGATTAATAAAATTTTCTCATTTGTCATTTGTGTTTTGCGTTCTGTATTTTGCGTATTGCGATACTGGATTATCAGGGATTTATTTTGGGCTGTGTGTGCTAGGTGGTAAGAAAATACTTGGTCAATGTATTTAGCATTTTCTCAGCGTGTGAATGACACCGAAATAATGCTCTTGATGACAAGAACCGTAAGCTACTAATGATTTTTTTCTGGCTGACATGGGAGAGAAGGATTGTCTCCCATAGTCACTTTAAATACAGCGATTTTTTTTAACTAATATCCAACCTACCGTCTATACATCTAGTATTTATTCCCCACAAGCTCTTATACAGCGAGATCATACACCTTCTAAGCATATCAGTGCTATACGTAGTGAAAATGCTCAAGCTTTCTAAAAACTTATTTATGCTGAAAGAAAACATATCTTTTAAAGCCAGCTTCCTAATGCATATACAGACTGATGCCAGCTTTCTAGTTATTAATTACTACATATTAAGAAAATACCATACTTCTTACTGCATACTTAATATATAAATACTACTGAAACTAAAGGAGTTCAGGTTTCATAAAAAAATCTCTTTCAAACTTTTATATAATAGTCTGTAAATATTTATTTACTCAGTTGTATAATTAATGTATGGAGATATCTTTCCGTTTCTCATTTCTGTTTCATACTCTAGTAAGAAGGTGATAGAGAAAAATAACATTCGTTCGGAAAATAATGTAGTCAGAAGGGAGAATAAATACCATCGGAGAAAAAAGTTGTCGGGATAGTCTGGGAGGGACTGAGCAAGACGCCTTCTGAGTACACAAGCTTCCTCACAGCTGGAAACGGGTATCAGGAATGGAACAAATCGTAGAGCGCAAGAGTTACTTAGTTATTTCGTCTATAAAATAAATAAATAAATAAATAAATAATAATAATAATAAAAAAGAAATTTCACATGTAATATGCAAGCTTGCTGATTCCGTTAGCGATATTGTCTTGCGTGGTGTGCACTGTACAGAGATCAGGACGCCCCACGATTTACACGATGCCGTCCCAGTGAACCTTGTTGGCTGACGATTTACACGATGGGTTCACTCGCACCTGCAGCGTCCAGTTTTATGTAGGTATTCATCTTGAAAGACGCCTACCTTATACGATGTAGGTGGTGTAGGAACAAAAAAGAGATTGTGTATGGAGGGAGGGAAAGAGCATTCTGTGGAGAAGATATACCTCATACCTTTTAGTTGCCATGTCGTGGCAACAAAATATTAAAATAACTATGGTTGATAGAATAAACCCGAAAAAGGAGTACATTATCAGAGAGAAAAGGGTAGACTCGACTGAATCCCAGTGCAGAAGAAGAAAATACATCACAGGTTTATGCGCTCCTGTGGGTGATAGACTCAGGGAGATTTAGGAGCTGTTTCAGTCTGAGAGAAAAATCACTCTCCTTACCACTCTCTGCTGTTTTGTTATCTAGATGTACGGCTTCTGAACGTGCTTTAGGAGCTACCTCTTGTGTAAACTACTTAACACAGCGTCTTTTCTTTCACTGCACGTTGTAAACAAACTATTGCAAAATGTATGTGCTCAAACTGACACGCACGCACGGACACATAGACACACATAAACACACAAGTGAGACACTATACACGGCCTTGAGCTTAATCCTGAAGAAAATTTAGGAAAAACCGTCCTTTTGTTCGTGACATGTCTGTATCTGAAAGTTAGTTTAAAGCCGACGTTTCTGATCTGCCTGACTGTGACAAATTCCCTTTTTTCATTATTAACTCTTCTGAGAGAAAATAGGTGTTCTCGTGCAGCCCGTGCATCTTTACGATATTCGGCTCGTCATCACTTGTGGTACCACAGAGGGCGCTGTCGCTGGATGTTAGCGCTATTTCGCAATTTCTTACACCGAGCAGCCATGTGGTGGCCTATGCCAGAAGAAGGAGACGAGGAAAACGAAGAATAAAAAGAGTTGGGTAAGGAGAACTAAGTATGTAGTAGAAGAAGAATAAAATAAGAGAACACAGACGAGAAAAACAATAATAAAAAGATGATGTTTTTCCTCCTTCTCCTCCTACAACAGCACCACCACCTCCTCCTTCACCCTTCACCACCACCGCCAACACCACCTTATTTATTATTATCTTAACCATCAACATGCCATCCGCGGTTGTTGCTATCAGGTAATCTGCTTAATTTGCTTCTGAGGGACAAAAGACATTTACGGTCACAGTGAGACATTCCAGATCGAAGTAACTCGCGATAAAGATCATTGTTACCCACGATAACCCCATGTGACAGGACAGCGTCCACGTTGCAGGCTGTGGTCCTATAAAAGCGGTGACCCTCTAGCAAAGGGTTCCGCAGTACCTCCATCATCATGGCCGGGAGCCCCGTGCCAGCCGTCGTGCTGGCTAGTTGTTGCTGCTTGTTATGGACGGCTGCTCACGCTGTGAGTATTGACGACAGCCAGGGGTCTGGTCGTCAGTGTGTGTGTGTGTGTGTGTGTGTGTGTGTGTGTGTGTGTGTGTGTGTGTGTGTGTGTAAATCTAATGACACTTTTTTTTTAGTTTAAGCCTAAAAATAAACATTTTTTTTGGTGGTCACATAGTACAAATCTCTCGTTTCCAGAAATTTCCCCATCGCAGTCAAGACGGACCTCTGTTGCCGGGCGAGAATGAGTTTTTGGGGGAAATGGTGGACGCACTAGATGACCTGGAGCGTAGCGACCACACCCAAAACCAGTTTCTGTCCAACAAATTTCCAGATTTTCAGGGTGGTGCGTATCCTGGTGACTTTACCGCAAATCTGCGACCATAAGCTGTCGGGCTTTGTAGGCCTCCCCCAGTCTCAGCAGCCCATGACCACACTAAGTGCTTGTTTGGGTAAAGAGTAAGGAGTCTCCCAATGTGGAGCGATATGTCGTTAACATGTCGGACATGACTACTCACAGTGAGATAATGCCTTAGATTTGGTAGTGTACCCACACACTTAGTGTAGTGTACACTTCGTGATATCTGGCTGTCGGGCTTAGCACAATTTATCCACAATTTACTTTTCACGTTCAGGTAAATAACAAATAACATCAATACCACCATCAAACAATTTCAACTTCTGCTTTACATTTAGATTTTTCTAGACCAGTTATATCACTGTCCTTCTGTAGAATGGCGGATTGGTTTACATCAGGGTTATCTTGCTCTTCATGAAAACAAATGGTTTAGGGTGAAGGTTAATGATGAGTGAACGAAACTAGAAAAACCTCTGACGGTCAACCCTGTGGATAGGCGACACGAACAGGGGGAAGTACGAGTGCCCCCATACGAGATGTGAACTCAATACCTTACTAGTCTCATGCACTGCTAAAAAGCCAGAGCTTAGCTACCTGGCTAATAGTTCATCCCTCTGTCTTTCTGAATCAATCTGAGTTCACTCTCACACGCATGTACTTGTGCAAACAGACATTCAATGCCAAATACACGAAATACACATGCAAAAATATTTATCCTTGTGTCATGCGCACCTCGCACAGGCTAAACTTAGGTGTTCAAGAACTACTCCGCAGTCACTGATTACGGACCTGCACGTTTGTCCATCCCGGCTCAACATTATTCTAAGACCGAGAGACTGCAGATGTAAATTCGTCAGTTTCAAGTGCATATGTTTTTTAAGTTCTCCCCTAACCTCTCTCTACCCAGGACCGACGGTGGACGGGGGGTGGTCAGAATGGTTGCCATGGTGGCCCTGTACCCAGTCGTGCGGTGGGGTGTCCTACCGTTTCCGTCGATGCGACAACCCGCCACCTCGTGGAGGTGGACGCCCATGCGACGGAAATCACTTAGAAGTTCGCCCTTGTCCACCATGTCCAAGTAGGTGACGTGTTCTTTTTTTTAATTATAGAACATATCTACTGCATGAAACTGAAAGAGATGACCAATGCCATCCAATAGCATTTATAAAACGATCTACTTAAAATTTAAATTATGTCTTAATTATTTGTAAAATGATACCTTCTGTGCCAAGGACCATAAAATAAGCGATGTACAGAAGCAACGGGCTTGAAGTAGCTGATAGCTTTTGTTCAAGTGGGAATTGCTATTTGTTCATCAAATTTCATTGTTCTGAAAGAGTAAGACAGGTGCAAAGAGAGTTTGGTGATAACGTATTTAAGGGACTGAGAGAACTATTTACCTTCACGCTGTCTGCACGGCAGTAATCAAACCAGTTTTGCTTTTGTTTTTTTTTAATTCTAGCATCATGTGATAGGAGAATTAATTTGAGTAGGTATTCATCGACCAACATAAAAAGTTCTCTGCATTTAATAGCAAATTCAGCAAATGTCTTCAGTATTGTCATTCTGCAGACCCTAAACTTCTTATCACTGTATATTCTTTTTTATGAACAGCCTATAATGACACCCTTCTTTTACGCGACGGACCCAAGTCCTCTGCGGGAAGAGTAGAAGTGTTTATTAATGGGCGGTGGGGCACAGTCTGCGATGACGACTTTGATGTTAATGATGCCAAAGTCGTCTGCCGGCAGCTGGGTTACGATCAGTGAGTGCTGGACCCTAGACATTCATTATCCTGTCTTTGTGTTGAAACATTTTATTTGTAGTTGTACACAGTTGGTTTTACAAGAAACTCTGATATAAGTTCTGGAAAGGTTTCACAGACTAAGCCGACTTTTTTTTCACAAGGTGATCGTGTATGTAGGTTGTGTCTAAAATTTGTTTTATTGCGTCTTTTGCGTCAGAGTATAAAATGTATCAGGTAAAAATTAATTAATAACAAAAATTTAGGAGTGAAAAGCGAGGTGCTCTTTGACATTAAGTCAAAAAACTAATTAAATGAAGTGTCCAAATGACAAACACCTTCAAGAATAATTTGGTTTCTAAGTAACGGAAAGCAGGTATATGCGAATACTTTCTGTTTGCTGCGTAGAAAAACACCTTCTGTGAAGACCATGGCTTACTATGGTGAGGGTACGGGCCGCATACAGATGGACAACGTACAGTGCAATGGGTCTGAGACGAATATTCTGGACTGTCTACATCTGAATAGCAGTCAGCATAACTGTTTCCATTTTGAGGATGTCGGTGTGGACTGCGACCCGTCACCCCGTGAGTCACATGACTAGCTGTGAGTGTTGTACACCTCTTTGGTTTCGAGGATGCGTGAGGAAATGAAAGACACGCATGCACGCACACATGCACGCACACACCCCCAACTTGCACACGGGGAGAGAACTTGCCCAGGGTTTCAGCTTAGAGCTGATTAAAATGAGGGCTGTTGCGATTCCTGCAAACAATGGAGGCGGTGGAGGACCTAGTCAGCTGCTGTGATCAGTAAAGGTCAAAGAACTTAAGCGAACGGAACAGCTAAGTGACAGTTGCTGCACTGTTTCAGAGCCACTTGGGTACCAAGTTCGGTTGGTGGACGGGGATATCCCCAAGCGGTCGGAGGGACGTATAGAAATTTATGAAGACGGAATGTGGGGGACCGTATGTGATGACAACTTTAACCTCAGCGAAGCTGTTGTCGTCTGCAGATCTCTAGGTTTCAACACGTGAGTACTCTGGCTGCTACTTCAGTGAACACACAAACTTTCAACTGGTCAGAGACGCATTCAAGTTTTAACATATCACTATGGCGTCAATGTATACCCCTTCTAAGGTAAAATAGTGCAGTATAGACACTAAGACATATATCCACTATACAACCTTTAGGGAGAGATGAGATTACCCCTCCAGAAATAAGTTTAACTACTGTTTCTTGCATTGTTGTCTTTACCTCGATCACGACTGACAGAAGCTCTCCTGAGGTTCTCACGGGTGGATACTACGGCCCGGGACTCGGCCACATTCTGCTAGACAACGTCAGGTGCCAAGGAAATGAGACCAACCTGGCCCAGTGTGTCAGTAATGGACTTGGGAACCACGACTGTAGTCACGCCGAGGATGCTGGGGTGAACTGCGAGCCTACAGCCAGACCCACAAGTGAGTAAAATTGATAAGTAAAAAGAGGGAGCAATATTAGAGAGGGACAATAGCGGCTAAATGTTAGTCAATAAGACTGTTTGGACAGCACCTCATGACGACAGCTGGGCTACCAATATTGGGAGTCGATTCTACACAAACCTAGCTCAGCGTTTTCATAGATAGATAAATAGACAGACAAAGAGACGGACAGCTAGATAAAGAAAAAGAGAGGGCTAGCTATCAACCAGTTTCCTGTTCCAGCCCTCTCTCCGTACCAGGTACGTCTGGTTGACAGGAACGGCCGCAACGCCACCGCTGGCAGGGTGGAAGTCTACATAAATGGTCGGTGGGGCACAGTGTGTGATGATGAATTTGACATCAACGACGCCATCATCGTGTGCAGAATGCTGGGAATAAACACGTGAGCATTTTGTTGCATTCTGTGGAGACGGACCAAAATCACGTGACTTAAGTCTTGCTAGAAATAACAATCAACTCGTATTTACACTTGCTGTGTAGAAACAGATAGGTCAAACCTTAGTTTATAATAATACCTATTGTTTTCTGTCAGCAGCATTTTAATGAATGCTATTTAATTATATTTAATAGAATCTTAGCATGTTTTATCTGAATGGTGCACAGATCTGTCTATCGTCTGCCTGTCTGTAGTGTTTTTCTAACTTCATCTTGCCAAGAATGCTCTGTCATGCTGTTCTGTCTTTCTTTCTCCTTTCTGTTGTTGGCAACAGAAGCATTCCTATCGTGAAGGAGTCGGCTTTCTACGGCAAGGGATCAGGTCTCATTATGTTAGACAACCTTGAGTGTCTGGGGACCGAGAAGAACCTGCAAGAGTGTCGAAGCAACCCGCCGAGGATTCACGACTGTCTCCACAAGGAGGACGTTGGTGTGGACTGCAACATTTCAACGAATGACTGAATGCCAACTGCTTTATTACAAAACTGTTAGACTATAAGGCCTGTACGTTCCATATGTTTTCATACGTTTGCTTATAAAGGTTTCACATTCAAAGCAGTTTTGCAGGACCAGGACTAGGTAAGGACAAATATGGCAATAGTGTCCTGTCGGCCCTTCCATTGCCTAGCTAACTAGATGTTAAGATTTAATGACACATCTTATAAATTTGAAGTAAGAGATTAGGAACTCAGTTTTCTTCCAGGTCTACCCAATGGAAAATTAGACAAAGTGTAATCATTCTATAAGTTGTCTTTTGCTTTTATTTATTGAACATTAAACAGCAATAAGCAGCATAAGCATACTATTTACTTATTATTAGGGAAAGATAAAGCAGAAGACGCTTTACAGTTGTTTTTTTGGTGCACTTAAAATTTTAAGCAAAACTCCTAATAAAAAGTTACTGAGACTAATTTTTAATAAGCTTCTAGAAATTTCAGGGCTTAATAGCAATGGGAGTTATTGTTTTAAAGAGTGAAAATGATCTCCCAACAGAAATTGATGTTGAAACACTTCAAAAGGCATTGTAACTGAGAATTATAACCCATAGTACAAATAAAACAGATTTTATTCAGCATCTTTCGTACTTTGAAAATATATAAAATTATAAACATTGATAAAGACATTTATTCGTTCACCCCTTGAGAGCTCTGGAAAAGCTGACATACTACAGAAAGGGCAGTTCACACATACAATGTCCTCGTATAGAGCTTAATTGATTGTACAAGAAAATGAATATAAGACAGTATTACACAACAAAAAAATATAATAATGATAACGCTGATTAAGATGGCAATGATATTAATACTAGGGTATCAAATACAGCAAAACTATAAAAGGTATTGCTTATCAAAATTATATTACAAAAGATATTTATAAATTGGATGTTTTCTCAAGACACAGTCTTTAATGGAGCAGAAAGGGCTGTTTACGATTATATCATGTTATTAAAAACAGAATTCTGGTATTATTTTTTTCTGTTAACACATGAGGTAATAACGGATTATAATATATTGCGAAAAATTGATCTTCAGTATGGCATGTTTTATATTTAGTACAGTGACTTTGTCACTAAAGTTTATTGTAGAAGCACTCAGTCTGAACTGGTAGCTCATTATATAAGGTTCGAAAATTAAAGGACGTCACACAATCTTTGTGTTTAATAATAAAGGATAATAAAACAATACATTTTTCATAAAATACCTTATGCATTGTATAATTCTAACCTATATTTTTTCATACAGTTTAGGGAACCGTTCTTGAATCAAATCACCATATTCTTACTTTACTTTTAAAACAGCTGTGAGAAACTTGTTAATGCTGGGACAGAGCACAGATGAAATTCTACAAACCTAGGTACACAAAAATATAACTTGTGTCCTCAAAAAATAACCAGGATGTAATGACGACAACGACGACGATGACGACGACGATGACGACGACGACGACGACGACGACGATGATGATGATGAAGAAGAAGAAGAAGAAGAAGAAATAGCGATGGCTAGGTTTGTCTGGTCTTAGGTGGCCTGGGGGCTGGGGTGTATCTGTGTTAGAGACGCATATTACTCCGTGCTGTGACCTTTAAAGACCAACCTGAATGGTTTGCGTTTTTTGAAGATATCGGTAGTGAGAGGCGATATAAATCTAACCTGTAAATTTCAGCCTTCAAAACCCATCCGTTAATTAATTATCCGCTAGCAAAATACGCGATTTGCACCTACGATCAACAAGCCACACTGGTCCTAAAGTAGGAGTTTTTGAGAACAATGAGAAATCCAGACTTTCAACGTCCGAATTACCCGAACTGTCGCTCTCTCTCTCTCTGTGTGTTTGGTGTTGGGTGCTGCCACTGTTAGCGGCGCTTGTTGATCGCAGGTGCGAATTGTAGCTGATAATTAATTAACAGATGGGTTTTGGAGGTTCAAATTTACAGGTTAGTGTTATATCGCCTATATCTACCGATATCTGCATAAAACGCAAACCATTCAGGTTGGTCTTTAACCTCGAAAGAAAAAGTCATCAGAAAGTCTTTGTCTGGCGCTTAACCAAAATTAAGCTCTAACGTTATTGAAAGCAATAAACCTTATGCTTGTACTCGAATACACAAGCACTTACCAGCGCAAGTATCTTTCACACGGACGGTAAACAAAAAAAACCCCAACAAACAACAAAACAAAACAAAACAAAAAAAACACAGAAAAAAGAAAAAAGGAAAAAGAAACAGCCAAACAGATGAAAAAGAACCAGACCCACTCGAAAACAAATATTATCATTCCACCAAAGCAACGATAATAAAAAGGACACAAATAAACATTCTTGAGGATATGGCAACTTTTCGCAGCCACTTGCTTCTTAGATTGACTTACTTATTCATGTTGTGTAGGCGTTGAATTAATAAACCTAGCAGAGATGTCATACACAGGGGCGTGAAGACTAGTCATGCTTTAACTTCAGCTAGGGGACAGACGGGCTATAACCGTCTGATCCACCGCACTTGAAACTGAAGAGTGGCGTTAACTTGCGGAAGTCACAGCTGGAAGGATAGCTGCAATATACCTTCACATATTTTCTAAATATCCTAAAGAAATTGTTCAGACTTTGAACATAATTGAGAAATATTTTTAGCTTCAGTGCATCATGTGAAAGGGCATTGAACTCTGTTGTGTGTGGAAATGTGCGCTATACAAGTCGTCATCATTATTATTATTATTATTGGCAATACATACACAAAACGAATAAAATTTAGGTAGACTTTAATAAAGTGGTAAACTTTAAAGAGTTTTGACACAATAGGATTTGTTACCCACACACAGTATACAGTAACTGGCACAGATAAAAAAAATCAGGAATAATACTTCCTCACTATAGACACCACAAGTTGAGCGGCAGAACTCCGTACACAAGGACTTGAATCGTTGAGCGGCCAGCAAACACACAGCTTCATAACAGCAGACACCTCAACTGGCCGTATTACACCATACAGTTTCTTGCAAGTATCTGTGTTTAAGGATCGTATCTTGCAGGCTGAAATGATGGGATGAGAGAGAGAGAGAGATCGCTGAGATTCTGACCAATAAAATATTTATTCCTGTTTACATGCCAAATGCCAAATCGTGGTTAAAGAATTTACTTCTACCAGCCAACTATCTTTATACAGGTAGTCCTCGACTTACGACGTTGATCCGTTCTTACGCGGCGTCGTAAACCGAATTTCGACGTAAGTCGGATCATACGTTCATACAGTACTGTACCATAATAACAGTACAGTACTGCAAACACTTAGCCTATCCAAACACCTATCCTAACACAGTACCCTACATAATTATGATATCTACTTTCACCTCCATGGTGATGGCCTTCCTTTTCTTTGATGCACTGTTATCAGATGAGTCTACCTTTCGTTTGGGAGCCATAATGAAGGGTGTTATGGCGTGCAGGAGACTCGTTTTCTTCGTATAACCGGGTACAGTGTACAGTACAGTACTGTACTGGACTCTATGACTTTTGCCGCAAGTGGAATGAGGCATACGTACAGTTCGAGTTACGACGCTAAACCTCGTAAGTCGGAATGAGCGTCGTATAAAGCGTCGTAACCACGAAACGACGTAACTCGAGACCGTCGTAACCCGAGGACTACCTGTAACAAGAACCAATAGGACAGAATAACTAAGAACATGAAGAAAAAGATGAAAACACGAGGAAAGGGGGTAAAAAGACTGAAAGAAAAGAAGTCAATGAAGAAAGTGTTAGTAAATAAAATTCTTGTCTGTGCGAAACAAATGCAATAGCTAACCCTTGTTACGGGATTTTCAACATTAATTAATCTGCCCACAGGAAGGGGGGAACTAGACTCTGTGTTAGTAAATAATGACGCGCACTGTGGCTTAAGTACTTCAGAGACTTACACTCGCGGAGATTTAGTGAATGTTTCTTCCTGAGAGAAAAATCGAAGTGTGTGCTACTTGCTGCCGTTTGGTATCTTGATGCACGGCTTCGGTGCATGTTTTAGGTGCTACCTCAAGCTCAAAGCCTTTTTATTACATGGACACACTCTCTCACACACACACACACACACACACACACACACACACACACACACACACACACACACACACACACACACACACACAGACGGAAACATGGCAAACTGATTTGAATTGAAGAAGACCGATGCGCACTGTTTATGTTTATGTGGTGATAATGTGACCATTAGAAGTTACAGCTATACCTGTTGCCTAATGTTCGCATGGTTTTTCAATGACTTTACAGTAGAAAGGAAATGAGCATAGTCCAGTGTATGAATATTTATCGAACTGCAATGGCGATTACTTCACATACCAGGAGTTTCAGATAAAATGTTTCTAACCTGACAACTATTTTTGTACAGTTTATTAAAGGAGTTATAAATGCAGTCAGTTTTTTTTAAATATACAAATTAAAATCATAAAAAGAATTGAAGAAAGCAAAATGTACGGTATATAATTTGCAAGGGGAATAAACGTGTACAATATGGAGACTCATTCTCTGCCCACAGAGGTAACTAAATACAATTCCAGCTTTTAAAGTACCATGAAGACATGCATTTAATAAATGTCATAAGACAGCAACAGACAATCAGCTAAAATGGCTTATATTATGAATACTTCATAGAATTTTACTAAATGACAGGTTTCTATTCGTACGAAAGTGTTAATTTATATGCTCCTCGTGTCCTTTGTAGAAAGACACAATTGGTCAGCTGCTATGGCTGTCAGCTTGTTACGTATTCTGGAAAGATCTACATTCAGTACATGACCAGCAAATTCTTATCATGTAAAAAAACGTTTATAAAAAATAATTTTAATTTGAAGTGCAGAAATACATACGTACTGACAAAGTGTTAGACGTTATCATATTGCTAGCAAAACATTATTCATGCCAATGGAATTAAACAATATTTCATCTGTACATGTTTTTTCTGAAATTATAGAGTATAGATACAATATAGAAAGATATATTTGCATTACAAGTAATGTGAACTAATATGATTTACTATGGAAGCCATACACTGAACCATTGATATGAATACAGATAGTAGAAATTGGGATCTCTTCATTGTTTTTCTCTTTTCGTTTCACCCCCCCCCTTATATCTCCCTGCACATTAATTAATTAATGCATCAGTGTGGTGTATTGGATATTATCAATGTCTGCTAAGAATGCCACAAGAAAGCATATTTAATGCTATCACTACTATATGAGCAAATGAAGAAAACATGGTTACATTTTATTATAACATTTCTGTATAAATACGGCTTTGGTGTGGGAATTTTAGGATACTAGAGACGATAAACTTTTTAAATATACAAATCGTGAAGGAGACTGGTAGACTGACACCATCATCGGCTGCATGACGCTCTTCAAAGCAGTTCACGATATTTTTCATGTAATACATTCAAGATTCATATTACTGTTGTCGGAAAAGTCATGACGCATTTTCGCAGTAGATGGCGCTAGTTCATTTTTAGAAGCATTATAGTCGTTTGCATTTCTGTTATTGTATATCATTTGACATCTGACAGTTCTAGCTTCATTCGAAACAAAAATTGAGCGATCTGGTTGATTTTTTTAGATTTTACAAGTTGAAAATAGAAGATCAAGCTGTGCATTTTCGTCATATTTTACTGTTTTACTTCCATAAAAGGAAGAACTCGCGTGAAGTTTGTGAAAAGTTGTATTAAGTTTAAGGTCACAATGCTTTACAAAAACGTCGGTGCCAACGATGGTTCACGAAGTTCCGTACTGATGACTTAGATCTCAAGGACCCTTCTCGGTTTTGGAGGTTTAACGAGGGTTGATGACGTCATAATAAAGGAATCGATCGAGTCAAAGCCACGTGACAAGAATCGAGAGATTGCAGAAACATTAAACATTCATCATTCAAACTTCTGCGACCACCTGAATAAGGTGGGATTCGCAAGCAGGCTCGATATAAGGGTTCCTCATGAACTGAAAAACCTTTATTTGACGGGGCGTAGAAACATTTGCGATATGCTCATTAAACGTGAGGAAAACGATCCTCTTTCTGAAGCCACTGATAATTGGTAATGAGAAGTGGATTGTTTACAACAATGTGGTGCACAAACGGTTTTGGTCCCGACGTGACGATAACGAAAGCAGACATTCCTCAAAGAAAGGTTATACACTCCCTGTGGTGGGCTTTTAAACGTGCCATGTTGTTGAAGGATATAGGCTGACTTAAACTGGTCAAATCTGGTATAAACCGGCGTAAACTGTGTAAACTGTCAAAACTATGTAAACCGGTCTAAACTGTGTCATAACTGTGTAAAATATGTAAACCGGACTACACTGGCATAAACCGGTCTAAACTGGTCTAAATCGGTCTAAACTAGTTTAAACCGGTCTAAATTGGCATAAACCGGTGTAAACTGGCCTAAACCGGTCTAAACTGGTCTAAACTGTGTAAACTGGTCTTTACTGTCTAAACTGTGTCTTAACTGTGTAAAATATGTAAACCGGTATAAAAAGTCTGAACCAGTCTAAACTGGCCTAATCTGGTATAAACCGGTCTAAACTGTGTAAACTGGTCTATACTGTGTTAACTGTCTTAACTGTGTAAAATATGTAAAATGGTCTAAACAAGTCTATACTGGCATAAACCGGTCTAATCTGACATAAACTGGCCTAATCTGGTATAAACCGGTCTAAACTGTGTAAACCGGATAAACTGTCTAAACTATATAAACCGGTCTAAAATAGTCTAGACCCGTCTACACTGTCTATACTGTCTAAACTGTCTTAACTGTGTAAAATATGTAAACCGGTCTAAACAGGCATAAAACAGTCTAAACTGGTCTATACCGGTCTAAACCGGCCTAAATTGTGTAATTCTCTTAACTGTGTAAGCTAAGTAAACCGGTCTAAACAAGTATAAACTGTGTAAACCGGTTAAACTGTCTAAACTGGTCTAAACTGTGTAATTCGGTCTCAACAAGTCTAAACTGGTATAAACTGGTATAATCTGGCATAAACCGGTCTAAACTGACATAAACTGGTCTAATCTGGTATAAACCGGTCTAAACTTTCTAAACTATGTAAAGTGGTCTAAACTAAACTGGTCTAAACCGGTCTACACTGTCTATACTGTCTAAACTACAGTCTTAACTGTGAGTTCTTACCAAGGAGCCAAACAATCAATTCAAATGTGTACTGTCGACAACTGGACAGTTTGAGCAAATCCGTCGTCCACAAACGTCAAGCGCTCATTAATAGTATAGGAGTCGTGTTCCGTCA
The DNA here is from genome assembly GCA_004794655.1 of Marisa cornuarietis. Taxonomy (NCBI): domain Eukaryota; kingdom Metazoa; phylum Mollusca; class Gastropoda; order Architaenioglossa; family Ampullariidae; genus Marisa; species Marisa cornuarietis. The sequence continues at coordinate 2,925,278 of SMMW01000617.1, read as the reverse complement.
CGACAAAGTGAGATCACACACAAGTTTGATAACTCTTCAAAAGCTGTCTTGGATGTGATGTGTTGCTACACCCACCATACTTGCCAGACCTGACGCTGTCAGACTTCGACTTGTTTCGCTCTCTTCAAAACTCCTTGCGGGTTATAACACTCAATTCAAATGAGGCTCTAAATCACCACCTTGTTCAGTTTTTCGCCAATAAAGACAGGTCCTTATATGGATGAGGAATAATGAATATAACTGAAAGATGCCAAAAGGTGATCGAAAAAGACGGGCAA